>OY390717.1:44129876-45398383 GCA_959613365.1 Balanococcus diminutus | reverse complement strand
GCTATAAAGCTAATACGTAAAATATTTTGCACTGAAAATACAAAAATAATGTACCAAGATATTCTTCGTAATATCCGTCGATATTTTGTCTCGAATAATTCGATTTGTAATCGTACCAGTATACGTATTTGGGACCTGGATAACTTCTTATAGTATTCATAATTCCTATACCAAAGATACCGTGCGTATAAAGCTGTAAAGCATAAAATGATTAAGAATTAAGTAATAAAAAGTTTCATTTTTATGGAAAAATGAATAAATAAATGTTTACTTCAAAATAATCAAAAGTTTTTTTTTTCAGTTGTGAGATATTTACATGCTTTTCAAAAAAAAAGTTGGGAGATATTCTTTTCTCAAAAAATAAACCAACGAATAAATAAATAAATTAAATAAGTAAATGAATGGTACAAGAAAAGAAAATTAAAATTAAAAAAAAGAAACTAAAAGATGGTTCATTTTCAAAAAATCGAAATTTTTTCTTCTAAAAATATAAGATTTCTTTCTGAAAAGACCGATTTTTTCCTCCTAAAAAATCAAGTGTTTTTTTCAAAAAAATAAAATAAAACAACTTAAAAAAGAAACTGGGGTACTTTTTTACTCCAAAAAATATAATACATAGGTAAATATTTTTTTTAAATCGAGACCAAAAATTTAAATTCTCCAAAGTGAAAGTTTTCTTTCTCAAAACAAAACGAATTCTGCATAAAAACCAAAAGATTTTTTCTTCAAAAAAATAAAGAGAAAGATTCTTTCTCTAAAAAAACAGAATTTTTTTCTAAAAAACTAAAACATATTTTTATTCTCAAAAATTCAATTTTTTTTCTCAAAAAAATCGATAAAAGTAAAAGATTTCTTCTTCAAAACGAAAAATAAAAAAGAATAGTTATGCATAGTAATAATTACGAGATTTTTACGTCAAAAAATTTAGAGATTTTCTCCCCGAAAATTGAGAGATTTTAGGTGTTTAAAAAAATTATTTTCTCCAAAAAATAATGCCTAATCAAATTCATTTAGGTACATTTTTCAAAAAGTTGAAACATTTTTTTACTCCAAAAAATTTAAGAATTTTTCTTTCAAAAAATTGAGAGATATTATTCTCTCAAAAAACAGAAATTTTTTTCCCACATTTTTTCACTCAGGGATTATTTTTCACTATTTTTTTTTTCAAAAAAAAAAAAAAAAAAAAAAGAGATTCTCTAAACGTAAAATCTTTATTTTTCTCAACAAAACTTCTGTATGAAAATCAAAATACTTTTGCTTCAAAAAAAAGTAGATTGATTTTTTTTCAATTTCCTATTGAGAAAAAATTGAGATTTGTTTTTCTCTAAAAATAAGAGATTTCTTTCTTTGAAAAAAAGAAAAAACTGAAACAGAAATTTTTACACATAAAAAATGTTTTTTTCTCTATATTTTGCGAAAGACTTTTTTTTTTCAAAAAACTGGTATTCTTTTCTTTAAAAAAATTACTTACTTAGATGCTTTTTATTTGAGAAAATTTATAATACTTACCTAGTCCTACCTACGGTATTTTTAAAAAAATGAGAATTTTTAACAATTTTTTATTTTGAAAAAATTTAGAGTGAGAGATTTTTTCTCCATAAGTTAATTGAGAAGTAGGGTGTAAAGTGTAAAAAAATTCAGATGTGGCACAAAAAAATGAATGAAGCTCATAGAGGCAAGTTCCGAATCCGAATCCAATCTGAGTAAAAAATTACTCTAGGTCCCCGCTCAGCTTACTCTATAATAGTCCTGACTAAAAATTGCTCAATTTTTTTTTTCACATTACACAGTCTACGTTGGAATCATTTTTAAAAAACTTGCTTTTTTCATGAAGTAGGTAAGTAATAAAAAAAATCCCTATTAAGTATTTTATTTCCTCACTGCCTTCAAATTTTAGTTTGATCCCAGGATACAAATTTTTTCCACCCATCGGAGTCAATTCTTTGAGTTTGGTAATAAATTTGATAATTTTTCAATTTTAACAATTTTTCAAAAAATTGCTTCTTTCATTGTAATTTATACTTAAATAACAATTTTTCCCTTATTATGTGATTTCCTCTATGCCTTTAAATTAAAACTTGATCGAATGGTACTGATTAAAAATTGAGAAAAAAATGTTTTCACTTCTTGTGGAGCTTCGCCATTAAATGTACACACTCACCTGAGTCATCTCATGAGATGTTTCAGGGCCAATTTCTCGATTACCGAAATAATGGGTTCGTAGCATTTGAGAGACGTAATTCAAATGCGATGATTTCGTATTCCAAATGTATTCCAAGGTTATGGGAAGCAATAACTTGTAATATTCATTAATTTCGGCCGCCAGTTTACCTCCATTACTTAAAAATCCTACAAAAATAGTTACCTAGTGAGTAGGTAAGATGTGTGCATCCGGATATAAATACCAATTTAACTTACTGGCAACCTTATATCCAGATTCTCCAGTGGTTAAACCGATTATCCAAGGCATATCTGGAGTGTGGTATTGAGAAGTACTTGGCATTTGGGTGATGAACGGTTCGTCAGAGTTTTCATTTTCGACGGTCGGTTTAAAAACAGAAGCAGGGTTCTTATCCCAAACCTACATATAAAATTGCATTAGGTGTAGGTATTAAACGCTAAAAAGTAAAAATAATTAAATAAGGAAGTTCGTAATATTGCATCGCAGCATCTTGCTTGGTTTTTGGTACTTACATACATCGTGCTTTCAATTTTAGGAAATAGCTTCGCGTCCAAAGTCATAAAACAACTATGCAAGCTCTCAGAAGATGTTGTATTGGGACATCCGGCTTTGGTAGCAAATTCTTTAACGATTCCTCGTACCACATCCGGATCATAAAACGCATTCATTTTGGATCCACTTTGCAAGATTGCCTTATGAAATAATCCTATCGTATCAATAATAATTGTACAAATAATGGATCAATATTCAATAAATGGATCATGCAGATGATCAAGTAAGTAGATAGGTACCTTTACTCAAGGGTGATAACGTATGCAAATAAACGCACTCTGCAGCAGCACTATGGCCTTGCAAAGTAACATCATTCGGATTACCTCCAAAACGGTGGATATTTTTTTGAATCCACTTTAAAGCCATTGTTTGGTCCTTGAGTTGGTAATTTCCAGGTATGACTGTATCGCCGGTCGTCATTAATCCTACAGTAAAATTTAAAGTTGAGTTAAAGAAAAGTGGAGCAGTAGTCCGTACATACATTTTAATCTGTATATTTTATTATTTTTATGATTTAAAAAAAATTGATTAAAAAAATAAATTCCTATACTTATCAAGTTTTTTTTTGTCTTATTTTATTTCTCAGAAAAAACATTTCTTTTTTATAAAAGAAAATCGCATTAGTTCTCAGTTTCTTTGAAAATTTATTTTTTAAATTTTTAGATGAAATAAAACCCATTAATTTTTTAGATGATGTTTTTTTCTTAATTTTTGAAGTTTTGAATAATGTGTTACCTACATATTATATATTTTCTTTTGAATAATTTTTTTTTGTTTAATTTTTTGGAGTGAACAAATTTTCTAATAAATTGAAGTAAAAAATATCAATTTTTTTTATTAAAAATCTTCTTATTTCTTTGGGAAAGAATAATAATCTGTTAGTTTTAATTTTTAATTTAATTTACATACCTACTTAATTTTTTTTTGAAAGAAAAATCACAATTTTTCGTGTTTATTTTTTAATGAAAAAAAACTCCAAATTTTTTTGAAGTTACCTATAAAAGCTGAATTTTTTGAAAAAATTATTACTTTTTTAAACTTTCTTGGAAAAACGTGAAATTTTTTCATTTTCTGGTAAAAAAAAATCTCTAAATTTTGTTGAAGCAAAAAAAAAAAAATGATTGGAACAAAAATTAAAAACTTTCTCAACATTTCTGGAATAAAATGAAAAATAATAAAATTTTGATTTCTTTTTGAAGTAGGTAGGTACCTAAGAAATTTTAAAATTTTGTATAAGAAAGATATACCTACCTTGAATTTTGTGAAGGGAAAAAAATTTAGGAAAATTTTTTAATATTTTTTGAGAGAAAACTTAATTTTTTCATGTTTAGATGAACTAACAAAATACACAATTTTTTTTTAATGAATTATTTTTCAATTTTTAGAGAAAAATTCGTTTCTTTGTTGTTTGTTTTCCTTTCTTTCTTTCTTTCTTTCTTTCTTTTTTTGAAAAGAATACGTATTCTATTTTCAGGGATATTTCAATTGTTGAAATCTTGAGCGTAATTTTTGTTTTTGTTTTTTTGAAAAAGAAAAATCACTTATTTGTTTAAAAAAAAAAAAAATCTTTTACTAATGAAATATTTCATTTTTTTTAAAAAACCCATCATCTTTTTTTCTTTTTTTTTTTTGAGGAAAAGAATCATTTTTAAATCCACAGTTTTGTACAGTGCTCATAATTACCTTTTCTTTATTTTTTTCTTCAACTGATTTTTGTGGTCTTGCAGAGCCCTCTCCATTTTTGAGAAGATGAACAAAAAAATTTAAAAAATTGTATTTTGAATTTCAAAATTTTTTAAAAAACAAAATGGTCATTAAGGAAGTACTTCTACACAACGAGACCACTTCCGGTGATTTTTCTTCTTTACCTTAATTTTCAGGGACTGTATCTTCCACAAAAATCTAAATCTGTGGAAATTGAGATAAAGTTGAAAATTTTCCGAAAAACTGTGTTTTTTTTTATGTAAATAAGTAAGTACCCGAGCGGCACACTCGATCGATAATATCGGAAGATGTAACGTAACGATAAAAAATCGTTTGAAAATCTATAGATGTTCTCACGATATTATAAAGATTTATCGGTACAATTTCATAGGCAAAAAAATCTAAAAACTATCGAATTCGATATTATTAAGATTTTATGACGATATTCGTCGACGATACTATCGACAAAGAATATTAAATTTATCGATTCCGATTTTCCACCGATTTTGTGCAGATATTTGAAACTACATTATCGACAAAGAATATTAAATTTATCGAATTCGATTTTTTAACGATTTTGTAAAGATATTTAAAACTATATTATCGACAGATTATATGAAATTTCTCGACTTCGATATTTTACCGATTTTTTGACGACATTTGAAACTATATTATCGACAGATTATATTAAATTTATCGAATCCGATTTTTTACCGATTCTGTAAAGATATTTGAAACTATATTATCGACACATAATATGCAATTTCTCGAATTTGATTTTCTAACGATTGCGTGAAGATATTTGAAACTATATTATCGACAGATTATATTAAATTTATCGAATCCGATTTTTTACCGATTTTGTGACGATATTTGAAACTATATTATCGACACGTAATATGAAATTTCTCGATTTCGATTTTTTAACGTTTTGTGACGATATTTGAAACTATATTATCGACACCTAATATAAAATTTCTCGATTTCTATTTTTTAACGATTTTGTGACGATATTTGAAACTATATTATCGACAAATTATCTGAAATTTCTCGAATTCAATTTTTTAACGATTTTGTGAAGATATTTAAAACTATATTATCGACACGTAATCTGAAATTTCTCGAATTCGATTTTTCAACGATTTTGTGACGATATTTGAAACTATATTATCGACACGTAATATGAAATTCCTCGAACTCGATTTTTCAACGATTTTGTGGCGATCTTTGAAACTATATCATCGACAAATAATCTGAAATTTGTCGAACGATTTTTCAACGATTTTGTGACGATATTTGAAATTATTTCCAAATTTTAAAAATTGGTGAAAATTTTTCTAAGTCCAACACGTCTGGAAGTACTAAACTGTCTATTATAAGCGTTTTATTGCTAACTTCTCAACGATAAGGTATGGCAAAGTGGCTAAGTTAGAGGAATACCATGCAGGAGGTAGATAGTTCAAGCCCCACGGGTGGCAGATTTTTTATAATTTTTTTTGACTTTTTCTGAAATGATCCTCTTACCGTAACATGAATAATGTGTTTAGGCATAGTTTAATGTATTAATTATGCTAATTAATGATTTTTAATTATAGAAAAAAGCTAGTAAAAGACGAAAAATCGGAATAAAAAATCGATAAAAAATCGACAGAATATCGAATTCTATAAAGTGTCGCGAAAGTTCCGCCTAAATAGTGAAATTATCTTTCGATATTATAGATAGATTATCGATAAAATATATTACTATAATCTCGAAATTTTTACTAACTATAATTCGTCGATAATCTATCTATATATCGAAAGATAATTTCACTATTTAGGCGGAACTTTCGCGACACTTTATCGAATTCGATATTCTGTCGATTTTTTATTTCGATAATTTGTCGATTGTGCTGCTCGGGTATGTGTAACTAGGTACTGGTATGTCAAGACGATTTTAATAAAAAAAAATTTAAAAAATCCTCAATTTTAGCTGATTTTTAATCATCCCCCCCCCCCAAAACGTAAAAAAGGGGCATTTTTCATGCCCCCTTATAAAGGGAATAAAAATTGAAAAATCACCGAATGTGGTCTCGTTGGATATAAATACCTCGATAATAAACATTTTGTTTTAAAAAATTTTAATTTTTAATTTTATTTAATTTTTGCAGGAGGGGAGGGGATGGCTTTGCGAGACCACGAAAATTCAGTTGAAAAAAAAATACGTAATAATTTTCTCCATTATATATGTATTTAACCAATTGACGGGTGGGATAGGACGAGAAAATGCCCAGAATGGGGACCATCCTATAGTAAGTAAATAAGATTGCATACCGAGAGCTCCTAATCTGTAATTCGGTATGACCAAGATGACGTCCCTTTCCAGGATATACTGCGGACCAAATTCCACATTTGTGAAAATTTTATAAACGCCACCAAAAATGTACACGATTACTGATAAGTTATCACCTTCTCGAGCATTCTGTAAAATCATCGAAAGTCTTTTTAAAATAATCCAGACAATTTCAAAATGGAAAAATTTCAACTTACCAAAGGAGTATACACGTTTAAATTCAAACAATCTTCATTACCATCGATTTCATTAGTACTAAAATTAGTTTGCAAACAACCGACTGGAGTACCAGATGCATCTAGGATGCCTCTCCATGGCTTCGCTTCTTTCGGTGGCTAAAAGTAATTCGATAGGTATTAGCTACACAGATCTTTTAGTCAATTGGAGAAAAATTTTTGGCTTTGCTTACCTTGAACCTCAACTCGCCCACAGGAGGTTGGGCAAATGGGATACCGTAGAAGGCGTTGAATCTTTTACCCTGTCGTGTCGTTGAATAGGTTCCATTTAGGGTGCCTTGGTCTATGGTTATGATCAAAGCTTCCGCTGAAATTATAAGTACAAGTAGATACCTACCTACAGAGATACTTTTCAAAATTATGTAAGTTGAATAAGATCTTACCAGAGAGTGTTAGGAACACGATCACTAGAGTTGTGTACATCTTGCATCGTTACGTTTATATTTGAAACGTAAATAAGGTTTGTAAGTACCTAATACCTATTTCGTTTTTATCAACTACAGGTTTATCATTCAACTAAATTACTTAATTGCAAGAATGTTATCGTCTTTTCAACTTTTTTCTCTCGTTTTGGAAGTAATTACATAAACACTTTGCCTATGATGAGATAATATGTAAGTATGTATTTACTTGATTAAAAAAAAAAATATATATATATAAGATAGAAGAATTACAATTTTCGAAATCATAGAGGTACAAAGTACACATTAGGTCATATTAAGTAAGAATAAAATAGATTCATAATTTATCAAGCAGTGAAAATGGATCCAATTTTAAAGTTAATCAAAGTAAAATTTACCAAAGGCTCTGATGTGATAAGGGGGTAAAATAACCGTCGTTTAAATTTTTTTTTTTTTTTTCATGATTTCCAATTAATACATAATAAAAGATGATTTTAGAGCGTATCAGCGTTCCTTGAACTCACACCTGGAGGGCTGGCTATCAAATGTTGAAAATATAAATATTTAAAATTTTAAAATTTTGACCAATTCTAAAAATCTACCAAACTTTACAAAATTGGCCTTTACATTTTTTTGAAAATTTAGTTGAAAATTAAAAATAATTCAACTTCAAAGATTGTTTAAAATTCAGAAATGATCAAGTTTTTATTTTTACGAAATTGAAAAGAAATGAAATTGAAGAAATTTATTAAACTTTGTTAAAGTTTCAAAAATTGATTAAAATTGAAAAATTACCATAAAAAATTCTTCTCTATTATGAATTTCATCCAAATATTAAAAAATAAAAATTCCAAAAAATTTATTAAAGGTAAAAAATTACAAAAATTAAACATTTTCCCCAGTTTTGAATTTTTTTCCAAATATTGAAATTCAAAAAATTGATTCAACTTCAAAGATTTATGGAAAGTAAAAAGTTCTGGAAATTCCAATTTTTATGATTTTTTTTTCAAATTTTCCCAGCTTTTAATTTTTACTAAATTTTGAAGCACCTAATTTTTTTTAATCGTAAAAATTAATTAAACTTAGAGAATTTATACTTACTTTCTTACAATTATTAAAATTAAAAAATTCCAAATTATTGGGTACATTGCAACTCATTTCAAACTTGGAATTTTTACCAAATTTTAAAAATTTATCAACATCAAACTTCACAAATTGGCCCTGTAAAAATGTTTGAAAATCTTTGGCATAGGTAATTTTATAAATAAAAATTGAGGTACCATAGAAAAATTACCAAAATTCTATTATTTTTGAGTAGGTACCGTATAAAAAATGTTCCCAATTTTGAATTTCCCATACATGTCAAAAATCAAAAAAAATTGATTCTGCTTTAAAAATGAAAAATTTCCAAATTCCATTTTTTTATCAAGTTCTAAAAAAATTTCTAATTTTTGATTTTTTTTTAAATTTTGAAAACTCTAAAAATTGGTTCCACTTCAGAAAAATTTAAAAATTGTAAAAATTTTATTTTTTATCAAGGTCTAAAAATTTTCCCAAGTCTGAATTTTTTCCGAATTTGAGTACAAATTTGTAAGCTTCAAGAATCAATTAATTCAATTTTATAAATGTATTGAAAACTTAAAATTTTATCAAATTTTAATTGATTTTTTTTTTAAATTGAGACTTTTTACCAAATTCTAAATTTCCATCAATTTTTCAAAAAATGTATCAAATTTCCTAAACCTAATGCCAATTTTTTAATGTTTTAGCTGAATATCATAAATTAAATAAACTTCAAAAATTAGGTACTTAATTGAAATTTAGAAATAAACAAAATTTCAACTCTTAGTAACTTATTTATGATTTTTTTTTTCAATCTTGAATTTTCCTCGAATTTTGGTGATTTACTAAATTTCAATACCGCGTTTAAAGAAATTAAAAAATTACTAGGTAATTTATCAAATTTTTAATTTCTTTCAAATTTTGAATTTTTATCAAATTGAAAATTCCAAGTTTTTAAAAATTTTAATCATCTTTCAAAGTGCAAACAATACCAAATTTCGACGTTTTGTGTAGGTAATTTTGAAAACTTGCCAAACATTGAAAAAAAAATTCAAATACATTTACCTTCATGAATTAAAAAATAAATAAATAAAAACGCCAAAGATTATTTATTTGATTTATTTTGAGTAATCATCGATGCACTGACCACATTTAATGCATAACTTTTCCTTCGGTAGATACCTACTATCACAGCGTTATATGAGATTTTTTGAAACAACATCTCATTAGGTATACGTATGTAATCTCCGAAAAAAAAAACATATCTTTTTTACGAAGCCCCATACTTATAATATATATCTACTATCAATGGGTAAACTCTTCCAAAATTTATGAGATTTCTCATACATATTTGTCCCCATGGTTCCGTTCCACTTGAGGAACATGAATTCGATTTTTTCGGACGTCACTGGTTCCCAAACTGCCATCACATTTTCATCTATTTTTATGGGTTGATTCGGATCGCTAAAATATAACCAGTTAATGAGTTGAAAATAAACGCTCAGTGCGATTAGCTCGTCAAAATACGAATTCCAACCTTGAACTCGCAAAATTAACCCATCTTTTGACTAGTTCGTTGCTAAATTTGATATCTCGATCTTCGAGCAGTACCATTGATTCTTTTCGCTGAAATAGCAAATATACTTCGCTACCATGGCTTACACCTATAAAAAATAAAAATTAATATTTACCTATTTTTTTATTGATCTCGAAATGGATAACAAACCAAGTCTACGAGCTAATTTTTTGTTTTTTCATGTTAAATTTTTCTTTGGATTAAAAAAAAAAAAAAAAAAAAAACTCCTTGAAAATCTTAGAGAAAATTCTCAAATAAATTCTCATCTCTAATAATTATAATTAGGTATTTCAAAAAAAAAAAAAAAGCAAAGAAATCTTAAATATTCCTGCTGAAAATTGAAATTTTATATTATTGAAAAATGCTCTTGAAAAAAATCTCACTTCGGATTGAAATAATAAGCTCTCGATATATTTTTATTTATTTTATAGGTATTATTTAATTTTTTTTATATGAACCATGTTTTTTCTGAGATCGTGTCTCACACACGATCTCAGAAAAATAAAATTTGAAGAGATTCCCCGAGCGGCACACTCGATCGATAATATCGGAAGATGTAACGTATCGATAAAAAATCGTTTGAAAATCTATAGATGTTCTCACGATATTATAAAGATTTATCGGTACAACTTCATAGGCAAAAAATCTAAAAACTATCGAATTCGATATTATTAAGATTTTATGACGATATTCGTCAACGATACTATCGACAAAGAATATTAAATTTATCGATTCCGATTTTCCACCGATTTTGTGCAGTTATTTGAAACTACATTATCGACAAAGAATATTAAATTTATCGAATCCGATTTTTTACCGATTTTGTAAAGATATTTGAAACTATATTATCGACACGTAATATGAAATTTCTCGATTTCGATTTTTTAACGATTTTGTGACGATATTTGAAACTATATTATCGACAAATAATCTGAAATTTCTCGAATTCAATTTTTTAACGATTTTGTGAAGATATTTAAAACTTTATTATCGACACGTAATCTGAAATTTCTCGAATTCGATTTTTCAACGATTTTATGACGATATTTGAAACTATATTATCGACACGTGATATGAAATTCCTCGAATTCGATTTTTCAACGATTTTGTGGCGATATTTGAAACTACATTATCGACAAATAATCTGAAATTTGTCGAACGATTTTTCAACGATTTTGTGACGATATTTGAAATTATTTCCAAATTGGTGAAAATTTTTCTAAGTCCAACACGTCTGGAAGTACTAAACTGTCTATTATAAGCGTTTTATTGCTGACTTCTCAACGATAAGGTATGGCATAGTGGTTAAGGAAGAGGATTACCATGCAAGAGGTAGAAGGTTCAAGCCCCACGGGTGGCAGATTTTTTATAATTTTTTTTGACTTTTTCTGAAATGATCCTCTTACCGTAACATGAATAATGTGTTTAGGCATAGTTTAATGTATTAATTATGCTAATTAATGAGTTTTAATTATAGAAAAAAGCTAGTAAAAGACGAAAAATCGGAATAAAAAAATCGATAAAAAATCGACAGAATATCGAATTCGATAAAGTTCTGCCTAAATCGTGAAATTATCTTTCGATATTATAGATAGATTATCGATAAAATATCTTACTATAATCTCGAAATTTTTATTAACTATAATTCGTCGATAATCTATCTATATATCGAAAGATAATTTCACGATTTATGCGGAACTAACGCGACACTTTATCGAATTCGATATTCTGTCGATTTTTTATTTCGATAATTTGTCGAGTGTGCTGCCCGGGTCATTATACTTTCATGAAAAATAATTCAATTTTAAAAATTTTATCAAAATTTAAAAACTACTAGGTAAATATCTAAATTTAATTGGGTCATTTTTTGATGTTTAATAAATTTTTAAAATTCTGCAAAGCTTGAAAATTTTTGAAATCTGGTTAAAATTGAAGATATGGAAATTTTTCAAAAATTAAAAATCGAAGCGTATTTGTAGGTATAGGTACATATTATCATCATCTTACTTCTTACCTAAGAATTTGTCATAGTTTGCCGCTAAATTTTGTACATTCATTGTGTACCGGCCTTTGTAATTGAACAAATAGACGTGTTTGGGGCCAGGGTAAGAGTGAATGGTGTCAACATAGCACGATGAGTACAAATCTTCGGTATACATCTGTCAAATGCCAACAAATTTGTTATTTGTATCTATATTTCACGATCGTTTGTCTGCACTACAATTTCATTAAAGTATACTCAGTGATCTCACCTTGGTCATCTCATCAGCTGTATTTTCGCCAATTTCTCGATTACCGAAGTAATGGGTTCGAATAGCTTGCGAAATGTAGTTCAAATGTTTATTCTTGGTGTTCCACAGGTATTCTAGAGTTATGGGAAACAAAAGTTTGAAATTTTTGTCCAATTCGGCTGCTAATTTACCGTCGTTATCTAAATATCCTGTCAGGTGAAAAAAGATACAAACGAAGTGCTTTGATTAGGAATTTTCACAATTATGTAGTATTCTCACAAGGGACCCTCGCCAACTTGTCACCTCCGATTGAGCTGAAATTTGGCTCACTGAAAGAGCATGCCACTCAGATCTCACAACCAAATTTTTAGCTGCCAAAGTTGATTTTTAAATTTTAAGCGAATTTTTGAAAATGGCTAAAACCGCCTCCAAAAAAACATTTTTCCAAAAAAAATTGTAAATTTCAAGATAGAATCTTGAAAATTGGTTTGTATACTAAAGTTGACCTCCCGAGTCGATTGGCATCATTTTCGAAGCGATCTGGAGCCTCCAGAAAAAGTTGACTTTTCTCCAGCGCACAGAAAAAGCTCCAGACGGCAAAAGTCAACATTTTCTGGAGGCTCCAGATCGCTTTGAAAATGGTGCCAATCTACTCGCGAGGTCGATTTTAGGGGGTAGACAAAGTTTCGGTTGATATGCTGGAGAAATTGATTTTTTTGGAAATTTTTAAAAAATGCAAAATTTTCAAGATGTCAAGAAGAAACACGTGCGAACTCGTCACCTCGGATTTTGGATTCAACTATACCATTCGATAGATGGCATCATACTAACGCTAGGATCAAATTTTCAGCGGCCGAAGTTGATTACAGCGCCTTCTGGAGCTATTCCAGTGCACTGGAGAATAGTCAACTTTTTCTGGAGGCTCCAGATCGCTTCGAAAATGGAGCCTATCGACTCGGGAAGTCGACTTTAGTATACAAACCTACGTTCAAGATTTTATCTCGAAATTTACAATTTTTTTTTTTCGAAAAATGGTTTTTTGAAGGCGGTTTTAACCATTTTCAAAAATTCGCCAAAAATTGAAAAATCAACTTCGGCAGCTAAAAATTTGGTTGTGAGGTCTGGGTGGCATGCTCTTTCAGTGATTCAAATTTCAGCTCAATCGGAGGTGACGAGTTGGCGAGGTTCCCTTGTCAGTATTTTTTAAATCGATTCATCTGGGCTAAAAAAAAATCGTAAAACATTAATGACGAATTGACTGGAATTTGGCAGATGCCTCTAAAAATAATTCTATTGGTAAAATCAACTCCCTAAAAATTTTTCTTAAAAAATAAATAGTGATGGCGCATAGCCTCTTTTATTCAGAAAAAAAAAAAAAAAAAAAAATCAAAAAATTGAAATTGAATTTTTTTTTTAAATGTCACCTAAATGGTCACTACCTTAAATACTTTTACCCAACTGATCCATTTTCGGTGATTTTTAATCTTTGTCCATGTTTCTAAGGTCACATTAAAAAAAATGTTTTTTTTTTACATTTTTGGAAAAAAAATGTTTTTTTGTTACATTTTTGGAAAAAAATCGATTACTTAGAATGAAAAACTTTTTTTTTTTATCAAGGTGGGCTTAACATACATATTTTTGGACAAAAAAACATTTATGGAGATTTTTCAATTTTACCTCAATTTTCAGGAACTGCATGAACTGCCTCATTTCTCCAGAAAGATGAAGTTCTTGAAAACTGAGGTAAAATTGAAAAATCGCCATAAATGGGTTTTTTTGGGTAAAAATATGCATGTTAAGACCACTTTGATCCAAAATAATTTATTTTCCATTCTAGCTGGTTTTTATTTTTTTTTTCAAAAACGTAAAAAAAGGATTTTTATGCCCCCTTAAGAACAGCAGGTAAAGATGAAAAATCACCTAAAATGGTCTTGTTGGGTTGAAGTACCTATGTAGTAACTATTTTTTTTTTTTAAATTCAGTTCCAATTTTTTGATTTTTTTGTTTTTGTTTTTTAAATAAAAGGGGCTCTGTGCCACCCTCTGAAAAAAAAATTTTTTTGAAGAATTTTTAGAAAGAAAAAAAAAATTAAATTATGAACCAGCCCCATATCTCAGTTATGCACGAACTACTTACGAGCCACCTTATATGCAGCTTCTTCTGTAGTCATACCAATCATCCAAGGGATATCAACAGATTGGTACTGGGCATAACTCGGTATCTCCGTCAGGAAAGCTTGCTCGGCATTTTTATCTTCGATTGTAGGTCTAAATGAGGACTTCGGATCTAAAGCCCAAATCTAAATACATACAAGAAAAAAAATCATCGATAATATGTAACTTCCTATTTAACAATTTAATTGTGTTCGAGTGTTCTTTCAAAAACACGAAAAAAAGATTGCGATTTGCCATTCTCGTAAGTTTTTTACTTACATACATTTCTTCTACTGCCAGAGTAGCGATTTTTGAATCAATATTCATGAGACATTCGTATATATCTTGGGAAGAATTTACATTAGGACATCCGACTTTCGTGGCGAATTCTTCGGCTACTTTTCGAGCTATTTTGGGGACAAAGTATGCCATTGAACAGCTCCCTAAGCCACTTTGAAGAATAATCTTGTGAAATAATTCTGTAAAAAAAGTTATTGTCCTTTTTGATTAAAAGTTTTCACATAAATATTTTCTTACCGATCAAATCTTACGAATTTTTGTCGCAAAAAGTAGGTTTTTCAATCAGGGCACTAGATTTTTTTCATTTTTATTGAAAGCAAATCTTCTGAGTTTTTCTTCAAGATCAATTTTATTAAAATTTCAGTCGACAACAATTTTTTTCACGGACAAGTCATTTTGAATTTTTAATCAAAAATATGATTTTTTTAAAATTTCATTTGAATACTTGGACACAAATTTTTAAAAATCCAACTCAAATAATTTTTTTATAAAAAAATGTCTCAGAAGAGATGTAGGTAATCAGTTTGAAAGTTAATTTTTTTTTTTTTTTTGAAATTTCGTTCAAAAAACTGTTTTTTGGAAATCGGTCAATTCATCAAAAATAAGCAATTCAATTTTGTTCAAAACTAAATAGGTACCTATATTCTTTAAAATTCTAGCCAAAACAAGTGCTAGATCAAAAAATTTTGTTCAAGGAAAATATTCGAAATTTTGATAAATCTTTTATTTTGGGTTCATTTCTTCAATTTTTCGCAAAAAATTTTAACTGTGGATTTTTAAATTTGATTCAAAAACAAATTTATAAAAAAAATATAAAATAGCTTACCAAGCTACCGACTTATTAAATTAAAATATTAATTTCATTCATCCCCACCACCCAAAAAATTTCTGTTAAAACTAAGTGTTTTAAAACATGTTTTGGGAGATATTTTTTGAATAATTCTGATCAAAAACACTTTTTTTTAAAGTATTTCAATTTGTTTTGAAATTTGTAATCATTCTGTGTTTTTAAATAAATTTTTTAATCTTTTTCATAATTTTTTTTTCAAAAATAAGTTCTTTTGAAATTTTTGTTCAAAAATTTTCCCCCAAATCAAGGTCTGAAACAAATTATTCTTCAGAAAAATCTGTTTAGAAGAAAATACCCAGGTAATGAAAATTTTCGTCATGAAACAATTTTTCTGAAATGTATTTTTCAATTTTGAGCAAAAACAAATTTTTATAAATTGTAATTATTTTTTTTAAATTCAACTGAAATTAAAAAAAAATCACATTTTTGACCATGTTCTACCACATTAATAAAATTCTGAAATATTACAAGTGATGTAAAATTATTTTAAAAATTTATGAAAAAAAATCTGTCGTGTCACCTCCAAAACTGTGCTCTATACGGAGCGATGGGGGGGGGGGGGGGGGGGGGGTGTTGTTCTCGTTTCTTTAAAAAAAAAGTAGTAGGTAGTTTTTTTTCCTACATTTTACTGTAAATATCTATCAAAAAAATTATTTGGGGAATTCGCCCTCTTGCCCCCAAGTTACGCTTATGTCCCTCGAGTAGGTACTAAAAAAATTTATAATTCTACTCGATAAATTATTAATAAAATATGATCCCTACTAATTCTAATATGACGAATCGAACATTTACGTACTTTTACTTGTAGGTGATAAAGTATGCATATATGTACCCATCGAGCCAGAACTGTGGCCTTGCAAAGTAACCTTATCTGGATCTCCGCCAAAATAATGGATATTTTTTTGAACCCATTTCAACGCCAGTGCCTGATCTTTTAGGGCGAAATTTCCCGGAATTACGGCATCTCCGGTGCTCAAAAATCCTGTCACAAGATGGCATTTTCAAAATTAAAATCACAACAATCAGCAAACATACCAACGATGAGGACAAAACCCTTACCGAATACACCTTGTCGAAAATTAGGATATACAATGATGACGTCATGCTGCATAATATACTGCGGCCCATTATCGATAGTGGTGCCTTCTCGGAATCTGCCTCCAAAAAGAAACACGATCACTGGTAACTTGGCACCTTCTCGAGCATTCTGTAAATTACGAAGACGACGTGACGATAATTTGTCGAAATTCGCAGTAATATGCGATACTTGATTCTCGCCTGCATACCAGAAACCAAAAGCACCAGAAGATAGTGTTAGCTTGATGGAATGATGGATGACCTTCGACCACAACGCACTATGCCCAAGCTTTCGTATCTCTTCATCAAAGGAAGTTAATTATGTGAGCTATTGGCTCAAATTTTAAGCTAATCGAAAAAGTAAGACAGGTGAGTGGTAGGAAACTAAATTTCCAATCAAAAAGGTTCTTTTCATTTTTTGCCTATTTATAATACTTCGGGCGCTATACAAGAAAAATGAAAAATCTGTCAACATTTTTTCTGAAATTTAATAATTTTTTGGACTTTAGAGGAAATGAAATGTACTCAATTTTGAGTAAATCAGAAAGGTAAGATTGATAACTTGTAGAAAATTTAATTTCCTTTCAAAAATGTTCTTTTCACTTTTTGCCTATCGTCAATATTTCAGGCGCTACAAGAGAAAAAATATTTGTATATCTGGTACACTTTCAATTTTCATGTCCTCGAAGTCAGAAAATTAGGAAAAATCGTTTTTCTCGTGTAGCGCCTGAAATTTTGAAGATAGGCAAAAAATGAAGAGAACCTTTTTGAAAGAAAATTCAATTTTCTATAAGTTATCAATCTTATTTTTCTGATTTTCTCAAAATTGAGTACACTTCATTTCCTCCCAAGTCCAAAAAATTGATAAATTTTTCGTTTTTCTTGCATAGCACCTAAAATATTGCAGATAGACAAAAAACGAAAGAAACATTTTTTATTGGAAATTTAATTTCCTACAATTTACTTGAATCAATTTTTCAAAATTTGAGCCAATACATCAACGTAAAAACTCTAACTTCAGGTGATTATCTTCTTGTGAGCTAACGACAGGTACCTATACTTACCAGCGGAGTATGTACATCCAAATATAAGCAATCTTCGGTACCTTTGGTTGTATTTGTGCCTACGATGACTTGGATACAGACTGGAGGAAGCTGTGTGGCGTCCCTGATCCCCGTCCATGGCCCGGCTTCCACTGGAGGCTTCCGAAATCAACGCGAATTGATTAATTTTCACTGATAACGATATACGAGGAAGTTTTCACAACGACTCACTTTAAATCTCAACTTTCCAACAGGAGGCTGAGCATAAGGTATTCCGTAAAATGTGTTGAATATTTTACCGTCGCGAGCTCTCAGATTTGTCCCATTCAAGGTACCTTGTTCAGTTGTGATTAGTGACGATTCGACTGAAACATTTTAAAAATCCTAATACAAATGTACCTATAAGTATACGTGTCCGTTGTAATTATCAAAACATGCAACGTGAACTAATGATTTCATACCTACCGGAAGAGACAGCAAATAAGATAATAAGTTCAATAATAATAAACCGAAACATAGGGTACTCGTAATGTAGAAAAATTATTTAGGATAAAATTCACAAAATACCGTCCACAATTCACATTACCTTACCAACGTATTAGACGAAAACCGACTAATTGAGTTTATTAAACCATCGAAGACATGCGATTTAATCAAGAAACCGCCACATTTTGGGATAATTTATACCCACAACTGATGATTTAAAAAAAGTTTGGTTTGCTGTCATCATTGAGTTAGCCAATTTGCATAAATGAATTTGCAAACTACATATTACATAGTACCTACATACGCCACACCTAATCTGAATTTTTATGGCACATATTTTATGTATACCCGTATAGCAATTGTCGACATCGACATTTATGTCGACAAAATGCAGACACATTTTTTTCTCGGTTAACGATGAATTAAAAATGATATTTAAGATTTAAAGTAATGTTCTATGTTAAACATAACTGTTCAATCAAAATTTTTGAATTTTTCTCAGTATTTTCCTATAATTTAGAAAACGTTGTTTTTCTACATAGACAAGTCGATGTAAAAATCGATACTCGATAAACGCATCGACATTTATGTCGACAATTTCTGCCAATTAAATTTACAAATTTTATATCTAAAAAGAACTAAAAACAATTAATAGGAACATTTTAAGCTCAGGAATAAATAATTTTTGAAAGAATCACAAAATTTTCTTATTTTTTAAAGTTTTGAATAATACAACCACTTGTCGAGTTATTGTCGACATAATTGTCGATGGTCGAATAATGCATCGACTTCACTGTCGACAGTGTTGACCAGAGGAATTTTAAGTCGAGTTAATGTCGATCTAATTGTCGAGGGTCGAATAATGCATCGACTTGACTGTCGACGTCTTGAGGGTGCTTGTGATACTCGCAGATAAAGTGTGTTGTGAATTAGTACATAAGGTCTAAGAATCATCTCTATGTTAGTTGGACACTCGCATGTGTCCAGCTACAAAGGTGGCCTCAATGCCGCATATTTGACAAAAAATGTCGGCTTGAACACTATTTTTGGTGTAATTTTAATATATACTTATATTGAATATTTGAACTTAGCATATTTTTCAAAATCGCATCATTGCAAATGTCGATGTGGATGTCGATATAAATGTCGACACATCGAAATCGGTCACTTTTCGATCGTACATGTCGACACGATTGTGGATGGTTTGTCGAGCTTATTATCGACATGTTTGTCGACCGTCCAAATATGGCTCGACATGTCGAGCCATATTTGGACGGTCGACCTATTTCTGAAAACATTTAAAAATACTGTGTTGAGCCAACTACAAAAATTTTCAGAATTCACCTTCTCAAAAAAATTGGAAAATACCAGATACGTAGGTAATTACACTTTCATCAAAAAAAGAACAAAAATAGAAAATATCTAATTAAAAATCCAAATGAACCCAAATTGAAAAAAATTACCAATTATTCACAAAAAAAAACATTGAAAATTCATTTTCCAAAAAAAGTTGAAATTTTTTTTCCAGAATGAAAGTAAAAAAAAAAAAAGTATTTCTAGTAAAACATTATTTTCTATAGAAATACTATGTAATTATTGTAGGTACATTGTGCCTATACCTATTTATTAACAAACACATATCTACTTCTTCCAAAATGAAAAAAAATCTGAACACAAAATTTTGAAAAAATCTAATTACCTAGGTAGGTAGTAGGTACCTACAAAAAAAAAAAAAAAAAAATGCGGGAAAAAAATTGAGAAAAAGTGAAAATCGATTCGAGAATCTGTGTTAACACTTCAGAGAATGATGTTTCTTGAAAAATTCACAAATTTATTTTCCTCAAAAAATTAATTTAAAATTGAAAATGAATTTTTCAATAAGTAATTATTATGGGTACCTAACTGCGTGATTGATGTGATTGTGAGCATTTATTTTCCAAAAACAAATTCATATAAGTAAGTATCCTCCTCAGAAATTGGTAGTTTTCCAAAAAACGTGAAAAATTCATGAATAAATTCTGTTAACAGAATTTCGATTGCACTTGTGTAATCAAACAGGGGAAAAATTCTAACAAAAAAAATCTGCGTTAATCAAACTTGAAAATAAGATGTGTAAGGAAATTAAAAATTGCTAAAATTTATTTTTTATAAATTTTTGTTTTTTTATCTATAAAAATAAATCTCCGGAATAATTTGATTTTTTTTAAAAATTCAAAACTTATTTTCCCCGCCAAAAATGTACAAAATAAATAATACTCAAAAGTTAGTACCGAAAAAGAAATCGTTTTTTGTAGGTATAAAACTACAAAACTTGATTTTTTTAAAAATGAATCACATTCTGTTAACAAAAAATCGTAAAATTATTATTTTTTAAATATATAATTTACCTCCCCCCCCCCCCCCCAGGACTCCAAGTAGGTACATAAAGAAGAATAATCATTTTTTTTTATAAAATTAGGTACAAAACTTTATTTCCGAAAAAAAATCACATTCTGTTGACGAAAAATTCATAAAATTATTTTCAAAAAAATACTAGGAGGCTCCGCCCCCTGGGCCGCTCTGCGGCCCCAGCCCCCTTGCTCGTTCCGAGGGCGTTTTTTTTTTTTTTGAAATGCTACTTTTATGAAGGTCTTGGCATGTTGAACTTTTCATCAAACTGCTCAAAAAAATGTGAATGATGGGGAAAATTCAAATGAATGTTTTAAAAAATGAATTTCTTATTATTCAAACAGTTTAACTTTTTTCTAATTTTAACATAAAAATTAGGATAGGTTTTTTCATTGGCAAAATGCAGTTAGGCAAAAATACTAATTTTGCAAAAGATACTAAAATTAAATTTTTTCAAAATTCTGCCAGAGGAAGATTTTGCATTGAAAATTAGGGTAGGTCAATTAGAGTAGGTTTTTTCATTGGATGTATGCAATTTGACAACACTAATTTTTCAAAAATGTCAAAATTAAAATTTTTCAAAATTTTACCAGATGAAGAGGATTTTGCATTGCTATTTATTTTTTCATTGGTTAAATGCAATTTGGCAAAAACACTGATTTTTTTAAATTACTCTCATTTTAGATACATTAGGGACCTCTCCTCGCCTCCAAACTACCTTCGTAACCACATTTTCTATGTGATGGTTCGCTTCGCTCACCATCAATCGCACCTCATTCCTTACATTTGCCTCTTAAAACTTTGCTTTTTGGGTGCATAGCTTCGAATCTTTATTGACACCCGAGGTGATCATGATCAAGCTCCGACTTCTTTGAGAGCTTAAGCTCGTCGCTTTCGCTCCTACTAAAATGAGATATTCAAACTCCCAAAGCTCGGCTCTGAGGTATTCGAGAGTTTAGCTCTTTCACTAAAGCTCCCGCTCTTTAAGCTCTTTTACTTTTTACATTTTTGTTATTCAGAGGTAAAACAAATCAACTTCTTCGATTTCAAACAATGGTTCATTTTTTGGGTAATCCAAAAAAAATTGAAACACTCTCCAAGAAATCAAACATTAAAAAAAATAAAATAATACCCAAGTCCTAAAAGAACTTCTTGAAATATAATTACGAAATATTTGAGTTTTTGGTTATGATGAAGTACAATTTATAATTTAGCCTAATTGTATCATATTCGTAAATTTTAATTTGTTCCATTAACGTACAGGTAACTTGAAAACTTGAAAAGCTATAAAAGTATAGCTCTTGAATTCCGCTCTCAAAATTTTGGAAGCTTAGCTCTTTTCAAAAAGAGTTAAAAGCTTCCAGAAGAGCGAGCTCCTCATCACCTCTGATTGACAAGATCATTTCAAATTGAGCAATATCTACGGAAGTAAAATACTTTGTTTGCATGAGTTTCACTAACAGACGTCATCACGATTTTTGACGTATAAACATAAAAATCATAAAATGGAAAACATCTGTCAAAATAAAAATTTAAAAAAAAATTGTTCAACATTGGAGAGAAAAAAATCCAGATGTACTACCTTGGTAACACTGTCTATTGTGTCTACTGCTTGCAGCACAAAACACATTGCAGTTGGACCACAGTGGTAACACTGCCAACCGCGGAAACGTAAACCGGCTCGCATCTAAACGCAGTTTTTTCCCCCCACACCCTGAAACACCCACAACGGTCTTCGCATTCTCAAAATTTTAAATTCAATTTTTCGAACCTTAAACGTGAAAATTTCAAAAAAAAATTATCAAAATCGGCCGGATAGGAAAGGCTGGCGAGCTGTCACAAGGTTTAGACCAAAATTCTTTTAATATATAAGGATAATGTAGGTACGTATACATAATAATTATATTAGGGTGGAGTGAAAAAAAAACATATCTCGGATTTCGACCAAACTCGCACAGGTGGTTTACTTTGAGTTGAGAACCTCCCCAAAAAAATTTCAGTCTCCTACCTCAAAACGGAGGGGAGCTAGGGCCTCTCAAAGTAGGGTCACTTTTGGAAAAAACACAGTTTTTTGTCACTTTTGGGTAGTGCTACCTACATGATACCTCGAAAACACCCCTAGAAAGTTGCAATTTGAGTTTCTACACCTCCCCATGCCATTGACCTTGAAATTTTATATCGAATTTTTCACCCTACCAGAGGGTTGAAAAGTTGCAGATTGCTAAAAATTCGAGAATTTCGAATTACAAAAAACGAAAATAACATCTGCTTGGTACCAAAACTGGTCTGAAATGGCTCCTATTGATGCAAAAAAATTATTTCGATAGAAAAAGTTGAAAAAATTTCATAGCAGGGTTGCCAACATTCAATTTTTATAAAACATCAATTTTTACCAAAAAAGAATTAGAAATTTTGATGTTTTATGAAAATTGAAAATTGGCATCCCCTGCTATGAAATTTTTTCAACTTTTTCTATCGAAATAATTTTTTTGCATCAATAGGAGCCTTGTCAGACCAGTTTTGGTACCAAGCAGATGTTATTTTCGTTTTTTAGAATTCGAAATTCTCGAATTTTTAGCGATCTGCAACTTTTCAACCCCCTGGTAGGGTGAAAAATTCGATATAAAATTTCAAGGCCAATGGTATGGGGAGGTGTAGAAACTCAAATTGTAACTTCCTAGGGGTGTTTTCGAGGTGTCATGTAGGTGGTACTACCCAAAAGTGGCAAAAAACTGTGTTTTTTCCAAAAGTGACCCTACTTTGAGGGCCCCTAGCTCCACTCCCCTAAGAGGGGGGGGGGGGCTCAAATTTTTTGTGGGAGGTTCTCAACTCAAAGTAAACCACCTGTGCGAGTTTGGTCGAAATCCGAGATATGTTTTCTTTTTCACTCCACCCTAATCTATACGTATTAGACGAAAACCGACTAATTTAATTTAGTAGGTAAACCATCGATGACATGTAGTTTAATCAAGGGACCACCACATTTTATACAACTGATGATTTAAAATATGTTTTTGATTAGACTACTTGCGAATTATCTATCGAGGTTTTACCGTCTAAATAAATAATCAACCAGTTTGGTTGGCTGCACGTGATTGTCATAATTGAGTTAGCCAATTTGCATGCATTTACAAACTATTACATAGTATCTACATACGTCACACCTAATCTGAATTTTTATGGTACATATTTTATGCATACTTGATTATAAAATTTAAATATTTTTTTTCAACAATGTATTTCATAAAATTCGTTTTTTTTTCCTATAGGTATACCTACCAATTTCTGAAAACTTTTAAAAATACTAGTTTTGGGGCAACTACAAAAATTTTCAGAATTCACTTCCGCAAAAATATTCGGAAAATACCAGATATGTAATTACATTTTCACTAAAAAAGAACAAAAATCGGAAATATCTAATTAAAAATCGAAATGAACCCAAATTGAAAAAATAAAATTAACTTACCTACCTATTATTCTCCTCAAAAAAAAAAAAACTTAAAAATTCATTTTCCAAAAAAATTTGAAAAATCGTTTCCAGAATGAAAGTAAAAAAAAGTATTTCTAGAATTAAATTTTAAAACAATATTCTCCAAAAAATAGAAATATGAAGGTATACATTGTGCCTATACCTACTTATTAACAAACACATAGGTACAAGTATATTTCTTCCAAAATTAAAAAAAAAATAAAAATTAAAAAATTCCGAACACAAAATTTTGAAAAAATGTAATTATCTAGGTAGATAGGTACTTGCAAAAAAAAAATTCGGGGAAAAAATTGAGAAAAAGTGAAATTCGATTCGAGAATCTGTGTTAACACTTCAGAGAATGATGTTTCTTAAAGAATTCACATACCTAATTTATTTTCCACAAAAAATTAATTTAAAATTTAAAATGAATTTTTTAATAATTATAGGTACTTACCTGGTACTTAATTGTGGTGTAATTGTGAACACATTTATTTTCCAAAAACAAACTCAGATAAGTATCTCCCTCAAAAAATTGATAGTTTTCCAAAAAACTTGAAAATTCATGAATAGATTTGTCTGTTAACAGAATTTTGAAAAAATTGCACATGTGTAATAGAAAAAATTGCTTAAATTTATTTTCTATAATTTGTTTTTAAATCCAAAAATAAATCCCCGAAAAATTCAGATTTTTTAAAAATTTAAAACTTATTTGCCCCCCCCCCCCAAAAAAAAATATACAAAATAAATTCAAAAGTTGAAATTGTTTTTGTAGGTAGGTATAAAATCACAAAACTTGATTTTAAAAAAAAAAAAAAAAAAAAAAAACAATCCCATCCTGTTAACAAAAACATCATAAAATAATTTTCAAAAAAAAAAAAAAAAAAAGAAGAGGACCTAACCTAAGTATACATTTTTTAAAATAAAAGTAAGTAAATTCAAAAAGATGGGAAAATAATTTTGTTTTCTCACAAATTGAAATGAAGCAGGAAAATATGAAAAAAAAATTATAAAAAGTCTTTGTTAATTAAAGAGAAATAAATTTATTTCCCAAAAAACTTTGAGAATTAATTTTTGAAAAAAATTCAATTTTTCAACAAAAATTCAATTTTTTTTGGGGGTGTACCTATCTACTTTATTTTTAAATACTTACTTATAATGGGTACCTACGAGTTTTTTAAATTTTTTATACGACAAAAAATAATTTGAAAATAAAAATACGTTTAATGTAAAATTTATTTTTAATATATTGGCCTTTTCATGTTTTGGAGGGGGGAAATTTAGCCCAACTGTAAGTTACATGAGAAATTTATATAAAATTGAAAAATTACCAAAATTCCAATTTTTATCGCATTTTCAAATTTTAGAATTTCAAAAAATTGGCACAATTTCTAAAGATTATTAAAATTTAAACAATAATTATGATCAAATTTCAAAGTTTTTCCAAAATTCTGAATTTTTACCTAATTTAGAAATTTATCAAACTTTACGAATTGACATTTAAAAATTGTTTGTAACTTTGGTTGAATTTTAAAAATTACTCAAACTTTAAAAATTTATTATCATTTAAAAATAAACAAAATTCCAATTTCGATCAAGATTTTCACGTTTTCTCTAAATTCGAATTTTCCCAAAATGAAAATAATAATAGATACGCGAGAGATACATACATAAACAGGAAAATTTGTATGATTTGCAGGTGCCTACATTTTGAAATAAAAGACTCGAATAAATTATCGATAGGTACACTGACCACATTATATAATCGTTTATTTTCCGCTCTCATCTACAGGCAAATAATAAAATATCATCACAGCTTGAATCTTTCTATCACAGAATTATAATCAGTACCTAGAAAAGAACTCTTCGAAGCAACATCTTACTCTTAAAATATGATCTTCGATGGTTCAAAAAAAAACAAAAATAGCTTCATTTTCTATGAAGTTCCATACGTGTAATATTTACTATCAATGGGTAAACTCTTCCAAAATTTGTGCGATTTTTCATACATATTCGTCCCCATAGTTCCGTTCCACTTGAAGAACATAAATTCGATTTTTTCGGACGTCATTGGTTCCCAAACTGCCATTATATTTTCGTCTATTTTGATAGGTTGATTTGGATCACTAAAATGTAACCAATTAATGAGATGAAAATTAATATAGATAAGTACATATGTACTCAACTTGATTAACCTATCAATACGAATTCGTATACCTTGTATTGGCAAAATTAATCCATCTTTTGATCAGTTCGTTGCTAAATTTGATATCTCGATCTTCGAGAAGTTCCATTACTTCTTTTCGCTGAAAAAGCAAGGGCAATTCGCTCCCATGGGTGACTCCTGTAGGTATCAAAATCAAAAATAAATACCTACCTACCTAATATGGGAATTCAGCTCTTTAAATGCTATTTTATGAAAAATGCTTTCAAAAAACAAAATATTCAAAAAAATTCTAAATATGAATTCTTTATAAAAATTATAAGTAGGTATTTAATGGAATTTTCTCGTTGAAAAATTTTTCAAGAAAAAATCTCAAGGAAATCTGGTGCGTTTTTTAAAAAATTTTCTCAAAATTCTCATAAATTTTTTTATTTTATTTTATTTTTTTTGTTGAAAATTTAACTTGAAAAATATGTGGAGAGTTCTCAAAGAACAACTTATCTTTTAAAAGTTTAAGTATTTTGAGAAATTCCTATGTAAAAATATTTTTATTGAAAAAACTATGCAAAAATTTTTTTTATAAATTTTCTGAAAGATATAGGTACCTAGTTATTGGAATTTTTTTAATTTGAAAAATTCATTCAAAAAAATCTCGCTTCAGAATAAAATTATTTTGAAAAATAAAATTTACACCTAAAAATTCATAGGTACCTATCTTAATAATATTAATTCAGTTTTGAAAATTTATCAAAATTTAAAAATTACAAAATACCTACCCACCAAGTAATTTTTATCAAATTTTTATTTTTATTTAGTTTCAATTTTTTCCTCATATTTTAATATTCAACAATTGATCGTGGCTTCAAAAATTTATTTAAATTTCTGAATGAGCGTATTTTGAAATATTTTCACATTTTAAAAATTCGTCAAATTTTACAAACGTATTGACTCTTGAAATTTTTTGAATTTGGTCGAATTTCGAAAAATTTATCTGACCGAAAAAATTTATTAAAATTCAATAAGATAATTACGAAATTTTGAATTTTCTTTTAAAGAGACATGATACACAAAATTTTCAAACTTTATAAAAATTCATCAATAATGTTTTAAATTGGTACAATTTTTAATAAATGTTTAAAAATCACAAAATCTCAATTTTTATCAAATTTAAAAATTATAAAGAATTGAAGTACATGTACAAAAAGTACATAAATATTAAATAGTTTCAAAAAATTTATTGAAATTTGAAAAACGACGATCTCTTGAATTTTTACCAAGTTTCAAAAATTAATTAAACTTTTAAAATGGCAAAAATCCTAATGGTCACCAAATAAATTTTGAATTTTCTCCCCAAGTTCAATGTTTACTAAATTCCAAAAATACGAATGATTTTCTAAATTGCAACAATTTTTTGAATTTTTTCAATCCTGTTAAACATTTATTAACATTATGATCAAATTTCAAACATTTAATAAAGCACCTTTAGAATTTTCTTTTTGTTTTTCAAGCGAAAGGGTGGTTTTTTTCTATCTTATTGACAAAATAATGTTTTTATTAAAATTCATCAATAATTGAATTTTTAAACATGGACAAAAAAAATAGAAATATATTTTTAAGCCATTAATCTTACCTAAGGGTTTGTCATAGGTTCCGATTACATTTTGCATTGTTATCGTGTACCTTCCTTTGTAATTGAACAAATAGACGTGCTTTGGGCCCGGGTAAGAGTGAATGGTGCCAACATAGCACGATGAGTACAAACCTTCGGTGTACATCTGCCAATGCCAGTCAATTCTTCATTAATATATTTCACGATTGTTTACTCCAGAATCGATTTAAAAAATACTGAGTGATATCACCTTGGTCATCTCATCGGCTGTTTTCTCGCCAATTTCTCGATTGCCAAAGTAATGAGTTCGAATAACTTGCGAAATATAGTTCAAATGTTCATTCTTGGTGTTCCATAAGTAATCCAGAGTTATGGGAAACAAAAGTTTGAAATTTTTGTCTAATTCGGCTGCTAATTTACCATCGTTGTCCAAATATCCTGTAATGCGAAAGGTACAGGCAAAACGAATGAGATACAAAAAGTCTGTATTTTATTTTCAAAGGCCTCAATCATGCACTTACGAGCCACCTTATATGCAGCTTCTTCTGTAGCCATTCCGATCATCCAAGGGATATCAACTGATTGGTACTGGGCATAACTTGGTATCTCGGTCAGGAACGCCTGTTCAGCATTTTTGTCTTCGATTGTAGGTCTAAATGGGGCTATCGGATCTAGATCCCAAATCTACGTACAAGGACGAAATCATCGATCAATACACAACTAAACTAGATCATAATGTTCGATAGTTCGTTGAAAAATAGCTGGAAAAGATTGATACTCGTATTTTACTTACATGCATACGATCTTGGGTCAGAACAGCAATATTAGGGTCAATATTCATGAAACATTCGTACATATCTTGGGAAGAATTTACAGCAGGACATCCAACTTTCATGGCGAATTCTTCGGCTACTTTTCGAGCTGTGTTGGGGGCAAAGTATGCCATAGAACAGCTCCCAATGCCGCTTTGAATAATAACCTTGTGAAATAATCCTTAAGGTAAAAAACAAATTTGAATTTTTTTTTTTTTTAATTTAAATTTTCTTTTAAAACAGGAATGATAACTTTTTGGGAACCCATGACATCTCCTCAGGTCTTCTGAAGGTTTAAAATTCATGTCTTCATAAATTTTAATTTCAACTCGATATTGGTCAATTCAGGACCAAGGGACAAACAATTTTCATTTCCAATTTGTTTTTCTTGGTTCGCTTATTTAAAGCCAAAATTTGTTTTATTTATGATTTTTTTTTTAATTCTCAAAAAGCAAACAAACAAGAGGTTCTTACTCCGAAAAAATTACAATTTTTTTTAGGTCAAGAATATTCATCAGAGATTTATTTCACCAAGAGATTTTAGATTCTTTCTTCAATATTTTCAATTTATATTTACCTAATTTTCAAATTTTCATCAATTTTCAATTTTTATCAAATTTTAAGAAATTTTTCAAACCCAAAAACTTATCCAAATTATAAAATGACTTGAATTCTTTTTTTTTTTTGAATTTTAAAATTTTTCTCAATTTCGAATTTTTATCAAATTTTTAAAAATTTTTGAAACATTGAAAATTGATTGAAATCCACAAATTTTTTCAAAATTTGAAAATGATCAAAATTCTGATTTTGATTAAATAATAAAATTTTCCTCAGTTTTGAAATTTTACCAAAATTGATCAACATTCAAAAATGGACAGTTTTTGAATTTTGAAAATTTCCTCAAATTTTTATTTTTATCAAATTTTTATTCAAATTAAAAAATTTAACAAAATGGAAAAAATGACCAAAATTCCAATTTAGGTATATTGAATTTTGAAATTTTCTCTAATTTGGAATTTTTATTAGGTATCAAAATTTATTTTCAATTTATCTAACATTCTCAAAATTCAAAAATGACATATCTATTTTCAATAAATTTTGAAATTCTTCAATGTCAAGGTTTTGGCATATTTTAAAAATTAACCAAACTTTAAAAATTGATCCAATTTCAAAAAAATTGATTTTTTTTCTAAGAATAAAAAAATTCTTTCTTAGAAAGAAACATAAATTTTTCTTCGTGAATTTTTTTTTTAATTTGTTTTTTGTGGGAAATCTTTTACTTTTAGAAAAAAATAATAATGATAATCTGATTCTTTAAAAGACTATAATAAAAATAACTTTTACTTCAAAAAATTGAAGAACCTAGTCTCAAAAAATTAAAAGATTTTCTTCTCCAATATAAATTAAAAAAATTTTACTCCAAAACGTTAAAAAATTTCTTACACTTATACCTACTACATACTCAAACTCATAAGTCATAGGATATTTTTTATTTCAAGAGAATTCGTTTTTTTTCTCCAATCAAATTTAGGGATATTTTTCGAAAACATTTTGGCTTTTCTCCTAAACATTGAGATTTTTTCTCCAAAAATTTTGAAAAATTTTGTTCTAAAATATTTCAATAAATCGAAAAAAGTTTTATTTTTGTCGCTAATAATTAAAAAACATTTTTACTTTTAAAAAATTCAGTATTTTCTTACGCTTCATCTGAGTAGGTATCTATAAACTCAAGAACTGAGATTTTCTCTCGGAAGAATTTCAGAAATATTTTTATTAGAAAAAAAAAAAAAAAAAAAAAAAAACAACTTCAAAATACTTACTCGTACATTTTTTGCGTTAGAAAAATTATTATTATTTTTTGTGTGATAATAATTTGTTGATACCTATTATTCTTCAAAATCCTACAATTTCTCTCTAAAAGTAGTGATCTTTTTCTGAGAAAAAATGAAAAACATTTTAGTTACCTATTTTACACTTTTGAAAAATTAATTGCTATTATACACGCAAACTCCAAAAATTCATTATATTCTTATTCCAAGAAAGTTTGGAATTTTTTCCCCTTTTCAGAAGAATTGGAATATTTTTTTCTCCTAAAACTGATGAAAAAATATTTTTATTAGGTACCAAAATTTTTTGATTTTTTTGTTTTTTTTTCAAAGAAATTAAGACATAAAAATTAAGATTTTTTAAATGTAAAAATAAGAAATTCCTTCTTCATAAACAGAAAGTTTTTATTGCATAAAAATTAAAAAATTTATACCTACTCCATTTTTTGATTTTTTTTCAATTTTTGCTCCAAAAAATATCAGGTAATATTATTCCATAACCGGAAATTATTTTATTCAAAAAAATTTGAGCAAATTTTTCATATAAAATACTAGGGGTTGATAAAAGGGCAGGGGCATATCAGTTTTTGTTAGAGGAGGAGGTGAGCTTCGACCACCAGCCAAAATTGGTATAATTTAGAATGGAAAAAAAAAATTACCCCCCCCCCCCCCAAAAAAAAAGTTCTGACTAAAAAAAAGCTTGGACTCCAAGTTTGAAAGTGCTCTGTGGCCCTCAAAAGACGGGTGGATCGCCGCAGTACTATTTTTTTGGCACCATCGAAAATTTACCAAGTCCAAATACTACATAGATACTTGATATTCAAAAATAGAGGGAAGGGAGGGGTCCAATCGAAATTTTTATGATGACCAAAGTTATTTTTAGGATCTTATTCTACAATTTTTATTTTAAAACATTTTCAATTGGCCCCTTCCTCCCTCACTCTTCTAATTTTTAATTAGTATCTTCGGAGTGTTATGCAAAATCGGTGGGAAGGAGGGGTCCAATTGAAAAAATTTTCAAAAAAAAGTTATAGCTTGAAGTCTTGGAAATAATTTTGGTCATTACAAAAATTTCGATTGGACCCCTCTCTCCTTTTCAAATTTTGACTATTAACGTAAGCAATAAAACATAATTATTTTACCTTTACTTGTAGGCGATAAAGTATGCAAATATGAATCTATCGCTCCAGAGCTGTGACCTTGCAAAGTAACTCGGTCCGGATCACCGCCAAAATAATGTATATTTTTTTGAACCCATTTTAACGCCAGCGTCTGATCTTTTAGGGCGAAATTTCCCGGAATTACAGTATCTCCTGTGCTTAAAAATCCTGTCACAAAGGTACAACAGGTTCTCATAATCAATTACAAATCAAAAATGGTACCCCAAAAGTAAAACTCACCGAATACACCTAGTCGAAAATTAGGATACACAATTACGACGTCATGCTGCATAATATACTGCGGCCCATTATCATAAGTAGAGCCTTCAAGAAATTTTCCTCCAAATAGAGAAACAATCACTGGTGACTTGTCACCCTCTTTAGCATTCTGTAGAAAAATTAGGTAGGACGATTTGATAAAAATTAATCTGTCAATAAAAATCTTAATAATGTTCTCAACATACCAGAGGGGTATGCACATCCAAATAAAGGCAATCTTCTGTACCTTTGGTTGTATTTGTGCCTAAAATGACTTGGATACAGACTGGAGGAAGCTGTGTGGCGTCCCTGATCCCTGTCCATGGTCCAGCTTCCACTGGAGGCTTTCGAAATCAACGCGAATTGATTAATTTTCACTGATAACGATACGAGGAACTGAGGAAGTTTTCACAACGACTTACTTTAAATCTCAATTTTCCAACAGGAGGCTGAGCAAAAGGTATTCCGTAAAATGTGTTGAATATTTTACCATCGCGAGCTCTCAAATTTGTCCCATTCAAGGTACCTTGATTTATGGTGATAAGTGACGATTCAGCTGAAATAGGAGTATTAAAAAAATTCAAACATTACCTGTTTGTTCTATGCGTAAAAGTAATTAGGTATTATGACTTGAAAAATGGAACTAATAAATTTATATTACGATATATGTACCTACTTAATACCTACCGGAAGAGACAACAAAAATAATTAGTTCAACAATAATAAACCGATACATAACAAAAAAAGAATTATTTGAAAAAAAATATCACTCCATTTCGAATTTCACAGTATAGATTATAACCTTGGTTACAAAACTGACCAACAAACTGGAAACTTGCTGACGATATTTATAAAACGCTGTGTTTATTTCTATTCCGAGACGAAAACCGGTCAAAAGAAGATAATTCGCTAACCTGTTTGGTTTACTTCACGAGGTTTACGTATTCGTATTCTTCATTAACTTAGCTAGCTAGTTCTAATGGATTTTCGAAGTTAAGTATGCTAGAAAATAAAACCTGATGTAGGAATTTTGGGCCTAGAGCCCCATTTTGCCGGCGACTTTTTTTTTACGCGATGAAGATACAATATTTGAAAAATTGTGAGTAGGTGGGGTCTTTTTACCACTCTTTTATTAATAATTAGAAAACAGTTTTGGTAGAGGGTCGAGAAACAAAAAAATCAACAGGATCCTGGGGCCCAGATCTCGTCAACTCCACACTAAATTTAGCCCTGATTGATAATTTTTTCATCTCTGTTTTAGGGTGAGCAGAATTTTGAAAAAATTAAAACAATATATTTCACTAAAATTCTCATTTATTTAAAAAATATATTCTTGAAAAAATTTGGAAAAGCTGCGTAGAGCCAACTTGAAAAAAAAGTTTTTCAATAAAATTTCCAAAAATGTTACCCCCCCCCCCCCCCCGGTTTAAATATTTTTTTCTCAAATAAAAATTTGACAGTTTATTTGGAAAATTTCCAAGTAAGGTAAACATTTCTTCAATCTTCAAATACCTATTGTATAATATTTTTGAAAAAAAACATTAAGTGTAATTCTCATAGAAATCCCTAAAAATCTAATTTTCCAGTTTTCAAAATTTTTCATTGCAGAATTTCCATTTTCGATTTTTATAAAAAGTCAAATTTTCTCAATTTTTATTCTGAAAATTGATTTATTAATCGAATCAGTTGCGTCTCAAGGGCCACACACCTCGCGAGCTCCCCAATAGATCTGGCTCTGCTCGATTTTCATCTCTGTTTTTAGTATGAACAAAAAAAAAATTATTAAAAAAATTCTATAAAAATTCAATTCCTTAATACGAGTATTTTTTCGACTTTTTCGTCCCATTTTCAGCCATTTTTTTTTCAATTTTTCAACATTATGTTAAGTAGGTAGGTATTTAAAGGAAATAAATTAATAGAATTTTCAAATTCAGTAGCTATTTTTAAATCTTCATAGGGTGAAGGTTTTCTTTTCAACTTATTTGGGTCAAAAACCTGCTGAGTCCAAAAAATTTAAAAATCTTTTCTAGACTTGGCAATTTTCTAAAAAAAAAATTGATCGGTTAAATTCACATTTTGTGGCATGAAAAGTTTCCAAACTGAAGCATCATTGTCTCCTGATGTCATGTCATATCATATCAAAGAATAAAAGATTGATAAAATTTTTGGACATACCCATCAAATTTCAAATTCAACGGTTTTCTAAAAAAATTTAAATTTTTCAAAAAATTTCAAGAAGCACCTGGAAAGTTGATTTTTTAAAAGAATTCACCTAGTTATACATTTGGAAAAAAATTTAAAAATTTTTTCAAAAGTCTAGTTTTCTAAAAAAAAAAATTCTTCATTTTCCTTGAAAGAGAAACCTCTCCTCAATAGACATTATTTTTTCAAAAAATCAAATCTGAAGTTTTTTAAAGCATTTTTAAAATTTGAATATCTATATTTTTATTTTTTTATTTTTAAAAGATGGGACTTTTTTAAATTTCAAATAAAATTTTCGAAAAAATTATCAAAGTCAATTTTTTAATTTTTTAAACTAGGTACCTACTGTAATTTTTAAGAAAAAAAATTAAAAGTTTATTTTTACCTATAAAAAAATTTAAATTCATTTTTCAAAAATTAAACTTTGAAAAAATATTAATAAGCACCTAACACTAATTTTTTTTAGAGAAAACAAGGTAAAAACATGAATAGGCCTATTTTTTTACAATTTTTTGCCAATTTTTCAACATTTTATTTAAAAAAAAATTAAACTGATCGAAAAACGCTCAAGTCTAAAAAAATAATAATTTAAAAACCAAACAAAAAATCATTTATTTATCTGCAATAAAGAAATAAAAGATGAACAAATAAATAAAAATACAAAACATTCCTCAGAAATAAGAAGCATTTCAAAAACGAAAACTGAGTTCAGAAATAGACCTCCCAAGTCAAGCCTCGCAAAAATTGGCGAAAAATTCGAAGTCCTTCGTTGAAAAAATTCCATCAAAGGTTAATGTCGCCCAAACGAGTAATATTTACTACCAATGGGAAGACTTTTCCAAAACGGGTACTCTTCTTTGTATAAATCTGTTCCCATTGATCCGTTAATGTCAATCAACAAGTATTCTATTCTTTCACTAGTTGCTGGCAACCAATAATCCATCATGGTGGTATTTATCTCGTAAGGGAAATTCGGATTACTGTTGAAATAATGGGTAAGGAATTAGATACCTACTCTTCGATTAGATAAGTACCTATCTACGTATTTCAATTTTACGATCAGGTTAATTATAATAGGATATTTTTTGGTACCTGGTTTCGATGAAATTTACCCATCTTTTGACCATTTCATCGCTAACCATGATATCTTGATCGTTGAGTACATTGACCGATTTTTCAGAAAGAAATAACAAATGGAACTCGTCACTGTGAGAAACGCCTTGATTTATTAAAAAAAAAAAAAAAAAAAAAAAAATTAAGAAAAGGGAAAGTCATGGAATTAATTGACAGCAAATAAAAATTTCAACCCATAAGTACATTGTAAGTTGAATTTTTAAAGTCTTCATCTCACCTAAAAACCCATCGTAATAGGCTAATTCGTTTTGGGATAAATAACTGGACATGTAGTTGTACCAATACACGTATTTAGGTCCCGGATACGAATGCATCACATCCACAATACTGTATCCGAAATCACCATGAGTAAATAGCTACGACATTATTAGGTACGAAATTAAGTACGTATATTATCTAAATATCTCACTAATTTTCAATTTTATTCCATATGTCAGGATTTTATTCATTTTTTTCACAAAAAACTTACTTGAACCATATCGGTGGCAGTTTGTTCACCAATATCTTCTTCACCAAAATAATGCGTTTTTAAAATCTGCGAAATATAATTCAAATGTTTCTCTTTGGTGTCCCATAAATATTGAAGCGTGATAGGAAACAGCGTTTTGTAAAATTCGTTTAGAACGCTTGCTTTGGCACCATTGTTGGCCAACAGTCCTAAAATATTCATGAAAAAATGAAAAATCTCACATAATTATTTAACTCTCGACTGGGTGAATGTTGATCTGTTTTTATAAGAATTATGAATATTAAATTTAGGTAGGTACCTTTTTTTTTTTTTTTTTTTTATTTTTTTTTATAAGCAGTTTTAGTTTTTGAACGTGTTTTAAAACGAATTCTTCGAAAAATTTCCGTTTCAGAAAGTTTCCAAGTCGGTAATTTTTTTCATTTTTGGGTAAGAAGTTTGAAAAGAATTTATATGTCAAACTTTCAAAAAAAAATTATTCAACATTGATCTAAAGTCAAGTAAATTAACGAATGCCAAATTTTCATAAAAAGTTTTAAAAGTCAATTATTTTTCAAACGCTGATTTTTCATAAAAAAAAATTAAAAGTATTTTTTTTTAAATACTGGATTCTTTAAAAAAAGTATAAAATCAAAATTTTTAAATGAAGGTAGTTAAGACATCAAAAAATTTTCTTTTCAAAAATTTAATGTCATTTTCTCCAACTTTCAACAGAAAGAAAATTAAGATAAAAAAAAAACTATAAAAAAACTTTTGAAAATTTTTCAAAATATCATAGGTAGGCCCTAATTCTAAAAAAATTAGTAATAAAATATTTCATTTCAAGAAAATAGATACTTATTTAGCAGAAGACAATTTTTTTTTCAAAGAAGTGATTCAAGTGCTGAATTGAAAAAAAAAAATCTTGAAATAAATTTTAAGCATATAAAATAGGTACTTACATATTATAGTTTCAAAAAAAATCTGGAAAGGCTCTAGTGTGAGGAAGGGGGGGGGGTCATTCGTCCGCCATGCCAAATTTTAATTTTTTTCAGATTTTTGGTTTCTGATTTGTAATGGTAAAAGATGATTTTTGGGTAGTGGTTCTTAGTGATTAGTTATGCTCAGTAATTTATAATGTTACTCCTAATTGAAAATAATTTTTGGCGCGCACTCCCCCCCCCCCCCCCCCCTAAAGTGAATTAGTGATGGGCGATAAATTAACAATTAAACTTTTTTAAAATTTATTTTAAGAAATCATTTTATATTTTTTTTTAAATCTTTAAAAATTCTGCATAAAAATTTTTTGTATTAAAAATTACCTACAATTATGAAAAAATCTCTCAGAATAGAATTATTTGAAATATAAAAAAATCATATTTTTTGCATGAAATTCTTTTGAAAATCCAAAAAAGCACATTTACTTTGAAAATCCTTTTTATGAGAAATACACAAGTAGGTATTATGTAACACTAGAAAAATTGAGAAATTTTTTTCATCAGCAAAATTAAATTTTTTTATAAAAAAAAAGAATCAAAAAATCAAAAAAAAATTACTCCCAAAAACAAAAAACAATAAATTTTATTCTAGAAAAAAAACTGAAAAAAAAATCAAAAAATTAAAAGATTTTTTATTCCAAAAAAGTCGAGAATTTTTTTCTAAAAAATGAGAAATAGGTACTTTCACGTCAGAAAAAAACCTTGAAAAAATAACGAAAAATTTTTCCCAAAAAATCAAAAATATTCTTCCATCTAAAAAGTTGAAAAAATTCTCATTAAAAAAAAACGATTTTTTTTAAATGAATAAGTAAAAAATACAATTTCTTAGTTTTTATACACCTGATAACTACCACCCAGAAAATTTCTTATTTGAAAAAATTAAGAGATCATTCAAAAAAAATTTTAAAAAGAAAGAGGAACGCCCCCCCCCCCCCTTATCAAAATTGAAATTCGAATTATTTTACAACTTTCGGACTGAGTATTTTTTATTGTATTTTAATTTTTTTAATTTCAAAAGAGAAATTCTAAAATTCTTTAAAAGTCAAACCTTCTAAAAAAAAAGTGAATATTTCATAAGAAAAAATTCGAGATATACGAGTATAAAAAAATAAAAGACAGTAAATTTTTTGAATTTTGTTATCCTAGTAAACAAATAAAAGTCAAATTTCTGAGATCTACAATTCTTCATGCAAGTATTTTTTTTTAATTTTAAAAAGAACGATTTAATAATTTTTTGAAAATAATTTTCTCCAATTTTAGGGTGTCATGTTTTTTCTTTTCTGAAGGAAAATTTTCAAAATGTGTTCATTAATTATAAGCACTCGCACCCTTAAAGTTACACTGATGAAGATAGACCAATCAGTGCTCATAAGTAGGTAGTAGGTACCTGCCACTATTCCAGCTCCCTCTCCAGTAGTTAATCCAATCATCAAAGGCAGATCTAGCGAATGATACGATAAATGATGCGGTAAATCTGTAATAAAAGCATCCTCTACAAGTTCATCTTCGATGGTAGGGAGAAAACATGCATCTGGAAAATCTTCCCAGACCTTCAAAAATAAAGTACAGCCCATCATAGGAGTTAAAATCAATATCGTCCCTTCACATATAAATTTTCATACTCACATACATCTGTTCGGGCACCGTCACAAACAGATCTTCACTCAGATTCATAAAACACTCGTACATGTCTTGAGAAGTTGCAACACTAGGACATCCGGCTTTTGTGGCGAATTCCACAGCTAGAGCTCGAGATACATCGGGTCCTCTGTAGCTCAACGAAGAAAACGCCGATCCACTTTGAATGATTACTTGCTGGAATAGTCCTGTGAAATTTTATAGCAACATGTATCGATCAACAGAGTTGCTTTTGATCGTTTCTTTTTAACAATCGTACCTTTACTGGCAGGTGAAAGAGTATGGAGATGGACACTCATTGCTCCGGAGCTGTGACCTTGCAAAGTTACATGGTTTGGATCGCCTCCAAAATGATGGATATTTTGACGGGTCCATTTTAACGCGAGGAGCTGATCTTTTAGACCAAAATTTCCTGCAATTATTTTGTCTCCTGTGCTTAGAAAACCTGCGAAATACCAATGATTCATTTTTTTTTTTCAAAAAATTTATTTTTCAGTTCTGATTAAATTTTTTGAAAATTTGATAGGTACAAATTGGTAAAACATCGCATATATACCTATTGCTGTTAAAAAAAATTTTCTTAATTTTTGAAAAAAAAAATTAATTTTAATATTTTTATAAATTAGAAAAAAAAATTAAGAGGCAATTTTAATGAAAATGATTTTTTTTTTAATTTCAATCTCAATGAAATACCTCAGATAAGTTGTTGAAAAAAAAGGGATTTTTTTTTTTCAATTCAAGTACCTACTTCCTACCTAAAGGCCCAGCTCTGTAGTTGGGAATAACGATAATCAAATTCCTGGTCATCATGTACTGTGGTCCAAAGTTGACGTTGCTACCAGATTTGAAAATACCGCCATAAATGTAAAACATCACCGCCACTTTATCTCCTCTTCGAGCATTCTATGGGAAATTCCTTTATCGTAATTATTCAGTTGTTTAAAATCATCGATTGATATTCGGTATAACTTATGATAAAATGATGAAAGAACTCACTAAAGGAGTAAACACATTTAAATTGAGGCAATCTTCGCTGCCTTTTGTTCCATTCTTATCTTTGGCCAATTCCAAACACCCATTGGGATCTCGAGTAGCGTCCAGGATCCCGTTCCAGGATCCTGCAGGAACTGGAGACTGAAAATTGGTATTTTATTCATTCACAGTGTGTGTCATTACTCATTATTATATCAATTCGAGAGTACATTTACCTTGAGTCTCATATCACCAATTGGAGGTTTGGCGAAAGGTATCCCAAAAAAAGCGTTGAATAATTTTCCATCTCGTGCTTTCAAGTAGGTCCCATTCAACGTACCTTGGTCCACAGAGACGAGCAATCCTTTCACTGGAACATTTCAATTTTTATTACAATTTTAGCAATGTGCAGGTGCACCATTCACACAAGACATTACTCGAGACATTTTTGATCAAAATCTCACCTGAAACTATCACCGAAACAATTACTAAAATTAATCGTAACATAATTACCTAAAACGAGATCAACACAATTACGAATGGCATCTTTCCATTATCAACATTCTAACGTAATTGCGTATTTTGCCATTATGTAAACTCGCTTCCAAGAGATCAGGCGGCGCGCTAGTGCCGCCCACCCGCCCTACCCAGGCTTCTAGTGCAGAGTATAATTCTGTACATAACTCGCCTTTGTTATTTGCGATGCCGCTAACGCATTTTCCACCGAAACTATGCACTTTATCGAAATTTTGCATGAATGAAATTGATTTTATTTTTCAAAAAGCTTTTATGAATCGGCTGCTTTTTGTCATTTTGCTAAAATTCTTGTTAGATTACAATTCTACTATACGGCAAACTTCTGAATGGATTTTCACCAAATTTGAAAATTGGGTTCAATGTATTGAGTTTTAGCGAACCGTACAACGAAATTTGAAATTTCCCAAAAATTGCCCCTTCACCCCCCCCTTTTTGAGCCCCGAAATTCCAAAAAAATTCAAAATTGCCCTTAAAAGCTCATCTACACATCAAAATGCATGTGTATACCAAAAATGAGCTCAATCGGATAATTATAACCGCAGATAAAGGAGGTCAAAGATTTTGAAATTTTGAGATTTAACCTCACTTTAGACATCAAATGTATCAAAATGGTTATCCGTTCATTAAAACCGATAGCAAAAGGCACATCTGCGTGTTTTTAACTATAGGGTACACATAATTTGAGCTCAATCAGATGTTTACAAGAGTCTGCAGAGCCGTTCAATGAAAGTTCAATTAAGAAGTATTGAAATGAATTTGAATTTAACGTTTATCAAATGATAATGTCGCGATCCTAGCGGTAAGAAAATGAAAGTTGTTACAGCGTTACCTGCAGTGCAGTGTTACCACTCAGTTCTACTTTGTAATTTTTAAAAATATGTAAACAAAAATGATAAGAACATTACACACCGGAGGTGTTGGAGATATTGTAATTTACCGTAATTTACCATTTTACTCGAAGATTCTAGTTTTTTCGATAGCTACTATTTTTTCTCATAGTCGATCAATCGTTCATTCATCCTACGTTAGTTATACTCGATATACGTTAATAATCTCGTCTTTCGTTTTTCGTTAAGTTCGTATGTTCGTTTTTATAATATAAATCAATTAATTCAGCGTGTTAATTATTTATTCGTTTATTCGAAAATCGTTTTGCGTTCGTGAGACTAACCGCTCACTGCCAATTCGGTCCACGTATCCTCTTCCTTCGTACAGGAGGTTAATAATCATTAAAATAATCACTCTAGAATAAAATTATTAATGAAATGATGAGTTGAATGTTGAATAATCAACTGTTTATCTTACTACACGCATTAGCGACATTTCGGCTAGTTGGAACGAATTCTGTGATTTGTCTCAATCAAGATCCACCTTGAACTTCGAAATGGACGAAGGATGATTGTAAATAATTATGAAAAATATGATCTGAAAAGTGATCAATATCGCTATAGAACCAATAGCGATAAGAAAGATCAAAATCGAAAATTCTGTAATTGTGAACAACCAAAGTGAATCAGCAAGTTACGATTATTGTAAACGAAGACCGAGTGAAGAAATACATTATTGACCACAGAGGATAGTTAAGGGGCCCGATTGAAAAAATTTCCAAACAAAAGTTGTAGATAAAAGTTCTGGGAATAATTTTGGTTATAACAAAAATTTCAATCGGATCCCTCCTTCCCCACCAATTTTGAGCAATATAACTTATTCACACTCATTCAAAATACATTATTAAAAACTGTGGGAAGGTAGGGGGCCCAATTGATAAAAATTTCAATAAAAAGTTTTAGCTTGAAGTACTAGGAATAATTTTGGTTCTAACAAAAATTTTAATCAGATCCCTCCTTCCCCACCAATTTTGAGCAATATAACTTATTCACACTCATTCAAAATACATTATTAAAAACTGTGGGAAGGTAGGCGGCCCAATTGAAAAAAATTTCAATCAAAACTTTTAGCTTGAAGTACTAGGAATAATTTTGGTTATAACAAAAATTTCAATCGGATCCCTCCTTCCCCACCAATTTTGAGCAATATAACTTATTCACACTCATTCAAAATACATTATTAAAAACTGTGGGAAGGTAGGGGGCCCAATTGAAAAAATTTTCAAACAAAAGTTTTAGCCTAAAGTTTTACAAATACTTTTAGTTATTAAAAAAAATTCGATTAGACCCCTTCCTCCTTACCAATTTTGAATATAAAGTATTATGTAGCACTAGACTTCGTAAAAAATTCATCGAAGGTCCTCCACATGAATGTAAACAAAACTATCAAACTAGACAAAAATGAATACAAAAAGCATCTGTAAGTAAAGAAAAATCACTGGAAAAAATTCATTCCAACAAACACAAAAAACAACGTCCAAGAAAAATTAGCTGATATCCTCGAAAAAAATTCTTCAAAAAAGAATTAAACACCGCCCTCCCCAGGCTCCTAAGAAAACGTCTCTTTAAAAAAAATATCTCTTTCAAAAAAAAACCTTTTTAAAATATTGAGTTATGGTATGAAATGAAATATTGTGAAATTTAACTCGTAAAGTAATTAAATATACTGATATCATGAAAAATCCGCCTTTTTCGATTTCAGACCAATTTTCATTGTACAGTAAAATTCATATAATCATTTAAATTAATTCACTGTCAAATAAGAACAAACCACTCTGATATTATTAAAAAAAAGAGAGAGCGAGAGAGAGAGAGAAAGAGAGAGAAAAATAGGGGCGGGAGCAGTCCCTCCTATTTACTTAAGAAATAAGGTTTCAAGGAAGAAACGTAGTTTTCATGCAAAGATACTGCTCCCGCCACTATTTTTCTCTCTCTTTCTCTCTCTCTCTCGCTCTCTCTTTTTTTTAATGATATCAGAGTGGTTTGTTCTTATTTGACAGTGAATTAATTTAAATGATTATATGAGTTTTACTGTACAATGAAAATTGGTCTGAAATCGAAAAAGGCGGATTTTTCATGATATCAGTATATTTAATTACTTTACGAGTTAAATTTCACAATATTTCATTTCATACCATAACTCAATATTTTAAAAAGGTTTTTTTTTGAAAGAGATATTTTTTTTAAAGAGACGTTTTCTTAGGAGCCTGGGGAGGGCGGTGTTTAATTCTTTTTTGAAGAGTTTTTTTCGAGGATAAAGCTTTCTAGCCTTATCTTAATTACAGATAGGCACCTATCATCTACATACGTCATTAAAAAAAGAAAAAAATCAAAGGTCTTGCTTGCGAATAGATTAATAGGCACACATTACATCATATCAACTTACAAACAATCAAACACATTTTTCATTATCACAGTCAGGTCACCTAAAAAAAAGATTGAATTAACCTGTTTATTAAGGTTTTAAAGTTATTATTCATCTAAAAATTTTAATTCTTGTAGGGATAGCAATAATTATAGTTGCTGATATAAAATATAATTGAGTATCAATATCTAAACCAATAGTAAATATATGGTGGGCTCATAATAACCCCTCTCACAGAATAGTCAATTATTCTTGAATGGTCTTTTCGAAATTTGTAAAAATTACTTGTACCTACAAACGAACAGACCTAATAATTAATTCCACAATCAATCTAAAAATTCTTCATTATTCTGCGACAATTGAAGAAGAAAAATAATTCTCAAAAACGAAAGAAAAATACCTAACAATTTTACAATACTCAAATTTGAAAAAAAAAAATGAAAATAGACTTTGTTAGAAAAAATTTTGTCGACTACTTTCAATTTTTAGCAGAATATTTTGAAAATTTTTCAAGTTTAAATTTTTACTTTGTAGGTACCTATTTTTGAAATTTTGAAATGGGCATTTACCTACACTGAAAAAAATGAATTTTCAAAAACCGTAATGAGTCTGGGTAAAACACAGTAATTTTAGGACACGTCGCTAGTTTTAGAATCATTCCGGTGAAAAACAGAAAAGATTCAGTTCTATTCCAGAATGATTACGGAGATTCCGTAATCATTCTGGAATAGAACTGAATCTTTTCTGTTTTTCACCGGAATGATTCCAAAATTGGCGACGTGTCCTAAAATTACTGTGTTTTGCCCAGAATCATTACAATCCATTTTTTTCAGTGTATAAAAAAAATTATAAAATCAAGTTTATCTAAAATTCGTTTCCCAAAAGTCTCTATTCTCAAAATATTTCTGAGCCAATTTTTTGTGAAAAAATATATTTTTAAATTTAGAAGTCAACGAGTGTTGAAAAAAAAATTGAAAGCAAAAATTTTTAATTTTCAATAGGTACCTAATCAAGTATTTTACTTCTACGTTTTTAATTTTCAAAACATTTTCCAAAAGTCAAACGGTTTATTTTATTTGTGATAAGAATTTTTATGCGATTTTCAAGATATTGAAATTGTAGAAAATTTCCAACAACATTTATAAAATATTCAAACTCTTTGTCAAATTTTCCTTAAACGGATTTTTCAAAATAATCTTCAATATAGTCTAATTTTTATAAAAAAAAAAATTAAATAATTTTATTTTTTTGAAGGTCAATCTTTTTTTATTTTTTCAGTGAGATTTTTTAAACTAAACCGAGTTCAAAAGTATCGAAAAAATATTATTTTTTTATTTATTCATTTTTTGAAATCCTTGAAGAATTCATAAGTCAAACGTTCGATTTCCCAAAAAATACTTCCTATAAGAAAATTTCTTTAAAAATTTGAATTAAAAAAAAATCATAACTATATTATTCCTTGAAAATTCCTAAAAGTTGCATTTTCCAAATTAAAAAAAAATGTACGCATTAATGTAAGTAAATTAATTAAAATTAACTTCTCTAAAATATTCCTATTCCAAGAGATGAAATTAAAAAAAAATTTAAGTTAAGTTTTCAAACAAATGCAAAAGTTGAATTTGTTAATTTTTCGCGAGAGAAATTCGAAAAAATCTCAAAAATCAAATTTTTAAAATTCAATGAGAAAAATGGAAATCAGTTTTTTGCGAATATTTCACAAGATGAATTTTCTAATAATTTTCAATTCATTTTTTTTTTTTTTTTTCAAAAGAGGAATTTCAGTAAAAATCCAAACTTACTATTTCTAGAACTTTAAGTGAGGAAATTTAGAAAAAATTTCAGAAATCAACTACAGTTTTTTTGGAGCAGGGTCACTTATTATTAGGAGAGGAATTTTCAAAATTTCAAATCAACTTTTCAAAAAAGTGTTGAAGTTATTTTTAAGTTTTTAAAATAGGAATTTTTGAAAAATAAATTAAAGTTGAATAAGTAAATATTTTGATTCAATTTTTCAAAAGTCAAGGTTGAAAAAAATAAACATCCATGTAGTGAATTTTTCAAGAAAAAAAATATACAATTATAGAAATTAATAGGATCTAGGTACCTTTTGTTAATTTTTAGCAAATTTTTCAAAAACTGATTTTTTTCTAAAAGATTCAAAATGATCGAAAAACGCTCGAGTCTGAAAAGAAAATAATTTGAAAAACAAACAAAATTTTATTATTTATCTGCAATAAATAAATAAACAAACAAAAGCTTCTTCATAAATACGATGTATTTCATAAACGATAAACTGGATTCAGCAATAGATTTCCTAGTTCACAGTGATGCAAAAATTTGCGACAAAATTCGGAGTTCTTCGTTGAAAAAATTGCACCACAGGTTAATGTCGTCCATATGAGTAATATTTACTACCAATGGGAAGACTTTTCCAAAACGGGTACTCTTCTTTGTATAAATCTGTTCCCATTGAACCATTGATGTCAATCAACAAGTATTCTATTCTTTCACTCGTTACTGGCAACCAATAATTCATCATGGTGGAATTTATTTCGTCGGGGAAATTCGGATTACTGTCGAAAAAAATACGAATTAGGTACTAGATTAGATAGGTACCTTCTACGAATTTTAATTTTACGATCAGATTAATTATTAGGATATTATTTGGTACCTGGTTTCGATGAAATTTACCCATCTTTTGACCATTTCTTTGCTAACCATGATATCTTGGTCATTGAATACATTGACTGATTCGTCTTCGAGAAATAACAAATGAAGATCGTCGCTGTGATTGATACCTTGTTTAAAAAAAAAGAGTGAAAAATCATACTTAAAATGAAGCTATCGAGAAGAAGGGCATCGCGAATATTCGCAGTCAATTTTTTTTTAATTTTTCTACTGACCTAAAAATCCGTCATAATAGTACTTTTCGTTTTGGGATAAGTAACTGGACATGTAGTCGTACCAATACACGTATTTAGGTCCAGGATACGAATGAATCGCATCCAAAACACCGAATCCAAATCTACCATGAGTAAACAGCTGCCACGATTTTTAACAAAAATTAAAATACACTTTATTGAAATATCGACCATTTCGAACTCAGACATTTCAAAATTCTTGTATAAGGAAATCACCTGAACCATATCGGCGGAGGTCTGCTCGCCAATATCTTCTTCGCCGAAATAATGGGTTTTCAACATTTGTGAAACGTAATTCAAATGCTTTTGCTTAGTGTTCCATAAATATTGTAACGTAATAGGAAGCAGTGTTTTATAAAATTCGTTTAAAATTTTGGCTTGAGCACCATCGTTGACCAATAATTCTACACATACAAATGAAAAGAACGTGATTATTTTATCTGTCTGTAGGTATGAATTTGATTAATGAAGTAGGTTTTATAAAATACTTAGGTAGTACACATAATTAAGTTGTTTAACTTTTTAGCTGTACTGAATACGGATTGACTTCAAAATATGTATATCTACTTAGGTTTAATATGGGAAAATCCGATTTCTAAACATTTTCTCGGGAGTGGCTAAATCCACAATAAGTAATCACATTGTAAGGGCGATGTCGTTCTTTTTTATTCATATTCTTTATCTTTGTTTGTACAAGTGTTTTTTCAAAGTTCAAACAAATTTTTTCCAAGTTTTCCTCTGAAAACTTTGATGTTTTAATCTATTCTTTCACAAAATACTCAAAATGTTTTTCATTTTTAGGATGCTGTATTTATCATTTTTTATGTTTTAATTTTTTAATTTTTTTTCAACAAATCAATGAGAATTCAAGTATTTAGTCAATTTTGAATTTAGGTACTTGAAGAAAATTAAAATTTTAGTAAATTTGAAGGGAAAAAATAATTTTAAAAAAATTGGAATTTACTTGAAAATTTTTTAGAAGTTAATTAGGTACTCAATTAGAAGACAAATGTTGATGAAAATTATTGGAAAAATTCGAATGAGAAGTCAAGTTGTCAGTTGGGAGATGAAATAGGAACACTTTGATGACCAATAATTAGTGAATGAAATCAATTGATAATTTTATTGGAAAATGAGGGGATGTTAAACAATTATTTTCTTGAAAAAAAAAAGATCGGAAAAACTCAAAAATAAATTTGATGAAAAATTTACTTGAAAAAATTTCAAAAGAAAAATTTGAAAAAGTTTGATAGAGATTTAGAATTAGAAGCATTTCGATGAGAAAATTTTATGAAAAATGTTTAAAAATCTAAATGAAAATTAAAAAAAAAATATAATTAACTATATTCATTGAATAAAATTCAAAAAATAAATTTGAAAAAATATGATGAAGATTAGTAGTATTTTGATGAAAAAATTGGAAAATTAAAAAAGTTTAACTTTTAAACGACAAAAAGAAAAAAAATAATGAAAAATTTGAAGCTTTGGAATAAATTATTTGATGAATGATTGAATAATTTCTTCAAGAAATTTTTTTTCAAAAATCGAATGAAAATTGAAAATGAAAAAAAAAATGAAAAATTTGAAGAATAGTTTTTAATAAATTAAACTTGGTGGAAAAATCTCGATGAAAAATTTGAGAAAATCGTTTATGAAAAATTAGTAAAAAATTCAAATTGGTTTAAAAATCAATTTCGATCAAGTCCACTTTGCAATGAAAAACACGGATTCTGGTACATTTTCCCGAATTCGGTTTCCCGAAGGGCAAATTTCCCGAATATTTTTTTCCCCGAAAAGCCGTTTTCCCGAATCCATTTTTCACGAAAGCCTATTCCCCGAATCCACTTTCCCGAATGATTTTTTTCCCGAAGAGCAGTTTTTCCGAATGATTATTTCCATGGTGTGGTATTTGGTTGATGAGGGGATGACATTGTTTAAACTCTTTCATAAATCATAAAATTCCCTTCCTCCTTGACCATCTGACTGAAGCTGAACACCTGAACTACACGACCACGACAGCGAGTTTTCATACAAGAATATGAGATTAATTCTCGTTCGTTCATTTTCGTGATTACTTGTTGTGGATTTAGCCACTCCCCATTTTCTCAATTGAAGTCAAATTTACCTACAAAAAAAGTTCAGGTATTTTTTTTAATTATCTTCAAAAGAGGAATTTTGGAAAAAAATTTAAAAGTTGATTTCTTAGAAATTTCCAAGAGTAATATTATTCAATTTTTTGAATTTTATTTTTCAACATTTTCCAAAAGCTGAATTTTTTAAAATTTAAATTTTTCAAGCACTTATTTTTCTACCTTAAAAAAATCAATTTCTCAAAAATTTTCAATAAAATTTTTTGTGCGTTTTAAAAAAAATTATAAACCGTTGAATTTTATTTAAAATTTTAAAATTTAATTTTTCAAGCACCATTCAATGCAATTTATCAAGGTCTTATTTTCAATCTTAAAAAGAAATCTAGTGAAAATTTTCAAAAAAATAAGTATTTTTGAGGAATTTTTGAAATAATTATTTAAAAAATCGAAAGTACATATTTTCTGAAAAAAATGATATTTAATAAAATTCAATTTCACAAAAATCGGCAATAAAATTTTTTGTAAGTTTTTTTTTTCAATGTTCAAGTGAGGAATTTGCAAAACAACAAAAATGAAAATTAATTCCCCAAACTTTTTTTTTTTTTTAATCGCCATATACAGCAACTAAGGCTAGAGGCGTATCGTGAAGGAGGTTTAGTTATGGAAGGGATCGTAAATTATATAAGGGAAGAAGGGATTTTAATTTTATAGAAGGGATCGTAAACCAGTTTTGGAGAGAAAGGATAATAAATTTTGGATTTTAATGGGGTCATCTGTTGGAATTTCTTTTGGATTATTGGAAACGTCCCGAGCAGCACACTCGACAAATTATCGAAATAAAAAATCGACAGAATATCGAATTCGATAAAGTGTCGCGTTAGTTCCGCATAAATCGTGAAATTATCTTTCGATATATCGACAGATTATCGATGAATTATAGTTGGCAAAATCCATCAACAGATAAACTTTCGATAAAATCGAACGATTTTTCTTTTAAAAATCTCAAGATTATAGTTAGATACTTCATCGATAACCTATCTATAAATCGAAAGATAATTACACGATTTATGCGGAACTAACGCGACACTTTATCGAATTCGATATTCTGTCGATTTTTTATTTCGATTTAGTTTCCATATTGTATCGATTTTTTATTTCGATATTCTATCGATTTTGTATTACGATTTTTTGTAGATTATCTAGTTTCGATATTCTATCGATTTTTTGTAGATAATTTAGCATATATGGGTATATGCGCGCGCACATTTTCAAGACCGGCTGGCGAGTTTGAAGTCGTAGTTACGCTTAAGGCTGGCGAATTTCGTTCCAAATACAGCAGTTTCTACCAAAACAAGCGTCTGTTGCGAACATCGGAGTTCGTTCGCATAATACGAATTGGATTATAATATTCAAACATCTTATGCAAAATTGGAGAAGAGGGAGGGGTCCAATTGAAATTTTTATAATAACTAAAATTATTTCTAGGACCTTAATTTACAACTTTTGTTTGAAATTTTTTTCAAATTGGCCCCTTTTTCCTCCGCTCCTCCAATTTTGAATAAGTATCAACGGAGTATTATACAAAATTGGAGGAGAAGGAGAGGTCCAATTGAAAAAATTTTCAAACAAAAGTTGTAGCTTAAAGTTCTAAGAATAATTTTGGTCATTACAAAATTTTCGATTGGGCGCCTCCCTCCCGTTCAATTTTAAATACTAAGTATTCACATAGTAATCGTAGTATTGAACTTGGTAAAATTTTATTTAAGAACAACGATCTGGTTTCAAGTAAAATACCTAGTAAACCAAAAAAACTAGATAACTTGTTTGAAAATTTTTTCAATTTTGATTTCGCATATTATTGTTACACGTAAGTAGGTAAATGCAAAATAATAGAGGCTAGAGATGAGGTCCAATTGAAAAAACATTTCAAACAAAAGTTGTAGAATAATATTCTGGATTTAATTTTGGTTATTATAAAAATTTCGATTTGGCCCTTTCTTCCCATCCAATTTTGAATATAAAGTAGGTATTTTTTGACTAGAAAAAAATCAATATAGTTTCAACAACTATCGTTACAAAATCGTTGAAATATCGAAGTCGATAAATTTCATATAATGTGTCGATAATATAGTTTTAAATATCGTCACAAAATCGTTGAAAAATCGAATTCGAGAAATTTCATATAATCTGTCGATAATACAGTTTTAAATATCTTCACAAAATCTTTAAAAAATCGAATTCGATAAATTTAATATTCTTTTTCGATAGTATAGTTTCAAATATCTTCACGAAATCGTTAACAAATCGAATTCGAGAAATTTCAGATTATTTGTCGATAATATAGTTGTAAATATCGTCACAAAATCGTTGAAAAATCGAATTCGAGAAATTTCAGATTACGTGTCGATAATATAGTTTCAAATATCTTCACAAAATCTTTAAAAAATCGAATTCGATAAATTTAATATTCTTTTTCGATAGTATAGTTTCAAATATCTTCACGAAATCGTTAACAAATCGAATTCGAGAAATTTCAGATTATTTGTCGATAATATAGTTGTAAATATCGTCACAAAATCGTTGAAAAATCGAATTCGAGAAATTTCAGATTACGTGTCGATAATATAGTTTCAAATATCTGCACAAAATCGGTGGAAAATCGGATTCGATAAATTTAATATTCTTTGTCGATAGTATCGTTGACGAATATCGTCCTAAAATCGTAATACTATCGAATTCGATAGTTTTTAGATTTTTTGCCTATAAAATCGTACAGCTAAATCTGTATTATATCGTGAGAACATCTTTAGATTTTTAAACGATTTTTTATCGATACGTTTCAACTTTCGATATTATCGATCGAGTGTGCTGCTCGGGGTTCAAAAAAAATTTATCAAATTTTACAAAAAAAAATTCAATAAAATTTTTAAGCAGTTATTTTGTTTTAAATGTTCAAATGAGAAATATCAGATTTTTTAAAATTCAAGTATTTTCTTTTATGATTTTTCAAGATCATAAAAGTGAATAAAATTGAGAGGAAAAATTCAAGTTGAATCATCCAAAAAAAATTTTTAGAAGGTCATATGTTTTAATCTTGAAAGGTAAAGAAAGTCTTACAAGAAAAATTTTTAAATTCAATTTCTCTTTTAATTTTAAAAAAAATCACGTTTTTTAAGGATTTTAATCATGCGTGGTCAAAATCTCGCTAGATATTCGTGTACTTAATCAATGTGTTGATTGTACCTGATACTACTTCGGCTCCTTCTCCAGTGGTCAATCCAATCATCCAAGGCAGATCCGGCGAATGATAAGGTAAATGCTGCGGTATATCTGTAATAAACGCGTCTTCCACGCGTTCATCCTCGATCGTAGGAACAAAAATCGTGTCTGGAAAATTCTCCCAGACCTTTTAAAAAGTGCAAAGCACAGCACCTTAAAACGTTGAAACCACTAAGATGAGAATCGTGATCCAAAAATGTACAATTTTGTACTTTCGTACTCACATACATCTGTACAGGTACTGTCACAAACAGATCTGCACTCAGGTTCATAAAACACTCGAACATGTCTTGGGAAGACGCGACACTGCGGCATCCGGCTTTTGTGGCGAATTCCACAGCTAGAGCTCGGGATACGTCGGGTCCCCTGTAGCTAAATGTATGAAATGCTACTCCACTTTGAATGATAACTTGCTGAAATAGTCCTGTAAAAGTCATACAGAAATTATATAACCAATGAAAAGTTAGCCTCTTGGTGGTTTCTACTCGCTACCTATTCGTACCTTTGCTACCAGGTGATAGAGTATGGTAATGGACGCTGGTTGCTCCAGCGCTATGGCCTTGCAATGTTACATGGTTCGGATCGCCTCCGAAATGGTGGATATTTTGACGAGTCCACTTTAACGCTAGAAGCTGATCTTTTAGACCGAAATTTCCTGAAATTACCGTGTCTCCTGTGCTCAAGAAACCTGCGAGATTTCAATTTTTATTCAAATTAGGTGATGGACAAAAATAGGTATCCATTCAAAGTAATTTATTGAATTAAATGTCTAATTTTTTTGCAAAATAAAATAATATTTTATTTTGGGAGTAAAATTTTGAAAAATTTCCTCAACAAATCTTTATTTTTTCGAATTAGGTAGGTATGTGCCTATTACAATATTTCTTATTTTTTTAGAATACCTACTTGACAAATTTTTCAATTTTTTTGAATAAAGAATGTTTTTGATTTTTTGAGAGATTTCTCAATTTTTCTACGAGACCTAAAAGTATTCGTAATTTTTTCGAAAAGTTTCTCTTTTTTGGAATGAGAAATCTTTCAATTTTTTTGAACATTTAAAATTTTTTCCCGTTTTTTGGAATACCCAGGTGGAGCAATTTTCCATTTTCCATTATTCAATATACATTTTTTTTTTTTTTTTTTTGAATAAAAAGTTTTTTAGGTTTATGGAAAGAAAAATGACCCCCCAATTTTATTTCCAAAATAGGAAAGGGTATAGCCGGGTAAGAAAGGGTGATTTGGCCCCCAGAGCGAATTTTGAAACCAACTAGTGGAAGTTGGTCCTTATGGTCTAAAACCCCCGTGACCAAATTTTTAGGTCGCTACCTCACCCCCACCCCCTCTTAGGGCGAAAAATGTGATTTTTCGATTATAATTTTTGATTTTGACAGTTTTCAACTGAATTTTTTCAAACTCGAGTAGATGTTAAGTATACTCAAGGGTCATCCATGGAAATTTTTTCAAAATTTTTCGAACCTATCTTCTTTCAGAGGTGCAATAATGGAAAATATATATATTGTACACTTAGTCTGTATGTACAACATATATTTTTTTCAGAATTTTTTATATAGGTGGAAGACATTCTAAAATGCAAAAAACTGATTTTTTTCATCATTTTTCGCGCGAAAATCAGTCATTTTTGGTCGAAAAAAAATTGTAGTCGTAGTATATCACTACATACGTAGTTATACACCATCAACCCGAACTTGGATGAAATTCGTTGATTTTTTCTATTTTTTAAAATTTCCCTTTAAATTAACTGAGTGGCGCTATTTTGAGAACCCCCCCCCCCCGTGTCCCTCGAGGTGTCTGGAGGGCCTAAAATTCATGTTTGGACATGTTTCAATTCGATATTTCTCATAAACAGAAATTTTCGTGAAGTTGAGAAAATTTCATTTTTTTCAACTATCAGGTATGAGAGATTGTGAGAACAACTTGTTTTCCGAAGTCAAAAGTGTAATTTTATGCAAGTATATGTGAGCAAAAAATCAAATTTTCTCAATTTCGCAAAAATTTCTGTTTATGACAAATATCGACTTGAGACATGTCCAAACATGAATTTTAGGCCCTCCAGACACCTCGAGGGACACGGGGGGGGGGGTTCTCAAAATAGCGCCACTCAGTTAATTTAAAGGGAAATTTTAAAAAATAGAAAAAATCAACGAATTTCATCCAAATTCGGGTTGATGGTGTATAACTACGTATTTAGTGATATACTACGACGACAATTTTTTTCGACCAAAAATGACTGATTTTCGCGCGAAAAATGATGAAAAAAATCAGTTTTTTGCATTTTCGAATGACTTCCACCTATATAAAAAATTCTGAACAAAATATATGGTGTACATCCAGACTAGGTGTATAATATATATTTTTTCCATTATTGCACCTCTGAAAGAACTTGTCGAAATGGCCGTTAGAAAACTTAAAACGCGAATTTCACGATGAAGATAGGTTCGAAAAATTTTGAAAAAATTTCCATGGATGACCCTTGAGTATACTTAACATCTACCCGAGTTTGAAAAAATTCGGTTGAAAACTGTCAAAATTATAAATTATAATCGAAAAATCACATTTTTCGCCCTAGGAGGGGGCGGGGGTGAGGTAGCGACCTAAAAATTTGGTCACGGGGGTTTTAGACCATAAGGACCAACTTCCACTAGTTGGTTTCAAAATTCGCTCTGGGGGCCAAATCACCCTATCTTACCCGGATATACCCTTTCTATTTTAAATTTTTTTTTTTTTTTTAATTTTTGTTGAAAAAAGCTTGAAGTATTATTTGTTTTTAAAAAATATAGATAAAACAATTTTCCATTATTACTTTTTTGAATAAAGTTTTTCAATTTTATTGAAAAGAAAAATAATTTCTCAATTTTTTTTAGAAATTTTTTTTTTGTGTTTGGAAATGAAAATGGAAATTTAAAAAAAAAATGTTGGTGACATTTTTTTTATATTAAAGCATGTTTTCTCAGTTGTTTTTTTTTTTGAGTAAGCAGTCTTTTAAATTTTTTGTATTAGGTACTTGAAAAAACATGCTGGATTTTTTGAGAGAAATGAAACTATTCTACAATTTTTTTGATTTTTTTTTCTATTTTTTACAGAATGGAATGTCTTTTTTTTTGGAAGAAGAAATATTTCTCATTTTTTTAACTCAACATTTCGGGTGTTCTCATTAAATTGTCAAATTTTTTATCAAGGGGAGGGAACTGAGGGAAGCAAAAGACTTGAAAAATGTCTGAACAAAAAATAATGGATAGATAATGGAAAGATGTTTAAAAAACATATTGAACATGCAAGAGAAATATTTTCAGGAAAAAAATATACCTAGTAAAAAAAGATGGAGAAAATACAATTAACGTACCCAATGGTCCAACTCTATAATTAGGCATAACGATGATCAAATTCCTGGTCATCAAGTATTGAGGTCCTTCCTTGACGTTGTTTAAAAATCTATAAGCACCGCCATAAATGTACACCAACACAGCCAACATATCACCTCTTCGAGCGTTCTGCAAAAATTTTGAATTAAAGTTTTCATAATTAGATAAAAGTTTTGAAAAGTTTGCTTCAATTTTTTTCAAAATTCTATAAAATAATTTTTTCGGATTGATTTTGATTTTTTTTTTTTGAATTTTGTTAAGAAAATAATTTGTTGTATGAGTAGTTTCAAGTCATCGAATAATTTACTTTGAGGATAAAATGATAAAACAACTTACCAAAGGAGTGAAAACATTTAAATTGAGGCAATCCTCGCTGCCTTTTGTTCCATTCTTATCTTCAGCCAATTCCAAACATCCGATGGGAATTCGAGTAGCATCCAGGATCCCTTTCCAGGGCTCTGCAGGAACAGGAGCCTGAAAACCCGTGTAGCAATTGTCGACATCGACATTTATGTCGACAAAATTCAGACACATTTTTTTCTCGGTTAACGATGAATTAAAAATGATATTTGAGATTTAAAGTAATGTTCTATGTTAAACATAACTGTTCAATCAAAATTTTTGAATTTTTCTCAGTATTTTCCTATAATTTAGAAAACGTTGTTTTTCTACATAGACAAGTCGATGTAAAAATCGATACTCGATAAACGCATCGACATTTATGTCGACAATTTCTGCCAATTAAATTTACAAATTTTATATCTAAAAAGAACTAAAAACAATTAATAAGAACATTTTAAGCTCAGGAATAAATAATTTTTGAAAGAATCACAAAATTTTCTTATTTTTCAAAGTTTTGAATAATACAACGACTTGTCGAGTTATTGTCGACATAATTGTCGATGGTCGAATAATGCATCGACTTCACTGTCGACAGTGTCGACCAGAGGAATTTTAAGTCGAGATAGTGTCGATGTGATTGTCGAGGGTCGAATAATGCATCGACTTAACTGTCGACAGTGTTGACCAGAGGAATTTTAAGTCGAGTTAATGTCGATCTAATTGTCGAGGGTCGAATAATGCATCGACTTGACTGTCGACGTCTTGAGGGTGATTGTGATACTCGCAGGTAAAGTGTGTTGTGAATTAGTACATAAGGTCTAAGAATCATCTCTATGTTAGTTGGACACTCGCATGTGTCCAGCTACAAAGGTGGCCTCAATGCCGCATATTTGACAAAAAATGTCGAAATGTTGGCTTGAACACTATTTTTGGTGTAATTTTAATATATACTTATATTGAATATTTGAACTTAGCATATTTTTCAAAATTTCACCATTGCAAATGTCGATGTGGATGTCGATATAAATGTCGACACATCGAAATCGGTCACTTTTCGATGTGTCGACATTTATATCGAAATTAGCATCGACGTTGCTACACGGGAAGTGGTACCTATTTTTAACACTTCCCAGTTTTGTGCCATTATTATTTCATTATACTAATTTTTGAGTGAATTTTTATGTACCTTGAGTCTCAGCTCGCCAATGGGAGGCTTCCCGTAAGGTACTTCATAAAAAGCGTTGAATAATTTTCCATCTCGTGCTTTCAGGTATGTGCCATTTATTGTGCCTTGGTGCACAGTAACGAGCAATCCTTTCACTGGAACATTTTAAATTATTTCTATAATTGGATGTTGACTAGATACTGAACACATCACACAAAACATTTCCAAAAAAAGCACACCTGAAACTATCGCCAAAACAATTGTGAAAAATAATTTAAACATGATTAATAGGAGATGAACCACAAAAGACATCTTTTTTCCATCTTCATCATGTTACTGAAGGTGTTTTCGCATTTGCAATAGTATCTCTGCCACATGAGATAAAGTTTATCTAAAGGTCTAAAGTTCGGAATAAATTAGAATAATTATTAACATCATATCAACATGCAATGCATTTTCTCATTTACCGTGATTACCTGAATCAAAGACAATCAAATGTATCAATCAAAAGAAGAATTTTAGCAAAAATTTCAAGTAGCTATTTTTTAAATCTTCAAACTTGAGAAAAATTTTTGAAAATTAATTCCAAAAGTCGAATTAAGTAAAAAAAGTTTTTCCAAAAATAAATTTTTCAAACAAATTACTATGTAGTTGAATTTTTGATATATGGAAATATCAGATTTTGCATGGACTCAGTCGGACGAATTTCAAAAAAAAAAAGTTTTTCAAGGTCGACTTGTTTTCAATTTTTAAAAAAGATCGAATTTTTTAAAAATCGAAAATTAAACCTTTAAAAACTTTTTCGGCACATTTTCACAAAATACTTTTTAAATCTTCAAATGAGGAATTTTAGATTTTTTTTTTTTGAAAATACCTATATAAAACAATTGAATATATTAGGGTTGATTTTTTTTTCTAAATCTGCTGGAAGTGAAAAAAAAATTCCAAAACCGCTGGAATTGAACAAAAATTGATTAAATACAATTTTTCGACTCATAAATTTAAATTTCAACGAAATTGATGAAATTTTTCTCAAAATAATTTTTTGAGAAAAAAAATTGCCAAATCTGCTTCAATTATAAGAAAAATTGTCAAATCCACTGGAATTGAACAAAAATTGATTTAAAAAAGTTTTATTCAAATTTCCATAAAATTTATGAAATTTTTCTCAAAATTATTTTTTGAGAAATTCTACAGTTGCAGGGTTGAAAAAAACAAAAAAATTGCCAAATCTGCTGAAATTGAAAAAAAAAATTGATTAAATATAATTTTTCGACTTCCATTATTACATGGGACGAGTACAATTTTTCTCAATAATAAATTCAACAATCAAAATAATTTTTTTTTTATTATACTACAATCACGAAAAAATACAAAAAAAAATCTCAAATACAAAATGAATAATCTCTGAATATGGCAATCAATTCAGAATTCCGAAACAACGAACATTATCTACCGAAATAGATTCGAAACCATTACTTCGACAGCTTTGGAGACCACTGCAGTCATTCTAAGATAAACAAAGAAACATTTTATCAATCGATGATCGTATTTTGAAAAAATAAGAATAATTATAATTCTAGCATCCTTACGGATTATATTTGTAGTATTTACTGCCCATGGGAAGGCACTTCCAAAATGGGTACACATCTTTGTACAAACCTGTGCCCATGGAACCGTTGATATTGATCAACAGGTATTCTATTTTTTCGCTGGACACTGGTACCCAATAATCCATCATGGTTGTGTTTATCTTGTATGGGAAATTCGGATTACTGTCGAAATGATAAGAAATATTCGATTAAGTAGATAGGAAGTGGCAAACTTAAATTCTTAGCTTCGATCAGTTCGTGAGAATTTTAAATTTAATTATCTAGGTACCTGACCTGGTTCGGATAAAATTTACCCATCTTTTGACCATTTCTTCGCTAACCATGATATCTTGATCAGTGAGTATGTCGACCGATTTCTTCGTTTGAAATAGTAAATTAACTTCGTCGCTGTGAGAAACACCTTGTAGAAAAAAAAAAAGTTGAAATACTTATAAATTGAGTATGGATAAGATGAATTTTCTCAACACCTGAACTCACCTAAAGGTTCACTAAAGTTCGCTATATCGAATTGTTCGGTGTAATTGGCCAAGTAGTCGTACCAATATACGTATTTAGGTCCTGGATACGAATGAATTGCCTCCAAAATGCAAAATCCGAAATCAGCGTGAGTAAATAACTATAAAAATGAGCTAAGTCACCGATTGCACAATCACGTCTGTCTCGAGGTACTTCTACTCACTTGAAGCATCTCGTCAACGGTCCCCGCACCAATATCTTTTTCGCCAAAATAATGTGTCCTTAAAATCTGGGAAATGTAATTCAAATATTTGTCTTTGGTGTTCCAAACATATTGAAGTACAATTGGGAATAATGTTTTGGAAAATGCATTTAAAATTCTAGCTTCTTCTCCTCCGTTTGTGAGTAATCCTACCAATGAATGTACAGTATGAAAAATATTAAGTAGGTATGATAAAAAAACTTTTTATTTTTTTAAATAAAAAACTTCATTTTTCTTAAATAAAAAAACTTTCAATATTTTTAAAATAAAAAAACTTTTCATTTTTTTTAAAGTAAAGAACTGTTCAGTTTTTTTAAATAAAAAACTTTTAATTTTTTTTTTTTTTCGTTTTTTTAAAAGAACTACTCATTTTTTCTAAAATAAAGAGAGTAAAAAATAATTTTTTGTGTTATTCATTTTTGAATAAAACTTTCCAATTTCTGAGAATAAAATCACTAATTTTTTCTGAGTAATTTATTTTTTATTTTGAAAAAGAAATTTTTTTTAAATAGAAAAAACATTTAATTTTATTAGTGCAATATTGAATTCGGGTGAAAAAAAAGTGAACTTGCAACTGACTCAGATTTTTCCCAAGACACGACCAAGAAATGTTTACTCCAAGTGCTTCAAATATTTTAGGGTTTTTTTTTTCTAAAAAATTGAAAAAACAGTTCTTCAAAAAATTGAGGGATTTTTACTGCAAAAAACAAGAGTTTTTTTCAAAAAAATTGAGATAGAAAATTTTTTTTTTCTTCTCTAAAAGTAAAATGATTTCACAAAAAAACAAGTTCTTTTTTCTTTAAAAAATAAAAAGTACTTACTTCAAAAAATTGTAAAAAATTTTGCTCTAAAAAATTTAGGGAGTTTTCCGAGAATTTGAAGACAATTTTTATTGCAACACAAGAGAAAAAAGTTTCACTCCAAGAAAAATGATTTTTTCTTCCAATTGAGACAAAAATTTAGATACTCAAGTTTCCTTTTTTTTGAGGTCAAAAAGGAATAAAATTTTTGGAATAATTATAAAAAAATTGAATTTCCGAAATAAAAAAAAATCTCAATATTTTTTTGAATTAAAATTGAAATTAGAATAAGGTACATTTTATTTTGATTTTTTGAGGTACAAAAAACTCCTAATTTTTTGGAATTTAATTTTCAATTTTTTTTTTTGAAATTGAAAAATTTTATTTCATTTTTTAATGAATAATTTCTGATTTTAGCATCTTTACGATGGCCAAAATGGAAAAAAACGACAGATTTTTCCGACAAACTTTTCCGAGACCAAAATCTGAGACAAAAATCCGACACCAAATTGGGTTAGAGAGGTTTTTTTTCTCTTTTTTTCACCAAAATTTTTCCAAAAAATGAAATTTTATTCTCCAAATAAAATGAGTTTTGTGCTTAAAAAAACAAAAAAAAAACAGTACCTAGTTAAGTATGTGGAACTTTCCCCCAAAAAACATAGGTAATGATTTTTTTCCAAAAAGAAAAAAAATGAGAACTGTTTTTATAGAAAAAAAAAAATTTGAGAAAAATGTTACTCTTAAAAAATATAAATGAGATTTTTCTCTGAGAAAATGAGACATTATCTATTCGTCTGAAAAATTCAAAGTTTTTTTTTACTCAAAAAAAGGAGAACTTTCTTCTGAAAAAATTTTACTTCGAAAAATTTTTGAGTTTTTTCCCTCCAAATTTCTCGAAAAAATTAGATTTTTTTCTAATGAGTTTTGCGCTATAAAAATGAGTTTTTTTTTTCTAAAAATGAGATTATGTGTTTCGGAGAAAAAGACCATGGTCCAAAAAATGAAATTTGTTCTTCAAAAAAAAAAAGTATGTGGAATTTTTAACCAAAAAATAGAATGATTTTTTTCTCAAAAAGAAAAAAAATGGGAATTGTTTTTAAATAAAAATTTGAGAAAAATGTCACTCGAAAAAAAATAAAAATGAGATTTTTTTGAAGGAAATGATATACATATTATTCGTCTGAAAAATTGAAAGTTTTTTTTTTTCTCAAAAAAAGGAGAACTTTTTGCTTTGAAATGTTGAAAAAATTTTACTTCGAAAAATTTTGAGTTTTTTCCAAATTTCTCGAAAAAATGTGATTTTATTCTCCTAAAAATGAGTTTTGTCCTTCAAAAAAATGAGATTTTTCTCCAAAAATGAAATTTCGTGCTCCAAAAAATGAGAATAATTATGTGTTCCAAAGAAAAAGTTCATGGCTCTAAAAAATGAAATGTTTTTCCAAAAAAAAAATGTGTAATTTTCCCCCAAAAAAATTAGATTTTTCAAATTTTTCTAGAAAAAAAAAATCGTCGATATAAGGTCGTATATTATGCAAAAATAAAATGAAATCGGAAAATAAAAAATTACCCGACTTTTGGATATCGAATAATCGAAAGAAATCGGTTGCAATTTTTTCTCGGATAATCGAGAAATCGGATAGTCGAGGTTCTTAAAATTTATTCAATTTTTATGGAATCTGTGCTCATATAGTTTTCGAAAAACCTACAGAAAATAATTTTCAAAAAATTTATACTCATCAAAATATCACTTTCAAGCACCTGACACTGCGGCTGCGCCTTCTCCAGTGGTTAATCCGATCAACCAAGGCAGATGGGGCGAGTGATAATGTAAATGGTGCGGTATATCCGTTATGAAAGCGTCTTCAACGAGTATACTTTCAACCGCAGGTCTGAAAGGTGCATTCGGAAAACTGCTCCAAACCTATAAAAAAAAATATTTAAAAAAATAGAAAAAAGAGCCATTTAAAAAATAAATAGAAGTCGACAGGCTTATCTAATCGTATTATTTTCGCCGTGGCGTAATTTCAAAACTTACATACATTTGCTCAGGTACTGTCACAAACAGATCAACACTCAGATTCATAAAACACGTGTACATGTCTTGGGAAGACGCAACACTGGGACATCCTGCTTTTGTAGCGAATTCTTGGGCTACAGCTCGGGCTACATCTGGACCCCAGTAGCCCAACGAACAAAACGCTGCTCCACTTTGGATTATTACCTGCTGAAATAGTCCTGTACATTTTATATCACATCAGGTATCAACGATAGAAGAAGTTTTTGGTTTTTAGGCGAATTTCCATACCTTTGCTGGCAGGTGAAAGAGTATGAAAATGGGCGCAGACTGCTCCGGAGCTGTGACCGTTCAGGGTTATTTGGTCCGGATCGCCTCCGAAATGATGGATATTTTGACGAGTCCATTTCAACGCCAGCAGCTGATCTTTTAGGGCGAAATTTCCCGGAATTATCGTGTCTCCTGTGCTTAGAAAACCTGCGAAGTGAATGATGTTGAAAATTAAATCAATTCAAACAATTCATTGAAATTTAAATAATAGGTTTAGCCTATAGGTGCGTTACAAAATTCCAAATAAGTATTATGCTATCGATCAAATCTTGAAAATTTTCAAAATTTTTGAATTTTTATGCTGTAAATTCGTTTGAAAATTTTGTTGAATTTCAAAAATTTATAAATTTGAAAAATGTTGAAATACTTGGTACTTACATAAAGTCCAATAATTTCAAAAATTATTTAAAATTTTTAAATAATGAAGTCTTGAATTTTGCTCTTGATATTTTCATACCTATTAAAAAATTTCAAAATATAGTATGCATTTAAAAATTTATAAAATTTGTGAAAATTTATCAAACTTTGAAAGTGACTAGGTATTTCAAAAATTTGTTATAATTTAAAAATTATCGAAATTCCAATTATTTCGAATTTTGAAATTTTTACACAATTTTGAAAATTTTTCAAGTATACTATCAGATATTTTTCACTTCAAAATGGTCGTGAAAATTTTATTTACACAAAATTTCAAAGCTTGGAGATTTAATGAAATTGGAAAACTTTCAAAATTCTCAGAATTTCTAAATTAAAATCGAGTCAATTTCAAAAGTTTGTGGAAGTTTTAAACTTGAAATTTCAATTTTTACCATTTCAGAGATTTTTCAAGTTGAGAAAAATGTTTACAAACTCATACTTACTTTACAATTGACTTTATATAAAAAAAAATTATAATTTTAAAATTAAAAAAATTCCATTTAATCTAATTCTAAAAACATTCTAATGTTTGGAGATTTACTTAAAAATTTTAAACACTAATTTTCAAAAATTTGTCAAGTTTGAAAAATTATGAAACGTTCATTTTTTTAATTTTTCTAAATTTTCAATTTTCATAAGTAATTTAAAAATTTTAGAGATTTTTAATTTTTTAAATTTAGGTAAGAAAAAAATTTCAGAATTCGTTTTTAAAATTATCAAAATTAAAAAAAAAAAATAAATTCAAATTTGTACCAAATTTTGAAAATTCTCCAATTTAATTTTTTTTAACGTCATTTTCAAACTGATTCAATTTCAAAAATTTATGAAAATTTGAAAATAGCCAAAATTCCAATAAAAATCATCAAAAGAATTAATATTCACACAAAATTTTAAAAATTCAAGAGATTATCAACATTGAAACTGACTTACTTTCAATAATTTGTTAAAATTTTAAAATCATCGAAATTCCAATTTTTGCAATTTATTTTTTATTTTTTGGAAGTTACGAGACTTATTTCTGAATTAGAAAATTTTAGAGAACTGCTTAAGATTTCCTAAATTTTAAAATTTTATCATTTTAAAAATTTATCATCTTCAATTAATTAAATAAAAGTGATCAATTTTCAAAAATTTGTCAAGATTTGAAAATGATCAAAATTCCAATTTTTATCAAACTATGATATCTTCACACAATCTTGAAAATTTCTCAAATACATATTAAAAAGTTTTTATAAGGAACTTCAAAAAATCATGTAAATTTTAATAATTTCCCCAACTTTAATATTCCAAATTTTTAAAATTACCTAAGTACAATTATTAAAATTCAGTCAATATTATAAAGATTTATTTTTTTGAAATTCAAAAAATTACAAAATTCTAATTTTTTTGGATTTTGAATTTTCATATTCGAATACTTATTCCCCAAATTACAAGACAACGTATGTAATAAAAAATAAATTAAAATTTCAAATTTGGAAAATTTTGAATTTTGGGTATTTTTTTTTTTATACAAACAAAATTTTAAAAATTTGTGAAATACTTGGTGAAAATGACGTACATTGAGAAAATTTGAAAATAATAAAAATCCTAATTTTTATCATAATTTAAAAAAATTGAAGTTTAGGAATTCAATTAATTCAAAAAGTTTAAATAATTTCCCAAAACTTGAAAAAATGTTCTAATTTTTTTTGAATTAATTATAAACAAATTTTAAACATTAAACATAAATTCAATATTATGGAAATTTACTTATTTAAAAATTACCAAAATTCCAATTTTTTTCGATTTTGAATTTTCAATTCCTTGATTTACAAGACAACTCGATACAGTAAATTTTATTAAAATTTCAAATTGGAAAAATTTTGAATTTAGGTAATTTTTTTTGCACAAACAAAATTTAAAAAATTTATGGAATACTTGGTGAGAATGTATTTCTCTTGAAGTTGACCAATTTCAAAAAACTTTGAAACTGATTCAATTTCTAAATTTTGTAAAAATTTAAAAATGATCAAAATTCTAATTTAAAAAAAAAAAACTTAGAATTTACTTAATTTAAAAAATATAAATAAATTTCCTAAATTTAATAAATATTCCAAATTGAAATCATAATAAAATTTTAAAACATATAATTAAATTCAATATTGTGGTAATTTATTATTTAAAAATTACCAAAATTCCGATTTGTCGAAATATTGAATTTTTGGAATTTTAAATACCTACCAATTTCCAGAATTTTTGTCTGAATTTTGAAAATTTTCAAAATTCGCCCATCATCAAAATTCTATAAAAATTTGAAAATGGCCAAATTTTATTTACCTACCTAACGGTCCAGATCGATAGTTCGGAGTAACGATGATCAATTCTTTGGTCATCAAGTACTGCGGTCCATGATCGACGTTAGTATTAGACTTGAAAACACCGCCATAGATGTAAAACAGCACCGCTAACTTATCACCTCTTCGAGCTTTCTACGAAAAATCAGATACAATGTAAAATACCTACGTAAATTACTCACACCGAGTTTGCATTTTTGGATAAAACAATTTAGGCAACGAACCAACGGAGTGAACACATTCAAATTGAGACAGTCTTCGCTGCCTTTTGTACCATCGGTTTCTTCATCCAACTCTAAACATCCGATGGGAATTTGAGTAGCGTTTAATATCCCATTCCAGGGTCCTGCAGGAACCGGAGACTGAAAAGTGATATTTCAACAGTTCGTACTCGTAGTTTTGTGTCAATATTGTACTATTAATTTTTGAGTAAATTTACCTTTAATCTCAACTCGCCAACTGGAGGTTTGGCGAAAGGTATACCGAAAAAAGCATTGAATAATGTTCCATCTCGTGCCTCCAAATAAGTCCCATTCAACGTACCTTGGTCCACAGTTACGAGTAATCCATTGGCTGGAATATTTAATCATTTTTCGGTAATATTATCATCAATAATTCGTCACTTAAATATATGTATGTTTAAAAATTATGTGTGACAATATCTCACCTGAAATTATCTCAAAAACTATTACGAAAATTAAACGAAACATAATTAATACGCGATTGCTGCAGAAGCTCAATGTAATTACAACCTACATCTTATACTGATACCACTTTACTACATATTTGCGAGAAAAGGTATTATCGCGGTTACGTAAAATCGCTGCTACGCGATAAAACTTTATGATTTTTTTCATCCAATAAATAGGTTTTTTTTTATCACCTACGTCATCTACAAAAAGTTTCAGTTTTTCGCTGCGTATGTGTAAAACTTCCAAACACAATTAATGATCATGATTATTTCCTAAAACTCACGAGGAGACCGTTACCTTACAAATTTTCCAACAATTTTAGAGTAAGCCTAAGCGTTAAGTATTCAATTCATCACCATACGAGTATCAACAAGTTGATAATACGAACTAGCTAGGTAATTTTTATATGGTTACCATATATCATCTTTCATAATCAGACTACAAGGCGGTCACAAACATGAAATATTTAACATTATCAAGTAAAGTAAACAGTGAATTAACAGATACGAATAGATAAGTCAACGTAATGAGAAAGATCAATGTATTTGTACCTCTTCCACCCTTCCCACTCTACAAAATAAAATCACACTTACGCCGACAAACCACGACGAGACTACACGTACAAAAAATTAATCATCTCAGGTACATCTAAGTAGCTCAGACTGAGGTCTTCAGTCTTTCTTAATTGTGAATTATTTCTACTTATTTATGAATTAAATTTTTAAAATAGAGTTTCATTTGCGTTTTTTTTTTCAGATTACCAATATGACATATAAGTAGGTACTTCTCAATAATTTACTAAGTAAATTTAGAAAATCATAAACATTTACAAAATTTTGAAAACTCAAAAACAAAAATATGCTAATTAAAATTTCAACTTGGAAAAATGAAAATGAAAATTGAAAAAATTGAGAAAAAAATAATCAGAATACCTATATCAAAAATATTAAGAAAACTGAATTTATTGGGAAAAAATGATAAAATCATGGAGAAGTGAAAAATTTCGATGAATTAAAATTTTTAAAAGTTGATAAAATTAAGAAAATTGTGAAAAATTTAAAAAATTTAAATACGAATAAGTATAAGAAACACAACTAAAAAATTCTAAAAAAAAAATTACAAATAGGTACCTACTAAAAAATCAAAAGTAAATACATAAAACACAATTTTTTTGAATTTTATTAAAACTACATAATTATTTTGAAATAAATTTTTCTTCAAAAATAAAATTTGGAATTAAAAAAAAAAAAAATAAATAATAATAATAATAATAAATACCTAACTACATTTTTCAAAGAAAATATTTAAAAAAATTAATTATGAAAAATTTTTTCATCTTCAAATTTTGGAAATTGTTTCAAAAATTTATGTATTAAAAAATATCTAAGTATTTAATTTTTTACGTAAAATGAATTCATTGGAAAAAATATTTACGCGGATTCATTAAAAAAAAAAAAAAAACTAAACGGCTTTTGAAAAATAATTTATTGGAACATTACCAAAATAGCAGTAAAAAGAATATTTTTCAAAATTTTTATCCACAACGAAAAAAAAAATATTTCTTGGAAAATTTTCAAAAAAAAAATTCTAGACTTTTCAAAATTAGAAATTTTGTTATGCATAACTTATACAAATTTTTGAAAAACAATTTTTTGATTTCACAAGAAAATTCCATTTTTGAGGAGAATCTTAGTACCTATTAAATTTTGAAATTTTTTCTAAAATTAAATGCTTTAGATGTTTTAAAACACAATTTTTGAATATTTTTCCAGAAAATTAAAATTTTATTTTACAAAAATCAATTTTTTTAAATAGATAGGTAATTTTTTTGGAAAATCAGAAAAAAATTGAAAATAACTTTGGAGAATTTTTCCAAAAAATAGGATTAGGGTCTTTCAAATCAGATTCTTGAAGTACATATTCTTATAAGGATGAAAAGAATTGAGAAATATTTAAAAAAAACAATTTCTTTGAATTTTTTGAAAAACAACTCATTCCAATTTCATGCAAAGTCAATTTTTTGTATTTTTTTTTTGAAAATATCTGCAATATAAATAAGAAATTAAAAAATATTTGTGTTATTGTTTCATTCATTTTTCGAAAAAAAAACCAAACAAATAACTGGAATTTTTCAAATCAAAGTTTATTTATTTTATTATTTCAAAAATCAGAAAATTGGGAAAACGATTTCTCAAGAGTACCAAAAATCAATTACTTTTTGAAAAAAAGAATCGACGAAAGAAATTCATTTAAAAAAAAAAAAATTTTGAGAATTTTTATTTATTTTTTTCAATAAATAAAAATTCTCAAAACACAATTCTCGAAGATTTGGAAATACCTAGTGTGAAATCGACGATATCCATAAGAAGCAACATCTATCAAGAAAGAATTACTGACCACGACAATATATTAGTGAAAAATCTTTTAAATCGTGATGAAGAAATATATCGTCTGCGTAGATGTAGATTTTTTTAAATCCTAAAAGTAGGTAATTTAATTTTCTTACAATATAAATTACTTTTATAAAAGAAAATTTCCAAGAAAAAAAATAATACATACTGAAAAAACTGAAAATTTTTTTTCAATTTTTTCATTGAAATCGGTTTTTGGATTTTTTCATAATTTTTCCCCATTAAAATAATACCTAAGTAGATATCTACACATTTTTAAGTGAAAAAATTAGGAAAATGTCAAGAATAAAGTTTTTGTTGAAAAAAAAAATCAATATTAAACTTGGAATAGAAAAGCTTCTGAAAAAATTGTCATTAATAAATGAATGGCTCATGCCATTTTGATTAAAAAATGTCTTCATCAGGTTTTTTGTTTTTTCGCTTTTTGTTTTGTATGTACCTACTGAAATACAATTTTTTTCTGAAAAAGAAAAAAATCCAAGGAAAAAAATTGACGAAAAAACTTTTAAAAATCAAAAAAAATTGATTATGTACAAAAACTTCAAAAATCACCATAAAAATAACTCAGACTAAGTATATTTTTCTTAAAAATTTTTCATTAAAAAAAAACTAAAACTTAACATGAAATTTGAAAAGCAAAATACGTTTCGAGCCATTATTAATTGTAATTTTTCTAAAGCTTCAGAATTATTATTCGAGAGATTTCTCCCAATTTTACAACAATTTTTTTATATTCTTGAAAAAAGTGGTAAAAAAACCGAAAAATAATTTTTCAATAGAATAATTCAAAAAAAAAAAAAAATTGAGTAATTTTCTGTTACTTTTTCTCGAGCCTATTCAAATTTTTTCGAGATTTTTCATCTAAATTTTTTTCCTCGTAATTTTTCTGATTTTTTTGGTTTAAAGAAATTATGCACCAGAAAAAATAAGAATTTTTTTTTATTTTAATTATTTTTTTTGTAGGTATTTTTCTTGACTTTTTCCTTTCTTCGTGAAAAATATTGTGAAAAAATTGAAAAATGAATTTCTAAAATGAGAAATTTGAATAAGAAGATATACGCGGTATCTTGAGAGCAGTCATTTTTTTTAGTATTTTTTTAGTTTTTAGTTTTTTTTTTGTTTTTTTTAAAGGTTCTGTAATTTTGCATACAAATTTGTTCCCCATTTTAAAAAAAAAATAACTAAAAAATTTTTCTTCGTATATTATTCCTGAATTTTATTGTTGAAAAAATTCATATCTTGGAAGAATAAATTACGAACGATTTTTAAAATACGAATCACGCTTAAAAAATAATATTTGAAGCTTTTTTATGGTACCTAATTTTTGAAAATCGTTTAGGTAGGTATATTCAAATTCGTCTAGATTTTTCTTTCAATTTGTCACTATTTAGCTTTGTTTTATTTTGGAAATTTCTCCAAATTTTTTATGCTTTTGAGAAAATTTATACGTCAAGAATTTTTTTTTAAAATAAAAAAAATGAATTTCAATGAAAAAATTAAAATTTTTTTTTTTAGTAGGTAGGTATTTTTTTCATGGCGATTCTTCTGCTTCAGAACGGACGTTTTTAAATTTTATCACAATGGGTAGGTATCTATTTTAAAAAATATATATTTTCTTTCTTTCTTTAAAAAAAAAAAAAAAAAAAAAAAGAAAGAAATTATGAAAAAATCGAAAAATGAATTTCCAATAAAAAAAACTCGAAAAAAAATATTTTTGAGTTATTTTTACGGTATTTTTTCTTAAATGACTTTTATTCTCTTCAAATTTTTCATTAATTTTTTTTTCTTACTAATTTTTTTTTTTTTTTTTTTTTTTTGAAAAATAAATTTTAATGAATGAATTTGAAAAACAAAGATTTTGAGTGTTTTTTTAATTGTAAGTAATTTTTCAAAACAATTGTATTCAAATACATATTCTTGAATTTTTTTTCAATTTTTTTTATCACAACTTTGACACATTTCTCTACTTCTTTCATGCATAAAAAAATTTATATTTTATTTTTTAGCAGCAAAAAATTGAAAAAAAAGTTTCAAAAATCGCAGCTAATCCAGTCATATTTTTCACTCTAAACATACCAAAAACTTCCAAACGATAATTCATCGTTACAAAAACCACATCGAAGTCCATAAAATAATGAAGATCGTACAAACTTCCGGAACCGTATTGAAATCCACCTCCGTGAATATTCACAATGACCGAAGTTCTTTTCGCCAGTTCATTAGTCAAGTCCTAAAAAATTATAATAAAAAATAAATAAAAAAATTAGAAATCTTCGACAACTTTTGATGAGGTATAATTTTTTCATTTTCGTTTACTTACTATTGGCGTGAATACATTCAAATAAAGACAATCTTCTCTGCCTACGATTTTGTTGTTCACAGAGAATACTTCAGGTTGGATGCATATTGGACCAGGAATTGATGCATTTTTGATATCAGTCCATGGTTTAATTGGTATCGGATCCTGCGATTAATAAAAAATAATGGAAATTTTTTTACACCAATGGAACGAAGTTTTCCTTCATTTAATTAATTAGGCAATTTTTAGAACTTTCTACGAAATTCTCGATAATAGATATGACAAAAAAAATCTTCCAACCACACTGGGCATATTATTACCTGGAAACGTAAAACTCCAATGGGAGGCTCAGCATAAGGAATACCATAAAACCTCTGATACACTTTTCCACTCCTCGACTTCTCCACAGTACCGTCGATACTTCCGCATTTCAACTTCAATACTTCGCAATTTGCCAATGTAACCAACACGAATAAAAATAGACCTAATAAAGCATCCATCTTAAAAGTTCGCCTCATTCTGCCAAATAAAGCACGAAATTAAATTCATTCGATGAAATCGACAATCCATCAAACGAAATTAATTTCGAAATAAAATCGCGAATCAAAATAACGAAAACATCGCGTCGATGTAAAAATATCCACCGTGTTATTTTTTTATTCGCCTAAAATCCTTCAAAAATTCAATTCCAATAATTAAAGTGGAATTAAATTCGAAACTTTTGATATTAATACTCATTTAGAGGAAAAAAATATCACACGAGATGCAATTTATTGAAAACAATTCAGCTTATTAAAAAAATATTACAAAGAGGCAATTTCCTAGGCGTATATCCGGTCTAACGTAGTAACGTGTCCCAAAACTCGTATCTCTCTTTTAAGAGATTTTTTTCCATCACAATTGAATTACTTTTGATATGTAAATACTCGACAGGAGCTTCGGATCCGGTCGGATTCCATTGTTTTTCTTTAGAGAGGTCATTAGGATCACTGTTCAGATTGAAAATCAATTAAGCTCGAATTTATGATCGTTGCGGGTTCGAAAATATGTTTTTATACTTACCCAGTGATGGCAAAATTAGTCCAAAACTTAATCAACGTCTCAGATACAATTTTATCCTCAGGTGTGAAAGTGGATTCAATTTTTTGACTGCGGAACATTAGAGGCAGCTCATCAGCATGAGATACACCTGAGCACACATTACATAAAAATATATAAGTCAATTTTAAATCCTCAACATCGAACGATTTGGTGAAAAAAATATCATATACCGAGATCTATGGTCAAATTGGCGAAATCCTGCCACGAAAATGATCCTCGATGGTCATACAAGTAAACGTATTTTTGATCACGAGTCGATTGGATGGACTTTATGAGGGGATACAAGAATCCAGAATCGGTGAAGATCTGTAAAAGATTGTTCGAGTATAATTCGAATGAGTCGAACGAGGTTACAATGCGAATGCAAATATTGTCGAATTACATCGACAAGCTTCAATGCCACATTAGATCCCGTATAGTTGGATTTCAAATAAAAATCCACGATTTTCTGAGCCGTCTCTTTGACATTTTTGGAACCAATGACATGCATCAAGTATGACCATAAGGACCGTAAAATCAATTTCTTGTCGATTTTTTCGATTTTATGCAGAGGTCCTGCTTTCAATAGAAGTTCTGTACAAATAAATTGCATATTTGCGTCAAAAAAATTTCAAAAGATAAAATTCATTATAAAATGTATGTATTATAACTAAAGTAAAAAAAAATAGATATTACTTAAACAATTCTGATGAAAATTTTTTTCTGAGAAATTAAAAAAATATATTTTCCAAAAATTGTCATGGAAAGAAATTTACTGGAAGGATCAAGTAGGTATATCTAGTTAAGCATTTTGAAGTAGGTATTCTCTAAAAAAATTCTAAAATCTTTTCAAAATTTTATAAAAAAGTGCCCTCGAAAAAAATTTAGCAAAAAGAATATTCAAGAAATTTTCTGAAAAACAAATTAGAATTGGAAAACCATATTAAAAAATTACGAAAAATTCTCTCTTTTTTTCCTCTTAAAAATGAAAATTTTCGTTGGAAACAAATTTGCAGGATTGAAGTGGGTACATAATTTGAAACTTTTAGAACATTATCCTTTTAAAAAATTCAGTAATAGATATTTTCAAAAAAAAAAAAAAAAAAAATTAGTTCAAAAATTCTGCTAAATTATCTTTCTGCCAAAAATTCTCCAAAAGAACACTTGAAAAAGTGTTGAAAATCTTGAAAACTCAAAAAGTGATCTTGAAATTTTGTTCCTAAAACAAAAAAAATACAATAATTTTATAAATTTTACTGGAAAAAATTTTTAAAACATTAAAAAAAATTCAGGAAATAAATTTTAAAAAGAAAATATTTTTTAAATTTTCGTCTTAAAAAAAATCCTGTAAAAAAAGAACACTATGAAAACTGCTTGACAAAAAATTCTCATAATTTTTTTTTCTAAAAAAATCCCTTCAAAAAACTTTGCAGAAAGAAAATAATTATTCTATAAATTTTCCTGAAAAAATTGTGTTAAAAAACGAATTTGCAAGTGACAAATACTTTAGAAATTTTCGCGGGAAAACAATGAAGATTCTTCAAAAAAAATAAAAATAATATAATATATTTCTTTAGAAAAACCTACTTGATTTTTTTTCCAGGAGAAACTTTATAAAAAAAAAAATTGAAAATTATGTTTTGATGAGAAAAGAAATCACTCCCAAAAAACTTACCAGAAAAAAATGTAAATTTTTCTGAAAAAAAAAATAATTCGAAAATTATGCCAAAAAATATAGAAAATTCCCTTGAAAAGGAAGAATTGTTGAACATTTTTTGAAAATCTCAGAAAATAACAAAAATTAATAGATCTCAAAAGTTTTTTTTTTTCTGAAAAATTCAAATTCTTTCAAAAATATTCAATATTTTTTTGAATAAAAACTTTTAGATTTTTCCTGAAGAAATCCTTCACATTCAGAATATCAAAATAGAAGTCTTATTATTATTAGTAACCTATTAGTCATGAAATAAAATTTGAAAAAAGAAATAATACATTGAAAATTTTTATTGAAAAAAAAACAAAAAAATTTCAAAAACATTGTAAAAAACAACAATAATAGGTAGGTACTTTTTTTGCAGAAAATCTTTTTGATATATATTTTTTTTTTATGAAAAAATTCTTGAATTTTTTCAAAATTGAAAGGAATTTGCAGATAGAAAATCCTTCAGAAACTTTTGTCAAATGCTATTAAAAATCCTTCAGAAAACTAGGAATTATTTTTTTTCAAACTAGGAAAAAAAATTTCCTTAAAGAAATTGCATATACCTAAATATGAATCCCTGTCTCATTCATTAAATTACATACTTGTCACACCCATTCCTCCTTCGCCCGAATTTATTCCACAAATCAAAGGTACCTTGGTCAGGTAGTTGGACTGAGTTGGTTTCTGTGTCAAGAATGGTTGATTTTTCACATTCGATTCGATAATCGGCTTGAATGAGATCCCATCAGATGCCATATTACGATCCTATCAATTTTAAAATTCTATAATTAAACTTGAAAAAACTTTTCGCAAAAAAATGATCGAAAAGCTTCACATATAATTTGTTTTCCAAGGCAACGAAGTCGTTCGCAGGTAACCCTTGTAGACATTTCAAAATTTTGGCTGAGTCTGTACTCGAGCATCCGGAGATGTTTAAAAAAACGGTGGAGGAAGTCACGTTGAGGGATGCATCGTGAACAGACCAAGATGCGAAGGCAGTGCCACTTTGCAGAATGGCCTTTTGGAATAATCCTGAGGGAAGATTAATTCATTAGAATAGGTAATTTCAATAAAATTTATTTTAGGGTATACCTCTACTCAGTGGAGAAAACATATGTAGGTGGACAGACGCTGCTCCTGCGCTCTCCCCCATCAACGTAATATTACCAGGATCGCCACCGAAAACAGCTATATTATTTTTAACCCAGTGTATCGCCATCGCTTGATCTTTTAAACCGACATTTCCACTAATTTCGTCGTTATTCATGCTGAAGAATCCTGTAAAATCATCACAAGATCAAATTTACTGTTAAGAGAAATTGAAAATTATTTCTTAAGCAATACCTAAGGCTCCCAATCGATAATTGATTGTGACTAGAATGACATCTTTATCCATGAAATATTCGGGATTATAATCAGCTCCGGAGCCAATTCGATACGATCCTCCGTGAATCCAAATCATAACCGGAGCTTTGCCAGAATGTTTAAATAGGTTCTAAAATGATACAAAAATTATTGGACTTGGTTGCCATTTCCCTGGGAAAATTTTTGCTTACTCACATTTGGTACGAAAACGTTCAAGTAAAGGCAATCTTCGCTGTTAACTCCAAGATTATTCAAAACTATAAATGTGTCAGGTTGGATGCATCTCGGTGACGGTTTGGAAGCGTCTTTGATACCGGACCATGGTTTCACAGACACTGGGGGCTGAAATAAAATATTGAAGGTGGAAAAAAAAATCACCTCAAAGTGCAAGAAACATTTCAACGTTTTTGAAATAATATTTGGATTTTTTATTGATGAATGATTAAAAACCATCGTTTTATCGACAGCGTGTCAAAAAAGTGATTGAAATCGTAAAAAAATACCTTCTTATTTTTAGAGTAGGTACAAAATAATTACTGACTTTGACAATGAAAAATAAAATAAAACCGAAAAAATTATTCTACGAATTACAACAAAAAAAAGAAGAAATATTGGGTACCTTTAGATATAAAATTATGTTGAGAAGTGATGAAATTTTTTAATCAAAAAGTTAAAAATTAAAAGAAATTACAAAATTTTTAAATCTTAAAGAAAAAACAGAAAAGATATAACTATTAAATTTCTGAAATGAGTCAAAAAATTAGTATCTATTAAAAATTGAATAAAATAGTATCTCACCAATTTTGAAAAATAATTTTAAAAAAAGGTACCTGTCTATGTTTTTTAATGAATTAATTTTTATAAAATTTTTCATTTTTAAATAATAAAAAAAATGACCCATTTTAAAATTTAAATAAAATGACCCATTTTAAAATTTAAATAAAATGACTCATTTTAAAATTTAAATAAAATACGTAAGTACCTAATAAAAAATATTCTTTAGAGTTTTCAAGAATTTTATTTCAGGAAGTAAGACAGTAGATATAAAAAATTGACCAATATTTTCAGTAAATAAAAAAAAATAATATTAAATATTTTCTAAAATAATCCGAAAAAGATTCGATGTTGAAAATTCAAAAAAAAAATGAAAATGTGTTTTTTTCTGAATTTATTTTAAAAGTAATATTATTTTTCTATAATAATTTTAAAAACTTCTTTACAAAAAATTTCCTACTTTATAAGTTTAAGGAAACTAAGTCTACGTAAATTTTAATGTTTACAATTTAAGAAAAACTCAATTTGTAAAATTTTCCAAGAATGTAAAAATTACGAAATGTTAATGAACAAAAAAAAAACAATTTTAGAAGTTGAAGTACTTAAAAGCTTAGAAGCCTAACTTTTGAAATTGAAAAAAAATATAATTATATATGTTCAGTTTTTTTTTCAATTTATGAAATAAAGAGACGAGTTTCTGAAAAATTTTGATTTCAGATTTAAAAAAATCTTTCGTTGGGATTTCTTATATTCAAAATTTTAAATACTATAGGTATATTTATTTTATTTATTTTTAAATTTTCAAACTTTTTAAATGTACAAAATTTTCAAAAAATTTCCAAGTCAAATTTTTGAAAAAATCCACCCGTCAAATGTAGCAAATTTTCCTAATTGATGATAAAATCTTAAATTAAAATTCAACAAAAATCCAAAATTCCATTTTTCTTTTAAAGATTCGTCAATATTGTCAAATAAAACAAATAATGTGATGTGGTCTGATAGAATACATTTTTCTAATTTGTGATAACACTGATAGCATCGAATTTGCAAAAATAATTCGTTAGTTCCAATTGGAAATATTTTCAAACTAAAATTTTCAAAAAAAATTGCAACTACAGAATTAAAAAAAAGCTCCACTTCTTGATTAAATAACTATAGGCAAAGAAAAATTCCTAATTCAGTCAATTTTAGAATTTGTGTCGAAATAAGCACGAAAAAATAATCCAAATTTTCAAAAAAATTCAAAACTTAAATTTTCAGAAAAAAAAATGAAAGCCAAATTTTTGAAAAATTTCATCTGATGAAATACAACTGAAATGTGTTATTTTCAAATTTCAGTCAATTTTTATTGTTCGTAACAAAGTAAGTGTGACAATATTTTTTTTAAATTTCCAAAAAAAAAAAAAAAATGCAGAATTTTTTAACAAATATTTTGAAATTTGAATATTTAAAAAATTCTATATCGTCAAATTTTGCCCAATATGTGGTATTTTTTGAATTCAACCAATATCTCTAATTTGTAACAAGATATACCTACTTTTTCAAAATTCTCCCCACAAAAAATTAAAAATGGTCAAAAATATTTAAATTATAATTTTTTTTAAATTTGTGGTTCTCAGATTTTTAATAGTGTAATGCTTGGATCTAATCATTTAAAATTTTGAGCATCAACTTAAAAAATAAATATTCAGGAAAAAAAATCAGAATTGAAAAACAAAAATGTTGGTCTGATTTATTTATTACAGCAATTTTCAGCTGACACTTCTGCGCCACCCTGTATCTGAAAATAATTCTTCAACGAATCTCAATAATCAAAATTCAATAAATTCAATTACCTTAAACCTCATCTCCCCCACAGGTGGTTCTGCATAAGGAATCGCGTAGAACTGTTGAAATAAACGACCATTTCTCGATTTCCGTACGGTCCCATTAATCTCTCCACTCTGCAATTTGGCCAATTCTCCGTTTAATTGGGCAAAAAACGTTGATAAAATTACGCACAAAATCGTATACATTTTTTGGCTCATCTAATAATTCTTGGAAAACAACACCACAACAAAATTGATACAACCGCCGAATGAATTAAAATTCGTATAAATCGCAGAATAATGTCACGAATATACCTATCACAGGTTATTACGGCAAATTACTCACTAATGACGTTACTGCGAAATACAGCACAGCCGATATTATTACCTACACTTCTCGTAGGTATCAAATTATATAGCGAGGGCAATTAAGGCTGAAAAATTCATTACCGCGAGAAACGTTCATTAAAAAAAAAATCAAATCGAGCAATATTTTAAGCCATTTTATTTAATTACATTAAATTGACAAAATGAAATGAAAAAATAAATAATAAAATTGAAAATAAAAAATCATTTCCAACACAATTAGACATTAATAAAAATTTAAAAAAATATTGTAACAAAAAATTGGAGTTGAAAAGAACTTGATAAGTAATGAAAATGGAACTTGAAAAGTGACTGAAAATTTTTTCAAAATTGGAAAATCATAAAAATAGTGAAAAACTATTTTGAAAATTCATAATTATGACGTAAATTAATTAAATAAGTATAATAAGAAATTAAGTTTCTGTTAATTACAAGAACATTAAAATGGGGGCCATTTCCAAGGCGTATATTATCAGGTCTAAGATAGTAACGAGTCCCAAAACTCGTATCTCTCTTTCAAGAGATTTTTTTCCATCACCGTTGAATTACTTTTGATATGTAAGTACTCGACAGGATCATCAGGTTCCGTCGGCTTCCATAGTTTTTCCTTAGAGATGCCATTAGGATCACTGTTGAGATAGAAAATCAATTAAGCTCGAATTTTTAATTCATCTTTGATTCGGAAATGTAAGTATTTTTATATTTACCCAGTGATGCCAAAATTGGTCCAAAATTTAATCAACGTCTCAGATACCATTTTATCCTCAACTGTGAAATTGGATTCAATTCTTTGATCGCGAAACAATAAAACCACCTCATCAGCATGCGATACACCTAAGAACATATTACACAAAATATATTAGATCAATTATAAATCCTCCACATTGAACTATATTGTTGAAAAAAATATCATACCGAGATCTATAGTCAAATTGGCGAAATCTTGCCACGAAAATGATCCTCGATGGTCATAAAAGTAAACGTATTTTCGATCTTGAGACGACTGGATGGACTTTATGAGAGGATACAAGTATCCATAATCGGTAATGATCTGTAAAACAATGTACTCAGGATAATTCGAATGAATCGAACGAGATTATTATTTGGATGCGAATGAATATGGTCGAATTACATCGACAAATTTCAATGCCACGTTAGCTCCGGTATAGTTGGATTTCAAATAAAAATCCATAATTTTCTTAGCCGTATCGTTGGTATTTTCGGAACCAACGTGCGTCAGGTATGGCGATAATAACGAGATGATCAATTTCTCGTCGACTTTTTCCATTTTCTCCAGACCTCGATTTCTCAACAGAAGACCTGTACAAATAAATGATATATTCACGTCAAAAAATTTCAAAGCATCTTTATTTAAAAATATTCTAAACTATTTTTTTTTGAACAATTCTTCTGGAAATTTTTTCAAAATTTAAAAAAATCATTTCCAACGATTTTAATGGAGAGAAGTACTTTCAAATAATTTTCTAAAAAGTTCAAAAAAATTTTCAATTTTTTTCAAAATTTTTCCTAGAAATAAATTTCAAAAAAAATATTATTATTTAGGTATATATTTAAGAAATTTTTGAGAAAAACAAAACAACAAAAATTATATTTAAAAATATTGAAAATATATTTTTGCAAAAATTTCTAGTAAATTTTTCTTAGTAGAACTCGAAAAACATTTTAAAAAATTACGAAAAATGTTGCTTTTTTCAAAAAAATAACTATCTTTTAGGATATAAATTTTTGGTAGAAAGAGATTTCTAGAAAGGAAGTGGGTATTAAGTGCATAATTTGAAAATTTAGAACATTCCCCTTGAAAGAAATTCAGACAGAAATTTTCGAAATTTTCAAAAAAAATTGTTCAAAAATGCACTAAAAGAATAGATTCTAAAAATCGTCAATAAATAATCCATCGGAGAAGGATTTCACATTCAAAATGCAGTAGATTTTTCCATTTATTAAATGCATTTTGACAAAAACTCTCATTTTCTAAAAATTAATAAAAATGAAAACTTTCACAAAATTTTACGAAAATTTCATCAGAGGGGGATTTTGCATTGGACCTTTACAGCAGATTTTTTTATTGATTAAATGCAATTTTGCAAAAACTCTCATTTTTTGAAAATTACCGAAAATTAAATTTTTTTAAATTCCATCAGTGGAGGATTTTGCATTGAATTTTGTAAAAACTCTCATTTTTTGAAAATAACTGAAAATAAAAAAATTTCACAAAATTGATGATTAAATTTTTTTTAAAATTCCATTAGAGTATGAATGTGCATTGGATTTCATCGGAGCAATTTTCATTGAATAAATGCAATTTTTGCAAAAACTCTCATTTTTTGAAAATTCCATCTGCAGAGGAGGATTTTGAATCGGATTTTATCGGAGTTTTTTTCATTAATTAAATGCAATTCGGCAAAAACTAACATTTCTTAAAAATTACTGAAAATTTTCTGAAAAAACTTTCGAAACATAAAAAAAATCCAAGAAAGAAATTCGCAAATAACAACACTTTGGAAATTCTCTCTTGAAAAAAAATCAAGATTATAATTATATTTTAGAAATTTTTGTTGAAAACAATTCGAAAGAAACGCTACAAAATATTTTTACGAGTGATCACTTGAAAAAAGTGCTGAGAAAAATTTAAAAATTAAAAAAAATAAGAAAAACCGATCTTAAAATATTTTTTTTGAAAATATTCAAATTTCTTTTTTTTTAAATTACGATTTTTTTCAACAGAAGCCTCTCAAAAATAGAAACTTGTATGAATAGGTAACAATTTTATAAATTTTTCTGAAAAAAAATTAGAAACATTAAAAAAATCCAGGAAAGGAATTAGCAGGTACCTATAGGAACCCACTTGGAAAATAAGTATTTTTGAAATTTTCGTAAAAAAAGAAATCAAAAAAAAGTATTGAAAATATTATTTTGAAAAAATTCTTTAATTTTATCCCAAGCAAAACTACCAAAAAAAAAAAAAAAAATTAAAAATTTTCTGATAATTTTTTTTTTGATTTTTTGATACCTAATAAAAATCGCTGCCAAAGAACTTTACAAAAAAAATATACATTTAAAATTTTTTCTGAACAAATTATACTTGAAATTATTTCAATCTTTTTAAATCCTCGAAAAAAAATAGCAGGTGGTGAAAAAATCCCGAAAAAAAACACAAAAATTTTTTTTTCATAAAATTTGTTGAGAAAATTTTGAAAATCTCAGAAAATAACAAAAACTGATGTCAAAATATTGTTTCTTAGAAATTCGAATTCTTTCAAAAATAATTACCACAATATTTTTTTGAACAACTTCCCGAGAAAAGAATTTTGCTGAAAGAAATTTGTTTTAGATTTTCCTGAGGAAATTTCAAAATCCATTTAGAAAATCGAAATAGAAGCACTGGAATAAAATTTGCAGAACGAAACTGAAAATTTTCATTGAAAAAATAAAATACTAATAAATATAAAGTCTTCAAAAACATTGAAAAAACAACAAATTTTTTGCAGATATTATTGTATTTTTCTGACGAAATTCTATTTTTTTTTTAAATTGAGAAACATTTTATAGGTAGAAAATATTTGAGAAGCTTTCGGGATTTATTATACGAGTTCAGAAATTCCCGTCGAAAACAAATTGAAAAATCCTGCAAAAAAAAATATTTTTCGCAAAAATTCTCTTATTTTTTTAAAAAAGAAAAATTTCAAATACTATATCAATAATTTCAAAGTTGCAATTTGAAAAACTTTTCTTTGAAATAATAAAAATGCTTACAAAAATTTTTTGAAAAATATTTTTTGACAATTTTTTTTTGGCAGAATTTTAAAAATTTTTCCTTTAAAAAAATTGAAAATTATTCCTTCTAAAAAATTTTGAAGTAGGTTTGCACTGATTAAATAAAATAAAAATAAACGTTATAAGAAAATAACAAAAAAATATCTACAAATTACTGAATATCAATCCCTGTCTCTCATTCATTATTTTAAATACCTGACACTTCCAACGCTCCTTCGCCCGAATTTATTCCACAAATCCAAGGTACATTAGTCAGGTAGTTAGACTTAGTTGGTTTTTCTCTCAAGAATGGGTGTTTTTTCACATTCGATTCGATAACCGGCCGGAATAAAATATCTTTAGACGTGTTGAAACGATCCTATCAATTTTAAAATAGTTATCACCAAACGTGTACGTAAAAACTTTTCGCAAAAAATGATCGAAAAGCTTACGTATAATTTGGCTTCCAAGGCAACGAAGTCGTTCGCAGGTATCTCTTGTAGACATTTCGAAATTTTGGCCGAGCTATTACTCGAGCATCCGGAGATGTTTAAAAAAGCGTTGGCGACAGTCACGTTGGGGGGTGCATCGCCACCAGCCCAAAATGAGAAGGCAGTGCCACTTTCCATAATGGCTTTTTTGAATAATCCTGATGGGGGAAGATAAGTAGATCGATTAGAATAATTTCAATTTATAATGCGACATTGGTAATTTATTTTAGGGCATACCTTTACTGAGTGGAGAAAACATATGTAGGTGAGTAGACGATGATCCGGCGCTCTCTCCCGCCACAGTAACGTTATGAGGATCGCCACCAAAAGCACGTATATTATTTTTAACCCAGTGTAACGCCTTCGCTTGATCTTTTAAACCGAAATTGCCACTAATTTTGTTGTTATTCATACCGAAGAATCCTGTAAAATCATCGCAGGATCAGATTTACTTACTGTAGAATTTAAAAAAAATTGATTTCTCAAATAGTACCTAAGACTCCCAATCGATAATTGAATGTGATTAGAATGACATCTTTATCCATGAAATATTCGGGATTATAATCAGCTCCGGAACCAATTCGATATGATCCTCCGTAAATCCACACAATCACCGGAGCTTTACCAGAATTATTGAATAGGTGCTAAAATTATAAATAAATTATTGAATTTGGTTGCCATTTCCCTGGAAAAATTTTCGCTTACTCACATCTGGTACGAAAACGTTCAAGTAAAGGCAATCTTCGCTCATATTTCCACGATTCAAAACAAGAAAAGAGTTTGGTTGGATGCATCTCGGGGGCGGTTTGGAAGCGTCTTTGATACCGGACCATGGCTTTACTGGCTTTGGGGGCTGAAATAAAATATTGTTTACATTGATGCTGGAAAAAATTTTAAAATTCGCCACTTGAAATTTTTGAAATATGTAAGATTTTAATTATTGATAAATGATTAAAAATTATATAATTTTATCGAAAAGACGTTGAGTTGAAAAAGTGATTGAAATATCTACCAAGTGGATTTAGTGCGAATTTACTTATTATTAGCGCTTATCAAGAAATGATTAATTTTTTCAAGAGAGAGATAATTATCTAAGTAATAACTTAATCGATGTTTGTCAAATTATTTGCTGTCATAATATGTACTTGAATGATATGCAAGTTTTATGAACGTAGGTATGGCAAAAACAAAACTCTCATCAGCTATTATAATTAGCGAATTCCAATAGCTACCTAGTACCTACTACCTCAATACAGAATACCTATGATTATCAGCAGTATTTGTGTCGCTGTTAAGGCTTTTTTTTATCAACTTAGTACTTCATCATGATTTCAAGTGCAACGTCAAACTTGATGAAATAAGATGTTACCATATAATATAATCTTTTCTAAGAAAAAACTGATACACTTATTCAAACAAGAATATTAACCAAATCAACACTGTCTTAGAGGAGAGATTTACCATCATCACAAGTCACTCATGTGATTAGTGAGATGAACTATTATTGTTCTAATCTAGTAAATTTTTCGAATTTGTGGCGAATTAAGCATAAAAAACAATTCGATTATTAAAAAAATTTAAAACTCGAATTTTCAAAAAAAAAATTGAAAGCCAAATTTTGGAAAATTTTTATCATTATAAAACACAACTGAAATGTGTCTATTTTTAAAATTCAGCTAATTTTTATAATTTGTGACGAAGTGAGAATTTTCTTTTAGAAATTTTCATAAAAATTTCAATACCAAATTTCTAGAAGAAATTTTTAAAATTATGTTTCGTCAATTAATTTTTTTTGGATAGTAAATTATTAATGCTTGACTGTAGTTTTTTTTAAAGAGAATCTTGTATTTTTTTACAGAAAGAAATTTACATTTTTTTTAGTGTGAAATTGCTCATTTCGAGAAAAAAAATTGTCAATATCTAAATTTTTTTGGAAAAAAATCTGCTCTTCTGTTTATAGAATTAAATCTCTCATTCTTAGAGAATTTTTTTTTATTTATCTCAATCTCAAAATATTATTGGTTTTAAAAATACTCTAAATTTACTTATTTTTGAAAGAAAAAATCTCTTCTTTGGGTTTATGATGAAATCTCTTATTTACAGAAAGAAAAAATCTAATTTTATAGAGAAAAAAAAATCTCGATAAATCTCAAGTTTTTGGGGGAAAATACCTATATTTTTTCAAGTTTTTTGAGAGAAAAAAAAATCTCTTCATTTTTTTATAGAATAAAATCTCACATTCTCATAGAAAAGAGAAAAGGTCAATTTTTTCAAGTAAAATAAATTTAAAACTCGAATTTTCAAAAAAAAAAATTGAAAGCCAAATTTTGGAAAATTTTTATCATTATAAAACACAACTGAAATGTGTCTATTTTTAAAATTCAGCTAATTTTTATAATTTGTGACGAAGTGAGAATTTTCTTTTAGAAATTTTCATAAAAATTTCAATACCAAATTTCTAGAAGAAATTTTTAAAATTATGTTTCGTCAATTAATTTTTTTTGGATAGTAAATTATTAATGCTTGACTGTAGTTTTTTTTAAAGAGAATCTTGTATTTTTTTACAGAAAGAAATTTACATTTTTTTTAGTGTGAAATTGCTCATTTCGAGAAAAAAAATTGTCAATATCTAAATTTTTTTGAAAAAAAATCTGCTCTTCTGTTTATAGAATTAAATCTCTCATTCTTAGAGAATTTTTTTTTATTTATCTCAATCTCAAAATATTATTGGTTTTAAAAATACTCTAAATTTACTTATTTTTGAAAGAAAAAATCTCTTCTTTGGGTTTATGATGAAATCTCTTATTTACAGAAAGAAAAAATCTAATTTTATAGAGAAAAAAAAATCTCGATAAATCTCAAGTTTTTGGGGGAAAATACCTATATTTTTTCAAGTTTTTTGAGAGAAAAAAAAAATCTCTTCATTTTTTTATAGAATAAAATCTCACATTCTCATAGAAAAGAGAAAAGGTCAATTTTTTCAAGTAAAATGTTTTCCAAAATTTTTGGAGAAGAAAACTTGTTCTTTGAAAAAAAAAATCCAATTTTTCAGAATTAATACGTATTTTAATATTTTTAAAGTCAGCTTAACAAAATTCTCAATTTGTTAAAAAACTAGTTTTGAAAAAAAAAACAAATTGTTTGAAAATGAAAATCGTTTATTGATTTAAAAAAATCAAATTCACTTGGAAAATATATTACTTTGAAATTTTTTGGGAAAAAACCATTTCTTTGAGAGCAAAAGTTCACTTTTTTGAAAAAAATTGATTTTTCACGTTTTTTAAAAAAAATCAATTTTTTACGAAAAGAAGAAAAAATTACTTGATTTCTTAAAAACAAAAACCACACGATTTTTTTTCATTTTGAAACCTTTCATCAGCTTTGTTTTCTCATGTTAAAAATTTTAACATTTCAAACTTATTAATGTGTAAAAATTCAACTCTCATAAGTAACCAATTTGTATTGAGGAAGGGAGGGAGAGGGGTTATATTTTATTGTTGTTACAATACATTGTTCAGACAAGTGACAAGTTCATAAGAATGAGTCTCAAAATACGGTTTTAGCTAAATGAAAAGTAGCTAATTTATGTTTTTTTTTTTTGGGGGGGGGGGCTAAAATCATTCTGAGAGGTATTTTTATACAATTGGGAGCCCAGGGCACTGGCACTAAAAAAAATGAAAATTTTGATGAAAGATTGTATTTTTTCTTACCTGTTTTGAAAAATAGGGAGCCCACCGCAGGGAGGGGTTTCCACGGAGGGGAAAAACAAACAATAGGGAATTATTTTCTCACCAGAGAAGACAATCTTTGGGTGTGAGAGATCAAAAATCCTAAATTCGAAAAATAAGGACCACCCTAATACTTGGTACCTTATAATTTTTTGGAAATACCTTTCAGAAAATCCTCAGCTTTTATGATGCAAAAAAAAGTAAAATTTATTTTTTTAAATATCTTCAGTTCTTCTTCTGTAGTCGGTACGTAGATAACAATTTGAAAATTTTTTTTCTATTTTTATGAAAAAAATCTCATGTTTTTTGAGGAAATGACTCTTTTTAGAATAAAACCTATATTTTTCTCAAATTATTGGAGTAAAAAAATAAAGAAAGATGAAATCTTTCATTTTTTTTTTTAAAAAAATTTCAAAGAAAAAATTCACAGTTTTTTTGAGAAAAAATCTTAATAATATAATTTTTTTCAAACTTGACGACTTTAGATATTTTTTTAGACATTAAAATTCAATTACCTTAAACCTCAAATCGCCTACAGGTGGTTTTGCAAAAGGAATACCGTAGAACTGTAAAAATGGACGATCATTTTTCGATTTCCCTACGGTCCCATTGATCTTACCATTCTGCACTTCGACCACTTCTCCGTTTAGTTGGGAAAAAAACGTTAATAAAATTACACAAAAAATCGTATACATTTTTTCGTTGTTCTGGCAATTCTTGGAAAACATCACTAAAAAAAAAGAAAAGAACTGCCGAATGAATTAAAATTCGTATAAACCGGAACAATGTCACGAATGTCGAATATATATACCTATCAAAGGTATAGTTATAACGACAGCTCCGTTCGAGCGTCCACATTTTGCAGAAAATTTGAGCCCAGAGCCCTGTTCATGCTGGCAATAAATTAAACGTGGAAAGAATTATAGTTGATTCCAGTTGAGAGTGAACAAACAGACCTAATTTTAAGCCAATCTCATTCCTTTATGATTAAAATAAACCAATCGCGTTGATGAATCTCTAGGTTTGTTTGTCCATTCTGAACTGGAATCAACAATAGGGAAATGAATTGGAAAAGGAAAAGTATAAAAGGTTTTTAAATACAGTAATACGATGTCACTACTACCATGAAAAAAGCGACGTTTCTCAAATTTTCCCCTGAAATTTATTTCCATCATATATTTTGCACAAATTTACTGCAAAATGTGGATGTTTGAACGAAGCTGATAGTTACTCAGTAAAGACGTTTCTGCGAAATACAGCACTGCCGATATCATTTTATTACACTTCTCGTTGGTATCGAATTATATGACGAGGGCAATTAAGGCTAAAAAAATTCATTATCTCGAGACATATGTTCATGAAAAAATTTCAATTCGAAGAATATTTAAGCCACTTGAGTATTTTATTTAATCATACGATCAAATTGACGAAGATATGCGATATTGTAGGTCCGCAGGATATTTCAGGTTAATTTTTTGGCCAGGGTAATGACTCCCAAAAATCGTATCTCTCTTTGAGGGATTTTTTTTCCATAACAAGTGAGTCTGTTTTGATGTGAAGATATTCTATATCGTCAGTTTCCAACGGCTTCCATATCTTTTTCTCAGAATGGCCATTCGGATCACTACAATTAATGACAGAAAAGATTGATCAGATCAAAATCAATGATTCATTGCAATTAGTTCGTAAAATTTCACATTGGATTAATTTTAAATAATCCAAATTTTATAAAGAACAAAATTGATTAATTTTTTTTTCAGTCAAGTAATGAGAGAATTTTTTAAAGATTTTTCTCCGATATTTTAAGGAGATATTTTATCAGAAAAATCTGAAAAAAATAAATTGAAAAAAGTCTTAAGAATTTTTTTAAATGAAAAAATCCAAAAAAAATTTAAATAAAAAAAATCCAAATTTTTTTGCAAAAACCAAATTTTAAGAGATATTATTTTATTTTTAAAAAAAAATTCTTGTATTATTTTAAAGAAATAGATATTTTTTTGAACGTTTTCTTGAATTTTTAAAAAGAATATCATTGTGTAAAATTTTTCTTATGAATGAAAATTTTTAATGAAAAAATTTCTGTTCTAGTGGAGAATTTTTCTGTTTTTTTTTTTTTTTTTTTTACTTTCTAAAATATATATTTTTTTAATTAAAAAAACTTTTTGAATTTTTTGGAAATTTTTCAAAAAATTCAAAATAGGGAAGTTTTTGAAAAAAAATCTACCTAATTTTATTTAGAAAGAAACTCATTTGAAGAAAGAGAGATTTTTTTTAATGCGTTTATTGAGTTTTTTAAAATTATTTTTATCCAAGAAATTTTTCATAAAAATTTTTCTCGCGATGTTTTTTTTTAAAAATATTTTAAATAAAAATTATAACTCACCCGTAGATTGCGAAATTGGTATAAAATTTCATCACAGTCTCTGAAATTTTGAAATCTTGGGGTGTGAATTTAGGTTCGAATCTATCCTCGTAAAATACCATGGGGAGATCGTCGGAGTGGCTTACCCCTAAAAAAATTGTGATAGTTAATCGATTCATTAAAATCAAAAAAATTGGGTACGTCTTACGTATCTAGGTATCAATTTATCGAAATCAAAAATTAGCTCATAATACGCAGGTACTTCATTCTTCATAAAATTTAATAGATCATAATATCATAAAGTTAAGTCAAAAATAAAAAAATTGATGAAAATTCAAAAAAGAGACATTTCAAAATTTTAATAAATTTTTGAAATTGAATCACTTTTTAAAGTTTATTAAAATTTTCTAAAATCTGTAGAAAGATTAATTTTCAAAGTTTAAATTTTTTACAATTTTTACCATTTAAAATTTGTAAAAAATTCAAAAGGCTCTGGTGCGGTAAGGGGGTCAAATTCCAAAACTTTTTTTGGGACTCATCTTTGTTATGCTGAAACATGATTTTAGAACGTATTAGCGATCATTGACCTCACCTCTCGGGGCTGAAGCCTCGTAAACATTTTTACAAGTATTTTCTTCTTTTTCTCAACTAGTATTTGAAGACCACACGGAAAGAACGAGGCAAGTCACTTTTTTCGATTTTGTGTAATAACGTTTTTAAACATCAAAATGCCTCCACTTGATGGTGAACCTTAAGTTCATGAAAGTAATGATGAAAAATGCATCACATTACCCTACGCAATTACTGTGTGAGCATAAGTGGGAAAAAAAATCAATTGTGACATAACTTATGAACAAAAATGTTATTCTTGTTACGAAAAAACTATAGAAAAATGGCCAAAATTGACCTTCTTTGATGATTTTAAATTGAAAAAAACTAATTACCATCGTCAAATAATTGTAAATTTTTGCACTAAAAATAATTGTCGATGTTAATTCTTTCTTTCCTGCATTTTCGATTTCGACTCGACTGATTTTCTCTCCCTCCTCTATTTTTTCTAGACCGTTTTCGTGGTTAAAAATTTAATATTTTACGTTATTCCACTCCTCAAGAGGAATCCATCCATACCATCAACTCATTTTTCGAAAAAAGTGACTTATACCTCATTCTTTCCGTGTGGTCTTCATTTTGTGTAATAAAAATGCCAACGTTTTCAAATTTATCATGATGTTATTCTTACCCAGTTCAATGGAAAAATTATGATAATCCTGCACAGAGTGTGACCCTCGATGGTCATATAAATACACGTACTGTTGGCGACTTCCCGACAACACAGTTTTTACGAAAGGGTACAAAAATTCTGCATCAGTCGACAACTAAAAGAAATACGAGTCATTTTTGTGGTAAAACACATTACTGAACTAGCTAAATTTACCTGCAATTTATACGAAAGTTAAAAATAAAGTACCTACATTGACAAATTTCAGCATCATTTCTTCTATTCTCATCTCTTCATTGCCGAAATAATGATCGATGATTTTCTGCACCAAATCATCGATGTTTTCAGGCTCCGATGTAAACACGTATTGATCGATACGCCCCATGATCGTCTTCTTGTCTACTTTTTCCGGTACGTCCCCTAATAAAAATTTTAAAAAATCACAAATTAAAATGTCACGCCTTTTTTTTGATTACATATTTTTTTTCTAAGGCAGCCAAAATAGAGTAGACTTAGGGTGGCCCTTATTTTGGACTTTTGCATTTTTCAAATATTTTAACAAGACCTCCTTCTAAATTTTTCCATTTTATGAAAAAATAATTTCATATTTTTTTATTTTTCCTCTAACTGAATTTTAATTGAGTGATGCAGAGTCACCCCTTTTATTTAAAAAAATGAAAAAAATCACCAATTTTTGAAATCTTGCCCTTTTTTGGTAATAAACCATCAAAGTTGTTGCTTGTCATGAGAATGAATTCCCAATTTTTTATTTTCTCGCCAACTTAATTTTAAGCGGTTCCTTGGGGCACCCAATTTTTGAAAAAAAAAACAAAAACGACAAAAATGAGCAAAATTTTTTCACCTAGCATTTCAAGTTGTTGCATTTAATTAGAAAATAAATCCCGATTTTTTATTTTTCCCTAACTCAATTTTAAGTGAGCCCGCAAAAATATCAATTTTTTTAATTTTTACATATGTCTTTGGGAGGGGGGGGGGGGGGTCACCTATCAAAGTTTTACTTTCTGGTGAGAAGTGATTTCCAAATTTGTATTTTTTCTCCAACTCAGTTGTTTTTTTTTTATAAAAAAATAATATTTCAATTTTCTTGAAAGGTTATATTTTTTTCAGAGAGATGTTTCGATTTTTTTTTGGTAAAAAAAATCTTTCAATTTTTTAGATTTTTTATCATTTTTTTTGTAGAATAGAATTTCTTTTTTTTGGGAGTAGAAATATTTTTCTTTAAAAAATGATCATTTTTGGGAGCGGGGGAGATTCCTTAATTTTTCCAGAGTGAAAGCATACTATATGTATTTTTCATTTTTTTTGAGAAAAAATTCCTCATTTTTTTGGAGTAAAACTATATATTTTTTTATTTTCCTTTTTTATTTATTTTTTAAATAAAAATTCTTCTGAATAAAGTCTTTCAATTATTTTAGAGAAAATTTTTAATTTTTTTGGCGAATTTTTTTTAAAATTTCTGGGAGTAAAAACTAAAAATACCTACTAGCTATTTTTCATTTATTGAAAAATTTCTCGTTCTTTTTTTTTTTTTTTGAAAATAAGAATTCCTTCAACTTTTTAGATTGAAGAAAATTCTCAATTTTTGGGAAAAAATAATTATCGTTTTTTTTTTCAAGTAAAAAAAATCAACTTTTTCCAAAGTGAAAGTATTTTTCATTTTTTTAAGAAAAAAATTTCTCGACTTTTTTGGGCAAAGAAATCTTTCAATTTTTTATACAATGAAATTTCTTGTTTTTGAAGAGTATAGGTTTTTTTTATAAAATTTTTTTATTTTTCTTATTTAAAAAAATGTTTCAAATATTTTTCACGTGTTGTAATAGTCACTCGTGAATTTCTCATAAAGAGGATTTTCAGATGTGCTTCATTATCTATTTTATTCCGTGATTTTTTTCATATTAGGTATGGTTATTTTTAATGAGATAGCAATTTTTTATGAAGAATTTTTAAAGATTTTTTTTAAAATAATTTTTTCCTGTAAAAAAACACTTTTTATAAAATGTCTTACAAAAAAAAAAAAAAAAAAAAAAAAAAAAATGCTCAAGAGTTGCTAGGTACCTCAAACCTCATAAAAGAATTTCGGGCGCCTATGCTAATTTATCGCCCAATCACTAATTTATTTTTGGGGTCTTAAAAAGGGGTACATGAGCAAAACTAATTGAGAATCACTGCTCTAACTGAATTTTAAATGATACGTAATTGCTCCCATTTAATTACTTAATTCAAGAGCTTATTTTCAAATCATCACTTACACAGTACCCTAAGGGCACCTTCGCCTGAAGTGATGCCCGTAATCCAAGGCACGTACGATTGATAACTCATATTTGAGGGTTTTTGCGTCATGAATGGTTGAAATTTCACTTTTGATTCGACCATTGGCTTGAATAAAATATTTGGTACTGCTTGCGAACGCTACAAAAAGATAAAGTTGAACAAGAGTTGTAGGTAGTTTTATTGCAGCAAGCATTGTATCAATTTTAACATTTTTTTCTTCGACCCCCCCCCCTTCCTTCCCCCTAGATACACTACTAGTTGAACTTTCATGATACCTAATGTGAAATATGACTGAAAATATATATAAACTTACGTGGAAATGAGATTCCAAAGCGATCAACTCTTTAGCAGGAACACGTTGTAGGCATTTCAGTACTTCAACAGGATCCTTACGTACACATCCCGAAATGACTAGAAAAGCTGTAGCTATGGCTTCGCCGAATCCGTCATCGTAATGGGCCCATTCAGCAAACCCATTACCACTCATCATAATTGCTTTTCCAAACAGACCTGAGAAAAAAAGAAAAAAGAAACGTTGAACCATGTATAGTGTATACGAATCATGACCGGTTATCTCATCATCCATAATATATTTTTTTAAAATACCTTTACTGAGCGGAGAGAACATATGTAAGTGAATATATGCTGCTCCAGCGCTTTCCGCAACTAACGTCACGTTATCTGGATCACCACCAAATTTTGCGATATTTTGTTGAACCCAACGTAACGATAACACTTGGTCCTTCATACCGAAATTACCGCTGATTACATCGTTGTTCAGGCCCAAAAACCCTGATACGAAAAATTATACTCAACTCAAGGCCGACAACTTGGATTGTTTCTACCCAAGGGATGACAGATTAAAAACTTTTTCATTTTAAAACATTTTAGACACTTTCTATTTCAAAGAATTTTCATTTCAAAAAAATAATATGAGAAATTTTTCAATTCCAATTTTTTTATAAAAATTTGTATTTCAAACCATTTTTCATTTTTTGTTTTAATTTTTTTAGAAATTTTAAATTTCAACCCAATTTTTTAAAAAGTTCAAAATTTTTGATTTCAAACCATTTCAAAAAAATTTATAAATTTTTCATTTCAAAAAATTTAGAAATTTTTCATTTTGAAAAATTACAAATATTTTTAATTTCAAAAAATTTGTAAAAATTTTCGTTTTAAAAAATTTTAGAATTTTTTTGTTTTAATAATTGTTAGAAATTTTCTACTTCAAACCATTTCAAAAGAATTTAGAAATTTTTCATTTTGAACAATTACAGATATTCTCCATTTTAAAATTTAATTCTACGTTTATACTTATCAAAGAATTTGAAGAATTTCTATATTGAAAAATTACAGAGATTTCCTATTTTGAAGCATTTGACACAAAAATTTTGGAAAATTTTCTTTTTAAATTTTTTATAGGAATTTTCTATTTCAAACCATTTCAATTTTTTTAAGAAAATTCACATTTCAAAACATTCATCAAAAGATTTTTCAATTTTTCAATTTTAAATTATTTTCATTTTAAAAATTTTGGAAAATTTTTCATTCAAATTTTTTTATTTTAAATAATTTTAGAAATTTTTTGTTTCAAAACCTTTTAGAAATGGAAATTTTTAATTTCAAATTTTTTTAGAAATTTTTCATTTCAAAATTTTTCAGAAATTCTTCATTTCAAAATTTTTCAGAAATTTTTCAATCCAAATTTTAATTTATAATTTTTTAGAAAATAATATTTCATTTCAAAATTTTTTAGAAATTTTTAATTTCAATTTTTTTTAGAAATTTTCACCTAAATCGAAATTTTTTAGAAATATTCTATATCAAACAATTGGAGGAATTTTTCATTACGAAAAATTACAGAGATTTTCCGTTTCAATAATTTTGAAATACCTTGCTACATATTTCCATTTTAAAAGTTTTGAAAAATTTTCATTTCAAAAAATATTTTTTACAATTTAAATAAAATTAAAACTAAGTAAAAAAAAAACGTGTCTTATTCTAAAAAAATTATTATTTAAAAAAATTTTTATTATTTTCTTTGAAAAAGTTCAGATCGAATTTTTGAAAAAAAAATTCATTTCAAAGAATCCCAAAATTTATTCCAAAAAAAATTGTAAAAAATAGGCATTTTTTTCTAACCGTAGGTAAATTAATACCTACTAATCACCAAATAAAATTTCTGAAACGTCACATTGTTATAACAAAATGACCAAATCTAAACTCACCAATGACTCCTAACCGATAATTCATGTTCACAAAAATTACGTCATAGTCCATAAAATACTCTGGACCATATTGCATTCCAAAGCCAGTTTTGTACGCACCACCATGGATACCAATCATCACAGGAGCTTTTCTCGAAGGTTTAAATAAATCCTAAAATTAGATGGAAATCATCAAAGGAAAAATTTTGCTTCTATGTCGAGTCATCGACTCATCGTTCGCTTACATCTGGAACAAAAACGTTGATAAAGAGGCAGTCCTCTTGTCCAATTGATTCACTGCCGTAGCCAAATAATTTCAAAGGCTGCATGCATTTGGGAGGAGGTTGAAAAGCATCCGTGATGACATCAGAACACCAGTCGACTGGCACAGGATCCTTTTAAAAGAAAAATATTTGGATCATTGACTTGAAAGAACAACGGACTGACCACCTAGACCTACCTGAGTTGGAAAAAAAAACTTACCTTGAATCGTAATTCTCCTACCGGAGGTTTCGCGTAAGGAATGCCAAAAAATTTATGATATACACGTCCTTTCGACGTTTTCGCAACCGTTCCATTGAAGATTCCATTCGGTAACTGAATTATTCTACAATTCACATGGAGAATCAACGTACATAAAAATAAACCGAAAACTGAATTCATTTTTTTTCAACTCGACCAATCTAAAAATGTGGACTGGATAGAATGTGCTTATATTTTTACTCCACCTCAGTTAATTTTTATTATACTCAAGTTACAATATCAATGACGTAGTTTTATTAACCACAATCTAAAGATTTGCATTTTTATTCATTATCGAACAATTAAACAATTAAACAATTAATTATTATTAAAATACATGAATTAGGAAATAAAGTTGGCAATGAAATCAAACAAAACATTCTTATTCGTACACTCACTCTCGTTATCACATTAGCTGGCATAATCTATAGGTCAAGGCACGAGGCTGATAAGCTCACTTTCTAAATTTTCATTTAAAAAAATTGAAACAAAACAGTATTGGTGTCATTAAGGTGTTTTTTATTTTCACATACAAGAATGAAATATCTTTTGCATATTGGTAGATATATTTCACGTAAATTCGGTGCGAAATGGCAACGATTCCCAAAAATTGAATCTCTCTTGAAATAATTTCTTTTTCATGGAAATCGACTCGCTTTCAATATGTAGAAACTCTATATCACCAGTTTCTACTGGTTTCCATATTTTTTCCCCAGAGTTTCCGTTCGGATCACTGTAACATAATCATAGAAAAATTATTCAGGTACGAGTTAAATGATTCTTTAAACAGAACTTTTTTTTCCAAAATTATTGGTATCAAAAAAATGAATTAAACTTATCACTTATGACTCACCCAGTGATGGCAAAATTGGTCCAAAATTTTACCAAAGTTTCTGATAATTTTCTGTCTTGTGGTGTCCATTTTGCTTCCAATGTCTCATTACGAAATAATAGAGGCAATTCGTCCGAGTGGCACACCCCTAAAAAATTTCAGTGGGGAAATTTTTAAATTAAGAAAAATTTGGCTTAGGATAAAAAAATCAAAATTGAGAAATTCGTCGATTTATTAAAATCAGAAAATGATTCATTTTTCAAAATTAAAAAAACAATTCCTTTTATAAAAATTGAAAAAAAAAATTAAATTTTATAATAATTCTATAAAAATGGTAAATTAAATTTTTTTGAAAAAACAAAGAAAGTTAATTTTTTATTGGTACTGGAATTTCGATGAAAACTAGCAAATTTGAAAGAAATTTTAAAATTTTGAAAAACTGAAAATTATTCGTAAAATAAAATAACTACCTAGTTGTTTGAATTGTGAAAAATTTGAGAATTTACAAAAAATGATAAATTTTAAAAACGTCAAATGATTTGTAAAATTCAAAAACCCAACTAATTTTTTAAAACCCCAGAAAATTTTAAAAAGTTTGGAATATTGAAGTTGAAAAATATACTTATTGAAATTTTGGAAATCAAAATTTTCTAAAAACCAAAAGCTTTTAAAAAATTTTAAAAAAGTGCTAATTTTATAAAAACTTTGAATTTAAAAAAAAAATATTCGTTTTAAAAAAAAAAAAATAATAATAAAAAATTAAAAAATCAAAAAAAAAAAGCAAAAATGCTGAAAAATTGAAAAATTGGAATTTTCAAAAACAGCAAATTTGTGAAGCTTGTTGAATTTAGAAAAATTGGTAAACTTAAAAATTTCAAAAAATTAGAAAATAACAAAAAAAGAAACAAATTTTGAAAAGTAAAAATAAGGAGAAATGAGTAACCAAAAAGATGAAGAAATTAGTGGAGAACTTAAAAAAGTAAAAAAGAAAAAAAAATTTAAAAACTGGCAAAATAAATAGTTAAATTTTAAAAAACAGTAAAATTTTAGGAAATGGTAGCTCAATAGTAAAAATAAAAAAAATTGTCAAATTTAAAAAAAAAAACAAGCAAAAATCTATTTTTTCAAAAATGGAATTTTCAGAAATTTAAATTTTTTTTCAAAAATTTAGAAAAAATGAAAAAAACAATTGGAGACATTTTTCTAGAAAATAAGTAAATACTGAAAATTTCAAAATGATTCGTTAAAAAATACACACAATATCTCTAGTCTTACCTAGATCAATCGTTAAATTAGCGAAATCTTGTATCGAAAACGATCCTCGATGGTCATACAAATACACGTACTGTTGACGACGACTCGATTTGACGGTTTTCACGAAAGGGTACAAGAATTCTGCATCAGTCGATAACTAGGTACATAAGAAATATTACTAAATTTATAATTTATACGAAAATCGAAAATGATCTCTAACTAGATAAGTACATCGACAAACTTCAGCAACATATTCTCAATTCCCATTTCCTCCACATTGTCACTACCGAAATAATAATCGATGATTTTCTGCACCAAATTATCGATGCTATGGGGCTCCGATGTATACACAAAGTGGTCGATACGCCCCAAGATAGTTTTCTTGTCCACTTTTTCTGGCTTTCTAACTATATAAAAATCATTTCATCGTTATTCGACTTCAATTTCTGGCATCGGTGTTTAATTCAAGAGTTTAGGTATTTTAAAGTCATCACTTACACTTTACCATTAGTGCACCTTCGCCTGAATTTATGCCCGTAATCCAAGGTACGTATGATTGATAAGTCGTATTTGAGGGTTTTTGCGTTAAAAATGGTTTACTTCTTACTTTTGATTCGATCATAGGTTTGAATAAAATATCTGGTACTGCATCTGAACTCTGTAAATAAATTGGAGGTATAAGTAGAAGTACACACAAAAATTCAACAAAACATGCTATTTTTTTTTTACAACAAGAATGTTTTGTTTACATTCTTTAGAATTATTATATTATTTTAATTGATCAATAGAAAATGACTGGAAAAAATTTAGAACCTAAGTACAAACATTATTGAACAATTTATTTTTTAACTTTTTATTTTTTTGAAAAAAAATCTCGGAAATTTTTTGAAGCTTCTCCAAATTTTTTTTATTTCATATTAAAGGGGTTGGCATTAATTTTTTCAATAAACCGTGGCAAAAATACACCAAGTTTTGGGATCGTCGTAACCTTGATTTTCTTGGTCCATGACTTCACCACATCCGCAAATACAAAATTAATGTCAACTAACGTGTAAACTTGAATCCAAAGCAATGAAATAATCTGCTGGAATACGTTGCAGGCATTTCAGTACCTCAGCAGGATCTTCACGTACACATCCGGAAACAACTAGAAAAGCTGTGGATACTGTTTCGCCAAATCCATCGTTGTAATGGGCCCACTCGCCGAACCCACTACCACTTAGCATAATCGCTTTTGCAAACAGTCCTTCGAAATGAAAACAAACTGAGTAAATTTACTTTAGAGCAGGGAATTTAGCAGTAGCTTGGGGGCTCGAGTTGCACCCCAATTTTTTTTTTTTTTAGTTAAAAAAATCGTAATTTTTATTTTCTAGTTTGAAAAATTGTAATTTTTTCGAGAAAAAAAGTCGTAATTTTTGTAGTATTAGGTAGGTATAAAGACCGATTTTTTTTTCGAGTAAAAAATCGTAATTTTCTAGGTACTTAGGTATAAAAAATCGTAATTTATTGAGTAAAAAAAACGTATTTTTTTTTGAGTAAAAAATCATAAATTTCATTTTGTGCACCTAATATTTTGTATTTTTTCTTAGTTTAAAAATCGTATTTTTTTGAGTAAAAAAAAAATCGATTTTTTTTTATTAGATTGGTACAATAACCGAATTTTTTGGAGTAAAAAATCGTAATTTTCTAGGTAGGTAGGTACAAAAAATCGTAATTTATTGAGTAAAAAAAACGTATTTTTTTGAGTACCTATAAAAATCATAAATTTTATTTTGTGCGATTATTTTGTATTTTTTCTTAGTTAAAAAATCGTTTTTTTTTTTTTTTTGTTTTTTTTTTGAGAAAAAAACATTGTAATTTTTTTGAGTAAAAAATACAATCGTAATTTTATTTGAGTAAATAAAATCTAAATTTTTTGAGTAAAAAATAGTAATTTTTTCAATTACAAAAATCGTAATTTTTTTGTTTACAACCCTGAAATTTTTTTCGAGTAAAAAATCGTAATTTTCTAGGTACAAAAAATCGTAATTATCTTGAGTTAAAAAAATCGTAATTTATTATTTTGAGTGAAAAAACTGTAATTTTTTAGACTTGAAAAAATCGTATTTTTTAAGTTAAAAAAACGTAATTTTTTGAGTACCTAAAAAATCGAATTTCTCTATAGTTTAAAAATTGTAATTTTTTGAGTAAAAAAATCGTAATTATCTTGAGTTAAAAAAATCGTAATTTATTATTTTGAGTGAAAAAACTGTAATTTTTTAGACTTGAAAAAATCGTATTTTTTAAGTTAAAAAAACGTAATTTTTTGAGTACCTAAAAAATCGAATTTCTCTATAGTTTAAAAATTGTAATTTTTTGAGTAAAAAAATCGTAATTATCTTGAGTGAAAAAAATCGTAATTTATTATTTTGAGTGAAAAAACTGTAATTTTTTAGACTTGAAAAAATCGTATTTTTTAAGTTGAAAAAAACGTAATTTTTTGAGTACCTAAAAAAATCGCATTTCTCTAGTTTAAAAATCGTAATTTTTTTGAGTAAAAAAATCGTAATTTATTATTTTGAGTGAAAAAACTGTAATTTTTTAGACTTGAAAAAATCGTATTTCTCTAGTTTAAAAATCGTAATTATTTTAAGTAGAAAAAATCGTAATTTTTTTGATTAAAAAAATCGTAATTATCTTGAGTGAAAAAAATCGTAATTTATTATTTTGAGTGAAAAAACTGTAATTTTTTAGACTTGAAAAAATCGTATTTTTTAAGTTAAAAAAACGTAATTTTTTGAGTACCTAAAAAATCGAATTTCTCTATAGTTTAAAAATTGTAATTTTTTGAGTAAAAAAATCGTAATTATCTTGAGTGAAAAAAATCGTAATTTATTATTTTGAGTGAAAAAACTGTAATTTTTTAGACTTGAAAAAATCGTATTTTTTAAGTTGAAAAAAACGTAATTTTTTGAGTACCTAAAAAAATCGCATTTCTCTAGTTTAAAAATCGTAATTTTTTTGAGTAAAAAAATCGTAATTTATTATTTTGAGTGAAAAAACTGTAATTTTTTAGACTTGAAAAAATCGTATTTCTCTAGTTTAAAAATCGTAATTATTTTAAGTAGAAAAAATCGTAATTTTTTTGATTAAAAAAATCGTAATTATCTTGAGTGAAAAAAATCGTAATTTATTATTTTGAGTGAAAAAACTGTAATTTTTTAGACTTGAAAAAATCGTATATTTTCAAGTTGAAAAAAACGTTATTTTTTGAGTACCTAAAAAATCGCATTTCTCTAGTTTAAAAATCGTAAATTTTTGAGTAAAAAAAAATCGTAATTTATTATTTTGAGTGAAAAAACTGTAATTTTTTAGACTTGAAAAAATCGTATATTTTCAAGTTGAAAAAAACGTTATTTTTTGAGTACCTAAAAAATCGCATTTCTCTAGTTTAAAAATCGTAATTATTTTAAGTAGAAAAAATCGTAATTATCTTGAGTGAAAAAAATCGTAATTTATTATTTTGAGTGAAAAAACTGTAATTTTTTAGACTTGAAAAAATCGTATATTTTCAAGTTGAAAAAAACGTTATTTTTTGAGTAACTAAAAAATCGCATTTCTCTAGTTTAAAAATCGTAATTTTTTGAGTAAAAAAAAATCGTAATTTTTTTAAGTAGAAAAAATCGTAATTTTTTTGAGCAAAAAAAAATCGTAATTTTTGTTTTGAGTAAAAAAATTGCAGTTTTAGGTAGGTACAAAGACCGAATTTTTTCGAGTAAAAATCGTAATTTTCTAGGTATCTAGGTACAAAAAATCGTAACTTTTTGAATAAAAAAAATCGTAATTATCTTGAGTGAAAAAACTGTAATTTTTTTAGACATGAAAAAATCGTATTTATTTTCAAGTTGAAAAAAAACGTAATTTTTTGAGTAAAAATATCGTTTTTTTTTGTTTTTTTTTTAATATAAAATAATCTTTATTTTCTGAATAAAAAAAAAATCGTAATTTTTTGAGTAAAAAAACTGTATGTACTTTTTTAGTTTAAAAATCGTAATTTTTTTGAGTAATTAGGTACCTAAAAAAAATTGTATTTTTTTCAAGTAAAAAAAATTGTAATTTCTTTTTAGTAGGTAAAAAAATTGTAATTTTTCAAACATTGAAAAATTTTCAATCTGCAACTCATTCGTAGGTAGTGTACGAGTAATTATTTTTATACCTTTGCTGAGTGGCGAGAACATGTGCAAATGTACAGATGCAGCTCCTGCACTTTCTCCAATTAAAGTTACTCTACTGGGGTCACCACCAAACCGTGCGATGTTTTGTTGAACCCAACGTAACGCTAATGCCTGATCCTTCAAACCAAAATTACCGCTGATTTCGTCGTTGTTCAAACCAAAGAAACCTAATACAAAATCGCATCTCATTTAATTAATATTTCTGAAGAGAAGAAAAAAAGGACTAACGAAATATTGTATTACCATACCAGTAGCCTACCTAAGGCTCCTAATCGATAATTCAACGTTACAAAAATCACATTTTGATCCATAAAATAATCGGGTCCGTAGTCTGTTCCAGTGCCAACCTTGAATGCCCCACCGTGGATTCCCACCATCACTGGGGCTTCCCTCGAAGGCTTAAATAATTCCTAAAATTATATTAAAATCATTTTAAAGGCACCTACTTACTACAAATTTGATACTTAGTTTAATAATCTTTAACTTACGTCTGGAACAAAAACATTCAAATATAGGCAATCTTCTTGTCCATTGGCTGAAGTGCTACGACTGAATAATCTATCAGGCTGGATGCACTTTGGCGGTGGTTTAGAGGCATCCTTCACATAAGACCAGGGCTCGACTGGCGCAGGATCCTATTGAAGTGCAAATATTTTGGTCATTGACCCAGAAGAACAATTAAATACTACGTTCTAAAACAAACTTACCTTAAATCGTAACTCTTCTACAGGAGGTTTCGCATAAGGAATGCCATAAAACTGATGAAATAAACGTCCTTTGGGCGATATTCCAACCGTCCCATTGATTACTCCATTTTGCAATTGAACTAAGTCACAATTCACGTAGATAATTAATGGGCAAAAGAATAAACCGAAAATTGAATTCATTTTTCGAATTGCTTTATTCATTTCAACAATCGCACAAAATACTATCTAAAAGTGCTCGTTACAAGTGTTTACATATTTTACGTACCTACGTAAGTCTAATTCACATAAACGCGTTATCAGTTACATAATACGAATGACGGAAAATTTCACGATTCCTGAATATTAAAACATTGTACGTACCTACTACTAAAATTTAATGTACTTACATCTAAATTCTCAAGGGCTATTATTTTATGACAAATATAGAGCAGTTTACATAATTTAATCCCAGTGAAACAGCCTGGCAAGGTTGAAATTGCGGACGTAGGTAGGTAGGTAGGTAGGTAGGTAGGTAGGTAGGTAGGTAGGTAGGTACCTAAAAGTTTGAGTTTTCATATTGACAAATTACCTCAAATTTTGAGTAAATCAAAAACGTAAGACTATGATCTTATATGAAATGGAAATTCTGATCAAAAAATTCATCTTCACTTTTTGCCCAGATTTAATTTTTCAACCTCTATACAAGAAAAACAAAAAAATTATCAAATTTTGGACTTGAGGAAAATGAAATGTACTTAATTTCGAGTAAGTAAATCAAAAACATAAAATTAATACGTTTTGTAGAAAATTTAATTTCCTTTTAAAAAGGTCCTATTCACTTTTTGCCTATTTTCAATACTCCAGGCGCTCTGTGAGAAAAACGAAAAATTTATTAAAATTTTTGAATTTTAAGAAATAATGTGTAGGTAATATATTTTTCGTTTTTCCCACACAGCGCTTGAAATATTGAAGATAGGCAAAAGGTGAATATGACCTTATTGAAAGGAAACTAAATTTCCTACAAGATAATAATCTCACTTTTAGTTGATTTTTTTTTTATTTACTCGAAATAAAGCATATTTCATGTTCACTAAATCCAAAATTCGATTATTTATGGAAATTACACATTTCAAGGTCAAATGAGCATTTTATGGTTTCTATAAGTCTTATTTTTGTAACCCGTATAGCTGTCAGAGATGAAATTCTGAAGAAATTTTTTTTATGTACCTAATTAAATAGTCTAGATGTAAAACTTTGATAGTAACATCGTACACGTAGATCTTTTTAGGGAGGTACGTAAAATAGATGGGTTTAAGTGTAAGTAACAAAAAAGTGTCCTTGTATGCGCTGATTATTATGACAAGGAAGGTATATGGTAGAGATTGGTTCACAAATTGAACGAGAATTTTCACAACAGCATTGTGCAGGTGGGTAGGTGGGTGGGTAGGTAGGTAGGTAGGTAGGTAGGTAGGTAGTTAGGTAAGTAGGTATATTTTAGGAGTATTTAGAATGAAGGGGTAACGATTCCCAAAAATCAAATCTCTCTTTGAGTGATTTTTTTTCCATAACGAGTGAGTCACTTTTAATGTGCAGATACTCTATATCTTCAGTTTCTACTGGTTTCCATATCTTTTCCTCAGCCTGTCCATTGGGATTACTGTAATTAATAATAGTTAAATATTGATCAGTTTGAAATGACTATAAATTCGTCGTACTCTTCCACCATAACTTCATAAGTAAAAATTAGGACTCACCCAGAAATAGCGAAATTGGTCCAAAATTTCACCAAGGTCTCGGATACTTTTCTATCTTGTGGTGTCCATTTAGCCTCCAATGTCTCGTCACGAAACAATAGAGGCAGCTCGTCAGCGTGACACACACCTAAAAAATTCATTAGAAAATGAAGAAAAATTTGGCCCAGTTCAAAAACAAAATATTAGGTACCTATTAGAAAAATTTATGGATTTAATAAAATTGAAAAATTGATTAAAAATCAATCGACGAGCGAAATTGAAAAATTATTCGATTTATTGAAATCAAAAAACGATTCATTTTTCAAAATTAAAAAAAAATAATTCATTAATCAGAATCAAAAAATTAATCACTGGTCAAGATTAAAAACTGAAGAATTATTCATCAAAATTGAAAAATCTGTTTCAAACATACTATGTGACGTCAATACCATGCCGGCATACCTACTTAACAAAACATAAAAAAATATCTAGGTAACTTAGATAGTAAAAAAATATTTTTAAAAATTACCGAATTCGAAAATTTGAAAAATGGAGAGTTTTAGAAAATTATAAAAGTGTAAATAATTACCTAAGAAATTACAAAAAAAAATTAAATTGAAATTTTTTTTAGATCAAAATTTTTTGGAAAATTTGAAGAACAGGTAGAAAAAATTATAAAATCAACAAAGCTTTAAAATTTAGCAAATTTTAAAAAATTTAGTAAATTTAAAAACAAAAAATTAAAAATGAAAAAAAAATGATGAACTGAAAAGTTGAATAAATTAGTGAATTCAAAAAAAAACACATTTAAGAAATGTTTTGAATACCTTAGTAATTTAAAAAACTGTCAAATTTTCAAAAGCAAGCAAATATTCAAAAAATTGAAATTTTTCAAAAAACCATGACCACTCGGAAAATCTAAAAAATATCTGATGGGTAAATTTATAAAATTTTATAAAATAATTTCAAAAAAAGAAAAAAAAAAGGATTTTTAGAAAATTAAGAATTGTTGAAAATTCAAAATTATGAGTATAGGTACGTCATTGAAAATGAGTATGTAGATATTCATATTTGATATTTGTAACTTTATTCTCACCTAGATCAGTCGAAAAATTGATAAAATTCTGTCTCGAAAACGATCCTCGATGGTCATACAAATATACGTACTGTTGACGACGACTCGTTTTGACGGTTTTTACGAAAGGGTACAAGAATTCAGCATCGGTTGCCAACTTTAATGTAAATAATTATGTATTATTTTCGATGATGAGACACTGACACAGAACTAAATTTACAACCAATTAAATGATCACTAATTAGATAGTCCAAGTAGTTACCTACATCGGCAAACTTCATCATCATATTTTCAGCTCCCATATCCTCGTTACTGAAATAATGATCGATGATTTTCTGTACCAAATTATCAATGTTTTTAGGCTCCTTTGTATACATATATTGATCGATATGCGTCAGGATGGTTTTTTTGTCCACTTTTTCCGGTTTGTTCACTGCATAAAAATAATTTCATTGGTATTTTGGCATAAATTCTAATTACACTACTCACCTCAGGAATCAATTTTCAAGTCATCGCTTACTTAGAGCAAACATTGCGCCTTCGCCTGAATTGATGCCCGTGATCCAAGGCACGTATGTATGATAAGTTGTATTTGATGGTTTTTGCGTCAAGAATGGATGATTTTTTACTTTCGATTCGACCATAGGCTTGAATAAAATATTTGGTACAGCGTACGAACCCTGTATACAAGACACAAACATATTTCATTTCTATTTCTACAAAAAAAATCTGACTTTGGAGGAAAATAAAATCCATTTTTTTAATTTTTAATTTTTTTGAAATAATTTTTTTAAATTTTTTTTTAGAATGAAAACATAAATTATTTTTTTAAATAAAAACAAATTTACAAAAAATTTCTTTTCAACTTTTGGAGAAAACATATCAAGTAGGTAAAACTTTTTTGAGGAAGAAACTCTAAATTGTTTTTGGAGAAAAATTTTGAAATTTTCTGCTGAAAAAAATCATCAATATTTTTATTGAAAAAAATGTTATTTTACTTGCAAAAACAAACAAACAAAAAAAAAACTGAAAAGATTGTAGAAAAAGATAATTATATCAAATTTTTTTTGATTAATTTTTGTTTGTGAAGAGTTTTTTTTAAGAACTCAATTTTTTAAATTTTTTTAAAAAACGAACTTTATGGGAGTAAAAATCTTAAAAATTTAATTTTCTGGAAATTTCTCAATTTCCTTGAAAACATTTTTTGAATAATTTTTTTTAAAAAATCCCAGTTTGGAGAAATTTCCGCAATCAATTTTTTAGAAAAACTTCTCAAATCAATAATCATTATGAAAAGAAATTCTCATTTTTTTTGTTGAAAAAAATTTCTTTGAAGAATTTATACATTTTGACAAATAAAATTCATAATGTTTTTTGAAAAAAATCTTAATTTCTGTAGAATTAAAAAAAAATCTAAGAAAATGTTTTTAATCTTCTCAAAAAAATTCTCAAACATGTTAATTCAATTTTGGAGAAAATTTTCTCAGCCGTTTGAGAAAAAATTTCAAAAACTTTTTTAAAGTGAAAAATTTCTCAAATGAAAAAATAACCAATTTCTGGATAAAATTTTCTCAACCATATTTTGAGAAAATTTCCTCATTTCAAATTTTGCGTTAATTTTTGTAGAAAATTTTCCAAATTTTTTGGAAAAGAAAATGTGTCAACTTTTTTTTATCTCTTCCCGTGTAGCAATTGTCGACATCGACATTTATGTCGACAAAATTCAGACACATTTTTTTCTCGGTTAACGATGAATTAAAAATGATATTTGAGATTTAAAGTAATGTTCTATGTTAAACATAACTGTTCAATCAAAATTTTTGAATTTTTCTCAGTATTTTCCTATAATTTAGAAAACGTTGTTTTTCTACATAGACAAGTCGATGTAAAAATCGATACTCGATAAACGCATCGACATTTATGTCGACAATTTCTGCCAATTAAATTTACAAATTTTATATCTAAAAAGAACTAAAAACAATTAATAAGAACATTTTAAGCTCAGGAATAAATAATTTTTGAAAGAATCACAAAATTTTCTTATTTTTCAAAGTTTTGAATAATACAACGACTTGTCGAGTTATTGTCGACATAATTGTCGATGGTCGAATAATGCATCGACTTCACTGTCGACAGTGTCGACCAGAGGAATTTTAAGTCGAGATAGTGTCGATGTGATTGTCGAGGGTCGAATAATGCATCGACTTAACTGTCGACAGTGTTGACCAGAGGAATTTTAAGTCGAGTTAATGTCGATCTAATTGTCGAGAGTCGAATAATGCATCGACTTGACTGTCGACGTCTTGAGGGTGATTGTGATACTCGCAGATAAAGTGTGTTGTGAATTAGTACATAAGGTCTAAGAATCATCTCTATGTTAGTTGGACACTCGCATGTGTCCAGCTACAAAGGTGGCCTCAATGCCGCATATTTGACAAAAAATGTCGAAATGTTGGCTTGAACACTATTTTTGGTGTAATTTTAATATATACTTATATTGAATATTTGAACTTAACATATTTTTCAAAATCTCACCATTGCAAATGTCGATGTGGATGTCGATATAAATGTCGACACATCGAAATCGGTCACTTTTCGATCGTACATGTCGACACGATTGTGGATGGTTTGTCGAGCTTATTATCGACATGTTTGTCGACCGTCCAAATATGGCTCGACATGTCGAGCCATATTTGGACGGTCGACAAACATGTCGATAATAAGCTCGACAAACCATCCACAATCGTGTCGACATGTACGATCGAAAAGTGACCGATTTCGATATGTCGACATTTATATCGAAATTAGCATCGACGTTGCTACACGGGTTTGTTATCCTTTTGGAAAAAAATTTCTGAAAAACCTAATTTTCCGAAGAATTTTCCTCAGTCAATTTTTTCAAAATAAATGTATTTTGAAAAAAAAAATTTCTAGGGGAAATGAATTTTAATTGTTTAGGAATGAAAAATTTCTCAATTTTTTGGAAAACCCACCGAGAAAAAGATTCAATCAACCATTCAGGATTTCTGAAAAAAATCGAGCTTCACACCAGAAAATTCAAAGTTGCCACTTCTGAAGTATGGTACCATATTATGGATTACCTTATAATCTCAAAACTTTCACATTTTCCCTTCGACTCCCAGCTCACTTCGCATCTGGTACAAAATAATATTAGGATAATCGAAATAATCAACTCACGAGCAAATAAGATTCCAATGCGTAGAAGTCTTTCGCTGGAATACGTTGCAGGCACTTCAACACTACACTCGGATCTTTCCGAACACATCCTGAAATAACTAAGAAAGCTGTAGCTATGGATTCGCCGAATCCATCCCCATAACAAGCCCATTCACTGAATCCACTTCCACTTTGCATAATAGCTTTTCCGAACAGTCCTAAAACATAATAAAAATGTAAAAAATTTTTAAAAAACCACGCTTTTATTTAAAGTTGGTCACTTTGTAAAATGTTATTCATAGGGAAAGAGTAATGCCTTAAAAAACAAAAAATAAAATTTACTTAAATACAAAAAATGTGTCATGAAAATTTTTTTTTCAAAAATTTTAATGATGAAAATCGTGGTGGGGCGTTAATCGAAAAGGTATTCGTTTGCTCCTCGCACACCCCACCACGCTTTTCATCATTAAAATTTTTGAAAAAAAAATTTTCATGACACATTTTTGTATTCAAGTAAATTTTATTTTTTGTTTTTTAAGGCATTACTCTTTCCCTATGAATAACATTTTACAAAGTGACCAACTTTAAATAAAAGCGTGGTTTTTTAAAATTTTTTTACATTTTTATTTAACTCTTTTTGTCGTTGAAAATATTTTAATTTCATAGTTTTACTCCTCGAAAACTAACATTTTGATATCAATGTTGTGAATTTTGAAATTTTCAAAATGGAACCCCCTCATAGGGGTCCAATTTGGGGTCAAGGGTAAATTTAAGTCCGAAAATCGAATTCAGCGGCCTCGAAAACCTACATTTCGATACCAATGTTGTGATTTTCTGAAATTTTCAAAACTGAACCCCCTCATAGGGGCTCAATTTGGGGTCGGGGGTAAATTTGAGTTCGAAAATCGAATTCAGCTACCTCGAAAACCAACATTTTGATATCAATGTTGTGAATTTTGAAATTTTCAAAATGGAACCCCCTCATAGGGGCTAAATTTGGGGTCGAGGGTAAATTTAAGTCCGAAAATCGAATTCAGCGGCCTCGAAAACCTACATTTCGATACCAATGTTGTGATTTTCTGAAATTTTCAAAACTGAACCCCCTCATAGGGGCTCAATTTGGGGTCGGGGGTAAATTTGAGTTCGAAAATCGAATTCAGCTACCTCGAAAACCAACATTTTGATATCAATGTTGTGAATTTTGAAATTTTCAAAATGGAACCCCCTCATAGGGGCTTAATTTGGGGTCGAGGGTAAATTTAAGTCCGAAAATCGAATTCAGCGACCTCGAAAACCTACATTTCGATACCAATGTTGTGATTTTCTGAAATTTTCAAAATTGAACCGCCTCATAGGGGCTCAATTTGGGGTCGGGGGTAAATTTGAGTTCGAAAATCGAATTCAGCGACCTCGAAAACCCCTAATGTGAGCACTATGTTCTTTCAATTTCAGTAAAATATTAAATGAGAGAGGATTGGTCGAAAACATACATTTGGTTCCATGAGACAAACATACATACCAAGCTAATAAAAGCGTGGTAAAAATTGCCTCATGTTCACCTTCTATCGGTAATCATTTATGAAATATCCAATGTTTTTCAAGGCATACCTCTGCTGAGTGGGGAGAACATGCAAGTGAACAGATGCTGCTCCGGCGCTTTCCCCAATTAACGTCACGTTACCAGGATCACCCCCAAATCGAGCAATATTTTCGTGAACCCAGCGCAACGCCAATGCCTGATCCTTTAGTCCGAAATTTCCAGGAATTTGGTCGTTGTTAAGTCCAAAGAAACCTAATACACAAAATCTTCTCATTTAATGCCTATTGAAGCTTATATTATTGGGATAAAAAGCAAAAATCTCAACTTACCAAAGATACCTAACCGATAATTCAGGGTTACAAAAATTACATCGTGATCCATAAAATAATCTGGCCTATATTTCGTTCCTGTGCCAGTTTTAAACGCTCCACCATGAATGCCAACCATCACTGGGGTTTCTCTCGAAGGCTTAAACAGGTCCTAAAATAATATTGAAATTATTAAGAGTAAAATTTCGCTCACTATGTCGAGTCATTTGCTCACATCTGGAACAAAAACGTTCAAGTAGAGGCAGTCCTCTTGTCCGATAGCAGAGCTGTTATGACCGAACATTCTTGTAGGCTGAGTGCATTTGGGCGGTGGCTTGGAAGCATCTTTGACACCAGACCACGACTCAGCAGGCACAGGATCCTTTCAAAATGAAAATAATTAATTCATCGACTCGAAAGATTAATTAAATAGGTAGGTATCCGAGTTGGGGAGGGGGACTCACCTTGAGCCTTAACTTTCCTACAGGAGGTTCCGCATAAGGAATGCTATAAAATTGATGGAATAACCTGCCTTTGATGGATTTTGCCACAGTTCCATTTATGATTCCTCCTTTCAGCTTCAGCAGATCACAATTCACGTAGAGAATTAACGGCCATAAAAGTAATACACTATTAAATAAATTCATTTTTTGATTAGGTTGATCTATCTATTCGAAAATAATACTACAATAAAATCCCAACTGAAGAGTTCGTGAAACATTTACATATTTATTTTAATTATTCTTTAGATAAAAACCGTTATCATAATCTGTCTAGGTACATAACCTACGACGTAAAATTTCATGATTTCTTTCATATTACAATAGGTGTGCATCTCATGAAATCATGAACTATGTAATATAGAAATTTACGTTTATACTCTTATCGAAGAAATTATCGACAATTAAAAAGATTATTATTGAAATAACTAAATATAAGCACTTAAGCAGGCACATGAATCGCGAATAAAAGAAAGCATTAAAAATCGCCAATAATTCGGAAGGTTATCAGTTATCAGTTATCACAGTAGGATGGAAATGCCAAATGATATAAAATTTAACGATTTATTTCATACTAAAATATTGGACTGAGTTATTCCAAAAGCTACCACGTGACATTTACCTGACATATGAAAACACAGTTTAGTATGTATTACGCTTGAAAGATTTTTTCAAACAACGTTATATTCTTATGAGAAATTTTTTCACAAAAAATAAAATAAAATAATAATAATAAATTAAAAAATTTTAAATATTTTTTCTTCCAAAAAAATAAGAAATTCCACTCTGCAAAAAATTGAAAAATCCAAAACATTCGAAAAAATCGATTTTCTTCCAGTGATCCAAAAAATTAAAAGAATGCTTAGATGCTTACCTAATCTAAAAAAATTGATTACTTTTTTATTCACAAAAAAATTGAAAAATCGGCTTACCTTTTCAACAAAAAAAAAATTATAATTTTAAAAAACTCTAAAAAAAATTAAAAATTTCTTCTCAACAAAACTTCAAAAAAATTTTGAAAATTTTTTATTCACAACAAACTAAAAAAAATTTCATTTAAAAAAACATTTTAAAAATTGAAAACATTAAAAAGAAAATTATTGAAAAACGTAATAAATTGAAAAATATTAATATAGAAAAATGATAAAAAAAAAACATATTAATTCAGATAAAAATATATATATCGATAATTTTTTTTTTAATTTTTAATTTATTCAGATCCATAGGTACATAATTAATCTTTTAAAATAATTTTAGTAAAAAATAATTTATTTACTTCTAAATAAAGAAATTATGTACTTAAATCCATAAAATTGAATGATTTCTTATTCCAAAAAAAGGGGGGGGGGAATGTATTCAAAAAAACTCTAAAAAAATTGTTTTCCTATCCAAAAAAATAAGAAATTTCTTCTTCAAAAAAAATTGAATGATTTTCTCTCCAATAGGTAAATAATATTAAAAAATTGGATATTTTTATCATCAATATATTCAATATCAATATCATCAATATCAATATCATCATCAATATCAATATCAATATATATTATAATATATATTATAAGAGAGAAGCCGGATTTTTGGTAACGCATGTTCTCGAAAACCGCTGAATACGCTTCGGATCCGCGAATACCGTCGGATAGAGCTCGACGAGGACTGGGTTTTAGGCGCAAAAAGTTTGAAAAAAGTTGCCCGGAAAGTTGATAAAAATCCGTTCAAAGTTTATTAATTTCGACCAATCAGAATCGAGTATTTTGAAATTCGACTTGATTTCAAAACAAGGGTAGTAGACGAATGGTTAGGAGACCCGATCCTCATCTAGAGTACCCCGGTTCGAGCCCCGACGAAGCCAAATTTTTTTTTGAATTCGTTTGTTTTAAATTATTTTGAATTGACATTTTTTTGAACTTATGACAATTCATTTATTTTTTGGTTGAATTTTTAAATTATTTTAGAATTTTTTAATTTTTCAAGTGACGAAATTTTTTATCCTCAATCAATTTTTTTGCATTTTTTTTTTCGTTTGAAATTATTCTAAAAAGCGAAATAATTTTTTGATTCCATTTTATCTTTTTTTTTTTTTGCATTGTTTTTGTTTTAAACAATTTTGAATTTTGTAAGTTGCAATTTTTTTTATGACATTCGAATTTTTTTAAATTTTTAAATTTGTTTTGAATAGTTTTGAATTTTAAAAGTTGCAAAATTTTTTTAATGAATTTTTAAATTATTTTAGAATTTTTTTTTTAATTTATAAATTTGTTTTGAATAGTTTTGAATTTTTCAAGTAGCGAAATATTTTATCCTCACTTTGAACTTATGACAATTCATTTATTTTTTGGTTGAATTTTTTAATTATTTTAGAATTTTTTAATTTTTCAAGTGACGAAATTTTTTATCCTCAATCAATTTTTTTGCATTTTTTTTTTTCGTTTTAAATTATTCTAAAAAGCGAAATAATTTTTTGATTCCATTTTATCTTTTTTTTTGCATTGTTTTTGTTTTAAACAATTTTGAATTTTGTAAGTTGCAATTTTTTTTATGACATTAGAATTTTTAAAAATTTTTTAATTTCTTTTGAATAGTTTTGAATTTTAAAAGTTGCAAAATTTTTTTAATGCATTTTTTAATTATTTTAGAATTTTTTTTAAAATTTTAAAATTTGTTTTGAATAGTTTTGAATTTTTTAAGTAGCGAAATATTTTATCCTCACAATATCAAATTATCAATATATTATATTATTATAAGAGAGAAGCTGGATTTTTTTTTGAATTCATTTGTTTTAAATTATTTTGATTTGACATTTTTTTGAACTTATGACAATTTATTTTTGGTTGAATTTTTGAATTATTTTAGAATTTTTGAATTTTTCAAGTAGCGAATTTTTTATCCTCAATCAATTTTTTTTTGCATTTTTTTGTATTAAATTATTCTAAAAAGCGAAATAATTTTTTGATTCCATTTCATCTTTTTTAAATTAATTATTTCCGGATTATCCGATGGTTGTTTAGAGCTAAAAAATGTAAAATTTCTATGTTATTGTGAGGTAGGGCGAGATAATATGTCACGATATGTCACGGCAAGGCAAACCTCAAAAAACGTGCCCATGAGCTGGGAAATTTTTTTCAACTATTTCCCGAATGATTATTGAATTTTTGTCAAAAAAGTTTAAAATTTCCAATGCCAAGTCACGGGTTGAAACTTGACGTGATGGCATGACGTGTGAATTTTGTTGTCTGGACTATCCGAAGATTCTTATGTAATAACGTTACTTGATATGTCGAGATGAAAACTTTGAATGGGATAACTTTTTCATCGAATTTATTTGGAACTTTCATTCAATCATTTTTATTGTATTTATTCACTAATTTTTTTCAAATTTTACGAAGGTTTTCTCGAAATTTTCACTCCGGAAGCCCTACAGTTGTAAGGTTGGGTATAAAAGTAATAGAAATTTAAAATAATTAAATATTGCAAACAAAAACAAATATTCAAATAAAATTATCAATTTCATAAAATCAAACATCCACAAAATTAATAATTTTATAAAAATTAATTATTCTATAGTATTGTTGACGTGGGTTGAATCACACCAAGAAGATACTGTTAAATATGCTGAAAATTGAATAATTATTGGATCAAAATAATTATTCAGCTCAAAAATTTAAATTTACACGAAATTGATGAATTTTTTTCAGGGTTTTAAGGAATTTTAAGAGTTGTAGGGTTGAATTCAGCAAAAAAAAAGTTTTAATCTGATGAAAGTTGATAAAAATGCTTCAAAAGTATGGTTTTTTATAATTCTGTCTACAGGATCTTAGCCCATACAGGCATATTTGACGTAAGATGTTCGACTGATAGATTTCAATTCTCATAAAATGAATGAATGATCAATTTCAATAATTTATAATTGTGCCAAAAATTGGAAAAATTTGTTCGAAAAAATAATTCAATTCATAATTTTGAATTTTCCACAAAATTAAGGAAGCTCCTATTACTCCACAAGTCCTGCAGTTAGGGTGAAATCCTACGAAAAAATTGCCTAATAATTATGATGAAAATTGGAAATTGGTACGTACGACGTACCAAGGAATTTTCCAATTTAAAATGTCGATGAACATTAAAGATTGAAAATAACTACTATGACTCAGTAAGTTAGGCACGGGTAAACAATTTTTGTATTTTTTCTCCAAAAATTCAAAAGAGCAACAGAAAATTTTTTGATTTGTTTTGTGAATTTTTTAGGTTGCAAAATTTTTTATGACATTTTTTTTGAATTGAAGAAATTGGTTCAGAATAATTATTCAGCTCATAAATTTACACAAAATTGATAAATTTTTTCGAGTTTCTGAGGAATCTTGAGAGTTGTGGGGTTGAATTCAGTAAAAAAAGTTTTAATCTGATAAAAGTGGTTCAAAAGTATGGTTTTTTATAGTGTTGTCTACAGGAACTTAACCTATACAAGCATATTATTTGACGTAAGATGTTCGACTGATAGATTTCAATTCTCACGAAATGAATGAATTTTTTGTCGAATTAATCAATTTAAATTTATTATGTGCAAAAAATTGGAAAAATTTGTTGGAAAAAATTATTCAATTCATAATTTTGAATTTTCCTATTTAAAATGTCGATGAACGTTAAAGATTGAAAATAACTACCGTGACTGGGTGACAGGCTGACTGCACTGATAAACAGTTTTTGTATTTTTTCTCCAAAACTTCAAGGAATATTTTTAGAGCAACAGAAGAGAAACATTTTTACTTCAAGAATTTTTTTCAAATCGAGACAAAAACTGAGATATTACATTTTGAATACCTATCACTCTTGCCTAAATAGTGTAGAAAAGGGGATTTTTTTCGGGCTTTTAAGGAATCTTAAGAGTTGGGGGGTTGAAAAAATGGTTCAAAAGTACGGTTTTTTATAATTCTGTCTTCAGGAACTAAGCCTATACAAACATATTCGACGTTAGATGTTCGACTGATAGATTTCAATTCTCACAAAATGAATGAATTTCTTCTCGAATTGATCGACTTCAATTTATAATGTGCCAAAAATTGAAAAAATTTGTTCGAAAAAATCATTCAATTCATAATTTCGAATTTTCCACGAAATTCATGAAGTACCTATTACTTCAGAAGTTCGGCAGTTAGGGTAAAAACCTATGAAAAAATTGCCTAATAATTATGATGAAAGTTGTAAATTGGTACCTACCAATGAATTTTTCGATTTAAAATGTCAATTTATTTTTTATTATTTTTTTTTTGTTTTCTACCGTAACTGGGTGACTGCACGGGTAAACAATTTTTGTATGTTATCCTTTAAATTTTTTACCCGTCGGAACGACGGGTACTCCGCTAGTTTCCTATAAAATTGAAAGATTTTTTATTCAAAAAATAAATAAATAAAATTGGTGATGTATAATTTGCTTTATCTAGGTACCTATTTCAAAAAATAACAAAATTTTTTCCACCCAAAAAAAAACAAAACAAATTGGGTGAAAAAATTAGAAATTTTCTCTGCCTAATAAAATTGAAAGATTGCTTAGATCCTTACTCCAAAAAAAATAAAAAAAATTTCAATTCAAATTTTTTTTTAATTTCTTAGGTATACTTACCTATAGGTATTCAAAATGTTTATTCAAATTTTTATTCTATTTTTTTGTTCAAAATTTTTAAAAATTTTTATTCAAATTTCAAAAAAATATTCAAAAAAAATATTCAAAAAAAATATAAAAATTTTCTTATTTAAAACAAAAATTTAAAAAAATTGAACATTCTTTTAAACCAAAAATTTGAACTTATTCCAAAAAAAAGGAAAAATTTTTATTCAAAAAAACTAAAAAAAAAATTATTTTCATCTCTGAAAAATTACTTGGAAATTTCTTTTCCAAAAAAAAAAAAGAATAAAAAATTGCTCTACCTGGGTATAGGTATTTAAAAAAAAACGAGAATTTTTTACAAGTGTTCCAAAAAATCGGAAGATTTTTCATTCCAAAAAATGAGGAATACTTTTACTCCAGAAAAATTGAGAAATTTCTCCTCCCAAAAAATTGAAAGATATATAGGTATGTTATTTCAAAAATGTGGAAAAATACGTTTTTTCAAAAAATTGCTATTCTCAAAAAGTACAGAAATTTTTTCTCTAAAAAATAGATTTTTTTTTTCCAAAATTGAAAATATTTCTACTCCGAAAAAATAGAATATTTTATTCTGAAAAAAGTCGATTTTTTATTCAGAAAAGTCCTTTGAATGGATAATTTTGACCATTAATTTACATTTTGGCTTATTCAAAATGATAAAACTTGGGGACCTAACTTAGATTTAAGATCCCAATATCAAGAGAGGGCCCCTATTGCGGCTGCAATAGTGCAACATATGTGTCTAGGATGCCTCTGAACAAACCATACATTTACCTTGCCCATCAATTTGCAAGGGGAAATCAAGATTGAAAAATTCACTTTCGATACGTTTATTAAAAAATTCAAAATAAACAGAATCTTTTATTATTATGCCATCTAAGCAGGATTTGCTTATATTTCAAAACATTAAATTCACGTATGAAATATCATAGGTAGGTAGGTATTTATTTTAGGAATATTTGGAATGAAATGGTAAAGGTTCCCAAAAATCAAATCTCTCTTTGAGAGATTTTTTTTCCATAACGAGTGAGTCACTTTTAATGTGAAGATACTCTATATCGTCAGTTTCTACTGGTTTCCATATCTTTTCCTCGGACTGTCCATTGGGATCACTGTAATTAAAGATTGATCATTGGTTAAACTTCTGATTCATTGAATGGAATTGAAGCAGATGGGATTATGTAGGGAGATTTTCTCGATTATTCATATTCTTATGAATATTACTTCATCGTCAGTCACGATTAAATAAAGTTTATAACTTATAACTCACCCAGAGATAGCGAAATTGGTCCAAAATTTCACCAGTGCTTCGGATACTTTTCTATCTTGCGATGTCCATTTAGCTTCCAATTTTTCGTTACGAAATAATAGAGGCAGTTCGTCGGCGTGGCAAACCCCTAAAAAACAGCAATAATATTTTTTTAAATCGAAAACTTGGAAAAATTTATTTTTCAAAGAAAATGAGGCGATAATTTTTTTTATTAAAAAAAAAAAAAACAACAAATTTGTGAATTTTAACAACAAATACTTACCCAGATCGAACGAAAAATTAGCCCAAGTCTGCCACGAAAATGATCCTCGATGGTCAAATAAATACGCGTACTGCTGGCGACGACCGCCACCCCACTTCAAGGATTTTATAAAAGGGGCCAAGAAATCGATATCTGTCGACAACTACAAAATTTGTGAATTATTTCAACAGTAAAATCTGGAACTAAACAACATTTGCAATTTATATGAAAATAATCGTTAGTTGACTAAGTAAGTACATCGACAAGCTTCAGCGTGGTATTTTTAACTCCTATATCCTGGGTACCAAAATAATGATCCAAAATTTTCTGGGCCAAAGTATCGATGTCTTCCAATTCAGTTGTATACATATAATCTTTCATACGATTCAAAATGAGTTCCTTGTCTGCTTTTTTCGGTTTGTCATCTATAAAAAATTATCTAAGAAATATTATTAAGCTCAAACTAGGCACGTTATTCAAAAAATTATCACCTACTTGTTATAATTATCGCACCATCAGCTGAATTGATGCCCATAATCCAAGGTACAACTGTTTGATAAGTCCAATTGGTAGGGTTTTGCGTCAAAAATGGTCGATTTTTCACTTTTGATTCGATCATAGGCTTGAAAAAAACAATAGGTACCGCATTCCATTTCTATATAAAAGTTGCAAACACATCGCAATGTACCTAGTACTTATTACTATAGAATTTCCAGAAAGATCAACACTTCAACATACGTGTAAATGGGACTCCCAAGCGATGAAATCTTTGGCTGGAATACGTTGCAGGCATTTCAGTACCAAAGCAGGGTCTTCCCTTACACATCCTGATACAACTAGGAATCCTGTAGCTGAGACTTCGCCTATTCCATCACCATAAAAGGACCATTCACCGAATGCACTACCGCTTTGCATAATTGCTTTGCTAAACAGTCCTGTGTATGAGGGACAATTTGAATATTGTGCATATATGGGTCATTCTCAAAATACGCCGAACATTCAGGTTACGCTCAATATCTCACGAAGTATTAATGCTAGAATTTTTTTTTTTGTTATGCATGGATAGAGTACACTCTGGGCTATAATAATGCAAATTAAAAAGAAATTTTAAACTAGGGTTATGGCTCCACTTTTGGCCAGGCCCCCATCTTTGGCCAGGTCCGACTGTTTTTGCTTATAACTAAGCTTTGTGAAATGATAGAAGAGCGATTTTTTTTTTTAATGGACAGTGACAATACTGCTCTTTTTTTGAGTATATTCGAATTCAGCATTACCAGTGTTGTATTTCTGTGTAAATTTATTTTCTTTCGTCCTTAAAGAAAACTGCAGTTTCTTGAAAAAAAAATTAAGAAACCTCCTTACAAAAAAAACTCATTTTTTGAGCAACAATTGATGGAATTTACCCGGGTAAGTTTTTTACTTATAGAGGAATGTACATTAATCTCAAAAAATGCTAAAAAATAAAATTTTAGCAATTTGATTAATTTTTTTGGACCATGGCCAACTTAGGGATAGCGAAAATTGGCCAGTTCCATCTTTGGCCATGGGGTGGCCAAAGAAGGAACAGGGCAATTCCTTCTATGGCCAGGTTATTATTTCAGATTCAGTCAACTTAAGAATGGAAAAATAGATGCGCATTTTTTATTTTGTTTATGAAAACTTGAAAACATCATGAAAATGAATACCTACATATCATTGGTTGCAAAGTGCAAACAAGAAAGTGATCTTTGGTGGTTTCATTTTCATAGATAGGTAAATAAATATGATCTCATGTGGTCTCATGGAAAGGACTGTTGTTTCATGTTGTTTGTTAACAATTCTTAGTTGATAGGCATCAGGTATTAATTATAAAATTAGTAATTAACTTAAGGTAATTTATAATGCCTCCTCCAACTCGACCAAAAAAAAAACTAAACAAAAACTACGCCAGAAATTAAAAAACAAAAGTGGCCGTACATTTTTCAATTATACGAAACAAAATCTTTATTCGGCTTTATCAGCAGTGCAAAATAATGGAATGAGCGTAAGTTTTTATGCCTTTAATGTCGTTGGCTACAGTTTGCTTTTGAATTTGAATACCTATATTATTTCCATTCATTTTTTTATATCATGTATCCATTCCATATTCTACGTATTAATTTATATTTGTAGGTTAATAAAGCAAGCAGTGTCTTTAAAATACCATGAACTACGCTGAGAAATAAGTTATCTGGGAAAACGTCAGCTTACAGTTGGTATCACAGGCCGCTCCTCTGAGTAAATTATCAACACTCTTTTTTTCATCTAAAAGGACATGGCCAAAGAAGGGGTGGCCATAGATGGAAAAACATGGCCAAAAAGGGAGGTTTTAGGTCATTTCTTAAATATTGCTATATAGCGAACACTAAATTGATGTTATAAGCTCGCGAACGATATTTTCCAACTCTACACATCCCAAGGATTCGTTTGATATATATATAAGCATGTCTAAAGTGATTCTTCTATTTTTAAATGAATTTTGAAGTTCACCAATTCGTTAAAGTGGCCAAAAGTGGAGCCATAACCCTACATTCTCATCGCCCTAAAAATTAAATAGTGGAGAAATATCCACCGTCGTGGCGCGTTACCGCTCAACTTCTACATAATAAATTGTATTTCTCTGATCTCAATTTTATTGGAAAATAATTCCCTATTTTTTATTTTTCCACTAACTGAATTTCAAATGGTGCTGACCTGCTGAATCACCCCCTCCCCTTGTTTCAGAAAAATTAAAAAATCACCTATTCATAAAAATTTCGCTCTTTTTTGGTTTATAAACCATCAAAGTTATTCCTTGTCATGAGAATTGATAAAATTCCAAATGTTATATTTTCCTCCAACTCAATTTCAAGTGGCACTTTGAAGCCCCCAAACTTTTCATAAAAACCAAAAACGACAAAAATTAGTAAAAAATTTTCACCTATCATTTTAAGCTGTGGAATTTTATTACAAACTAATTCCCTATTTTTATTTTACTCCTAACTCAATTTTAAATGGGCTCGCAAGCCTCTTCCTTCTTTACAAATTATGAAAAAATACTAAATTTTGACATTTTTGCATTTTTTTTTGTTCTACTTTAAGCCTGTATCGTTTTTTTTTTTTTTTTTTTTTTATGAGAAATAATTCAAAAATTTAGGTTATTTTCATTTTCCCCCTTACCGAATTTCAAGTAACACCTAGCCACCTCCTCCCATTTCTTGGAAAACTAAAAAAATTGGGAAGTGAGCAACTAAATGCCACTTGCAATTCAGTTGGGGAAAAATGAAAAATTTAGAACGCCCGATTTTTTTTAAGAAGGTGCAACTCTTGGAAAGCTGTTGATTTTTTTTTTTTGAAAAAATAATTTTACCTACCTACAGGAAATAAAAATTATTAAAATTTTTTTTTTTTAATTCTGCATAAAAATTTATTTCTCATTAAAAATCACCATAATAAAAAAATCTCATAATAAAATGACTAATTTGGAATAAAAAATCTTTTTTTTTCAAGAAATTCTTTTAAAAATCCGAAAAATTAGTACATTTAAAAATCTTCTTTATGAGAAATAGGTACATAAGCATTATAGGTACCTAATACCTATACCTAACACCTGAAAAAATGATAATTTATTTTCATGGGAAAAATGAAATTTTTTATCAAAAAAATAATAATAAATAATAATAGTTAATAAACTTGAGAAATCAAAAGAAAAATACTCCCAAAAATATGAAATTTCATTCTAGAAAAAATTTAAAAAAAAAAACAAAAGATTTCTCTTAATCCAAAAAAATTGAGAATTTTTTCCCCTAAAAAATGAGAAATTTTTTCACTTTGGAAAAAAATGAGAACGAGAATTTTTTACAAAAAATCAATAAAAAAAATTTTAAAAACCACGCTTTTATTTAAAGTTTCGGTCGCTTTGTAAAATGTTCTTCATAGGAAAGTAGTAAATAATGCCTTAAAAAACAAAAAATAAAATTGACTTAAATACAAAAATGTGTCATAGAAGAAATTATGTTTTTTTCAAAAATTTTAATGATGAAATCGTGGTGGGGCGTTAATCGACAAGGTATTCGCTAGCTCCTCGCACACCCCACCACGCTTTTCATCATTAAAATTTTTGAAAAAAAATAATTTCTTCTATGACACATTTTTGTATTTAAGTAAATTTTATTTTTTGTTTTTTAAGGCATTATTTACTACTTCCCTATGAAGAACATTTTACAAAGCGACCGAAACTTTAAATAAAAGCGTGGTTTTTTAAATTTTTTTTACATTTTTATTTAACTCTTTTTGTCGTTGAAAATATTTGAATTTCATAGTTTTACTAGGTTAAAATCATTGACCCCCTCCCAGGGGCTCAACTTAGGGTCGGAGGTAAATCTAAGTTTGAAAATCGAATCCGACGACCTCAAAAACCTAGATTTAGACACCAATGTTGTAAATTTTGAAATTTTCAAAATTGATCCCCCCTCCAATTTGGGGTCGGGGTAAATTTAAGTTCGAAAATCGAGTTCAGCGACCTCGAAAACCTACATTTTGATACCCATGTTGTGAATTTCGAAATTTTCAAAATTGAACCCCCTCATGGGGGCTCAATTTGGGGTCGGGTAAATTTAAGTTCGAAAATCGAATTCAGCGACCTCGAAAACCTACATTTTGATACCCATGTTGTGAATTTCGAAACTTTCAAAATTGAACCCCCTCATGGGGGCTCAATTTGGGGTCGGGGTAAATTTAAGTTCGAAAATCGAATTCAGCGAACCTCGAAAACCCCTAATGTGAGCACTTCGGTATTTCAATTCTTGTAAAATATTAAATGAGAGAGGATTGGACGAAAACATACTCTTGGTTCCATGAGACATACATACATACCAAGTATATAAAAGCGTGGTAAAAATACTTTTCAATCTAAAGTTAAACAAATTCTTATTTCAAAAAAAAAAAAAACATATACTTACCTACCTGATAAATAAAAAAATTCTATTTTTAGATTTTGCTCTCAAAAAATTTAAAAAAATTTCTCCAAAAAAATGAAAAATTTTCTTTCTTCAATAATTGAATGACTTTTTATTCAAAAGATTTTTCATTAAAAAAAAATAAACAAAATAAAAAATAAAATAAAAATTGCTCTATTCCGAAACATAGAGAAATTTTTTCTTAATAAAAATACGAAAAATACATAATTATTTATACTTTCACTCCGGAAAAAATTAGAAATATCCCCCGCCCCGATTCTCTTTTTAATGAAAAATATTTCTACTCCAAAAAAATGAGAAATTCTATAATAGGTACAAAAAATTTGAAAAAATATCCAGAAAATTGGAAGATAAAAACAAAACAAAAAACATTTTTCTGAAAAAAGATTTTAAAATATTTTTACTACAAAGAAGCTTTTCATTATTATTTTTTTTTAATGAAAGATTTTTCATCCAAAGAAAAAATTTGAATTTGATCAAAAACTGAGGAGGGCAAAGTTTTCTAAAAAATGGGAACAAATATAAGTGTCACTTAAAATTCAGTTGGGAGGAAAATGAAAATTGGGAAATAATTTCTCATCAAAAGGAACAATTTTGATATTCGCAAATTAATCATTTTGGTATAGGCTATTTTTTTCATAATTTTTTGTAGAAAAAGAACCGCTTGTAGGCTCACCTAAAATTGAGTTGGAGGGAAAATAAAAAATAGGTAATTATTTTGTAATGAAATCAACAACTTTTAAATGCTAGGTGAAAAAATTCCGCTCATTGATGTCGTTTATACTTTTTTTTTTAAAATTAGGAGTGCCCCGAGGTAACGCTAAAAATTAAGTTTGGGGAAATAGAAAATTAAGAATTTTTATTCATTTGATGGTAATATATAAATTAAAAAAATTAAAAAAAAAATTCTCATGACAAGGTACAACTTTAATGGTAATCAAAAAAGGACGAGATTTTAAGAATCCTTGATTTTTTTCATTGTGAGTGATTCAGCACCACTTGAAATTCAGTTGGGAAAAAAATGAAAACTAGGGAATTTTTTCTAATAAAATGAAAAAAATGTTGGGAGGGCAAGACATTTAAAAAATCCAAAGTTTAAAATAAGAGGTACCTATTAATATTATTCAATCAACTATTATAAAATTTGTTTTTGTACCTTTGCTGAGTGGGGAGAACATATGCAAATGAACAGAGGCAGCTCCTGCGCTTTCTCCCATCAATGTCACGTTACCTGGATCACCACCAAATCGTGCGATATTTTCATGAACCCAACGTAACGCCATTGCCTGATCCTTCATACCGAAATTACCGCTGATAACGTCGTTGTTCATGCCAAAAAAACCTGAAGCACACAATCACCTCATTCTTAGGAGCCTTATTACGATAAAAATACCAGCCAGCAACTCAAGTACCTAAGGGTCCCAACCGATAATTCATCGTGACAAAAATTACATCGCGATCCATGAAATAATCTGGTCTATATTCGGTTCCATGACCAACAAAGAATCCTCCACCATGAATACCTACCATAACTGGGGCTTTTCCTGAAGGCTTGAATAATCCCTAAAATGATACGGAATTATTAAAAAGAATATTTTGCTTCTACCGTGACTTGTTCAATCGTTGTTAGGCTTACATCAGGAACAAAAACGTTCAAATAAAGGCAATCCTCTTGTCCGGTAGCAGACCCGTTATGACCGAACATGCTTATAGGCTGGACACATTTGGGTGGTGGTTTTGAAGCGTCCTTGATACCAGACCATGAATCAACTGGCACAGGATCCTTTCGAAATTAAATTACTTGGTTCGTCGACTCACATTCAGAAAACAATTAAATAGGTATCTATGTTGGAAGAAAAAACTCACCTTGAATCGTAACTCTTTCACAGGAGGTTTTGCATAAGGAATACTATAAAACTGGTAAAATAAACGTCCTTTTGGCGATTTTCCAATCGTGCCATTAATTAATCCGTTCTGCAAACGAATTAGATCACAATTCACGTAAAGAATTGAAGTAAATGAAAGTAAACCAAAAAATAAATTCATTTTTTGACCGGATCGATCCTTTTATAAATATGTCATTAATTAGTATAAAATTGCAACCAAAATATTTTAACCGATCGAGGTGATACCTAATATTAAACTGTGTTAAGCAGTAGACTGAATAAATCTGTGATAAAATTCGCCAATAAAACGAAAGGTTATCGAAACCGGATTAGGTATAATGCCAATGACGTGACGTAAAGTTTCACAATTTCTTTCATACTAAAATATTATAGGTATCAAAATTCACCTCAAGAATTGTGCGAAAAATTTATTATTGTGTGCGAAATTTCATTACAAAAATTAAGAATATTACTTATTCATTAAAAAAAGTACTTATAAGTTTTATATAATTATACAAAGCACATAGGAATAAGCATGTCGTATTTTATTTCCATCCTATTGGCAATGATTCCCAAAAATCGAATTCCTCTTTGAGTAATTGGTTTTCCATCAATAGTGAATTGCTTTCAATATGCAAATATTCGACATCGTTTGTTTCCACCGGTTTCCAAATTTTTTCTCCCGAATGTCCGTTTGGATCACTGGAATAATTAAATAGGTAGATACGTAATCAAATTTTAAATCGATCTTTTTTAAAATAAATTTTTGTTCACTTTCAAAAAATTAAATTTTGATCGATTCTCCAAAAATTGGATTTTTAAGAAATTTAATTCAGAGTCAACTTCCCACGGCGATGATCCTAAGGGCGGGGTAAAACATAACAAGTTAAATTGTAAGTTAGGTACCCGCACTTAGTCACGTAAGCCCCCCCCCCCCCAAAAAAAGTCAACTTCCCAACACCCAAATTTCAGGTCGATTTTTTAAATACTCAATAATTCTTTTAGCCAGTTAAAAAAAAAACAAGTAGGTTTTCCAAAAATTAAGTTAATTCCAATTCAATTTTAAAATGATAATTAAATTTTTAGTCAATTTCCAAAAAAAAAAAAAAAAATTAACTACATTTTCAAAAAAAAAAAAAAAAAAAAATCATCAGTTCAAAAAATTGATTTTTCAATACAACATTGCCAATTTTTGTAAAATAAAAAAAAATTCAGTTAATTTTCAAAAATAAAATAGGTATCTAGTCAGTTTCCCAAAAATAAATTTGATGTCATTTACTCAAAAAATCAAATTTTTAACCAATTTTAAATAAGTCAAAAAAATTCGAATTTTAAATCAGTTTTTTTTTTAATTTGAATTTTGGAAAAAATTTGTACTTACGTGTCAGATTTTCAAACAATCAAAAATTTTGAGTCAAATTTAAAAAAAAAATCTGGATAAATCATTTAAAAAAAATTAAATTCCACGGTGTTCATCAAACGAATAAATTTTTTAAAAGTTCTTTAAAAATGAAAAAATCAAATTACTTTGATAAATTTTTGAAAAATGAAAAAATTTGGGTAGATTTTCAAGTACCTACTTAATTCAATTTTGTACAAATTTTCAAAAAATTAAATTTTAGGTCAATTTTTAAAACCTAAATTTCAAGTCATTCTCCAAAAAATTCAACTTTTGTTGAGTTTTTAAAAATTGAGATGTAGCTGACTTGAGACGCGACGATGGGTTCTCAAAAAAATTAAATTTTAAATTGATTTTTTAAATAGGTATAATTAGCTACCTCTAATACTTATTTTTTGTCAATTTATGACAAATATAAAAATTCTAGTTGATTTTCAAAAAATTTAATTACAAGTTAATTTTCAAATATGAATTTTTTTGTGAATTTTGAAAAAATAAATTTCCAAGTCAGTTTTTAAGAAGTAAATTTTCATGTTGATTTTCAAAAAATCAATTTTTAAGTTGATTAAATGATTATGCATCAAAAAACCAATTTCCAAGTGGATTTAAAAAACATCAATTAGCAAGTTGATTTAAAAAAAATCAATTTTCAAGTCCATTTTAAAAAATGAAATTTCAGGTTGATAAGTTGATTTTCAAAAATCAATTTCCAAATTGATTTTAAAAAATCAATTTCCAAGTTGATTTTCAAAAAATCGATTTTCGAGTTCATTCAAAATTTTTAAGTTGATTTTCAAAAAGTCAATTCTCAACGTGATTTTCAAGAAATAAAATTAGAAGTGACTTCCAAGAATAACATTTCAGGCTGATTTTTAAAAAATCAATTTTCCAGTTGATTTTCAAAAAAACAATTTTCAAGTAGATTTTCAAAAAATCAATTTCTAAGTTGATTTTTAAAAAATCAATTTCTAAGTTGATTTTTAAAAAATCAATTTTCAAGTAGGTAAATTATCAAAAAATCAATTTTCAAGCCTTTCAAGGTGATTTTCAAAAAATTAATTTCCAAGTTGATTTCAGAGTCAATTTTCAAAGTAACATTCAAGAACTAAAATTTATGTGATTTTCAAAAATAAAATTCAAGGTTGATTTTCAAAAAATAAAATTTCAAGTAGATTTTCTAGAAAAAAAAAATCAAATCAATTTTGAAAAAAAATCGAATAGTAGTTAATAGGTAATTACTACTTTGGAAATTTTTTTAAAAAATTGAATGTTTGTGTCGACTTTTAAAAAACAAATTATTATATTTTCGAAAAATTAAATTTTTGCTTATTTCAGTCAATTTAAAAAAAAAAACAATTTTTCTTAGTTTTTGAACAAATTTAGTTTTTGATAAATTTTCAAAGAACTAAATTATACGTACTTGGATTCTTAAAATAATAAGAAGTTTAAACGTAGGTTTTCATTTCATTGAACTTGATTTCGACTCTTAACTAGGTCGATTTTCAAAAAATCAATTTTTTACTCATTCTAAAATTTCAAATTTATAAGATTTTTGAAAAATGTCACAATATTGCTTACTTACAGTGAATTTTTAAAATATTTTAATTTTCTATCATACTTTGAAAAAATTGATTTTAAAACTAAAACGCCAAATGCTTTCAAAAAACACAAATTTTCATATAATTTTTTTTTTAAAAGTACAGTTTTGGTCAATCTTCTCATAAAATGACTCAAATCAATTAAAATTCAGATACAAAATCTTCACTCACCCAGAGATGGCGAAATTAGTCCAAAATTTGACCAAAGTCTCCGATATATTTCTGTCCTGGGGCGTCCAAAACACTTCCAAGATTATATTACGAAACAATAAGGACAGTTCATCGGCGTGGCATACCCCTAATAAAATTCAAATCAACATAGAACTCTTAAAATTAAGTATTTGTACCTACAATTCCTTGAAGAAGAAAAATCCTATACCATACCCAGATCGATTGATAAATCCGCAAAATTCACTAACGTAAACGATCCACGGTGATCGTAAAAGTATACGTACTGACTACCATTATTCGACTGCACAGTCTTTATGAAAGGATACATGAAAACCGAGTCTGTCACCATCTGCACAAAATGAAAACATAGATCATTAATTTGAAAAAAAAAAAAAAAATAGATCAGACTGAAAAAATACGAAATATTAATTCGCATACGTCGACAAACTTCAAAGCAGTTCCAAGTCCAATGCTTTTAGTTCCGAAATAAAAATCTACGATTTTCTGCGTCACGTTGTCAATATTTTCAACCTCAGTCGTATCGTAATATCCGGCTAACAATGGTAAAAAACGAGTTTTGTTCGAGTTGAGAACTTTGGCCAAAGCTCCTCCATTTCTTAGGTACACTGCACGAGTAATATTCGAAGATTAGTCCAGTTTGAGTTGGTTTATTCGGTAGGTACCTATCAATATTTCGACTTACATGAAGCAGTCATAGCTCCTTCGCCTGAATTGATACCCGTTATCCAAGGTACCTTGGTTAGGTACGTATTTTTTGTAGGTTTTTGGCTCAAGAAGGGCTGGTTCGTAACATTTGATTCGATCATTGGCTTGAATACGATAAAAGGTTCGTTATTCCAAATCTATAACCAATCGAAAAAAAAAATTCAAAAATTATACGATTTTCGTACCCTTTGGTTCACCTCGTAGTACAATTTTCAAAAAATATATCAAATCTCGATAGGTAAACCAACTTTCAATCTTTTCTCCAAAGCGTGAAACTCTTCAACTGGTAGACGCTGCAAACATTTCAAAATTTGCACCGGATCTTTGCGAAAACAACCACTTATGACCAAGAACGCCGTACCCACTGCTTCGCCCTCGCCTTCGTTATGACGAGCCCAAGTAGCAAATGCACTGCCGCTTTGCATGATGGCTTTTTGAAACAATCCTGAAGAAAAAACACGATTTTAAATCAGCTTCGACGTGAATGAATTATCGACAATCGTGTTAATATTTATTTCATACCTTTACTGAGTGGGGAGAACATATGCAAATGAACAGAGGCAGCTCCTGCGCTTTCCCCAAACAATGTCACGTTACCTGGATCACCACCAAATCTTGCGATATTTTCATGAACCCAGCGTAACGCCAAAGACTGATCTTTCATACCGAAATTACCGCTGATCACGTCGTTGTTCATGCCAAAAAAGCCTAAAATTTAAAGAAAATCTTCTTATCGGTATTCTTGGTGTTTTTTTTTCAAATGCAGCTTTTCAGTGTTTTAATTGAGGTAATTTTAATTCAAATTTTAATAAATTCACAATATTGATTTCTTTTATTTTAAAAAAAATGTAGACGAAAAATTATTTCAAAAAAAGAGAAATTGTTTTATGTAAAAAAAAAATCAAATTTTTCTGCCAGAAAAAAATTGAACTTTCTATTCTAAAAAAATTAGGATTTTTTCGAATTCAAAAAAATCAAAATAAAATAAATTCTCATTTTAAAAAAAAAGTCCCAAATCTCAAAAAAATTCAAAAATTTTATTCTAAAAAAACAGAATATTTCTTTTATTCTAAAAAAATTTACTTATTTCAAAACAATGTCAAAAAAAAATTAGATTTAAAAAAATAAAAAATAAAGAATTGTTCTAATAAGTATATTTTAAAAAAATTGAATTTTTCTGCCAGAAAAAAATTGAAAATTCTATTCTAAAAAAAGAGGATTTTTTTACTTCAAAAAAATTTAAATAAAATATTTGTAAATTCTCATTTTAAAAAAAAAGTTCCGTGCATGGATTCCCAAAATGGAGTCCTTCTGGTATTTTTAGGGAAATAGGAAAGAATGGGGAAAAATGAAAAAATTTGGTAAAAATATCCAAAAATGAAAATTTTAACGAAAATCCACATTGAACCACCTTATGGAAGAGGTTCCGGGTGAGATTTCGAGTTGAAAATTTTGTCACTGGGGTTTTACACCATAAGGACCTACTTTCACTGAATAATTTCAAAATCTTTGATCACGACCAAATCATCCCCAAAACCCAGCTAAGAGCTTTCTTGTAATTTAAGATATCTCCATTTTTTCGAACTCAAAGAAAAGTTGAAAAATTTTCTCAAATTTGGGGGGGGGGGGATGTTTCAATTTATTCAAAGAATTTTCTACTTCAAATTGCTTGAATTTTTTTTTTTGTAAAAAATTTCTATTTTTAAGAAAGGGATGGAGAAAATTATTCCATCAACGTTTTTGAAGTTCAAAATATTTTTAGCCGAATTTTTTTTTTTAAATTTAGGCTATTGTGTCCGACCCTAATTTATTTAAATTTTTGAAGAAAAAAATTTTAATTGATTTTTTTGGAGTGGGTGCCTAAAAACTGTTCTCGAATTTCCGAAAAAAAATCAATTCCAGTTTTAAAAATAGTTTTTTTTTTATAGAAAAAGCCATTTTTTTTGTTTTACATAGAAAAATCTTTCAACTTTTTTTTTGGAGAAAAAAATTTCAAATTTTCCTTGGAATAAAAAAAAATTTTGCAATTTTTTGGAAAAAACAATCGTGCTTTTTTAGAAGAAAACCATCGATTTATTGTTTCAATTTTTTCAACTTTTTGGATGAAAAATCTCGTTTTTTGATAAAAAAAAATCAATTGTTAAAATGAAAAAAACTAGACACCTGCGCTAGCGCAGCTCTAACAGTGTGCGTAGCTTTTGATTTCTAAAATTAAAGTACCTAGATGAAATTTGCAACAAAAGTAGGTTATATTAATTCTTCTATACTGTTCACTTTTGCTTTTGTTACATTCGCACTAAATGACTGAATATTTTTACTATAATAAAACATACGAAATCCAATTTCAAAGGCTGAAAACTTATTTACAAAATAATGACAAGTCTACTTCGATGACTACAGTAAATCTTCAATTAAATGTTGTCTATTTTTTTGAAATAATTTATCTATTAAAATTTCTCATTTAAAAAAAATTATCTGCAAATTTCTCAGATCTTGCTTGCTTGTATGTACGTGCTAGTTGCTCAAATTCTTTTTTCATTTTCTAGTTGATTTCAAGTTTTGCTCTTTTTTTCAAGTCATAATTTTTTTTTAAAACCATCAAGTGTGGGTAAGGTACTTCAGTTGAGTACTCAATTTTTTAAAATTTGTCAGTTTTTTGAAGTTTTAGGATTTTATTCTTGTTGTTGTTACATTCAAATTTTTCCAATTTATTTAAGAAAATCAGTTTTGCAAAAGTTTGCATGTTTTTCAAATTTTGTTAACCTTTTCAATTTTACACCTTTCAGCAATAGGTATTTTAAATTCATTATTTTTTCAAGTAGGTAGGTATTTAAATTTTTTTTTAATAATCAAATTCAAATTTGATCAATTATTGTCACTTATATTTTAAATTTTTTTCTACTACCAGTGCCAACTAAGTTTTTGTTTATCGAAATCCACCATTTTTCAATTTAATTTTTTTTTTCTATTTTTCCAACATCGTTAGTTTTTTCCAAATTTCCAAATTCATAAAATTTTGTCAAATTCAAATTAGATTAATTTTTCTAATTTTGAAAATTCTTCAACTTTTCCAAAAATTTCAAGAGTTTTTCTAATCGTCAATTTCTTAAATTTTGACGATTTTATGAAATAAATTCCATTTTATCAAATTACATTTTTTTTGCTCGTCAAAATCTTCATATTTTTAAATAGTCAACTACTTTTTGATTTTTTCCTCAAGTTTTTTAACATTTTCACATTTTGATGTTTTTCCTTTTCATAAATGGTTAGTTTTTCATTTTTCTTTTACTTAAATTTGACATTTTTTCAAATTTTCATGTTTCCTACAATAACCAAATTTATTAAATCTTCTAGTTTTTCTGAGGTAGGAATACTGTTTCATAAAATTAAAATTTAATTGCATTCATATCTATAAAGATTCCGCAAGTTCGGCAGGAATTTTCTAGCTTTCAGTATTTGTCAAGTTCTTGAATTTTGGAAATTTTATGAAATATTTTCAAAATTCAGAGCTTATGCCTACACCTTTTTAAGTACTGTGAGTTTTCAAAATTTTTTCAGTTTTTTAAATGTTTCATCAATTGCAATATCAACAATTTAGACACATCATACTTTTAATTCTCAATTTTTCGGTGCATCCACATCTGCTTTGTTTGCTGCAAATCATTATACGCCATTCGAAAATTTTGGACTGCCCCAAAAAAGATAAAACCACAGAGCACAAAGAGGACGTTGTGACGTGACCATTGTTCGATTTTGAACACATAAAATTTATTGCCCCAAGATAAGATAAGATATGAATAATAGAAAAGTCCCCTTTTCCCTTTTTTTTTACAAGTGAAAATTGCAATTATCTCGATAATTACTCATTAGATTCACACACAAATCTCATTGGCCCTCCGCCTTCATGAACTCTACATTCCTTGAAAATTTGAACCAAATCCATCCCATCATTAATGAGTTAACCTCGATAAACCTATTTCAAAATTTTATATTTCAAGACTGAAACCAATAGTGTGCTTACGCACACTAAAAAGAAATATAAAAAGAACAGCTTCGAAAAAATTGTGAGGGTCGAACTACTTTTTAAAAGGGCGGGGCTCATCCAGGCCCGTCCCTAGGGCTACCTTACTTCAGCAGAAAAAATCTGAAGAAAAGCAAGAGATTGAAAAAAAATCGAGGAAAGATTTTTCAACAAAAACATTTACGAATTTTTACTAAAATTAAATTTCAGAAATTGGACTTTAAAAAATTTTATTTTGTTTTTTAAGAAAATTTTTCTATTCTCGTAAAAAAGATAGATATTTGAAAGAAAAAAAATTCTGGGATTTTTTGAGAGAAATTAAAGTAAACAATTTTCTCAATGAGAATTTTTAATGAGAAATAAATTTCAATTCTACTCGTAATCAAGGATTTTCATGGAAAAAATTTTCATTTTTTTCATCGAACAATAAATTTTTGGCAGGGGTTTGAAAAATACGAATTTTTTTTATAAAGTTGAAAAAAAAAATTGAAAAAATTGAAGCCGACAATTTTAAAAAATGAATCAAAAGTAATTTTTAAAAATCTCATATTTTTTGAATCCCTGCCAAAAAATATAATATCTTCAACTAATTTCTTTCTTTTACTTGACAATGCTTCGAAAAAAAGAAAATACTTTGAAAAAGAGACATTTTATATTTTGTATAGTAAAAATGAATAGTATTTTTTTTTTTCAAAAAATGTCTACCTCCATAACTATAAAGCCCCAATTGAAAAATTTTGCAAACAAAAATTCTAGATTGAGATATTGGGAACAATTTTGGACATCACAAAAATTTTGATTGCATCCCTCCCTCCCTCCCTCTCCCCTCCAATTTTGCATAATACATATGAAAATTACCTGATGCTTTTCGTGCTTACGTATTATGCAAAGTTGGAGGGAAAAGAAAGAAAAAAGTTCAGTTAAAATCTTTATGATAAAAAACTATTCCAAATATCTCAATCTACAACTTCTGTTTGAAATGCGATTTTTTGAATAGAAAGTCGACCCTTAAAAAAGTCCACTTTGAAAAAAAATAGAATCCCAACCAACTCATTAAACAAAAAAATGTCCTGTATTGAAAAAAAAATTTTCAACATATTTCTTCAAGATTTTGATACCTAAAGAAGTTCTTCGACGAATCTTTTGCAGAAAATTTTTTTCAATTTTTTTTTTAATTAGAAAGATTTTTTTAACGTTGAAGAATTTTTTGAAATTTTTTTCACAGATGAAAAAAAAATCCAAGAAGCGTGAAAGTAACAAGGTGTAAAAATGAAGATGATAATTACTCATTTTTCAATTTTACCATATTTTTGGATCGTTCCAAATCCCACCTTCAATTTGAAAAATACAAACCAAGCAGTCCAGCAACCTACCTAAAGCACCTAATCGATAATTCATCGTTACAAAAATCACATCTCGGTCCATAAAATAATCTGGAGTGTAATGCGTTCCAATTCCATATACGAATGCTCCACCATGAATGCCAATCATCACCGGAGTCTTACCCGAAGGCTTGAATAAATCCTATCGTGGCGAGGAGGACTCGGATAATTAAACGATTCGTTTCAATTTCTTCGAATAAATAATCTCGAAACTTACCTTCGGTACAAAAACATTCAAATACAGACAATCCTCATTTCCAACAAGGTTTTTTTGAAAAGAAAATATATCCACTTGAATACATCTTGATGACGGTACATCGCAATTTTTAACACCAGTCCATGATTTAGCTGCAACAGGAGCCTAATGCCACAGAAAAAAATCATTTAGTTGCGTCTATTATTAAAGTAAAACAAGTAGCATTTTGAGAAATTAACCTACCTTGAATCGTAACTCTCCTACGGGAGGTTCTGCATAAGGAATGCTAAAAAATTTCAGAAATAAGCGACCATTTCTCGTCTTGCCAACTGTTCCGTTGATGAGTCCATTTTTCACTTCGACTATTTCGCAATTGACGTACAAAATCAAAATCAACGACGACAAAATTGTACACAGAATCGTATTCATTTTTCGACTCGTTTAACACGTTTGAAGAATTACTATTTTCGATGTGGGTAAAAAATATTCTCAGGCGAGAACCTACCTCTGCCTACATAATATTAAAATCGATAACTTATCGTAACCGAATAAGTAAGACAACTGAAGTACTGATGGTAAATTATAACTAATTGGATACAAAAGTTTACTTTCATTTTTTTTTTTTTTTTGTAGAAAATTTGCTATGACGTACTATATATAACCGTGGTTTCAATATAAGAGTCTGCTAATGGTGGAATACGACCTTGAATGCCTAGTAACACTACAATATCAACAAAAAAATGAATAAAATTCAAAATAACTAGTAAAGGACAATGTAAAAGGTACCATACTTTATTTTTGGACAGTTTTATTGCTTCATTAATGATTCTCGAAAACCACACCTCTTCTAAAGAAATCTTTTTCCACTACTACTGGATTGTTTTTCACCTCTAAGTCTAAATTTGTTTCTATGGGAGTTCTTATTATTGTTGGGTTTTTTTTTACGATTACCTACTACATAAGATAAAGATTGATAACCTACCTAAGTATTCCTCGTACAAGTACATTGATCGATTTTCAACTAATTATTATATCAATTGGTCGATTCATAATTGGGCTGCGAAACTTAATGATAATCTTATCATAATTTCATTTGTACGGCTCATTCAACATTAATGTACCTACTCATACGAAACTACGTAGGTACAATTTTCCAAAATATTTGAAAACACAATTCGAACGATGTTGTTCAACAAAAGGTGAATAACCTTTCATATGCCATTACAAAAAAATAATTCTATATTTTAATCGATTTCAGGAAAGCAGATCGACGCACATGTACAAGTACATCGATCAAGTAGGTCTAAAAATTTCCACAGCTTAAAGACCGTATACTAAATATTAATATGCAATCAAATGTAAAATTCAATTACAAAAATTAAAATAAGCACTTAACGATATTAGCTAGGTATGTACTTATTCATTTTTTTTTTAAATTTATAACTTGGGTATGTATAGGTTGCTTAGGTTCTATTGATAAATTATAATCAGATAGATAGGTACACTAAATGGTTTATATTTCATTTCCATCCCATTTGCAAGGAATCTCAAACTTCGAATCTCTCTTTAAGTAATTGTTTTCCATTAGTGAAAAATTTTATTACAATAATTGAAATAGTAGGAACCTAATTCATAAAAAACAACAGAGACGAGTTATTTGTACGTATCCTAAAGCTATGTGATAGTGATGGCAATTTTCATTTCCATCCTACTGGCAACGAGTCCCAAAACTCGAATCTCTCTTTGAGTAATCCTTTTTCCATTATTAGTGATTCGCTTTTAATATGCAAATACTCGATATCTTTGGTTTCCACCGGTTTCCAAATTTTTTCTTCAGCTAGTCCATTTGGATCGCTGGAATAATTAATCCATTTTCAAAAAATCAAACTTTTATCGATTTTCAAAAATTCTGATTTTTATCGATTATGGAATTTTGAAGGTTTTGTAAAATTTTCAACAAAAAAAAAAAATAATTTTATCGATTTTCAAAAAAATTTAATTTCAAGACGAATTCAAAAAAAAAAAAAGAATTTTTAATCGATTGCAAAATTTTAAATATTTCGCAAATTTTTTCATTGCATTTAGTTAATCAATGAAAAAAGCCCCCGATAACATAAAATGCAAAATCCATCTCTGATGAAGTTTTTGAAAACATTTAAAATCACAAATGTAAAGATTTTCAAAAAATGAAAATTTTTGAAAAATTGCTTTTAATCCACGAATAAAGCTTCGATGAAATCCAATGCAAAATCCTCCTCTGATGGAAGTTCTGAAGAATTTTAAAATAATCAATTTTGTAAAAATTTTCATTTTCAGTAATTTTCAAAAAAATGGGTTTTCGCAATATTGCATTTAATCAATGACACAATAGCTCCGATAAAACTCAATAAAAAATCCTCCTCTAATAATTTTTGAAAAAATTTGAAATTATTAATTTTGTGAAAATTTTTATTTTAAGTAATACCTATTTGAAAAAAAAGAGCTTTTGCGAAATTGCATTTAATCAATGAAAAAAGCTACCATAAAGTCAAATGAAAAATTCTCCTCTGATGGAATTTTTCAAGAATTTTAAAATCATGAATTTTGTGAACATTTTTATTTTCAGTAATTTCCAAAAAATAAGAGTTTTTGCAAAATTACATTAAACCAATGAAAAATGCTATCCTAAGACCCGATGCGAAATCCTCCTCTGGCTGAATTTGTAAAAAATTTAATTTTCAGTAATTTTCAAAAAATGAGAAATTGCATTCAATCAATGAAAGAAGCTACCCTAAGATCCAATGCAAAATCCTCCAATGACTGAATTTGTAAAAGTTTTAATTTTCAGTAACTTTCAAAAAATGGAAGTTTTTGCAAAATTGCATTTCACCAATGAAAAAAGGTACCCCAAGATCCAGTGCAAAATCCTCTTCTGACTAAATTTGTAAACATTAAAAAAAAACTACTCTAAGATCCAATTCAAAATTCTCCTATGGCTGAATTTATAAAACATTTCATTATCAGTAATTTTCAAAAATTGTGAGTTTTTGCAAAATTGCATTTAATCAATGAAAAAACTACGTCAACATCCAATGCAAAATCCTACTCTTGCTGAATTTGTAAGAAAAAAAAAATCAGTAATTTTCAAAAATTGTGAGTTTTTGCAAAATTGCATTTAACCAATGAAAAAAGCTACCCCAAGATCCAATCCAAAATCCTTCCCTGGCTGAATTTGTAAAAATTTTAATTCTCAGAAAATTTCAAAAAATGGGAGTTTTTGCAAAATTGAATTTAACCAATGAAAAAAGCTACCCCAAGATCCAATCCAAAATCCTCCTCTGGCTGAATTTGTAAAAATTTTAATTCTCAGAAAATTTCAAAAAATGGGAGTTTTCGCAAAATTGAATTTAACCAATGAAAAAAAGTACCCCAAGATCCAATGCAAATTCCTCCTCTGGCTGAATTTGTAAAAATTTTAATTTGTGTGTAATTTTCAAAAAATTAGAAATTGCATTTAATCAATGAAAAAAGCTCTGCAAAAATCCAATGCAAAATTCTCATTATTTTGTAAAATGTTTAAAAAAATAAAATAAAAAGGAATCAATTCATTAGAAATAAGGAAAAATGTGCTAAAAGAAAACGAGAATGGTTGACATACCTATTTTTACTGCATAGTGGACAATTTTCAGATTGTTCATTGATTCAAAAAGTTTAAAGCATTTTAAATAAATTGAATTTCAAGATGGATTTCAAAAAACTGAATTTTTAATCAAGTCTAAAATTTCAATATTTTGTAAAAATTTTTAGAGTTGGAATTTTTTATCGATTTTCAAAAAATCAAATGTTAATCTATTCTAAAATTTTGAATGTTTTGTGAAAAATTTTCAGAGTTTAGAGTTTTCAACTATTTTTAAAAAATCAAATTTTAATCGATTTTCGAAAAATTTGATATTTTATCAATTCTAAAATTTTGTAAATTATTTTGAAAAATTTTCAAAACAACAAATTTGTAATCGAATTTAAAAAAAACGACTTTTTCATTTATTCCAAAAGTTTAAATTTTTTGTAAGATTTTCAAAGAAACCTAATTTTAAGGCGAATTTAAAAAAATTGAATTCAATTCTAAAATTTAAAATGTTTTGTGATTTATTTTGAAATAGGTAGGTATAGCTAGGTACCTAATTGAATTTTAAAAAATCATTTCTTTTATAAATTTATGCTCTGTAAGAAATATTCAGAGAATGAATTTTTTAAAAAAAATCTGTGAAGGAGTTTCAAAAAATGGATATGTTTATCTTCAAAATACATTTTTTTAAAAATCAAGTTGTCAGAATAAAAAATCAAATTTCTAAAATATTTAATATTTTATAATTAAAAATCGCCATTCAGCACTCAAACTCACCCGTAGATGGCGAAATTGGTCCAGAATTTCACCAAAGTCTCCGATACTTTTCTGTCTTGCGGGGTCCATCTGGCTTCCAAGTCTTTATCACGATACATTAGAATAGTATCATCAGCATGACATACTCCTGGTGAAATTAAATTCAAATAAGTACAAAATTCTTAAAATGAAGTATACAATTTATAGAATGAAGAAAAAAAATCCTGCGTATACACAAACCCAGATCAATGTCTACGTTCACGAAATCCTGCAACGAAAATGATCCTCTGTGATCGTACAAGTACACATATCGACGATCATCATATACCTGTACAGCCTTCATAAAGGAATACAAAAAGCCCGAATCTGACATCATCTAGACAAAATGAAGACATTTTTTTATTCACTTCTCGAAACATAAATTCTGAATCTGGTTCAAAACACACAATAGTTAAGTAGGCCTACGTATACTATGTACATTGTACATAAATATTAATTAGCATACATCAACGAACTTCAACGCAGTTTCAAATCCAATGTTTTTAGTTCCGAAATAAAAATCTACGATTTTCTGCGTCACATTATCAACATCTTCAACCTTTGTCGTATGATAATATTCGTTAATCAGTGGTAAAACACGCCTTTTGTCTGAGTTGAGAGCTTTTGCCAGTTTCGCATCATTCCTTAGATACACTGTTTAAATAATATTCAATTATTCGCGTATTGTCTGGCAAGAATAGCTTTGGTTTTTTTTTGCAGCACAAGGATAGGCAACAAATACACACCGGTTACTCAAACTTTTCTTATCAATGAAATTCAGATATCATCATGATCCACAAAAACACGCCTCAGCATGCCTCAAAAATCACACACCTTAAGATATTATTTTCTATATCATTTAATTCAATTTTCAATTTTGGAATCATTGATTATTGTTTGACTTATTGCCTATGCTTGCGCTGCAAAAAAAGACAAAGCTATTCTTGCCAGACAATATTATTTATCCATTTCTAATTGTTTCATTTCGTAAGTCTAGGTACCTAACCTACCTAATATAGTTTAATACAGGGTGTCCCAGTTAAAAATAACAGCCTTCAACCTGGTAAGAGGGCAACTCATTTCAACAACGTGTAGGTATGTTTGAATATCCTTACTATTAAAGGGGCTGAGATACTGCAATGTGAAAAAATTATTTTTCATTTTTTCACTTGAAATTAAAAATTTATTTTTTCTGATTAGAGACAGATAGAACGACGAAACTTGTGGGAAATAAAGTAGGATAGTTGCGGTAATGTCTGAAAAATTTTTCATCAAAATCGATGCAATCGAGTGTTGAACAAATTATTTTCACCAAAAAAATTGAGTAAAAAATTTGAAATGTTGAAATTAAAAAAAAATTGCATTATTAACCTAGTTATTTTTTGTCAGCAGATGATTCCCCTCTACTTCCTCTACAAAATGTTCCTCAGCATCATCTTCCTATCTCTTGTAGTTTATGAGTTAGAATTTTTTTAATGAGTACAAATTCATAAAAATTTGACTTTGAAAATATTTTAACCTACATGTCGACTCATAAATACATTTTTCACTCAAAAACTAAAAGAGATAGGAAGATGATGATGTGGAACATTTTGTATAGGAAGTAGAGGGGAATCATCTGCTGACAAAAAATAACTAGGTTAGTTTGTAAATTTTTTTAAAAATTGCAAAATTTCGAATTTTTCACCCAATTTTTTTGGTAAAAATAATTTGTTTAAACACCCTATTGCATCGATTTTGATGAAAAAATTTTCAGACATTACTGCAACTATCTTACTTTATTTTCCACAAGTTTCATCTTTCTACATACTTATCTGTCTCCAATCAGAAATTTTTTTTTTAATTTCAAGTGAAAAAATGAAAAATAATTTTTTTTCATCATGCACTATCTCAGCCCCTTCAATAGTAAGGGTATGCAAACATACTTACACGTTGTTGAAATGAGTTGCCCTCTTACCAGGTAGAAGGATGTTGTTCTTAACTGGGACACCCTGTATATGTATTACATACAACTTACTTGCAACATTCAATGCTCCTTCGCCAGAAGTGATACCAGTTATCCACGGTACCTTGGTTAAATACCCAGTATTGCCAGGTTTTTGCGTCAAAAATGGCTGATTTTTGACGTTTGTTTCGATCATTGGCTTGAGTATCATATTCAGTCCGTCATCCCAAACCTACAGATAACAAATTGTAAAATGTTTACAAAATAAAGAACAATTACACAAGTACATCGAGGTGCGTCGAATTTCGCGATTTTTTTTTTTTTTCAAAAATTGTACGATTCATATTTTGAAAAATAGCAAAACTCTATATCGTAATAACTAATTCAATATCAACCAACGCGTAATTTTATCTCCAAAGCGTAAAACTCTTCAGCTGGTATACGCTGCATACATTTCAAAATTTGCACCGAGTCTTGGCGAAAACATCCACTAATGACCAAGATCGCCGTAGCTATTGCTTCACCATATCCAATGTCGTGATGAGACCAAGGGGCAAATGCGCTACCGCTTTGCAAGATAGCTTTATGGAACAGTCCTGAAAAAAAAAACCATTACATTACAGTGGTCTTTATTTTAGACTACTCCCATTGTTTTTTTCAAAAAGAAAAGACTTCCTAATTTTTTATTATGTTCCTAGCTAAGTTTTCAATGATACATGGTGATCCCAATTTTTAAAAAATTCTGTTTTCGCCTATTCAAATTTCAAGTGGTGCCTCGAAGCTTCCTCATTTTTTTAGAAAATTCAATAACTATAGCAATAAGTTTCTAAAAAATTTTTGAAAGAATAAGAACAAATTTGAAATAAAACTTGGAAAATATCAAATACTTTTTTCAGATTTTTTTTCAATTGGTCCATTTTTTAATGAAAGTATTTCAAAATTGTTCTGAAAGAGAATCAAAAAATCAATAATAAAAAACTTGAGAACAACAGGAAAAAGTTTTTGAAAAATGTTTTAGAAAGAAATTAGAAGCGACTATGCCTATAAAAATTTCCTAAAGAAAAATTTCAAAAAAACTGTTCATTTTTTTTAAAGGAAATAAATTTCAAAGTTATACTGAAAGTAGGTAGGTACGTAATTCAAAAATCCTATCAATTTTGACGGATTTTTCAATTTTTTTCAAATTAAGAAAAAAAGAAGTTCTAAAAAAACGGTATATTTTTTGACTCATTTTTTTACAAAAATGTTTTAAAAAATATATTTTTCAAAATAAGTTTCAAAAAATAAATAATTTTTAGAAATATTTTTGTAAGTCTTTGTAGGGTCTAATTTTTTCTGAATTATACTATATTTATTTTTTGAAATACCTTTTTCAATTTTGCGATTTTTTCCTAGGAAAATTCGCAAAATAGAGAGGTATGTCAGAGGAAAAAAAAGAAAGAAAAAATAGATAAAACTAGTAAGAATAAGACTTACAAATCTTTGAAAAAAAAAAATTAAAAAAAATTAATCAGACTTTTTTTTGAGAAAAGTTTTTTAAAGGGTTTGAAAAAAATTTTAAAATACTTCTACGAAACAGAAAATGAATTTCAAAATTATACTGAAAGTATGTAATTCAAAATTTTCAATAATAATAATAATAATTTAATTTCTCTCTCTCAAAAAAAAACGATATAACAGGTGACAGTGTCCAATAAACGGGACCATTCGAACAAAAAAACTCAATGTTTTTTTGTTGCCTCATTTGATGAAAAAACCATTCAGAAATCGAATAGAAGTGGTCCTAGGCCACCTTATATTTTTGGTCGAATGGTCCCCTTTATTGGACATCGTCACACAGGTATTTTTTGAGTTATTTTTTTACAAAATGTTTTTAAAAATATATTTTTTCAATTTTTTTAAAAATAAATTTGTAATGTTATTGTACCCACCTAATAATTTTTTCAATTTTTTTTTTAATTTTGTACTTCTTTCTATTTTTTGAATTTTTCAAGAAAAAAAATCGCAAAATAGAAAGAGGTATTATACCTCGCTCTAGATACTCAAAAAAAAAAATTAATAAATAAAAAATAAAAATAAAATTAGTACGTAGGTAGGTTCCTACTCAAGAATAGAACTTATCAAAAAATTAATTTTGAAATTTTTTTGGAAAGATTATTTTTAAAAACATCTTTGAAAAAAATAGCTAATTCAAAAAAATTGATCGAGATTTTTTTTGAGAAAAGTTTTTTAAGAATTTTGAAAAAAATTCAAAAATTACCTATATAAATACGATTTTTTTTTGAAAAATGTTCCAAAAATATTTTTTAAAACAAAAAGTAGATATACCTACCTACTATAAAAGAAAAAAAAATTGAGATTTTTCAAATTTCGAAAAAAAATAATTATTGGAAAAATTTACGAATCAATATTACGTTAGAAAAATTTTTATATTTCAAAATCAAATAATTTTTAAAATTAAAAAAAAATCAGAAAGTTTTTTTTTTTACAGAAAATACATCGTAAAATTTTTTTAAAAAATTGTTTTTTCCAAAATTTATCAAATTAAGTAAATTTTTAATTTTTTTTTAAACTTTGTAAATAAAATAATCAATTTTTTCATACCTTTACTCAGCGGAGAATACATATGCAAATGAATAGAAGAGGCTCCAGCACTTTGCCCCACCAACGTCACGTTACCCGAATCGCCGCCAAACCGAGCAATATTTTCTTGAACCCAACGTAACGCCAAGGCTTGATCCTTCATACCGAAATTACCACTGATTACGTCGTTGTTCATGCCAAAAAATCCTAAAACACAAAATCGTCTTATTTCTCGAGACACCAAACAATGCAAAAAACAGCTTTTCAATATACCTACCTAAGATTCCTAATCGATAATTAATCGATACGAAAATCACATCTCGATCCATAAAATAATCTGGAGTGTAATCGTCTCCAGCACCAATTTGGTAACCTCCACCATGAATACCAATCATCACTGGAGTCTTACTCGAAGGCATGAATAAATCCTATCATGGTGAGGACTCAGACAATTAAACGATTCGTTTCAATTTCTCCAAATAATATTCGTTTATTTACCTTTGGTACAAAAACATTCAAATACAGACAATCCTCTTGTCCGGTAGAAAGGGTACTCTGGATGAAAAATAAATCTGGCTGGGTACATTTTGGAGGCGGTTTAGAGCAATCTTTGACACCAGACCATGGCTTAATTGCAACAGGAGGCTGATAAAAGAGAAATCATTTTCGTTAGTTGTCCAAACCTCTCCCACTATATAAAAAAGAACTCTTCAAAATACCTCAAAAACCTTGCATAACAATGATGCTGATTTTACGTAATTTTCAAAAATTTCCCAAAATTACTGTGAGAAGTTCTCGAAATGGATCCTTAATTTTTCTTAAATTTTTCTAATGTTAAGTCACGATAAATTTTCATAAAATCAGATTGGTCAAATTTTCCAATTTTTGGTATGATTTTTCATCAATTTTCAAAAATAAAAATTGGATAATTTTTTCAATACCTAACTATTTAATTTTTAAAGAATGAATTTTACCAATTTTTTGAGCTTACATGATTTTTCTTAAATTTTCAAAGAATGATATTTTTTAGTTTTTTCCAGAATGATTTTTTTCAATTTTTAGAATTCATTTTCACTTGAATTTTCAAAAATGATATTTTTGTTATTTTAAAAGAAAATCAAGATGGATTTTTTTCAATTTTTTTTTATAGGTGATTTTTTTCAACTTTTTAAAACTGGATTTTTTAAATTTTACAATTCCGAAATTTTACTTACTAATTTTTAATTAAGTATGATAAATTTAAAAAAAAATTAGTTTAGTCAAATTATTCAACATACTTAATCATTGAATTTTTTTCAATTTTTGAGACAATTTCTTTGAATTCTCACGAATAGAAACAGTGTAATTTTTTTTACTATTATTAGAGATTTTTTTGATTTTCAAAAATTGAATTCTAAAAATTTTGAAAAATACATTTCAATTTTTTTTTGTCATTAGTGAAAATTGAAAAATTTATTTCATAATGACCACTCTCGAAAACAAAATTTGAACCTCCCATGATTTCATCCTAGATACGCCACTGAAAATAGGTGTAAATTGTATTCAATATTATTTTTAAAAATTACCTTAAATCGTAACTCTCCAACAGGGGGCTCTGCGTAAGGAATGCCATAAAATTGAAAAAATAAACGATCCTTTACTGTCTTCTCGACAGTTCCATTGATAAGTCCATTATTCAACTCGACTAATTCGCCATTCACGTACAGAACCAACGACGATAAAATTAAACACAAAATTACGTTCATTTTTCGACTCTTTAACCAGTTTGCAAATTATCACTACATTCGAGTCGAGCTGAGATTCGGCAAATGTGGGCCAAATGTTTTCACACGAATAATAATAACACTTTATGTTATCGCAGTCGAGTAAGTAAGGCTACCTACTAATTACGAGTTATAATTGGATGCGAAATTTTACCGGTTACAATGTTTTCTTATAGAAAAACTGCACAGACTTTCAATACATAATCTTCGTATCTGCGATTTTAAAACACTGGAGTCTGCCAATGCGACCTCGAATCGTGAACAGTTTATTAAAAAACTGAATAACTGAAGATTAGAAAAATAATATTACACTGGTAGGTGTAGGTACCTAGCTACCTACCTATTCAACTTCAACTTCCATAATTTGAATTTATGGACTTCAGAAAAAAAAATCATAAGGCCATGTGAAGAATTGATTAGGTAGTTTTCTTGATAAATCCATTATGCATCTACCACTTCGTATAATTTATATAATTTATCACCAAAAAAAAAATTATATTTAAAATTAATTTTTCAAAATTAAAAATTAACCTCCCATAATTAATTAGTCCTCATTTTTTGACAATTTTCTTTGCTATCGATAACGATTGCCAGAAATCATGCCCATCCGAAGAAATCCCCTCCCCTTCCACCATTATAAATTTAGAATGGTTTTTAATATGCAAATACTGCATATCCTCTGCTTCTGCGGGAGGCCATAATTTATCCAAAAAGTTTCCATTGAGATCACGGTAGATAAGATAAATTTGAATAATGTTCCCAAAATATAATCATTTCACTACGAAGATCATATTTTTTCGATGTAGTTGATAAAATGAATTCGTAAAGTTATACTTACTAACTTGGGCTATGAAACCAGTTTCATCGTTATATTCATATTTATTGCTAATTTAACGTCAATATTACGACTACACACGTAACTATTCAGTACTTATTATGCCGAAAGTTGAAAAACAAATTCGAATCATAATGCTCAACAAAGGGTCATTAAACTTTCTACCTCAAGCAATTTCCCCTGCTAAAAAATGAGATATTTTTACTTGAATAATCGAGGTTTTTCCACCATTTTTTTTTTCAATTTTTTTTCTCCAAAAATTGATTAGAAAATAGATCAGCACAAGATGTATTTTCTCCGAAAGAAAAAAATACTATTTTCTAAAAAGAAAAAAAAATACCTACTTGGGACTTGTTTTCAAAAATGTTGAAAATGTTTTCACTAAAAAAAATCCCCTTTCAAAATTTGAAAGGTTTCTTTTCTCTAAAAAAATTGGTGATTTTTTTCTTGCCAAAAAAATAGTTGTTTTTTTCCTTGCAGAATAAAATTTATGATTTTTTTCTTGCAAAAAAAAAATTGTGATTCTTTTTTCTTGAAAAAAAAAAAATTTTTTTTTTTAGCAAATTAATACGTAACTACCTATTAATAGGTATTATTTTTCTCCAAAAAACGAGAATTTTTCTCTACAAAAAAAAAAGTGAATTTCTTCATTAAAAAAAAAAAAAAAAAAAAAATTCACAATAAATTAAATTTTTTTTTTAAAAATTCCAAAAATTAATTCAAAATTTTAGAAAGCTGTGCTCGATGAAAAGAAAATCTTTTGAATACATATTCTTGCGCTGAAAAAAGTATGAAAGATTTATTTTCTCTAAATAATTGATTAAAAAATAATCAAGTACAAATATTTTCTTCAAAAGAAAAAAATATTTTCTAAAAAAATAAAAAAAATAAATCCCTTTCAAAATTTGAAAGGTTTTTCACTGATTTTTTTTTTTTTTTTGCAAAAAAATTAGTTTTCAGTGAATTAATATTATTTTTCTCCAAAAAAACGATAATTTTTCTCTTCACAAAAATGGAGCGATTTAAAAAAAATACCAACCCTAATAAATTTTAAACATTTCTAATTCTAAAAATTAATCGAGAAATATCTACATATTTTTTCGTTTAAAAAAATTATAAGAGATTTATTTTCTCCAAAAAATTAAGAAGTTTTTCTCAAAGACCCTGAAATAAATATGCATTTCAATCCTGTTCGCATGAAATCCCAAACTTCAAATCTCTCTTTGAGTAATTGTTTTTACCGAACGATACATGTAATTCATTAAAAACAATAGAGACGATTTATTTGTATGTACATATACTAAGAATAAACTTTTATGATGCTTAGTGATGCCATTTTTTATTTCCATCCTATTGGCAATGAGTCCCAAAACTCGAATCTGCCTTTGAATAATTCTTTTTCCATTACTACCGATTCGCTTTTAATATGCAAATACTCGACATCTTTGGTTTTCATCGGTTTCCAAATTTTTTCTTCAGCGAGTCCATTTGGATCGCTGGAATAATTAAAATGAAATTGGTATACACAATACACACCTACATAAAATGTTAATCAATTTTCTAAAAATTTGATATTTTATCCGTTTTAGAATATTTTGCGAAAATTTCAAAAAATAAAATACTTATCATATCGAATTTTAACAAATCTGTGTTTATTTTTATTTACTTAGGTACTTATTTCAAAAGTTTCAAGATTTTTTAAGATTTTCAAAGAAATTAAATTTCATGATGAATTTCAAAAACTCCAATTTTTATCGATCTTCAGTCAAGTTAATTTTTTATCGATTCTAAACGTTTCAATAAGTCGTAAAAGGATTTTAGAGATTGCATTTTTAATCATTTTTCAAAAAATCAACTTTTTAATCAATCTTGATCAAATTAAGTACATACATTTTTTACCCATTCTAAAATTTTCAATGATTTGTAAAAAAAAATTTAGGGACTGAATTTAAAAAATGAAAAAATAAATAATAATAAAGGAGTTTCAAAAATGGAATTCTTGACAGATCTTCAAAAACAAATTTTTTAAACGATCGTGATAAAAATAAAATTCTAAAATTTTCAATGTTTCGTAAAAAAAAAAAAATCAGACACTGAATTAAAGAAGAAAAAAAATTAAAGGTGTTTCAAAGTTATAATTTTTGACAGATCTTCAAATTGTCAAAATAAAAAATCGAATATTTAATCGGTTCTACAATTTTAAACGTTTCATAGAAAATATGTACGTAAAATCCGCACTCACCCATACATAGCGAAATTGGTCCAAAATTTCACCAAAGTATCCGATACTTTTCTGTCTTGCGGTGTCCATTTGGCTTCCAAGTCTTTATCGCGAAATATTGCAACGGTATCATCGGCATGAGAAACCCCTGGTGAAATTCAATTCACATTTTACAAATAACTCTTAAAATAAAGTATAGAATTTATAGAAGAAAAAAAGTCTGCACACAAACCCAGATCGATTGTTAAATTCGCGAAATCCTGATACGAAAATGATCCTCGGTGATCGTACAAGTACACATATCGACTATCATTATGCATCTGTACAGCCTTCAAAGAGGAATACGTAAAGAACGAATCTGACATCATCTACAAAAAAAAAGAAGATATTTATTAAATCTTTCAATTTTCAGGAATAAAGAATATTTTTAATTTTTTTTGAATACTTGATTTGGGGGGGGGGGGGAAGAGATATCTCAATTTTTCCATAGTATAATTTTATTATTTTTAGAAAATCATATTTTTTGGATGGGAATGAGAAATCTTTCAATTTCTTGGAACATTTAAAAAAGCTCATGTTTTTTTGGGGATAGGTACCCAAGTAGACTAATTTTGCATTTATTTTCCATTATTTTCCTTTCCCGAGCAGCACAATCGACAAATTATCGAAATAAAAAATCGACAGAATATCGAATTCGATAAAGTGTCGCGTTAGTTTCGCCTAAATCGTGAAATTATCTTTCGATATATAGATAGATTATCGACGAATTATAGTTAGTAAAAGTTTCGAGATTATAGTAAGATATTTTATCGATAATCTATCTATAATATCGAAAGATAATTTCACGATTTAGGCGAAACTAACGCGACACTTTATAGAATTCGATATTCTGTCGATTTTTTATTCCGATTTTTCGTCTTTTACTAGCTTTTTTCTATAATTAAAAATCATTAATTAGCATAATTAATACATTAAACTACATTATTCATGTTACGGTAAGAGGATCATTTCAGAAAAAGTCAAAAAAAATTATGGCTTGAACCATCTACCTCCTGCATGGTAATCCTCTTCCTTAACCACTATGCCATACCTTATCGTTGAGGAATCTGCAATAAAACGCTTATAATAGGCAGTTTAGTACTTCCAGACGTGTTGGACTTAGAAAAATTTTCACCAATTTGGAAATAATTTCAAATATCGTCACAAAGTCGTTGAAAAATCGTTCGACAAATTTCAGATTATTTGTCGATAATGTAGTTTCAAATATCGCCACAAAATCGTTGAAAAATCGAGTTCGAGGAATTTCAGATTACGTGTCGATAATATAGTTTTGAATATCTTCACAAAATCGTTAAAAAATTGAATTCGAGAAATTTCAGATAATTTGTCGATAATATAGTTTCAAATATCGTCACAAAATCGTTAAAAAATCGAGTTCGAGGAATTTCAGATTACGTGTCGATAATATAGTTTTGAATATCTTCACAAAATCGTTAAAAAATTGAATTCGAGAAATTTCAGATAATTTGTCGATAATATAGTTTCAAATATCGTCACAAAATCGTTAAAAAATCGTTCGACAAATTTCAGATTATTTGTCGATAATGTAGTTTCAAATATCGCCACAAAATCGTTGAAAAATCGAGTTCGAGGAATTTCAGATTACGTGTCGATAATATAGTTTTGAATATCTTCACAAAATCGTTAAAAAATTGAATTCGAGAAATTTCAGATAATTTGTCGATAATATAGTTTCAAATATCGTCACAAAATCGTTCGACAAATTTCAGATTATTTGTCGATAATGTAGTTTCAAATATCGCCACAAAATCGTTGAAAAATCGAGTTCGAGGAATTTCAGATTACGTGTCGATAATATAGTTTTGAATATCTTCACAAAATCGTTAAAAAATCGAGTTCGAGGAATTTCAGATTACGTGTCGATAATATAGTTTTGAATATCTTCACAAAATCGTTAAAAAATTGAATTCGAGAAATTTCAGATAATTTGTCGATAATATAGTTTCAAATATCGTCACAAAATCGTTAAAAAATCGAAATCGAGAAATTTCATATTAGGTGTCGATAATATAGTTTCAAATATCGTCACAAAATCGTTAGAAAATCGAATTCGAGAAATTGCATATTATGTGTCGATAATATAGTTTCAAATATCTTTACAAAATCGGTAAAAAATCGGATTCGATAAATTTAATATAATCTGTCGATAATATAGTTTCAAATGTCGTCAAAAAATCGGTAAAATATCGAAGTCGAGAAATTTCATATAATCTGTCGATAATATAGTATTAAATATCTTTACAAAATCGTTAAAAAATCGAATTCGATAAATTTAATATTCTTTGTCGATAATGTAGTTTCAAATACCTGCACAAAATCGGTGGAAAATCGGAATCGATAAATTTAATATTCTATGTCGATGAAATTGTACCGATAAATCTTTATAATATCGTGAGAACATCTATAGATTTTCAAACGATTTTTTATCGATACGTTACATCTTCCGATATTATCGATCGAGTGTGCCGCTTGGGTTCTTTTTTTTTAAAGTTTTTCTTCTATTTACCTATCTAGATAGGTATTTTGGAGAGAAAATTTCTCAATTTTTCCCATTTTTTTGAGGAAAAAAAATGTAGACGGTAGGTACCTATTTAAAAATGTTTGAATTTTTTTTTTTTTTTTTGAGTACCTAAGTCATTTTTCAATTTTTTGGATCACTTGAGAAAAAAATCTGGATTTTTTGGGGAGAGTAAAACGATTCGACAAATTTTTGGATTTTGTTTAAAATTCTTTGCAGAATTAAATTTTTATTTTTTGTGTGAAATTTTTTAAAATTTATTTAAAAATATAGTACAGGGTGTTCCGGACTGAGAGTAAAGCCTTCCAACCAGTAACTATGCAACTCATGTTGAGTCGATGTAGGTATGTTTGCATAACCTCCGGACTGCAGTGGCTGAGTTATGCTCATCGAAAAAAACAATTTTTTCGTTTACGCCGAGTGTTTTCAGCCTTGCGCTTCTCGACAACTGCAATAGTTAGAAAGTTGCGCTTTGCGGCATCGGATGGCAAATTTTGTGTAGAATTTGGATTATTTTTTCAATTTTTTGCAAAATAAAATTTCTTATTTTTTCCCCAAAAAAATATTTTTCATTTTTTTTAAAAATGTCTCAAGTTTTTCTGGATAAATTTTTTTCTAAATTTTTCAAGTGTATCTATAAAAATATCACTTTGATTTAAAAAATCTTTCAATCATAAAGAAGATTTCTAATAGTGTTTTTTTTTTGGGGGGGGGGGGGGGGGGGGGATTTAGGAAATAATTTTAACATACTTCGACGAACTTCAAAGCCGTTTCAAATCCAATGTTTTTAGATCCGAAATAAAAATCTACGATTTTCTGCGTCACGTTATCAACATCTTCAATCTTTGTCGTACGATAATATTCGTTAAGCAGTGGTAAAATACGCGTTTTGTCTGAGTTGAGAGCTTTTGCCAGTTTCGCATCATTTCTTAGATACGCTGTTTAAATAATATTCAATTATTCACGTATAATTTATCCATTTCTATTTGTTTCATTTCGAAGTTTTAGATACCTAGCTTACCTATTTATATTACATACGACTTACTTGCAACATGAAATGCTCCTTCACCAGAAGTGACACCAGTTATCCACGGTACCTTGGTTAAATACCCAGTTTTGCCAGGTTTTTGGGTCAAGAATGGCTGACTTTTGACGTTTGTTTCGATAATTGGCTTGAGCACCATATTGAGTCCGTCATCCCAAATCTATAGTAATAAATTGTAAAATGTTTAAAGTACAAGATGAAAAACAATTACATAAGTACATCGAGGTGAATCGAATTTCCGATTTTTTTTTTCTTCAAAAATTGTACGATTCATCTTTTGAACTTGAGGTGTGGACACCAATGTTCATTTCTGCCTAACTGGCTTCGTACAGTTATTAAAAAAGAAAAAAGAAAAACTCGATACGTTCATAATAACTATATTATCAAACCGACGCGTAGTCTTGTCTCCAAGGCGTAAAACTCTTCAGCTGGTATACGCTGCATACATTTCAAAATTTGCACTGATTTTTCTCGAAAACATCCACTAATGACCAGGATTGCCGTAGCTGTTGCTTCACCATATCCAATGTCGTGATGAGACCAATGAGCGAATGCACTACCGCTTTGTAAGATGGCTTTATGAAACAGTCCTTCAAACAAAAACAAAAAAAAAATTAGTACATTATGTTGATCTTTATTTTCTACAACCTTCATTTTTTTCAAAGAGAAAAAAATTGTCTATTTATTATTTTATTCCTAGCTGAATTTTAAATGATACATCTTTGATGAGTTGAAAAATGAAAAATTCAAAAATTTTGAAATTTCATCAATTTTGAATATTGACAGGGTATAAAATTCATTCGGAGAAAAATAAAAAAAATGGGTATTAATACTCATGAAAAAAACAATTTAATAGGTTAGGACCATAGGATTGGGAAATAATAATATCAACGCATTTATGAGGGATAAAATATGATTTTTTTTTTTTTTTTTAATGTAGGTATGTTTCCAATCGCAATTTTTCTTCCAAAGCTGTTTAGATTTTTTTATAAATTTTTTAAACGAAAATCAGTTTTCTTTTTTATTAAAAAGGCAATTTCAACAACAATTCTCTTCTTCTTTGCTTAATGAATTTTTTTGAAAAATGTTTTTAATAATAGGTACCCGAGCGGCACACTCGATCGGTAATATCGGAAGATGTAACGTATCGATAAAAAATCGTTTGAAAATCTATAGATGTTCTCACGATATTATAAAGATTTATCGGTACAATTTCATAGGCAAAAAATCTAAAAACTATCGAATTCGATATTATTAAAATTTTATGACGATATTTGTCAACGATACTATCGACAAAGAATATTAAATTTATCGATTTCGATTTTCCACCGATTTTGTGCAGATATTTGAAACTACATTATCGACAAAGAATATTAAAATGATCGAATTCGATTTTTTAACGATTTTGTAAAGATATTTAAAACTATATTATCGACAGATTATATGAAATTTCTCGACTCCGATATTTTACCGATTTTTTGACGATATTTGAAACTATATTATCGACAGATTATATTAAATTTATCGAATCCGATTTTTTACCGATTTTGTAAAGATAATTGAAACTATATTATCGACACGTAATATGAAATTTCTCTATTTCGATTTTTTTACGATTTTGTGACGATATTTGAAACTATATTATCGACAAATAATCTGAAATTCCTCGAATTCGATTTTTCAACGATTTTGTGGCGATATTTGAAACTACATTATCGACAAATAATCTGAAATTTGTCGAACGATCTTTCAACGATTTTGCGACGATATTTGAAATTATTTCCAAATTGGTGAAAATTCTTCTAAGTCCAACACGTCTGGAAGTACTAAACTGCCTATTATAAGCGTTTTATTGCTAATTCCTCAACGATAAGGTATGGCATAGTGGTTAAGGAAGAGGATTCCTTAGCAGGAGGTAGATGGTTCAAGCCCCACGGGTGGCAGATTTTTTATAATTTTTTTTGACTTTTTCTGAAATGATCCTCTTACCGTAACATGAATAATGTGTTTAGGCATAGTTTAATGTATTAATTATGCTAAATAATGATTTTTAATTATAGAAAAAAGCTAGTAAAAGACGAAAAATCGGAATAAAAAATCGATAAAAAATCGACAGAATATCGAATTCGATAAAGTGTCGCAAAAGTTCCGCCTAAATCGTGAAATTATCTTTCGATATTATAGATATATTATCGATAAAATATCTTACTATAATCTCGAAATTTTTGCTAACTATAATTCGTCGATAATCTATCTATATATCGAAAGATAATTTCACGATTTAGGCGGAACTAACGCGACACTTTATCGAATTCGATATTCTGTCGATTTTTTATTTCGATAATTTGTCGATTGTGCTGCTCGGGTAGGTATGGTTTATTATGAGAACAAATTTTTAGAGAAAAAAACTCAAAAATGAAGATTCTCAAAAATTTTTGAAAGAACTAATTCAAAATAAAACATGGAAAATATCAAATTGTTTTTTTAAATTTTTTCCAAGAAAATATTTCAAAATTATATAATTTTTCAATTTTTCCCATTTCTGGAAAAAATCAACTCTTGCATTATAAGGAACAACCGTTCTCTATTAAACGGTAGTCAATTTTCTAAGAAAAAATTGCTCAAAATTTTTTTTTCTCAATAATCGAGTCCACTCTGAGAGTTTATGATGAAAAAAATTGTTATTTTTCAATTCTACTCATTTTTGGAAAAAATGCATTCTAGCTTTGTTATAAGAACCGGGTGGTTCTAATTATGTGGTGGATTACACTTTTTCATTTAAATTTCAGCTCGACCCAATAGTACTTAGGTATCTAATGAAAGAAATTCAAAAATCCTATAGAATTTTTTTAATCAAAAAAATGCATTATTGAAAAATGTTTTAAAATTTTTTTTTTTTTAATTTCTAGGAAAAAATTTGTAAAATAGAAAGAGGTATTCCAAACAAAAAAATAAAAATTAGTAGCAAGAAAACTTTCCAAATATGTTTCGAAAAATTCTTTTTATTTTTATTATTATTTTTTTGGATGGATGAGTTTAAAAAAAAATCGAAATCCTTCCTGTCAACTTTTTTTAGAAATAATTCAAAAAAACTGATCGGATTTTTTCAAAAAGTTTTAATTTCGAAAGAAATTCAAAAATCCTACGAAACTTTAAAAAAATGTTATAAAAATATTTTTTAGAGCAAAAGTAAGTAGGAGCAAAACGGAGACTTTTCAAAAATTTTTGAAAACAATATGTTGAAAAAATTTACGAAAATGATGTTTTTAAACAATTCTCTATAGCAAATTTTTTTGATTCAAAATTTTTCTGAAAAAATTATACCTAAATTCCATCGTATAATTTTTAGATTTTTTTTTAATTCGCCCAAAGTTTTTTTTACAGAAGATACCTAGGTACTTCAAATTTTTGAAGAAAAAAAATCAAAAATCGTCTTTGTTTTTTATCCTGTTAGTTTTTTTAAATTTTAAATTTAAAATTTTTTTTTTTCATTTTTGATAAATTTTTAAAAATGACGAAAAAAATTCTGAACTTTTTTTTAAAAATCTCGAAACATGTTTTGAAAATTAAATTTTTAGCAGGGGTGCAAAAAATAAGGAATTTTTGCAATGAATTCGTTTTTTAAAGTTTATCGACTAAGTACAATTTTTTCAATTTTTTTTAAACGTAAAATATTTGTTAATTATAGTTAAATTGCTAAACAAAATATTTCATTTACAAGTTTTTTAGGTTCTTTGAAGAAAAATTTTGGGTGGAATAAATATCAAAAATTTTTAATTAACGGACACCCTAATTCAGATGCATGATTATTAACAACTACATCAGTATAATCAATTTTTTCATACCTTTACTCAGCGGCGAATACATATGCAAATGAATAGATGCGGCTCCAGCGCTGTACCCCAGCAACGTCACATTACCCGGATCACCACCAAACCGAGCAATATTTTCTTGAACCCAACGTAACGCCAATGCTTGATCCTTCATACCGAAATTACCACTGATTACGTCGTTGTTCATGCCAAAAAATCCTAATACACAAATTCATCTTATTACGAGACACCAAGCAATGCAAAAAACTGCTCATCAATCTGCCTACCTAAAATTCCTAATCGATAATTAATCGATACAAAAATCACATCTCGATCCATAAAATAGTCTGGACTGCAATATTCTCCAGCGCCGGTTAGGTATCCTCCACCATGAATAGCGATCATTACCGGAGTCTTACCCGTAGGCTTGAATAAATCCTATTTTGGCGAGGAATCAAATAATTAAACGATTCGTCTCAATTTCTCCCAATAATATTTGTTGTTTGTTTACCGTGGGTACGAAGACATTCAAATACAGACAATCCTCTTGTCCGGTAGAAAGGTTACTTTGGAGAGAATCTGCAGGCTGGATACATAGTGGAGGCGGTTTAGAGCAATCTTTGACTCCAGACCATGGCTTAATTGCGATAGGAGGCTGATAAAAGAAAAATAATTTTCGTTAGTTGTGTATCTATTTTAATTATAAAAATTGTAATATTTTTAAAAATTACCTTGAATCGTAACACTCCGACGGGGGCTTCTGCGTAAGGAATGCCATAAAATTGAAGAAATAAACGATCTTTTGCTGTCTTCTCAACAGTTCCATTGATAAGTCCATTATTAAATTCGACTAATTCACAATTCACGTACAGAACCAACGACGAAAAAATTAAACACAATATCACGTTCATATTTCCGACTCGTTAACACGTTTGGCAATTATAACTTTTTTGAAGATAATGATAAATGAAGAAAAATAATATTACGATAAATTTCTATAATTTATCACAAAAAAAAATTTAATTTAATTTAAAAATAATTTTTCAAAATTAAAACGTGACCTCTCGTAATTAATTGTGCCTCATTATTGATAATTTTCTTTGCTATCGGTAGCGACTGCCAGAAATCATGCTTATTTAAAGAAATCCCTCTACCCCTCCACCCCCACAGAATGCGGCTTTCAGTATACAAATACTGCATATCTTCTGCTTCTGCGAGAGTCGATAATTTATCCACCAAGTTTTCATTGGGTGCACTGTAGATAAGATAGATTTGAAATGTTGCCAAAATATAATAATTATTTTACTACCAAGATCATTTTTCGATGTAATTAATTAAGATGAATTCGTGAAATTTTACTTGGACTATGAAACCAGTTTTATCGTTGTATTCATTTTTATTGCTAATTTATTTTAACATCAATACTGTTAGCAAGAACGTATACCTTTCTAGTGAGTGCATGTAACCAAACTGACTTTATTCTTATCTACGTATGTACGATACAACAATTATATATTTTCGTATCTACGTCTTACTTCTACGTACGTATTCTAACACGCCACCTCGAAAATGTAATCTAATTATCTCTAAAATATCTAAAACTGTATAGCATAAAATACATCAATAAAATGCATATTAAAATACAACGACACGAGGAAATAAATCTGATAACACAATAACAATAATTATATAACATAGCAAAATAAATATGAAAATTAAACATTCTACCTATATCATGTAGATACACGAATCGATTCAAATAACAATAAGAACACTGATACGAATGCATCGAAAAAATCTGTATCAATAGAAAACTAAACTAGCAAACGTTCATTAGACTACGAAAACGAATAACTCTATTTTTATCTAGTGGCTTGGTAAGGCAATCTGCTAAATTATCTTCCGTCGCCACCTTACCTACACAAATTTCTCCCTTCGACACTAAATCGGAAACGAATCGCTTGGCAATATCTATGTGTTTACTTCGGCCTGTAAAATTACCCCTAGTTGCTAAATCTTTTGCACCTGAATTATCTTCATAAATTACGATCTCATATCCTTTAAATCCAAACTCACACAATAATCCTTTCAACCACATCACTTCTTGAGTAGCATCAGCTAAAGCATAAAATTCTGCCTGCGTACTCGCTCTCGTTACAGCTCCCTGTTTTACGCTTTTCCAGAGTACTGAATTACCAAAGACTCTCACCATAAAACCCGAAGTTGACTTCCTATCATTGATGTCTCCGGCGAAGTCTGCATCAACATAGCAATCCAAAATGACGTCACATTTGTTTGAAAATTTCAAGCATAAATCTCGAGTATGGTAAAGATAGTTTAAAATACGTAAGGCATAATCGAAATATTCTGCGTTATAACTTGACTGAAATCGGCTCAAATAATTCGTTGCAAAAGCTACATCAGGTCTGGTTCCGGCTGCGATGTATAATAGCGCACCGATAAGGCTTCGATATGGTAAATCACTTTCGTTTTCTCCTTCTAATTTTTTTAACTTTAAACCAACTTCCATCGGAGTTCCAAAACGTTTATTTGAATCAATTATTCTATACTTTTCTGCCAAACTTTCGATGTATTTCTTTTGTGACATTTTCATAACACCTTCCAGCCTGTTGTAATCAAAATCAATTCCAAGGTAATTCGATAAAGGTCCCATAATCTTCATTTTGAAACGATCACATAGAATCTTCTTTATTTTCTGGATAAGTTCTTGATCATCTCCGCATATCAACAAATCATCGACATAAACGAGGATATTAATTACCTTTCCTTTGGATTTTTTCACGTAAATACACGGCTCAGATTTCAGACTTACAAAACCTAACGAAGTTAAAAATTCATGCAAACACTCGTACCAACATCTCGCACTCTCTGGTAAACCATATAACGCCCTATTCAACCTGTAAACTTTTCGAGAATTTCGTTTGATATACCCTTTTGGCTGTTCTACATACACCTCAGATTTAATCTCACCGTTCAAATAAGCACACTCGACATCAAACTGCTCAATATGCCAACCATTCCTCAACGCTAACGATAAATAGGCTCTCACTGCTGCTAAACCTACAACTGGCGAATATACGAGAATTTCTTCATTACCTTCTTGTTGATATCCCAAAGCTACGAGTCTTGCCTTGTATCTTCCATTTGATTTTTTCGTAAAAATCCATTTCAGCTGAATCACTTTTTTTTCATTTGGACGATCGACGAGGGTCCATGTTTCATTACGTTCGATATTTTCCATTTCCAAATCCATCGCTTGTTTCCATTTTTCTGCGTTTTCATCCGTTATTGCCTGTTCATAAGTAGTAGGTGCTCCGATTTGAGAAAAATATGCAACTGGATTACCATACCAATCAGGCTTTTTGCGATCTCGAGTTGGCCTAGTAGGAATATTTTCTTCATTACGCGAAGTTTCAGGTTCAGGTTCAGGTTCGCTCGAGCTTTCATCGTCTTCACTTTCGAGATATACAATTCTGCTTTTGTTCGGATCGATAATTTTGACATTCCTACTCACTCGAATCTCTCCATTAACTAACACTCGATATCCTGTGTCTTCATAACCTATCACTTTACCTTCGACACCTTTCTTGCTCCATTTATCCTCACGCCTCTGATCTGGAATTCTCACAAAACACGAAGATCCATATAACACTAGATTTGATACGTTTGGCTTCTCCTTAAAAATTATTTCGTAAGGTGTCTTGTTTTCCATCGAGTTGGCGAAAATTCGGTTACCTAGGTATACAGCTGTTCGGACTACTTCTGGCCAATATTTCTTATCTATTCTAGCTTCGTCAAAAAGACAATTCGACCTATCCATGATAATTTGATTATACCTCTCGGCAACTCCGTTTAGAGCTTGGGTGTAGGGTGGTACATTCTGTATTTTGAATCCTTTTTCTGCTTCGAATTGGTAAAATCGTTCGTTCAAATATTCTCGGCCATTATCGCAGCGTAATTTCTTTACCTTCTTGCCTGTCTGCGTCTCCATCGTGTTATAATAATGTTGAAAACAATCGAACACATCTGCCTTTGATTGAATCGCATAAACTGCTACGTATTTGCTGTAGTCGTCGATAAAGGTGACAAAAAAACGTTCACCCTTGTTACCTGTTGTACGATGAGGGCCATTTACATCGGTATGTACTATTTCCAAAATCTCTCTCGCCCTCTCACGGCCTCCTCCAAAAGGCGGAACTTTCATCTTATTCCTTCTACATATATCACACTCTACAAACTCGTTCGACATTTTTTCAGGCAGACCTCCGATCATTTGATGCTCACACAACGCCTTCAAATCATAAAAATTTACGTGGCCTAAAACACGATGCCAATATCTGCGATCATTCGAAGCTACCTTTTTATTACACAATAAAGCGTCTGAATTAATCGGACTTTGATTTCCCCCTTGAAAAACGCAATTAATTTCGTAAAATTTCCCTTCCTTTCGACCTACACAAATCAGTTCCCAATTACGATTATAAATTTCAGCTTTACCATCGCCAAGTACCACTTTATAACCTGCACTATCTATGGTACTAGCACTCAATAAATTATGGGATAAATCTTCGACTAGATAAACATTACGAATATTACAGGGAATAATTTTTCTACCTATTTTAAATTCTACATTTACATTACCTATATAATTTGATATACACTGATGACTATCGCCCATTTTTACCGTCACTGGGCTTTTTAATTTTATACAGCTACTGAAATATTCCTTTTTACACACCATATGATCCGTTGCTCCGCTGTCGAGTAGCCACATCATCGAATTCGAACTTTGCACATTTGATTGATTGACTATTTTCTCGTCAACTTCGACTAGAAAGGACTCGGCTCCAGGGTGACGACTTTTTCCATTTCTACGATAAGGACGGCGACCTCTTCCACGACGAAAATTATTATTGGAGCCTCGACCTTGACGATTGTTCTGATTTCTACAATTACGACTGATATGACCATGTTTACCACACGAATAGCATTTGAAATCGGAACCGCGCTGAACTTTGAAAACTTCCTTCGTCGTCGGAGTCTCTTCAGGTTCACCTTTTGAGGAATCATTCTTTGGTGTTTCGTCACTCGTATCCGACTTAGGGGTCGATGTTTGAGGGGTCTGGACAACTTCACTTTCACCTGGGCCTCTGCCTCGCGATAGGAATTTATTTCTCACGTAATCGTATTTGTTTTGGTCTGGAGGCAGCACGTCTATCATATCAACGATATGCTTCATATTAGGCGGTAACTTGAGCATTAAATATTCGAGTTTCGACGTGTTGTCTAACGTTTTTCCAGCCGACTTCACCTTGGATAATATAGCATCAAATCGCGATAGGAATGTTTGAGGACTCTCGTTTCTTTCATCAAATTTCAGCAACGAAAGTTCTTGCAAGGCCATGATTCGAAGACTTTCGGACTGTCGGTCGTATGTGCCCATCAGTTTGTCCCACATACCTTTAGCAGTGGTCTCCTCCATCAGAGAATCCAGAATTTCGTTGGAAACGTATTTCACAATAAAATTACGCGCTTTCGAATCATCGAGTTTACCATTTTTATCATCGTTCGCGGGTACTTTATCGAGGGCATCTGCACAATCTTTTGCCTCTAAAAACAATCGCATACGAAATTTCCACGACGCGAAATTTTGGCCATCGAATCTTGGCACACTCGGTACAAAAACATCGTTCATTTTATCCATATTCATGAAAAAATTTACACTATAACTCTAGTTGCGCAAAAATTCACGAAATTTCTCAAGTTGATCATAGTTTGACAGGAAATTTGATCAATAACCACGCGCTACCATGTTAGCAAGAACGTATACCTTTCTAGTGAGTGCATGTAACCAAACTGACTTTATTCTTATCTACGTATGTACGATACAACAATTATATATTTTCGTATCTACGTCTTACTTCTACGTACGTATTCTAACAAATACACATTCAGTATTATGTCGAAAGTTAAAAAACAATTTGAAACATGATGCTCAACAAAGGGTCATCAACCTTTCTACCTCAGATTATTTTTCTCCAAAAAAAAACAAGCGATTTCCCCTCCCAAAAAAACAAGAGATATTTTCACCCGAATAATCGAGGTCCTCTCTCCCAATTTTTTTCACCAAAAATTAATTAGAAAATATTTAAGTACAAATATTTTCTCCAAAAGAAAAAAATATACCGATTTATATATTTTCTAAAAATGAATCAATACTTGGAATTTGTTTTGAAAAGTCTGAGAAATATTTTCACTCTGAAAAAATTTGGAACAAATGCCCCTTTCAAAATTGAAAAGTTTTCTTCACTCCAAAAAAATGGTGATTTTTTTTTTCTCGCAAAACAAAATTTTATTAATGATTCTTTTTCTTGCAAAAAAAAAAAAAAAAAAAAAAAACAGAAATTTTTTATTTATCTAGGTATTTATAAACTTTTTGCTTGAATTTCACATCACAAACTCTTTCATTTTTCACGATTTCAGTTTTTTTATTTTTTATTTTTTATTTTTTATTTTTTTTAAATCTAGTGTTGAAAAAAAATCTAAAAAAATGGGCGTTCAATGGTGGAAAATCCACTATAGTAAGTATATCAGTTTCCTAAGTTTTCTAAAATGAAGTCAAGTTATTTAAATTTTATTTTCCAACAATTATTTTTCCATTTTTTTTGAAACTATTTTATGAACAAATTTCGCATTTATAAAAAAATTTGGATTATTTTTCCAAATCAACGATTGAAAAAAAATTTTGAAAAATTTACTTGCGATTTTTTTTTGAAGGATTTTTTTCTTGAAGAATTTTGTAAAAAAAAAAAAAAAAAAAAAAAAAAAACATTTATATTTCTTTAGAAGAAGTTTTTCTGAGTGATCATTTTTTGATTATTTTTGTGTGCAAGTTTTTTGATTTCTCCACGATAATTTTTACTCTTCGTTTCACTCAAAAAAAAAATGTTTTGGCGATATTTTTCAGATTTTTAAGTACTTTTTAATGTAGATATTTCAAAACTTCACTATTTCCCAAGTATTTTTGGTGAAAATATTCAAAAAAGGAGTTTCAACTTTTATTTTGAAAATAAATAGGTAATTTTTTCAATTTTTTTTGGGGGGAAATTTTTTATGATAGAATTTTTTTAAAGAAATTTTTGATTTTTTTTTTCAATTGAACTATTCTTATAAATCATTAATTCAACACATTTTTTTTTGTTGAGAATTTACATAAAAAAATAATTTTGTAAAGAAAAATTCCGTTTAAACGTATAATTTTTTCTTCAAAGAATTTTTTCGTTCAAGATGATTTCAACTCTTTTCTTTCACTTGAAAAATTTATTTCTAAAAGAAGTTTTGAGATTTTTTTTGTTGAAATTTTCAAACATTTTTTTTTTTTTTTTTTTTTTTTTTGCTTTTTAAACTGTGAATTATTGACATTTCTTTCACTCCAGAATTTTTTTTAAGCTTTGGAAATACATAATAATTTTTTGTCAAAATTTCTTACAACAAAAAAAAGTTTAGAATTTTAAAAATATTTTTTAAATCAATGTTTTCGATTTTTAAAGTAAACTTTTTTCAAAATTGTAGGTATATATTTTTTTTGAATAAATTTCTTATTATTTTCACAAACAGATTTTCATTTTTCTATTTTTTAAAAATAATATTTAAAAGACAATTTTCTAATTAATTTTTAAAAATTACTTACGACATTATGAGGTATTTCCGCATTTTGCTCATTTTTCACTCGAAAAAAAATTCTGTAAAATTCTTTTTGGACATAAATTTTTGAAAAAATCTTGTCCACACACCGTTGAAAAAACAATTTTTAATTTTATTTTAAATTATTCTGTTCGAAATTAGCACTGAAGTCTGTTTATAGGAAAATGAAAAAAAAACAAGTCTCGCGATTGAAGAAATTATACGTATTAACGTAACTTTATTTTACATTTAGAATTAACTCGAATGAATCGCCTTCGAATAAACAACTATACAACCAATACTCCTCGAAAACATTACACTCGAGAGAGTTGCATTTAGCTCGAGCTCGTAAATCGCTGTTTCGATAATTGTTTTGATAACGTAAGTTAATAAAATTCTGTTTTATTTTATGTAATTTACCTGGAATCGTAAAGCTCCAAATGGAAGCTCGGCGCGACTATATTTCAAAAAATCCATCTACATGGACATTTCTGGTTCCGTTGGTAGTTCCACTGAGTGTTTCTACCAACAAATTGGCGCCACTATGCGTGTAAAAAATAAAGAATACGGTTGAACATACAAACAAAGACACAAACATTTAAAAAAAATTTTATCTGCTTTATTCAACCGAACTAACAACAAAACTAAACGATGTTCGAATTTTTAGTTTTTTCTCCCCTAACTTAGATTAGACTGTCAATAAAATCGTCACCTTGTTTAAGCAAAATTTATTTGAAAGAGAAATTCGTTCATTGATTTGTCAACGTTTCTATAGGTATGTCCATGCCCTACTTAGCAACGTCGGCAACACTTGGCAAAAGTATTAAAAGTCAGAAAAATATGTAAAATAATAACGAATGGAAAAAATGAACGTCTACTTACTTTTCTTTAATTTTAAATCGAGAAATTTCAACAAAAACCCAAGCTGTCATTTGCGATGGATTCCTTTGATAAATCCATTTTTTTAGTCATTTCAAAAATAAATCTCTTTTATAATTCAAGATGGAAATTATCGTCGATGGAAAATTTAATTAGGTAGTACAACATGATAAAATTCGTACAAGTTTATTAGGTACCCAATTTGCAATTTTTCCAAAATATCGCCAAAGTTGAGTATTATTTTTTGAGATGAATTTTTTTTTAAATGAAAACAAAATAGATTCATTTTTTTTTTAAATTTTCAAAACCGGATCTACTGAAAAATTTAGCCTGCAAAGATTTGACAATCTATTCAAAAATATTCAAAAATTCAAGTTCTGAAAAATTTGATTAGGTATTGAAAATTTTTTATAATATTTTCATTATTAAAAAATCTCAAAAAAATTGAACTTGTAATTTTTTTTAATACATACAATATTTTTGAAAAATTGTTAAAATTCAACCATTGAAAAAATTATCAAAAAACAAGCATTGTAAACTAGAAATTTTCATCATTGAAAAATGTTCAAAAATTTGATTAGATATCCATTAAAAGATGGTATTCAGAAGTTCAATTACAGAAATTTTTCAAGAATTTAAACATCGAAATTAAAAAATGTCATCCCCGAATTTTTCGAAGATTCGACCACTAATTTTTTTTAAATTATAACTTTATCGAAATTTTCAAAAATTTGACAATATTAAAAAATTCTTAAAGAAATTTATTAAGTATGGTGTAAAATTTAGAAAGTTATTTTTTTGAACATTTATCAATTGGTAAAATAAATGTTAAAATTTTTGTTCTTTGAAAAATTCCCAAAAATTCGAATTTAATAAAATGTTGAAAAACTTTACTTACTGCTGTATAATTGTAATAAGTAGATATCATAGTCGAAGAAAACTTACTCTTTTCCGCAAAAATCGTTACTGCACCCAGATGTAAGTGAAAATTTTCATAAAAATTTCACTCGAAGAATTTTCAATCATTTCATGGACATTAAAGTCAAAGATTAATCGCCTTCAAAAAACAACTATGCAACCAATATCGCTTGAAAACTGCTTCCCTTTTTGTTTGACAAGCTACTTGTAGGCACTAGGCACTACACATTTTATGTACCATGTATTTATAGCTAAGAGACCTATCAACTTGTAGATTATAATAATTACTCGTAGAACGTTTGTTCACACAAAAATTGAAAAAAAATTTCACAAGAGAAAAGTTCGTGATTTTAAAAATTGGGAGATTTTTCCATCATTTTAAGTGAAAAAGTTCTTTTCTCAAAAAATAGGCGATTTTTTTTCTCTGAAAAATAGAAATAACTAATATTTTGCTTCTCAAAAAAAAATGAAATTTTTTTCTTCAAAAAATCAAAAGATTCAAAATGATACCAGGAAAAACTCAAAATGTTCGCTACAGATTATTTTTATCCATCTTTTTAATTTCTCTTCAAAATAATTTGAAAGCCATTTTTCAACTTCGAAAAAAGTGAAAATCTTGTTCTAAAAATTTCCCATAATACTGAGATTTTTCCTTCAAAATACATTTATATTTCTTCTTAAAAAAATCAAAGTTTTTTTATTCCAAAAAAATTAAGGAATATTTTTCCTCTAGAAAAATAAGGTATTTTTTCAAAGAAATAAAGATATTTTATTCTTTATCAATTTAAAAAAAAATCTACACAAGAGTTGAGATTTATCTCTTTGAAAAGTTGAAATTATTTTCTAAAAAATACAAAGATATTTTCTGCTAAAAAAATACCTACCTAGATATTAATGATTTTTTTTCCTCCGAAAAATTAAAAAAAAATTGTTTCTCAAAAAAGTAAAAAGGGTTTCCCAAGAAAATTTGTGATTTTTTTCTAAAAAAAATATTCATTTTTAAAAATTAAGAGAATTTATCATAACTTTACAATGCCTCTAGAAAATTTAAAAAAAATTTTCCTTCAATACTTGAAATAAATTCTCTGAAAAAATTACCTACCTACAGCTCTTTCCAACATTTGAAAAAAATCAAAGTTGAGATATTTTTTCTTAAAAATGATAGGTAAGGATTTTTCTTTTAAAAAAATAGAGGAATCATATAATAAATTATTCATTTCAAGTAAGTTTTAAAAAAAATTCTGAAAAAATAAGAAATAGTTCTTTAAAAATATCAATACCTACCTAGTTTTTTTTTATTCCAAAAAAATGAAAAATATTTTTACTAGAGAAAAGTTTGTAAATTGAGAGATTTTTTCATACTTTTCTAATCCCCCCCCCCCCCCCTCCAAAAAATAGTAGAGAATTTTTTTCTAAAAACTTCAAAAACTACTTTACTCAAAAGAAATCAAATAAAGTTCTCCTCCAAAATAAATTTTAATTTTTTCCCCTTCAAAAATAGAGATATCTACGTACCTAAATCTTTCTCAAAAAAAAATTTAAAAAAAGAATTAGGCTTTGTACTTATTAAAAATATTTACAGAGGTTTTTTCTACAAAAAAAAGTTTAAAAGTTCTCTCTCAAAAAATAAGAGGTTTTTCTGAAAAATTGAAATTTTTTTCTTCAAAAAAATCAAAATGAGATCAAGAAAAACGTCGAAATTTTCACTAAAAACAGGTATTGGGAGATTTTTTCTCCGTCTTTTTAATTTCTCTTGAAAATAATAATTAAGAAGCCATTTTTTAAAAACTTGACTTAGGCCCGTATTTTAAAAATTTCCTTATACTTAAGGCGAAGCGTTCTTACACAGACCAAGTAGTTTTGTTTATTTTTTCCATACAAATAAATGGCTGCTCGATGTAAATTGACACGATACGTGTGAAATCGCCTCGCCTTAAGGTCAATGTTTGCTTAAGCAAATTTTTAAAATACGGGCCTAAGAGATTTTCCAAAATATTGTGATTTCCCCTTCAAAATTTATATTCCTTCTCAAAAAATTGAAGTTTTTTTATTACAAAAAAATTAAGGATTTTTTTCTCAAAGAAATTATGCGAATTTTTCTGTCTAATTTTTTTTTAATTTCTACCAAAAAATTTGAGATTATTTATCTATGTTAAGTAAGTACCTATTCCATAATAATCGAACGCATAAATATTATAAAATTGCATATAAAAAATAACCATATTACAAAGTGAAATCTAATCTGGTACCTACGGTTTCGTTGAAATTTTGAATATTTTTCACCAATTCGAAATATACGCTGTCGATAAAACAATCAACTTATTTAATTTCGACTCGAGCTACCTCTACAGGGTGTCCCGTCACCAGTTGACACCCCTTCACCAGCGACATAGTCAACTCAAACTAAGCTCATGTATGCATGTTTGCCGACCCTGTGAATTAAAGGGGCAAAGATATGCTCAACTGAAAATTTTCATTTTCCAGTTTCGTTTCAGATTTTTAACCATGCGCTACTCGACAGCCGAGATAGGTAGAAAGTTGCACTTTGCGGCGTTGGAAAGGAAATTTTGTGTAGAATTTTTTAGTGGGGTTGATAATTGTACTAGGTAATCAGGGGGGTCTGTACTGCACTAATAATTGCGATTGTTTTGCAATTTTTGAGGAAATCTCAAAAAAGTTTCATCATTTGGTATTATTATTATGGTTTCCCTTGGATGAAAAAAGTTTGACCTTTTGAATGCCGCAAACCGGACTCTTCTATCTCTCTTGGTTAAAAAGTTATAGCAATTTCAATTTCAAAATCTTAGCAGAAAAAAAATTAATTTTTTGAAAAAATTTTAAAATTCCTTTTTATGTTATTTTTGAAACTTGATACCTAACATAACTAATGATTTTGAGTGAAACTCGATGTTTAAAATAAAGTAAACAACATTTTAGAAAAAAAATTTTTTTTGAATTTTTTCATTTCTTTTTTTTAGACCTGATTTTGAAATTGAAATTGCTATAACTTTTTAACGAAGTGAGATAGAAGGGTCTGGTTTGCGGCATTCAAAAGGTCAAACTTTTTTCATCCAAGGGAAGCCATAATAATAATACCAAATGATGAAACTTTTTTGAGATTTCCCCAAAAATTGCAAAAAAATCGCCAATTTTGAACACGTTTTTCAAGATAATTAGTGCAGCACAGACCCCCCTGATTACCTAGTTCAATGATCAACCCCACTAAAGAATTCTACACAAAATTTCCTTTCCAACGCCGCAAAGTGCAACTTTCTACCTATCTCGGTTGTCGAGTAGCGCATGGTTAAAAATCTGAAACGAAACTAAAAAATGAAAATTTTCAGTTGAGCATATCTTTGCCCCTTCAATTCACAGGGTCGGCAAACATGCATACATGAGCTTAGTTTGAGTTGACTATATCGCTGGTGAAGGTGTGTCAACTGGTGACGGGACACCCTGCATATTACATTTTCGGTTTATTCGTCATATCGAAGCTCGTACTCGTATATTTTATTACGACACGTCCACCGCGTGTTGTATCGAAACAGTGACACTTGAAAAATTAAAAAAAATACCGCAGCTTGTCTTTTTTTTACTATTTTGTACAAGATCAACGACACTTCTTATCATCCCACGTAGAAAAATACCCTATGGTAAGAAAAAAAATACCATAAGGTATTTTCGTCAACCAGTAGTACACCTCTGGTTACCACGAGTTTACCACTAATAAACCACATTTGATCGTTTTTTCGAATGGCTGCGAACCAAGATGTCGATATCGCCTAAAGATTCGTCGGCTTTTCCAACTAGGCCAATATCGTTTTTTGTAGATGAACAATACGGCTCAAATACCAACACTGAACTGCAACAAGGATCATCTCGCTTCCAGCCAATTTTATTACAATATTACGGTTGAAAACAAATACTTTTTTTTTCATCGATGTCGATTTATACTAAAAATACGACTAATTTAAAACGAAATTTAATCTTGTTTTTTACCAAGAAACTCTCTCTACGTAACGTTTTGTTCGTTCCATGCAACGAAAGACAAGCAAAAAACCAATATTTATCATTGCTCCGCATACAAAGTACGAACCTACGTTGACATTTTCGCAGAATTGTTTCTCGTGTAAGTATAAATGATAAAAACCTCTTCGGTTTAAAAGATAACACCTAAATAATTACTTTACGTTCCGGTGAAGAGAAAGTTTCATTAGAAAGGTCCACGTGCATATTTAATGGATCTTATTACACAATCTTGCACTGTATAAGCTCAATCAGCAATCTCGTTATTCTCAAATACCTACGTAAAATTCTACAGCACACCGAATAAGCAAAACAAGCCACATAATATATTTTCAGCCTTAGGACGTTTCATCCAAGTGAAAAATTCGATTTCTCAGATTCGTAGGTACCATATTGCCCAATTTTATAATACGTTCTCCGATCAAAGGGTCGTTTTTCCGACCATATTCCATGTGTACATAATTCGAGAACCAGCCGATTGGAAACGGACGTCATTGTCTTCATCCACAGTTCTGGCGAATTATCCTGTTCATTTGTTCTTCCACTGAGTAAGATTGGCCTCCGTTCCATGACACTTTGGTCTATTTATATACTATTTCGACAGGAAAACTTAATTTATAAAAAAATACTACTACGACGTTCCAAGTTGACAACAAAAATGCCTACTCGAGTGAAATTAATCACTTCTCTCTGGCTTTTCTTCTTCTCCTTCTTCTTCTTGTATTGACAAAAAAATGAAAATAAATATGAAAAATGTCAACTAGGCGATAAACAAGGGATTATATTTCAAACAGTGGAGAAAATTTTCTAATTTGGTCGACTTATAATAATTAAATGTAATCCCTGAAGAAATCAGTACAAAAATTGTACCAACTAATAACAAATCGAGTAGTGGACCAAGAACGAATCAATAACTTCGACAAATGCTTCATGCAACCCAGAAGTTTTATCGCACATTAATTGGAAATTTTCCCATATTCGAGTATATACGTATAATATGTTTTCTATCAATCAAACTAGGTAACTCGGTATTTTGTAGAATGTGCGTAATTCTATCTTTTCCCGTATAGGTGGAGGATTGATTTTTTTTAAATGTTGAATGTGAGCATGATTATTTTCTTCGAAAGAAATTAATCATTTTCGGCGCCACAAATAAATGAGAGATTTTCGTCGATTACGTCGAAATTGAGAAATTATTTTTTTCACAAAAAAACAAGAGATTTTTCCTTTGGAAAAGTTGAGAAATTTTTTCTCGCAGAAAATAGATTTTTTTAAACGAAGTGTGGAGTTTTTTTTTGTGTATGTGATGAAAATATTTTGTATTTTGGAAAAATTAATATTATTTTTTTTTCACTGAAAAAGTTGAAAAATTTTTTATCTAAAATTTTTTCCAAAAAATGAGAAATTTATAGAGAAACTTTCAAAAAATTTCAACCCCATAAAAGTTTTGAAGAGTTGCAAAAAATTAAACGATTTTTTAAATCTAAAAATGATGACAGATTTATTCAAAAAAATTGAATTATTTTCATTTCAACAAAAAATTTAAGAATTTTTTTTTGAAAGAATTTGAATTTTCTAAAAAATTTACATTTTTTGCTCCAAAAAATTAAAAAAATTTCTTACTCAGAAAATTGAGAATTTTTCTCTTCAAAAAACGTTGTATGTTTTTGGGAAGAGGGATTCAAGAAATATTTTTACTTCAAAAATATTAAAAACAAATTTATCTACAAAAAAGTTGAACAATATTTTGGCTAATAATTTTTAAAAAAATTTTCTTGCATGAAATTTTTTTTATTCTGCATAAAACAATAAGAATTCATTTCTACAAAAAAAAAAAAAAAAACTTGGAATTTCTTACCCAAAAAATTATGTTTTTTAGGTATCTCTCTGAAAATAAAAAGGAAACAATTTTCTCCAAAAAATTGAGATTTTCTTTTTCAAAAAACTGAAGTATCTTCACCTCAAAAAGTTGAGAAAACTAGTAAAAAAAAATTTAAAAATTTTCCACCTCAAAAAAATTGAGAGATTTTTTGGAGAAGATCAAGAAATATTAAAATTTCAAAAAAAAAAGTTATAAGCACTAAAAAATTGTCATCAATTTTTTGTTCTTTTTGGAAATATTTACATTATTAAAAAATTTGAATTTTTTCCTTCATGAAACAGAGTTTTTTTCATAAAAAATAGAGGTTTTTTTCATCAAAAAACAATTTTTTTTTAAATAATTTATTCAATCCAGAAAATTGAGACGTTTCTCGTTTCAAAAAATTTAGCCGTATTTCACTCAAAAATATTCAGAAATTCTAAATTCTAAAAAATATAGCAATTTTTTGTTCTGAAACAATTTCCTCTAGAGATCTTTCAATTTATAATAATTTGTTTTCTCCAAAAAATTTAAAACTTTTTTCCCCAATAAATTGAGATCTTTTTCTCAAAAAGATTAGAGAAAATTCAAAAAATATTTTTTCATTCCAAAAAAATTGAGAATACTCGCAAAAAGTCAACAAAACTTTTATTTTTCAGAAAGAGATTGGAATTTTTGGAGAAGAATTCAAAAAAAAAAAAAATCCAAAAAAGTTTTAAAAAAGGTAAGTATTTCAAAAATAAATGGGGAAATTTTTTTACTTAAAGAAATTAAAAAATTTTCGTTTTCAAAACAACAAGAGATCTTTTCTAAAGATTTTTTAGTGAAAAATTACGATTTTTCGAGAAATCAAAATTCTACAAATTTTTATATTTATAAAAAAGATTGAAAAATGTTTGTACTTCAAAGAATATAGAGAAATTTCCTTATGCCAAAAATTTAAGCAATTCTTTTTTCCAAAAAATTCAGCATTTGTTTTTGTTCCAAAATATTTTGTTATTATCCATACTTAAAATTGAAATTTTTTTCCCCAAAATATTTTTAAAAATTTGGAAAAAAAATCAAAAATATTCCAAAAACAATGAGAAAACTTGCAAAAAATTCAAAGATTTTCGACTCCAATTTATTTTTAAATTAGGTAAACAATTTTTTTACTTCAAAGAAACTGAGAATTTTTTTCTCTAATCAATTTTAAAGGATTTTCCGAGAAACTAAATCATTTCTTTTAAATACAAAAAATTGGAAGATTTTGTTTTAAAAAATTGAAAATGTTTTATCCACTAAAAAATTGGTATTTTTCATATTTTAAACTTGTTATTTTAATTCAATAAAAAAATAATGAAAAAAAAAAAAAAATGAGATGACTCCCAAAAAATTAAGATATTCAAAAAAATCACGATTTTTCTCCAAAAATTAAATTGAGACATATTTTTAGTCTAAAAAAAATCCGATTAAATTTTTTCCGACAAAACATTAAAAAAAAAATTGAAAAAAAATCATACCAAGAAATTGGAGAATTTTTTTCTACAAAAAATTGAAAGTTTTTCCCCAACAAAACTGATATTTTAATTTTTGCATTTTCGGAGTTTTCTAGCTTATTTCACTTTTGAAAATTTGACTGCTGTTTGAGAAACCCAAGTTACTGCAACCCCGGCCATGCTGTCAAAAAGTCTTGAAACTTATACCTACGTAAGTATGCAGAAAAACTTGGACGAATATAGCTCATATAATTTTTTAGAAACTCGTTGTTCTAAATACGAACTTAAATATTAAGAATAAATCTGTTGAGCGTTTTCTTACTCGTTTTGAAAAATTTGTTTCGATGAACCTATTTTTAAATCTGATCTCAATTTAATACACCTTAAAAAGTTACTCTTCGAATTAAGCAGTTAAGTTTGAAACGACGAAGATAAAAATGGAATACTCGTGGACGAAATTGACTGTTTACATAGGATGTTCAAGTTTTCCACTCCGGTAATACTTCGGTGGCTATTTTCATCGAAATCCATCGCAAGGAAAAAAGCTCCGTTATTCAAATAGCATTCGACATAGAAGAGCACGAGATAATCCTACGTATACATTCAGAAATGCATAAATTATGGACACTGACATACGACAGGCATCGATATCTAAATTAAAATGCAATAATTTCTATGAACCAAAGGTCAATGCAGACTAAGTATCATCTTATCACACCCGGTAGCGTAAATAACCTCATAACAACGCTCCTGATAATTACGAACGCCTTTTTTCTTTTTTTTTTCGCAAGCACGTGCTTTAATTAATAGCATTTTCAAGAAATTACCTCCACCGGTGAATTTGTTATAATGTTACAAATTATCAGTATTTTGCATAATTTTTTCTTAACGTCACCGTAACGTCATAAAATCCATTATTTCGATAAACTTTAAATACTCGTATCGATACATTCGCAGAGCAAATTATCATTTGTCGTGATCGGTGATAGTTCATCATGTTCAAGTATTTCAGTTTATTTCTCTGTGTGTTGGCGGTCTCCAGAGGTAAGCGAATTTTCTAACGAACTTCGGTAATAAATACTTCGTATGTGATTTCGAATTCGGTTCGAGTTGTACCCTCACTTTACGGTGGATTGATCTGATTTTTTGTGTTCGAGGTTTTATGTTTGTTTTACCGGAACTTTTTTCGAAAAATGGAAATATTACGTTGACATGTAATATTCAGAGTTTTTTTGTGTTATTCGTACTGTTCGTAGCATACTTGATGACAAAGATCAAAGATGGTAGGCAGGTTGTTGGAGAGGTCGAGTTGCTCAGTTCTTCTCCCATGATTAGACGCTGTAAGATATAAAAACATCACTGGAGCTACATTCATCATGTTCAATGTGAAAATAATTTTTTCACCTCCAAAAAAATACAATTTTTTTTTTACTTATTTGGGATCAATTGAGAAAATTTTCCTACTGCAAAAAAGTTGGGAGGTTTTTAAACCTTATTTTCGAAAAAATTGACTAGGTAAACTTTATTCAATTCGACAAAATTTAGAAATTTTTTTATTCTTAAAAAACTGAAAATTTTTTCACCTTCAGGAAAAAAACTCCCGATATCCCTAAAAAAAGGCGAAAAATCAAGTTTTCTTCTGAACTAGACAAAATTTAAAAAATTTTATATTCTCAAAAAATTGGATTTTTTTTATTTTCAAAAATTTGAAAAACATGTTGTTTTCAATAAAATCGAGAAGAATTTTTATTCTGAAAAAATGAAGAAATTTTTATACTTTTTTTTTTGGGGGTGTTTATAATTACAGGATTATTACACCCATCGGAAGAATTTTTTAAATTTTATTTGTGAGGTTGAGTTTTTTAATTAAGTTTATGAATTTTTGAATTTCGGAAGGAATATCTGGTATAACTGGGGGGATTTCATTTATTTGTAGGGTTAGTCTCTATTGTTTTAACTTGAGGCATTCGAACAGGATATGTTGGATAGATATAAGTTGAATAGTACAGAATGGGCATAGAGGTTTTGGAGTTTTTTGGTAAAGATAATTGTGAGTAATTGTTGTGTGTCCAATTCTTAGTCTGGTTATAATGATTTCATCTTGTCTATTTAATTGTGAGAGGTTTTTCCAAGGGTGCACTGTTTTTTTATGTTGGTATAATTTATTGTTTACTTGTTGGGACCATAAGTTTTGCCAGCTTGAGTAAAATTGTTGGGTTAACAAAGATATGATGTCATCTGTGGAAAGGGTAGAGAGTGGGGAGGGATTTATGGCAGATTTTGCTAGTGTATCGACAATTTCGTTTCCTTGAATTACTATATGACTGGGAACGTATGCAAATTGAATAATGAAATTTGAATTTTGTAAATCAAAAAGAATTTTGTGAATGTTTTGTACAATGGGATGATCTGTAAAAATGTTTTGAATTGAAATTAAGGAGCTTAAAGAGTCGCTTTGGATTAGGAAATTTTTGCTGGTTATTTTGGAAGTGAGTATATCTTGAAGGCAGTGGTATATAGCAGAAAGTTCGGCATTGTAAATAGAAGAGATGTTATGTATCTTATAGTTAGCAACTTGGTCGTTTATTGAAAAAGCATAGCCTGTATGAAGTGAGGGAATTTTTGAACCATCAGTGAAACATAAGTTGTAATTATTATATTTTGATGCCATTTCTAAGTAGTGGGTTTTTATTATTGTATTGGAATTTTCTTTTTTTGAATAATTTCTTAGATGTAAATCCATTTGTGGAATTTTTAGTAAGCAGGGGGGATATGTAATTGGGTTTTGAATAAGATTTTTGATATCAATTTGGATTTCGTTCATAATTAAAATGAAATTTGAAACTGGGTTTTCTATTTGATGATGTTGAAGGTTGTAAAAGGAAAAGGATTTTTGGAGGGGATGAGATGGATTGCTTAGAGCTGATGTGAGAAATTTATTTGTTATTAACGTTTTTCTGAAATCTGTAGGTAGTTCTGCTGCTTCGCAGTAAAGGCTATCTCTTGGTGAAGAGTAAAGGGCTCCAATGCAAATTCGTAAAGCGGAATTTTGGATTGTTTTTAGGATATTAGATGTTTTATTTGAGATGTTTGAAAAGCATGGGCTTCCATAGTCGATTGTGCTACGAATTAAAGATTTGTATAGGTGAAGAAGTAGGTTTCTGGATGGATTATATTTTCGATTTTTGACTATTTTCAGTAGATTTATACGTTTTGAGATATCTGTTTTAATTTTGAGAAAATGATTGGTCCAAGTTAGTTTACTGTCGAATATTAGGCCAAGAAATTTTGTAGATGGTTTAAATTCTAAGGATCAACCTCTAAGTTTGAGAATAGGTTCTGGATTTATTTTATATTTACTAGTGAAAAGTACGCAATGAGTTTTTGATTCAGAAAAAGTTAGTCCATTTTCTTCGGCCCATTTTTGAATAAGATTTGGATGACTTGTAGAGCAAGTTTGATGTTGTGTGATCTGAAGGAGATGTTGATATCATCAGCAAAAATTCTAAGGGAAATGGGTAGAGATATGATATTTGAAATATCGTCAATGAGCAGAATAAAAAGTATTGTGCTGAGAACTGAGCCTTGAGGGACTCCATTTTCTATTTCAAATAATTCTGAGAATGTATTGTTTATGCGTACTCTAAAATTTCGATTTGTTAGAAAATTCAAAATAAAATAAGCAAGGTGACCTCTAATTCCGATAGAATGTAGTTTTTTAAGAATTTTATAACGCCAAGCTTTGTCATATGCCTTTTCAAGATCAAAGAAAACTGAAAGTATACTTTCATTATTTTGAAAAGCTGTAGTGATTTCTTGTTGCAGAGTAAAAAGATGATCTATCGTTGATCTTTTTTTTCGGAAGCCACTTTGAAAAATACTAAGAGAGTTATTGTTATCAATGTACCAATTTAATCTTTTGATGACCATTTTTTCAAGTACTTTACAAGGGACTGAAGTGAGAGAGATTGGTCGGTAACTGGATGTAAGGTGAGGAGATTTTCCCGGTTTCAATATAGGAATAATAGTGGAAGTTTTCCATGTACTTGGGAAAGAGTCAGTAGTCCAAATTTTGTTATATAATTTTAGTAAATCATTTTTGCCATTTTCTGAGAGAAATTTCAACATATGAGGGTGTATGTCATCAGGTCCAGGAGATGAATCTTTTATGTTGTTATTTAAACAATAGAGAAGTTCTCCTATGGAGAAAGGGGAATTGTAAGGTTCAGAATTATCAGATGAAAAATCAAGTTCATTGGATTCAGCTTGAATTTTTATGTTTTGAAAGGTGAGAGTATAAGAATGTGTTGCTGAACTTTTGGCAAAAGACCGAGCCATGGCATTAAGATAATATCTTCGTCTAATATATAAGAAATTTCAGATGGGATATAATTTCCTTTTAGTATTCGAATTTTTCGCCACATTTCTTTAATTGATGTACTTTCTGTAATACCAAACATGAATTTGTTCCAGCTTTCTCTTTGTTTATTCAAATTGATGCGACGAGCTATGGCACGTTTTTTTTTTTTTGAAATCTATGAGGTTTTCTAAATTATTGTATTTTTTGAATTTTTTTAGGGATTTTTTCCGATTTTGAATTGCAACTTTTAGTTCTTCGCACCACCAGGGTACAGTTTTTTTTGGGACCTTTGTTGAAGATTTTGGAATGCTTTTAATAGCTGCTTGTATAATTGAATCATTGAAACTTTTGATAATGGAATCCAAGTCTTCAACTGAGAAATCGATGGGGATAATTTGTTCATTAAAATGGGACCAGTTGGCTTTGTTTAGTATCCATTTTGGGTATTTTTCTCGAGTACTTTTTGTAATTGAGTTTGGGATTGAAATGGTTATTGGGAAATGATCACTATAATAGAGGTCATCTTGTGGTTTTCAAGAGAGTAAATGTGAAATATTTGGAGAGCAGAAAGTTAAATCAATATTTGAATATGTACCGTTTGAAATATTGAAATGGGTATGTTTTGAGGAATTTAGAAGGAAGGTATTGTTTTTTAACAAAAATTTATCGATTATATTTCCGCGATTGTTGTTTGTGTTTGATCCCCAATTTTTGGAATGGGCATTAAAATCTCCTACTAGAATATATGGATTTGGGAGTTGACTGAAAAGATCTTCTAATTCTTGTATTGTGATGTCTTGATTAGGGGGGGATATAGACATTACAGATTGTAAGATTCGAACTACAAAATTTGGGAATGTTGATAGAAACTGAGTTTGCTTGTAAGTTGCCTGTATTAGTATTTAAAGTAGAGGATATAATGGTATTTTTTATAAGAATAGCTGTTCCTCCGCAAGCTTTATTTCCTCCTTTAAAGTCATAGCGAAAATTTGAATAATTTTTGAGATTAAGAGAGTGATTAGATCGAAGATGGGTTTCTTGGAAGGCTACAATATCAGGATTTTGGTTGTAAATTATTATTTTTAATTCATTTAGGTGACTATATATCCCATTTATATTCCACTGAATCAAAAAACTCATATTAAAGTCCAAGATAAGTCTGAGATAATTATTGGGTTAATTATTAATTTTTAAATTTCAATTATTGTATTTTTTTTATGGATTTTATTTTTTTTTTTAAATTAGACTTGATTATTATTTTTTATGAATTTTTTTGGGGGGATTTTTTTTATTTATTTATTTTTTTAGACTATTGAATTTTTGATTCTGAATTTCAAATGAGCTCATTGTCTATATAGGGCAGTTTTAAAGTTAGATAACTAGTGTAAAAGTGCTAAATAATTAGTTAACTTAAAGTACATAGATATCTAAACATGACATGATAAGTAGGTATACATTATAGGTACAGCTTATATTTAAGAAATTCTGTACTATAGATCTATGAAACACTATTAATTGGTTTCATTTTCGACTTCAATTTCTGACAGTTCCGATCCAGATGAATTTGATTCTTCTGAAGTTTCATTCAGTAGCTTGTGGCGAAGTTTCGTAAATCGAATCTTCATTGATCGATGTTTGTAGTTTTCGGATAGAATTTTGATGACTCCATCGATAGTTGATAGAGGCCTTTTTATTGTTGTTGGGATGACTTCCATTTTTTCAACTGGATTTTTTTCAACGATGTTTTCAGTCTGAAGATTTGGTACGTCTTTGTTATTTATCAACAGATGATCATCTACGGTATGTTCTGTAATATCAGTAATGATTGGTGTTTCTTGAGAAGAGGGATGGGTAACTAGAGTCAGATTGGTTCTGAAGATCTTCAGGTTTATTCGTTTGGTTATCTGTACCTTTAGAATTATTGTAGGCAAATTCGCATGCTTGGGTAGTGTGACCAAATTGGTGGCATATAAAGCATTTGATCTGAGTGTCGTTGTAGAAAACTCGATATTCGTCATCATCATATTTGACAACTTCGGAGGGAGGAAGTTTTTCAATTGAGGGAGGAAGTTTTTCCGATTCTTCAATAGGTATATAGATAATCTTCGTTCAGACAAAATATTGATAAGACCTTCTTCTTGGGTTAATCTCATAAATTTCATATCTGAACTGGGTGTTTGTTATTTCAGAGTGGGGAACACGAGGGGGTACATTCGAAAGTATTACCTTCTTGTCGGTTCGCTCTTGCTTGTACCATTTACCTTGGATTGTTTTTCGATTTATTTCAATTTGACCACCTGATGAAATGAAATTTTCTGCGATTTCTCTTGATTTGATATACATACGAACACGATTATTCGAAATTTTCGCACAATGGAGAATATTGTTGCCTATTATATTTACCATTTTACGAGCATAATGAGTCAATGGAGTTCCATCTTCATACGGAAATATGATAGCTTGATTGGCGGAAGGGAAGGTTTCTTTTTTTGTTGCTGTAGCGTACGACATAGCTGGTCTGTACTCAGTACCAGTTGTCTAGGATAGCACCAGCTCAGTCAAGCTGAGACTGGTGGACGAGAGAATAGTTGAATATATACTTTATCGGTACACGATTCACATGCACTAGGTAAAACGACACGATAAGCGAGAAAAGTTTAGAAATACGTACGTAACGTACAAGATAATTCTTTATAAACGTAAGTAACAGACGACCGTATCGGAACACGTTTTTATAGAACTGTTTTTATACCTTTTGATTCCGTAAAATTTTAAAAAATGTAAAAAAATTAAAAACATCGAAATATTTTTTCAATTTAAAAAAAAAAAATGAAATTTTTCTAAAGGAAACCATAAAAATTGGAAATTTTTCTATTACCAAATAATGAGAAATTTCATTATTCCCCAAAAAATTAAAAAATATTTTTATTACCGAAAATTTGAGAAACATTTTTAATTCGAAACAAATTTGACCTACAGAAAAATTTATTTCGAACAATTTTAAAAATTGTTAATCCCACCAAATTAAAATTTTCTATATTTTGAAAAAAAATCAACAAAAAAATTAAAAACTTTTCAGTTTGAAAAATCAATTACCTATTCCGAAAAATTCAAAATTTTTTATTCCCAAAAAATGAAAAAAAAAAAAAAAAAAAAAAATCACCTTCAAAAAAAAAATTATTTTGAACAAAAAATGAAGTTTTTTTCAATTCGGAAAATAAGAATTTTTTTATCCTCTAAAAATAAGAAGAAGTTTTTATCCAAAAAAAAATTTAAGAAATTTTTATTTCCGAAAAATGGTAAATTTTTCTACTTCCGGAAAAAAACTATCCCTCAAAAATAGTAAATTTTTGTACATTGAATGAAATTTCTTTAACCAGAAAAAAGTGAGAAATTGTGTGTTCACTTCGAAAAAAATTGAAATGTTTTTTGGTGGGGGGGGGGGGGGGGGTTAATATCTAGATTATTACAACCATCGGAAGAAGGCTTCAAAAAGGGGTTTTTTGAAAAAAAAAGGGAATCTTCTCTACTCCATTTTTTTTTTCATTCCACAAAAATTCTAAAAACTGATTTTTTTCATTCCGAAAAAATTGGGAAACATTTTATTCCGAAAAATTTTAAAAATTTTCACTCTCAAAAAACGAAGAAATTTTTTTACCCTCAGAAAAAAATATTCTGTAAAAATTTAAACCAAAAATAGTTGAGAGTTTTTTATATCCATCAGAAAAAAAACTTGAATCCACAAAAATTGTAAATTTTATTTTTAACTTCAACCGGAAAAAATTTAAAAAAAATTTATTTTCAGAAAATATCTTTGTTTTACAATAAAATTGAGAACTATTCACTTCGAAAAAATTGAAACAAAAAATTATTCCGAAATAATTGAGAAATTTTTTTCATTCCAAAAAATTTTTATTTTCAATAATTGAGAAATTTTTTCATCTTCAAAAAAAATAAAAAACCTTATTCTCCAAAAATTAAAAAAAAACTCACTTTGAAATTTGAACCAGACTAAATTGAGAACATTTTTTCATTTTCAGGAAAAAAAACATTTTATAAAAATTTAGGAAATTTTCACTTCGAAAAAATTGAAAAAAATAGTCCCAAAAAACTGGATATTTCTTTTGTTCGATCCATAGAGTCTTTTTCATTCCGCGGAAACTGGATTTTTTTTTAAATTACAAAAAATCAGAAAATGAGAAGTTTTTTTACCCTCGAAAAGGCGAATTTTCCAAAAACAAAAGAAAGAAAATAATAAAAATAATGTCCAAGATTTTATTCTTTTTTTTAAATCTGGAATTCAATTTCCTTTTAAAAGCATACTTCTTCCCAAGATCCAATTCCTTGCTGCAAATCTCTCTATCTCTGTTTCTAAGGTTCCAATTGAAACAATTTTTTAAGCAAAAATTTTGGTTTGAGATTATTGAAATAATTTAGTTATAACAAAAATTTCGATTGAACGCCCCTCTCCGTACTTTTTTTTGCATTAATACAAAAAAAAAAAAAACTCGCGTGTGATTTTAACGAATTTATAATAAAATAGTTCTCTCTTGACCTTTTAAAATGAAACCTAACCTAATCAGCGAACAAATAATTCAGTCAAACCAGAACCTCGACCAAAAAGTGACAAAAGACTAGAACAGCCTCGGAAATATTTTAAAACTTGAAATAATAAGAGAAACAGAAAAATTAGGTATTAATTCACAAAATTTTTACATCTTGTTAATAGGAGCTCCCCTCAACGATGACCAGTCAAACGACTCGGACGAAACTTACGCCGCAGCTCTGATCAAATTCAACGACTGCGAACATGAAATGCTCCCACCGCAAAAATGCACCGAAGACAAAATCGTCGTAAAATACACACTTTACACTAGGTATATACAATTTCCTTCCCCAAATTCACTATAAATTAACCCGTTTCCTCATCCAGCCTACTAATTACCAACCCTTCTAATCGAATAATTCCTCCAGGGAAAACCCCAATGGTCACAAAATCGACCCAATGAACAACGAAACTCTAAAGAACTCGTCTTTCAACATCAGAGACGATACCAAAATCGTAATCCACGAATGGTTACAAAACGAAACTCACTCGCACGCCAGAGATTTCGCCTCAGGTCAGTGTCCATTTTCAAAAACAAACCGTAGGCAATTCTCAAACATCTTTTACTCAAAATCATTCGCAATTTTACAGCTTTCTTGAAAAATAAGGCAGAACGTGTCAACGTTATCTCCGTCGGATATGGCTCGGTTTCTCGTTGCGATTTCAAAACCGTTCGTAATATGCAACCCGTCCTCGGTGAAAAAGTCGGTCAATTGTTGAAAACATTGATGCGATATGGAACCGTTCCTCAGAAATTCCACTTGATTGGTCTCGGTATGGGAGCTCAAATCGCCGGCTACGCCGCAAGACAAATCCACCCGAGAAAAGTTGGACGTTTGACTGGTTAGTATTATTGGTATTTGAAGGCAATTCTCAAGTCCCAAGATGAAATCATCTCTGACCTGATACTTTCATCGCAGCTTTGGACCCGACTTTCATCGGATACTTGGACAACACCCCACAACTCCACTCGAACGATTCCGATTACATGGATGTCATCCACACCGCTCAAAGAAAATTCGACTCTGTTAAACACTTGGGAAATGCTCGTTTCTACCCCAACGACGGTTCTCGTCAACCCATTGCTGGAGCCAACAAAAACGACATAGGTGAAATATCACGGCCTGAATGGATATAATTTTTTAGACCCAGTTTAACTGTCGATTTGTGCTTTGCAGATGCCAGCGTCCTGAGTCATATCGCTGCACCTTTGTACTACTTGCAATCGATCGTCGACATTACCTACTTCAAAGCTCGTTTGTGCCAGGATTACCTACAATTCTTACGTAACAAATGCGTAGAACCAGCAGTCTACAACAACATGGGAGATGAACCGAAGATCAAGTAAGATATTCAAAACGAGTGAATTTACTAAGTTCAATTCAAAATTGAAGGGGAGGGAGGGGTCTGATCGAAAATTTGGTCATTAACAAAATTGTTTCCGAGACTTCAAGCTACAAGTTTTGTTTGAAACTTTTTTCAATTGGGCCCCTAACTCGACTAGTTTTTGATAATTTATAACTTATTAAGTCATATAATGCAAAATTGGAGGGGAGGGAGGGGTCCGATCGAAATTTTGGTCATAATCTAAATTTTTTCTGAAACTTCAAGCTACAATTTTTGTATGAAATTTTTTTCAATTGGATGCCAAACTTCACCGAAGTATCTAAGTCATATTATACAAAATTGGAGGGGCGAGGCAAGGGTCTAATCGAAAATTTTATAATAAGAAAAATTATTCCTAGGATCTCAATCTATAACTTTTGTCTGAAAATTTTTTCAACTAGAGCCCCTCCCAATTTCGATAAAAGTATCTATCTGATGTTATATTAAATTGTAGGAGGGGGAGGGATCGAATCGAGATTTTCATAATAACCAAAATTATTTTTAGGATCTTAATCTACAACTTTTATTCGAAAATTTTTTCAATTGGCCTTTTCTATCCTTACCCCTCTAATTTTTAATTAGCTTTTTCGGAGTGTTTGCAATTGAAAAAATTTTCGAACAAAAGTTGTAGCTTGAAGTCCTAGGAATAATTTTTATATATAATAAAGTCATATTAAGCACAAAAAAATTGTAAAAAAAGTTCAAAAAGTTGTTGAATTGTTTTACTCCCTCCCCTCCTACAAAAAAATCCAGAATTTTCTCAAGTGATCCAAAAAATTAAAAGATGGCTTAGGTACTCAAAAAAAAAGAAGAAAAAAATCAGAAAAATGAGAATCTCTGCAATAAAATTAAAAGACTTGATCAAAAAAAAAAAAATGGAAAATTTTTTTTTTTTTTTTTTTCATTTATTGTGCCATATACAAGTACTATGCTTAGAGGCACATTCTTAAGATTAGGATAGTATGTAAAATGGAAAATAAAAAATGAATTTTTTTAAAAAATATTTCCAGAAATTGGAAAATATATTGAGAAATTTTATTTTAAAAAAAATCAGCTAAAAGTGAGGAATAATACCTACTTACACTCTAGAAAAATTGAGAAATCCCCCCAACAAAAATTTAAGTATTCAAAAAAATTGGAAGATTTGTAATTTTTGCAATAACCAAAATTATTCCTAGGACTTCAAGCTAAAACTTTTGTTCGAAAAATTTTTCATTTGAACCGCTATCACTCCCAGTTTTTAATAATTTAAGTGTTTAAGTCGTATTATGTGAAATCGGAAGGGTGGAAGAGGTCGAATCGAAAATTTTATGATGACCAAAATTATTTCTAGGACCACAATCTACAACTTTTGTTTGAAAATTTTTTCAATTGGACCCCTCCCCCAATTTTGAAAAAATACTAATGTTATGTGAAATTGAAGGAGGAGGCATCGAATCAAAATTTTCATAATAACCAAAATTATTTTCAAGATCTTAATCCACAACTTTTATTTGAAAATTTTTTCAATTTTCCCCCTTCCTTCCCAGCGCTTCTAATTTTTAATTAGTATCTTCAGAGTGTTATGCAAAATTGGTGGAGAGGGAGGAGTCCAATCGAAAAATTTTTCGAACAAAAGTTATAGCTTGAAGTTCTAGGAATAATTTTGGTCATCACAAAAATTTCGATTAAACCCTGCTCTCCCCTCCAATTTTGAATATCAAATATCCGTGTAGTATTGTACTCCACTCAATCTCAATTAACTTTTATTTTCTCTGACACAGGCTCCGTGGTAACTTCTACTTACAAACCGAAGCCCCATTGCCGCCATTCGCCAAGCGCCCAGTCGACGTTAAAGTTTACGAACTCCGTCGTCAAATGGAAGTGAAAATTAGAGCAATCAAAGAACTCAGCAGTGCTCAGGCTACGCTCGGAAAACAAACCTACGAACAGAAGAGAATCTCGGAACAAACCACCTCCGAAGAAGAAATCAAGAACTTACTCAACCAATACGGTTCCAAAACCCATTAATTCGTTTTAAAAAAACAATCGCAACGGTCGATAATTAATTATTCGTAATTTAATTTAATCACGTGTAAAGGATTTTAAAATTAATCATTCTTCGAATAAACTCAATGTAGTCATTCATCCTAGTTACTATTTTTTTCTTCAAATTTTCCACTCACCTATGCGTTTGGGTCTTCAAAAAACTGGTAAGTATACGATCAAGGAAGTATACCTATATCAGGTTGACATTCCAACGAATATTTTTCGATTTGAAACAAAAAAAAAACACCACATAATTTTAGAAAATAAAACACCCACCCAAAAATTCCAACAACGAATAGGTACATACTTAATAAAAATCAATAACGGGGCAACATACGAACAGTAGGTATAATATCTAAGAAAAGAAAAAAAATGCCAATCTTGAAAATGTAGATTTTTTATATTTCTATATAAATAGAATATCATGGGAAAACAACTTTACGCTTCATTTGAACTGGATAAACCCATCGAGACGAAAATCATCAAGTTTTTACGAGTTTATAAGTTAGTGAACATCAATGTACCCCACAGATCGCTTGTAGGAAAATAAAAAAATACTGTAAAATAAATTAAAATGCTAACTTCCACAATTTTTTTCAAACATTGTTGATATTAAGGCTAAATGTAAATTGGAACTTGGCTAACTGAACTCTTTCTTATGTTTATTTAATTTTTTTTTTTAAATAAATTTTTTCGCGTCACTCAGGAATACGTAATGGAATTTTGAAATGACGTAATTAGGTTAATTATACGAAAATTGGTTCCTAATAGAAGTAGGTATTTTTTTTTCAATTCGAAATAGAGCCATTTTTGAATTTTCTCGTCAAATTACGAGTGTAGTCGAATCGACTGTTGACAGAACGTACATTTTCCCTTTTGACTGTTCTGTCTGAAACTGTACATACAATTGAAAGCTTACCAAAGGAAAAGTCTATAAATCTCTAGCTTTTCCTCAGATTTTCTTCTAAAAAATTATGGAAAAAATTTTCAAAATGTTGAAAATTTTCTTTTAAAAAGGACTTCATTTTTTTATTTTTTCAAAATACCTACTTTATCACTTTGAAAATTTCTTATTATACCTACTTATACATACATATTTGGTTTAAAGTTTTTAACCCAAACTCTGTGAAAAAACAAAAATTTCAAAGAGCAGAATCTCTAAAACACATTTTGAGGGAAATTCGTCTAAAAATATGGATTTAACGATCAGACCACCTTAGCCTTGGTTTACAGGAGCACGCCACCACTCCCGGTCAAAAATTGTTTGAAAAGCTTATTATATTAAGAATATTTATTTTCCAAATTTTATTGTTTGAAAAAAAGAATAATAAAAAAAATAAAAAATAAATTTTAATTTAAAAATTGAAAACTTGTTGAATACTTTATTAATTACTCATTCAATCATCTTTCTTCTACACTATTTGAAAATTTCTTTTCAAAATTTTTGAAAAATTCTGAAATATCAGTTTTAAAAAATCAGGAAAAAATTAAACAATTTTATTAAAATTTAACTGAGAAAAATAATTTACAAAAAAAATCTTTAGAAAAATTTCTAATGAAAATTTAAAAATTTTCTTAAAAAATTCTTCCGGAAAAGATATCATTCATTGCAAGTAAAATCATATTTTGGGAAAAAAATTGCGAATTTTTTTTTTAAAAATCGAAAAAATATGCATACCTATTTTTTAAAATCTTTTCTTCCTTTGGTAGTTTTTAAAAAAAATAAATTGATAATACATGATAATAAAATTGTTTAAACAATTCTCTCATTTATCTCCAAATTTTCTTTTGAGAATTTTCCTCATTAAAATTTTTGAATTTTTTTTTTGAATTTTTTTAAAACTTCCTCTTAAAAAATCAGTTGAAAAAATCACTGAAAAAAATGAAAAAATCCGCAAAAATTCTCTTTCCCACTTAAAACCCCAAATTTACTCTTAGAAATGAAATTTTATTTTTACAAAAATTCTTGGATTTTTTTAGTGAAAAAATTCTCAAAGATTTTTTTTAAAAATCATACTCTTTTTTATCTTCAGATTTTGATAATTCCTTTCTTTCAGAAGTTTATTGAGCAAAATGATGTTTGATGAAAAGATTGTAAGAATAATTAAAATTGTAAAAATAATTTTTTGTAGGAATCTCTCATTTTTCTCCGGATCTTCTTTTGAACTCTCATTCATCTTTAAATTTTTTTTTAAAGAATTTCCTTCATTACAATTTTTAAAAATTTTCTTCTGAAATTTATTTTTTATTTTTTCACAATTTCATTCTAAAAAATCAATCGAAAAAATCACTGAAAAAAATTGAAAAATTATTTCCTAAAAATTCTCTTTCTCCCTTAAAAACTCAAATTTTCTCTTAGAAATTTTCCGGGGAGAAATCTCACTTATGAGAAAAATTTTCTTAAAAAACTAAAGGGAATTTTTACAGAAAATTCAATTAAAATAATTACTTATCATTTTTACATGAAAAAATTCCCAACTTTTTCCTTCACATTAATTGAAAATATCCCTCGAAAATTCTGGAATTTTTTTAAATCATCTTCAAATGTCCCCTTTTTCAAAAAAAAAAAATAATAATAAAAATCAACGTTTATGAAAAATTGAATTCTCTGAAAAAAAATCCTAGAAAAGTTGAAAAAAATTCCTTTCATCTTTTTTTTTTTTTTTTTTAATAATTCATTTATTATGCCACGTATAAGAACTAAGCTTAGAGACACATTTATGAAGAAATTGTCAAAATAATTTTTTGTAGGAATCTTTCATTTTCTTTACATCTTCTTTTGAAAATTTCCCTCTTGATTTTTTTTGGCTTGGGGGGAGGGGGGATTTCTCAAAAATCTTTAAAAGTTAATTTTGAAAAGATTCCTTCAATTTTTTTAATTTTTTCATAAAAATTTAGAATTATTTCGTGAATTTTAATTTACAACTTTGTGGACAAAAATTTTTAAATTGAAAAAGATAAGGAAAGAAAATTTTCCCAACATATTCACAAAAAAGATCGTGTACTTACTAATTCGGAATTTTTCACGAATACTTTTAAGTAGGTAGGCACATGGAATTTTTTCCAAACTACTTATTCAATTTTCTCGAATTTTCTCGCCAAAAATTTTTTGCAATTTTTTTTACACACAAATTTTTTTTTCAAGTGCAGGTTCTCAAAAAAAAAAAAATTAAAAAATAAAATGATCCTTCTTCAAAATTTTTGAAAGATTTTTCTATTAAACATTTTGTATATTTTTCCATTTAAATTCATTTAAATTTGTGAAAAATTTTTCATTGCACATTTTTCAAATTTAGAAGATGAAATTATCGAATCAATTCTTTTTACCCATACTAAGTACATATTTCAGCATAATCCAAAGGTCTCGAAAACGCAACGAGATGAAGAAAAAAAATATTTTAAAAAAAACGACATTTTTATCTATCGCAGATACTTTATTAATTTGAAATTCGTAGAATTAAACTACACATGATATTAAAGTTATAAATATATAAGAATTGGCTCATTTAAGCTCTGGATTGGTTCAAAGAGTTGAGTCCTTGATCGTGAGGGGCATTTTTGTTGGTGTTCAAGTAAAATCTGCCTCTGGCTCTGTAAAACAAAAACAAAAAAAAACCTCGTTAACGTCTCGTTCATCTCAACATCAAAATTTACATTCAGCCCTCGTTGAACTTACTCTTTTTCGACGTATTCACCCATATGAGCTACGGTTTCTTCGGTGCATTGGCCAGCCAAGAATTTCGAGTACGATTCGCACTTGACAGCGGGGAATTTCCTTGGAGATACCAAAGATTCGGCGAACAATTTGTAAGCGAAGGCGTGTCCACAGACCATCTTGTCCATTTCGTTGGATTCTTCTACGCATTTACCTTGGTATTTGGTGAGACCGCCGTTCGGGTAGAAGGTAACTTGGCCCAGTTCATCGTAGAAGCTCAAAGTTGGCAACGAGGTGACGATAACGTCGATGAATTTCGCGTCTCCGGCAGTCAATTTGTTTGGACCTGGTTGGTCGATTTCGTCTAAACGGAGCGGGTCCAAGGCTGTAAAGTTTTAAAAAATGTTATCAATCTACTCGATATTTTCTTCCCAAGTACCTATTACGTAGGTTTGCTTGTAAATGACAAATTACCAGTAATACGAGCTGGTAAATGAGGAGCCATGTATCGACCAGCGATACCGACGATGTGGGCTCCGTGACTGAAACCGATCAAGTGCATGTTGTCGCCTCTTTGTCCGATCGAGATGATTTGTCTCAAAAGGAAGGATAAACTTTCGCCCACGGCAGGTGTAACATACGTGCTGGTCGATTCGATGCTGCATTTTTCAGAGTACTCGCTCCAGTCGACCACCACGACATCGACGTTTTGGGAATATAAGTAGTCTGGGGGGGAAAATTGGGTAATTTTTTTCGTCTATCGAGGTTTAATAATGGTATATAGGAGGATACATACCACGAACTACGGATTTGGCCCAGGTTTTGTTCTGTAACCAAGAGTGAACGATCACTTTCAAGGGTTTTTTCACGTTGAGGGACGAGTCGCTTAGGTTGAATGGGTTCGAAGTGATTACTTCGCCTTCGGGGTTCTCTCTAGAGAAATAAAGAATAAAAACAAAATGAATCATATTTTTTGGTTTCGATTCTAGTGAACAATTTTTGAGAATTTGGATTCTTATTTTTATAGGTCAACTAAAAATTTCAAAGTCCGAGTATCCCCTCCTCCCCTCTATACATCAATCAATTTGGAAAAAATTGCAATTAAAACAGAATAACAAATATAAATTTCTCAATTCATTCGTTTCATAAAAAAATAAAATTATCATTTTTCAATGAATCTTGAGTTCAAATGAAAAACTTGTTTTTTGCAAAAAACTACTTTAATGCCTGCATAAATAAAAATTATTTTTCAAAAAATCAAATAAAAATATACAAAAATAAAAATCCTTCATTTTAATTGTTCAAACTGGATTTCAGAGTATTCCTCACTTTCGAATTTCAATTTTTTTCGATCTCACTATTTTTCCCTCGATTGAATTTTAAGTGAAGCTTGTTGCTCCGAATTTTTTGAAAAATGAAAAAAAAATGACAAATTTTCAAACTTTTATTTAAGAAGTTTCTTTTCATAATGACTAATCGTCAATTTTTAAATTTCACCCCTAACTGAATTTCCATTGGTACCTTGTAACCTTCATAATTTATCAAAAAATTCAAAAACTAGAAAAATGACCAAAATTTTTGAAAATGAAGTTCGCAGATTGGTTCCTTTTGCGAAAAAATAATTCCCATTATTTTTTTTCATCTTTAACTGAATTTCAAGACGAGGCTACTGCCCCTCCCCCAATTTTCAAAATTAGCACATTTCTACTTAAAATTCAGGTGGGGAAAATTAACAAATTGAGGATTACATTTTTACACGAACTTCAATTGGGTCACAACGAAAAAATATTAAAAATTTGTATTTTATCACTTTTAAAAATGAAGAGGACATTGGTAGACACCACACTTACATAAGTTATTCAGGGGGGAAATCAAATTTTTGGAATTATCTCATGAAAAGGAAGAGTTATGTGAAAAAAGGGGGATTCTTTTCTCATGAAAAGAAAGAAAATTGATGGGGTTGAATTAAAAACGACAAAAGTTGAAAAACTTGGGGTTTATTTTTTCATTTTTTTTTTTTTAAATTGATGGAAATGATTGGATACCACTTAAAATTCATTAAAGCACAAGGTAAAAAAACCGGGAATTAGTTATCAATAAAAATAACAATTTTGATGGTTTAGAACCAAAAAAAGTAAAAATTTGAAAATGTAAGATTTTTAATTTTTTTTTTTTTCAAAAATTGAGAGACGAGTGGCACTACTTAAAATTGAGTAGGGGAAAATGAAAAAAATTGGGAATTATTTAGGTACGACGAAAAGTAACTAGGTACGACTAAAAATTAAGTTGGGCAAAAAAAATTGGAATTAGGTATTTTCTCACAATAATAATAATAAAAAAAAATTGTACGAATTAGAGCCAAAAATTGCAAAATTTTAAAAATTAGTGTAGGTATTCTTTCACTTTTTTATTGAGAAAAATTAGGCACCACTTGAAATTCACTTAAGGGGATTAAAAAGTTGTGAATTACGTAATTTATCATATAAAGTAACAATTTTTGAAAATTTGGCAGTTTTTTTTTCATTTTTCAAAAATTGGAGGCAAGTGGGCACGACTTAAAATTCAGTTGGGAGATAATAAAAAAAAATGAGAATCACTTAACATGAAAAAAAAAACAACTTTGATGTGTTAGGACAGAAATGGTGCAAGTTGGAAATTTTGGGTCATTTTTAAATTTTTTTTTTTAAAGACGTATGAATTGATTATGCACCACTTAAAATTTAGTGGGGAGGAATAAAAAAATTGAGAGGTATTTACGTATGATGAAAGAAACAATTTTATTTAGAATTTTAAAAAATCACAAATTTGAAATTTTGTCAATTTTAAAAGTGGAGGAGGGATTTCTAGGTCCGACCAAAAATCAAGTTGAGTGAAAAATAAAAAAATTTGTACCTAATTATTTTCTCACGAAAAAAAAAAAACTTCGATAAAGTTACAGCCGAAAATTTCAAAAGTTGAAAAATAAGTTTATTCTTTCATTTTTTTAATGAGAAAAATTAGGCACCACTTGAAATTCACTTGAGGGGATAAAAAATTGGTAATTAGTAAAGAAAAGTAACGATTTTAATTGGTCAGAACAAAAAAAAAACTAAATTTTGGAAATTGGGCAGGTTTTTTTCAATTTTCAAAAAATTGGGGGCAACTGGGCATCACTTAAAATTCAATTGGCAGAAAAATAAAAAAAATTAGAATTAGTACCATGAAAAAGAAAAAGCAGCTTTGATGAGTTGGAATCAAAAATGGTGAAAGCTGTAAATTTTTGGTTATTTTTTTAATTTTTTTTTTCAATGGATCGATTAGGCACTACTTTTAAAATTCAGTAGATTGTGGGGAGGGGATAAAAAAATTGGGAATTATTTACGATGAAAAGTAACGATTTTAATAGATAAGATTACCTACGACTTAAAATTCATTTGAGCGAAAAATAAAAAATTAGGAATTATTTTTTCACAAAATATACGAGTACCTAATTTACTTTTTTATTTTTTAAAAAATGGTAACAAATTGGACACCACTCAAAATAAACCTTGGGGATAAAAAATTGGACAAATGTTATCGCATGAAAAGTAATGATTTTGATGATTTAGAACCAAAAAAGGCAAAATTTTGAAAATTTGACAATTCATTTTCATTTTTTTTAAAAATGGAAAGTGACTGGGAACCACGTAAAATTCAAGTGGTCGAAAAAAAAATAGTTATTATGAAAATTAGCAACATTCGTGGGTTAGAAGTCAGAACCAAAAAAAAAAGTGAAATTTTGGAAATTGATTATTTTTTCATTTTTTAAAAAATTAAAAGAAGCGACTATGGGGCTCCACTTGAAATTGAGTTAGGGGAAAAATAAAAAATAAAGGATTTTTTTACACAAAAAGAAAAAACTTTGGGAACAATGAAGAAAAATCTAAAAATCTATAATATTTTTTGCAAAATAAAGAAAAATAAGCATAATTTTTGATGAAATGGCAAAATTCATTTTTTTAAAGAAAAAAAAGAGGAAAATGGGATGAAAAGAAGGGGAAATTCAAAGGAAATCGAAAGAAGATGGCAAAAAAAAATTGGAGTAAGAAAATAAAAGAGAAAAAGAGAAAAAATGGAGGAAATTGTAAATGTGCTAAATTTTTTTATAAAATAATAAAAATTAAAAAATCAACAATCGAGAAATTTAACATCGAAGGTGGATAAAAAATTTATGAAAAAATGAACATGAATTTTCACAAAACTGTTCAAAATTATTCATTTGGAGGTGATTCAACTTTCTTTTTTTAAGGAAAATAAAAATAAAAATAAAACAAAAATTCATAAAAATAAAAAATAAAAATTTTTTAATCAAAAAATAGGTATATTAATCAAGTTTTTTTATCTATTAGTTGATTTTTTTTTTTTTTTTTTGATACGTTAACGACAAAATTGTATACCTACTACTCACAGGAAAAGGAAAAATACGATTTTAATTTTTTTCACCTTATATATTTTAACGCGTGTTTTTGCACCACCCGTTGATTTTTTGAAAAATATTTATATAACCTTTTTTGTCGCAAATTTCACGTATATTAATTTTACTCATGACAACTATTTCGTTTAAACGCAATTTGCAGAGTTATGGATGAAACAAAACGACCTTTGTCTTTTTGGCTTCGCATTAGAGGGATAAACCGATGAAGGATAAAACATTCAGAGGTTAATAATAACACCGAAAGTAAATTTTAAAATACTGAATTAGCGCTTGAAAAAAAATATGTAGCTACCTGGTGTGCAAAATGTATCGAATTTTATATTCAAAGACTTCGTCGCAGTTTTTGTTCGGTTCCATGGAAACATGATCGTGAGACTCGACAGATTGTTCGAATTGTTGCCCATTAAGTGGAGGACGCCTCTGGTTAACGTCGCGTCCAGATTCGATTTCATCTTCACTGAGTGCTGCAGGTGAGAAAAAAAAACACGTCAATGGTAACGAAAAAAAATTTCCTCGAGGAGAAAATTAGTCCAGAGTATCTTACCGAAGGCACAAGCCAACACTGTGGCAAAAATTAAACAACGTTTCAACATCTTGTCGTATATACTATCACAATGTCTAAGACGATCTGATACGAATAAGGTAGAACATTTGCAATTTATAAAAAAAATGAGCTTTTATCTGGTTACGCAACAGCAACAATAACAACATTACGACGAATATGACGCGAAAGCGATATCGATATCAGGGTAATTTATAGGTACATACTCGAAATGCAATTATTGATCATTATAGTATGGTCTTTTTTCTCCCTAATCAAAGGTACGTCAGAATTTTTTAATCATTTAAGACACACGTGTCAATATATTCTTGTAGTTGCATTCGCCATACTGCTTCCTTAATTATTATCCAAGTACAATGAGTAGATATTTTTATTATATACGTGTACGTCAAATTTTGCTTTCAATGACCAAGTATATCTCTTCATCTTTGACATCTCGTGATCTCATATTCTGCATAAATTTTAAAAAGACACGTCGAATGAATTCCCAAACTCGTAAAGAAAATATGCCTATCAGTACTTCAATGAGACACTCGTATAGGCTCATCTCGAAAATTTCACGCGAAACTTGCAGCACTTAGGCTATTGAGGTGAAATTCCAAATTCGCCTTCATGTATGTCCTCAAGTCAGGCTTTTGCTGCATGCAAAGGTACGTAGGCGTAGGCTGACGTGACGAGCGAAGAATTTTCACCAAAGCCTACCAGCTGTCTTTTTCGTCGTACCAGACGACGCCCCCTCATTTCAAGGTTCAATCTACCCAGTCACGTGCACATTACAATTCTCTAGTGCTCGTAATGTATTCAAGGTAAACTCTTCCATATTATTTTTAACTTTTTCTTTTTTCAAAACAACCACAAATGAAGATATCTGCTTACGTCATATTCAGCGACGCCCAGAAGTTTGAAAAATACTATCGCTGAATTTAAATCTTTTCCAAAAACGTCCCAAAATTTTCTCCTCTCTTGAGAAATACCCCACAAATTGTCAGAAAGTGCAGTGAAAAAATTCGCATGCCCATTTCTTCACCCTTCCTATCAAAATTTATCCACTAAACCGTGCTATTTCGACTATCCCTCCCCCCTCAACAAATACATTGCACACGCAGGAGCAAATCTTAAAACGTCTATTTTGAAATACACAATCTTTCTGTAAAAAATTTCTTTTAAAATTTTAGAAAAATTATTTTTAAAAGAATTTCTAAAAAAAAAAAACTACATAAAAATTAGTTTCTCATTTAAAAATAAAATGCTCTTGAAAAATTCTCCTCGCAGAGTGAAATTATTTTGGAAAAACGACCTGAAAAATTTTCTCGTATAAAATTATTTTTAATCCCCCCCCCCCAAAAAAAAAAAAAACTTAAAAACCCTCATCATGATTGAAATTTCTTTTCAATCGGAGAAATATTTTTATAAAATATACTAGAAAAATTTAAAAAAACAAATCCAAAAAAAAAACTTCCCGAGCAGCACACTCGACAAATTATCGAAATAAAAAATCGACAGAATATCGAATTCGATAAAGTGTCGCGTTAGTTCCGCATAAATCGTGAAATTATCTTTCGATATATCGACAGATTATCGATGAATTATAGTTGGCAAAATCCATCAACAGATAAACTTTCGATAAAATCGAACGATTTTTCTTTTAAAAATCTCAAGATTATAGTTAGATACTTCATCGATAACCTATCTATAAATCGAAAGATAATTACACGATTTATGCGGAACTAACGCGACACTTTATCGAATTCGATATTCTGTCGATTTTTTATTTCGATTTAGTTTCGATATTCTATCGATTTTTTATTTTGATTTAATTTCGATATTCTATCGATTTTGTATTACGATTTTTTGTAGATTATCTAGTTTCGATATTCTATCGATTTTTTGTAGATAATTTAGCATATATGGGTATATGCGCGCGCACATTTTCAAGACCGGCTGGCGAGTTTGAAGTCGTAGTTACGCTTAAGGCTGGCGAATTTCGTTCCAAATACAGCAGTTTCTACCAAAACAAGCGTCTGTTGCGAACATCGGAGTTCGTTCGCATAATACGAATTGGATTATAATATTCAAACATCTTATGCAAAATTGGAGAAGAGGGAGGGGTCCAATTGAAATTTTTATAATAACTAAAATTATTTCTAGGACCTTAATTTACAACTTTTGTTTGAAAATTTTTTCAAATTGGCCCCTTTTTCCTCCGCTCCTCCAATTTTGAATAAGTATCAACGAAGTATTATGCAAAATTGGAGGAGAAGGAGAGGTCCAATTGAAAAAATTTTCAACCAAAAGTTGTAGCTTAAAGTTCTAAGAATAATTTTGGTCATTACAAAATTTTCGATTGGGCGCCTCCCTCCTGTTCAATTTTAAATACTAAGTATTCACATAGTAATCGTAGTATTGAACTTGGTAAAATTTTATTTAAGAACAAAGATCTGGTTTCAAGTAAAATACCTAGTAAACCAAAAAAACTAGATAACTTGTTTGAAAATTTTTTCAATTTTGATTTCGCATATTACTGTTACACGTAAGTAGGTAAATGCAAAATAATACAGGCTAGAGATGAGGTCCAATTGAAAAAACATTTCAAACAAAAGTTGTAGAATAATATTCTGGATTTAATTTTGGTTATTATAAAAATTTGGATTTGGCCCTTTCTTCCCATCCAATTTTGAATATAAAGTAGGTATTTTTTGACTAGAAAAAAATCAATATAGTTTCAACAACTATCGTTACAAAATCGTTGAAATATCGAAGTCGATAAATTTCATATAATGTGTCGATAATATAGTTTTAAATATCGTCACAAAATCGTTGAAAAATCGAATTCGAGAAATTTCATATAATCTGTCGATAATACAGTTTTAAATATCTTCACAAAATCTTTAAAAAATCGAATTCGAGAAATTTAATATTCTTTTTCGATAGTATAGTTTCAAATATCTTCACAAAATCGTTAACAAATCGAATTCGAGAAATTTCAGATTATTTGTCGATAATATAGTTGTAAATATCTGCACAAAATCGGTGGAAAATCGGATTCGAGAAATTTCAGATTATTTGTCGATAATATAGTTGTAAATATCTTCACAAAATCGTTAAAAAATCGAATTCAAGAAATTTCAGATTATTTGTCGATAATATAGTTTCAAATGTCGTCAAAAAATCGGTAAAATATCGAAGTCGAGAAATTTCAGATTACGTGTCGATAATATAGTTTCAAATATCTTCACAAAATCGTTAAAAAATCGAATTCGAGAAATTTCAGATTATTTGTCGATAATATAGTTTCAAATATCTGCACAAAATCGGTGGAAAATCGGATTCGATAAATTTAATATTCTTTGTCGATAGTATCGTTGACGAATATCGTCCTAAAATCGTAATACTATCGAATTCGATAGTTTTTAGATTTTTTGCCTATAAAATCGTACAGCTAAATCTGTATCATATCGTGAGAACATCTTTAGATTTTTAAACGATTTTTTATCGATACGTTTCAACTTTCGATATTATCGATCGAGTGTGCTGCTCGGGTTGAGAATTTTTTTTTTAAAAATGAAAAATATTTTTTCTCTCAAAAAAATAAGAAACTTCATTCTACAAGAAATTGAAAAAAAAAATTCAAAAAGTTGTAGAATTGTTTTACTCCCCCCAAAAAATCCAGAATTTTTTTCAAGTGATACAAAAAATAAAAAAATAGCTAACTCCAAAAAAATAAATACCTAGGTAGTTACCTAAATAAATTTTTTATAAAAAAAATTTCATTAAAAAAAGCAAGAAAATTTAAAAAAAAATTAAAAACATTCTTTGTTCCAAAATTTTTTCGCCAAAAAAATGAAAGATTTTTTATTTAAAAAAACTCAAGAAATAGTGCTACTTTATCTCCCCCTCTCGCTGATCTTTCGGTAGTATAAAGAAGCCTTTTTCTCCCTCGTAACGTAAAATAATTTATCCAACTAGGAAAATAAAGTGATTTTCGACGATTTTGAGGGTTTATAGCCCGAGCGAAGCGAGGGAAATAAATCAAAATCGTTGAACATCACTTTATCTCCCTAGTTGAATAAACTACTATAATTTCCAAATACTTAAATGAGAAATGTTCTTTCCAATAAAATTGAATGACTTTTTATTCAATCCCCATTCTAAAACCAAATAAAGACTCCAATCTCACAACTAGTTACCGCCCAATCTCTCTAACATGTGTCCCATGTAAAATATTAGAAAAAATGGTCAGTAAAAGATTAACATGGTATCTGGAAACAAATAACCTTCTTAGTAGATTCCAAAGTGGATTTCGTAAAAATCGATCAACATTAGATCAACTCCTTGACCTTCAACAGGAAATACTATCAGCTTTCAAAAATAAGGAAAATCTTTATTCAATATTCTTCGATTTAGAAAAAGCTTATGATAAAGCATGGAGATATAAAATCCTACTAAGACTGCATTCGTTAGGAATCAGAGGGCATTTAGCATACTTCATTCTAAATTTCTTGTCAAACAGAACATTCCAAGTCAGACTAAACAATATTCTTTCGGAAATCTTTGAAATTGAAAATGGAGTACCTCAGGGTTCTGTACTCAGTACAATCCTTTTCATTATACTTATCGATGACATAATTGAAATTATTACCTATCCTACTTCAATAAGATTATTCGCAGACGATATCAACATCTCTTTTCGAAGTAATAACCCTGACGTAGCACGTGAAGTCCTACAGCCCGCTCTGAATAAACTTCAAACATGGTCTGAAGAAAATGGTTTAACTTTTTCTAGTAGCAAAACACACATCATCAACTTCAGTCATAAGAGAAAACATTTAACAGAACCCACTCTCATCTTTTACAACCAACCTCTTCAATATAAAACCTCTACCAAATTCTTAGGCCTTACTTTCGATCAAAAACTTACTTGGATTCCTCACATCAAAGCAACAAAAGCTGAAACTCTTCGATCCCTAAACTTGCTTAAAATAATAAAAAATCCTCGTAATAACCCCTCGAGATCCCTACTTCTATTATTTTACCGCGCTTTAATTCGTTCAAAAATAGAATATGGAGCTCCAGTATACTCATCAGCTAATAAAGTAGCACTCTCCAGTCTAGATACAATAAATAATGCAGCAATTCGATTATGCATAGGAGCACTCCCATCCTCTCCTAACCTTAGCATCTACTGTGAAGCTTCTGAACTCCTCCCATCTTATCGTAGAAAAATGATAACAAATAGTTACCTATCTAGAACGATCTCAAATAATTTCAAATTACAAATTCGAGAAAATTCTGAAAGTGCTAAAATTTTAAAAATATTTCCCATATATTTTCAAAAAAAAAAATTCCAAATTTTTCCGATAATATTAATCAACATTTTTCTAAATCTCCATTAATTTCTTTTCTAATTCTTCTTCTAAAAATCCTTGTTGATTTCATTTCCAAATTCTTCTTTTAAATTTTTATTAAATAAATTAATTTCTTTATTTTATTTTTTTCCAAACTAGTCTGATTATTAAAAAAAAAATCAAGTTTTCCCAATAATTTTCTTCAAAATTTGTCTTTTACATTTCATCTGATTGCTGATTTTTTTTTATAAATTTTTCTTCACAGTAATTTATTTTTCTTCAAAATTTTCTTCGTAGTACCGAAATTGTTCACCAAAAATTTTCCAAATTGCTGAGTAAATTTTTTTTACATTTTTTTTAAATTTAAATTTTCCATTTTCAACAAAATTTCCAAGTGTTTAGTATTTTTTTCGTAAGTCAGAAAATACAATATATTTTCTATGAAACATTTTGAAAATTTGTTTTAAAAAAGTAAAAAAATTGATGTTTAAAAAAAATAATTTGACTAAAGGTTTCTACCTACTGGAAAAAAAATTATAAAAATTTTCCTTTTTCATGTGATTACGTAGATGTGAAAAGTTGATATTGAAAAATGAATTATTCGGCAATTTCAATCTACCCCCCTCCCCCTAATATTCTTCATCTTTTTTTAATTCGCCTCAATAAAAAAATCGATTGTTGATTTTTTTTAATTGACTTGAAACTTTTTGATCAAATTCGAAAAACATGAAAATTGTGTTGGCCTTTGTTTTTACAAATTAAAACCTTATAAAATTTCGACTTTAAATTTTTTTTTTTTTTTTTTTGAAAATTTTCACGAATTTTGAAATAATTAAAATTGAAATTTTCCGTTGAAAAAAAACTTTGTGTTCGAATATTTCGACAAATTTAAATTTTTTGAAAATTCAACAGCGGATTTTTTCAATTTCAAACTTTTTCACCGAGAAATAATAAATTGGAATTTTTATTCAATATTTCATTTTCATAAAAATTATCTAAAAATCGACTTTACTGTTGTTGTTTTTTAATTTTGACCATTTAAATTTTTGAAAAACTTCATGTTTTTATGGAAGGTTCTCGTCACAGGCGATAAACGATTTTGTAAGGAAAAAAAGTACCCGATCCAATATTTCCAAATTTCAAATTTTGGGAATTTTTGAATATTTCATACGCTCAAAATATAATAAAACTGACCGAATGCGAAAATCGATAATTTTACAAACATTTCGACGAATCCGAATTGTTTCAAGATTCCATTCTCGAAGATTTCACAAAAATAAAAATTCACGTCAATTTTCCAGGAAATTTCTATTTAAAAAAATCTGCAATTACCAAGATAAATTAATTATTTCGAGCCACCAAGAACATAAAAAAATAATATCGCATTGTTTCTCTTAATCCCATGAAGTTCTTAGTACAGAGAAATTAATCCGTAGAAAGGCAAAGTCGTTTAAAAAGATAACACCGACTAAGTAAATGCACGTGCTAAATAATGAAGTAATCGATGTACCTATTCAAAACAATTCCGGTAATCAGTTATAATATGAAAGCATGTAAGAAATGATCTTTGACAAATGAAGAAATTATCTTACACTATAATAATGCGAAGGGATTGTACAATGTATGGTACAATATTATACATCTGACGATATTTTAGATCCCATCATATTTTATTCAAATTTCAATTCGCCTACAAACTTTTGACAAAAATACTCCATATGAATTATTCAAAAACACAACAGGTTTTTTTTTAAACTAAATGAATATTGAAAAAAATCTCAGTACGTATTTATATTTTTTCAATTTAAAATTTCATGTTTTCAAAATTAAAAAAATAATAACAATGTTAAAAAATTCATTCTCAAAATACTTAATCTAAATTTGGTTTTAAAAAAGTTGAAATTTCACTTTGATTTATTTTCTAATTTATAAATGAATTCGACTTAAAAAAATCGATAAAGACAACATAATTATAATTATTTTGTTCAGAAAGAAAATCAAAAATTTCATTTTTGTAATGTTTAAAAAAAAACTCGGCGCTTCGCGCCTCGCCAGGGGGGGGGGTCTTCGCCCCCTGGACCCCCCCGTTGGCTTTATTCCCACACTTCAAAATAAAAAGTCTTTTTACTGCAAAACGTTAAAAAAGTTTTTTTATTTCAATCCAAAAAAAAAAATTAGGAATTTTCTGCATAAACGTAGAAATTTTCATCTCCAAAAGTAAAAGATTTACCTAGGTATTCCTAAAAAAAAAAAAAGTTTTTTCTGAATAAATTTAACAGTTCAAACAATTTTCTGCTCAACAAAATTTAGATTTTTTTTCTCAAAAAATAAAATGTTTTTAAAATTTAGACAAAAAATATTCTTTTTTCATTTTTTCCAAAAAAAGTCTTCTACCTACTTCAAAAAAAAATGGGAAAATTTTTATTCCAAAAAAATCAAGATTCTTTTTCTATAGAAGTAAAAGGTTTACCTATTTCTGAAATCAAAACAAAAGAATCAGCATTAAAATAAAATGTTTTTGACTCCAAAAAATAAAAGATTTTTTTTCTTCAAAAATATGAGATTTTTCACTTTAAAACCCTCTTCTTTTCAAAAAAAAAAAAAAAAGTTCAGCACAAAAATAAAAGATTTTCACTTCAAAGTTGATTTAAAGATTTTCTTTTCAAAATTTTTTGAATATTAAAAAAAAGGAATTTAAAACCTGAAATATTTTGAATTTTGAAGTTGAAAAAAATAATTTTTACTCCTAAAAATTTTAAGAATTTTTCTCTCAAGAATTCAAGGAACATTTTTACTGCTGCACAAGAGAAAAATTTTTGCTTCAAGAAAATGGAAGGTATTTTTTTCTCAATGAAAAAAAACATCTGAAATTTTTGTAAAATTTGTTTTTTGAATATTTGTAGAAAAAATTGGAATTTTGCAATTTTCTTTCTCCGCTTTTCTAAAAGTTTTCTGAAAATTTTGTGAAAAATTCTCCAAAGTTTTGTAAAAAAAAAAGAAATTGATTTTTTTTAAAAATAACTTTTGTTAAATTAGGTACTTATAGATAGGTAGAATAATGAATCTGATTTTTTAAAATGATTTTGGATTTTTTTCTAAATAGTTTTATTGATGGTTGCTCTCGTTTTATAATTTTTTCTACTCGAATAAATTCCAATTCGTTCATTTAAAAAAAAGAAATAAGTTGGCACATGAATAGAAAAATTGATAAAATAACGAAACTTTTCTGTTAGGAAGAGTGCAGTGTTAAAAAAAATCACTAATTACTTTCGGCCAAAGATTTGCAACTCGTCATATCCTATGCCTATGCGACCCTTTTCCAAAATTATTCAGCAAGTATACGTCGAATAAATTCCGCTCACATATTGAAAGTTGTCAATAAACAAATCCGCAAACTTCCATCGCTGTGATTTTTGTTTTCTTCGTGGGAATCATACTTAAAATACAATGCACAATACAGACAAATTCATGCATCACAACAAATAATGTTTATTTTACTCGCCTCGCGTGAGCTTTCAATGTCGCGATTTTATATCAGTGGTACGAAATTTCTCGCACCCGCGTCTTATTTTTTTTGTTTACTGCAGAAGCTATTGTCATTCGAAATCAAATCTTTCGTCTTTAACATGAATAATACCAACATTCGATTCTGGTTACACTAAATACGATTTCTCGAAGTTTCCTAGGTAAAAATATTTTAAAATCGTTTTTAAAAATTTTCGGGATATTTTTTCAAATTGTTTGTAGGATAGAATTTCTCATTTTTGCGGCAGTAAAAAAGAACCATCTTGGGGGGGGGGGGGGGGGGGAAGATTTCTAAATTTAATTCATATTTTTCATTTTTTGAAAGAAAAATTTCTCAATTTGTTTAAAACGATTTTTCATTTTCCTTTTTGTTTATTGGAATAAAAAATCTTTTGAATAAAAAAAATTATTTATTTTTTTAATAAAAAGTTGTTCGGAAATGAAGACTAGAAATAATATTTTTCATTTATTAAAAAATTTCTTGTCTTTTTATTGGGTATCATTCTTATCAATTCGAAATAAAAGAATTTTTTCAACTTTTTATATATTGAAGAATATTTTTGATTTTTTGGAAAAAAATTCTCGTTTTTTTTAAAGTAGGTATAATAGCATAAGTGGTATTTTTATTTATTTATTTATTTGAAATATGAATTCTTTCAAAGTTTTATATTGAAGAATGCTTTTGATTTTTTGGAAAAAATTCTCATTTTTTTTTTCAAGCAAAAAAAAAAGTTTTTTCCTGAAGTAAATGAAAGTATTTCTAATTTTTTTTTGAATGGTAACTAATTTTTTGGATTTTTTCCAATTCTTTTTCTAGAATAAAAATTCTCGTTTTTTGGTACCTTGTAAAATTTTGATTTCTCTTTTTTTTTTTTTTAAATCAAAAAATCATTTTTTTAAGAAGAAACTTTCTCGATTTTCAAATGTGATTTTTTTGATTCATAAGAGAATTTCATTCAAAAAAGGTAAATACGAGATACATATGGACAAAATCAACTTCCTTCTGCCCTCCCAATAATCTCTTTTCTTCTGTGATGCACGAAAAGTTGCATACCAATCATAAAACAGGCGCGAAAAGTTGTGGAGCAAATCTTGAAAAGTTTCTTTTGAAATAATTCTTTTATAAAAAATTCTTTTAATAATGCAAAATTAAAAATTATTTTCAACACCATTAGCCTTAGTACTTGTACATTTTTTTTTTTTTTAGAAAAAACTTTCTTGCATAAAATTCTTTATTTTTTATCCAGAAAACAATTTGAGAATTTTTTTAAAAAGTGAAAAATATTTCATCTTCCAAAATATTTAAAAAAAAGTAAATTAGAATTTCTTTTCACCAAAAAAAGTGGAAAATTTTTTATTCAAAAAATATGAAATTATCTTTGCATTAAAATTGAAAAGTTACTTTTCTTTCCAATAGAACTAAAAAAATATATATATTTCCTTTCTAAAATGTTCCCAAAAATTTAAATAATTCTTATTCCAAAAAAGAAAAATTAAGATTTTTTTTCGAAAAAATTAGGAATACGTAATTACGTAGGTAATATTCTAGAAAAACTGAGAGAACCTCTAGAAAAAAAATTGGTATTCAAAAAAATTGAAAACATTCTTCATTCAAAAAAATTGAAAGATTTGTTATTCCAAAAAAATCAAGAAAAACTACGTTCTTCAAAAAAAAAACCTTTATTGTTATACGAGTACTCTCGAAAAATGAAGAAATTTTTTACTCTTAAAAAGTGAGAAAACTGTTCAAAATGCGAAATATTTTTACTCTCAAAAAATAACATAATTATTTTATTCTGCGAAAAAGTTGATTTTTTATTCAAAAAATTTCTTTGAATGAATAGGTATTTGTGCCTATCAGGCTATCAAGTTTCATTTTGGCGTATTTAAAACGATAAAATTTAGGATTCAACTTCGATTTAGGGCCCCAATATCAAGAAGGCCCCTATTGCAGCTGCAATTGCAACATATCTCTGGGCGCCTCTGTTTCGATGTTTATAATTATTTTTTATATTTTCATAATTTTTTGTGGCTTCATCAAAAAGCAAAGAATTTTTTTAGGACCGAGGTCAAATTTTGAAAAATGCCAGTAGAACTCCTGCTTTTTGGATTTGAGATATTATTAGGCAACCTGAGAACTGAATTGCAATTTTCGAAATTAATTAAGCAAATTTCATCAACTTTTTAAATTTTTCTTAGTCTTTTAAAAATCAAAAATTTCCCCAATTATTTACTTGAAATGGTCCAAAATAAGAGAGGAAAAGTCCAATTCGTTAATAAAATGGAAAATCAAGGAAACAGAAAGCCCACAATTTAGAATAAAGCAACAATCCATATCACGCATAATAACCAGCCACGTTTTTCTACTCATACATTGGGTATCTTTTCGAAATAGAAATTCAATTACTTACAAGGATATACGAGTATAAATATGGATATAGAAAATAAACATACGTATGCGTGCACTTGAAAGGAATGAAAATCAAAACTAACAAATTTAATATTTTTATACAAAAAAAAAAAAAAAAAAAAAAAAAAAAAAAATAGGGTAGAATATTTCTTTAACGTACATATTATGTGAAAATACGAGCACGGTTATTTAGCGTGTAATATAAATAAATTTCAAGCAAAACACATACTTAATCATCCATCTATACACAAAACTATCCTTTAAATTGAGTTTTAAGGCTATTCTGACTTTGACCAATGAGCAAAAAAATTTACAGAAATTATTTCAATCACCCTCCTCTACACAATAAAAAAGAACTGTAAAACAATTCTATCGTTTTATAAAAAATGAATAAAATTTGGTGAAACACACAAACTTCTGTAAACTGATGTTCCTCTTCCTACTCCTCTCGCTTCTCCCCTATCAATGACAATAGACTGAAATACGCAAAATCCGTCAAAAAAAAAGCACGCACGCTGCTAAAAGACCGACGAAAAGTAGACTTTTATCAGATGCACACCGCAACGGATGGTTTTTCTTTCAACTTTGTTTGCTGAAGTGATTACGTAACCGATTAATATTTTATTTCCGAGTTTCTTCTACCGATTGATGTCAGTGTTTCAGTAAGTTAAATTTTGATTAATTGTTACTTTTGGCTCCATTTTGAACTAGTGAAAATACCCATAGTTCCTTTTTTTTGGAAGGATTTTTCAAATTTTTTTTTTTTAATAAAATGAGTAGTGAAACTAAAGAAGTTGTCACAGGTGTAATTTATCAAAAAATCACTTAAAATGTAAAATGTGACGACTGAAACTTCTGGATTAGGAATTCTCACTAAATTAAATGTTTAAAAAAATTGTAACTTTTCCCTCTCAAAATTCACTAAACAAGGATTAATTTTAAAAATGAGTCAAGTATTATTAGCTGATTTTTTTTTTTTACAATTTTCTTAGTATCACATTGGAAATTTTAGAAAAATTTCATTTTAAAATTAAGTTTAAAAAATTGGCAATTTTCAAATTCTAATAAATTTTTTAAAGTTGAATCGACTTTTGAAATTCAGCTATTTAAAAAAAATAATAAAGTCTATTTTTTATAGCTTGAAAAAATTGGTGAAAATTAAAAATTTCATAAAATTTAAAGAATCTTTCCTCGTAAGATGGTGAAATCCACATATGAACCGATTGGACCAAATTCACCAAAAATGATGTACTGGTGTAAAATCACCTCAATTATTTTTTAACTTCTTACCCTCAGCCTTTTCGGAGATATTGCCTCCTAAAAGTCAAAAATTCAATATTTTCTATCTATTGAGAGAGTGGTCCAAAAATTTTGAAATTTTCACAGAAAATTAACATTACGTAGAAGCAGGGTTCTGAAAAATCCAGAAAAATGGGTTTAAAATCAAAATCCAAAATTAATCTGATATTTGTATTTAATCCAAGATCCAAAATCTTTTTACACCTGGATTTGAAATCCAAACCAAAATAGGATTTTAAAATCAAAATTGTTTTTCCTTTTACCCTGAAATCTGCCTCATTTTAATTTCCGAATAAAATAATCCCTTATTCATCTCTTAATTTTTTCAGAAATCTTAATTTTTTGTCCTTTTTTTAATACCTACCTATTGGAAATTAAAAACATACAATTTCGTTTTGAAAAAAACAAATTCTATTGCAGAAAGAATTCTAATTTTTTTGAGATAAAACATATTTTCTTAATAATTAATTTTTTTTTTTTCGGAGTAAGAGTAATAGAATTTATTTACATCTTTATTTAAAAAAAGTTTCTCAATTTTTTTAAATAAAAAAATATTTTTCAAATTCGAAGAAAATTTTTTGTGAAAAAAAAACCTTTCAAATTTTCAAGAAAAAAAACAACTAAATTTTAGTTTGGTCTCAGTTTTAAAAAGTTGCTTTAAATTTTTTGTTTAAAAAATTTCTGAATTTCTTCAAATTTAAAAAAAAAGATTTTTCTCGAGCCAAGCCAAAAACTGCTCAATTAAATTGGGCGACGTTTCGAATTTCATCGAAATTCATTATCAAGTCCGATACGAAGAAAACAACGAAATGATGAAAAATACTATAAAATACAAAAATACAAATTTAAGAAAAATCAAAATATAGCCAAATGTTTATAGGGTTCTATGGGTTTCGTAAGATATGAAGACTTTCTAAAAATTTTCTTTTTTGGTTTGAGTTACAATTTCTTTGGATCCTCGTTCTAATCGCGTTGTTATAATTATTCAAATTTATAATTTATGCGATCATTTCTCCCACCAATTTTTACGTTGGTTCTGATGTGTGATGTTTATCTTGCTCGAATTTTACACCGCAATTTATAAGTGTGTATGTAATGTAGTATACGGTTCCAGATTGATAATTTTTCTTATTTTTCCTCGACCTGAATTTTAAATAGTGCCTGCCTATAAAAGCCCTCAAATTTCTCAAAAAATCCAAAAACTGAAAAAATTTTCAAATTTTCAAATTTAGGATTCAAAGTTTTTCCTTTTTGCGAGGAAATAATTCTCAATTCGTGTACTAAATTATTTGGCCAAATCTTTGGATATGTTTCCTAATCCTAATGGGAAATTTATTTGAATGTTTATTTGTTTCAAATTTTTTTTTTTTAAATTTGAGATTTTTATTAAGTCTTTCTCCACGAATAAGTGATTTCCACCCAAAAAACTGAAAGATTTTTACCCGCTCCCCCCCCCCCCCCCCCAACTGAACAAAAAAATATTTTTTCTCCGAAAGAAATCTTCAGATTTTTCTTTTGAAAAAAATTTAGACTTAAAAAAATAAAAAAATAAGGAATTTTCTTTTCTCTCTTTCGAAAAAAGAGAGGAAATTTCTCTCGCTCAAAAAAATGAGATATTTTTCTCCAAAAAATTGAGAAAAAAAACACATTTCACTAGGTATAGGTATGAGTTTTTTTCCTCTAAAAATAAAATTGATTCTTCTTCGAAAAAATTGCAAGATTTTCACCCCACCCCCCTCCAATCATCACCAAAAAAATATTTATTATTTTTTTTAATGAGATATTTTTTGCCAAAAAATTGAAAGAAAAAAATACATTCCGTTAGGTATGTTTTCTTTTCATTTAAGAATAAAATTGAGTTTTCCCCGAAAAAGAGGAAAATTTCTTACCCCTCCTCTTCTCCAACAAGATTATATTTTTACCTTTACCTCGAAAAAACTAGCAAGAAGCTTATTTTTTAATACAAATTAATCGAGATGCCAAGTCAGATTTCTTCACCAGAAAAACCAAGAAATTTTTTACTCAAAAAAGGTTAGAACTTTTTATATTCCAAAAACTTGCGAAAAAAATCCACCAACAAGTGAATTTGAAAGATTTTTTCTCTTCGAAAAAATTGAAAGATTTTTTCTCAGAAAATTAAAATTTTTACGTTTTCATCGAGTGTAGCTCATTATTCATTCACCTTTGAAATTTTGGGTAAATTGAATACACGTTTTAATTACAAATCTTGAATTTTTTTTTTGTTGAGAAAAATGCTATTATCCGTCAAATTTTTTAAAGAGAATAGGTATACCTATCTAAATTTTTTTGAGAAAAAAATCTTCTTTCTCATTAGAGAAAAAAATCACTTGAATTTATTTGAAGGATAAGTGACTACTTTATTTTAAATTAATTTTTTTAAGTAAAAAATGTCTCAATTTTTCTTCAAAAAAAAAAAAAAAGATTTTTTCAGAATGAAAAATACGAGTGTCTCGATCATTTTAAAACAAAAAATAATATTCTCACATTTTTTTCATGTTTTCAAGTTTTTTTTTTTTTTGTGAAGAAAATCTAATTTTTTGAAGGAGGAGGGGGGTGGGGGGGTCACTTATTCTTGTAGAAGGAAAAAATTCTTTAAAATCTTAGTTCTTTTTCTCAATTCCCAAAAAAAATAATCATTCAAATATTTGGGTGAATAATGTTACATTTTTTCGAGAAGAGGAGTTCTCATTTTTTAATGAGAAAAAAACTTTGTTTATTTTAAAGAGAGAAAGTTCTTCTCGTCTTTTTATTTTTTTGAAGATCTCAATAATTCTTTTCACGGAGAATTTTTCAGTTCCGTTAAATTATTCTTCCCAAAAAAGAATAATAATCTAAAAATGGCAAAGTCTGACAAATATTTAGTTGGGCAGAAAATAAAAAATAAGGAATTATTTTCTTATAAAAATAAACTGGATACGTCAAGTTATGAGAATTCGAAAAAAATATGTCTAGCTAGTAGGTATACATAGCTACCTCTCGGAATTTTCACTCTCTAATAGAAGAGAAAAATATTTTTATGCCTCTCGAAATTTTCACTATTTCACCCCCTCCCCCAAACGACATTCTAAATCGTGAAATTAAATCAAAAACCACGTTTTCAATTTTACATAATTTCACTCTCAAATTTTTAATGATTTCAGAAATAAAAATTTCATTTTGTCGCAACAGCATGAAATGGAAGAGTGCTATCATTCGCAACACTTTTCATCAAACGGTAGGTGACTCGTCTTTCGCGGCGATTCTCTGGTATATTTTTCTGTACTGATATAGAATTTGATATTTGTAGGCACGCATTGCCAGTGGATTTGGGACTCGGTGCTGTGCTGGCCAGAGACAAAGGCCGGATCTTTAGTTGAGTTAGCATGCCCTGTTATGAAAGGAAGCGACCCTTCGAGTAAATATGCCTTTTAATGTACATATTAACAACTGTAATTCTCGAATTACCAGCGAGTCTTATCGTCGTTTATTTTTAAACGCAGAAACTGTGAGTAAATACTGTGGGAAAAATGGAGAATGGGAGACATACACTAATGACACGAATACCACAAGTTATGCGGACTGTTTTACCGAAGAAATACTTCTTTTATATTCCCAGATAAAAAATATGCCAATTAAAGATTTCGAGGTATCGGTCGATTTTCTAATAGACCTTTTTGACTTCTCGCTCGTGCGATCAATTTTTTACTTCTTTTTTGTTGATATTTTCCAGTTTCGAATCGAGATTGCAAAGATGATCAGAATACTTGAGATTATCGGGTTGACTGCCTCTTTCGCTGTGTTATGTTTGAGCTTCGCGATTTACTACACATTCCAGTAAGTTTTGGTTTAGCGAAGTTATCTTTATAAATTATGCAATTCTATTTTTCAATTTTCTCCCTCCAACTCCTCAAAATTATTGTTGATTTTCATGATGAAATAATTTTGACAAGGGAACCTCGCCAACTCGTCACCTCCGATTGAGCTGAAATTTGGCTCACTGAAAGATCATGCAACCCAGACTTCAAAACCGAATTTTTAGCTGCCGAAGTTTATTTTTCGATTTTTGGCAAATTTTTAAAAATGGCTAAAATCACCTCCAAAAAAACATTGTTTGAAAAAAAAAATTGTAAATTTCAAGATAGAACCCTGAAAATCGGTTTGTACACTAAAGTCAACCTCCCGAGTCGATTGACACCATTTTCGAAGCGATCTGGAGCCTCCAGAAAAATCTGACTTTCCTCCAGCGCACTGGAATCTCTCTAGACGGCGCTGTAATTAACTTCGGCAGCTGAAAATTTAATCCTAGCGTTAGTATGATGCCATCTAATGACTGACGTAGTTGAATCCAAAATCAGAGGAGACGAGTTCGCACGTGTTTTTTTTTGACAACTTGCAAATTTTGCATTTTTTGAAAATTTCCAAAAAATCAATTTCTCCAGCATATCATCCGAAACTTTGTCCACCTCCTAAAGTCGACCCACCGAGTCGATTGGCACTATTTTCGAAGCGATCTGGAGCCTCCAGAAAATGTTGACTTTTGTCGTCTGGAGAGATTCCAGTGCGCTGGAGAAAAGTCAACTTTTTCTGGAGGCTCCAGATCGCTTCGAAAATGCTGTCAATCGACTCGGGAGGTCGACTTTAGTGTACAAACCGATTTTCAGGATTCTATCTCGAAATTTACAATTTTTTTTTCTTCAAAAAATGTTTTTTTGTAGGTGGTTTTAGCCATTTTTAAAAATTCGCCAAAAATCGAAAAATCAACTTCGGCAGCTAAAAATTTGGTTATGAGGTCTGGTTGGCATGCTCTTTCAGTGAGTCAAATTTCAGCTCAATCGGAGGTGACGAGTTGTCGAGGTTCCCTTGTTAGAAATTTTTATCCCTTGGTGTCTTTAAGCTCTGCCTTTATTTAAAAAAAAAATTAAAATATCTTTACAAGTAGGTACCTACAGCAAAATTAATAATTTTTTGAAATTTCATATCTCAAAAGTGAGTCTGAATTTTTTCAGATCTTTTTTGAGTCAATCAATTGAAAAAAGTGATGGCTAAACATTTCATTTTTGAATTTTTTCCTCAAAGGGCATACAAGACGAAATCGTTCTTTGGAAATTGGATTAGATAGAACTATTCTCTAGTTTTAAAAATTAATTCCTAGCAAAAAAAATTCTCAAGCAGTTGTTGGTCAATTTGTTCAATTTTGAATGCAAAAACCTTCAATTTTTTTTTTTAATTTTGTGAAATATGTCTAATTGTATACATACGAAAAAATATGATATTAAAAAGCTATACCGAAGAGATGTAAAATTTGATAGTGAGCCTTTTATTTTTCATTCTTTGATTTCCACAACAATGAAGGAGAGATGCGACTTCACATAGATAATTATTCAAATTCACACCCACACACACCAAATTTTAATTCTACTATTTATTCGTGCTGTAATGAAGATCGTTGAGGAATGATAGAACACGTATCCACACGAATCTATTCACCGCGGTTACTGGATTCGTCTTGGTAAAACTGTTGATTTGCATTGATCAAATTGTAATCGGATACAATAACATTTTACCTACGTATACCGGACTGGACAGTACAGTGAGTACATTTCATTTATCAAATATATTCCTAACTTAGATATCTAAGACAAAATTTAAGCAAGTCGAATCGCAAATGGGTCCCTCATATTTTGAAATCCCTTTTATACCCGTTCCTCCGGTCAGAATTGGAAATTTTATCAAAAAAAGTTGTAAATTGAAACCCTTGAAATAATTTTGCTTATGATGAAAATTTCGATAGGACCCCTCCTTCTATAATTATTTTGCACAATACAAAAAAATCACGTGCTGGTATTCAAATGTATTATGCAAAATTGAGGCCGAGGCAAGTGTCCAAAACAAATTTTCGTGATGATCAAAATTATTGCTGGGATCTCAATTTACAACTTTTGTTTAAAAACATTTTCGATTGGAGTCTTAGGAACAGAGATGCGGAGATTTTGGAAAGAGAATTCTCTGCGAAGAGAGGAGCCGTTGAAAAAATTAAAACCCTGGCTCATTGTTTTGAAAGTATATCCTAGATAACGAATCAATCATAAAATCGTTTTTAACCTCACAATCGCATTGAGCTTCTTTTCAGAACTCTTGGAAGATTTCAACAGAACAAAATTTTAAAAATTACTTAGATTTTAAAATATTGGTTTTTCTTTTTCAAATAACATTTTGAGCTATGATTTTAAATGAGTTGAATTTTTTCCAATATTTGCAAGGTAAATCAAAAAGAAAAAAAATGAGAGAAATAAAATTCGAGACTGCAAAAGAAAGCATGAGAATTTTTCCCATAAAAATTATCTACGTAGGAATTTTTTTCGCATAAAAATCAAGACTTCTTCTTGAAAAGAAAGCTAGGATTTAAAAAAAAAAAAAAATTAAGAATGTTTACCCCTTCCCCCACCCCTCAAAAAAAAACAGAGAAAAAACATTATTTTATTACAGAAAATATTAGGAATTTTCCCTTTGAAAAAATTGAGAATTGTTTGCGAAAAAAGAGAATTAATTTCCAGAAAAAATGAGACTTTTATGCCAGAAAAAATTGTGAATAAAAAAATAATAATGTTCGCCCGAGCCCTCCCCCAAATTAGATTTTTTAAGAAAAACTTGAGAATTTTTTCCAAAAAAAAAAAAAAAAAAAAAAAAATCCAAGAATTTTTTTCTCATAAAAAGTATAATTTATAAGAATTTTTTCGCATAAAAATTAATATTTCTTCTCGAAAAGAAAATTAAAAATTCTATCCAAAAAATTGAGAATGTTTTACCAAAAAAAATAAAAAAAAGAGAATTTCATTCCAGAAAAAATTGATAACCAAAAAAATATATTAATGTTCTCCCTCTCATCTCCAAAAATGAGAATTTGTTCTAAAAAGTTGAGAATGTTTTACCCCCCCCCCCCCCCCACCAAGAAAAAATATTCAGATTTTCTTCCAAGAAAAAATTAGGAATTTCATTCCAGAAAAAATTGGGAACCAAAATAAAATAATGTTTTTTCTCCCCCCCCCCTCGCACAAACAGGATTTTTCCAAAAAAAAATGAGAATGTTTTTCCAAAAAAAAAAATGATCCAAGAATTTTTTCCCATAAAAATTATTTAATAATTTTTTTTACATACCTATAATAAAGACTTCTCGAAAAGAAAATAAAGAATTTTTTTCAAAAAAATTGAGAATATCCCCTCTCTTCCCAAAAAAATGAACAAATATTGAGATTTTTTTCTGGAAACATTTCATAATTTTCTTACAGAAATGAATAAGAATTTTTACCTTGACAAAGTTGAGAATGTTTTTGCAAAAAAAAAAGAAAGAATTCATTTTCAGAAAAATTGTGAATTTTCTAACAGGTTTTTCTGAAATTTTTTTTGAGAAACTTCCGTAATGAAAAGTTATGAATTTTATTGAGAAATAAAAATAATTTTTTGGGATTAGGTGAACGTAATACCTAAAAAATTTTCCGGGAGAATTTTTTTATGAAAATACCTATAGCAATTTTTATTTGGAATTTTTAATAGAGAATTTTTAGAAGTAATTTTTTTTAATGATTTTTCCCGGTTATTTTTTTTTTTAATGTATTATACTTGACAGAATTTTTCAAAACAAAAAAATCTAAAGTAAAACGTGACATTTTAAGAAAAATTTCATGAGATTTTTTTTTCAAAAAAAAATTAAGGATACCGATTACCAATTTTTCCAGGATTTTTTTTCTAAGCAGATTTCGAAACAAAATTTGTTTCAATTTTCATTGAAAAATTTTATGGAGAAAATTCTAAAAATAATTTTTTGGTTGGGAAAAATGGAAAATTACATATTTTTTTCAATCTTTGAAGCCAGTGAAATGATTAAACGGTGAAAAATTCGTAATAAAATTTGCGGAAAAACGTTATTACGTAATACATATCCATCATTGGCAAGGAGTATAACAAAAACACAAAGATGTCTTATAAATTCCTCGTCGATATACTCGTCTTTTTGTACACCGGTAACGAATAGGTAGGTACCTAATTATTATTTCTGAACCAACGCACCCTACGTTTGAAGAATTCAAACAATCACGCGAGTTATTTTAAAAGAACCCCGCGCCGCGTGCTTCGACACCCAATAAAAAAATATTCCATTTCAACTCGACTATTTCAATCAAATTAATTAACACGTTTGAAAACAAAATTTACCCATACGCGAGACTTTCTGCATCGTTGATTACAAAATCCTTACAAATTACTTAGTTTTTACGTACTTAGTTATTTTTTGTTAAATAATTCATTTCCAATTACTACAGCCGATGGTTTGCGAAACCGCTTACGTGATATTGGAATACTGCAAATCGTGCACTTTCATGTGGATGTTCATCGAAGCTGTGCATTTACATTATGCAGTTGCAAGTAAGTAACTCCTACCACCATTAAACAAATTTTCAGCAAAATCTAGAATTTTAAATTTGTTTGCCCTCGTTTTATTGATTCCCAAGCAGCACAATCGACAAATTATCGAAATAAAAAATCGACAGAATATCGAATTCGATTAAGTGTCGCGTTAGTTCCGCCTAAATCGTGAAATTATCTTTCGATATATAGATAGATTATCGACGAATTATAGTTAGCAAAAATTTCGAGATTATAGTAAGATATTTTATCGATAATATATCTATAATATCGAAAGATAATTTCACGATTTAGGCGGAACTTTTGCAACACTTTATCAAATTCGATATTCTGTCGATTTTTTATCGATTTTTTATTCCGATTTTTGTCTTTTGCTAGCTTTTTTCTAGAATTAAAAATCATTAATTAGCATAATTAATACATTAAACTATGCCTAAACACATTATTCATGTTACGGTAAGAGGATCATTTCAGAAAAAGTCCAAAAAAATTATAAAAAATCTGCCACCCGTTGGGCTTGAACCATCTACTTCCTGCATGGTAATCCTCTTCCTTAACCACTATGCCATACCTTATCGTTGAGGAATTAGCAATAAAACGCTTATAATAGGCAGTTTAGTACTTCCAGACGTGTTGGACTTAGAAAAATTTTCACCAATTTGGAAATAATTTCAAATATCGTCACAAAATCGTTGAAAAATCGTTCGACAAATTTCAGATTATTTGTCGATAATGTAGTTTCAAATATCGCCACAAAATCGTTGAAAAATCGAGTTTGAGGAATTTCATATTACGTGTCGATAATATAGTTTCAAATATCGTCATAAAATCGTTGAAAAATCGAATTCGAGAAATTTCAGATTACGTGTCGATAATAAAGTTTTAAATATCTTCACAAAATCGTTAAAAAATCGAATTCGAGAAATTTCAGATTATTTGTCGATAATATTATAGTTTCAAATATCGTCACAAAATCGTTAAAAAATCGAAATCGATAATATAGTTTCAAATATCTTCACGCAATCGTTAGAAAATCGAATTCGAGAAATTTCATATTATGTGCGGATAATATAGTTTCAAATATCTTTACAAAATCGGTAAAAAAATCGGATTCGATAAATTTAATATAATCTGTCGATAATATAGTTTCAAATGTCGTCAAAAAATCGGTAAAATATCGAAGTCGAGAAATTTCATATAATCTGTCGATAATATAGTTTTAAATATCTTTACAAAATCGTTAAAAAATCGAATTCGATAAATTTAATATTCTTTGTCGATAATGTAGTTTCAAATATCTGCACAAAATCGGTGGAAAATCGGAATCGATAAATTTAATATTCTTTGTCGATAGCATCGTTGACGAATATCGTCATAAAATCTTAATAATATCGAATTCGATAGTTTTTAGATTTTTTGCCTATGAAGTTGTACCGATAAATCTTTATAATATCGTGAGAACATCTATAGATTTTCAAACGATTTTTTATCGATACGTTACATCTTCCAATATTATCGATCGAGTGTGCCGCTCGGGTTTTTTTTTTTAAATGAAAAATTTTTAATTTTGCTGGAATCGCAATATTTGGCAAATATCGTGTTGAAACTATGAGGTTGTTCCCCAAATAACGCATTCCAGTATTTTCAAAGAAAATTGAAAAAATGGAAAAAATGAACTATAATCTTGCCCAAATTCAGGCTGAAGATGTATTTAGATGTCTTTGATGATATATTGCGAGGGAAAAAAATTTCGACCAAAAATGACCATTTCAAGAACACTTTAGTGTAAAAACAATGGTTTATATGGCCTGTAGAGGAGAGGGGGCGACCTCCAAAAATCCAAAAAATGCTAGATAGTGCAAAATACTCTAAATAATATTACATAATTTTTTCAACGCATCCCCACGAATGTAGCACCCTGGAGAGTGATTTAAAGTTTTCCAGGTCACTTTCAAGGTCATTTTCAAGATCGAAAAAATATGAAAAAATTTACAGTACTTCCCATAAGTATTTTCACTTTCATATGAAGTTTGAAAAAATCGGTTGAAAACTCACATAAATAATTTCCAAAGTGAAAAGTTTTTTTTTGTTTGTCCTCCCTCTGAGGGTGTGAGGGTGAGATAAAAAATAGAGAACACCCTCAAAAATCATTCTCTACCATTACCTAAAAATTTTACCTAAAAATTTTGACTAAAAAATTGAAAATCTGGATCAAGGGCTAAATCACCATGCTTGTCCTGCTATGGCCTCAGGGCCATTTCGATTCCTTATAGAGAGATCAAGAGAGATAATGCTTCAAAATTCACATTTTTGAAAATTTTAATTTCCTCTGGCGACAACATAAATTGATCAGACTATCGAACAAATTCGTGTAATTTTGCGAATTCCTGCCAAATGAACAAAAACCCTCGCCGTTAGTTATTTCATCTGTATCTAAGTTGTAAATAAATTTTTCAGTTGCTGCCACCAAGATGTCTTTTAAGAAATATTATTTAATACTCGGTTGGTTCGTTCCGGCAATATTTGTAGTCATATGGGTAGCAATGATGATCTCAAAACCTCGGAGTCACTGTTGGTGGGGTTACAATTACAATCCGTTGTATTGGATTCTAGAAGGACCAAGGATACTCGTCTTAATAGCAAGTTTCATTATTTCATATGCCAATCCAGAGTTTATAACACACACACCCAGCGCTTGAAAATACCGCATATTGCTTCCGAGACTGCGAATAAAATTAATTTTCAAGTATTTTACAGATCAATACAATGTTCTTGATAAACATAGTAAAGGTTGTTTTCATCAAGCTACGGAGTAGTTCTTCCAATGAAGTTGAAAAAATAAAGTAAGTGGTACAGTCAAGTCATTGGGACTTGGGTAAATCATATCTGCACATTTGAAGACAATAATCTGAGTAATTTTTACGTATTACAGGAAAACATTAAAAGCTACATTAGTATTGCTGCCTTTATTGGGAATCACCAATTACCTGTCGTATGTTGAACCACAGTTGAACTGCCCGTTATGGTATTTTACCCTCTACACTGGTGTATCATACTTCCTGACTTCCTTCCAAGGAATGGTTATCGGATTACTATACTGCATTTTAAATCAAGAGGTAAGCAGTGATAGGATACTGTAGGAAATGAGGTAGATACATCATTAGTAGCAAATTTTGACCCATAGGTCAATTTGTTTAGGCTAAGCTGATCAAACTTCTAAAAAACGGTTAAAATCATGAGAATTTTTAATGCTTGAACCTACACTTGGGGCAAAAAGGGTCCAAAGATCAAAATATCTATAAAAGGCACGTCAGGAACATGAACTAAACCTAAGCTGAAATTTTAAGATCCCTAGATCACTTTAGAAGGTCTGAGGCTGTTCAATATTTAAAAAAAAGAACCCAAAAATTAACTTTCTGAGACTCCAACGAGGGTGGGCATGACCTAGGGAAGCTGAAATTCGCATATGTTGGAGACAATGAGAGTATCCAGTACTGGTACTAGTTTCATGAAATTTCATCACTTCAGATATCTGCTGAAATCCTCCTAAAAAAACCTCTGCCCCAAATTTAAGCCCATAAAAATCAAAACCCTCAAAAGGTAACTTCAGTGAGCTCAATAAACTGTACATAACAAATTTTGGGCCCTCAGGTCATTTATTTGGAGTTGTAGGCTCATCAACGTGCCGAGAAACAGGAAAGAACATGAACATTTTTGATTTTTGACCCTTACACCACACTGAGAAAAATGGTTTTCAAAACTCTGTATTCAATTTGGTGAAACACGGTTTTTGGGACACAGAGTTCGATTTCTTAGCCACACCGGAAGCATCCAGTGAAAACAGAAAAGATTCACGTCAGTTCAATACCGCGTTTCACCAGACTAATTACAATCCATTTTTTTCAGTGCAGGGTTGAAAGGGATAAAAATGTTGAAATCCACAAAAGTCACGTCTGAGGCATGAAGTGAATCATTGATGAAATTTCTTGACCGCTTAAACCAATTTTGACAGCCACAGTCTGATCAACATGAAAAAATTACCTCAAAACTCACTTTTCGAGGCCCGTAAAAAAGGACAATAATGTAGAAAGCTGAAATTTGCATACATTGGAGATAATATGAGTCCTCACCTTAAGTTTATAATTCAAAAAATTTCATCACTTTGAGTCAGTGCTGCGGTCCTTAACAAGAAAACAGCTTACCCGAAATTTAAGCAAAAAAAGTCAAAACCTCCAAAAGGGCAATTAGTGACCTCAGTCAACTCCACACACAAAATTTCGACCTTCTAGGCCATATGGTTTGGACTTTTGGCGGATCAACGTGCCAAGAAACGTGAAAACTATACGAGAATTCTTGTTTTTTGACTCTTCACAAGGGTCAAAAAGGGGTCCAAAAAGTGAAACCTACAGCAACTGGCACATAAACTAAATATATAACGGAACTTTGGGGCCGTAGACTATTTTTGAAGGTCTGTAGACTAATTAACATGGAAAAAATGTCCCCAAAACCCACCTTTAAGGTTTCAAAATTGATTTGGATGAGCTAGGAAGCTGAAATCTAGATATGTTGAAGATAGATAGAATCCCTATAATATCACTACTGCGAATTTCACAAAAAATTTGGAAGTTTGAGTCTAGTCTCTATTGTAGTCTCACAAAAAAGGGATTAAATAGTAAATTTTAAATTAATGCCCGTATAATTCTAAAATGGATTTTCTACCTCTCAGAGACCATTAAGTATACTTAATCGGTGCTGGACTGCTGGAGGCCTAAAAGTAGAAGCAATATTCTGATAAATAGAGACAGATATAAATTTTGTGACATGGACCAAATGGTAATTTTTATGGTCTAGGAGTCTAACAAGGTCAAAATTCATCCCTCCATTCACATCCCCACCCTCACAACTCCACAGCTCTATTTCTATGATTTCTACAGTAAAATGTATGAGAACATGGTTGTAGGAAATTTAATGTAAGTAGACTAATTTACTCTTAGATGGTTTAAAGGGAATCCTGACAACGTTATTATTAGGTAAGAGAAATATTTGGGGGGGGGGTGTTGAAATGTCAAAAAACCACAAGTAAGGGAAGAGAGTGAAATTTTGATATGTGATATGGTACGTGTCCTTCTACTAAATAAATTGAAAATAGCATTTATAGCAATTTGCCCCATTTTGTTCGGTAATTCTACTCTTACCCTATAACGCGCGACAAAACACAACCGTTCTGTTAGGATAGTTGAAGTCAAATGACCGCGTTTTCGTTGGCAGCGTCAGTGTGACCAACAACTGAACACAAAATAACTTATACTGATTTTCACTTTTTCTTAAATCTGAATAATTTTTCATGATTTACAGGTAAAAGACACCGTTTTAAGCAAATTAACCACAAGTTTCAGCTCGGGAAGTAACAGCCAACCTCAAGCAGCCAACCCAGAGCGTAGAGATGACAAAACATTACCATCAATAGAGAACATCATTTTTGCTTAACATCGTCTGTACCTTACAGCCATTTAAATTACCAATGATTTTCTTCCACTACATTTTTTTATTTTGTAATTTTGCGTTTTTTGCGTGTATTCTTTTTGTTGTGTTATGATGACATTTCATATCGCATTATTTCTAAGTTACGTATTTTCGACGTCAACGTCGCACTGGAACATTTTCCTATGTTGAATGAAAGTCCCAACTGCCGGTTCTCATTCGATTATAAACTTACGTAGCCAGCGTTTTACAAACTTGTCTCGAGAGATTTCGCCAGTGAATGATATTTCGCATGCAGAACAATTAATTAGAACAAGAAATTTGTCATTTTTACCCATAATAATACCAAATAATTAAGTAAATGAGCTTCATTGAGTACCAAGTGGGAGACTGTTGAATTGAATTCAAAATTGTATTTTTGATTACTTTTTCATTTTATATAATGTTTGTTTATTAGTAAATGGGACAGGGGAATTGGGTGATGATGAACAATAATGGGTTACTACGAAGTCAATTTTAAACTTGTGTTAACCATAGGTAGAATTTTTTTTTTCAATTTTTGAATATTGAATGTTATTTTATATTCAATACCTAATATGTACCTAACCTACCTATTTTTTTAATTCAATAAACGAATATAGGTACTATTTTGTAATTTTTTCTCTTGCCCCTTCAATTTTTGAGATAGACACTGTGTGTGCATACCACGTTTTGTTTTATATGAGGTGTTTATTCATATTGTGAATTTTCCTACATCAATCAAGAAACACCCTGTATATATTATGACGAGCAACACTTTGTTTAGAAGTTCAGCGATTCTTAACCAATCAGGGATGGAAGTTTTTACGAACAAAAAGGAAACAGAGATACGAAAAAATACTTCGAATAAAAGTTATAGAGCATTAAAAATTGATCATTTTTAGTTTGGAATTTTTTTCTCTATCTAGCAGTGGACAAAAGCTACGGCTCGAGGAAAATTCAAATATCCACAAAGTAGAGCTATTTTCCAATTTACAGAGGGAAATAAAATAGCACGAAAAAGGACGAATGATTTTTCACGCTTGGTACTTTTAGGTATTCCGAACTGTTTACGCATCTTTGATTTTTTTTAGGACACCTGGGTGAAAAAATGAACTTCAATTGGATAATTTCTCAACAATTCACAATTAAAAAAAAAAATTGAATAAATACGAGGCATCAAAAATCAATTTTTTTTTCATTTCGAGGTGTTTTCCTCCTTGATCGTGAAGTTTTAAAGTAAATTTAGATTTATGACAAATATTGGTACCTATTTTTCCTATTTTTATACGACGCGACGTGTTAAACCTTTAAAAATAGGTAGGTACCTATTTACTTTATAATAAAATTATAATAAACCAAAGTATAAGATATACACATAAATGGCAACAGTGCCGAGTGAAATTGATCAAGGTACGAGTATATAATATCTGACGTCTTACATTTGCTTCGTCTACAATCTCCAACCGCTCGCTGCGCAGCCCATTCTCCAAAATTCAATACAACACTTTGAAAATTCTTTCAATCAAAGAGGTTTATTAAATTCGCATAGTTCATTGATCAATACAGTCGAGAATATCTTCCATTTTTATTTCATTAAGGACCTACGCTTAAATACCTATTATACCTAAATCCAAGGATGATATTAAATGTCAGTAATAAACCTTCGTCTGGCAGCCCTAACTTAATACAAATCAAATTTTCACCCGAAATTCGCCCCTACAAAAAGATTGGCAAAATCGAATGAATCACTTCTATTTACGTACAGTTCGTTGAAAGAAATTCATTCCATAGGCACAAATTAACTCGGCCGATTAATAAAAAGCTCCGGTCTGGAATTTCGAGGCTCGTTAAACATAGAGTAGATTATCGAATAAATGTTTAAAAAGGTATAAATATGCAAAAGAACTACGCAAATATGCCATCTCTAGCACCTTTTGTACGAGTTACAAACCAATTTCATATTTCTTTGCATGTTTTTCAGGAACAAAACGCAGGTAAATATTATACGAGTCGTAGAGGCAACGCAGTCACTATAAGGGAATAAAAAACCTTCGACTTTGGTGTAGAAATTTGTGAATAATATAGATATCTAATACTAAATCCGTTCAAAGGGTTGGTCAGATTGTAAATTTTTCCTTCTACCAGTATTCACATGACGTAATGAGTTTTTTACCATTCAGATTTCTGAACAATCATTTATTTTTTGATGAGCCTTGAATCTTAAATTTCTGAAAAAGAGATGAAAAAATTGACTGATTTTTGAGAGAAAAACAGAAAAACATTTGTAGCCGTGGTTCTCAATTATGTTGCTTATGTACCCCTTTTTGAAAACAATTTTTTGCGCTCTTTTATAAGGTAGCAACTCTTAAAAAGTTTTTTTTTTCTTTTTTGCAAGATCATTTCATTAAATTAAAAAAAAAAATTTACAGGAAAAATTATTTTAAAAAAAATCTTCAAAATTTTGTAAGCGAAAAAATTTTTTCCTTAATAAAAAACAAATGCCTAAGAAAATGAAAAAACCCTATCAGAATGAATTAATTTGGGACACAAAAAATAAATCGTCTTTTTTGCATGAAATTATTTTTAAACATCCAAAAAAACCCATTTAAAACTACTCTTTATAATAAATAATAATAAGTATTACGTACGTACCTAGGATAACACCTGAAAAGTTGAAAAACTTTTTTATCATCAAAAAATATAGGTACTAAACTCAATGAAATCAAAAAAAAACCAACTTGAAAAACGAGAAATTTCTTTCTAGAAAGAAAAAATGAAAAAAAAAAAACTAAAAATTAAAAAGTTCCTTATCTCAAAATTAAAAAAAAAATCCAAAAAAAATTAGAAAAATTTTCACTTTAGAAAAATTTTTAATTTTTTTTTTCACTTGAAAACAGAGAATTTCTTCCAAAAAGTCAAAAATATTCTTCAATATAAAAAAAAACCAGTAGGTAAATGAAAAATACTAGCTAAGTATTTCTAGGTTTTACTCCCTAAAAATTAGAAATTTTTATCTTAGTCGTCAAAAAAAAATCTCTCTAATAAATGCAAGACTGTTTGTTCAAAAAATGTTGAGGGGTTTTTTATTCAAAAAAGAAATATATCTACTCTTAAAAAACGAGAAATTTCATTCTAAAAAAAAAAAATTAAAATGCAAAAAATTGGAAGATTTCTTATTCTGAAAAATTTTAGAAATTTTTTCCTGGGGGAAAAAAATAAAAAATATTTCCTCTTCAGAAAAAAGTTGAAATTTTTTTACTTGAAAAAAAACGCCTACCTAAATTTAAAAAATACTGTTTCTGATTTTTACTCCTGAAAAAATTTTTTCTCCAAAAAAAAAAAAAAAAAAAATGAAAAAGTTACCTACTCTTCAATAATTGAGATACTTTTTATCCAAAAAATTATCAGATTTTTACTCAAAAGATTTTTCATTCAAAAAAAAAACTTAAAAAAAAACATTTGAGGAAAAGAACTGAAAATCCAAAAAAATTAAATATTTCTTATTTCAAAAAAATCGACAAATTTTTTCCATAGAAAATTCAATTTTTTAATGGGTAAATAAAAAAATACTAATTCTGAAACTTTTAACATGAAAAAATATAATACTAAAAAAAACAACAGAAGAAGTAAAAAAAAAATTCTCCCAAAAAACGAGAATTAATATTGATTCATTTTAGAAAAAGACTTTGAAAAAAATCCAAAAAATTAAAAGATTTCTTATTCTTCCAAAAAAGTTAAGAAATTTTCTCCTGAAAAAACAAAAAATACTTTCACCCTAGAAAAAAATGATTTATTTAGGCCTATTTGAAGAAAAAAAAACATTTTTTTCCCTTCAAGAAATCAAAAATATTCTTCAAACTAAAAGTTGAAAGAATTCTTTTTAAAAAAATAACAAAATCAACAAAAAAAAATACACCAAAAAAAAATTCATTCCAGGAAAAGAATTGAAAAAAATCCAAAAAATTAAACATTTATTGTTCCAAAAAAACTGAGAAATTTTTTTCCTAGAAATTTCAATTATTTCTGAAATTTTTTATATTAAAAAAATCTCGAGAATATTTCATTCTAGAAAAAGATTTTTTTTTTTTTTAAATCCAAAAAATTAAAAGATTCCTTATTGCAAAAAATCAAGAAATTTTTTCATGAAAAAACAAAAAATACTTTCACTCGAGAAAAAAAATGATTTTTTTACTTTAAAAAATGAGATTTTTTTCAAGAAATCAAAAATATTCTTTAAAACCTAAAAGTTGAAAGAATTCTTTTAAAAAAATGAAATAAAAATAAAAACTCGAGAAATCAAAAAAAAATACTCCCAAAAAACAAGAATATTTAATTCTATAGAATTAAAAAAAAAAAAAAAAAAAAAATGTCCATGTTTTGTGAACTTTTTGGTGGGGGGGGGGGGGGGGTGGTGTTTAATTACTAGATTATTACACCCAACGACGAGAGAGTTAGATTAGGTGCGTAAGTTTACAGTTTTTGATTAGGGTAATGAATTTTGTGATCTGATTTTCGCTTTTATCTGCAACTTTCGCTCTTCAATTTTTTCAATTTTTTTTTCTTCCTCGAGTTCTATCTGAGCATTTGTTTTATTCTTTTTATCTTCTAAATACTCTCTGTAAGTTTCGTAGGGTTTTTGAGTTTTTGAAATAAGTTCTTTTGTGTTAGGAACCAATGCAGGTCTCTTATTATAAAATTTCAGTTCATTTTTGACATTCATTCTCAAATTCAAATTGCGTTTGCACATACCAGTCTCGTCAAGAGTTGACATCTTGGCAGATTCCGAAAATAAATGTTCAACGTTGGCATTTCCACACGATAGTGTAAAGCAGTGTTTAATTATCGTAGCAACATTGCGAAATTTCATCTCACCATAATGTATAGTTATGGTTCGAAACATGGTCTTCAAAATTTAATAATCGATTTATTTTCATTCTGCTTAAATTTTTCTCACTCAAGTTGTAAAATACTGCTTTCGATTCATCTAAGGAGATCTCCAAAGGAAAGCTCAAAGATAATAAGTATATTCATCATATCATTAGCTGCGACTTATAGATTTTTTAATTCAACTTTTTTTTTTAAATGAAAATTTGTTTTTTTGGTGAGATGCAAACCAAAGAAAGAAAAAACAATTTTTCAACAGGAAAATTGAGAAAAACATCAAGTGCTTATTGACTTTCACTGAATTTTGAGCGAAATTGTGAACAATAATGACCAAAAAATACCCCCGTATCCAGCATCAGCATCCCTCCCAAGTTTTAAAAAATTTGGTGGAAAACTTGAAACATTAAAAATTTAAAATGCAATTCACTCTCATTACAGAGTTTCCAACCTAATCAATGACTTATCACTACCAATTCATCACCCGATAAAAATTCGAGCAAAACTTCAAACCACACTGTGTCGATGAAACTCAACCCCTTACTTCGTAGTACGCTTCGATTCTCATAAACGTATAATCATGTCAAAATATCCGATGACATCCCAATTCGGGCGAGATCCGTTTTAAACGAGATAACAAAAAGTCGACTGTAAGGCAATTGCGATTAATCAAATTCATCTTCGGAGAGTAATTCTACACCACAATAGTACGCGTTTATTTTAACAAGATTAGTTTTACTTTTAGAACAGACTTCGTTACCGACCATTCTCATAGGCGTGTTTGGGTAAAAAATAAAACGCCCACGAGAATATGAAAAAATCTCGCAAACACAAAATTCCGTATCATCCGAGTTTCACGTCTCTAGTACTCGTTCCAGATGAAGTTTTTCGCTATCGCTAATTTGATTGATCTGAATTTCTTCCTTATTCTGCGTTGAATGAAAGAAGAGAATTATTCCTTTGAATACGCTGCGAGAGACAGGTAAGTAAAGAACCACCACTGTTTGTGTGGGGGAAGGGGAGTTATTGAGAAGAACTTCGTTAAAAAGGAAATACGAGTAGTATGGAATAATTTCCCTTGTTTTTCTTTCGCCATCAAAAATTAGTAAAAATGAAAATTGCATTCGAGTGAAAAAAATTGAAAATAGGGGGAAAAATAAATAAAAAACTAAATTCAAAAAAATGAAAAATATTTAAATTAAATTTTAAAACTAAAATAAAAAACAAAAAATTAAAATCAAAGTGAAAGAAATTAGAAATTAACGTGAAGAAATGATTACATTTATAAAAAACAACAAAAACTAACAAAAAAAAATGGTAAGAATTATTTAAATTGGAGAAATTCAAAAAAATTATAAATTGAATAAAAACCAAAAAAAAACAAAAAAAACAAAAAAAATAAAAAATTGAAATGAAAATAGCTGGAGTTTTGAAAATTGTGAAATTCAAAATTCGAGAAAAATTTTACATTAAAAAGAATCAACATGAATTAAAATTTTAAAAAAATTGACTCAAAAATGGACAAATAATTAAAACCCAAAAATGAGATTTATTTTAAATAAAAAAAAATAAAAAATTTAAAATTGAAATAAAAATAAATAAAAAGGGGAAATCAGAAAAGAAAATTGAAAAAAATTGAGATTAGAAATTCAAATTGAAAGAACTAAAAACTAAAAAATGAAATTAATAAAAATTGGAAAAATTTGAAAACAAAAAAATTAAAAACATACGAAAAAAACACAAACAAAAAACATTAAAAAGGAAATTCGGAAAAACTGAAAAAAGGATGAAAAAAATTGATAACACAAACGAAAATTCTAAATAATGAAATTTGAAACTAAGAATCGTTAAATGCAAAAAAAATTAATAATCAATATAATCTCAAATCGACCGAAAGTTGAAAATAAAAATTGAAATCGACGTTCAATGAGAAGAGCAAAAATCAACACACCAAAAATAGTAAAAAAAATGAATAAATAAATTGCAAACGATAGAAAAAATAATAGGTATAAATAAAAATTGGATAAAACTGAAAAAAATAAAATAAAAAAATAAGAAATTGGAAAAGAAAATTAAAATTATGTACTAAAAATAGAACAATTTTGAAAATTGAAAAAAAAACTGCCTCCTAAAGAATGGAGAAAAATTGACAGACCAAAAATTAGAAGTAGATGCTTAATTGAAGAAGAAAACATTTTTTTGAAAAAAAATTAAGAAAATTGGAAACTCTTGAAAAATTATGTAAAAAAAACTGATTTAGGTAAATTAAAAATAATGAGATAAAAACTGAAAATTAAATTAGGTAAAACGTTCATAAAAATTTGTTTGAATGAAAAAAATTGAAAATAATCGAAGTCTGCTTAAAAGGAAACAAGCATTGAAAAAATTTAAAATTTAAATATGAATAACTGATTGAAAAAAATAGGATTTGAAAATCTGAAGAAAAAAAATAATTGAATACCTATTCTTGAAAATTAAAGGAGGGGGGGGGGGGGGTAAAAAATATTATAAAATTATAAAAGTGGTAATTGATACCAAAATCATTGAAACTTTGGACCTGCAGAAATTTATAGTCAAAACATGGCCAAAATTTTTTTTTAATAGTAAATTCACTGAAAATTGAGAAAAAAATGTAAGAAAATGATTGATTTGAAAAATTGAACAAATAAAAATGAATACCTACCTAACTTGAAAGCCAAAAACTTTTTTAAATATCATTTTTTTAAGTAGGCAAGAATTATGGGAAGTTAATTAAAAATTGAAAAAAAATTAATAAAATCAAATACCTGATTTTTTCAAAAAATTACAAACAGAAATTTTAAAAACTTGAAAAAAAAAATTTTTTCAAAGCATAGGTAGGTACCTATTTTAAAGATTTTTTTAGGAATGCAAAAATGAGAATTTTCTACTTGAAAAATTATTTTTGAAAAAAGTTCAAATTAAAATGTATTGAAATAGAATTTCAAAAAATTGATATTTTAGACAAAGTCAAAAAAAGAAAAAGAAAAAAACCGATTTTCAATCAATTTGAAAAATTGATTTCTAAACGAGATGCAACATTTTTTTTTAATCAAGAAATTATTTACTTACATTCAAAAAGTGTTTAGTAATTTTTGAAAAATCATGTTACGACAATATGTGAAAAATAAAATATTTTTCAACAGATTTTTTAAAATTGACTTCCAAATTTATTTTAAAAAAACAAAAAATTAAAAAGTATTATTTTGCATTAAAACTTTGAAAAAAAAATAATAGGTAGGTAAGTATACATGTTTTTTCAAATTTGGTTTTCAGCATGCTTGAAAAATTTGCTTCAAAAAATTTTACAAAAAATTTGAAAAAAATATTTTATTAGGTACCTATAGATAATGAAATTTCAAAAAAAAATCATGCATTTTTTCAACAAATTTGAAAAAAAAATTATAAAATAGGTAGTAGGTATGTACTCTTTTGCAACAAAAGTTGAAAAATGTTGATAAACAATTTTTTTTTTAACGTACAACGTAAAATTAAACAGGGCCCTAATAAAAATGAAAATAAAAAAGACAGAAATCTGAAAACATTTCCACACATTCGGATATCAAAAAAACTTTTAAAAATTAAAACTTTCTGAAATTAAAAAAAAAAAAAAAAAATTGGGAAAAATTGAATAACTAAAAACTGAGAAAAAATTGTGTAAGAAAAAATGGAGATATTAATAAATCTCAAAAAAATTACCCCCCGCCCCCGATAAATATCTTCATGACCAGTATAACGAAATCCTCAATAACTCCATCTTACCCCTTAAAAAAAAAAACTCTATTTCTCACCTCAATAGGTATATGTAACCGTTCTTTCGTACGATTCGAGAACCTCGAGTAAAACCTTCTGAAAGGTGGCGACAGTAGATCGGCGTGTACACGACACGGGTCATCGAATCCGGTACACCAACTTACCAGCACGCCGGCGAAGACTGTGATCAAAAGGCCAATAGCCGAATACCACATGTAACTAATTCTAAACAATATGAACACCCTGAAAAGAACAATCGTCAAATTCATTACAGTCTCCTCGATCTAAGGAGTTTTCCTCAACTGCAATAACCTACTCTGAGTTCGGCTCGCAAGGCATGGGACGAAAGTGGACATCGGAGGATCCATTGAAGAAGGTCGGTTTATCACATTCAGCGCTGTAGCCCTCGGTTTCGGCCATCTGCGAATTGATACCGATCCACGATACGAACACAAGTGATATCAGAGATCCTGCCAAGGCACCCTGAAAGGTTAAATGTGAAAGTACGATTTTCGAATGATAACTCGTGGTTTGCTTCGCGACTTCCATCAACACTCACTTTGGAATTGATCCAAGGTAAAAACATGCCCAATGAAAATAATCCTAAATTGATACCACCGACTATTCCATTAAAAGTCAGAGCAGCCTGTAATCAATCATAAGAGTGAACTAAGGTCGAGTTTTCAAGCACTCGTAAACTCGTGGGAAAAAGTTCCAAATTGTTTTTCTCTATTTTTAAAACGAGCACTTTCAAGTGGGGAACATATAAATAATGCTAAAATTAATACACGAATGTGTAAGTAGGTATAAGTACATATTCTCAAAATTTAATAAAATACTCCATATTTTGGACTAAAAACTTTATAGTTACTTTGACTTCGCCAACAAGTAGTTTAGTTTCTTGGGAAAATTTTAATAAAGCGAGAAACATCCCCCTCTCGCCCACATTACTCGAAGATATGACAGAAAACCAACCACGAACGTTGAAAAATTTCAAATTATTTCAAATTTAGCATACTCGTATTTGATTTTTTCCGTAATAAATGTTCGAAAGCTCTTGAGAGTTCGCCATTTGAAAAACTTTTACTCGTATAAGGCACATGACGTTATTACCTTTAGCACGCTGTCCATTTGGCGAACGACAAATATGAGTAAGAAGCTGATAGCTCCGAATGTGATTGATATGTATTTCGATAGAACTGCTCCTCTGTTATCGGGCACTTTTATGTTGAGTCCGGCATCTAAGAAGTCCTTCATCGTAATGGCCGCCAACGAGTTCAACGCTGAAGCAACTGTTCTAGAAATACGAAAAAAATCGTCCAGAAAAAATGCGTAATTTTTATTAAAAGTGGGAGGAGTCAAAAAATGTTGAATTCTGCTCGGAAATTTTGTTACAAAAGTTAAAGATTGTTATAAAAAAAAATTGATAAGATTTACCCAAAATTTCTCATTGAAATAAAAAAATCATCACAAATTTTTTTAATCTCGCATATAGGTATTTTTTCTTTCTTTTTTTCAAATTTTCCGTTGAAATATTGAACAAAATTCGCAAATATCTTGAAAAGTCAAAAAATTTTATAAAAAAATTTCATTAAAAATTTTGCTGCATGAAATTAAAAAAAAAAATTTCTTCGAAAGATTAAAAAAAATTCTTTCAATAAAAATTTGTTAAAATAATTTTAGGTATCTATAAAATTTCTAATTTTTCAGATTTTCCAATAAGAATTTCCCCTCTAAAATTTTTGAAAAATATTAAAAATTTTATTGAAAAGTTTTTTCTTACCAGAACTTTCTTCTTAAATGTTTTTCTCAGGCAAAATAAAATATAATTTTTAAAATAAAAATTCTCCATAAAATTTCTTGATAAGATTCGAGATTTTTTCATTGAAAAATTTTCTTGAAAGGGATCTTGGGGAAAATCTGTGGAAAACTCTTTGATTTTTTTTTTTTTAATCTCACATTTTCTTACGAAACTTTTTTTTTTGAAAACTTCCATTTGACTGTATAATTTTTTCATAAGAGAATTACTAAAACATTCTATGTAAAATTTGCTAAAATTTTTGCAACTCATATAGCCTATCCTCCATTTTTTTTAAATTTTACTTCAAAATGGAAAAAATAATTTTCTCTAAAAATTTTCTTGATTATGATTATGATTTAAAACTTCTTCATTAAGAAATTATGTTGGAAAAAATTGCAAGAAAATTTGTTGAAAATTTTTTATTTTTTCAAATCTCATAAAATTTTCAATCTCACGTTATTTGTCATTTTTTAGCGTTTTGTTTCAAGATTTCTCTCCTTAAAATTATTTAAAAATTCATTCGTTAAAATTTTTGAAAAATTTCCCTCTATAAAATTTTCGAAAAATTTATTTTAAAAAATTTTGTTAGAAAATTGTTTTAAAAATTTCGTCATGAGGTACAACATTTTTCGTTGGAAAAATTTTCATGGAACGGATCTAGGAAAAATCTGATGAAAAATCTCTGGACTTTTTTTGAAAAAAAAAGGGAATTTTTTCAATTTTACATTTTAGGTGTTTTTTTGTTGAATTTCTTCACAAAAATTTGGGAAAAATCTGTTGGAAAAAAATTATATGTTTTCAGTTTTACGTTGTTTTTGTAAAGAGGGGGGGGGGGTCCTTTGAAATTCAGGAAGAAATTATTTCCAAAAAAATAAAATTTTCTTGATGAAGATTTAGAACTTTTTCATTAAAAAATTTTCTGATATACCTAAATTGCTGGAAAATCTGTTGTAATTTCGAATCACATAATTTTTAACTCGTACCTAATTTTTTATCAGGTTTTTTTTTGATTACCTGTGAAGTAAAGTTTATTTTTCATTACAAATTGCTAATGATTTTTATTTATTTACTTATATAGCTATTTATTTATATTTATTTTTTGAAGAAAATTAATTTTGAAAGTTTTATTCAAAAAATTTCCCACTCACATTTTATTAAAATTTGAATTTTCTCATGAAAAAAAATCACTGTAGAATAAATTTAATTTGTAACCGAAACCCACAAGAAAAATTTCCATGTGTGAGCCAAAATCAAAAAGCAAAAAAAAAGCTTGGAAATTTAAAAGATTTTTTCAAAAAAAAAAATGATGTTTAAGAAATAAAAACTTCCTCAGCATTTTTGGAAAATTCCTCAAAAATAATGAAAAATTTCTTCAAAAAAAAAAAAAAAACAACAACAACAACAACGCAATTCCTTCATAAAACTTTTTTAAAAGATAAATTTGGAAAGCATTCTTCATGAAAATTATCCATAAGAACTGAAATTTCCTTATTAGGAATTCTCTTAGGAAAGTTCCAATATTCATGAATAATCTTTAAAGAATTCATAAAAAACAATTTTTTCAAAATCTCTTTCTCCAAAAAAAAAAATCCTTTAAAAAATCTACAGAAATTTTGCTTTTAAGATCAATTTTTGGGATTTTTTTTTTCATAAATCTCTATTATTTATTACAGGGTTTTCAGTCGGAAATTCCCCTTAGAAATCTTGAAAAAAAATTTTCCAAAAAATTCTTTATAAAAATTTAAAAAATACTGTAAAAAAAAAAAAAACTCAGATTAACCTCGTCCTGTTGAAAAGTTCTGAGAATAAGCAAAATTAATCTCACATTCTTCCAGATTTAAAAAAAAAAAAAAACAAAAAAAAAAACTACTCTATTCCTTTCAAATTCTATAAAACATTCGAAATTCGCTCAAGAAACATTTCTTTAAACAAAACTATTTTTAAAACAATTTTCTTCAAAAAATAAACCTCTCAATATAGAATGAAATTATTTTGAAAAAATAAAAAAATTGAGAGGAAAATGTAGATAAAAAACTTCATGCATCACATTTTTTTCAACCCCTCCCACTTTCGCTGAACGATTTTTTTGCCCTATAAAATATCCAATAAAAAAATTTGTCAAAATGATTTTTCCTATAAATCTCACATTTTTATTTTTAGGTATTTTTTAAATTTTTCTTCTTGAAATTTTTTGCCTTGAAATTTTCAAAAAAAAAATCCGAAAGGTTGTTGAATTTATTTTTTCAATTTCTTCGTTTAAAAAAGTTAGTTACTGCGATAAAATTGTCTCGAAAAAAAATCCCACGAGATTTCTCATTTGCCTTGAAAAAAAACTCATTCATGAGAAAAACTCGATTTATGTAAAAAAAAAATTACGCTCGAAACCGCTTTCAAGACGTTTTTCTGCACTTCACGTACCCCAATGAGGCGGCGAAAATTCCGGCTACGAAGAATCCAGGTACACCGTTGTATTTTCCCAACACATGCATCACGTAATAGGGTAAAATTTCATCCTTCGAATTGAGCACCGGCTGTGGCAAAAATCTCGGTAAAATAAGATCAACGGTTTTGAGCATAATTCCAGGTACTTACCGGTTTGCCAGACAGTTGACTCAACGGATCGCATTGGTGGTATTGCGTAAACACAATCATGCCGGTATAAAAATTGATCGTGTAAATAGCCACTAAGCTGATAGCGCTAACCCATAATGCTCTGCAATCATATTATGTACTCGGATTATCGCAGCTTTCGTCATTATTGACACTTGACACCCTGAGCCATCGTTCGTTTAATTTTTAAATTTTTTTTTTAAAGCATCTAGTAGGTATTTGTACTTGTTATTGGCGTAATACCGGTATAAAGAATTTAAATGGCTACCTACTTACATACGCACTTGTTTGGTAGTCTTGACCGAGAGGTATTTTTGAATCGAGGCTTGATTCGAACAAAACATAGGCACCCAATAGGCGACGCCTCCGATTACCTGCGTCCAAAGGGAATGTCTCTCCGTAAGCGAGGGATTCAAACTAAAAGGGGCAAACAGCGAGCTTCGATTAAATTTCTGTATCGTTTCGATTATACGTTCCCAAATTGACACTCACTTGAATATTTCAATTCGTTCGGATTGAGAAACTACGTCGATGACGTCGTACACCGAACCGATCATGGTTTGACCCAGAATCATAATTAGAAATAAAGAGATCATGAGAATGACCGCTTGGAACGTATCCGTCATAATGACCGCTTTCATGCCGCCCTGCGAAAAATCGTATCGATGAATCGTTCGTGAACGAGCCAATTATTTGTTGGATGAATCGTTCGCCAATGAATTATTCTCAAGTCTCAAATTCTACACTTGAATCATTCATGCAGGTGATGAGTGAATCGTTCGAACGACGAGTCGTTCACGAATCGTTCGCGAACGAATTATTCTATAGTTCTAAAGTAGTATGTGATTTACTCAATGTATTTAAATGAAAGTGGATCGTTGTTGAATTTTACCAACATGCAAGTTCAACACTGCATAATAGTATGCTTGATAGTCAAAATTGGAGGGGAAGGAGGGGTCCAATCGAAATTTTTGTAATAACCAAAATTATTCTTAGAACTTACTTTTGTTTGAAAATTTTTTCAATTGGACCGCTCCCTCCTCACCGATTTTGCATAACACTCCGAAAATACTAAATAAAAATCAGTGGAGGGAAGGAGAAAGGGGTAAATTGAAAAAAAATTGAAATAAAACTTATAGAATAAGCTTTTAAAAATAATTTTGCTTATTATAAAAATTTCGATTGGATCCTTCCCTCCCCTCCGAGGCTCCGATTTCACGTAACATCAGGTAGATACATCTTAAAACTTGTGGAGGAATCCAATTGAAAAAATTTCCAAACAAAAGTTGTATATTGAGATCTTAGAAATAATTTTTGTTATTATAAAATTTTCGATTAGACCCTTCTCTACCCTCCAATTTCGCATAATATGACTTGAATACTAATTATTATTGAAAATTGGTGGAAGTAGGGGTCCAAATGAAAAAAATTTCAAATAAAAGTTGCAGCTTGAAGTCTTGGAAATAATTTTAGTTATCACAAAAATTTCGATTGGCCCCCTCCCTCACCTCCCATTTTGAATATAAAATATCTATGTAGTATTGCATTTGATAAAATTCAACAACAAACGATCCACGTCCATGTAAATACATTTCGTAAACTAGACACTAGTAAGTACTAATGTTTAATGTATCATTATATCATCCTTGCTAATACATTAAAAGTTACGTCTTATTAAATGAAATGAGAATTGTAAATAGTGTTGCTCAGATTCAATCATGAAATTCAGATCGAGTCCCTCTATCTTTAGTGAATTTTGAGCAAGTAAATTGACTAAAAATTCAATTTTTTTTAGACGATTAGGTATAAAAAAATTAATGTTTTGAAAATGCAATAGAAATTTTAATTTCTTCGAATTTTCAATTTCCATCATACCTTCATACCTATGAATTTTTTTTACAATTTCTATGATTTAGGCACCTAGACCTACTCAATTTTTAAAAAGTTTAAAAAGTTATAAAAGTCAATTTTTCACAAATTTTGAATTCTGAAAAAAATTAATTACTTAATAAAAAGTTTTGTAGATCTTACATTCAAAAAATTGGACAAACCAAAAAAAAAAAAAAAAAGTCGACCTTTCAAATTTTTGGGAGGGTTGGGAGGGGGGGGGGGGGGGTGTAATTTCTACGGTTAGAAAAAATCTCATTCTGAAAAATAATTAAAATCAATAAAATTAATGAAATTTAAAAAAATTGAATTTTTAACAATTTTAAGATAATTTTATAATTTAAAAACCTAATCAAATCTAAAGAAATCTAAAACATTTAATTTTTGGAAAATTAATTGATAGATAAAAACTAGTTTTTTAATACATACCTAGCTTATCTAGGTGTCTGTCTACTCACTAATTAAAAATTGATTTTTTGGTAATTTTTTTTTTAAAATTGAATACCTAATTTAGTAATCTCCTGAAAAATTAATCGAAATGATTAAATAATTATTTTAATTCTTGAAATTCTGTCAAATATTAAATTTTTGGAAAATCATTTAAAAACTGAATTTTAGGAAAATTAATTGAAAATTAAATTTTAAGCAAGTGGAAAAAAACATTTTCAAACTAATAAAAATCAATTTTTAAAATTACCTGAAATTGTCATGAAAGTAAAATCAATCAAAAATTCAAATTTTGACTATCAACTAAAAATTAAATTTTTTTCTTCAAAAAGATAAAAAATAGATTTTTTAATAATGAGCTGAAGATTTGGTTGAATATTCGACTTTTTGAAAATTGACTAAATTCTTTTCAAAATTTAAACAAATCAATTTTTCGAAAATAAGCTGAAATTTAGTGATAATAAAAAACGATCGAGAGTTAATTTTTGGAAAATTGGTTGATAATTCAATTTTAGGGAAATTGATTGATAATTCAGTATCTTCCAATCCCTAAAAAAAATCAATGTTTTAAAAGTGAGCTGAAAATTTAGTACCTAATGATATTGAGAATTAAATATTTTATAAACAATTAAAAAATTACATTTTATAAAAATTAATTGAAAACAATGTATTTTTGAAAAAATCAGCTGTATGTACGCATATTCAGCAAAAGTAAAATTGATTAAAAAGTAATTTTCTTGGAAATTAAACACAGAATTAAATTTTTAGAAAATTAATTTAAAATCATAATTATTTCAAAACCTCAGAAACTGGCTGAAATTTGAATTTTTTGAAACGGGTAAAAAAATGTTTTGAAAATGAATAGAAAATTTAAAAAATTTGAAATTCCATCATTTTGATTTTTTCCAACTTCTTTCATATTATATTACCAACTAATTACATACCTATATTTTAAAAAACGATTAAATTTTAAAAGTTGTAAAAGTCATTCTTTTAAAAATTTTGAATTCTGTAAAAAAATATAACAAAATGAAAAATTTATAAATTCGAGTTAGATTTAAAAAATTGGATAAAAGATAAAAATAAAAGTACAAAAATCGAAATTTCAATTTTTTTTGTTTCAAAATTTATAAAAATTTGATAAAATATTCTATTTTGAAAATTTATTAAATTCAGAAAATGAGCGATGTTTAATTACATATGGTAAGTAAGACGCACATATATCAAATTTAAAAATCGAATTTTCAACAATAATTACTAAAATGCAAGACATCGTAAACATTTCTGTATAATACAATACTTATTCTAGATTTTTTTCAAAATTTAGAGAAAATTGAAAAAAATGGGATGTTTTATTTCAAATATCCAAATTTTAAAAGTTGTACCCTCCTCAAAAAAATTTTTTGCATTTATTTTGCCAGCATATGAAAATGAATTATAAAGGTCCAGGTTTTGGTTTTGGGTCTGGTCCTCTAAAAATAAAGGTACAGTATCGGTTCGGGGTAATTTAGGTTTTGGGTCCTGTTTTTTTTTTTTTTTTTTTTTTTTTGCTACAAATATAGTTTTTTAATGACTTGCTAGATGGTTAGAAGTGTCACCACTCGCCAAATTCGTCTAAAAAATCGTTAAAAGCGCGAATTTGTTCCTAATTTCTACAAAATTTTCAAGTTTATGCTAAAAATGCATTATTTCTTTATTCAAAATTTCCGCCCTCAACATTTTTGATTTCTGTATTTTATGAAAAATTGAGATTTTTACCGAATTGCATTTAATCAATGAAAACAGCTCCGGAAAATTCCAATGCAAAATCCTTCCCTGGCAAAATTAAAAAAAAAATTGATTTCAGCATTTTTTGGAAAATTGAGGTTTTTGCCAAATTGCATTTGATCAATGAAAACAGACCCGGAAAATTCCTGTGTAAAATCCTCCTCTAGCAACATTTAAAAAAAAATTGATTTCAGTATTTTTTGAAAAAATTGAGGCTTTTGCCAAATTGCAATTAATCAATGAAAACAGCTCCGAAAAATTACAATTAAAATCTTTCTCTGACAAAATTTGGAAAAATTTTCTTTTCAGTATTTTTTATAAAAAATTGAAGTTTTTACCAAAAAAGTGCATTTATTCAGTGAGAAAATTCCAAAACATTTCAATGCAAAAGTCTCATCTGGCAAAATTTTGAAAGATTTCCTTTTCAGTATTTTATGAAAAATTTAGTTTTTTGCAAAATCCCCTCTCCCCATCCGAAGCACAATTTTTATTTCGTAAAAAATGATCAGGGCCAGAAAGTGCCGAAGGAAACCCAAAACCTAAACGAAAATGAATAGGTTCGGGTTTTGGGTTTGTAAAATAAAGGTTCAGGTTCGGTTTTGTTTCGGGCCAAACAAACCCGAAAATTTACGGGTTCGAGTCGGTTTTGGTTCAGGTACCAGTTCAGGTTTTCCAGCTCTGCCTCAGATAAGGACATAGAGAGATTTTTTTAGAAAGGAGTTCGTTTGAACTTGTGCGGGAAAAGCGCCTTAAAAAAATGAAACTTATTTTACTGTGATTACTACGACTGTTGACTTCCTCCAAATAAAACATGGGCTGAAAATTACTACCTAGTTGGTTTTTCTAGCGATGTTGATGCGACAAAATAATGAAAAATATCGGATACGTGGGTCTTAATAATAAATTACAAGTTGATGACATTGACAAGACACCAGTCGAGTCCTGTCTCACGTTGTATTTTTCTTGATTTTTTCCATTTTTGGAATTTTTCTTTTTCACGTCGACACGATGATTGGTGTTTCTTGATTTGATAAAAAAAAAAATTAAAAAAAAATACGACTAAAAGAATTACTCATGTTAGCTTGCCACTTTTTAATGTATCGGTTTGACACTTCCAAGACATTTGCAAATGTTTAGATTTTTGCAACAAGATCGATTTGGAAGTCTAAATGAAAAAAAAAAGCGGGAGGGAGGAGGAAACCGCAAAACTTCGAAACTAAATTAAAAATTACTCGTTCGACATTAAAGCTTTTGCTATTATTTGTAACGATATCGAAAAGTAAGTACAAATGTATATATGATGAATTCAACAATGAAATGTAATTTGAAACCGAACTGGATGAGTGGGTGCGGTGTTTCGTGAGTGGATTTATAACGCTTCATAAAATTAGATTTGGGAATAAGATTCCCTCTATTGCGTATGGAGTTTTATATGTGAATACTAAAAGAAACCGTAATTTTGCATTATTAGTTTCTAGATACGTTATTCTTCGCGAAGTGTAGAAAAAGTTTGTGTACGAATATGCGTGACGATCGGCCCACTTACCCGCGCGCCCACTTTCCGAGTTATAAAAGTATAAATTATTAATTTTGCCAAAGTTTATATCAATTTTGATTGGTGCTTCTTTTGTAAGAAATCAACATTGGTGTGCGGTCAGTGGAGGCGAATATTTCAGATTTGAATATAACCAAGTTACACAAACCAAAACTTTATGTATCTACTTATACTGTGTCTACTTTGTGAATGAGAGAGTTACAGAGGTTTGAAAACTGATATTTTTCAAGAAAAATCTATTGGCAACACTGTATTCAGAGAAAATTTGAATCCAGCAATGACGGTAGAATATGGAAATACGCAGCACGAGTAGCTCCTAGTTTGCACTGCGGCATTTGGATTGAGCTGAATTTTTCCAAGTCCAAAACTAGGTATATATGTATAAACGTCTAATATACGAAATTAGAGGGGAGGGGAGGGTTCAATCGAAATTCTTATGATTACCAAAATTATTTCTAGGATCTTGATCTACAACTTTTGTTTGAAAAATTTTTCAATTGAAACCCCCCTCCTCTCCAATTTTTCATATCAATACAAGGATACTCATTATTGAAAATTGGAGAGAGGTAGGGGTTGAATTGAAAAAATTTTCAAACAAAAGTTGTAGAGTAAGATCCAGTTAGGTTATAATAAAAATTTCGATTGCACCCTTCCCTCCCCACGAATTTTGCATGTTAATACGAAGACATTCAATATTAAAAAATGGGGGAGGGAGGGGTTAAATTAAAAAAATTTCAAACAAAAGTTGTAGATTAAGATCTTAAAAATAAGTTTGGTTATTATAAAAATTTCGATTGGACCCTTTCCTCCCCTCAAATTCCGTATATTATGCGTTCGTATAGTTCTGGACTTGAAAAAATTCAGCTCAATCCCAACTGCCGCAGTGCAAACTGGGAGCTAGTGCTTTTCTGACGCAGCTTCTGCGTTAAAATGGTCCGACACTCCACAATACTCAGAATATAACATACCTGCGACGAATAAAATATGCAAACGAAATACACCAAAGACACAGCGTACGTAACTCCCATTCCAGTAACTGAAACATAAATGATTGAAATCATTACAACGCTCTAAAGCAGCCTGTTCTAAAGTTGACGTGGTAATTAGAGTGGTCCTCATACATTTTTAGCTTTTGTTGTTTTCTTATAAGTCTCCAAAGATACTTTTTTTTTCGAGAAAATAATTCTCTACTTTTTATATTCCCTCTGACTGAATTTTAAGTGGACAACGTCGCCATTCCATTTTTTAAAAAATTATAAAATTAGTACCTAATTTTTCTGACGTTTGTCTTTTTTGGTTTTTACCCACGAAAGTTGTTCATTTGTACGTGAAGTAATTCACAATTTCTCCCCTCCCTCCCAATAGAATTTCAAGTGGTACTTTAGAGCTCCAAACAAGGTCTAAAAAAATGCGAAAACTAGGTAAACATTTCAAGGAGTGCCTCAGCTCCACATTTTTTTTAATCGACAAATTTTCAAACTTGTGTATTTTTTTAGTTCCAACTCATCAAGTCATCCAAGTTGTTCCTTTTCATGAGAAAAAAAAATAATTCCCAATTCTTTATTTCTTCCTTAACTGATAATTGAATGGATAATTGTCAATTTTTTAGAATCAGGAGGGGGAGGACTAATACGCACCACTTAAAATTCAGTTACCTACCTACGTCAATTTTTATGGAATAGGAAGACAGGGTTCGGCAAAATCAAGCAAAAAAAGGATTTAAAATCATAATCCAAAATTATTGTGATATTTGTATTTAAAATCCAAGATCTAAAATCCTTTTCACGCCAGGATTGGAAATCCAAAATCTAAAATCCTTTCCATCATTGGATTTTGAAATCTATTTTTTTTTTCTTATTTTATTCTGACTTCTACCCCCATATTAATTTTCGAGTAGATAATCCCTTACTCATCTCTTATTTTTTTTTCAGAAATCTCAATTTTTTGTGCTTTATTTTTAAAATTGAAAATAGAAACTATTTCAATTCCTTTTCGAAAAAACCGAATTGTTTGGCAAAAAGAATTACAATTTTTCTAGGAATAAAACATTTCTTACCTACCTTTTTTTTTTTTTTTTTTTTTTTTTGAGTCAGCGTAATAGAATTTATTTATTTTGTATTATTAGGTATGAAAATAAGTTTCTCAATTTTTTTGAATTATTTTTGAAGAAAATTTTTTTGAAAAAAAAAAACTTGAAAAAAATAAATTTTTTGACAAAAAAACCACTAAATTTTTGGTTTGGTCTCAGCATGTCTCAGTGGTACATTTTTTTCAATTTTTTGTTTGAAAAACTTCTGAATTTCCTCGAAATGAAAAAAAACATCAATTTTTCTCGAGCCAAGCTAAACACGTCTTATACTTATATCTAATTTTTTTTTAAAGATCTCAATTGGTATTTTTTTTTGTTTTGAGAAAAAACCCTTTATCCGTCTCTCAATTGTTTGAAAATAACAATTTTTTTCCTAATTAAAAATTTTTTGGAGAAGAAAATCTCTAAATTTTTTCTGAATTTATTGAATTCACTTTTTTTTTTTTGGAGTAGGTATATAATTTTTTTTGCAATAAGAATTTTTCTCGCATAATTTTTGTAGAAAAAAAAACTGAATTCTTTTGAAAAAAAAACTGTTTTTTTTTACAAAAAAAAATTTCTTCGTAATTTTTTTTTTTGAGTTAGTAGGTATCAAAATTATAGGTAATTTTTTTCAACTTTATCGTAGAAAAAAATATTCGTTTTCAGTAAGAAAAAATATGAAAGAAAATTTTCTTATGAAAAAATTTCCGAGTTTTCTTGGAGCAATACGAAATCAATTTTTTTAAGGACTATTTTTAAAAATCTTATAGAGCAAGTCGCGCTCACAACAACCAAACCAACCAAACAAACAAACAAAAAAATGGATTTTAATCCCTTTTGATAACTTGAAAAAATTCAAAATCTTTTCTATTCCAAGATTTAAAATTCAAATTCGGATTTTGTGGATTTTAAATCCGAAAAACCCTGTGGGAGAAGCACTTCAACGTACCACTCAAAATTCAAAAAAAGTATAAATACGAAATTGAGAATTACTCCTCATGAAAGTGAACAATCGGTAAAGATGCTTGCTACCTCCATTTTTATTTTATTTTTTTTTACAACAAAAATTTAAATTGTTCTGGATAATAATAATTCTTCAAATTTTCAGAAAATTAAAAAAATAAGCCTGCTAAGATACAGGAAATTAAATTTCCAATCAAAATAGTTCTCTTCACTTTTTGCCTATGTTCAAAATTTCAGGCTCTGAAAATATAGATACTTAATATATTATAATTATTAATTTTTCCCTCGTTGCGCCTGAAATATTAATGATGGGCAAAAGGTGAAGCGACTCTTTTTGAAAGAAAATCGATTTTTGTACAAGTTATCAATCTTACTTTTCTGATTTATCTAATTAACAGTGCTTTATTTCTTTCCAAATACGTACAAAAAATTGGTAAATTTCAGGGGAAAATGTCAAATTTACGTTTTTCTAGTATAGTTCCTGAAGCATTGAAGATAGGCAAAAAATGAAAAGAGCCTTTTTGATTGGAAATTTAATTGTCTACAACTATAGTACGTTCGGCGAAAGATTAAACCTGGCAAAATAAAAAGTGGAGGACGCAGTGAAAAAACGAAGCAATTAGAAGCCGAGAATTGTTCGTTTCGGCGCGTTGATTGGTTCATTTTCGCTCCGCCTTTCTCGCGCCAAAATTTTCCAGGTCTAATCTTTCGCCGAACGTACTATAAGCAGTCTTGCTTTTTTGATTTGCTCAATATTTAAGCCAATATTTCAACATGAAAATCATTCGAATGTCGTATGCTAAATAAAACATATTTTTTGTTTTTTCAGGAAATTATTTATTTTATTAAAATTAGAATGAAATTCCTTTTCTAATTAAATTAGAAAAAAAAAACATTTTTCAAAAAAACGGATTCAGCACATTTACCAAATTACCCATCAAAATTTTGATAAGTTGAACGAAAAAAAAAAGGCAAAGAACTGAAAAATTTAAGAATTTTACCATTTTTTAAATAAATGAAGACGACTATTATAGGCTTCGCTTGAAATTCGGTTTGAGAAAAAACAAAAAGAAAATGCGGAATTATTTCACCGAAGAAAAAAAAATTGAAGGGGGCATGCAATACTAAAAATATGGTCAAAAAAATTATCAAATACAAATATAAGGACCACTCTAGTGGTCATTCTTGGAAGAATTCAAACTCGTTATTTCGAGTAGGTGGCCGAGTATCAAAGAGTACAGCAGCTCCACCTAATTTAATCTCCTTTCGGCCAAAAAAATACGTTTATTTTGCGCAAAACAATATACCTTGGAGGCATTTCACATGCCGGTGAACGAGACGCGACTCGACGGTGCAAGAAGACGAAGTAGGTGGAAAGGACGAAGATGGACTTTAATTTTCTACGAAACAAGGCCGCCTGGCGGTATCTCATGCATCGGAGCGAAATTTGAAAAATTAAAAGTAACTTTAGCAACCTGAAATTTCAAAAAAAGTAACCAAAATTATGGAAAAAAGTAACCAAAAATTTTCCATTTCCACTTGAATATAATGACTCATAACCCCTCCCCTCCCCTCGTCAAAAATAATAATTCATGCATTTTTTCTTTTTCTATAATTATGACGAATTTTAATAGAATAGTTGGCTTAATAGGTGTTCAATTTTTATATCATAGGAAATTTCAATTCTTGAGAAGCTCACAATAAATAATTTTTGAGTTCCTATCAAATCTTAATTTTTTTTGAACTCAATGTTGAAAATTCAAAAAAAAAAAATTTTTTTTTCTTGAAAATACTTGATATCAACTTTTTTAAGTTTTTGAACTCTTATTTGTTTTGAAATAGTTTTCAGTTTTCAAATAATTGTTGATTTCAAAAAACGTGAATTTTAGAAAAATTTTAAATTACAAACAATACTGTCCTTTTTTTAATTTTTTAATTTTAATTTTTTTTCGATTTTTTTTATTTTTCAAACAATTTTTAATTTCTATAAATTTAAATTTATTAACAATTTGTAATTTCTAAAAAGTTCTGGATTTCAAAAAATTAAACTTAAAATTCTCAATTTTTTGATTTTTAAACAATTTATATTTAATTTTTTAAAAATAGCCGTTCCTAAAATTCATGTTTATTCAAATAAAAAATTTCCAATTTATAAAAATTGTAATGCCTAAGAATTTAAAGTCTAAAAAAATCAATTTTTTGATTGGCTTATTGCAAAATGAGTAGATACAAAAAAATTTAAATTTTTGAAAAGTCTTCATTCTCCACAAAAAAACAATTTTTCAACATGTGAAATTCACAACTTTTCAAAATTTTTAAAAGGAAAGTTTTGCTCATTTGAGAAATATCAAATTTTTGAAGCATTTTAAGTTTACGAGTTGAAACGATTTTATGTTTCATTTTTGAGGAGTTCTCTATTTTTCAAACATAATTTTCAAATACTTCGAACAAATTTTTTTTTTTTAATTGAAAAAATTACTAGGTATTCTCATTTAAAAAAAAGTTTTTAATGAGGAGAAATCGGTTTTATTCTTCGACGGCCTCTACTTTTTTTGAAAAGAAATTTTGAGAAAAAATCGTTTATTTGTCGAGAAAAGAATTTCTCAATTTTTTCAAAAAAATACGGCTTATCTACTTACATTTTTTTTTTTCAAGAAATGTGGCTCATTTTTAAACAAGAATAAATCTTAATTCTTCAAGAAAAAAAATCACAATTTTTCATACTGACTTGAAAAATGCCTATAAAAGAACTTTCAATTTTTTTAGGCGCAAACATTTTTCTACCTTGAATTTCAATACATAAGTACAAAATAAATATTCCTGAAGTTCGAGCAGAAAAAATCTCAATTTTAAAAGAAGATTCAATAAATTGTTCAATTAAGGTCAGTTGGGGTAACTGGGCCACGTTTTTACAACTCTAAAAAATCTTTATTCAAAAATGCCTCACTAGTGAAGAATAACCTTAAATCTTCAAATGGGACGTGTAGAGGGGTGTCATAGAGGTACGCTCACTTTTTTGATTTTGAGGGTGAAGCACATACCTGAGCTGAGGAACACCTCACTCTACACAAAGAATGGTGGCCCAGTTACCCCGAAAAATGGGGTAACTGGGCCACAGTTGTTGGGGGTAACTGGGCCATGTCATGTTACTCAAATTACTGAGGCCTCCTCAAGGGGAGCTAGGAACCGAATGATAATTGTTATGGTGGGCTTACGATGTCAGTGTTACCATGCAACCAACCATTTACGTCAAGACGATTTTGGAGGGGATTAGGAAGAGAATGGCCCAGATACCCCGGTGGCCCAGTTACCCCAACTGACCTTACTTAATTCATTTTTAAATAAAATATTTCAAATTTTTTGGAAGCAAAATCTCTGAAAAAAACTTTCAAAACGTTTTTAAAGAAATTTTAAATTTTAATGGCAGCTGTTCGTCAGATTTTTGACGAAATAGTAACCAAAATGAGTCCAAAAGTAACCATAGTAACCAAAATGAGCCCAAAAGTAACTAAAGTAACCTTGCCTTTAAAAAAGTAACCAAGTTACTAAAAAGTAACCGTGTTCCGATGCATGCGGTATCTCGATCAAGAGACGCGAATAGCTTGTCAAAAATAACATCTGGGTAACTTTTCAAAAATTTTCTAAAAATCGATAAGCCCACTAAGTCGTATATCGGGTCGCTCATGGAATTCATTCGCGTATAAATATGTACTAAGTAGGAATATTGATCTCGACTAATCGTTTCCATTTCACGAGCCGTGCTGTAGTAAATCAACAACTCGAAACTCGAATACGCTTTCTGTTTCAGATACCTCCGTCCTAGTGTTTTTCGTTTTACCGGTAACAATACCTACGTCTACAATTCCACCGTGGTGCACCTGTCTGTCGTCTATAGCGTATGAATTTCTTTGCCTTAGAGACCGTATCGCTAGCGACGTGTATAAGTAAATATACATCTATAAGTGCTTAAATGAATATTTCGTCGATCTTTCTTCGCAATTGTAAGCGATGAAATTGTTTCGTCTTGAGGATTGAAAGAATCAATCTCGAGGTATTTATTAATACATTACGAGACTAGTAAAAAAATTCAATCAATGGCTGCTACGAGTATATCCCCAAATTTGGCCACCACTCGTCAGAAAAATAGAATTTAAAAAAAATGCTAATAAAATACCAAGAAGAGCATAATAATTATACAATTTTTTTTTATCTCTTTTTTGTAACCTTCTTACTGTGATATTTTGAAAATGATTTTTAGTAAAGTTTAGTGAGCATGAGTGAGACCTGAGGTGTGTTTAGGAAGCTAGGCGAGGAAGAGATGAGAGAGAATAGTTAGATAGGTGTCATATAGGAACTTGCAGTTGATTAATTTAACCTACTCCCAAATTTATAACCTTTTTCTGGTCCCTTAGAGGTCTATTTGGCCCCTTCTGTGCTTTCCGGAGTGTGCTTAGCCAAATTTTAGCAGGTCTTCACCGAGCTAAAAGGCAGCTTACGCTACATTACAATTTAACCAAAGTTTCAAAATTTTCTTTAGGATATTTTATTTTTCATTCAAACAGACGAAATAAGACGATGGAGGGGGAAGGGGGAAGGAGGGAGACTGACTCCGATACAGTGATAGAGAATTAAATTACTAGAGAAGAAAATCACTAAAATACCTAGTGACAATTTTTTGACCTAATGACCCAAAAAATTTCTTACCGTGACTTAGAGCGATGGCAGGAGCGTAGACGGTAACCGAAGTATACAAAGTCTGTAAAATAAAAAAAAATAAAAAATTCATTCGTCAATTGAACGATATTTAAAAACAAATTGACAATGATAAAATGACGTTTCGATCTGCTGAGTACCAAATGTGCACCATCCCATGACAGAGAAAGTTACGTAATATGAAATTTTTTACGAGATTGGTACAAAAGTTTCAAAAAAAAAAAAAAAAAATTCCCATTATATCAAATTTTTTTCAACGTGATTCCATCAATTTATGTGACATTGATTCTGACACCTTCCGTCAAATTTTCTTGCTGCTTTAAAGAATCGGTATCTTATTCTAAGTTCGTTCAAAAATAAAAAAAAATAAAAATAAGAAAATAAAAAAAAATTAAAGCGTAGGTATTGCAAAAAATTTTGCCCAATTATTTTGAGAAGATGCCTAAAATAAATCAAACGAGGATTTTTTTGAAAATTTGCAACTAGTTAATCTCCAATTTAATAAATTTTGATAATTTTAAAGTGCACTAAGTTGACAAAAATTTCATTAAAAAAATTTTTCTTGTGAAAATAAATGCAAATAATTTTAGGCAAATTTCATTTTTTTAATTTAAAAAAATTTAAAGGTTCAAATTTATCAAAAAAATTCAACATAACATAATAAAAATGCAGAAATTTTTATTTTTTTAATTGATCGATTTCACAGCTTAAAAATTCTTTAAAAAATTGCCAACAGTCAAATTTTTAAAAGAAAATTGCCAACAATTAAATTTTAAAGAAATTGTTAAGGGATAAAATTTTTAAAAAATTTTCAAAAATGCGCATATTTCTGTCGCAAATTATTATTATTTTTTAAAAATTGTCTCCAGCAAAAATTTGCCAAAGTTGAAAGTTTGAAAAAAAATTGTCGAAAGTCAAACTTTTAAAAAATGTTTAAAAGTGAAAAAAAAATTCAAATTTTTAATAGTTTTGTCAAAAGTCAACTTTCAAAAAAAAAAAAAAAAAAATGTGTCCTGTCAAATTTTGTCTCAAATCCAATCCGCAAAAAATTTATTACAAATGAAATTTTTAAATTATTAGTCAAAAAAGGGTTTTAAAGTTAAAAAATTGTCACTACCTAGTCAAATTCATTAGAAATTTTCCAGAAGTCAGTTTTTTAAAAGTGGAATTTTTAAAAAATTTTAAAAGACAATTTTTTTAAAATATTGGTCATAATTAGGTAAATAAGTCAAATTTATAAAAAAAAGTACCAAAAGTGGTATTCTCAATAAAAAAATAAATAATGTCAAAAATCAGATTTTTAAAAATGATCGAAATAGTGGTGCCTAAGAAAAATTTTGAAAAAATTTCCTGTAATAAAAAAAACTGTGTTACAAGTCACATTTCAAAAAAAAAAAAAAAACTGAGCTCAATTCGAAAATTTTTTATCAAAAATTAAATTTTCAAATATTGTAGTTAAAAGTACTAGAGTTTTGAAGTCAAAAGTCAAATTTTTGAAAAAATTATTAAAACAGTCCAGTTTTCAAAAAATTGCCCAAAACAAGATTTTGAAAAAAAATTATTGAGTCATGTTTTTTCAAATGCCATCATTAAAAATGTTATACGTAGGTAAAATTTTCAAAAAACTTCTCATACTTCAAATTAAATTTTGAAAATTTGTCAACAAAAGTCAACATTTTAATAAAATCGCAAATTTTCAAGAAGTTTCTGAAAAGCCTGGTTTGTAGAAAATTTGTCAAAAGTAATGTTCTCAAAAGGTTTCTCAAACTTGATTTTTTTTTAAATAATAAAATTTTCAAATTATTACAAAAAGTCAAATTATTAAAAAAAAAATTATCAAATTAAAATTTTCAAAAAATTGATCACAATCAACTTTTTAAAAAAAAGTTAAAATTAAAATATTATTCAAAAATATGAAAAGTTAAATTTCAAAAAAACATAATTTTTGAAAATTTGCCAAAAGTCAGCTTTCCAAAAAAATTGTCTGCTGACTAATTCTTAAAACACTTATAAAAAATCAAGTTTTCAAAAAAATTGTCAAGATACGAATATTGCTCAAAGTGAAGTTTTCAAATAAAGATCCTTCGAACGTCTTATTTTTTTTTTAATTGTGAAGAATGAAATTTTGAAAATATTATAAAAAGTCAAATTCTCAAAAAATGTCAAAATTGATTTTAAAAAAAAATTGTAAAAAGACAAACTTTTTTCAAATGTGAAAAATTAAATTCTCAAAAAATGTATCAGGAGTACTATACAATTTTTTTCAAAAGTGTAAACTGAAGTATTTTGTGAAATTTTTTGAAGTAAAATTTTCAAACAATTTATAAAAAGTTAAATTTTTGAAAATTTGTTAAAGTTAAATTTTTGAAAAAACCGACTATTTATAAAAAGTTTAATTTTTAAAAGCTTGTCAAAGTTAATTTTTTGAAGGAAAAAAAACAGTCAAAAGAGTCACATTTGCAAAGATTTCTCAAAAGTAATGTTTTTGAAAAAAATTTCTTCCGGTGAAAAAAAAATTAAAATCTAGAAATTTCTTCAAAGTAAATTTTTAAAAGAAATTGTCAAGAGACAAATTGTAGAAACATATATTTTTTTTTAATTTATCAAGAGTCAAATTTTCAACAAAAAAAATGTCAAATATAAAATTTTGAAAATATTTTCTCAAAAGTAGAATTAAAGAAATTTTCAACAGTGTGAATTCTTCATCATAATTTTTTTTCAAAATAAAATTTTGAAAAAAAAAATCGAATTTGGTAAATTTTAATAATTTTAAAGCAAATAAAATTTTCATTATAATTTTCAAAGTCTAATTTTAAAAAAAAATCAACTAAAAAATAAAACAAACCACTCACCATTTGAATAGCATACATCATTGCAGCGAGTAAGCGAACTTGTCTATTAAATCGCATTTCCAAGTACTGCGGAAGCAAAAAAAAAATCAATTTATTGCATTATCCAATAATAGCTTTATAGTGAAAAAAGGACAATAGCGAAACTCTCGCATACTCACCTCAAACGATGACGTCAATCTGAGTTTCATATAAACCGGTAAATAGAATTTAGTAGTTATCGGGACGACGAATATAAATGCAAAACATATGGTCCAAAACTGAGTACCAAATTTATACATTTCGGCCGGATTACCCAGTAATTCTATAGCTGTGATGAAGCTGTTGACATTAAAATAAACTTATAATAAGAAATTTGTGTACGTTTTCGAGAAAATATTTCTGGTATTCAATTACACTTTTCCCTCTTTATTGTCGAGTTTCCGGATAATACTAATCCTTAAAGTCTTTCATTTAAGGTTATTTTTCCTGACGAAAATCTCTACCGTAGACGCGATTTTTATTTATTTCATTAAAATAAAAATATTTGACGTGAGAAGGTTGAAAAGAAAACTCGGAAAAGTTACGTTTAATTGGACATCTTATTAAGTTATTAAATATTTTCTATTCACAGATATTATAACTGAAATTTTGAAGCTTTTGAAGGGAAATAATATTACGAAGTGGGCAGAAAAACGTGACACACGACATTCAGGATCGAGTGTTTTAGACGGGAAAATAAATTCGAACTAATTAAAACAAGTCAAGTTTGAAAATATAGGTAGATTTTTTTATGATCAGCTTTTGCTGTAAACAAGCAGTGCTCGCGAATAATTAAATCGATCAAAAAAAAAATGACTAATAATGACTACAGTTGGAAGAGCCCAATTCCAGAGGGTGCTTAGTCCATTTTTTGGGGGGGGGATCGAAAAAAACGCTTCATAGAAGGAAGATATGTGTACCTAAAGTTTGATTTTTCAATTCATTATACTAGCTACAGTTTTGAGCAAATCAAAAAGGTAAGACTGCTATTTTGTAGGAAATTTAATTTCCAGTCGAAAACGTTGTCTTCGATTTTTACCTATCTTCAATGGGTGAGATGTTATTTGAGAAAAACGTAAACTTTCCCAATTTTGTTCGAAAATGGAGTTTTAAATATCCTAGATCGCAGTGTTCCAAACAACTTTTCTGCTGTTTGACTACCTACACTTCTGTATAACGACTCCTACCTACATAATCGGCGAAAAACGATTTTTTTTTGGACTAAGCACCTTTTGGAATTGGGCTCTTTGTATTATTTCTAAAAAGAATACTTGATAAATATTTTTGATAATTTTTTAGAATGGACTTCGCCCATTTCTATCGATTGCATTTATTTTATTTCAGTACTTCTTGAGTGATTTTTTCCAAAAAATCATTTTCTGAAAACGTATTTTTAAAAAAAATTTTAAATGCATAATTATAATTATTTTTTTAAACATTTGTTCTAGAGATTTTTCTCCCTTAAAGAACTGGACGTTGAAAATTCCTGGGAATTTTTTTTGAAAAAAGTTTTCAAATTTATTTTAAAATAATTTTTTTACTAGGTATAATATAAAGATTTTTCCAAATAATTATTTTCCAATATATAGATAACTATTTCGAAAATTTCATTAATCAAACTGTTTTCTACTAAAACAATCCTATTCAAGTAAATATGTATTTTAATATTTTATTTTGTTGAGAATTAAATTAAAAATAGCTGATTTTCCAGAAGAAAAGCCAGTCAAATATATTAACAGTTTTTTATTCCCCCCCCCCCTCCGTGAAACTGGTGAAAATTGACCAAGTAAGTCAGTATAATTCGAAAATTGATATTATACAATTTTTTGAAAATTCAGCTGAATTCGTTTCAGAAATACTCCATGGTAAGGAATTTTTAAAGTTGTCAAATTTTTAAAATTTAAAAAAAAAATGGTAAAATTTTGAAAATTGTAAAAATTTATCAAAATTAGGAAAAGTGGTCTTTCAAAACTCAAACAAACCAACCTCTTCAATAAAATCTAACTCCCTATCTAATCCCGTGCCTCTGGCCATAGCGGCAGTACATGGCACGTGAAACCAACAGGTAACAGGTAGGTAAAAATATTCGTAAATTTGACTAAATTTTAAAAATAGATGCAATCAAAAAAAAAGATTAAAATTTTGAAATCATCAAAAATTTTGAATTTTTACAAAATTGAATAGATACTAAACTTTGAAAACTGTAACAACGACCATATATGATTTTTTTTTTGTTGAAAATTTTTAATTTTTTTAAATTTGCTCAAAATTTGAAAATTTGAAAATTACCAAAGTTTCAATTTTTATTAAATTTTTTACATTGTGCAAATTTTTGATTTTTGGAAATTTTCCAAAATTTGAAAATTTATCAAAATTACCACGGTCAATTTTTATTAAATTTTCTACATTATATTATGCAGATTGAAAATTTTTTATCAAAATTCCAAAAATACCAACGTTTTAATTTTTATTAAATTTTCTACATTATGCGAATTAAAAAATATTCTGTAATTTAGAAAACTTATTAAAATTAAAATTTAAGAAAAAACTAAATTAATTCAATTTAGAAAACTATTTTTTTAAATTTTAAATTTAAAAAATACCAAAGTTTCATTTCTTATCAAATTTTCTAAATTATTGCGCTAATTTTTTTTCAACATCTCAAAAATTTATTAAAAATTAATCCAAACTCAAAACATTTGTCAAAATTTAAAAACTTAGGTACCAAATTTTAAATATTCACCTGAATTTTCAAGATTCTGAAAATCGTAAAAAAATTAAACATGGAGAATTATTTCAATTTTGAAAATTTACCTACAAAACTTAAAAATGGCCAAAATGCCAATTTTATTATATTTTTAAACTTTCGTAACTAATTTTTACCAATAATGTTAAAAATTTTCCAACTAAAAAAAATATATTTTGAAATAATTGTAAAAAACTCTCATGAACATGGAAAAGAGAGGTCTTTGCTCGGATCTGGATTTTGAAAAAATTTTCTAGCGTAATTTTTCGCGTAGATTATGAAAAAATAGAAAGAAATAGAGAGGTCCTGGAAAATGACCTCTGTTGCAATATGAAAAGAAGCATCGAAGACCTCAAAATTCGTTTACAAACACATACATACATACATATAGTTATATATAAAGAAATACCAAATTGCGAAATTGGTGTCAATCGTCATATTTTGTCATAAAACGTCGAGAAATATCACTCCCATCCCCCACTGCTACCAACGGGTCAAATTTAATAGCTGATTTTTTTCGAAGAAAAAAAATCAGCTAAAAACTTGCGTTACATGGTTGTTAAAACACATTTTGCTCAATTTTTATTCGCGAAAAGTTCGCAATTTTCTTCACGGTCGTCCCGCTGGCCCACTAATCGAAGCCCTTTCTATATTTACTCGAAACTTTTCAATTTATTCTATTAATTGAAAAGTTTATAAGTCGTAGGTGTTTTATATAGTACAATGTCGCGATATAATAAATACAAGTTTGAAAAAATAAACTTTTTCCATTACAAGGGGAAAATTCTACATAACTACGTAAAAGAGTGCCCATCCCATTACAAATGTTTTTCATTCTCAGTTCTAATTTAGACTGGCTCGTAACTTGACCAACGTTTTATTCTGTTTCTGTATTTACATAAACATACCTGGCAGCCAAAGATAAAGACATCGGTAACGTTCCCATGTTACTGCCACCGAGGAGAAAATCGCTCGAAGTTTCCTGCTTTTTAGCGAAAAACCCATAAAATGTTCCAATGGCGCATGATACCACCAGCATGATACCCAGCACGGTGTAATCGATGATTGAAAACGAGTGTTTAGACGATTGTTCTTGACATATGTCGTCGCCATTGGCCTCAGTTCGTTGGACTGATACGGTCAGTATTAGTATTATACCTAAATAAAGTACACCTAAATCTTTCAACATCGTTATCGCCTGTAAATGTAAGAAAATAACACGTAAGTTAAAAAAAATTATAAATTAAGGTGGAAACAAAAAAATGGGTACCTATTTTCGAGTAGGGTGCTTGCAAATTCGGAAAGTTTGTGATGAGGCCGGATTATCAACGTGAATGCAATTAATTGATTAGAAAATGCATTAGAAAATACAAACATTTGTGGAACGAGCGACATTTGGCAATGTAGGGACTAAAATAGAGGAAGTTTAATTGATAAGAATTCAAACCTGTCGATAATGAAAAGATAATAAGAAATAAAAAATAAATAAAAAATAAATTCGATAAATTGATAAGCTGGTGAAAATATTGATCGAACAAAGAATAATGGGGAAAAAAATTGAATTAACCAACTTGTATAATTGATTGGAAAATTAAAAAATTTACCAATTTCTAATAATTGAAAAAATCTGTGGATATTAAAAAAAGACTCCCTTCTTCAAAAATTAAAAATTTATTTATTTTTTAAAATCTAAAAAAAAGTATTGAGTTCATGAAGTAAAAAAAAAAAAAAAAAATTGTAAGCCTAATTGTAATTGGTCAATTTATTAAAATTCGAAAATTATTTCTTTCCGAAGAAATGATAGATGACAATTTTTCAATGTTAAATGTAAAAATAATTTTCTCCAAAAGAAAAAAACCTATTTTTTAATAGATAGAAAAAAATTGTTTTTTTTTTCATTCCAATAAATTGACAAAATTTCTCATTCCCAAAAAAATGGAGAAAATATTTTTTTAAAGAGATTTTTTTACTTTCGGAAGGAAAGAAGTACTTTGAACATCATTTCACTCCAACAAATTGAGTCTTTTTTCAAAGAAACATAAAAGAGAGATTTTATTCTAAAAAGTTCTGATTGTTTTACTGCACAAGCATTGGGAAATCTCTTATTCCAAATTTTGAAAAATGTTTATTTCAAAAAATTATAAGATCTTCCTCCCCAAAAAAAGAACAGATGATATCAAAGAAATAGTAAATTATTTTTACTCTAAATTCCGGAAAAAAATTACGAAAAATAAATAAATTTTTTTAAAGGGTGAATTTTTGCTTCAAAACATTAGAAAATTTACACCAAGAAATTTACATTTTTCTAATACCAAAAAACTAAGAAATTCTTAACATAAGAAATTGAAAAATATTTTACTTCAAAAATTTACACTTCACAGATACTCCAAAAGCTTTGAGAAATTTTTTATCACAAAAAACAGTGATTGCTTACTGCCTAAAAATTGAAAAATGTGTAGCACGAAAAATTTGAAAAATATTTTTACTCTAGAAAACTTGAGCCCCCCCCCCCCCCCCCCCTATCAATACGAAAAAATAAGATAAGTATATTAGTGCAAATCTTGTGATAGGTATACGTGGCCCAATTTGCTAACGTGGTTACACTGATTTGATGAGATTATCTTTGTACATACGTACATCGTACGTATGTAATTATTACGAAATCAATAGCGTCTGGATGTGTGAAAAGAAAATTGAGTTTTTTACAAATTAAAAAAATTAAAATTTTTACTTCAAAAAAATTTATAGATTCCAAAAAAATTTTACCGCTTCCAAATTTTAAAGAAAAAAAATATCCACTCCGAAAAATGAGTTTTTTTTTCTCTAAAAAGTTGAAATTTTTACACCCAAAAATTATGGAATACTCTACAACAAAAAAAAATCATAGATTTCTTATTCCGAAAAACTAAAAATTTTTTCATTCAAAAAAATTAATTTTTTTTCAAATTCACAATTAGGAATTTTAAAAAAATTAAAAAAATTTACTTTCAGAAAGAATTGATAAAATTTCTATTCCAAAAAAAATGAAAAATCTCATCCCTTCCAGTGTAGGGAGCACTTCCGGTTCCTCTGAAAAAATTGAATCACCTCCAAAAATTTGACATTCATATTTTTATCTAAAAATTTTGAGAATTTTTTCCCCAAAAAAATTGAAATATTTTCATTCCAAAAAATACTGTAAACTAAAACAAAATAAAGAAAAATAAAAATAGAAAAAATTTCACTTAAAATAAATTCAGGGATTACAAAAATATGTAGGTACTGTGATTTTTTCATTCCTAAAATATATTCTACTCCGAAAAAATGTTTTTTTTTTTCAAAAAAATTTTAACTTGAAAAAATGAAAGAATATTTTACTGCAAAAAATTTTTAAAAATTTTTTATTCCGAAGAATTGGGGAAAAGTTTACTTCAAAAAATTCCATTTCAAAAACATTAAAAAAAAAATCCTTTAAAAAATTGGTAAAATTTTTACTTCAAAATACTTTGAACCCCCTCCCCCCTCCGGACAAGAAAACAGGGACCACTTCCTCTGAAAAAATTTAAAAATATGTACCTACACAAAAATTGAAATATTTTTATTTAAAAAAAATATAATTATAAGCAAGATTAGTTCCCACAACAAAATAATTAAATTAAAAATAGAAAAACTTTATGTAGGTACTTTTAAAAAATTCAAAAATTTTAAAAACACAGTGATTTTTTTGTATTCCAAGTTTTAAAAAAATATCTCATCAGTTTTTTTTCTTTTCAAGAGAAAATTTTTACCTACCTACTTCAAATAATTTAGTAAGGAATTTACTGTAAAAAATTCACAAATTTTTTTATTCCAGAAAATTGAGAAAAATTTTACGACTTCAAAAAATTCGAGAAAATTTTCATCTAAGACACGCCCTTCCCCGAAAAAACAGAGATCACTACTTCGTAGAAGCAGAAAATTGTTTACTCAACTCCAAAATTTTCAATACCTACATTTATTCCAAAAGCATTAGGATTTCATTCTTTTTATTCCAAATTTTGAGAAATTTTTATTCCAAAAATTAAAAGATCTGTTTTTTGCAAAATGATTCAAAAAAGGGGAAAACCTGAATAAATGTTTGCTTAAAAGAAATTCAAAGATACCAAAAACACTGATTTTTTTTCTACTGGAATAATCTTGAAAAAAAAGTTACCCCGAAAAAATAAAATTTTTATCTTAAAAAAAAAATAGAAAATTTTTACCTAGGTACTCCAAAAAATCAAGGAATATCTTAATCTACAAAAAAAAAATGCACAGATTTTTTTATTCCACAAAATTAAGAGATATTTTGTCTAAAAATTCACAAATTTTTTTATTTCAAAAGTAGGTGAGGAATTTTTTACTTTAAAAAGACTGAGATGATTTTGTATCAAAAATTGAAAGATGTTTACCACTCATCTTAAAATTTACTATTTTTGTAAAAAAAAAAAAAAAATCGATATACTAAGTAGTAAGTACCTAACACGAGCTATTTTTGCCTTAAATCGAGAAATCAACTTCGGCAGCTTGGAATTTGGTTCTGAGGTCTCAATAATGTGCTCTTTCAGTGAGTCAAATTTCAGCTTTACTAGAGTTGACAAAATCCCTTGCAAGTATAAATAAAGACCATTCTTATACATATACTTTTTCGGCATTCAGGGTTTACCTTTTCAGTTCAATGAATTTTTGGTAATCCTGTATTGAATAACAAGTTTACGTTCAACTCTCCTGCTCTACAAATCCATCCAAGTTCAAATTACATCGCCGATCTTGAACCTTACATAACCGTGCAACTTACGTCATTTGACCACTAAAACAGACGCCATTCGATAGATACTTTTGACGAGCGATTATCAATAAAAATTTCTCAAACGTATAACCTTCAATATATTAGATGTATGTGCATCTCTGCGTACACGAGTTCGTACGACAATTTGGCCAACGGCTGCGGGATTTCTCGTTAAATTTCGTCCGGCGGATTATAACTTCCGAAAACAAGAGCCAAATGTAATAATAAGAAAAAGAAAGAAAATCCAAAATCCTAATATATATCGTTAGCTTATCCCGACGCTAGTTTAAATTAGTCTTATTATCACCGCCGCCAAATCTCCGACTAATACCGCAAATTATTACTTACATATTTTTCCCATCAGAATAGACGACATGGCCGTCACCAACCAATTCAACATACCAAACAAACGATGTGATTTTTTTCCTCGAGGTTTTAACAACAAAAAAAATTTTAACAACTTTTTCGATGTAAAAAATTTTACCATGTCTTTTTTTCGTCCCAAAATTTAAAAAATAAATAGGAATTTAATTTTTTTATTTCACCATCACAGAAAAAAATTGATTCCCAAAAAATTAGGATTTTTCATTTCAGAAGAATTTTAAAAATTATTGTTCAAAAAAAATCCCTTTTTTTTTCTTTTTTTTTTAATGAAACGGATATTTTTCTTTACAAAGAAAAAATTAGGTAAGAAACTTTTCTACAGAAATTTAAAAAAAATATATCTTCATATGAGAAAATTTTATAACATTTCTTCTCAAAAAAAAAAAAATATATATATATGAGACATTATTTATGAAAAGGGACAACTTGGGTAGAAAACTGGAATCGAGATAATAGCGATAATTCGTGTTCAGGTCAAAATTACCGTTTTCAGGTTTTGATGGATTCAGATAGAAAATTTAACGCTCTTTCGAATGGTACAACTGTTTAGTTCGACACGACCACGCAAACGGTACAAAAACGTGAGTTTTGGTATGTTATTGGTAACGCGAAATGGTGATGAAGAATGAACTTCACTTACATCTCGTTACGCTGGGCTAATTTCGTTAGTTTCGTGGCTATGTAATGTTTTATTTTTTTTTGTCACGAAGTTGGAAGTTGATAAAAAATTCATATGGGGTATGATTAAGGTTTTTTTTTTCAAAAAATGAATTATTTTATAGTTTTGAAAAAATACTAATAATATGGTGAAGTTGTAACTGGATTTATCTCGAAAACTAAGCTTCCCAGAAGAAATCTGACAACTTACTGCAAATGGAGAATTTCATGCTCTACAATTTTGGTTCTATGCATTTTTTGCATAAAACCCTTAGTTTCGCCAGAAAATCCAATTTTATGAAAAATCTACAAAAATTAACATTTTTGAGAGTAAACCATTTTCACTCCATATCTTTCAAAATAAAAATTTTACAAAAAAATTAATACCTCATGTTGTTGACAAATTTCATGCTCTACAATTTTGGTTCTATGCATTTTTTTTGTACCTAGCTTAGTTTCACAGCAATTACAAGTTTTGTGTTGAAAAAAAGTTTAAAACATGTATACAAAACTTTAAACGAGCTTTTTTTGAAACTTGACTTTTTTGAATTCAAAGTTTGAAAATTCATAACTCCGTAAATAATGAACGAAACTTATTCGTCTTGGTCTCATTTTGAAGGGAATTTTATGTAGTATAACACGGTACCAAAACCACCTAGAGATACAAGCCATGAACGTAGAAAGGCAACGTCGCATTTTCGAGTAGTAGACGGCCGACTTTCCAATCCGTTTTTTGACGATAACTCGGGAAATATTCATCGAATCGAAATTCTGACAACACACTAACGAAAGGAAATTTTCTGCTCTACAATTTTGGTTCAGATTAATTTTCACGAAAAATGCTTCGTTCGCTCTGAAAATGAGAATATGTGAAAATTTGCATATCCAAGAAAACATTTTACGCTGAGAAATCGAGGTATTTTCGTCAAATCGAAATTTCAATAATTTTAGGGTGAAAGGATTTTTTTCGCTCTACAATTTTGGTTCGTATCAATTTTCCCGAAAATCGCTTCGTTGATCGGGAAAATAGGAAAATTTGATAGACGGCCAACTTTCAAAATCAGTTTTTCGACGATAACTCAAGAAATATTCGTCAAATCGAAATTCCGACTACACCAAACAAAAGTAAATTTTTTGATCTGCAATTGTGGTTTTTATCAATTTTCACAAAAAATGGGTCGTTGACCTCGAAAATGAAAAAATAAATAGTTTTTTGACGATAACTCAAAAAATTGGTCGAATCAAAAATTTTAAAAGCACTAAAACTGAAGGATTTTTTCTGCTCTACAATTTTAGTTCTTATCAATTTTCATGAAAAACGCTTTGTTTATCCGCGAAATAGGAAAATATGAAAATTTGCATATCTGAGAAAACAGTTTTTGCTAATGAATCGAGGTATTTTCGTCGAATCAAAACTTCAATGATTTTAGGATGAAAGGATATTTTTTGCTCTACAATTTTTGTTCTTATCAATTTTTACGAAAATCGCTTCTTTGACCGGGAAAATAGGGAAAATCTGGTAGACGGCCCATCTTCAAATCAGTTTTTTGACCGTAACTCGAGAAATATTAGTCGAATCAAAATTCCGAATACACTAAACGAAAGTTAATTTTTCCCTCTACAATTTTGGTTCCCATAAATTTTTTCGAAAAACACTTCGTTTGCCCAGAAAACATATTTTCAATTGCTCAAGTCGGCCGTCTTCGGCAAGGTTGCCAAATTTAACTTCATGGCTTGTAGTGTCTAGGTGGTTTTGACGGTACTCTTAACTCGATTTTCACAAATCTACCCAAGTTGCCCCTATTCATAAATAACATCTCATATTCTAAAACAATTTTCAAAAATTTATGAACCAAAAAATTAGTTTCTAATTTTTTTTAAATTCCAAAAAATAAGAATTTTTCTGCAAAAAACAGAGACCCTCTCCCTCCTCTTCATAAAATAAATAAATTATTTTTCAGAAAATCGAAAAAAGATTGAGATTTTATACTCTACCTATATAGAGTTTGAAAAGTATTTTTACTGCAAAACAATTTTATTCCAAAACAATAAAATTCAGATTTTTGATTTTTTTAAAATGAGAATTTTTTCGCAAAAGTATAAAAAATATTTTTAGCTACTTCAAAAAAATTGATAATTTTTTTAACGCCTTGTAGCTACAGCAACTACCTAAGGCTAGGGGCATGAAAAAATGTTTTCTATTCCAACACAATTTTTAACATTTTTTGTACCAACAAATTCATTTTTTGTACCAACAAATTCATTTTTTTCATTCCAAAAAAATAGAGATTTTCCCCAAAAAACAGAGATTTCCCTCCCCTCAAAAAAAAATTCTTCAAGAAAATTAATTTTCTTCTTCAGAGAAATCACAATATTTGTATGCCTTTTTTTTTTTTTTGAGAAGATACAACAGTTTGAAGAAAAAATTCAACTTTTAAGTGAAATGGTAATTTTGTCCTGGTAATATTATCAAAAATTCATGACTTCAAAGAGTAAAATTCATGGATTTTCTTGACCTAATGATTTTTTTGAAAAATTCATGACTTTTCCATGACTTTCATGACCGACTTTCCAATTTTATGACTTTCATGATTTTCATGACTTTTCCATGATTTTCATGACCGACTTTCCAATTTTATGACTTTCATGATTTTCATGACTTTTAGACACCTTATACATAGGTATAGGCTATTGGTATTTTCGTAAATAGCTCTCTTTTCTTTGACCAAATAATCACGAGTTTACAAATATGTATTTTATTTTTCATTCTAGCTCCCATAATTCGCGATTAAAAACAATTCGCGTACCTACGGTTTTTTTTTATCAGTCATTATGGTCGGTATATTATAGGCATTGTTTTAACTCGATCAGTTGGTAAATTCTCAATTAAACGTAGGTAATCGATAAAACGTCTACATAAACAAACGGAAAAGAAACGCGGTGTTTTTGTACGACTTGAATATTATCAGCGTGTGACATGACAGCTTGTCCAACAGTAATATATGGTACGTGGTAACCCCCCCCCCCTCTATCCAAGACATCACCTCTACACATCTTCGACTCCATGTTGGAGGTGATTTTTTGCGCAGAATTTTCATTCGTCGAGACGAGCGACGATTTTGAAACCCCCTCATATCTCCAGAGCACAGCTGTCTCTTTCAGTTATCAAAGACTCGTACTCGTATCGGAACCAACGAATCGAAAAAATTGCCAACGTCTGAAAATCCGGCTCACCCTTGACATACGAAAAACGAAAAATAACAAAAAATAATATAAACTCACTTGGAAGTTGACTCAGACTGCTCTGGGTGCGATTGTAGCCGAATCTTGAACAATGGAAAAAATTACCCGGAGCGATTATAATCGTTAAATTTGCATACTTGATTGGTATGGCGATAATGACGCGAAAAAATTGACGTTTGATTGAATTAAAAAACTCGAATAGAATCACATTTGAGAGCAAGGAAAAAAAAGAACACGCGGACACAGAGTACGCGATAAAATACAATGGCGATATTTTACCGACTAGATTGGCGAACCAGCATCGTCTTCTCCAGTACGGCCATAAAGTGTAGAAGAGACCCGACCATGATCGTCAATTAAATTGCGAATTAAACGAAATTATAAATCGGCCAATCGTACAGCCGATCGTTGGTTAATTGATAAAGAGATGAGACTCGCAAAAGAGCGAGTAAAATAACTATACTTTGGCTTACACAAACCGCGGCGAGGCGTTCTTTTCACCATGGTCTCTCAGACGCGACATATCCATTTTATAATTTTATTTTATTTTTTTCGCTATTTAATCGCGCTCGTCGCATCGTCCTGTGTAATTACAAATACCATAACGAGTACGATGATATCCCTGGATGGTCGCTTCTTCGTCGCTCGTATATTCGGCATTCGCGATCTGTCTCACTTCTTCGACACGTTTACCCAGTCGTTTATGTATATGTGACGGCGCATGAAGAGAGGGACCTAAGGGTCACGAACTCAAATTTTTTTTGTTGAAATTGGGGTAACATTTATCGAGAAATTGAATGAAACCGGTCCGAGGTTCCTGAAGTCATTTTTGACGAAGATACAGCCGCTTAAAGTGAGTAAAAAATATCAAAATTTTCCAAAATTTTGGAAAAAAATTCCTACCTTACTCACTTCAAGCAGCTGTATCTTCGTCAAAAATGACTTCAGGAACCTCGGACCGGTTCATGCATCGGAGCGAAATTTGAAAAAATAAAAGTAACTTTAGTAACCTGAAATTTCAAAAAAAGTAACCAAAATTATGGAAAAAAGTAACCAAAAATTTTCCATTTCCACTTGAATATAATGACTCATAACACCCTCCCCTCCCCTCGCCACCGTTTTTCTCATATTATCGCTAAATTTGACGTTTCACAACTCTTGAAATCAATGGTAAAAATTTTGAAAAAATCAAAATTTTTAATTCAAAAATAATAATTCATGCATTTTTTCTTTTTCTATAATTATGACGAATTTTAATAGAATAGTTGGCTTAATAGGTGCTCAATTTTTATATCATAGGAAATTTCAATTCTTGAGAAGCTCACAATAAATAATTTTTGAATTCTTATCAAATCTTAATTTTTTTTGAACTCAATATTGAAAATTAAAAAAAAAAAAAAAATTTTTCTTGAAAATACTTGATGTCAACTTTTTCAAGTTTTTGAACTCTTATTTGTTTTGAAATAGTTTTCAGTTTTCAAATAATTGTTGATTTCAAAAAACGTGAATTTTAGAAAAATTTTAAATTACAAACAATACTGTCCTTTTTTTAATTTTTTAATTTTAATTTTTTTTCGATTTTTTTTATTTTTCAAACAATTTTTAATTTCTATAAATTTAAATTTATTAACAATTTGTAATTTCTAAAAAGTTCTGGATTTCAAAAAATTAAACTTAAAATTCTCAATATTTTGATTTTTAAACAATTTATATTTAATTTTTAAAAAATAGCCGTTCCTAAAATTCATGTTTATTCAAATAAAAAATTTCCAATTTATAAAAATTTAATGCCTAAGAATTTAAAGTATAAAAAAATCAATTTTTTGATTGGCTTATTGCAAAATGAGTAGATACAAAAAAATCTTAATTTTTGAAGTCTTCATTCTCCACAAAAAAAAAACAATTTTTCAACATGTGAAATTCACAACTTTTCAAAATTTTTAAAAGGAAAGTTTTGCTCATTTGAGAAATATCAAATTTTTGAAGCATTTTTAAGTTCACGAGTTGAAACGATTTTATGTTTCATTTTTGAGGAGTTCTCTATTTTTCAAACATAATTTTCAAATACTTCGAACACATTTTTTTTAATTGAAAAAATTACTAGGTATTCTCATTTTAAAAAAAAGTTTTCAATGAGGAGAAATCGGTTTTATTCTTCGACGGCCTCTACTTTTTTTGAAAAGAAATTTTGAGAAAAAATCGTTTATTTGTCGAGAAAAGAATTTCTCAATTTTTTCAAAAAAATACTGCTTATCTACTTACATTTTTTTTTTTTTCAAGAAATGTGGCTCATTTTTAGACAAGAATAAATCTTAATTCTTCAAGAAAAAAAAAATCACAATTTTTCATACTGACTTGAAAAATGCCTATAAAAGAACTTTCAATTTTTTTAGGAGCAAACATTTTTCTACCTTGAATTTCAATACATAAGTACAAAATAAATACCTATTCCTGAAGTTCGAGCAGAAAAAATCTCAATTTTAAAAGAAGATTCAATAAATTGTTCAATTAAGGTCAGTTGGGGTAACTGGGCCACGTTTTTACAACTCTAAAAAATCGTTATTCAAAAATGCCTCACTAGTGAAGAATAACCTTAAATCTTCAAATGGGACGTGTAGAGGGGTGTCATAGAGGTACGCTCACTTTTTTGATTTTGAGGGTGAAGCACATACCTGAGCTGAGGAACACCTCACTCTACACAAAGAATGGTGGCCCAGTTACCCCGAAAAATGGGGTAACTGGGCCACCAAATTTTTTTTTTATTAAGGAAGATTTAAGATGTGTAATTCACTTACCCCCACTCAAATCTGAGTTTTGGGGTAACTGGGCCACAGTTGTTGGGGGTAACTGGGCCATGTCATGTTACTCAAATTACTGAGGCCTCCTCAAGGGGAGCTAGGAACCAAATGATAATTGTTATGGTGGGCTTACGATGTCAGTGTTACCATGCAACCAACCATTTACGTCAAGACGATTTTGGAGGGGATTATAGTACGTTCGGCGAAAGATTAAACCTGGCAAATTTTGGCGCGAGAAAGGCGGAGCGAAAATGAACCAATCAACGCGCCAAAAAGAAAAATTCTCGGCTTCTAATTGCTTCGTTTTTTCACTGCGTCCCCCACTTTTTATTTTGCCAGGTTTAATCTTTCGCCGAACCTACTATAGGAAGAGAATGGCCCAGATACCCCGGTGGCCCAGTTACCCCAACTGACCTTACTTAATTCATTTTTAAATAAAATATTTCAAATTTTTTGGAAGCAAAATCTCTGAAAAAAACTTTCAAAATGTTTTTAAAGAAATTTTAAATTTTAATGACAGCTGTTCGTCAGATTTTTGACGAAATAGTAACCAAAATGAGTCCAAAAGTAACCATAGTAACCAAAATGAGCCCAAAAGTAACTAAAGTAACCTTGCCTCTAAAAAAGTAACCAAGTTACTAAAAAGTAACCGTGTTCCGATGCATGCCGGTTTCATTCAATTTCTCGATAAATGTTACCCCAATTTCAAAAAAAAATCCAAAAAAATTCCAAACATTTTTTTTTTTTAATTTTCAAGTAGGTAAAAGAAATTAAATTTTTTTTTTGAAAAAAATTAAATTTTGTTTGTTACGTGGATACAGAATTACAAAAAAAAAATGTCGAAAATGAATGGTAAACTTTAAACTGCTCTCCTGAACAATTTCACTTTTTACCCTTGGGTACCTTTCTCCATGCGCCGTCACATATACAACTACTCGTCTACTCAATTAGGCTAAGAACCCATGGGAAGCATCTCCACTATGCCTATCATAGGCGTTAACCAGCACTTCAACTTATATTTCGTAGAAGAAACAAAAACGAGAATAGATAAGAAGTCGAGGGTGTTCCCAAGATGGCGTCGATTTTGCGAGTGCAATTTCCCCAGGGTTGGTCACGATTCAATCAAAATAGTCTAGCCGGATTTATAGAGGTGATTTGGCCCTGAGCACCGAATTTTGAATTATCCCGTGGAGGTTGGTTCTTATGGTCTGAAACCATCGTGACAAAATTTATAGCTCGATATCTAAACCATTACAGGGTGTTTACTGTCTACTGTCTACATCAATTTTTTTTTTTTGAAAAATTTAATGACTTTTTCATGAAAAATATTTCAACGTTTTTAGGGGAGCCCTCTTCCAGCATAAATGTAACTTGGAATGAATATGGAGTTCCCCCTATACGTTGTAGTAAATGACCCCCCCCCCAAGTTATGCCTATGCCCTACAAACCCCTTTTTCCTGTAACCAGAAAAATCTATACATTTTTTTTAAAAAGTTGAATGAATACTTGGAATTTTCAAGGGTGTAATTCGATTTCTTCCCTAAAAGGTGCGGATTCTTGAAATTGTTCTCATGTTGCATAATGTAACAATGATTTTTTTTCCTGGAAATGAAAAAAAAACATGCAAAAAATACTCCTAAAAATTTTTTAATAACTTTTTCAACAGAAAAACCACTTTTCTATTTTTCTTTTTTTTGTCCCAAAGTTTAAAAAATATTTTATTTATTTAATTTACTATCGAAGAAAAAAAATTGATCTTCAAAAAATTGAGAATTTTTCATTTCAGAAGAATTTTTTAAATTATTACCTATTCGAAAAAAATCTCAGTTTTTTTTTCATAAATGAAACGAATTTTTTTCTTCATAAAGAAAAAATTAAGAAACTTTTCCACAGTTTAAAAAAATATCTTCAAATAAGACAATTTTATAACATTTTTTTAACCAAAAAAAAAAAAAAAAATCCTGAAATTTCTTCCTTTGAAAAAATTTTTACTCCAGAATATTTGAGATCTATAATTTTTTTTATTCCGAAACAATTTTTATTTTTAAATCAAATAATTCGTTTGTAATTTTTTTCATTCCAAAAAATGAGAATTTTTTCTCCAAAAATCTGAGCCCCTCCTCCCAAAAAGTAAAAATGTTTTATTTTTTAAAATATTGAAAAAAAAAATCCAAAAAATTGTGATTTTAGAGTTCGAAAAATATTTTTACTTCAAAACAATTCAATTCCAAAATGAAAAATTCATATTTTTGATTTTTTATAAAAATTATTTCGTGAAAGTTTGAAAAACATTTTTACTCCAATAAAATTGAGAATTTTTTTAACGCCTTGTACAGCAACTAATTAAAGCTAGTGGCGTGAAAATGGGTTCCCACCCGTTTTCCCGAATTGAAAATCCCGAACGGACATTTTTCGAATGAGACATCATCCGAATACCATTTCCCCGAATCCGTTTTCCCGAATGCCGAAATCCCGAATGCTTTGTTTCCCGAATAGCTGATTTGAAATTTCTATTAAAAGTCATGTTTAATTTTTTTTTTTAATTTTTAAAAATTTATTACCTACAGTTCTTATTACCAGCTAAAAATTACAAAAAAAAAATTGTAAAATTTTGATCAGAAACAAAATTTTAGAATTCTGTTTAATCTCTAAATTTTCCAATTTGTGTTACGAATTGATAATTCTTGAAAAAAATTAGAAAATTCAATTCAAAATAAGAATTTTCCAAGGTTTTGCTCAAACACAATTTTTTCGAAATTTTATGGGTACTTAGTACTTAATTAAAGTTTTTTTCAAATATTTTTCTAAATCAATCTATCTTTTTTAATTTGAACCTTTGTTCAAAAAAATTTTCAATTCTCTGTTGAAACACAATCGTTTATAAAAAAATTTTAAAAACAACTTTTTTCCAAACCAAAAACTTTCATTTTTGGAGATTTTCGCCTTCGGGATTTTCGCATTCGGGAAAAATGTCATTCGGGACTTGTCTTCGGGATTTTGGCATTCGGGGAAATGGTATTCGGGAGATGTCCCATTCGGAAAATGTCCTTTCGGGGTTTTCGATTCGGGAAAATGACCGTAAACCGTGAAAATGTTTTTTATTCCAAAACAATTTTTAAAATTTTTTATACCAAAATTTTTTTTTTTTTTTTCATTCCAAGAAATGGAGCTTTTTCCCAAAAAATTGAGATTTCCATCCTCTCGAAAAAAAATTCAAGAAAATTAATTTTTTTCTTCAGAGAAATCACAATAAACTTCATAGGTTGTTTTTTTTTTTTTTTTTTTGAGAAGATGCAAGATGCAACAGTTTTGTTTGAAAAAATTTCACTTTTAAGCGAATTTGTAATTTTGCCCGGGTAATATTATCAAAAATTCATGACTTTTTCATGACTTTCATGGCCCGTAGACACCCTGCATAACCCCTTCTGGGAGGTTAAATGTGGATTTTTCGTTTAAAATTTCTATTTTTGGCAGTTTTTAACCGAATTTTTTCAAACGTGCAAAAATGGAAGACAGTTTGGAATATTTTGAAAAAAATTTCAAGCACTTTTTCAAAGTCAAATGGACATTTTAAGCTTTCCAAAGGTCTTTTTGGCAACACCTTTCAGAGGTGCAATTCTGAAAAAAATGTGTATTGTGTACTTAGTCTATAGATGTGCAACGCCATATTTTTGTAGAACTTGATATCGTGGTGCGTCTTCAGAAAGGCAAAAAATCCATTTTTTCGTCCATTTTTCGCTCCTGAGTGCGTCATTTCTGGTCGAAATTTTTTTTCTTGAAATATAATATCATTAATGACACCAAAATACACCATCAACCCGAATTGGGATCAAATTCGTTATTTTTTCCTTTTTTCCAAAAATACCCAAATGATGCCATTTTGGGCACCCAGAACCTCTTCAAGATAACCTAGGGGTCTAAAAATCATGTCTGTGCTTGTTTCAAGTAGATATCGCTCATATACTGCAATTTCAACAAAATCGAGTAATTTTGATTATATCATGCAAAATTTTTCTCAAGTTCAAATACCTACCTACTTCTTGAAAATGAGCAAAAAAAATCAAAATTGTTCGATTTTGTTGAAATTGCAGTATATGTGATATATCGACTTGAAACAAGCCCAGACATGATTTTTAAACCCCTAGGTCATCTTGAAAAGGTTCTGGGTTCACAAAATGGCGTCATTTGGGTATTTTTGGAAAAAAGAAGAAAACGAACGAATTTGATCCAAATTCGGGTTGATGGTGTATTTTGGTGTCATTAATGATATATTTCAAGAAAAAAAAAATCGACCAGAAATGACGCACTTAGGAGCAAAAAATGGACGAAAAAATGAAAGGTGAGAGAAAGATTTAATCTATTTTAATGCACGTATCTAAATGCAACGAAACGAGGGAGCAGTAGAGAGGAGTAGCAAAAAAACACTCACTGTCGTATTCACTTTCAGGTTGGCATTACATGTATGCAGCCGGTGTACGTAATCGATTCAACTGAGTCGCAAAAAGGAACACGGTGTTTTTTCGCACTTCGTATTTAATTTAATTCAACCTTGAAGACGAAATGAGATTGTATCCATCTATCCAACTTTTGTAAACAAAATTTTTGAACATAAAGATTTTGCTCCGAAAAATTGAAAGATTTTTTCCTACAAAAACTTGAGAAACATTCTTCTACAGAAAATTATTTTAAATACCTTATCTCCAAAAAAAAAAAATTATGTGGTTCACCGAAAAATTGAAAGGTTCATCTCAAAAAAATGTAATGATTTTTTCCCTGAAAAACTGATATTTCTAATTGTTACCTACTCATTTTTTGCTGAAAAAATTTACTCACTTCAAGAAAGTTGGTAATTTTTTCTATTCCAAAAAATTCAAATAGATAAGTATCTTCTCCAATTTTTTTTTTTTCATTTTGAAGAAGTGGAACAAAAAGAAAACTCCTTTCTAGAAAAAAATATATATCACGCCATAGATACGCCAAAAAATTTGAAATTTTATTCTATGGAAATTTTTTAAATGTTAAAACATACTTCAAAAAATCGAAACATTTTTCTCTCTGAAAAAATTTGACTTATTTTTCTCCAAAAAATATTTTTACTCCAAAATAATTGATAAATTTGTCTCTCCCACAAAATCTCTGTTTATTGGGAAAAATTGAAAACTTTGCTTTAGCAATAATTTAAAAAAATTTACAAAAATTTACAAAAAACATTTTTTCTCAAAAATTCTGAAACCAAAAAAAAAAAAAAAAAATCTCAGCCGAAAGAATTTGAGATATTTTTGCACCTACCCTACCTACTATTACAAATTATTACAAAAATTGAGAAAGAGATTTTTCTCTACAGTTCCGATATTTTCTCGATACCTATCAGACGTGTTTTTCGTGTTAAATACGTGTGCCGAGATATTATTGTATTAACCTCCAAACATTGTAGTGACGTTGTAGTGTCAGTGTAGATAAGCAAGCTGTTAAATCGTAGACAATCTAGTTCAACATTACCGTAGTATACCGGTCTCAGCTAGACTGAGCCGGTAAAATGCCGCTCCAAGACAGTTCTATACCCCGTACTGACTACAGACGGGAGAACAAAACGTACGCCAAAGCAACCGTCGAAGTCAAAGTTCCGAAAAAAGATCAATGTATAATATTCCCATACATCGAAAACCTTCGTATCCCAGAATACGTCTATCAATTAACTGATTACGTTAAACCCACCGATATTCTCTTCTGCTCAAGAATGTCCAAGAATCGAGTAGGTATATACCTAAGCAGCATCCAAGCTGTCGATTCGTTCATCGAAAAACAAGGTAAAATAAAAATCGGTAATCACGAAATACCAGGACGAAGGTATGTAAATAACGATAAGAGAATAATCATCTCGAACGCCCCGCCGCATATACCAAACTGTGAAATCGAACAATTAATCAAATCTTTCAACGTTGAGCCAGCTTCACAAATTAACTTTTTAAAACTCAACCTTCAAGATGACCAATTAACACACGTGATGAGCTTTCGAAGACAGATCTTCATAAAATCCGAATCTGTAGAAAAATTACCTACCACCGCTGTCTTAAACTTTGAAGGAGAACAATATCGTATTTTTTTCAATGACGACCAGGTTCGCTGCTTTATGTGTAAAGAAATTGGACACACCTCCAATAGTTGTCCTACCAACGTAAACGACGATGATCTAGAAAACAAAAAACCCGAAGACGAAAATAGTCAAACTGTAAACACCGTTCAAATTCTCGAAAAAGCAAATACAGCCAAATTACCAGGTTCCAACCAAAAACGCAACCCTACTTCCGGTATAGAAGATATACTAGAAATGGAAATTATTCAACAATCAGTCAAAAGACCACTGTCTATCAGCACTGAAACAAGCAGTGAACAAATAGGTAACCAATCTACAGAACGAAATGAAAAAATTTCCTCAAAACCGATCAAGAAATCAAAAAAAAACAAAATAGAAAAAGATCCCACTTCGATCAAAGAACTTCTAGATCCCATTGAAGAAAACTACGAGCAAAATAAAGCCGATTACCCAATCTCATTCACCAACTTTAAGATTCTTATGGATATGGTTAAAGGCCAACAAGACCCTATTCAAAGTGTAACGCAATTTACAAATGATCTCAAAGGAATCGTCGGAATTTTGGTGGATAATTATTCGCATCTTGAACACCGAACAATGAAAACTCGTTTCACGAAACTCAAGAAAAAATTATCCAAACACGTCTTTGGCCCAGAAAAAAATCCCGATGACACCGACGAACTCGATGACGCCGAAGAATCCGACAGCAAATCGATTGACTAAGACAGTACATATATAATCTGTATTAGTTATACACTTTTAGTATTGTACAAATCTCATTCTTATCGGTATTATGTCTACCTACGCTTAGTTTTTTAAGCTTACCTATGTATGATTTTTTTTTTTTTTTTTTTTTTTTTTTTTTTTTCCCTAATTATTTAACCGTGATATAATGTACATTATTCAATGGAACTGTAATGGCATACATAGCCATAAAGATGACCTAAGATAAATAATCCAAAAAATTTTCCCCCAAGCCATCGCCTTACAAGAATCACATTTACGAAAAAAGACAAAAAATCACCCCCAAAAAAAAAATTCATAAAAAATAATAATTAAAAGTCAAATTAAAAAAAAAAAAAAAAAAAAAAAAAAAAAAAAATCCATAAAAAATAATAATTCAAAAGTCTAATTTGAAAAAAAAAAAAAAAAAAAAAAAAAAAACATAAAAAAATACAATAATTGAAATTTAAAAATTTAATAACTAATCCGATAATTATCTCAAACTTATCTTGGACTTTATTATGAGTTTTTTGATTCAGTGGAATATAAATGGGATATATAGTCACCTAAATGAATTAAAAATAATAATTTACAACCAAAATCCTGATATTGTAGCCTTACAAGAAACACATCTTCGATCTCATCACTCTTTTAATCTCAAAAATTATTCAAATTTTCGTTATGACTTTAAAGGAGGAAATAAAGCTTGCGGAGGAACAGCTATTCTTATAAAAAATACCATTATATCCTCTACTTTAAATATTAATACAGGCAACTTACAAGCAAACGCAGTTTCTATCAACATTCCCAAATTTTGTAGTTCGAACCTTACAATCTGTAATGTCTATATCCCCCCTAATCAAGACATCACAATACAAGAATTAGAAGATCTTTTCAGTCAACTCCCAAATCCATATATTCTAGTAGGAGATTTTAATGCCCATTCCAAAAATTGGGGATCAAACACAAACAACAATCGCGGAAATATAATCGATAAATTTTTGTTAAAAAACAATACCTTCCTTTTAAATTCCTCAAAACATACCCATTTCAATATTTCAAACGGTACATATTCAAATATAGATTTAACTTTCTGCTCTCCAAATATTTCACATTTACTCTCTTGGAAACCACAAGATGACCTCTATTATAGTGATCATTTCCCAATAACCATTTCAATCCCAAACTCAATTACAAAAAGTACTCGAGAAAAATACCCAAAATGGATACTAAACAAAGCCAACTGGTCCCATTTTAATGAACAAATTATCCCCATCGATTTCTCAGTTGAAGACTTAGATTCCATTATCAAATGTTTCAATGATTCAATTATACAAGCAGCTATTAAAAGCATTCCAAAATCTTCAACAAAGGTCCCAAAAAAATCTGTACCCTGGTGGTGCGAAGAACTAAAAGTTGCAATTCAAAATCGGAAAAAATCCCTAAAAAAATTCAAAAAATACAATACTTTAGAAAACCTTATAGATTTCAAAAAAAAACGTGCCATAGCTCGTCGCATCAATTTGAATAAACAAAGAGAAAGCTGGAACAAATTCATGTTTGGTATTACAGAAAGTACATCAATTAAAGAAATGTGGCGAAAAATTCGAATACTAAAAGGAAATTATATCCCATCTGAAATTTCTTATATATTAGACGAAGATATTATCTTAACATCATCAAATGATATTGCAAATGCCATGGCTCGGTCTTATGCCAAAACTTCAGCAACAAATTCTTATACTCCCACCTTTCAAAACATAAAAATTCAAGCTGAATCCAATGAACTTGATTTTTCATCTGATAATTCTGAACCTTACAATTCCCCTTTCTCCATAGAAGAACTTCTCTATTGTTTAAATAACAACATAAAAGATTCATCTCCTGGACCTGATGACATACACCCTCATATGTTGAAATTTCTCTCAGAAAATGGCAAAAATGATTTACTAAAATTATATAACAAAATTTGGACTACTGACTCTTTCCCAAGTATATGGAAAACTTCCACTATTATTCCTATATTGAAACCTGGAAAATCTCCTCACCTTACATCCAGTTACCGACCAATCTCTCTCACTTCAGTCCCTTGTAAAGTACTTGAAAAAATGGTCATTAAAAGATTAAATTGGTACATTGATAACAATAACTATCTTAGTATTTTTCAAAGTGGCTTCCGAAAAAAAAGATCAACGATAGATCATCTTTTTACTTTGCAACAAGAAATCACTACAGCTTTTCAAAATAATGAAAGTGTACTTTCAGTTTTCTTTGATCTTGAAAAGGCATATGACAAAGCTTGGCGTTATAAAATTCTTAAAAAACTACATTCTATCAGAATTAGAGGTCACCTTGCTTATTTTATTTTGAATTTTCTAACAAATCGAAATTTTAGAGTACGCATAAACAATACATTCTCAGAATTATTTGAAATAGAAAATGGAGTCCCTCAAGGCTCAGTTCTCAGCACAATACTTTTTATTCTGCTCATTGACGATATTTCAAATATCATATCTCTACCGATTTCCCTTAGAATTTTTGCTGATGATATCAACATCTCCTTCAGATCACACAACATCACACTTGCTCTACAAGTCATCCAAGAAGCACTTAATCTTATTCAAAAATGGGCCGAAGAAAATGGACTAACTTTTTCTGAATCAAAAACTCATTGCGTACTTTTCACTAGAAAATATAAAATAAATCCAGAACCTATTCTCAAACTCAGAGGTCGATCCTTAGAATTTAAACCATCTACAAAATTTCTTGGCCTAATATTTGACAGTAAACTAACTTGGACCAATCATTTTCTCAAAATGAAAACAGATATCTCAAAACGTATAAATCTACTAAAAATAGTCAAAAATCGAAAATATAATCCATCCAGAAACCTTCTTCTTCACCTATACAAATCTTTAATTCGTAGCAAAATCGACTATGGAAGCCCATGCTTTTCAAACATCTCAAATAAAACATCTAATATCCTAAAAACAATCCAAAATTCCGCTTTACGAATTTGCATTGGAGCCCTTTACTCTTCACCAATAGATAGCCTTTACTGCGAAGCAGCAGAACTACCTACAGATTTCAGAAAAACGATAATAACAAATAAATTTCTTACATCAGCTCTAAGCAATCCATCTCATCCCCTCCAAAAATCCTTCTCCTTTTACAACCTTCAACATCATCAAATAGAAAACCCAGTTTCAAATTTCATTTTAATTATGAACGAAATCCAAATTGATATCAAAAATCTTATTCAAAACCCAATTACATATCCCCCCTGGTTACTAAAAATTCCACAAATGGATTTACATCTAAGAAATTATTCAAAAAAAGAAAATTCCAATACAATAATAAAAACCCACTACTTAGAAATGGCATCAAAATATAATAATTACAACTTATGTTTCACTGATGGTTCAAAAATTCCCTCACTTCATACAGGCTATGCTTTTTCAATAAACGACCAAGTTGCTAACTATAAGATACATAACATCTCTTCTATTTACAATGCTGAACTTTCTGCTATACAACACTGCCTTCAAGATATACTCACTTCCAAAATAACCAACAAAAATTTCCTAATCCAAAGCGACTCTTTAAGCTCCTTAATTTCAATTCAAAACATTTTTACAGATCATCCCATTGTACAAAACATTCACAAAATTCTTTTTGATTTACAAAATTCAAATTTCATTATTCAATTTGCATACGTTCCCAGTCATATAGGAATTCAAGGAAACGAAATTGTCGATACACTAGCAAAATCTGCCATAAATCCCTCCCCACTCTCTACCCTTTACACAGATGACATCAAATCTTTGTTAACCAAACAAATTTACTCAAGCTGGCAAAACTTATGGTCCCAACAAGTAAACAATAAATTATACCAACATAAAAAAAGAGTGCATCCTTGGAAAAACCTCTCACAATTAAATAGACAAGATGAAATCATTATAACCAGACTAAGAATTGGACACACAAAAATTACTCACAATTATCTTTACCAAAAAACTCCAAAACCTCTATGCCCTTTCTGTACTATTCAACTTATATCTATCCAACATATCCTGTTCGAATGCCCCAAGTTAAAACAAGAGAGACTAACCCTACAAATAAATGAAATCCCCCCAGTTATACCAGATATTCCTTCCGAAATTCAAAAATTCATAAACTTAATTAAAAAACTCAACCTCACAAATAAAATTTAAAAAATTCTTCCGATGGGTGTAATAATCCTGTAATTATAAACACCCAAAAAAAAAAAAAAAAAAAAAAAAAAAAAGATTTTTCTCTAAGAAATAGAAAAAAAATTTCCATCAAAAGTTAGTGAAATATTCTTTTGTAGAAAATTATAAAAAAATAAACTCTAAAATAAAATTTATTTTTTTCTCCAAAAAATTAAAAGGTTTTTACCTAAAAAAAAAATTAATGATTTTTTCTCGAAAAAAATTGAGAATTATTACCAATTTTTTTGTTTAAAAAAATTACGTTTACCTATTTCAAGAAAATTAGAAAATTTTTCTACTCCAAAAAATTGAAATAAATATCTTCTCCAAAAGAGATTTTTTCTCAAAAAAATAAGAAAAAGAAAAAGTTGAGATTCGTTTCTGAAAAAAAAATCACTTCAAAAAACCGAAAGATTTTCCTCTACAAAAAGATTTGTTTTTTTTCTCCAAAAGTTTGAAGAATATTAATTTACTCTAAAAGAATAGAACAAATTTTTAATTTGAAGAATACAAAAAATGTATATATTAAGTATCTATTTATCTATATTTCCAAAGATGGGAGGGGGGGGGGGGGAAGTCACTTTAAAAAATTTGAAATTTTATTCTACGAAACTTTTAAAAATATCAACCCACTTCAAACAAACCAAAAGATATTCCTCTACAAAAAGATTTTTTTTCTCCAAAAGTTTGAAGAATATTTAATTTATACTCTAAACGAATAGAACAAATTTTTAATTCAAAAAATCCCCAAAAAATATATATCTATTTATCTATAATTCCAAAGTTTGGAAAAGTATTAGAAAAACCTTCCAAAAATTTTTAAAAATTACCCAAAAATTCAGAGATTTTTCCTATCATCACAAAAGTTGAGAAATTTAAATTCCAAAAAAAAAATTGAGATTTGAGAGATTTTTTTTCTCATAAAAAAATTGAAATGTTTTCATTTCCCAAAAATTGAAAAATTTACTTTTTTTTCTCATTTCATAAAAAGTGAAAGAAAGAGAGGATTACGCCTTGTCCGAAAAAAATTGAGAGATTTTTCCTCCAAAATGCGAAGTTGCCGGTCATGGTGCTTGGAAAAAATCAATTTCGATGATTGATTCGAAAATACGATTTCAATCGGTCTTCGAGTTCGAAATCAATTAAATACGAAACGTGAAAAAGGCAACGTGTTCTTTTGGCGACATCGTCGAATCGATTACAAAGGTACACAACTAGATAAATATTTGCCATTTCTAGCGTTACGAGTACCTACCACATAAAGCCAACCTGAAAGTGAATTGTGGTGTTTTTCTCTACTCCTCTTACCTCCTCATTTTGCTACATTTAAACATACTAAGAGATGACATTTTTTTCCCAATTCTCTGGAATGAAATAATAAATTGTCGACGAATAATCCGCTATCCTAAAACCAAAATTTCGATTTTTTATTGTTTTAGTTAAGTTCATGTAAAAAATTCTCAAAAATCGAATGGAAGTGATGTCAGATCTGTATTTTGATAAATAGAACCGATTTTTGATTTTTAAAAAGATAGAGTCAAATTTCAAAATTTCCAAAAATAAATTACCAATTTTTTCACTTCTAGGTCAAATTTTCATTTTTTTTTCTTTAATGCAAGCAAAAATTTCAAACGCTTCTCCGGTCAAATTTCACTTTTAATGGAAGCAAGATGACACTTAGAAATTCCTCGAGACTCTAAAAATACACATAATACTCGGATGGCATTGCAAAACTAATAAGTATGGTCATTCGTGTGCATTTGCTATCTTCCAAGTTCACACATTGGCGTAATGAACTGATTTGTCATACTACGTCACTATAGCCTTAGCTTTACGTAATATTGTACATATTATAATGAAAAGAGAAAAATTTCATTCATTTCTCATGCTCATTCGACATCAATGAAGCAATGAAAAAAGGGCGACAAATTTACCAAACTGAGCCTGTTTTCTTACATACGAGTATCATTGACACGAAAAATTCCAAACCCCTTTTAATTGTTTGGCGCACAACGATGGTAGCAAAAACAACAAAACTATGCCAACCAGTTCGAGCCGGTTTAACTTTAAGACTTGATGAGGTTAAATATTTCGCAAATACCAGCCGATGATTATCCCATTAGTCGCGAACCGCCCTTTAATTTTTATCGTTTGAAAATTATCTACCATTATTGCACCCGGCTTGGGTGTAATTATGGCATCGGCGGTAGCCTTAACGTCGTATAAAAATCATTAACGATTAACCCGCGTGAATTCGTTTCAATTGTCCTTTAATTAGAAAAAATTCTACTAAGTTGGCCCTGCGATTCGGTAAAAAATTGACAATTTTATTTACTAAGTAATAAGTATATGTTTACGCAAACAACTCGTATTATTTTCGATTACCCCCAAGACTCAAGTATTGGAGTGCGGTCCTCAATTGATACGTGGTGAATTTTTCGATCCAAGAAAATTCGTTTTTTTTTTAATTTTTTAATTTTACCGGCTGCCTAAAAAAAATTCTAAATCAAAAATAAGCTTTATTTCAGCACTTTTCAACACCTCTTTTCAGCACATTTTTAGAATTTACTAACAGCTTCAGGAGAATATTTTACGAGCTACCCCCCCCCCTCCCCCTATGTAATAACTTTTTCTAATTTTTTTCAATTTGTTCTATACTTGAGTTTTTCCCCCAAAAGGAAAATTTCTCAATCCATCTTTTGTCAATTTTTATTAATTTTTTTCTCAAAATTTCCAACTGAATTTTCCCATCTTTTTTTCAAAATTTCCACAAGTAACTAAGTACATAAATTTAAGTATCCAAATTGTTTTTCTGCGTGTTTTTAAGTAGATAACTAAATTTTTTATCAAAATTTTCATAAATAAAATCTTTATAATAATTTTTTTTTAATTTTTTTTTTAAATTTTCGAAATTTTCAACAACTATTGGAAAGATTTATTCAATAATTTTTTTAAAAATGTTCTCGAACGTTCACGAAATTTTTAGTCAATTTTTCTGAAATTTTCAAGATAATTACCTGATTTATTTTTCAAAAATTTCAAAATTGCCTAATAAAATGTTAACAACATTTTTCATAGAAGTTTTTTCAAATTTTTTCTCTTTTCGTAGACAAAAGATAGGTAATTTCCATTGAAATTGTTCATCCAAATTTTTGCTATATTTTTCGAAATTTTTGTAAATGACTATCGAATTTTTCTAGTGATTTTTTTTTTTTTTTTTTTTTTTTTTTTAGATGATTTATTTAATGTCGCTGTATCAGCTTAGAAAGCTATGTAGCGACGAATATACAGCAAAATTACAAGGCTTAGATTGTTGAAATGGAAAAAAAATTATTTTCAAATTTTTCATTCAAAACTTTTTTCCAATAGTTTCAATTTGTTCTATACTTAAGTCCCCCCCCCCCCCCAAAAAAAAATCATTCTATCAGTTTTCTTCAAAAATTTTCAATTGAATTTCGCCTCTTTTTTTTCAAAATTTCCTCAAGTAGGTATATATAATACAATTTTTTCTAATTTTTTATTGCTTCTTTTTTTTTAAATTTTCTTTAAAATTTTTTTTTTTTTGGGGGGGGGGGTTTATAATTACAGGATTATTACACCCATTTTAAAATGTTTCGAAATCTTCAACAACTATTGTCAAGATTTTTTCAATAATCTTTTTAAAAATTTTCTCGAACCTCCACGAAATTTTTCGCCAATTTTTCCGAAATTTCCAAGATATTTACTTACCTAAATTATTATTTTTTAAATTCCAAATTGTCTAATAAAATGTCGACAACATTTTTCATTGAAATGGTTTTTTCAAATTTTTCCTATAGGTAATATTTTTCAAAATTGAATTTTTCGTATAAACTTTTGTTGAAGTACTTAGTAATAAATTTATTTTTATTTCAAATTTTTTTATTAAAACTTTACCCAAATTTTTTCAATTTATTCTATACTTGAGTTTTCCCATCAAATTAATCCTATGACTCTTCTTCAAAAATTTTCTTCAACTTTTGTCAATTTTTAGTAAATTTTCAATTGAATTTTCCCATTTTTTTTTTCTTCAAAATTTCTTCAAGTAAGTACATAAATTTAAGTATCTAAATTGTTTTTCTTCGTGTTTTCAAGTAGATACCTAACTTGTTTATCAAAATTTTCATATACAAAATTTTTTTCAATTTTTCAAAAAATTTTAAAATATTTACTTAAATAAATTATTTTTAAAACTTTTCAAATTACTCAATAAAATGTTAACAACATTTTCCAAAGAAGTTTTTTCAATTTTTTTCTCAAAACTAGGTATTTTTTATTGAATGAGTTTTTGAAGAAATATTTTATTAAGTTCCTATTTCAGTATCCCCCTCCCAGATTTTCTTAAAAATCGTGTTCGATATTTTAAGAAAAAATTCTCAATTTTTTTGAAATTTTTCCTTAGAAACTTTTTGGATTGTTTGATTTTTTTTAGATTAAAAAAATTATGACGGTACCATTCAATTTTTTCTTTTCAATTCGTTTTTCTAATAGGTATGAAAAGTTTAAAAGAAAAACTTACCTACCAAAAATGATATCTATGCATAGGTATTAGGTTGTCGAACTCGCTTGTAAAGGAAAATTCCAATAATGTAACCTGATCAGAAGAAATTCAGTTCTTCGAAATAGTGAGCACGACACAAACGTTGTCTCACAGCTAGTTCGATACGAAAAAATATGAATGGTTACACTGGTCGTATAAAAATATCACAAACATGTTTCGGAATTGTTAAAAATATCAAACACGATATGCGAAAGTAAAATTTTGCAAATTATCTTTAAAAGATAATTGTGACAAAATTCATAGCGAAGTCAGCGACGAAGTTTCAACCTAACTCGCGGTGGAAAATGAAACAGTACCTAGAATTGGTAAAAACTGACCATTGAAAAAATTCTTTCAAAACGAATAAAAATTGAATAAAATGAGAAAAAAATGAAATGACAAGACATTGAACAACTTTGGGATTCAAAATAAAATCAAAAATGACTCGAAGTTGGTAAAAATCAGTACGTAATCTTTGAGAAATCACGAAAAACTGACGATTAAAAACTAGGAAAACTATGAATTGAAAAAAATTTAAAAAGCAGAAAATTAAAAAAAAAATAAAAATCAGAACAAATTCAAAAATTGATAAAAAATTGGAAAGAATGGATTTTAAAAATAAAAACCTGAGAAAAAATTGAAAATTGAAAAAAATAAACAAAGAAAAACATATACTTACTTAAGAGGCAAAAAATTTGGCCAAATCAAAAATGACTAAAAATTGAGAATTTGAAAAAAAAATGAAAAAATCATGGAGAATTTTGATATTTCAAAGTGAAATAGAAAATTTGAAAAAATTAAGAAATTAAAAATTGGAAAACATCAATACTTAATAAAGGTTTTAAAAAATGGGAAATGATTGAAGATGCAAAAGAAATAAGATTAAGTGAATTAAAAAGAAATAAGCAAATCTTTCAGAAACAAAAAATCATAAAAACAATTCAAAACAAAATCGAAAAATGACAACCCCTCCCCCAACTCACCAAAAATGAGTATAAGGTTCGAGCAAATCGAAAATCGTAAACGTTCTATTCCATTTTTTCGTGTTATGAATGAGTCGATGCCAAGGTCTAGGTCGTCTTTTCCGCTATCTTATCTCAGCTACTCCATTCTTCAATAATAGGCTAGGTATACTTATTAGATATAGACACCTTCATCGTAAAATGAAACGAACCAAGATAGCAAAAACAACTATAAGTTGAATCCAGGTTTCAACAAATTACACGAGTTTTTTGTTCATAAATTTAAAATTATCAAAACTACAACTTTTAAATTAATTTTGAATTTTTACAGAATTTTTAGTCTTTTTAAACTTCATTTATGAAATGTTTAAAATCGATTCATTTTCAAGAATTCATTAAAATTTAAAAATTATAAAATTTTGAATTTTAAAGCTGTAGGTACTCTAAAAAATTAAAAGATTTTTTTTTTTTGTTAAAATAGTAAAAATTCATCAAACTTTAAAAATTAATTTACATAAATTTTAATTTTTTTCAAATTTAGAAACTACAATTTTGTCTATTTTTCATTTTAAATCAGCAAATATAAATTTTTTGAATTTTTGACGTTCTGTACAAGAAAATTCGTAACTTTTTAATTATTGATGACGGTTCCCCTGAAAACGGACCCTTATCCAATTTCTTTGTTTTTTTTAATGGATTTTCTTGCTAAGAAAATATCTAAGAGTTTATCAAAGTAAAATTCATTACTCTATAAAATCATTTTTTTTTTTTAAATCGAAATTGATTTATTTTTGACAATAATTTTCGCAACATAGTATAGGTACATTTTTCAGTTTCACAATTTACCAAAAAATTGTCATTTTTCAAAAAATTTCAATTTTTTTTATAAAAATGTATTCTAATTTTCTCTCAAAAAATTGGAAGAAATATCATTCTCTAAAAAAAAAATGATTTCTACATACTCAGTAAAATTTTTTTTATTTTTTAAAAAACTGTTCTAATTTTTAGAGAAAAACGAACCTATCATTTTTGTTTAAATTAAAATTAAAATTTTCTTGGAGTGAAAAATTTTTCTATTGTGTTGTAATAAAAATACTCCTTAAATTCTTGTAGAAAAAATCTCATTTCTTTGGAGGAAGGAATCCCTAAATTTTGAGAGCAAAAAATCAATTTGGAAAATTTTTAGGAGAAATAATTTTATTTTTGAAATTAGAACCATTCAATTTTTTTTTTTGGGGGGGGGGGGCTGGGGATTCTCTATATAAATTTTTGGAGTAAAAGAATCCTTTTTTTAAAAGTAAAAATCTATTGAGATTTATTTCTCTATTAAAAAAAAAAAAATGTATTAAAAACCAACTTACTTTTAAAGAAAAAAAATCACGATTTTGTTACTAATTTTCTTTGACAAAAGAGTTTTTAATTTTTTGGAAGTTAACGAAGAATTTTGTTTTGTTTTGTGAAGGAAATGTTTTTCTTCTTTTTATTTTATTTAATTTATTTATTTATTATTTATTATTTCTTCTTTGAAAAAATAATTATATTTCAATTGGGGTTTTTTGGAGGGGAGGGGGGGCAGGCGGAGAAAGAATCTTTCACTTTCACTTATTTGGGAAAGAATTCCTAAATTTTTTTAAAGTGCAGTAAACAATTTTTCAGCTTTTTAAAGTGAAAAAACTTCTCTAAAAAATCTTTAAATTTTGCGAAAATATCTCTAAATTTTTTAAACTATGAAATCTCTTGATTTTTACTCGAAAAAGTTCTCAATTTTTACTAAGATTTTTTTTTGATCGCAGTTTTTTTCTTCTTTTTTCAGAAAAAATATTTTCACTTTTGGAGAAAAAAAATCATTATTTTTGTTCATAATTCTTTTTATAAGAATCTCTTCAATATATATATTATGTATATTTTTTTGATTTAAAAAAAAAACTGTAAAAATTCCTAAATTTTTCAACTTTTTGTATTAAGAAAACTCCACTGCACTTTTTTGAAAAAAAACAATCATTTTTTGTTATCCATAAAAAATAAAAATAAATAAAATCTTTCAATTTTGCGGGAAAAAATCTGTAATTTTTAAATTAGGTATTCATTTTTAGGGAAAAGTAAAAAAATCTGTTTTTTTTTTTGTTTTTTTTTTTGATAAAAAAATCTTATACTTTTAGAAAAAAAACTTGGTCGGACCCTCTAGAAAAATTCGGGCCTGGCACAAATCCACCTTTTGCGCCCCTTCTCGCCGTCGCTTCAGGCATGCAATGTACTTGTGCGTTTAGTGTCTGCAAAATCTATGAAATTTTAAGGAGAAGAACCACGTCTGATGAGTTGAGGGCAGTACTTTTGAAGGAATTAATAAGTTGGCAATTTTTCATTTCAAAGTTTTCCAAGCACGAGTTACCTATAACTTCGTAAATTTGAAATAAAATTCAATTTTTTTTCTAAATAGAAATATACCTCAAATTACACTCCACTTCCAAAAAAAGACAAAAATTCACGCTTCTCTCCCAACGTCGACTCCAATACCGCCTCAACCCAGACATGAAATTTCTCTTCACCTATCTCTCGACCATAATCGAAACCCAGAACACGGAACCAGGACATGATAATCTCAAAACATGCAAAAATAGCGCACCCAAATAAACCAAATAATCAATTCCCTCGCATCTACAAGCACGCAACTATTAACATTAGACTCACACGTTGCACGTACCACAATTACACGAATAAAATTAATAGATTCGCGTTGTCGTACGGTCGTCTGTCATCGTCCAATCAAAACAACACCATCTAGTTTACATTCTATTAAATAGTATTGTTATCTTGAACCGGATACAAGCAGTTATGTTCAGTTATTTCGCTACGTTTGCATCGTCAGGCCTAGCCAAGTGTGATATTGTGTTTAAAATGGGGCAAAAAAAACTCGCTCAAACATCGAACCTACGATTAATATCAACGCATCGTAAATGAAAATCGATCAACGATTAATTAAGATACACGTCATTATCTGTCTTCGGTATCGTCATCGATTTCCAAAAATGTACGTAGCACTGGGTAAGGTAATCGTTCTACGTACCTAATTGATCAATCAATTTCCACGAATGCCAAAGCCTAAAAAAAATATACCGCTACTGATGATGAACTTGAACTTGCCCTTAAGACTTGGTAATAAGTAGTATTTTCACAGATGGTCGAATTAATTTGTTTAACAAGGCTAGGAACGGACTGCTTTACGATTACGAATTACTTACTAGTCACATGTGTAGTGCACCTTAGATACGAAAAGAAATCGAAGGAGAGGGGGAGCACATATGATCGAATAAACGAGCTCGTGTCGTGATTTAAAAATTCATTTCATCAGTCTAATCAAGTACACGTACATTCTTTAGTAGGTATTCGTCGACAAATCGTTCAATTGGCAAGAAATACGAAAAACGAATAGGTATTTTATACGATGCGAAAACCTTCGCAAAATTGTGCCAAAAAATTGAGTAACATAATAAAAAATTTAATTAAACAAAACATTTATTAACGATCAAATATGTAGGTAGGTACATTTTGAAAAAAATTAAAATGAAAAAATAAAAATTCACTAAAAAATCAAATGAAGTTGAACACGGCTAAAAATTAAAACATAATTTGGATCTATCAGGTACTTTATTAAAAAAAACCTTGAAAATCCATTTAAAAATTTTTTATGAAATTTTGAGAAATGTTTTAAAACCATTTTTCAAATTTTCCAAAATTCGTCAGGTAAAAAGTTTTCTAAAATTTTGTAAAAATATTTCTGAAAGTTAAGAATTTTGAAAAAAAAAAAAAAAAATCTTTGAAATCTAGAGGGAAAACGTTGAAAAATTTTATCCCAAGATTTTTTAAAATGGTGAAAAAATACTGATTTTTTTTGAAAATTTTAAAAATATTTTGGAGTAATATTCCGAAATTTTTTGAGAGTCAAGCTTCCCAAAATTTTATTAGAAATTTTCTATATCTTTCTTTAAAAATCTGAAAAGTTTTGTTGGAAAATTTCTTAGGTATTTAAAAAAATAATAATAAACTGTAATTGCTCGAAAATTTTTCAAAAATCTAGTTTGAAAAATATTCCTTTTATTGGAAATTTTTCTAAAATTTTGATAAATTCGAGAAAAAAAATCGAATACCTTTCCAAATTGAAAAAAAATTTTCGAAAACCTGCTTAAAATTTCTGAATGAGCAAACAATTCTATAAAACTGTTATTCAAAATTTTCTGTTGAAAAATTCTCTGAAATATCGTGAAAAAAATTTTGGAGGAACATTATTTTAAAACTTTTAAAATTAGCGAATAAATCTGAAATTTTGTTTGGAAATTTCATAAAGACTTTTGAAATATGTAATTAATTTTTTGAAATTTATACAAAAAATTTTGTGAAATAAATCTGTAACTTTAGAATTTTAAGGATTTTTTTTAAATCTCTTACAAAGTTTTCTAAAACTTCATTTGAAAATTTTTGAGAATAGCAAAAATTAATGTGAAATTTTATTTGAAAATTAGCTGGAATTTTGATAAAATTTTCAATATATATATTTTTTTTTGAAATTTTGTAAGATATGTTTCTCAAAATTTTGCTAGCAATTTTCTGAAACTTCGTAAACAATTCCTTGAAAGTTTTTTGTTGTAAATTGCTAAAATTTCGTGAAAATTTCTGAAATTGATTTTTTTTTTAAATGGATTAAATTGCAAACAGATATTTGGAATAACTTTTCAAAAGTTTCTGAAAAGTATCTCAAAACTTTGTGAAAAAATTTCTGAAATTTACCTACTCAAAAATTTTTGAAACTTTGGAAAAAATTCTTTAAAACATTAATTTAAAAAAAATTATTCTATTTCTGGGGAGGGGGTGAAGGGTTCTAATTGCTGGATTATTGTACTTATCGGAAGTGGGCTTTAGATGGAAAGTTTGAGCTTTTTGATTAGGGTGATTTTTGAATTACAGAAGGATCATCGGGAATCGAATTTTACTTGAAAATGGATTGAAATTTTCTGCTTAAGAAATTCCCTATTCAAACGATTTTATCGCCAATTTTCCCAAACTTTACCTATATAAGTACATGAAATTCTCTTAAACTTTATGAAAAATTAAAAAATTGATCATGGTGTTTACAAGATTCTCCCTCCCCCCCCCCAAAAAAAACGACCTACTTATCCCAAAATTTTCAGACCTCCCCCCTCCTAAAAGGTACAAAATACAGAGGACCACCACAATATTTTGTTTGAAGATGAAATTTATTTTTTTATTTTCAATTTTAATTTTTTCTTTACTTTCATGACCCATTTTTCAAATCACTACTTTTTCACTAGGTACTTCTAAGTTTCACTACCTTACAGACGTGTGTTCATAAACATTTTTTTTTAATTTTGTGAAATTTTAGAAAATATTTCTCGAATAATTTTTCAAAAGTTGGAATAAAAAAAACTCTAAAATATTGTGAAATACAGTTTTTGAACATGTTGTAGGTATACTAAAAAAATAATAATAAATAAATAACATTTTACAGAAATTTTGAAAAGAAATTCAATTTATTATTTATTATTATTTTTTTTTTTTGAAAATATTTTTTAATTGAAAGAAAATTTTTTCAAAGTTGGTTTAATAATTTCTGACATTATAGGTAGGTAGGTAGGTAGGTAGGTAGGTACGTAGAAAAAAAATTGAAAAATGTTGAATCTTTTTTTTTTTTTTGAGTATTTTGTGAGAAAATCTATGAATTCTTGAATATATTATTATATAAACATTTTTTTAGGCAAAATTTCCAAAAAATATTACGAGAATTGTTATGAAATTTCAAAAATATTTTAAAAATAATAGATTTCATAAAAAAATTTCATTTAGGCATATTTTTTACTGTGTTTAAGATACCGAACAAAAAAATCCTTTTTGAAGAAAAATCCTTCTGTAAGTTAACTTATAAAAAATAGACTTTTCGAGATACCCACGAAATGACTTCGAAAAAACAACATCTCGATAGAACAATCCATCCTGAAAAAAATCTGTCAGGAAAATACTTAAATTTTCTACAATGGTTATTAGTATTTTTCCACAAGAAAGATTCATTCGACCAATTAAATAAAATGTATTTATTCGAGTAAAAAAAAATAACAGTTCACAAAACACGTGAAAAACTCCGGTACCAAACTTCCTTTATGCTAGTTCAGCGTTCTCCTGTAATCAAATCAAAAACCCATCCAGCGTATAGTGTCAGTGGCAAAGACAGGGCCCCCGTGAATAAAAAATTCTTAAATCTAGGAACATGCCACATTTAGATCGTAATTCGTATGAAGTACAGAAAAAAAAACTCAAAAAAACAACAACAACCACCAATTAAGCAGCTTATAAAAAGATATCTACCTTTTTCATTTATTTATTTTTTTTATTTTTGGATGCAAAAAACTACCTACACAACGACAATAGGGATGATTTTAAGTTTTCTTGTTTTCAAACCACGCTGTACTCGTCATCGACTAGCGAATTAATTCATTTTTTATTTTGTCAATTCGATTAATTATTTTGTAAATAAGGAACTCTACAGTCGAACTTCCTAGTCGCGTAGAATAGCCACTAATTGAGCTACTAAAGAGAGAGAGAAAAATCCCAGAGTTATTTTCGTAATTAATATTTAAGCGGTGGTATTCATTCCAGCAAGTTTTTTTCACAATGCTGCGTTGAAATACGTTAAGAAAATAAAAACACTGCTAGTTCTTCTCGCCGGTAGGATCTTTTACTTCGCAGTATTTCTTCGTTCTAAATCAGCAAAAGAAAATTTAAAAAAAAAGTTATTCATATTTTCTTTATTTCTATTTCTCGTTGAAATTTTCAAAAACAAGCTACAAAGCCCCAAGCGAGTAAAACTTTTGCCATTTCTTGCATAGTTTCATCAAAAAATTACGTCAAAATGTCCCATTAACCAAAAACGTAAGTTCCATTCCACCTGTGACACTTCATGAACATAAAACAATTGCGAATGGAAGTTCTATGCGATCTAAAATTGATTTCATAATCTATGACATAGTTTGAATAAAAAAATGAGCTGGAGTTTTATTTTTTCAAGGTCTCCTTTCTCGAAGGATCTGTCCCTTTCCAAAAAATCTCTTCATTTCAGCACTAAAAAATCCAAGTGAAAAATTTTTCCAACAAAAGTTATACGTTGTGATCTTAGGAACAATTTTAGTTATTACAAAAATTTCGATTGCACGTCTCCATTCCCTCCCAATTTTTCATAATTATGTATGAAAGTCACCGAAATATGGTGATTTGGTGATTTTCAGACAAATTATGCGAATTAGAAGTATAGGGAGGGGTCCAATCGAAATTTTAGTAATAAACAAAATTATTCCCAGGACCTCAACGTACAACTTTTGTTTGAAACGTTTTTCAATTGGAGCCTTAGATACAAAAGTAGGGAGGTTTTTGGAAAGGAGTGGGCACTAAAAAAAGGAAGACCATAAAAAGAATGAAACCTCAACTTATCATCTTGAAAATGCGTCCTAGATTACGAATCTAACATCAAGTTACTATAAATTTCCAGCGTGGTTTAAATTTTGAAGAAGAAAAAAACAACCCATCACCGTTGAATCTTTTCACTGTAGAACGTCTTCAACTGATTTAACTTACCACAGAACTAGACTCGGAATTTTTTGACATCATATTGGCAACGATATCGTGAAATAATTCGGGATTAATTTTTTTTCGGTTTTTTGATCGTAAAATTAGACTAAAAATGACTCCTAAAATCACAGTAACAGAAAATCCAATTATTCCATAAAACATGTAACTAATTCGAAATAAATACGGGTAACTTTCGAATTTGCTGAAAACAAAAGAAAACATCGATCAGAACATGATTAATTTTTTTTTTTTTAATCATAAAATAAACACTAACAATTCTGGTAACGTTCGATTGAGTAAAATAGTCCCAGCTGGACACCCTTCCACGCTGGTCGATAAAGGTACCGGTATCGGGCGAGGTTCTCCGGTTGAGATCCAAGATGTGAAAATTAAACCGCTCAAGAAACCGATTAAGGTGCCCTATTAAAAGAAAAGAAAAAAAAAATCACACGTACTATGAATATCAATGACCGACCACTTTTTTCGCTTCATTCATTCGAACTTACCCATTGATTAGCCAGAGGTATGAAAATTCCCAAGGTGAACATGCCCAAAACGGGTCCACCGACTACGTTGAAAACAACGATCGCTGCAGTCAGCATGGATTTCATGTTCAATGAGAGTAAAGCAATCGTAATACATAGGAATCCATAGATTAAGGAAAAAACCTGCGATAAGATACTAGTCTTTGATTCATAATTTTTTCCTTTCAGTTTCAAGTAGATAGGCTGCAAGCAGTAAATTAAACAAAAAATTTAATAATTTTTTGATTGAACACCCTGAAAAATTTTCACGTAAAATGCGGACTTGAAATTTCGTTTGATTCGCACCCCCCCCCCCTTCAAGTCGTTTATTTTTATGAGCAAATAATTCTACATTCATTATTTTTTCCCCTTAACTGCATTCCAAGTGATCCCTACGGTTACCACCATTTTTTTCCCCATCAAAGTCGTTCCTCTTCATGAGGATTAATTCTGAAAATTTTATTTTTCCCTAAATTAATTTCAAGTGAGGTACCATGAAGAGGCATACCCAATTTTTCAAAAAAAAAAAAAAAAAAAAAAATCAAACATGTTTCTTAATTTTTATTGAAAAATATTTTCCCATTTTATTTTTTTATTTTTCACATAATGAAATTTTATGCAGACCCCTGAGACTTTCATTTTGATAATTGATAATTCAATTTTTGATTTTTTTCAATACTTCATGCTTCACGCGAATTTTTTCAATTTTATATTTTGTTTCAATGCCTTTTTTTTTTTATTTTCTTCGATTTGTTTTACCCATTAATAATTCTCATTATTTTAAAAATTTTTATTCATATAAGTAAGTTTTTTTAAATGTGCAATTTTTCATTTTAATTTTTACTTTTTGGAAGTTTTTCGTCGATTTTTTTCAATTTTTCCTTTATTTATTTCGATTTTCACATTTTTCAAATTTTCCATTTTTTATTTCAATTAAAATTTTTCATTCATAAAATTTTTGTAAATTTGCTAGTTTTCATTTTAATAAGTTTTACTTTTTGCAATTTTTTTGTCGATTTTTGTCAATTTTGAATTGAATAATAATTTTAAAGATTTTTTCCAATTTTTCCCTTATTTATTTCGATTTTCATTTTTTCAGATTTTCCATTTTTTTTTTAATTTCAATTTTATTCATTTTTTCTTTTAAAATATATTTTTTGAACCCAGTTCCTTATTTTTTTATTTCAATTTTTCATTTTTTAAATGAATCTTTCAATGTTTTCTATTTTAATCAAGTTTCTATATTTTTTTTAGATTTTCCATTTTCGTCGATTTTAATTGCGTTTGCGTTTTCAATTTAATAGAAGTAAATTCAATATACGCTTTTCTATTTTTCATTATTTTTTTTAATTTTCAGTTTAATAATTCATAGGTACTTAATGTAATTGAATTTCTAATTTTTCATTTTCTTTCAATCCTTTAAATTTTTTGATCTATTTCAGTTTTTCTTTTCCCCATTTTTTTTTTTCGATTTGCGTTTATCTTTTAATGTATCTAATGGTAATTTAGTTTACAATTTTACACCAATTTCTGATTAGTTGAAAATTTTTCATATACCAATTTTTCGATTTTTTTTTTCAATTTATAATTTTTACGCGTTTTTAAATTTAGATTTAAATATTTCTCAAGTTTTCTATTTTTACTTCAATTTCATATCTTTTTCCATAATTTTCATTTTATTTCCAATTTTCTATTTATGCATACCTTGGAGTACGATTTTTTTTTTCAATTTCATTTCAATTCCTACTTCCTCAAAAATTTTTATTTTCGTCGATTTTAATTCCTCATTCAAGTTGATAAATTCAATCATGCAATAAATTTATTTCAATTTTTTTCAAATTAATTGCCAATTTTCGATTTTTTAAAATTTGCAATTCATTTTTTACATTCGTTGTTTCATTGTACATACAAATAATTTTTAATTTTCTCAATTTTTTTTTTTTTGGAATTTACAACTCTATTGATGAAATACGTAGATATTCAAATTTCAAAAGTAGCACATCGCCACATTCACAATTAAAACTGAAATTACGTTCTTTTATCCAAGTAAGTATATTTTTATATTAGGTATCATTTTTAGAAAATTCTGAAAATTGAGATAGCTTTTTAGATGGTATTTCAAAATGTAAAATATTTCCCAAAAAATAGAGTTATCTTATTCAAAAAAAAAAAAAAAAAGTCAGAAGGTCCAAATCTAATTTTTGAAGAAAAAAAAAAGGCTATTCTCAGCCAATTTTCTCACTTTAAAAAAATCATCTACGGTGACAGCGGCCAACGAATTCAGCAAAGGCGATATGGTACTCAAAGCAGCCGAAAATATTCCAGCCACGAATACTCCGCTGAATCCGGGTATTTGAAAATTTTCAATTACGTAAAGCGGTAGAACCTGATCTGTCTTGAGGACTCTCCCCGACCTAAAGGAAAGTCAAATTGCCAGTGTGCCTTTTTTTATGGTCATTTCAGATCGATCAAGTGTTACCTTTGAGGATCACAATCGTAATATCTCGCGAATACAATGAGGCCGGAAAACATGACACAGAGTGATAACGCTATCGACATCGGTCCAAAGTATAGTATCGACTTATTCACAGTTTTACGATCTTTTAACGTTCGATATCTTTGGATTTGCGTTTGATTGAGCCCGTTCAACGTGATCCCTTGGATGGCACCTCCGACCACAGTCGATAACCAAGAATGTCTCACCGTTGGATCGAAACTGAAGCTGCAAAAATTAAAAAAAAAAAAGAGTTAGAATCGTATTATATAAGTTAATCTCAAATTAGTCGTTTATCAGGGAAAATAGGTAAGAAAGCTCGGTGCTGGCGCCACTCACTTGGTAAAATCTAATCTACCGTGATCACGTGCGATTTCGAAAACTTTCCAAAACCCGTCGAAGTATTTGTAAGCCGTGATAAATACGCAAAACAGCGAAATAAACATAAGTGATCCCTATTCAAATCGAATAAACATACGAGCAAAAATTGTAAAAAAAAAAAAGCAATACGAATCAGAGGCTTTGAACATGCAATACAAGCCAATTATACTTGTTATCAAGTCTATACGATGCTATACTTGAAATAAATCCGTCAAAATGACCGCTTTGATTCCACCAATGGTCGAATAAAATGTACACACGAATCCTACGATTAAAATACAAGTGACGTATGACATCTTGGTGATGATCTGCAATGCGATACTCGGAGCCACCAGCACGATACTCATGTACAATATCATCTGCACGATGAAAGCCAAACTGGAAACGATTTTCAATATTTTACCAAATCTCAGCTCCAAATACTGTAACATAAGTAAATCAACGCCGAAAAATTATGCAACTCAAAGAACAAACATTCGAGGAAGGTTGCCTACGTTCAAATTTTTAGGCATCTGATTTAAATCTACATAATTTATTTCAGCGAATCTCTTTCTTACTTGATACATGGAAACAGACTCCAATTTTAAAAATACAGGAACATATCCGACCATGGCGATGAAAATACCGATCTGGTATCCGACGTTGATTGTGTAAAAATGCGTTCCATAATTGAACACTTCTGCATCTCCACCGAGAATTGATATGGATGACATGAAGCTCGTCATTAAGGAAACAGCCACCAAAATCGCATTCTGATTTCTGTCTCCAAGTAAGTATTCCTAAGAAGGATGAACGAAAAAAAATTTTTAAGTCGATTAAAAATCAACCGAGTACAAAAACTTATCAAAAAAATTTTTTAAATGGAATTTTTTTTAAAGAAATACCTAATCAAATTTTTTAAATCTATCAAATTTTGCGAATCGGTTTGTTAAAATGATTTGAAAATTTAGCTGAGTTTGAAAAATTATTCCAAAATGAAAAATTTATAAAAATTTAAAAATGAACAAATTTTCAAAATGTAAAAAGGTATTTAATTTGAACAAAATTATTAGATAAATATTAAAAATTGCTGCAAATTTTGAAATTTTATTAAAATTCAAGAATATAACCAAAATTTTAAATTTTATTGAATGTTTAAAATTCATCAGTTTAGAATTTTTATCTAATTTGTAAAAGTTGATTTGAATTTAAAAATCGATCGAAATTTAAGAACGGCCAATTTTCATTAAATTTTTAATTTCTTAAATATTTTGAAACGTTTCTCAATTTTGAATTCTTATCAAATTTTTAAAATTTATGAAACACTAAAAATTGATCCAACTTCAAAAATTTGTCGAAATTTGAAAATGACCAAAATTCTGATTTTGATCAAATTTTACAATTTTCTTCAGTTTTGAAATTTTACTAAAAAAAAATTTAAATCTTATTTTGAAAATTTCCTCCATTTTAAATTTTAACCTAATTCTTACCCAAGTATTTAAATAAAAAATTTAACAAAATAAAAAAAATGACCCAGATTCCAATTTATATTAAATTTTGAAATATTCTCCAATTTGGAATTTTTGTCGAATTTAATTTTCAAAATTTATATAACTTTCTCAAAATTTAAAAATGACATAGGTACCTATTTTCAATAAATTTTTAAATTCTTCAATGTCGAGTTTTTAGCAAATTTTAAAAATTAATCAACTTTAAAAACATTATCCAATTTCAAAAATTCAATATTCGGAAATTTGAAAATTTCCACTTTTATTGGTTTTTGAAATTTTCCTAAATCCTGAATTTTTCGTTTTGAAGATTTATAATTTTTTTTCTCAAATTTGTCCGAATTCAAAAATTTATTTCTTTTTTGTATCAAAATTTAATAATCATACCGACCAAAATTAGGTTTTCCACCAAATTTAAAAAAAAATTATCGTATTTTAAAAATTCATCAAAATTTTTCAATAACCAAAATTCAAGTTTCTATAGGATTTTGAAAAAATTTACCAAATTTAAAAAAATTCCAAATCTAAACTCTAAAAACCTGTTAAAATTGGAAAAATTAATGCAACTTAAAAAATTCATTAAAAATAAATTGTCAACATTTCAATTTTCATTCAGTTTTAAATTTCAAGGATTTTTATTCCACTTCAAAAATTTATTAAAATTCGTCAAATTTCAAATTTTTAAAAAACTAGAATATTTTCCACATACTAATAAATTTTTGACTAATTTTAATAATTTTCTAAATTTCAACGATTTACTAAACTTTGAAGATTTTTTAAATTTGAAGAATGTATCAAAATTTTAAATTTCTATGCATTTATTAAACATTAAAAATTTATGCAATTTTCATAAACTTTATTAAAACTAGAAAAGTAAGTAGATCTCTTTAAAATTTAAAAAATAAATTGAAAATTTTACTGTAAATTTTCAAATGTAGAAAAAAAACATAAAATTTCATTACTTATAATCCTAAATTTTTTTTAAATTAAATTCAAAACTCGTTAAAAACTGAAAATAACTTTCAATTCATTGATTTTATTGATTAAAATTGACCAATTTGCCAAAAATCTTTAACTGATTGTAACTTTTTTCTTTATTTATTTATTACTTCAAATCTTCAACAAGTATTTATACCTCATCAGTCTTCTGTTTGCCTCCGGTGAATCGATAATACGTTCCAATTGCTGCAGATATAAGCAGCATGGAACCAAACACCGCATAATCTACGATTCCGAAAGTCATATTGGGTCACCTGGTGATCAAATCTTCCTACACCAGAAAAATAATAAAGTTTATAATGTCAACTAAGTAGGTAATCTAACTTACGACATAATCTCGAATTTCTCGAAGATCAAATTATGAAAAAAAATTTACCATAAAAAAAAGGGGAAAACTGAAGATTTATTGCTATTTGGTAAAATTCCAAAAAATTAGTTTGAAATTTGACGTAGGTATGAATTTACACGAAAAAATTTCCATGTAGCCCTATGTAACAAAATATCTATCATCTATCAGCATAAATGCCCGAAGCTAAAATTTCTTAATTTTCTCACTCAAAAATTCCAAATGAAATTGAAATTGAAGTATACGACATAACTATCTCGTTATTTTCAAATTCATCTCCATTCCACGATTTACAATATTGAATATCAACCACTTTTGCGGAAATAGATGATCATTTTTTTTCCTTCTTTAGGATTACACGTACGAAAGAACTAGGAAGCAGAAAACACCCATACCTATCTACTTGATGTCAAGAAAGAGTTTTATTAATATATTCGTAATAATGAATTTTTAAATTCCATAAACTAAAGATTTTCAAAAATACCTACTCCCACTTTGTCAAAAGCCAAAATTTCCATTACACCAATGCCATACAAAAATATTTAATTTTCATTTATCGAATAACCTAATTAAACTGTCTTACCTCCACTTAGCAAATCAATTTTCAACAAATAACTCGTTGTTAGGTACCTAATATTAAGAAATACCATCGACGACAAAATTCTTAACTATAGTAAACCACGTATTTGTAGGTACGTGAAATTAATAAACAATAAAAAAATTAAAACAATACCTCATCGAGTAGTTGAAATATTTTCATCGCAAAAATAAATTTATTTCGTAGAAATCCTCGAATTAAAAAAAAAATTGATTGAACAATAATCACCTCCGAAATTGATTACTTTTTTAATTAGATTATTTGGACTTATCGAATTGGCGTTTCTACACGAATTAAATTCTAATCTTCAGTTTATTTTTTCTCACTTTGAAAGATAGGAAAGTGGAGGGAAAATCGAGACGGCGTAAAGTGCGAAGGAGGGAGCTAAATAATTATTATTGATAGAATTTATTGAACCCATGTTAATAAATTTTCAATCGAATGTACGTATGGCGATTAATTATGCTAATTACTTTGGCGAAACATTCACGTAGAAAATTAACTAATGACATATTATAAAAGATGTTCTCGACAATGCTGCAATATCAATTTCACCTTTCACTTCGGCTTTGTTCTCTTCAAAATGGCATATCCCCTTTTTGAAAAAAATATTCCCACGAATAATTATTTTTCTTCCGAAGTAGTTGTTTCTAACATTCAACTTCAAACACGATTTGTAAATTTGGTTGTTTTTTAAAAAGTCATGTTTTAATGAAATTCGAAAATTTTAATCTTGAATAAAATTGCCCCTTTCAGCGTCCAACAAAATCTCAAAACCAAAAATGCGGACATTTGCAGGACCTTAAAATGTTCCAAATTGTAAGATTTGCCCAAATTTTTAAAATCATTGAAATTTATCAAGCTTTGAAGATGGATTCAAAATTAATTTTATCAAAGTTTGGTTCGACCAAAATCTATCAGATTTTTAAAAATGTTTGATACTTTAATAATATTAAGCTAAATTTAAAAACTATGAAAACTAATCAACCACAAATAAGAATTAAAAACAAAATTAAAAATTTTAAACATAATTTTGTCAAATTTAAAAAAATTATCAAACTTAAAATTGATAAAAAATTTCCAAGTTCTTCAAAAATTACTTAAAATCCTAAAAAAAAAACTGAATTTTGAATTTTCACCCAATTTTGAAGATATAAAAATTTAAAAACTACTAAACTACGAAAATTCATCTAAATTTTTAAAATATAAAAATTATAATTTTTATCAACTTTAGAAAGTTTTACAAACTTGGAATCAACTAAACTATAAAAATTGATCTAGTTCACCACAAAAAAAATTCAAAGTTTTAAAATTTTAAAATGACTAAATTTTGCAGATTTACCAGATTTTGAAAATATTTATACAAAATTTTCAAAATTTATCAAATTTTGAAATCTCTAAACCTGAAAAAAATAATCCAATTTGAAAACTTATTCAAAACTTGATGAATAATGTTAAATTTTAAAAATGTTTGCCAAAATTTCGAAATGTTTAGAAATTTTTCAAGTAATACTTTTTAAAATAATTTATAAAAATTAAAAAAATACCAAAAATTCACTAAAATTGTTTTAAAATCAAAATTTTAATTTTCACGAATTTTAAAAATAATTTTTACATTTGTGAAAATTTATCCAACTTCAAAAATTATTTAAAATTTGAAAACAGCTAAATTTCTGTATTAACCCAATTTTAAAAATTGATCAAACTTTAAAAATTGACCAAGTTTCAAAAATTTATTAAAATCATTAAAATTTTCAAAATTTACGAAATTTTTATAATTTGAAAATTCATACAATTTGGAAATTTTATTTAAATATTCAATAATCGATCCAATTTCGAAAATTCACAAAAAATTTTAAATCAGTAGAAATTCTATACCTAGGTACTTAATTATGAAATCGAATTTTCGTTCAAAGTTTGAAAAATTCACCAAATTAATCTAGCCTCAAAAATTGATTAAAATTTAAAATTACGCAAAATTTTCAAAATACAAATAGTTTTATGTAAATGCAAAATTTTCAAAGTTTATCCCAATTTCGAAATTAACAAATCATTTGGTAAATTTTCAATTCCTTACCAAATTTTAAGGGTACACAAAATCTATAAAATTTAAAAATTATTCACTTCTTTACTGAAATAATTTTTTTTACTTAGCCCTAATTTAGAAAATTTTCCGTAATAATTTGAAATTTTTACCAAATTTAGAAAATTCGTCTCACTTCGAAAATTAAATAAATTTTAAAAACGACCAACTCAACTTTAAATTTTACCTTAATTCACAAAAGTTTTAAAATTGACTCGAATTTTAAAATTCATTAATGTATTTGGAAATTCTCAAAATTCTAATTTTTATAAAATTCAAAAATTTTCGCAAAACGCTGAATTTTTACCAAAATTAAAAAATTGATCCAATTTCGAAAATTCACTTGTAGGTACCTCTTTTAAAATGAAATTTTGAATTTTTACCAAATTAAAAATTTTTCAAAATTTAAAAATTTACTTGAAATATAAATTTTTACTAAACTTCGAAAAAAAATTCAAAATCGCTAAATTAATTTTTTTTACAAATTTTAAAGACGTATACCAAATTTCCAAAATTTATCAAACTTCGAAAATTGATAAGTACGAATTTTAAAAATTTTCAAAACTCATCAAACTTTAAAATTTTCCCAATTTTAAAAATCGATTCAATTTAAAAATTTAAATTTCAAAAAATATAAAATCTTGAGAAGTTCTCGAATTTTAAAATAATCAACATTTACCTACTGCATACGAAAATTTTAAAAAAATCTGTAGGACTTGAGAGTTTTTTTTTTTACACATTTTAAAATATTAAAAGGAAAATAGAAACTCCAAATTAGGGATAGTTTCTTCAACAGATCGATGGCCCTAAAAAGATTGGGCCCCTTTTTAAATGTTTCGCGCCACTTGAAAACGTAAGCGGAGCACGCCTCTGACAAGTGCACCCCTCTCTTCTCCTCTCTTCCCAAACGAGTCCTCATCGTCTCTGAAGATGATGGCCTTGGTAAGCTTTTTAAGTGGGACGAAGTGTATCCAAGTGTTCAATCGCAATTCCTAGTACGATTACATCTTTTTTTTGGAAAAATACCTTTTCGACTGTGATTTCTATTTATTTACGAGTCTCTGACTTTCAAATCATGCACGATTATCACGGTAAATTTACTCCACGATTAATCACCTTTTAAAAACGATAATTTTGAATCAGATACGAAATTAGACTGATTAATTTTTTTTTTTTTTAATCATCGTCTAATTACGTATACGTACTTATTAAACTCACCATAAAATAAAAAGCTTCCTTCAAGTGTTAGTACTTCCTCGATTTAGCAAATCCATTTCCCATTTATTCGTTTAATGGAGGGCATCGTTGATTGTGCGAGTATTCTTCAGCGAGAACGAGAAAAAAAATACAAATTATACGATACCTAACATAGTGAAAAAAAAATACACGCGATGCCAAAGTATTCACTCACTTCGATAACTAACACCGGCCCATATTGCATCGGTTACTGGCTCAAGTACGAAAAGTACACATTTCGGTATTGATATTTGTACACGACGAGGTAGCCCAAACAGAAACCAGGAATTTCCCATTATTTTTAGCCATTTTGCCACGCTCATCCACCCACAACATATTTGCTCAGCCTACGATGAATTTCCGCTGGATTTGGCCACTCTGAAAAATTCAAAACCAAACCATATCCTTTCAATATCTCCATCTTGAGGAAATCCATTTTGTTGAAAATTTTCGGCCGCATCTCACGACAACACTGCGAAGCGTCGTGACGCATTCATCAGCCGGTGTCGAACGAGCGACGGGTGCGAGGGCGTTCGTTCGGTCGACGAAAGTGCGAATACCTGTACAATTACAAGCTCACATGTGCGATCGCTGTTATCGGAGTTGCAAGTTGGAAAATACGTCGTCGTATTGTAAAAATACATTCGTAGCCAGTATTGTTCTACGATGTAATCGGATACTTCGACAGTTCGCGTTTTAATTAATTTTCTCGTCGTTAATATTACTCCTGGGCCAGACGTCGAAATTAGAATTAATTAACCTCAGGTAATACTCTATCGATGGTGTTTTTTTGCGTTTTTCGGGGTTCCCTTTGATCATCTTCGCGAAGGCGCTAAGCGCCTGCGCCGTTAGTTGAGACGAGAGGAAAGAAAGAAACGACGCTATCGTCTCCGGTCTGGCAAGGAAATTCAGCCAACCATGTGTTGGGTAACGCGCAATGACGTGTTTCTTATCAGTTTTATCGTGTAAATTCGACGGTTGATTGAAAAATTGCCCCTTCATGTGTTTTTACTATTTCTTTTTACGTTCGAATAAAAAATTTATGCGAAAATTGAAGACAGAAAAGAAACAAGTATGAAGTTACCAATTTCTGTAAAATTTTTTCATTTTTTCGAACGAACGACTGATAAGAATACGACGACGATTCACGACCTAGTTTCGAAAAGTACACGTACAGAAACCGACCCATCAGGTGTCATTGAAAGCGTTGACAATAGGTCAATCACGTGAACGTGTCACCGTCTTGGGAATTTGATAAGATCTCAACCGAGAGTTCTGAAGTATTAGAATACCACTGAAAATGATTTTGGAAAAAATTGTACGAAAGTTTTTCCAGTTTAGTTCTCATACATCTTGAAAATTTGGAGTAATTCTCGTCATAGGGAGAGGGCCGTGAGGTCTGCACTGAATTTGATGAAAATTAGAATTTTTAGAATTTCCAAATATTATTGAATTTTGAAAATCGAGTCAAGTTTCAATATTTTTTTAGTTACAAAGTGGGATCAATTTTGAAATTTTGGTAAATTTGAAAATTTGAAAAAAATTCAAATTATTTCGGAAAGTTTTCTAAATCAGGCAAAAAAAAATATTTCAGTACGTGACCACCAGACCTACATTATTTCTGAAATTTTGAAAATTCGAATCAATTTTCAAAATTTTAAAAATTTTGTACATCCTTAAAATTGGGCAAAACATTAATTTTAAATTTAACGATTTATCAATTTTGAAATTGGGATAAATCTATTCGTATTTTGAAAATTTGGTATAAATTCAAAATTATGTAATTTTTCAATTCGAGTCGAGCGACGTTAATTTTAAAAAAAATTTAATCAATTTCTAAAGTTAAATCAATTAGTTGAATTTTTGAAATTTCGAATCAAAATTCGATTTCATAATGATAGCATTACTAGTATTTTTTAAATTTCTGTAAATTTTTGAAAAAATTTTGGCAACAAGTAAAAATTTTAGTGATTTTAGGGTCAAATTCCAAAATTTTATCAACTGTGACCGCGCCTAGGGAAAGGGTATTAGTGTCCAACGACGCGGCACAACGAAACACGGTTCGCGTCATCAGGGAACTGACTATGCTTCGTTGTGCCGCGTCGTTGGACACTAATACCCTTTCCCTAGGCGCGGTCACAACTTTTAAAATTGGATTGATAGAGAAATTTATCTATTTTCAAATTTCAAATTACTTATTTAACAATTTAAAAAAAAAAATTTAACCAATAATTTTAATTAAAATCAAGTAGAAAAATTTTCAAATGGGACTGTCCGGGTATAATGGTGAAAAGTGCCTCCTCACCGATTGGGACGAAACTCACCCAAAATGTTGGTATTGATGTAAAACTACCCCACAATTTTTTTTAGATCCCCACCCCTACCCGAGAAACATGGCCGTATATGACGAAAATTCAATATTTTCTGTACGGGGAGGGGTGATCCAAATTTTTTGAAATTTTCACAGAGAATAGTGTCTGTACAGGTGTATGCGTGAGAATTTTTCCAAAAAAAATTTCTCGAATTTTCCGGATTTTCCTGGGGGTTGAAATTTTCAAAAATTCATATAAAAAAAATGGGGAGGGGGTCATGGCTGGAATTTTTTTTAAAAACTGTGTTATACTCTTAAGTATAACATATATTTTACTCGGGTCCCAAAAATTGGTGCAACATGGTCAAAAAAAGGAAAAACTTGTAAACACCGCGTTTTTCTTCATTTTTTCGCCATATTTAGATGTTCAAGGTCAAAATTTTGGAAAAAATCAAAATTTTGTGTAATGTACTCGTAAAGATACCAAAACGAGGTACTAAGCTAACAATATCTAAGTACCAGCCGTAGGGCCCGTGGAACATGTACCCTGCTTGTATTGAGTACGCGTGCACATTTCCCCCACCTACTCGTGGCAGCGATCATATGACGTTAAAAATAAATTAGTATCATGTGTTTAGTGTAGCGAAGTTCGCAAAAAATGGTGTTTTATTCGTTTATTGTCACTTTATTGGAAGAACTCAGGTTTTTTCCTTACTAATTTTTGCCAGTACGTAGTAGCGGTAAACTTAAAGTACTTATTTTTTTTCAGTAGGTAATTGATAAAGATCGAGTAGGTATTTCAATTTTTAAAAATTTTGCAGTGCGGTAATATGGGTATTTCTTTGTTTTACTGTATACTGTGTAAAGTATTACACATTATTACCTACTTATAACAGCGAATGGAGGATATACACAAATTCACAAAGTAGCGCATACGTGAAAAGATCACTGACACGTAAATGTGTGGGAAATGCGGGGTATCACTCTCAATGAGAATGTTGCTAATGTTACAGACCCTGTGGCTGATATTCTGGTGCCTGGAAATAAAAATTTGTCGTTTTGGTATCTTTACGAGTACATTACACAAAATTCTGATTTTTTCCAAAATTTTGACCTTGAACATCTAAATATGGCGAAAAAATGAAGAAAAACGCGGTGTTTACAAGTTTTTCCTTTTTTTGACCATGTTGCACCAATTTTTGGGACCCGAGTAAAATATATGTTATACTTAAGAGTATAACACAGTTTTTAAAAAAAATTCCAGCCATGACCCCTCCCCATTTTTTTTATATGAATTTTTGAAAATTTCAACCCCCAGGAAAATCCGGAAAATTCGAGAAAAATTTTTTGGAAAAATTCTCACGCATACACCTGTACAGACACTATTTTCTGTGAAAATTTCAAAAAATTTGGATTACCCCCTCCCCGTACAGAAAATATTGAATTTTCGTCATATACGGCCATGTTTCTCGGGTAGGGGTGGGGGTAGGGATCTAAAAAAAATTGTGGGGTAGTTTTACATCAATACCAACATTTTGGGTGAGTTTCGTCCCAATCGGTGAGGAGGCACTTTTCACCATTATACCCGGACAGTCCCTTTGTGATTAATAAAATTAAGTTTTATGTAATTGAGAAAAACTGCACAACCCTTTTATTAAAATACCTCCCAATAATTAAAATCATCGTCTCGATTTTTTTTCAGTGTAATTTTTCAAGAGAAAAAAACTTGAGAAATAATTTTTTGAATTTTTAAGTTATTTTCGAAAATGAACTATCTTAAATTTTCAGATCTCAAAATTTGTTCAGATCTGGAAAAGTGTCTAAAAATCAGTAAATTTTATCAATACACCCGAGATTTATAAATGTTTTGAATACACATTCTTACTATTTTGAGGCAACCCCAAAAATTATATCAATACCTATGCTACTAAAAGAAAAAAAATTTCAGGATGTCTAAAAAAAATTTAATGCTAAAAAGCAGGGCTTTCGCATGGTCATTCAACAAAAGTTTTTCAAAATAAAAATTAGATAACTACAAACATTTTGAATTTCTTATCAAATTTTTGGAATCGACTTAATTTTAAAAACTTACTGTTCAAAATTTTTTTTAAATTTGACTGATTTTTAAAAATTATTCCAACTTTAAAAATTGATTAAAATTTGAAAATTAAAATGTTTAAAATAGTAAAAATTGCAAAAAATTCATAAAACTCAGAACATTTATCCAATTTAGAAAATATAAAATTTAAAAATTACCAAAATTATCATTTTTATTAAATAATATTAAAATTGTTCCTAAATTTTCAATTTTTGTTATTTAAAAAAAAAAAAAAAAAAAAGTTACAAAATATTTTTTCAACATTCTCAAATGTAAAAAAATAGGCGCAATAAATAAGCAAAAATTAAAAAATAAATAAATAGAAATCTAGGTAGTAGGTACCTATATTTAAAAAAAATTATTTTTCTACGGATTTTCATTTTTTCAAAATTTGAGCAAGCTATAAAAAAATGCAAAATAGCAACATTTTCTATTGTTTTTTAATTAAGAAATCGAAAGAAAAAAATTGATTCAAAATTTTCCTCGACATACCTACTTACACCTACCTCAGTTTTTCCTATTTAAATTTTTAAAATATTTTTTCAAATAGTACGTTCTCTAAAAATTTTCAATAATTACCCATCATAGAAAATATATATTATATCTATTTCTTGTAAGACTCTATTTCTTAAAAGTCGTTTTTGAAAAAAAAAGAAATACTTAAATTTACTGAAATCGAATTTTCCCAGAATAGTCGAAAAATCACACATTACAAATGACGTTTGAAAATTTTAAAAAAATATCTAGTTTGTTGACATCATTTTCTTACGTACGTAGGTGAATGAAAAACAGGTAAATCACACCTGCGGAACTTCGGAACCGGTTTCACGATTACTTGTGCTTAAAATAAATAATCAGCGATGAGAAAAGTACTACTAATAATGCAAATCAATGAAAAAATATTCGTTAAGAAATTGTTTTCTCGACACTGATACCTTCATTTTCAATATTAGAAATTTTTTTATATTATATTCAAGTACAAATATACGGCCTATTTGGCGAAAAATTTTAAAACCAATTTTAAATCTTTACAACTGATTCGACATTTAAAATTAATCCTTCTTTAAATCTTAAGTATGTATTCGGAGCTTACTTACGTACCCAGACGTATGATTTAATGTGCGTCATAGGTACTCATATGTATTTTACACGGTTTAATGAAATTTTCATAAATTTTACACTAAGGGACAGTATCGTTAATTGTTTTGTATCATACATCAATTATCGAAGTAATATATTGATTTACATCCTCTCGGCCACTAATAAACGTCTTCGCACCTTCTTTTATTATTTCATTTTTTTGTGAGATAGTCAGAAAACCTCAAGGTGTGTATCGGATCACAACGACTGTCGATTACTTTATTGTATAGAGCTCAAACGATAACAGTGAAGTACTCCTCTTTTATGACATTTTTTATCGATTAATTACTCGTAATTTTATATTGTGGTCGCGATAAACTTAATTGATTGTGAACGCACTTCTCGAAAAGCAATTGTCTAAGTAGGTATAGTAAGTTCTAGACTGGGTCCCACACCAAGTTTCTTGAGGCATTTGTTTTTAATATAATGCAATTAGTTTACGAGGAGGTATGCATAGTAAAATTTTAATTAATATTCCATTAATTCATATGAAGTTGAAAATTTCAATATTACACATTTCAAAACGTCAAATAAAATTTACTTTGAATTATCCATCTCACACTAATTGTTATTTTATTGTTGAAAAACATTCCAGTATATTTCTGAAACGTCTTCGTAAGCGATATTTCACTATAAGAATTTATTTCAGTGATTTCTTAACAATTGTTTAGGATACGAATTCAGTTTAAACAACAATTACTCAGATAGTATTAATCCAATTTTTTCATGTTTTTATTAAAATCATCGATAAAAAGAATGAAAATTTTTTGCGAAAACGATTTCACCAGTGTTGAAACTTTAACAATTACAACAATTACAACAATTACTTTTACAGCAAAAATTGAAAATATCAGCCCCTCCCCCGATTCCTTCAAAAAGTTACGAAATTTGTCAATTTTTTCAATTTATGCAATTGCAATCAAATCACCGATTATGACCGAAAGTTTTCGATTTTCATCAACGAATATGCACGACATTAGTCGAGTGAAATATTAACATTTTCAAGCGAAAAAATTCGATTTGTGATTAAAACACTCTTTCATAAAAAAATTCTTTGGAAATGCGAAATAAAAAATTATTAATTTTTTTTTTTTTAATTACCTTCTCATTAAAAATTCTTCTGAAAAAAGTCTCCTCACAGAATAAAATCATTTTGGAGAAAAAATGACCCAAAAAAAAATTCAAGAAAAATTTTCTTGCACTAAAATTCTTTTTAAATCTCCCCTCGCCAAAAAATACTTCGAAATCATCTTTCTGATTGAATGATTTTTCCAATCAAAATTATATTTTTATGAAAAGTATCGTTACACCCGAAAAACATAAAAAAAAAACTATCCAGAAAAGAAATTGAGAAATTTTTAAAAAAACGAAAAATATTTTTTCTTTCAAAATAATGAGAAATTTTTATTTTGCAAAAAATTGAAAAAAGTGTAGAATTGTTTTATCCCCCTCAAAAAAAAAAAATCTGGCATTTTTATTCAAGTGATCCAAAAAATTAAAAGATTGCTTACTCCAAAAAAAAAAAAAAAAAAAAAAAATGAAAAATGAAAAAAAATTGAAAACTTTCTTTTAATCAAAAATTTTTTTCACCAAAAAATTGAAAAAAAAAATTTTTATACCCAAAAAATAAGAAATTTTTTCACCAAAAAAATTCAAAATTTTCTCTTCAATCAATAGGTTGGTACCTAATAATGACAATTTTTTTTTTCAATAAAATTGAAAGACAATTTTTTTTTCAAAAAAATAGTAATGAATAAAATAGATAGGTACCTAATGGAAAATATTTGCTTTACCTATATTTTTTTTTAAATAAGTAAGTAAGATATTTTTTTTCAAGTAATGTGAACTCAGCATTTTTTGATGATGTAATCTAGTCGTATTCAGAAGCATAAGATGGACAATTTTTATTGTCCTTTGAAGCATACCTCTTCATCTGCAATCACAATAAATATCTGATCTTCCTCTTTCTATAACCTCTACACTTAATTAATGATCCCAATGTCATCAATTTGATAAGTATTTTTCCTTTCAGATGTTGACTCATACGAAAACATGAATTTGGGCACTGCAGACTTCGTGGTATTCGGATTAACGCTCCTCGTATCCATTCTGATCGGCGTCTATTACAGATGTTCGGGAGGAAAACAGCAAACAAATCAGGTACCAACATAATTTCATTTTCGACAGTTTGGCAAACATGAAACATTTGCAGATAATTTGCCAAGCTCGCAATTCCCTACACTAATTCAAACTACAGTAAGACTCTGTTGTATTTATTCATCCAAATTTATAGGAATACCTTCTCGGCAATAAAAACCAAGGCGTTATTCCAATAGCTTTTTCATTAGTTGCCAGTTTCGCTTCATCTATATCGATTCTCGGATACACAGGCGAAGTATACAACTATGGTACGCACTTCTTCGTCATAAATGTCGCTTACCTTATATCAACACCGACAGCAGCCATATTTTATTTACCAGTGCTTTTTAAAAACAACACGATATCCGTTTACGAGGTAACTTTGTGGATTTTACCTTGGAATGTTGGATGGTTCGAATAATGAAATGAGAATATTCAATTTGTTAGTATTTAGAGAAACGATTTGGACACACGACCAGATTATTAGCATCGATGGCATTCACGGTGCAAATGATTTTATACATGGGAGTGGTCCATTATGCTCCTGCTATCGCTGTCGAAGCAGTTACAGGATTTCCTCAAACGTGGTCTATTATTTTGGTCGGAGTTGTATGCATATTTTATGGTACCATTGGTGGAGTTCGAGCTGTCATCATCACTGATCTATTCCAAGTACCAAACCTAAGATACCTCGTATTACCCAGATGACCTAAGAATTCATCTACTCATTTTTTTTGCAGACTTTCCTCATGTTCGCTGCTGTCTTCGCCATCATCATTGTGACCATAATTGATGCTAATGGTTTCGGGCCAATATACGACGTAGCCAATGCTCGAGGTAGAATACAATTCTCCAAGTAAGCGGGATACCTCGAACAGCAATCCAACTCTGCTGACTCTAGCTCGAATTACAAGGCTTCATTATGTATTCCAGTTTCAATATAGATCCAACCGAGAGGCACTCCTGGTTCACTGTACTGATCGGCGGGTTCTTCACCCATATGACATTGTACGCCATAAACCAAGCCCAAGTTCAACGATACGTCTCGATGAAATCGTACAAAGCGGCCGCCACAGCACTCATGTTATCTTGTCCTATTCTTATCGCTTTCATGTCTTCATTATGCATAGCTGGCTTATGTTTATTTTATTATTATCGCGACTGTGATCCCATCAAGTGAGCGAAATTCAATATCAAAATATTTCTCGAGGATTTGGAGACAACTTCGTCTGACGTAAGTTGATTTTCTGTTTTAGAGAAAATCGTATCAAGTCAGCAGATCAGCTGGTTCCTCGATATGTCCTGGATAGATTGAACATCGTTCCAGGGTTGACCGGACTCTTCATAGCTGGAATATTTTCGGCGTCTCTCAGCACCGTTTCAGCTGCCGTAAATTCCTTGGCAGCTGTAACTCTGGAAGATTATGTCAAGGTGAAAATTTACTTTTTGTTTAATGGAATTGGGGAAAAATTGAATTGAGTTTTGGTTATATAAAACAAAGATTTTTCGATTTTAAAATGTTTCTTTCGGTATCCTGATTAAATTAAACACCTCTCGTAAAGTCAAACATATGTGGAATTGTGGATACAAAAAAACCTCTGAGATGTTCTTCGCTCACAACTTTTCAAATAGATATACGTTCAATCAAAAAAATTATAGCCTAATAACTAAACTCAGACATGAAATCCACTACTTTGATGATTTTTTTTATAGACTTTAATGATCAAAAATTGTTCAAAAAATTACCAAAAATGAAAAAATATTAAAAAAGGTGACCAAAAATCAAACCCACCTAGAGGAAATTTGAGAGGGTCAAAAGACAATAATTTTCTGATTTTTTTCAACAAGCAAATTTTTTGTTAAATTAGGGACTGACATGCTGAATTTGTCAGTAATTGAAAAAACTTATTTAATAAAATAACAAAAATTTTTGAAAAAAAACTACACTAAAAAAATCTCCTGATTTTTACCCAGAATTTTGTTTTGTTGAGTTTAAGTAAAGAAAACTACAACTTTTAGTAAAAAATATTTTCAATTATTGTTCTTGATTTTTCTTGAAAAAAAAAAATATCAAAAATGTTAAAAACCTTATAATTTTTTTTTTTTGAAGACAAATCTCTCAATTTTTTTTGGAGTAAAAAATTTTCAACTTTTTAGACATCACTGTTGTTTTTGTTTTTTTAGAACCCCCCCCCCCCCCCCTTCAAAGAAAAAATCACAATTTCTGGTCTTAATTTTTTTATTGAAAAAAAAAAAAAAAAAAACTCAATTTGTTTGGAGTTGAAGAAACCTCTCAATATTTTTGGAGTAAAAAACCTCATTGTTTGACGGAAAAATTTTTTTGGTCTTTACCTAAATAAAATATTTCAATTTTACACCGGAAAATCTCTAAATATTAAATTTTTTATGTACAACAGACCCCTTTAGGAATCTCTGTTTATTTATTTTTTTTATATCATTTTATTTCATTTTTTCTTTTTTGGAAAAAAATTTCAATTTTAGGTCTTCATTGTTTTTGAAAAAAAAAACTTTCAATTTTTTTTTGGTGTAAAAAAATCTCTGAATATTTTTTTGAAGAGAAAATATATTTCTCAATTTTTTCAAAGTAAAAAATTTTTCAACCTCATAACAATTTTTTTAAGCAAAAAAAATCTTTCAATTATTTGAAGAAGAAAAACTCATGTTTTTGTGTTAAAAATTTTTCTAAATTATTATTCTGAGTAAAATCAGAAAAAAAATCTGTTAGTTTCTTTTTTTTGTGAAAGGAATCTTTCACTCAAAAAAAAAAAAAAAAAAATTGTCCCAATCTCATTGAAAAAAAAATCAATTTGTGAAGTAAGAGAATTAGGTATTTTTTCGAAAAAAATCTTTCAATATTTTCTTTGTTGGTTTTCAAAAAGACATCAACGAAAAAATTAGTAGCTATTTTAGGCGAACAGTTACAAAAAGTGACCAAAATGCGAAATAATAACGAAGTTACTTTAAAAGTGACTGAATTTCATGCCTGTAAACTTATAAATTTCATAAAATTTGCAATAACTAGGTAAATAAAAACATTCATTTATTTTTTCGAGAAATAAAAGAATGGCCCAAAAACCACGCTGGTTGATACGTGTGAACCCCCGCCCTTTTTTTTTCCTTCAATAATGGGGTCAACATTTGAGACGATGATTCGAAATTATATCAAATTCTGGCAAATTGAAGTCAATCCATTTTTTTTGAAGCTTGTTTTTAAACCTCCCGTTCACTTCGCGAAAAAAATGAATATGAAATTTTTTGTTGAAAATTTCACGAGCTCCAAATTTACTTATGACCACTTTTTTGTTCAAACGCATATGTGACCCGGCACGTTAAAAGGGACCTAGTAGGTAAAAAATCGATTTTCACTTTTTTGGTGTTCTGAGGTCCACTTACCAAGGTCTATCACCTGAATCACTAATAACTTCGATAAAGTCAATATTTTCAATCGGCATGACAAAAGGGACCTAGTAAATCTGTAATCACTGTGGTTTTCGATGTATTTTTCATCTTATGATCACCTATGACACGAACTCTTCATAATTTAGCCTAAAATCAATGTTACACTTGTTATCAGTAAACTTCAAAAATTTACTTATCATAATTTTTTTTTCATTTTTTGGCAACACTGAGTTTAGTCAAATTTCCCTTGCGCCATTATACAAAAATGTTCGCCCATAATTATTTTTTTAATATTGGAAAATATTTCACTTATACCCAGTAACAATTCCCCAAAGTTTTAGAAAAATCGGTCTATTCGTTCCAGAGATATTCATTTCCAAAGTTTGTTTTTGCTTTCCTGAAAAATTTGTAAAATACCTACTAGGTCCCTTTTAACGTGCCGGGTCACATATTTAAAGATTTATACGCAGAAGACAAAAAAGGGGTCTCTTTGATGAGTTCCCATATGAGAGAATTGTTCAAAAGATGAGAATCGGGGACTTTTTGGTGGTTAATCAGGACACCAAAAGGAATAATTTGAAATCAAAATATGTACCTCTATTTACCAAAAATGCAATTTTTTCTATTTTATCATCTAATTTTACTATGTTAGTAGGTCAAGGTTCGAGTAGCAATTTTTTTCACCATGTTGGTAATTTTTTGTCTTCATTGTGTTCTCGGTTAAAACGTAGCCAGCTTACAAATTGTTTTATAAAACCGAAATGAAGACCTTGGACGCTGGTTTGACTAAATTCATCGCTCTGGTGTACGGTTTCATTTGCTTGGCGGTGGCTCTGCTCATACACAACTACGAATCTTTGCTGACAACTTGTTTCGTAGTATTTGGCGTTTGCGGAGGGCCTCTGTTTGCCTTGTTCACAGCTGGGATGATGGTACCGGTGGTGAACGAATCGGTAATTTTATTATCTGGAGTTGACTTCATCTTTCTCGAGCTGTGATTATTGATTTCGTATTTCTTTTTCAGGGTGCGATTGTAGGATTCATCACTGGCCTGGTGTTCTGTTTTGTGATGGGTTTCGGTGGTCCGAAACCTAAATCTGTTCCGTTACCTACCTCGATTCGAGGATGTAGTAATGCTAATTTTACGGCTGTAATTTACGATACTGTCGAAGCGATTAACAATACAGTGACAGCGTCCGCTCAAACTGGGTACGATTTGTTTTCAAGTTCATAAGTTGACGTAATACTCGTAGGACCAATGAACTTTGTAAATAGGACAACCATTGTCAAATTAGTGATTTGTATACTCGTACTAGGCTTATGATTTGATTTTTCAAAAAAAATATTCGCAGAATCGAAATTTTTGACAGTCTTTTTTGCAAAGCTTCCCTCTGCCATTGGAGGCAAAAATGTTTAAAACTCACCCTTAAAGATCCTCACCCACTCCTTGACCATTTCGCATTTTAATTATAGATTTCATTTTCTACAGGAACTCGACGGACTACCATTATTTATTCAAGATAAGTTACATGTATTATATCGTGCTCGGTTTCGGTGTGACGTTACTTTTAAGCATATTGGTCAGTTTGGTTGTGGGCCAATCGGAGGATTCGACTCCAGATCCAGACTTATTCACCCCTTTGGTGGCACGTCACATCAGAAAGACACTTCGACACGAAGAAACCGTATATATGGTAAAAAAAAGTCTCAATTCTCACAAAAAATTACAAGGTGTCCTAGAAATACTCCAACAATTTTTTAGAACATTAGGTAATTCGTCAAATTTCATCATTTTATGGTTTGAAAAAACCCCACTATAAACTATAAAGTACCAAGCTATTTATTTGCATTGCTTTAAAAACATATAATGAAAAAAAAATTGTTCAACATCCTATTTACAAAATCTTTCTTCGTTAAATTTGAAGAAGTTTCTTCAAAATTTTGTAACTAAACAAATCAAAAAAAAATGTTTTAAAGATTTTTTTCAAAATATCTTTTCTAAATAAATCTAAAAAATTGAAAATTAAAAAAAGAGTTGAAAACAAAATTGAAAAATTTCATCCCAAACAGAATTATTCTAATTCGAAATTTTTTCATTCAAAATTCTCAAGAATGAATAAAAAAGTAATTTTTGAATAAAATTATAGGTATCTAGAAATTTTTTAACAGCAAAATTAAAAAAAAAAAACTTTTCAGACAAGATAATGAAAAAAATCAGGCGAACTTGAAAAAAAATAAATAAATAAAAGCTAACTCAGAAAATTTTTCAACAAATTGAAAAAAAAAGACAAAATACATTGAAAATTTTTTATGTTCAGTATCTAGACTTAGTTTTTAAAAATGATTGATAATTTTGGAAATTTTGAAAAAACGAAATTTGATAAAATTTCTTTTTGAGCAAAATCTGAAAAAATTATTTTTAAACAAAATTTCCAAAAACTTTATTTTTAGATGAATCCGAAACAATTTTATTTCAAAAAAAATTATGAATATTACTTATTTTTGTACGTGATGAAATTAGCTAAGATTTTAAAAATGAAATTTTAGATTACCTATTTTTTTCAAATTGCGAAGTTAAATAATTGAAAAAAAGTGAGAATTTAATAAATTTAAGAAAGATATCAAATACCTAAAATATAAAAAATTTCATTTTTAAGCAGTTCAAAAAAATTTCTAAAATAATTTTATGACTTTTTTATAAAGGAATTTTCTTGTGAGAAAAATTTGAAAAAAAAATCTTCCCGGATAAATCTAAAACATGTTCAACTATTTCGAACAAAATTTTATGGTTATAAACTAAATTTTCAAGAAATAAAAAAATATTTTAAATGAAATTTTTGCATTTTTTTTATTAAATTGGGCAATGCTAAATTTGAAAAAAAAAGTTTCGAATCAAATTTTGAAAAAAAAAAAGAATAATACACTTGAAAATAAAATTTTCAAGCTAAAATTAAACAAATTCCATTTTAAGCAAAGTTGAATTTTTTTTTAAATTTGAAAATTTTCGTGAGATGGAACAGTTGACGAAATTTCATTTTAAACTAAATCCTTTATAGGTAGATAGGTCTACTTGATAACTTGAACAAAATTTCCGAAAATATTTTTTCCAAATAATAGGTATCTGAAACAATTATTTTACTAAGAAGTAGTTTCAAAAATTTGATTATCAATTGATTTTTGAAAAATTTTAAAAATCATTTTAGAATTTCTTTTACAGCAGATTTTGAAAAAAAATCATTTTGAACAGAGTTGAAAAAAATGAGTATTTTAATTGAGTGGCTTGTGGGAAAAAGGGCCTAAGTCAATTATCCGGCCCTTATCTCGTTTACACTTTTCGCAGATACAACACTGCCTGTGTTGTAACTTGTATCTGCGAAAAGTGTAAACAAGCTAAGGGGATAATTGACTTAGGCCCTTTTTCCCACAAGCCACTCAATTGACAAAATTTTTTTTCGAGGAAAATACGAAGAAAAAAAAATCAAAATAAAATTTCCAAGAATATCCATTCAAACAAAATCATTAAAAAAAAAATTGAACAAAATTTGAAAATTTTAATTTTGAGCAGAGTTGAAAAAAAATGTGACAAAATTTCCTTTTAAACAAAATTTGAAAAGAAAAATATAATAGGTATAAAAACAAAATTTTAAAAATTCCGGAAGAACGAAATTAAACAAAATTCAATGAAACTTGCATCTGAAAAAATGTAAAAAATTGTTTTAAGCAAAATTAAGAAATACTCGTATGTTTCAATGAAATTTTTTACATGGATTTCTTTAGTTTTGCTCAAGCTCAAGCAGACATTCCCATTTCTATGGGACACCTTGTATTACGTACTTAGCACAACTATAATAATATGTAGAACAAAGACAAACTGTATACTGATGATGGTTTTTTTTTTTTCAGTACGACATCAAAAGACTCGAAGAAATGGAGAAAAGTTGACTCAAGAATTAGACAGTATACTTTTGTTTTCCTTTTTCCAACTTCCATAAATTCATAATTTCGTCCATGTCCATGCACAAATTTTTCTATCCTATAATTTTAATACCAATTTCGTGATTTATAATAAAATGAATTTCTCGTATTTTTCCTTCGGAATTTTACTGGAGTAATTATCTGTTTCTTCGGTTTTCTTCTCTTTTTAGCAGACGTTACACGATTAATAATTCGTGATAATATGAGTATGGCGTGCTTTACGAAAACTTATTCGCGATATAAATTATTCAAATGCCTAACGACATAATTTCCACATGAAAGTAAAATTCCATACTTACGAACTTCTCAATCTGGGAATCGACTTCGACATCGACATGTTAGCACATCCACAGACAGGATACAGCACACACACATACACAGACAACTGCATAGACCATTATGGCATCGAAGTGAAGGCGGAGTCACCAGCCTGGAATTTGAATTTCCAATTTTTTCCTTGTGTAATTTCAATCTTTATTTCAATTGATCTTCAATTCTGGTCTCGATCAGATCTAAATCTCTAAATAAAATGATTAATTTGATTTTAGATAAAATAAAATTCGAATAAAATGAATATTTTTTATTTACCTGGCATTCGATATGTGCGCAATCTACTTTTACGACACTGGTCTTGAAACTCCATTCAACCGATTCCTGTGTTTTGATGATAACTTTTCGAAATTATGGTCGTCTTGAAGTACATTCGCAATCGCAAATAATTAACAAATCTGTAATTATCTGATAAGCACTTCGAGTAATATTTTAGCCCACGTATTTGCATTTCAACAGAAATGCGTCAAAACACTACGCAAATCACTTGAATAAACTCGTCCGTGGGTTCGTAAGTTCTTCCTTTATTACGTTTTCGTGTAAAAGTGATCAAATGTGCGACGTAGGATTGCGAGTAATCCGAGGCCCAGATTGGCACTGGGATGCACAAGACGGTGGCGAAGGATTCGTCGGCACTGTCACCGAATTTGGCACCAGGACATCTCCTGATAAGACTGTGGTGGTGTTTTGGGATGTCGGATACAAGACTAATTATCGTATCGGATACGATGGCGCTTATGATTTACGTATATTCGATAATGCAACCATAGGTATTACTATTTGATAACATTACTCAGAGTAGAAGGGTCTGAGGGGTTGTTACTCAAGATTCTGGGTCTGTTTCAGGTATAACTCAATTGCATGTAATGTGCAATGGATGCAGAAAGCAAGATTTCACGGGGATGCGTTTCAAATGCGCTCAATGCTACGATTACGATTTATGCTTCTCTTGTTACATGAATGATTACCACGACTTGACTCATACCTTCAAAAGATTCGACACAAATTCAGCTAATGGGTGAGTCCATCCTAAAAGATCTTGGTCATGGTCTCTTAGATAGAACTTACATCGAAATTCCATCCTAAAAGATCTTGGTCGTGGTCTCTTGGGCAGAACTTACATCGAAATTCTATTTCTAGATGTGTCGAATTACCACCTCGAGACAATGCGCGAAAAATAGACATCAGAGGTGTTTTCATAGGTGCCAAAGTAATCCGAGGACCTAATTGGGATTGGGTTGATCAGGATGGTGGATTAGGTACATTTTCACCTCCTACCAAGGTACCTGATTGCAAAAGCTTCTCACAGTTGTCACTTATTTTTTTACAGGACATGTTGGAAACGTAACTGGAATCAAAGGCTGGGACAATGAGACCGATAGATCTGTAGCAAATGTGGTCTGGACCAAGACAGGCATCAATAATGTGTATCGTATTGGTCACAAGGGCAAAGTGGACATTCGAGCTGTGAAACCAGCCGTTTGGGGCAAATGCTACATAGATCACTTACCAATTCTGGGTAAGCAAATAAGAATGCCTAATGAAATATCAAAACTATACAGTAGTGGAATTTGGCAGGATATTTTTTAGTAGTGCCCTCCCAAACCTTATTTTCAAAAAAAAAAAAAAAAAAATCCATAAAAATAAACTGGATAATTGACATAGGTTAAAAATAAATTTCATTTTGATCAATTTTCACTTGAAATGAATGGCAGGGGTTGCTTTCAAATGTGAAAAAAACAGGAGATTTAACCTAATTTGACCAAAACGCAGGATATCAGGAAGTTCATGCAAAAAGTAGGAATTTTTCAGGGCAGGCAAAATTTTCAGACAGTCAAAAAATACGCATGAACACTTCACAAATCACTAGCCCTATCGGGAGCCAATGCAGGCCTGGGGCAAAAATTATTTCAAGTCCTCTTTCAAGGGCATTGTTGACCAATAACTATGTGATTTTTCCAACCTGAGCTAAAAAATTTAATTTGGGCCTCCTGGCAAAACGCAGGGCCCAAGGCATAGTGCCCCCTTGCCCACTCTCGTTACGGGCCTGCAAATCACATCTCTACATTTCTCATTTTCTCCCTAGGCCAAAGTCGCAACACCTCGTCTCTCGTACCAGAAGACGTAACCGTATTCAATCCTGGTGAAAAGGTCAAAGTCAATGTACCCGAGGAAACGTTGAAAATCTTACAAGACGGTCATGGTGGTTGGAATCCTCGTATGACCCAATACATAGGCAAAGTAGGAATCGTACACAGAGTCACTGACAAGGGCGACGTTAGAGTGAAATTTGAAAACTGCAGTAATCGTTGGACTTTCCATCCGCAAGCTCTAGTCAAAGTTAACCGATTCAGAATAGGGGACAAAGTACGCATAATTAGCGACGTAGCCAAGATCAAAGAACTGCAGAAAGGTCACGGAGAATGGCTCGATATCATGGAAGGGGTTCGTTGATCTATAGTGAACTAATTTTAGTATTCAAAGCAGTTACATTGAACATTCTGCCTGATTTATCGCAGGATATCGGTAAAATTGGACACGTGACAAAAATCTATTCGGATGGAGACCTCAGGGTGAACATCGAAGATCAAGCTTGGACTTTGAATCCTTTATGCATCGAGCCAATACCAGACGCCGAATCTACCTCCAACATTAACGAATGTTCCGAAGAATTGAAAAGTAATCTTCCCCTCTACCTCTTCTCCTTTCGCTTTAATTTTTGGCATCGATTTCTACGCATACATATTGCCTCTTTCAGGAGCCATTAGCGGTATAACTCGTGTAATTCAAGACTTAGAAACGTCCGAAGAGGCCTCCATCGATCACATACTACGCGAGGTAGAACGAGGAAATTTAGAATTCCTCGATAAGTACTTCTCGAAAAAGAGATCAGGGGTAAGCTAATCAGATGGCTCGTTAGATTCATGAATAAATGAAAGCCCTCATCTTAATGACATGTCCCCATGTGACTTTCAATCGATTTTCTTTTCAAGGATAATTTGGTCACTGACGAACGAACCTGTTTGCACATTGCATGCCATGAAGGCCAGTTGAAATTAGTTAGATTTTTACTATCCATCGGAGCCAATGTCGAAACTCAAGATTCCGAAGGGGATACTGCTCTTCATTATGCTACTTACGGGTAAATTATGTGTTGAATCATTTTACTAATTAAAATGGACGTAGGAGCAAAATGAAATTTTTAAAGAAAATTTAAAATTATATTTCACCTCTTAAACTCAGTTGAAGAAAAACTGATCCCTTCAATATAAGAATTTTGTTCGAAAAAATCATAAACAGAAGCCATTATAAAAATAGAACAGTTATAAGAATGTGAACACTTGGATCATAAACAAGGGAGAGGGGGGATCGAAAGAACCTTACATCCTTATACATTGAGAATTACTGCTAAAATTTCACTTCTAAAGCTATTGGGTTTAGTTCAACTCCCAATCAAGAAAATATACACCTAATATAAAATTAACTTCATCTGCACAGAAACCAACCGAGCATCATTGAGACATTATTGACTTATGGAATGAATGTGAACATAGTGAACAAAAACCTTTGCTCAGCTCTGCACATCGCAGTAAACAAGCTTTTCCGGCAATGTGCCCGAACTCTATTGAGATTCCAATGCAATCCAAATCTACAAGTAAGTTCTCAACGAACTTCCAGAGCAGTTTCGAAAAATCCAACAATATTTCAAAACATATTTTCTTTTTTCAGGATTCCTTCGGCGATACTGCCCTTCACGACGCGGTTGGAAAGGGAGACGCAGACTTGGTGAATTTGCTGTGCAATGAAAGTAACATCGATTACAATCTTACCAATAACCAAGGATTCAATGTTCTACACACCTGCGCCCTCAAAGGCCACGCTGGGTAAGTCGACAAAAAACTAAAAGGCTAAAAACAACTTTTAAAAAATCTCCAGATGGACTAATTTTTGAACTATTTCAGTATCATGGAAAAGCTTTTGCAAAAGGCCAAACACTTGGTGGATGTGAAAAAAGACGATGGATTCGCAGCCATACATTTATCGTCTTTGAATGGTTATAAAGCGGTTACCAAAATACTTATAATAAAGGGTCATTCGGATATAAATTTGAAAAATGACCGTTTACAGACACCTTTACATTTGGCAGCATCTCAGGTATACCTATTGATGAAATCTTCAGGTACTCCAAGGTATTTTTTATAAAAATTTTCTCAAAAAAGCAAAAAATAAGAAAATTTCATTTCGAAAATAATTGATTTTCAAGTCAAACTTTTAAAAAAATGAAAAAATTTTATTTTTAACAATTAAAAAAAAAGAAAATCACTTTTAAAAAAATAATTATAAAATTTATGTTTTGAACATACTAATAATTCTTTAAATTGAATTCTTCGAAAAATTAAAAATTTTTAAAAACTAGAAATCGTAAAAATAATATTATGTTAAATTTTTTCAAATGAACAAATTTTTCAAATTTCACTTTGGCCAAAAAAAAAATGTAAAATTTTTCGAGGAAAATATTTTTTGAAGAAATAGAAATTGAAAATTTTTTGTATTTTTCATTTTAAAATATTTTTAAAAAAATGTTTGAATAATGTTACCTACTTAGGTACATGAAGCTCTAAATCTTGTGAAAAAAATTTAGGAAAAAATATTTTTTTGAGAATTTAAAAATGATTTAATAAAAATTAAAATTGGAAAAATGTCGGGAAAATTGATATTAAAACTATTTTTACAACAATTTTTTTTTAAAGTTTCAATTACTTATTCCTTTGAGTTACTATAGGAACAACATTTTAAAAACTTGAAAAAAAAAATTATAGCCAGATGGTTTTAAAAAAAAATCAAAAAAATTTACGAATTAAAAATAGTTTTTAAAATCTAGTAAAATTGGTGCACTAAAAAAATTTAAATTGAAAAAAAAATTTGAAAAATCGTCTTTAGAAGACTTTAGATTAAAAAATTATCTTTTTAATTGCAAGTTATGCTTTTAAAAATGATCTAAAATATTTTTTTTCTAATTCAAAAATTTTGAAACCTTGAATAACAAATTAGATTTTTTTTAATGTTTTGTTCTCCCATGAGACAGATTTTCCTATTTTAAAAAAAATAAATAAAATAAAATAAAACGAAAAGTTTTTCATTTGGCAGATGAAGAAGTAGGTAGTTGAATTTTTTTTTTCTCAGTAGATAACCAATAATAATACACCTGTATTTTTCAGATTCTAAAAAATTCATTTAAAAATTGGAAAATTCGTTTTATTTAAAATATCATTTCTAAAAAATTGTGAATTCAAATTTCAATAAGAAAAACAGTTTTAAAAAAATAGGTACATTATACCTAACTCGAAAAAATTGAAAATATACTTTTTTAAATGTAGCGAATCTTTTTTATTATTTATAAAATTCAAATTAAATTGAAAAATGGAATTATTGATGAAAAAATATTATTTTGATATGAGCAAAAATTGGAAAATTCAACTTATTTAATTTTTTTTAAATTTAGAAACGCTACAGCGTCGTTGAACTACTGGTCAAACTAGGAGCCGACGTAAATGCAGTCGACGAAAACGGAGACACCCCTCTACACTTAGCCTTGACCAATAAAAAATCTCAAACTCCGGCCGTCGATTTCGACCCCGAAGAAGCTCCGAGTATTTTCAGCGTAAGTACTCAAACCCATCACCATTTCCCAGCTTAACCTTACCACTTACCTCATTGGGTTACTTACGCTTCGTCGCATAGTACCTGCAACAGAAAAAAAGACAAATCAAATTAATCTCATTTCCAGATCTCTAACAAATTACAAACCGCGAACACGAATTCGGAAAACCTGCTTTTAGTCGCCATGATATGCTACCTTTTGCAAAACGGTTGTAATATTTCCCTAACCAATAAAAATGGCCAGTCTTGCCTGAGCCTGATTAAAAAGAGTCAATTAATCGATATCCTAAAAGGTATTCCGGAACTATTGCCTCGTTTGGAAACCAGGTAATCATTATTTTATTTCATATCTTCAACCTCCCTTCGTATATTCATCTCTTTCAAATTTAATGCCTGAATTTCGATCATTGCAGTTCCGAAGGCGAAGGATCCGACTACCAAACCGGTGAATTCAGCGGTGACTTGGAATCACGTCAGATACGATCCGACTCCGAAGATCAAGATTCGGAAAATGATCCCGATCAGTCACGTTCAGTACCTGTCGAATGTCTAATTTGTTCCGAACTAGCCGACGATAACGTTATTTTGGAACCTTGCAAGCATAAAATCGCCTGCGAAGAGTGCAGCTCCAGGATGAAAAAATGCGTCAAATGTGGCTCCGTTATTAATAAAAGAGTTACTCGTGGTAAGATTCCCCTCCCCCCAATCAAGCATATCCCTTTCGGATCGTGCTAAATGCAGATGGCTTCAGCAACATGACTTCTAATATTTTTTTACAAAAATGAAAGCGATGTGATTTAAATTAAAGGGACCCGAGCGGCACACTCGATCGATAATATCGGAAGATGTAAGGTATCGATAAAAAATCGTTTGAAAATCTATAGATGTTCTCACGATATTATAAAGATTTATCGGTACAACTTCATAGGCAAAAAATCTAAAAACTATCGAATTCGATATTATTAGGATTTTATGACGATATTCGTCAACGATACTATCGACAAAGAATATTAAATTTATCGAATTCGATTTTTTAACGATTTTGAAAAGATATTTACAACTATATTATCGACAGATTATATGAAATTTCTCGACTTCGATATTTTACCGATTTTTTGACGACATTTGAAACTATATTATCGACAGATTATATTAAATTTATCGAATCCGATTTTTTACCGATTTTGTGACGATATTTGAAACTATATTATCGACACGTAATATGAAATTTCTCGATTTCGATTTTTTAACGATTTTGTGACGATATTTGAAACTATATTATCGACAAATAATCTGAAATTTCTCAAATTCGATTTTTTAACGATTTTGTGAAGATATTTAAAACTTTATTATCGACACGTAATCTGAAATTTCTCGAATTCGATTTTTCAACGATTTTATGACGATATTTGAAACTATATTATCGACACGTGATATGAAATTCCTCGAATTCGATTTTTCAACGATTTTGTGGCGATATTTGAAACTACATTATCGACAAATAATCTGAAATTTGTCGAACGATTTTTCAACGATTTTGTGACGATATTTGAAATTATTTCCAAATTGGTGAAAATTTTTCTAAGTCCAACACGTCTGGAAGTACTAAACTGCCTATTATAAGCGTTTTATTGCTAATTCCTCAACGATAAAGTATGGCACAGTGGTTAAGGAAGAAGATTACCATGCAGGATGTAGATGGTTCAAGCCCCACGGGTGGCAGATTTTTTATAATTTTTTTTGACTTTTTCTGAAATGATCCTCTTACCGTAACATGAATAATGTGTTTATGCATAGTTTAATGTATTAATTATGCTAATTAATGATTTTTAATTATAGATAAAAGCTAGTAAAAGACGAAAAATCGGAATAAAAAATCGATAAAAAATCGACAGAATATCGAATTCGATAAAGTGTCGCGTTAGTTCCGCCTAAATCGTGAAATTATCTTTCGATATTATAGATATATTATCGATAAAATATCTTACTATAATCTCGAAATTTTTGCTAACTATAATTCGTCGATAATCTATCTATATATCGAAAGATAATTTCACGATTTATGCGGAACTAACGCGACACTTTATCGAATTCGATATTCTGTCGATTTTTTATTTCGATAATTTGTCGAGTGTGCTGCTCGGGGAGGGGCCCAATTGAAAAATGTTTGAAACAAAAGTTGTAGATTAAGATCTCAAGAATAATTTTGGTCATTATAAAAATTTTGATTGGACTTCTCCCTCTCGTCTAATTTTATATAATGTCTGCTACATAAATAAATATTATTTAAAATTGGAGGAGAAGAAGAGGGCAAATTGAAAATTTTTCAAACAAAAGTTGTGGAATGAGATTTAAAAAAATAATTTTGATCATTTTAAAAATTTCGGTAGGGCCTCAGCTTTCTCTTCTAATTTTTATTTTTCACAATCACAATACTATATAAATAATTATAATTCGAAATTGGAGGGGTGTGAGGGGTGCAATCAAAATTTTGGTGATGATCAAAATTATTGTCAGAATCCTAATCTACAACTTTTGCTTGAAAATTTTTTTAATTGAACCTCTCCCTCTCCTCCAATTTCGAATAATATAAGTATTTATGTAGTATTAGAAATTAGACGAGAGGGAGGGGTCCAATCAAAATTTTTATAATGACCAAAATTATTCTTCAGACCTTAATCTACAACTTTTGTTTCAAACATTTTTCAATTGGACCCCTCCCTTTCCTTTAAATCACATCGATTTCATTTTTGTAGAAAATTATCCTGTTTTTCATGCAGTAAGATGGCGTCATGTTGCTGAAGCCATCTACATTTAGCAGCACGATTCATTTCCTTCTTTTAAAATATACTACGTTAATCGATCAAATATATTCGCAGATGGACGAGTAATTCCGGGCAAATCGCGTCAAAGAAGCGCCGAAAGATTACGTTATTTGGAGAGTAAAATTGCCGAAATCGAAGAAGTCCATTGTTGTCCAATTTGTATGGAAAGACGTCGAAACGTCGTATTCCTCTGCGGTCATGGCGCCTGCGACAGATGCTCTTTTACCTTGACCATGTGTCACATGTGTCGAACTGTGATTACCAAAAAGATCAACCTATATTGATCAATTCCTCCTCCCCTCACTTAACCTTGTTTACCTAAGAAACGTCGTATACGAATGTACATATATATGTCGTATATTTCTCGATGAAATTTTTTCCTATTATTACTTATATTCGCGACCTCGAAGCATCTTTTTTTTTCATCGTTCGTCGTTCATTTTCGAACATTTTATTACAAAGAACAACGATCATTTTGTGAATCTGTTAACCTTTTATTTTTTTTTAAATTCGTGTATTTTTTTCTCCTTAATTGTAGGTGCTCATTTTGTTTTCTCTTTTTTTTTTTTTACATGTACCTGATCGTGTGGTGATTTATTTACAATAATCGTATCGTATAAACATTAATTCAACGAAGGCAATCAAAAATTTAATTCGTTTTTTTCTCTATCGCTCGACGCGTATCCTTTTCATACTTAAACCTTTTTAATCGATGTTATTGTGATCTAGTCTTTTTAAACGGTGTAGATTTTAATTTTTAATATTATTCGAGCACTCTACCAATAATTTGTATACCTTTCTATAGCGACGTTAGACGGTTTATTTTATTTAGAATTTTATGTACCTAGTTGCAATTTATGTTTTACGTGTTTTAAAAATATATAACGTACGATTATCAAACGAAAAGTTCATAATTTTTTTCGACAACTAGCTCCATTTTCAACTTTTAGGTTAATTTATTTCATCAATTCTTCGTCACAATTTTTTAAAACCCAGGCACACGAGTCGTTTAGAAAACCACGAAATTTAGAAAATTTGTGCAAGGTGACCTCGATCAAGACCCTACGTCAGTTCATATTTTGCGAAAACAAACACAGCACCGATCAACACAACAGTACAAATGAGGCAGTAAAATTTCAATTTCGCACGCTTCTAACATTTTGTGATCGTCTGCTCGTCAATAAGCTTCTTCGTCGAAACGCTCTGATGAATAATTACGTCCTGTTTCCGTCCCGACGTTTAACTTGATGAGAAATTTTTTTGAGTGTGGTTTTTTTCTGGCTTTGTATCGATAAAAAAAGTACGTCATATTTTTATTACTTTAATCGCACAAGTAATTTATCCGCTGAAAATAGGACATGCACAGCGATAAGCTTTCAATTGGTGAAAATTTTTTCAGGTGCTTAAATATTACGTGCTCGTGCATTAATGAACAAGGTAGTCTATTCCAACTACGAAAATGAGAATAGCTTTATTTTCGACAATTTCAATAGGCTTGGTTTTCGGTAAAGTTATTCTTTGAAGAATTAAACTCTCGTAAGAGGATTACCTGGAACTAACTTGACACTAAAATCCTTTACAGTTGCGCAAACAGCATCAATTTGGAAGGAAGATGAAGGAAACGAAGTCAATGGTATTCTTATACAGGGTGTCTCAAGAATGATTAACGTTTTTTGAGATTCGGGTATAATCGAGTATAACTAACAAAAAACAAGTTTTTTTTTGTTTCGATTATTTTATATAAAATCAATTTTTTCGAATAGGTATTTAAAAAAATTGGAATGAAAAAACTTTCAATTTTTCGGGATTGAAAAAATTTTGCAATTTTTCTGGAGGAAAATACCTACCTATTACTAATTTTTATTTTTATTTTTTGAAAATTTTTTTCTAGTTTTTGGGAGATGAAAACCGAAAAAATTAAATTTCTCAATTCATTGTTTAAAAAGAAATCAGTTTTTCTAGAAAGAAAATCCGAACCTACTTATCTTTGTATTTAAATAGAAATTGATGAAAATTATCGTTCAATTTTTTGAAATAAATAAATCTCAAAATATTTTGAGAAAAAAATTATTCCATCATTCTGGAATAAGAAAAGTTTCAACATTCGTTGGAGAAAAATTCCTAAATTTTTTTTGAAATACTTAAGTAAAAAAAATCCGTTTATTTTTTTGGGGAAAAAACTTTTCAGTTTTTGGGAAAAACAAAACTCAAAAAAATTAATTTGAATATCAATTTTTTGGATTAAATGATTTTTTTTAAATCATAATTTTTGTGGTGGAGCATTAATTTTTAAATTTTTTGGAAGTGAACAAAAATTTTGAATATCAGTTTTTTGGACTAAATGTATTTTTTTTTTAAATCACAATTTTTATGATAAAAGGATTAATTTAAATTTTTTGGAAGTGAAAAAATTTTATTGCCTATTATTATTATTATTATTATTATTACCTATTATTTAATTTTTTTTGGAAAAAATTTTAAATTTTTGAAGAAGAAAAAAATCTTGAATTTTTTTTTGGAAAATGAATATCATTAATAATTATTTATAACTTTTCCTTAAAAAATAAAAAAATAAAAACTTCAAAAAAAGTTTATAAAAAATTTTTGAAACTTGAAAAATATTCTTTCATGTATTGCTTTTAGTTGAAAAAAGAAACGTCTTGACAAATATTTTTAATCTTCAAAAATTCAACAAAAATAATAATAATAAAAAAACTGAGAAAAATTTTTAAAATTCAAATTTGAAATTATTTATACTTTTTTAGTTGAAAAAAAAAAAAACGTCGTCATGAATCTATTAATTATTTTTTTCTTCAAAAATTGGAAAAAAATTAATAAAAAAATTTGTACAGAAAAATTTTTGAGACTTGTAAATTTTTTTTACTTTCTTCTAGTTGAAAAAAAAAAAAAAAAAAAATTATAAGCCCAAATATACACCTAAATATTTTATATTTTTTTCAATTTTTAAGTTTTAATTTAATTTTCAAAATACATTTTTTTTTCTCAATTTTTGAAGAAAAAAATATTTTGAGTGTAAATTTTTGATCTCTTACCTCTCTCTTGCTCAGTTCTCCCTTGGGTTGATTTTTTTAGGCCAAGTAGTTGAAGTCGGAGTTGACTCTTTGTTTTCCAACGATTGCCCAGCTTTGCGTGCTGCTTATATCCAAATCTCAAAAAGCTACCGCTTCCGGGACACCCCATACATAACAGCTCCATTTATTTAAAAAAAAAAAATCAAAAATATTTAATTCCAGGATACGTACAAGAACAAGAAAAAATCATTATAGACACACCCACTCAAACAGAGGGTACATAGTAAGAACACCTCTAAACCTCTATGTATCAAAACTACCCCTCACTGCCCTCAATTTTATTTCCAGATGACGACTTCGAGCTCGTAGAACCTAAACCAAGCTCTTTAGACGACCTTTGGAATGAAAATTTCAAGACTGCGAATCTTCCAGAGGAAATCAACAACGACCTACAACTCTTCGAAAAAGTTTTTCAAATCCTAAGTCAACCTATCACCACACCAAACCAAATAAAAACTGAATTAGAACCTATTTTAACGACCAATCCATACGGGAAAATTCTTATCCGGGTTCGTACGAGTACATCTCGAGACAACGATGAATTTGCAACTTCCATTACTAACATCGAAACTGAGGAATTCTCAAACAATGTCGAGCAAAATGAAGACTTTGTCGAATCAAACCAACAGTATCCAATCGAACGTAAAGAGCACGAAATTCACAGCAGAAAGGATCCCTTTTTTGATACCATACCTGACGATTCATCACCGGGGATTACGAACCGGTTGGCAGATTTCGTGGCTCGTTACGTTGCCAACGAATTAATCGACGTGATTGAAAGCAAAATCATGTCCAAATCCGAACATTCCCAAATACTACTTCAAACTGAAACTAACCAATACCCCTCGTCAGATATTGACGAAAATCTCAAAGACGATATTCATGTTGCACAACCTGTTGACCAAACCTGGCAAGGGCCCAATGAAATCGATCCTCAACCCAAACTCTTCAAAATACCACCTCAAACAAACCCATACACCTTACCAGGTATTGATAAAAATCTGATAGACGATCTGCAAGGACCTGTTGATCAAACCTGGCAAGGGCCAGATTACCAAGTACGTTTCAAACGTAATTCCCCCGAAGGTGATGTCAAGCTTTGGTGGAAAAAAGGCCAAGACGATATTTACTTGCATCGCTTCGCCAATGGATCTGTCGACCAGAACTGGAGCTTTAGCACAGCACACATTGGTCTGTTTCGTAATGAAGATGGTAATCAAATACAAGTTTGGGACTTTGGTCAAACGAAATTGGAGTATATTACAGATACCAAACAGTCGAATTTTATTAGGAGTTGGCAATTCGACAAAAAAGATGAAGCTTCGTATTGGAAATATCGGCATATTATCAAGTTATGGTGCAAGGCTAATGGGTTTTTCGTTGGTGAAGAATCTTGCCTTATTTATTAGTAGATGTAAATCGGGTAGAAGGGTGATGATTGCTGATGTTATTGTTTATTGAATTATTTATTTTTTCAACTTTATTACGTTCGTAATTTTTTATTTATTTTATTGCGTTCCTATTTTTAGACCCATCTCATTTTTTCATTATTTTACGAATAATTTATTTTCATTTGATCTATTTTTAATTGAATATTTTAAAAATTATTTTTATCTGGTTAGGTTATTTTTTTATAAGTATAGAATCTTTTCATTTAAAAACTAGACGAGGAAAAATATACAAGTAGTTCATTGATTAGAATTTCCTCCCATTTTTTCTACCAGAAAAAATACAAATACCTACTCTCCTTTTCTCTTTCATCATACACTTCTCGAATAAATACAAGAATTTTTTCATTCGATTGTAGCAAAAATATCAGGATCCAAAATTGAGGAATTTAAACACGAAATGAAAAGTATTCCTAATTTCAAAGATTTATTCAAATTGAGCGAATTGAGTTTTCAAATGTTTTTGAAAACTTTACTAAAATAAAATTCAAGAAATTATTCCACTTCCTTCCAAAAATCCACAAATCAAAATTTTAAAATCACCAAATTAACTTTTTTTAAATAATTGCAAAAATTTATCAAATTTTGAAGATTGACTAATCCTATTCTATTCCCAAAATGAGAAAGTAATTCTAAAAATTTACGTACCTATCTACCTATTTTTAAAAAATGTAAAAAGATGTAAATTCCAAACATTGAAATTTATCTAATTCAATTATTAGGACCAAATTTTGAAGATTTAATCAATTTAAAAATCTCATGATTTTAAATTTATACAGAAATACTGCAAGTTTTTCAATTTTTTTTTTCCTTTGAAAGTTTAACTCAATTTTAAAACTATTTTACCAAACTTTGAAATCATCCATATTTTAAAACCCTATCTAGTTTTTAAAAATTGTAAAAATTCATCAAATTATCAAAATTATGAAAAATTTTCATTTCAATCAAGTTTTAAAGATTTAATCAATTTGAAAATTTTAAAAATTCTAATTTTTATTAAAATCTCGAAATCTTATCGAGTTAAAAGTTTTTACCAAATTTCAAAAATCAATGAAAATTGGAAAATCAGGTTTTAAATATTTTTTAAAAAACAATTTACTTGGTTCACTTTTAAAAATTAATTTTCAAAAATATAATAGCAGGTAATCAAAATTTGGGCGTCATTAAATAAAAAAAAAAAAAAAAAAAAATGGGAAAACTAATAAAATTGTAAAAATTATCAACTTCCTTAAAATTTCAAAAATTTATTAACCTGAAAAATTCACTCAATCTTTCAAATTTATTAAAATTAAAAAACGACCAAAATTTCGATTTTTATTAAATTTTGAATGTTTAGGTATGAAATTTATTAAAATTAAAAATGAACAAAATTCAATTTTTTAAGTTTTAGAAAAGTTTAAAGTTAGTTTCAAAAATTATAAAATTAAGTTAAAATTGAAAAATTACCAAATTTCAGCTTTTTTAAAATTGTGAAAATTTATAAAAATTTTATTAGGTATTAATCAAATTCCAAAATTTGAGGCGTATACTAAGGATGTTTAATATAATTAAAAAATTAAAAAATTTTAAAACCATCCATATTTTAAAAAAGATTTTAAAAATTGTAAAAATTTGTCAACTTTGAAAATTGACTAGTGAATCCTAAAAACTAAAAAATTACAAAAATTACAATTTTTATAAAATTTCGAATATCATCTAAATTTTGAATTTTTATTAGATTTTAGAAATTTATTAAAATTAAAAAGTTACCAAAATTGTTATTTTCATCAAATTTTGAATTTTTATAAAACATTTTCGGCTGTTTTTTTTTAAATAGATTATTCGTCGATGTTAATTTTCCTCGTTTGTATGATTCTTGAATTTGTATAAAATTTATAAAAATTAAAAATGGACAAAATTAAATTCCAATTTTTCCCAAACTTAAGAATATGTACAAATTCCAAGATTTGTAGTCAATACAAGCAGGATCGTCGGACACTCAGTCCAATGCAATCAATAAAATATCAATTTGAACATAAAAACAGCTCAGTGACATTTCATTCTAGGCAAAATTGCCTTCAAACTGAATGCAGCGACATTCATTTAGCATTAAAGGGGTAGACCTTACGACCCTTCAAATATCAAATATTTTTTCAATAATAATACGTTTCGGTATTTCCGAGTTTTCATTTTCAATTGTTTGTTCGTTTTTCTTTTCGAGAATCGCTTTATGCTCTCAGAGTTCTCGACAAAAGAGACGAAAATACATTTTGAAAATGCATCGTTCGCGCATCTACAAAAAAAACAATGGAAGCACAAAAGCTTTTACTTATACTTTATACTTCAAATATCTCGTAGTTTTTGACGTAGTATACTCGTAGAATAACACCGAATGATATAAAAATGAAAGAAAGAGTAAGTACTGGAGGAGGGGAGGAGGGGGGGGGGTTACTAAATTTATAAAATATACGTAGAAATCTTTCTCAGAAAAAATCTTGGAAGTTTTTATCTCGTCGTTTTGAAGATCAAATCCTATTTTTACAAATACCTATTCGTGAAGGAAAAAATATTTCATGTGCTTGAAGAAAAGAAAAGAAAAAAAAATTGTTACCTAACTAGGTATGCTAAAAAATAAAAATCTCAAAAATTTCTTGAATTGTGTGATGACCCCAGTGAAGTTTTTTGAAAAAAAATAAAAAATTGTGTTGAAAATTCATTTTAAAATTTTGACAAGTTTTAGAAGAAAAAAAAATTACAACTCCAGTTGAAAAATTTTTCAAACAAACAAAAGTTGTCCATTTTGATCTCAGGAATAATTTTAGTTATTACAAAAATTTTGATTGGACCACTCTTTTCCCTCCAATTTTGCATTTTACGTATAAAAATCTAATAATTATATTACAGAATTATCAATCATTCGTGTGTACCTGTACGTATAATGCGGAAATGGAAAAGAAGGAGTAGACCAATCAAAATTTTTGTAATGACCAAAATTTTTGTTTGGAAAATTTTTCAATTGGATGCGCTTGCGTACAGAGATGGAGAGATTTTTGTAAAGGGAGGTGAGCTCTCTCTTTCAGAAAAGCTCTCTATCTCTGTACTCAAGGCCCCAATTGAAAAATGTTTCAAACGAAAGTTGTGAATTAAAGTCCTTAGAACAATTTTGGTTATTACAAAAATTTTGATTGGACCTCTCCTTCCTCTCAAATTTTGCATTATACCTATATGTAAAAATAATTTTGCTTCATTCCACGTGATTTTCATGTGATTTCTATACGTATAATGCAAAAATGGAGGGGAAAGAGCGGTCCAAACAAAATTTTTGTAATAATCAAAATTACTCCCAAGATCTAAATACACAACTTTTGTTTGAAAAATTTTTTGATTGGGGCTTTAGAAAAGTTTTTTATAAAATTTGTATTTTTCCAAAATTTTCAATTTTTTAATGAATTTTTGATACAGTTTTTTCGTTTTTCCAAAAATTCTCACTTGGCCATAAAGCAATTTCATTTTTGTTTTCCATTCAGAAATTTGAATTTTTTTCTTTCGTTTTTTACGTTTTTGGTAGGATGTTTTCCTACCTATACTTATTGAGAACCAAATTTTCTTTCAGTTGTCTTCATTTAAAAAATTAATTCCATTTATCTACTACATTCGAGTCCGAAAGGCTTAAAAATCAATAACTAGAAATTCTAGGTACATAAAAATTAAACTTTCAAAAACGAGTTGAGATGATCTCAAGGTTACAAAGATACGCAATATTACACCATCAATAATTCTCACTTCTCAGCTTTAAGGTCCACCCAAGTCTTCGTACCTATCTTACCTACAAAGCGTACTACCATAAATATTTACGATCAATCGAACCCTTCCCATATTAATCATCATTCATCAATCAAACGCGAGCTTATCGAGCGACCGAATAAAAAAATTAATATCTTATTTCTACGATAAAAATATCAAATTAAATAACTCGAGCTCGTCAAAAAAACACATTTCGTAATCCTCACACCTGCTCCATTTTTCTCACCTATCCCAATCCTATGTCACACTTCAGGCCTATTCAATTTCGCCTACTTGGAGAAGCAGAATCAATACGCATTATGAATATTAGAAAAAAGAGCATCCCTTGTGAAAAAATGATCACTTGACCAGAAAAATTTATGGCTAACGAAGCGAAACATCCAAAACAATACACGAATATGGTATGTTCGCGATAACGTAACACTGCCTTGTGCCTTGTTACAGCAGCGCTGCAATTGGCCCAATTTGAAGGCCGCGGCCGCCGTCTGCGTCTAAGCGGTCTAAGGCAGTGAGCTGTTCTCCACCTTATAATCCGACTCTGTTATCATTTTTAGCGTTCTATAGTACTAGTGTTGTCAACAGTTGATATTTTTCAAATTAGCAGCGAAGAAAAGGGCCAAATTGACGCCTTGGGTTAAATTTTTCGACCACCGAGTGCCATTCCAAGGAACGGGAGTGCTTAAACCAGCCATATGTTACGTTGAAATAATAATCGCAATAATTTTTATGGATCGTTCGAGTATCGTCAATTTCGAATTATGTTGTTGAGTAAGATCTTTATTTATTTATCAAGTTTTAAATTAATGTTTCGTGTTTTTCACTCGTTATTCCTCCGAACTATTCTTATAACTCGATACAATAAGTAGCTTATGTTTCCTTTTCACTTTATATTTTTATACGGGTCCTCTCGTATTGAATCAATGCTGGTGTTATTCGTTGACAGCACATATTGTATTCTAAAATCACATCTACTTATTTATGAACTACGTAAAAACTGATTCGTGTTAATTTTTTCCTCCTAAAACGACACTTTGCCAAAGCTATTGTTTCATTTTATCAAATTCCAAACATATACGAAGCTTTACTGATAACAAATATTCGATTCTAACGGTGTCATGTTTACTTTCAGCGGACTTGGAAAATCATGAAAATTCTCTGGTTTATATTGGTAGTCGTGCTGAGCGTGGCCACATTCGGATATACGACTTGTCTGGTCGTCGTTTCTTCCCTTTTGGCATTTCTTTCCGGGTATTTATTGGTTTAGGCATTGATATATCATATATTTACATATGTAGATGACTAATAATCTTGCCATTAATTAACGTAGGTAGTACTACATCTGCACTTGAATAAATATACAGATAATATATCGATATACATTATACGTGTATGGTTAATTATCAGTGTTGTGTTATATTTTCATTCCATTTGATAATTATTTTACTATAAATATTCTCGTATTCTTGATTACAGAGCCATAACATATTTGTATATTCGACAAAGACAGGCCATCGATGAAAGGCTAAACGAAATAACCAATTTCACCTACGACAGTATTGGTCTTCCGCAGGTTAATTTGAATTTATTTTATCGTACCTAGTAACACATAAATTATTACACAATTGGGAGATATTCATTGTGTTCTTCTCAATTAATTCCAGATCGTAGAGTTGATGAAAAAGAACCAAAAGAAATACAATTTCGATAATCGATTCACCGGATCGCACGTTATCGACGAAGAACTGCAGACTATTTTATACTACGTTTTTAGAGACTTCATACATCCGTGGTGGGTATTTAAAATTAAACGCTGATAAATGTATACAGTATTATCATCGTGCTGGTATTTTAATGGTGTGAATCAGAATTTCGTCGAGAGAGAAAAAAAAATATGTACGAGTAGTACTCATTGTACGATTACGTATATTGACACGAACTGGCGAGTTGAGATAGGAGTAAATGTGAATGTGTTACAATTTGTGTTTTTTTTATTTTTATTCATTTTTTACTATTTCAATGTACGTTCGTTGTTGATAGGTACGATAAAATCAGCGATGATCAAGAGTTCCCTTACCAGTTGAAAGACACAGCTCATAAAATAATATTCACATTAGCCAATAGGTGAGCAAAGTTGATAATTTATGCCATATTTTTTTCGAACTTGATAAAGAATTTTTTGAGATGATAATTACCGACTATTATGTTAATCGCGTTTTAAAAGTGTTACAGCAAAATTATTCCATTAAGATGAAAAAATTTCAAAAAAAATATAATAGGTATTTCATGTAGAATGATTTAAGTTTTTCGAGTTAGGTTAAAAGAGCTATTTTTATATTACTCAGAAAATGTAACAAAGGCGAATATTTTATAGATTCTTACTATAAAAAAAAAATTAAATCAACAAAATATAGGTACCTAATAACTTTAAAATGAACTCATTTAAAAATAAACTGAAATAAATTGGAAAAAATTTACAAAACGAGAGTTGGACGAGATTAAAATTACGTAAAAATCTTAAATTTGAAAAAAAAATGAAAAAATGGAAATAAAAAAATTAGGTAGGTAATGAAAAATTAAAAAATGGAAAAAAATGAAAATTGAGATGAAGTAAAAATTAGTGAAAAAAAAAATGGCAAACGAAAAAATTGAAATGTTGATTTTTTTTTAATGGTAAAATTGGAAATTACGCATACGAAACTAAAAATGACTGAGATTCGATAAAAAATTTAAAATAAAATAATAAGATAGAAATCAGAAGAACTTTCTACACAACTAGAAAAAAATGTAAAAATTTTTTAAAAAACCACGCTTTTATTTAAAGTTGGTCACTTTGTAAAATGTTATTCATAGGGAAAGAGTAATGCCTTAAAAACAAAAAATAAAATTTACTTGAATACAAAAATGTGTCATGAAAATTTTTTTTTCAAAAATTTTAATGATGAAAATCGTGGTGAGGCGTTAATCGAAAAGGTATTCGTTTGCTCCTCGCACACCCCACCACGCTTTTCATCATTAAAATTTTTGAAAAAAAAAATTTCATGACACATTTTTGTATTCAAGTAAATTTTATTTTTTGTTTTTTAAGGCATTACTCTTTCCCTATGAATAACATTTTACAAAGTGATCAACTTTAAATAAAAGCGTGGTTTTTTAAATTTTTTTTACATTTTTATTTAACTCTTTTTGTCGTTGAAAATATTTTAATTTCATAGTTTTGAAATTTTCAAAATGGAACCCCCTCATAGGGAATCAATTTGGGGTCAAGGGTAAATTTAAGTCCGAAAATCGAATTCAGCTACCTCGAAAACCAACATTTTGATATCAATGTTGTGAATTTTGAAATTTTCAAAATGGAACCCCCTCATAGGGGCTCAATTTGGGGTCAAGGGTAAATTTAAGTCCGAAAATCGAATTCAGCGACCTCGAAAACCTACATTTCGATACCAATGTTGTGATTTTCTGAAATTTTCAAAATTGAACCCCCTCATAGGGGCTCAATTTGGGGTCGGGGGTAAATTTGAGTTCAAAAATCGAATTCAGCGACCTCGAAAACCCCTAATGTGAGCACTATGTTCTTTCAATTCCAGTAAAATATTAAATGAGAGAGGATTGGTCGAAAACATACATTTGGTTCCATGAGACAAACATACATACATACATACATATATGTATACATACCAAGCTAATAAAAGCGTGGTAAATACCAAGCTAATAAAAGCGTGGTAAAAATGGGTAGAACTGAAAAATATTGAATGCAAAATGGAAAATTTCTTATTAAAATGAAGCAGTTCACAATGAAAAAAAATAAATAAATAATGAAAAAAAGTTGAAAAATTATCAAAAATTTAAAATTTAAAAAAAAAATGGAAATTGAAGTAAAACAGAAAATGAGGGAAAAAATTATGAAATTGACAGTTGAAAAAAAATAAAAATTATGTACAAAAAATTGGGTAGATGAAAAATTGAAAAACTAAGTAGGTACCTCCTATAAAAAATATAATTTAGAAAAATTGATGGGTAATGATGAGAAAAATTCTAAATGAGGAAAAAAATTACAATTACAACGGAACAAAATTGAAAATTACCGAGAATTTGAAATTATTTGGGAATTGCAAAAATTAAAAAATTGAGCTACTGAAAATTAAAAAAAAGCATAAGTTTATTAAAAATTATGATAAAAAATGAATGAAAAAAAAACAATTTTGACGTAGGTACTTAATTCATCATCAAAACATTCAAGTATGCTAAAAAAAAATTTTTAATTAATAACTGACAATTTAAAAAAAAACTGATAAGTAATAAGTATATTTGTGAGGAAAGGAAATTCGAAAAATTAACAACTGCACAGAATTAAAAATAATAAATGAAAATCAGCGCTTCGAGGGGAGTAGGGGGGAGAACGATTCATAAAATTCAAAAAATGGAAAAAAGTTGAGCAAAAATTTATTCAAAAATTGAAATCAACTTGAAATTTAAATAAAGCAGAAAATAAGAAATAATTGATGAAAATTGATATTTTGACAAAATGAAAAAAAAAAAAAAAAAAAACTTGAATAAAAAATTGAAGATAGTAAAAAAATTTCAAAAAATAGCAATGAAAAATAAATTGGATAAAACTGCAAATTAAAAAAAAATCAATAGAATGAAGTTGAAAATCACTGGGAATTTATTTAAAAAAAGAAAAGTATATAAAAATAAAGCTAAAAATCAAGACTTAAAGCAGAAGTTGAGAAAAAATATTACAATTAGAAAGAAAGGAAAATATTGAAACTAGAAAAAAATTGATTAGAACATTGAAGAAGAAAAAAACAGAAAAATTGACAATTGAAAAGAATTCAGTCGGTATGAGAGGGATGACTGCAAATTTTTAAAAAAGTACAAAAACACATGAAAATTAATTATTAAAAAAGGAAAAAATCAATTAAAACATTACTGAATTAATAAAAAATTGAAATCGAAAAAAAAATCAAAACCAAAATAAGAAAGAAAATTTGAGAAAAATGACAATTGAATTAAAAATTAAAATAAAATTTTTTTCTTAAATGAGGGAATGAAAAAATGAAAATGAAAAAAATTAATAGAAATCGATATTGAAATAAATAAAAAAAAATCGTCATATTTATCCAAAAATTCAACGTGACTAAAAAATAAGAATAATTTAATTTTTATGTAATTTTTTACGAGTTTTCAAAAAAAAAAAAAAAAAAAAAAAAAAATGCTAGACGTTAGGTAACCTGAAAACTTGCAAAATTTTATACTTTCTGCAATTCAACATAATCCGCATTAAAATAAAAGTCGAATAAAAAAAACCTTGGAATATCTATTATTGAAAAATGTAATCAGGAAAAAATATCACTCAAACCGTTTGGAAAAACAACTTCAAAATACCTTTTTCGCTCACGATTGACTTTTAATTTTGCAGAGTAAAAGAAGTTGATTGGGTTCCTTACGTTACCACGCAATTAGTTGACGATCTCGCCACTCATTTGCGACTTTTTAAGCAGGCCAGAGCTAAATTGAAATCTGCCAATCATGGCAATCTAGAAACGTATTTTTTCGACCTAGAATTTACTCTGGAGCACGGTGAAATATGCAGAGATCACATATGTATGAATACCAAAGAAGAAAAAGGTAGGCACTTTTTTAACAACCTCAAAAAATTGATTTACAAAAAAAAAAAAAATTAAATTTTTTTTTTAAAATTTTTAGTGTACCTGCAAAACATAGCCGATGCTATCCTGTACCAAGTGATTCCAGAATCAGATTTTTTATGCAGGCCATTAAGGTCGCTAGCTCGAGAGATTTTGACTGAAGTGATCCTCTATCCGGTCTTTTCAATGGTCTCTGATCCGGACTACGTCAACCAAAGTATAATTTGGTTGGTAAGTAGTACGACAACTTTTAATTCAGTACATTTAAATAATGTAGATCTCGAAAAAGATAGTCTCCAAAAAATCTCTCATTTACAGTGTAACGACTTCCCAGTCGCGAGTGATATGTTTTTAAACGTTCTCAAGACTACGAACAACGTAGACGAGTTGTATTCCATAAGATCGTACGTTCAAAAAGAAATATCATCTTTGGTGAGTCGTCCTTGCCCCCTTGTTCCCTTCCAAATTCCAATCACCTTTTCAATTTGATTTTTTCTTTTTTATAGAGATGCCAAGAAGTCGAATCTGACCCTTCCACCAAGACCCAACTGAGCAGTTTACTCTACGTATCAAAAATCATCGACATTCGATTGAGTAGACTTCAAGAAGGGTCGGATCGAGACTCGACTGGCGTTCCAGCCACCGTCGATTATACCAAATTATTATCTCAAGAGAAACTTATCCAATTACCATTAGATTTAATATTACGTAATAATATCGCCTTATCTTATTTCATCGATTACATGTCTTCGATCGGATATCAAATTTATATCTTCGCTTATTTAAATGTCGAAGGTAAACCATCAATTTACGATTCGCCATTCCTTCTCTAGACGAGTGGATCCCCGCACTACTGTGTTTTTTTGGCACCGTCGTAAAGTTTACCAAGTCCAATACTACATAGATAATTGATATTAAAAATTGAAGGAAAGGGAGGGGTCCAATCGAAATTTTTGTAATAACTAAAATTATTCCTAGGACTTCAATCTACAACTTTTGTTTGAAAATTTTTTCAATTGGACCCCTCCTTCCCCACCGGTTTTGCATAACACTCCGAAAATACTAATTAAAAATTGGAAGAGGGGGAGGGAGGGGCCAGTTGAAAAAAATTTCCAATAAAAGTTGTAGATTAAGATGCTAAAAATAATTTTGGTCATAATAAAAATTTTAATTCGATCCCTCCCTCGCCACCAATTTCACATCAAATCAGGTAGAAACGTTTTCGAATTGGGGAGGGGTCAAATTGAAAAAAATTTCAAACAAAAGTTGCAGATTGAAGTTCTAGAAATAATTTTTGTTATCATAAAATTTTCGATTAGACCATCCCCCTCCCCTCCAATTTTGCATAATATGACTTCGATACTTATTATTATGAAAAACTGGTGAAGGTAGGGGTCCTATTGGAAAAATTTTCAAACAAAATTTGTAGCTTGAAGTCTTAGAAATAATTTTGGTTATTAGAAAAATTTCGATTAGACTCCTTCCACCCCTCCAATTTCACATTATACAACTTAGATATTTATATTATTAAAAACTGGGGGAGGAAGGGGTCCAATTGAAAAAATTTTCAAACAAAAGTTGTAGCTTGAAGTCTTGAAAATAATTTTAGTAATCACAAAAATTTCGATTGGACCCCTCCCTCTCCTCTAATTTTTAATATCAAGCATCAATGTAGTATTAAACTTGGTAAATTTTACGATAGTGCCAAAAAAAAAAAAAAAACAGTACTAGCTGCGGCGATCTACTCGTCTTCTTTGGATCAATCCCCAACTCAAAACTGATTTCGATTTTTCATTGTGACAGGCTGGAAGATCTCAGCCAAACAAGAACTGTCCAGGGTGACGTCATCGAATAAGCCTAGGAACGAAGAACTGAAGACCTTCGAGCAGCTAAAGAGCGCTGCTCATTTACTCTACGAGCAGTACCTGTCGGAAAAATCTAATCTTAAATTGATCCCAGATAGTTTGATCGTTAGATCTTTGTATGTGCGACTCAATACCGAAGCTCCCAAGGAGAATTGGTTTGACGACGTTATTCAATATCTCTACAACACTTTACAGGTCAGTCGAGCATACCACTTTGGTCCCATCCAGAGATGGGCAGATCCAGATCCATGAGTGGATCTAAAAAAGATCTAGATCACGATCATCTTACTTTTGCTTTTGATATTATTGATGAAACAAAAATAAAAATGACCCATTTAATAATCATAAGTTCGCACAGATGAAAAATTTAGAGGGAAAAAATGAATAATTTTATTGAAGGAAAATTATTTTTATATGTAGTTCTGGATCTGTCTGTTTTCAAAAATTGGAGAATCTTTAGATCCAGATCAGATCTTTTGAAAATGATAGGATGTATCTAGATCAGATTCAAAAATAGTGGATCTTTAGATACGTATAAAGATCATTTTCAAAATTTTTAGGATCCGAATCTGCCCATCTTTGGTCCCTTCATTGATTTTTCTAGCTTATTGTCTGATCATTCTTCTTTGATCAATTCTAGAACGACGACAAATTTCTACCAGGATTTCGCAGGCATCCTTCTTATGTGAAACTACTGGCCGAACTGGAGCTAATAAAGGAACCACTGATGAAAGACAACGACGACGACGAGGTCATCTCTGCGGACGAATTACTCGCCTCGTCGACCGACTCATCTGTTGGCAATTCGCCCACCAGAATTATAAACAAAGATTTGACAAGTATGAGTTTTTGAAATCTACCTTAGTTGGCCATTGGATGGAATTAGACCCATTTTAATTCGACAGGTAACTTTGTAAACGCGACGACGGTCAAAGAAATGCTGCAATCGAGTCAAACCGCCTGTTTCACGTTGAACGCGAAAATCATCGAGACAGGTAAAATAATATCAACGTTTTATTCGTAAACGCAATAATTATTCTCGAGGTATAATAATTATACATATAATAAAATGGCCGGAAACATTAATCAACTTGGCGATTAGAATTTTTCTCTACATAGAAAAGATATTTTTCAAGTCCTTAGGATTGTAATTTTACTTAGTACTGGTATCGTTGACGATGCAACGAACCTTGTTGCTGACTTTGGTATCGGTTGTTGAACTGTTCTCCGATTCTGGGATCTCCTTCGACTCTGCTTTGGGCATTGCCTTGCAATTGGTATTGGTTATTTTCTCTGTAGCGATAAGCGTCCGAGTATGGGTAAGGGGTGTTGTAGTCGCTGCCGTAGTTGGAGTTGTACATTGGGTTGATTCTTTCGTCGTACTGGTTACTGCCTTGGTATTGGTATTGGGCATTGGCTTCTTTGACCACTGGAGATACGGGAACCCGGCGACGATAACGGTATCCGTAGTTGGATGGGTAGTAGTTGTTGTCGTTCCACGATGGGTAGCCTCCTTGGTAGCTGCGGACAGCTCCGCTGACGTAGAATTGGTTATTGGGTCTTTGCCAGTAGCCTCCTCCGTTCGGGTATTGGTTTTGAATTTGACTTTGCATGTTGGTGTTTGTGTTCACCACCTGGACGCTGTTGAGTGCGTTCGACAACGCCAGCATGGTCGATAAAATGGCTACAACCTGAGCAAAGGAAAAATATCGTGAGAAATTAGACTCAAAAATTTTCTACTTTTTCATATAAAAATTTTTGAGAAAAAAAATCCAAAATATTTTTTTAAATTGAAAAAATTTTGATAAAAAAATTTTACGATTGTAATTTGTAAGAATATTCAACTTACTTTACTCAGCATCTCGTCGATAATTACACACAATTTATAATAAATAATTAAAAAATTAAAGTTGGAAAAAAATAGATATAACGAACGATTCACAACTGACGATAGTGACAATATCGACGCTCGTATTTATACCACTGTGGCACTACTCAATTTAACCTTGTCAACCCGTTCTATAATACAGTCTAGCAAGGAATTTATTTTGAAATTTTACACCGGGGTATGGTCTCCCTACGTGAATGTCATTGGATTACTTTGGTTACACCGTCTCGCGAAATCCTATACTCTGTGTTATGCAAAGAGTAAAAAAGAGAAGAACAAATGATCGCGAGTGTACGAATCGAATTTGCGACGATTTCTGTTCATATGAGGAAAAAAAAATTAAAATATTGAGTTTGAAAAAAAAATTACTTGGCTATTTTTTGCCTAATTTTTGGTGTTTTTCTATTTCTTTCCATGTACGATGTAAAATGGTGTAACTTTTTTGTTTTTCATCGTCAGATCTTCTTGGAACAAAAAATGGTTTAATACTTGAGTCAAAAAAAATGTAAACTTACCCACATCAAATTTAAAAAAAAAAAAGTTGCATTGAAAAGTTTCCATTGAATTTTCAAAAATTTCTTACAGAAATTTAAAGTGGATATACCTAATTTGATTTTTTATAACATTACAAAGCAACGGAATTCAGACAATTTGTCCTCAACACATTTCCAATTTTTCAAATGTTTACTAAACCATTATTTTCCACTATCTTTGTTTACCACTACTCACAAAATTTTCAGATCCCCTCCACAAAAAATTACAGAAAATTGAGAACATCCTCAAAAAAATGAGATCCAAAATTTACTACAGAAAGATTTTCAAATAACTTGCAAATCTCAATGTAACCAATACGAAGAATTAATTAGCTAGGTACCTATTTTGTTTACAGACAAAATTCAGTTTTCGATTTTCAATTTTTATTTTTTCACTTCTTTTATTACAAAATAACAACTACTTTTTTACAACTTTCACTCCCTGCTAAACGCACTGTAAGTACATACGTTTTTTAATTTTTCGAATTTTTTTAAAACAATTTTTTGTACTTTCATTTTTTTGAGCTTTTTGGATTTTCATTTTTTGAGATATACTCTATTTTTTTATAAGTTTTACTTTGGTGATTTTTAGTTTAATTTTGAAATTCCAATTTTTTCTAAATTTGCTTTTTTCCATTCAGGTATTTGTAGTTTGATTTTGATATTTTTTCAATTTTCTAAGCCCATTTTTTTATTTATTTTTTTTTTATTTTCAGGATTTTAATTTATCTATTCATTTTTTTTTTTTGGTTTTACTGTGGTAATTTTCAGTTTGGTTTTTATAATTTTTTTCAATTTTTGAGTTTTTTTCTAATTCTGCTATAATTTTTAGCTCAATTTTGCCATTTCCCCCCCAATTTTTTAAGATTCGAGTTTTCGTCTTTTTTTAGTTTTAGGTAGATATACCTACCAACTTGTTATTTTCTGGATTATTAATTTAATTTAGGTATTTTTCAAATTGTTCATTCTTTTTCCAATTCTTGAGTTTCTATTTTTTTACTATTTGCTTTGTGATTTTTAGATCAACTTTGGATTTTTTTTCATATTATTTACTGTCTATTTATTCCGATCTCGATTTTTAAAAATAATTTTGTAATTCTTATTTTTTCGCGAATTTTTGGTTAATTTTTTGGCATAGTTTATTTTTCCTGATTCTTGAAATAATTGAAGTTATAAATTTTCCATTTGAGGTGATTTGGGTATTTTTTTAAAATTATTGTTGGTTTTTCATAATTTTAGACCAGAGTTTTTATTTTTATTTATTTTTAGGTAGGTATTTGTTGAGTTTCAAATCTTAAAATATACGTAAACTTAAGAGAAATAAGGAGGTATCCGGTGTCGTTTATTTAGACTTTTACGAGCTTATAAATTAGAAGAAAATTCATCCCTAATTCGACACGGACACTCTTATTCTCACTTGTATCCTCGCCGAACCGATGGTTAAAGGCGAAATGCGTTAAAAACATATGCAACATGTGTACAGATTCTATGCGTAGTTTATTGTCTTTTTTTTGTAAAAATCCCGAAAACTGAACCTTGGTCCGTCTTAAAGGCGAACGAGGAATTTTAGTCTGCATCTCGCGTCTGTTCTAGCTTGTCGATGTGCTATTGTATAATACGTTGTATTGAAAATAAATTTGGTCAATCAAGTGTGTAAAAATCAGAGACGGTTTGAGAAAATTTTTTTGGGGGGGTGTAGATCGAAAATGCCGAATGAAAATTTTCAAAATGCCGAATGATAATTAATAGGTACAACAGTGGGAAGTAAACCCCTGCGCTGAATTTTTTGATAAAAGTGAGTTTTCGAAAGAACTTCTCACTATCCTCATAGAAAAATTTTGAAGAACTTATGGTAGCATTATGATTTGAATCAAAACGACTGTTGCTGCCCGAGCGAAGCGAGGACGAAAATTTTTGAAAAAATTGCACTTCTAAAAGAAAAGATGGGCTTTTTTTGCAGAAATTTTGAAAACGTACAATAATTTCTGGTTTTTTAAAAGATGAAAAAGTGATATGTTGCCCGATCGAAGCGAGGGCGAAAATTTTGAAAAAATTGGAATTTTTAATTTAAAATAATGCACTTTAACCATAATTTTTAATATTTTCAAAAAGATCATGTTCATTTTTTAACGTTATAAGTTATAACAATTGAAATGCGCTGATTTTTGATTCCTATTCTGATTCTGAGAGAAAGATGAAGTAGTAGAAGTACATTGCGCGAGCGAAGCGAGGGCGAAATTTTTTTTCATAAATTTACCGAATTTGTGAGTTGGAATTTCTCTCAAATTTATCGAATTTATGATTCGGAATTTCTCAAAAATTTGCCGAATTTGTGATTTAGAATTTCTAAAAAATTTACATATTTGAAATTCAAAACTTTACCAAATTTTGTAAACATACCTAATTTAATTTGTCGGAAGTTTGCCGAATTTGTCGAAAATTTTTCGAAAATTTGCCGAATGGAATCACCGGGGGGTGTTCCACCCCCCCCCACACCCCCCCCCCCCTCACACCGGCTCTGGTAAAAATTATTGAAAAATAATAATAAATTAATCGCTACGAAATTAAACAGTATTTATTATTAAATATACTGTGATTTTTAGATCAATTTTCTCATTTTGTCGTATTCTTCATTTTTTTTTAATTTTTCAAATTTTTATTTTTATTCATTTTATTCCATGTTATTTTTTTCGTGAGTGATTTTTAGATCAATTTTTTTTTCGCGACTTTTAGGTACATTTCTGACATTTCGCGATAGAAATTTTTTCATATATTTTCTAAATTTTAATTTTTCTTTAGTTTTCGTGATAGGTATTTTTTAATTTTTTTTTTTTAATTTCTGATTTTTTCTGATTTTTTCGTATAGGTTTATTTTCGGTTTTTTACAATTAATTGCTCTGTTGCTCCTCCTCCTGATATACGTAGACAGTCAGACACTTCCTACAGCCTTTCAAAAATTTTAATTTCGTTTTTTGAAAATCCATCAGTACAAAAAATTCATTTCGAACATTTTTTTAAAATTTTGATACGATTCATTTTCAAAAAAATTTTGAGCGATTTTCAATAATGATTTAAAAAAAAGTTTTGTAAAAATTTTAGATTTTTTTTTAGAGTAAGATCAAAAATATTTTTATATTCAAATTGAAATTTTATAAATACGAGGAAAATAATTTCCAAACCTCTCGCAGTCATTTTGAAACCATTTACCTAAATGGATTACGAAAATTGAAGAATAGAAATGACTTGGAAAAAAAATATTCTAGACATTATGTGTCGATGCTTCAGAAATTTTTTGATAACTAATTTGGGTATCATATTCAGATCAGATTCCATTGTGACTTATAAATCAACAATTGTAATTTTTCAACAATTCGAGTAGGTCTAGGTATACAATATTTTACCCTATTTTTATTTTTATTTTATTTGGGAAATCCCCAAATCACTGCTATACGTTTGTCTTTGTTCCACTTCATCATTTACTCTAAAAATTCGTTTATTCATTCTCATCTACCAACACCCACTAATTTATACCTGACTCGATTTACCTACTAAAGAAAACCCAAGTTAATTAGACTATAAGTCTTAGATCATCTGAATGGAAAAAAATAATGTAAAATAGATCAAACGAAGTACCGAAGTTAAACCGCAAATACCACCAAAAACCGTCTGCTTGCCTTTACTCCATCGTACCTTTGCAGTTTCCCTAATACGAGTACATAATTAATATTACGTCACTGATTCAGTAATGATTTGATACGTGAGTAACCGGAAATCTGACTCATTGAAGAATTCCTTATTTTATATTCAACTTTATTTTACCTGGCTGGATTTTAAGTTTGATCTTATTTTAGGTACTTGAAAGAAATATTCAAATGGTGTTGTCCAGTGATCCATTTTTTTTTTTTTTTTTTTTTTTGAAAATATTAATCGAGTGATGAACGTTTTTTTACCAAAACACAGATTCGTTATAACGAAGTTGGTTAACCTATTTTTTACCCATCGAGCTTCGATTTAAAACCAGGATAATTTTTCCCAAGCATTTCATCTTGACGAATACGATTCCAATCATGTCTCTTTTGAGTACATCAAACATATTGAATCCGAATAGACCCCATATAAAAAACCAAAATACGTTAAAATTCTTTTATTTTTCCAAAAACTATTATCATTTGAACAAAATACATGAAACAAGAGGGACGAAAGCAGAAAAAGAGTAAAGGAAGTTGAAACGTGGGCACAAACATAGAGTATAAATTCAATTCAAATTTAACAGCAGTATAATCCACACATTTAATAGTAAGTTCTTTTATAAGAATAGGTATTATAATCAGGGGACAATTCTCCTTTACCGTATTCCAAATACGATTGAGATCTTTGATGATTATAGGCGTCTTGATTCTCGTACTGAGTTCGGACATTGTCATTGAGCACAGTCTCGGCACGTCTTTGACCATTGCCCAATTCCTGATACTGGACATTCTCTTTATAGTACGGATAGGCTGCTGAGGCCGGAACACCCAAGTACATATTGCTCTGATAGGGCTGATTGTTGTATTGCTGGTGATGAGGTACATCTCCATAAATAGGCCTGGTTTTCTCCTCGTATCTGGAATTAATTTGATACTGGTACTGGGCATTGGCTTCCTTTAGTAATTGTACGTTTTGAGGATCTGAAGCGGCGACAGGAACCACTGGAAGTTGAGCTGGTTGCGATGAAGGTACCGGGGCTTCTTGGCTGACTTGTAAGAGCTCCTGTTGGACAGCAACCTGCGAGTTGGCCGATTCAGGCTGATCTACTGCCGAACTTGCCGACGAGTCTACGTTCACGTTGTTTTGCACGAGTTGGGCATTGGACGATACAGCGCTATCGATGACGGCCGCCATCGCCAAAGGAACCAGCATCAAAACGGCAATAATCTGAAATGATGGAGAAATTATAGAACATCTGGCGTCTAACTCATTCGATCTTCCAACTCTTTTCATTGGTACTTACCGCTTTCATGGTCGGTTTTCTTTGCCTTTTTGAATTGACACGATAAAAACGATCAAGACGCGAAACTAACCGAGCTCTTGGTATTATAACGAAATGGCGCGTTTGTATGATTTTCTCGTATCTTTATAAAGACAACGCAGGGTCATCGAAGGCTGCTGGCATATCGCGTGTCTGCAATTTCGCGGCGTCTCCGGTCGAATTGACCTTCACCAGACACCTTTAATCTGGATGATGTAATGTGCACACCAGAAATATTACACCTTTTGTTGACATTGTCCGCGTTGTCATTCGATATTTCAATGTTTATAGCATCACGCAGCCTCGTGGTCTTCTTCGGCTCTAATTACTGCAGTCGAAGCCGCAGCGTCGTCTACTCTTGCTCTTAGTCGAATTGAAGACGCTGGCTCGAGTCGATTTTCTCATCCGTTTTGTATTTTCGTTTCTGTCCCAGGTCTGGTACAAGAGAGTGGGAAAACGTTCGGCGTTTATGCGATCGCTGCGACCAAATTCTACAACGATGGACGATCCGATAGCTGGCACGTGTATAGAAGATATTCCGATTTTTACGAATTGCATCAAAAGCTCAAAGAAAAAGTAAGCACAAGTCTGGTTGGGAGCAAATTCGCCAATATTATAATAAATCTCGCGCGAATAATAATCACAACACTTATACACTTCACACTTCACAGTACCCAGATTTGGCTGAAGTCCCATTCCCTGGTAAGAAAACGTTCAACAATATCGAACGCAATGTTTTGGAGAAACGTATGAAGATGCTAAATAATTATATGAAAATCTTGATGCAACTGAATGTCATCAAGTCACATCCTTCGTTGCAAGATATGCTGCTATCGTTCCTAGATCCAGAATTTGGTAAAACGGTTCCAGGTGGATTATCGAAAACGGTACGTATACCTATGGAATTAATTCGCTTACAGAGTCATACATGAAAATTCTCCAATCCAAAAAATAACAGATGAGGACGAGCTGAGGAATTTCCATTGAACTTATAAAAACGGTGTGTTCAGAATTTTTTGTAAGAAGCAGAACTTTTTGAAAAAATAATTTGAAATGAAAAAATAAGTATAAAAATATTTTTAAAAACTCGAAAACTGATTTTGAAAAAATCAAAAAGTAAAAAAAAAACTAGAAACATGAAAAATTTGAAGTTGTTGATAGAAAAAATTGCCAATTCAAAACAAAAATTGACTGTAGATCGAAGTTGAAAAATTATTAAAAATTGAAAAGTAAAAAACAATTATTATTATTAAAACTAAAAAGCAAATTATAAATATTGACAATTAAAAAATAATATCTAATCTGAGAAAAAATTGTATGAAAAAAAAATCAGAAAAAAAATTGAAATTGAGGAGAAATTTTGAAAAAAGTTGGATCATTATCAAAATTCGAATAAATTAAACGAACTGGGCAAAAAGTGGCACTACCTGTGAACAAATTCAATTCAATATTAGTCTTTTCTCAAAAAAAAAAATAATAATAAAAAATACGTACTCCACATTAAAAAAAATTAAAGAGTTGAACAAAAAATAAAATCAGGTATAAAAAATATGGTACCTATAACAATTCGAGAACATTAGAAACTAAAATTAGGTATATAAATTGAGAAAAAAAGTCTATAAATTCAAAAAAAAAAATAGCAAAATTAAATACAAATTTGAAAAACGGAATTGAGTTGGAATTTTCGGAGAAAAAAATAGCAACTGAAAAACATCAAAGAAGTAAACATTTCCAAAAAAAAAAAAAAAAATCTAGATTCCAGACAAAACTATAAACTTGAAAAAATCGACAAAAAAATTGAATTAAAATGGAGTATAAATTTTGAAAATATTGTCAACTGAGAAAAAAAATATCAAAAAAATATGAACTCAGAAATTTGGAAAAAGGGCTTGGGTAAAAAATGAAATACTGAAATAGAGCAATTACCAAAAAAATCGAATCTAGAAAAAACTACAAATTCCAAAAAACGACAGTAGGACAAAGTTAAGAATCTAGAGAATTGAATTTTTAAAAATTAAAAAAAAAATTAAACAGAGTATAGAAATTTTGAAAAATTGTCAAGTGAAAACGAATATTTTTTAAAAAAATGAACCCCCAGAAAAACTATCAATTCGAAAAAAGGCAACAGAACAAGGTCACAAATTTTGAACATTTATTTAAAAAAATTGAAATTGAGTACAAATTTGAAGGGAAAATGGCGACTGAAAAATTACAAAAAATAGTTGAAAAAACGGTGAATTAAAGAAATGAATAGGGAATAAAAAAAAATTAAAATGAAGCAGGAAATCAAAAAAAAATCGTAAAATTAAAAAAATAAAGTGAATTTTCAAAAATGGGAAGTAAGAAAAAATTGGAAAAATTGATTTGAAAAAAATAACAAAACAAAGTTGAAAATTACTAAAAATTGAAAATTAAATAAAACAAAAAATTGGAAAAAATTGTTGAGATTGATAATTTAAAAAAATATTATAATAAATTAAATAAAAATGACTATAAACAAATAAAGCAGGAATTTAAAAGAATGGAAATTAAAAAAATTGAAAAAACCACAATTTTAAAACAAAGGGAAAATTTGAAATTAAAAAAAAAATGGTAAAATTGCCGACTGAATAAAATCTAAATATTTGGAAACAACTGCTAATTTAAAAAATGACAAAAGTGAAATTAAAAATCTCTGAAAATCGAATAAAAAATTAACAATAAAAAAAACAACCTTGAAATTGAAGTAAAGCAAAAACTAGGAAAAAAATTGATAAAAAATTGACATTGGCAAAATGACTGAAAATTGAATGGATTGTTGGAATTGAAAGAAATAAAAGCATTGGTAGATAATTATGTAAAAATAAAACCAAAATTTAAAAAAATGACTACGTACCTACTAAAAAATTTAAAACATAATTTTTTTTAAAATTGAGAAAATTGAAATTTGAAAAAATAGAGTTGCGAAAAATTTCAAATTTAAAAAATAATAACAAACCATATGGAAAATTACTGAGAATCGATTTAAAAATTCGCCATTGAAAAAAAAATGAGAAAAAATTTATTACATTGACAGTTGGACAAGATGACTTGATAATTAATTGAAAAATTAAAATTGAAATAAAAACATCAAAATTGACAATTTATTGAAAAGGGCTTCAACTTGAGGTAAAATTTAAATTCAAAAAATGACAATAAGTTCAAAAGTTGGAACCGATGAGAACTGAATAATAAATAAATTGTTAATTATATTAAAATCGAATGGGTCCCTAGAAATTTTGAAAAAAATTTACAAAACTGGAAAAAAGTAACAGTTCAATGAAAATTAGAAAAATGGAATATTTAAATAAAAAATTATATTGAGGGAAACCGGTTAATTCGAAAAAATGACCGAGAACTGAACAATAAAATTTTTTTATGAAAAATATTGATGGTAGAAAAATTGCCAATTAAAAATGAAAAAATTAAAATCGAACACAGTTGGAAATGGCTGACGCATAAAATTATACAAAATAGATATTTTTGAAAATAATATGTGACCGTCCACAAAAGAAGGGACCTACCTAGTGTATGAAAATCCCATTTCGAGATAAACGCGTTCAAAGTTTTAACTTATGCGCGAATTGGTTTTAATCGCCACCAATCCTGATGAAACTTCATTCTCGACTAGATTCAACATATTAGGATACTCTGAGAAAGTTTTGTGACATTATATCAATATTTAGTGTGAATTCGATGACATGTAGTGGGGCTATATCGAGTTTTTTCCTAAATTCGGTCATCCATGAAAAAAGGGACTTAGTGTAAAAAAATCTAAATTTTCAACTTAAGTGCAATTTTAATTTAATCTGACGTATGGTAATGATATTAAACTTCATCCTCAACTAGGTCCAACTTATTAGGATGTTGTGAGCGAGTTTCGTGACTGTATATCGCTAAAAGTGTGAATTCGAGACACTAGGTCCTTTTTTTCATGGATTTTGAAAATTGAATAAAAATGAAGATTTTGAGTACAAAAAGGGGTTTTGTGGGGGCATTTTTGAAGTTAGAGACCTGGGAGAAGTTTTGATCGATAGATAAGACTTCAGAGATACCGAATCCGTTCATAAGTCATTTCACCCTAAATGTGACACTAGGTTCTTTTTTTCATGGACGGTCTCATATCATAAAAAGTCACAAATATAAATTTCCATGGAAATTTAAAAATAAAAAAATTTTAATAAAAAAAAAAACTCTACCTCGTTCGCAAACGACTGATTCATTCGAAAGAATCATTCGAAAACGACTGATTCATTTCAACGAATCGTTCGCGAACGACTGATTCATTTCAACGAATCGTTTGCAAACGACTGATTCATTCTAATGAATCATTCGAAAACGACTGATTCATTTCAACGAATCGTTCGCGAACGACTGATTCATTCTAATGAATCATTCGAAAACGACTGATTCATTTCAACGAATCGTTCGCGAACGCCGATTTATTTGATTTGTAACGTTAAAATGCCGTTATCGTAACATTCGTGTAACGTTACATAAAACAGGTGATATGTGCAAAAATCGCATATCTACCTTATTCGCGGAGTTACAGAGTTTTGAAAATTTCGATCGCGGATATCTCGCGAACCCGCGAACCGATTTCGCTCAAATTCAATAGGCTTCAATTCCCAATGACCCTCTACCACAGAGTAATTCCATCAATTATAACTTGAGTTATCGCAGTGACAAATTTTAGTACATACATACATACATATATAGTTATATATAAAGAAATACCAAATCTCGAAATTGGTGTCAATCGTCATATTTTGTCATAAAACGTCGAGAAATATCACTCCTACCCCCCACTCTTACCAACGGGTCAAATTTAATAGCTGATTTTTTTCATTTATGAAAAAATCAGCTAAAAATTCAAGTTTAAGAATGTCTGATAAAAACCCTAAAAATCATAAATGTTATTTAAAAAATTCCAAGTTTCAGAATGTCAGACAAAATGTCTAAAAGTCATAAAATTTATAAAAATTTTAAAACTTTCTTTAAATTTTTTTTAAAAAGTCATTAAATTTATAAAAAAAAGTCATCTTTCTAAAAAAATTCTTAAGTTTCAGAATGTCTGACAAAATGTCTAGAAAATGTCTAAAAGTCATAAAATTTCAAAAAAATTTACAAGTTTCAAAATGTCTGACATAATGTCTGAAAAGCCGAATTTATTTTTCAAAAAATGGTTTTTTATGTCATCCAAACCTAATCTAATGTAACCTAACCTAACCCAATTTGGTGTCGGATTTTAGTCTCGTTTTTTTCCATTTTGGTCTCCGTAAAAGCATATACTATGCTAATAGGTACGAATTACAAAGAGGGGGAAATTAAAATTTTGGGAAAACTGAGAAAAATCGCTAACTGAGAATGAATTCAAATTGGAAAAAATTTCAAATCCAAAAAAATGACAATGAACAAATCTAGAATAATACTGAGAAGTGAGAATCCATACAGAAATTGAAAAGTAAGAGTAAAATAAAAAAAGATTAAGAAATAAAGCAAAAAATTAATAGGTAAACATTGATTTTTTTTTTCAACTTGATCGTAAAAATCGAAAAAATATCAAAAAAAAATCATCGATTTTTTGAATCTTGAAATCGATTGAAACTGAAAACATAAAACTCCATTAAAATATCAATTAAATTTCCTTCTCACAGCTCGACAATCTATTCATCAATCCACTGAAAATGGTCGGTAACGCCGTGAAAACCATGCCAGATAACCTCCTAAACACTGTCGACGGTGTCATGGAAGGATTTAGTCGAGTATTTCAAAAGCCATCATCTCGCAACGAGGAAGAAGAAGAAACGATGAAAGTTAGTTCCCAGATAGACTTCGAGGTGAGTACTAATTAAGTACTGTCTACCAAATCCAAATTTCCAAATCAAATACTTCTGCTCCAAAATTATCAACACCTTTATTCTCTCTAAATACTTATTTTCCAGAGCGATAACATCCCATTACGTATCATGCTCTTGCTGATGACCGAAGTATTCGATCTGAAGACTCGAAACCAATGGCTACGTAAACGAATAATCGCCCTGTTACGTCAAGTAATGCACGCCATGTTCGGAGACATCGTTAATAAACGAATTTTAGATTACGTAGCTGCGATTACGAGTCCACCAAAGGTGGCTCTTTGTTTGGCAAATATCAAGTAAGTACATACTAGTTCTAAAGCTCTGAGCTGGGGGATAATCATTTGCTATGAAAATTCGAACTGTTTTCATTGGATTATTTTCATTTCCAGAAACTCCATATGGCCAAATAGCCAACGAGCTGTACCATCACCTCCTCGAGATAACGATATCCGAATGCAAACCAGAGTAGGTGCCAAATGTGCATTATTAGCCAGTCTTTCAGGTATATTCGTCATCATTTTTCCATTTTCTCGAATTTGCCAACTTAAAAATCTACCCTAATTTCGTATCTTTTTTCTGTACACAGACGAGCTAAAACATATCCTTGGAAGTGAAACATCACGAACCGGTTTAATGCTGATATTTTCCATGTTTCAACATCAAGTACTTAACAAACGTCTGGTTTATGTATTTTTCGAAGGAATTCTAGTCACGCTTTTCCCAAATTTAAGCGACCTATTGCGAAAACTACACTCCCAGTCTCCTCGGGTGCTATACAGCAAGCAAAAAATTAAACCCAAAAAATAGGTAATCCGATTTCTCTTCATGATCGGACCATGCCAAACCTCGTCGCCGCTTCCAAGGAGAGAAAAAAATTGCACAAAATTTCGTCTTGTCAATTTTTTTCCTATCAATTTTCTACATTAAAGCATTTATTTTTCGTTACTATTTTCTTCTTTTTCTCTAATTTTTCGATCTGTGATTTTTACATAAAAACATGATTTAAGTTGAAAACTGAATTTAAAAAAAAAGGTCAATTCGACGGTTCTCATTTTTGCTTCAATATCTTTCTACCTGTTTAATTAAAAATATACTTCCATTAATCAATTCTCCCTCTTCCTATTTTCTCCTCATCTACCTATATATTCATTTAGTAAAATTTCATCACCAATCTTCCGAATCTCTAGCGTAGTTACCAAAAATTTTGCCAGAAAAATATCTTCATTCATTCCACAAGTTACGGTTTTTATTTTATTATAATTTTAGTAGGTAATTGAAAAAATACCTATATTTTTTTAGTTTTTGTTTTCGAAGAAAAATATACGTAAATTTTTTTATTTAATTTCATAAGCGAACGTATATTTATGTTGTGGAGTTCTTCTTTTGTTATGTATCTGTGTTTTTGTATTAATTAGGTACCTTTCATTTTACGAATGATTTTATTTGTGTTTTATTATTATTTTTTTCTAGAATGAAATTTTTTTTTTCTCTGTTGAAAAATTACGTCTTGGTATTTTTTTTTTCTCTCTTACATGTACCAAAATAACGATCAATTTTTTCAATTGTATCGATTTTACATTGATTTTTATTATTTATCATCTATCCATACCTATCTTTTATTCGACTTATTACCTATTGTATTTTATATGCGAACAAATTTCTCAATCGAGTGGTATTTATTGTTTTATAAATTTGAGAAGCAGTGATATTCTACATTTTTAATATTATTTATTGTGAATTCAGTATAAAACGAGATGTATGGTGCGCTTACGTATAAATAATACTTTTTTTGTTCGAATAAATACATTCCATCGAACCTTTATCTGACCTTGCTGAGTATTGAGGAACCGAAACATTGCTCATTCCATCTATCTGAAAAATTCTCAATTTGGCAAAATTATTCGAATCGTTCACTCAATTTCCTTATCATGCGTATATTTCCAACTCATTGACGCGAAATCAACATAATTCTAAAATAGTTGTCATTTATTCTCATCATGTTGGACGTTTTACGAGTACGTTTTAAAATGAACACGATAATATAATAATCTAATGATCATAAAATTAATCCTACGAACAACAAAGCGACGCCAAATTTAGGTTGATAACAGCTTATTATTTACTTAGTTATGTCTTCAAATATTATGCGTTTCATTTGTTACAAAATCTCAAGTGAGAAAAAATTACGTAAATTGAAACCTAGAGGTCATTATTCCAAAAATACCTCACTTTCGAGGATATTCTTTTATTGCAGGTTCATTAACAAATCTCAACTAGAGCTATATCAGAAAGGGGTAGGGGGAGTTTAAAAATACGAGCTAATAAAGAATTTTAAAAAGGGAATAATAAAAATGGACTGCAATTTTTTTAGAGTACCTTCCCTAACTAACTTGAAGTTAAAGACAATTTTTTTATCGCTTTTAATTCAATTAAAGAGAATTAATTTTCACAAAATCTCTTTCGAAAAATGTTTACAAATTTAAAAAAAAAATTATAAGTACCTATCTATTTTGAAAAATAGTGGGAAAATTTTTTTTTTGAAAAAAATCTCCTGTGAAAATGAAGAGGAAAAAACGACTTTCAAAGATTACAAAAAAAGGATTTCAAAAATCTTATCAAATTATTGCACGTATTTTTTTAAAGAAAAAGTTCTGACGAAAAATGATGGGAATAAAATTTGTAAAAAGGAAATATTTTGGAAATTTTTGGGGAAAAAAGTTCGAGTAAAGAACTCGTCAAAATATTTCATTTCAAAAAGTCAAATTTTTTAGTGAGGGGGGGAGGTCAATCAAAAAGTGTTTTCTGACACAAAAAATTCTTCGCGATTTTTTTTCAATTTTATTAAACAAAAAACAAGAAAAAAGTAATTTTGAAAATTTTTGTGAAAAAATTCCAAAGTTCTATTAAAAAAAAAATTTTCTATAAAAATCTCGTAGGTAAGTAATTTATTACGCAAAAATTAAAAAAAAAAATCAAAATATTCTCTTGAAAAAAATCAAAACAAAATATATTTCTTTAAATTATTGGTAATTTTCAAAAAAGCAGTAAAAATATTCTCTTGAAAAGGGATTTGAAAAAAAAAAAAACAAAAAAAATTCTATAATATATTTTAGAAAACAATTTGTACCTAGAAGAAATGATCATAAACTGTTTTTTTAATGGGGAAGGGATGAGAATTGCATAAAAGAAATAGAGTATTTTGAAAATTCAAATGAAAAAAAGAAATCCTCAAAAAAAAGTTGGAAAATATTTTTGGGTAATTTTGGAAAGGAATTTGCAAAAATGAGAAAATTTTTGCCAGGAGTTTGTAAAATATTATGAACTTTTTTGGTGCCAAAATTATTCTTAGAAGGAAATTCTCTGTAAAAAAAATTCAAATTTTTTTATGAAGAAAATATCAGAGGTGAAGGTACCTAATCAAAATTTTAGAAATCAAAGATTCATTTTTTTCAAAAAAGTGTGAAAAATATTTTTGTTTAAAACCCTTTTTAAAGATTCTTTAGGAAAGAAATCGATAAAAATAAAAGTCTTCAAAAGATTTTACCAAAGAAAATTTTTAAATTATACTCAATTTTTTTTTCAATTTGTTTCAAAAGAAGCTGATTTTTATTTTCAACTAAAAAAATTATCTTGGAAACAGATTTGAAGAAGGAAATAATTCGAAAAATTCTGTAAAAAAAACCAAAAATTCTTTGGAAAAATGTTGTTTTTTGTTATTTGTTATTTTTTTATTCTTTCATAAGAAGTTGAGAAGAAATTTATGAGAAAAAATATTTTGAAAATTTTCATATGAAAAAAAATCAAAAATTCCATAAAAAAATTTGAAAAAAATTCCCCCAAAAAAGTGTTTTCAAAAATTATTTTGAGAAGGAAATTGCAAAATAAAAACAGGTCTAGGTAAATATATTAAAAAAATCCATCTATTTTTTTTGAAAAAAAATTCAAAAAAATTTTCAAAAAAGTCTGAAGTTTTCTTAAAAACAGATTTTCAAAATATTAATATTTTGAACATTTTTGTAAAAAATAATCAAAATTTTGCCAAAAAATTATGATTGACAAAAAATCTAAAATTGTTTCGAAACAAAAAAATGTAAAAAATTCGCAGAAGAGAAACATTTTGAAAACTTTATTTTATAAAAAAATTTTCGAAAATTTTAAAAATTCGTTCGAACATTGTTGGAAACATATTTCATTTTGTACGAAAATTCTCTTGGAAAAAAATCGCAGAAAGAAAATATTTGGATTATTTTTAAATAGGCATCAAAAAGTTTTATATTATTTTACTAAAAAGTTTCCCGAGAAAATGTATTGTCGAAAATTTTTTAAATTCTTCTAGAAAATTATTTGAAAAAAAAAATTGCAAAAAGAATATTTATTTAAAAAAAATTAACAATTCGCTTGATTTTTTTTTTTGAGAAAAATTCAAATTTCTTTTTAGAAATATATTTTGGTTCAAAAAATTATCTTTGAAAGAAATTTTCAAGAGGGAAGTATACTTTGAAAACCTTTTTTCGCATTCATTTCCCATTTAATTTGAAATACAGGAAAATCCTCGAGCTAAATTTCTCATTAGTTTCGACCAATTGTAATTTCACATAATGCCACTGGGAAATTTTCCTATCCTATGTTGTTAGGACACTCTGCACTTTTTTCGCACAATATGCAAAATTGCAAAACTTCAAGTACATTCGAATCACGATTATGAAAATTGAAACTACATACGATCGCAAACTTGCAATAAACATAACACTCCTACCTCAGCAATTTATTCTCGCTGCAATTTTAACGGAAGAAAAAAAAGATAGATAAAAAAAATTGAAAAAAAACTTACGACGAATATCTATACCAAAAATGTACATCTAAACATAGAAAAACCAGTTTATTCGACTGTACTCGACAATTTCCACCGATTATTCGCATATTATACCATAAGCTAACGTTATTTTCCTAAAACTCTCGACATTCGTATAAGTTCGGTCTAACATCGGGTGTTTTACGTTAGAAAACCCGTGACTAACGTCAGGACTCACATTATTAATGACAGGGTATGCAGATTCCAACATAAATTAAAATTTTTCACATGACTAAATCTCACACATACACATTTGATTAAATAATGTGGTTTATTTGCAAAAGTAAAATCTAAATGAAATCATTTTCAACGATGATCATCATCGACGAGGATGATAGCGATTTAACGTAACTTTTTGTACCAAGGTATATTGTTTTTTTTTTTACATAAATCTACCTTTTTATTTGCGTAGCGTTCAACGTGCTTATAAAAAAATAATCACCGTATAGCAGAGTAATAAATTACAAAACGCGTCATGTTCCGTTCAAACGTGTATTATTTTTATTAGCGCGAAAAAATTTTTGATAAAATCACCCGTGCACTTACGAAAGCTTTTTTAACGAATGTGCTTCATTATCAATCTGTGAATCGAAATCCTATCCGCGTCTTTGCATTCGTATCCGCGTAAATGTCTCTACGAGTTTTAACCTGTATTCTATTTTTTATAGTGTGCTTGTCTAAGAGTCTGATAAATTGCAATGCCTCTAAAAAGCCTCATATTGTACTCATCACCGCCGATGATTTGGTAAGTTGAATTTTTTCTACGTTTAGTTTGAGTTGTTACGCAATAAATCTGCTGCTTTATATTGCATTATTAGGTACGTATATAAATACGAGATTACGACGATTTTTCAGTTATTTCGTTATCAATTTTTTCTTCTTCTAATGATCAAAGAACTTAAAAATTGGTAAAATTTCTAATTAGATACATCATTCAAATCATTCGAGAAATGATTAATTATCCATAGAACAAACAAATCAATGTTGGAGTTGAAAATGAGATAAAATTTATCGAAAAATACGCGATGCCTGACCAAAATAAAGGCTTGAAGAGGTCTGAATGTGAGCATTGAGAATAATACTTTTTCAGAAAACAAGAGGAAATTTCAAATTTGTGATGTCAATATCACCTATTTTCCAAAAACAACATTTCATTACTTTACACACACCAATATTTCATGGATGGTAAAAAAAAATTACAAATTATAATTTCAAAATTGGTAAGAAAGTTGGAAAACTTCACAATAATTAAATTAAAAGAGACTAAAAATTGAAGGAAAAAAATACCTACCCATTTGAAAAAAGAAAACAAATTAAAAAATAAGGATAAAAAAATGATAAAACGTACTTAAGTGATACTGGGAAAAATAGGTAAAAATTGAAAACTGACAAAATAATTTTTAAACGAGAAAAAAAAGAAATTGGATTTAAACTGAAATCAAAATTCAAATAAAATTAAAAGCGATTAAAAATTACACAAAAGTGAAACAAAAGAAAATTTCAAAAAATCGATCAAAAAAATAAATGAAAAAAGTAACTGATTAAAAAAAATCAAACACTAAAAATTGAAGAATAAAATACAGACACAACAATTTTTCAAATTGAAAAAAAAAATAATCAAGTTGAAATTAAAATCGTCTCTGAGTTGAAAAAAAACATTAATAAAAAATTGAAAAAATTAACAATTCAAACATACTCAACGTTAAAAATTAAAATCGAAAAAGGACCAGAATCTATTAAAAATGAAATTTCATTCAAAGTGACAAACAATTGCAGAAACTTTGAAAAAGTTGAAATATTCAACAAACAAAAAAAAAAGAAAAAAGACGATTGAAAAAACAAAAAGTGGGATAAAAAATGACTGATAATCGAAAAAAAATTTTAAATACTAAAAATTGAACATTGAAAAAATTGAGTTGAAAAAGACTTGAAAATGATAAGAAATGACTGACACTTGAAAAAAAAAATTGATAAAAATTAAAAATTAACAAAATTGGCAAATTAAAAAAAGATGAAAATATGAATGAATACAGTGTAAGAGAAAAACATTCGAGATTAAAATGAAATTGAAAAAAAAAAAACAATTGAATTATAGGTCTACAAAATTTTGGAAAATTGTAAAAAAAAATCAGAATTCAAAAAAGGTGTAAAATTGAAACAATTTCTTTAAAAATGAATAAAAATTATACTGATGCTTGAAAAAAATAAAAATTATTAAAGTTATAAACTCACAAAATAATTCAATTAAATCAAGTGTGGAATTTAAATCATTATTATAGGTAAGTTTAAAAAAACACATAAAATTAAAATTTCAAAAGATTACAATTTCAAAAAAAATTCGAATATAAAATTAAATTCAAAGTAACAAAAAAATGAAAATTAAAATAAAATAAAAAGCGACCAAAAATGCGAAGAAGAAAAAAATCAAAATATGCAATTATGAAAAATTTGTGGAAAAACTGACTATCAAAAAAAAAATCGAATAAAATATGACGGATACTTCGAAAAAAAAATAAATGGTCTGAATAAAAAATTGGCAAAAAAGTTTGAAATAAAAAAAGAAAATTAAATTAAAAACCATTGCAGAGTAATGTGAAGGAAAAAAATTAATGGATTCAGTAAAATAAAAATTTTACAAAAAAATTTTGAATGAAAAAAAAATGAAAAGAACTGAAAATTGAAAAAATTTTGCCATTGGCAAAAATCAGAATAAAAAGACTAAAAATTGAGGATTAAAATAAAATGAAGTAAACGTTACAAAAAATTGCACAAAATGAAAAAACGAAACAATTGGAGAAAACTGAGCATTGAAAAAAATAAAATTGGTAAAAAAAATCGGAAATGAAAAAAAAAACAGAAAAAAGATATCAAAAATATCTGATAGGTATTTCAAAAAAATAAAAATTATTTTAATTAAAAATAAACAAAAAACTTAAATAAGAAAATTAATATAAATTATTAAAATAAAAAACATTATCGAGTACTTACAAAAAAAACGGAAGGGAAAGCCAGAATTAAAAATTAATAAAATTTGAAGATAGAAAAAAAATCACATACTGAAACACAACTAAAATTGAACAGAATGGAAAAAAGTGAAAAAAATTAGAAAGAATTGAAATTGAAAAAAAACTTGATAAAAAATAATTGAATACTTGAAAAAATGAAAATTGGCAAGTTGGAAAAAATTGACGACTGAAATGAAAACTGAAAATAAAAGTGACGAGAAATTGAACAGAATTTTATGAAATTCCAAGGGAAAAAATGAAAATTCAAAACATGTATGTACGTACATAATAGAATGAAACAATGATCGAAAAAAAGCTGATAGGTACCTTAGGGTGGCCCTTATTTTTCGAATTTTGGAAATGTTGTCGGGACGGGGGGCCAATTGGTAAAATATTGGTAGAAAATAATTCCCTCTTTTTTATTTTTCCTCTAACTGAATTTTAAGCCGTTTCTCAGGGGCCCCCAAATTTGAAAAAATCAAAAAAAAAGAAAAATAGAACATTTTGAAAATTTTTGAAAATTTTTAGCAAAATGGTCATAGGGATGGTATTTCTATAAGACAAGACCATTTTCGATGATTTCCTATCTTTACCCCCCTTTTCATGGGACATAAAAAAAACGTCATTTTTTACGTTTTTTTTTAAATTTGAAAAAAATGACTAAAAATTAAATAAAAATTTTTTTTTGAATAAAATGTTTTTAGCATACATGTTATCACCCAAAAAGGTCATTTACGGCGATTTTTCATCCTTACCTTCATTTTTGGGAACCTCATTTTTTTCAATTTTTGAAAAATTCTCACTGATACGGCAGTGGTGAAAAATCACCGTAAATGACCTTTTTGGGTGATAACATGTATGTTGAAACCATTTTATTCAAATTTTTTTTTTTTAAATTTGTAGCCATTTTTTTCAAATTTTTTAAAAAACGTAAAAAATGACGTTTTTTTATGTCCCATGAGAAGGGGGGGGTAAAGATAAGAAATCATCGAAAATGGTCTTGTTTTATAGAAATACCATCCCTATGACCATTTTGCTAAAAATTTTCAAAAATTTTCAAAATGTTCTATTTTTTTGATTTTTTTCAAATTTGGGGGCCCCTGAGAAACGGCTTAAAATTCAGATAGAGGAAAAATAAAAAATAGGGAATTATTTTCTACCAATATGTCACCAATTGACCCCCCGTCCCGACAACATTTCCAAAATTCGAAAAATAAGGGCCACCCTAAGGTACCTACTTGGAAAAAATAAAAATCAATAAAAATTAAAAATTTACAAAAAAATCTTGAATGAAAATTTTTTTTTAAATAAATAAGATCCAATTGATAAACATATTTAAAGAAAAAAAATTGAAAGAAATTGTATTAAAATAAAAATTGTCTGAATAAAGTTTGAAAGGAAATTGATCGTAAAATTAGAAACTGGAACAATTTGTTCAACGTAAAAAAATCATTAGTTCGAAGAAAAACGTTTTAAATTATTTTTAAAACGATTTATAAATTTGAAAAACCGAAAAAAAAACAGGAGCTATAGAACAAATTTTCTACTTCAATGCTTATTTTAAAAAAAATTGATTTCAACAGAATTATGTAATAAATTGATAATTGATCATTTTTCGAGATAAATTATTAATATTCCTCGAGAATCAATTTTTTCAATCAAATTCAACTTCAAAAATGAAAATACTGAGTTAGTTTTTGAATTAAATAATATTAATGATTATCCATCAAATATGTACCAATAGCAAATTTCCATATAAGCAGAAAAAAATAATTACAAGTATCCACCTTCAAAAATTCAATCATTAAAAAAATAAAATAGCTATTTCGAAGCTCAAAACGTTCAAAAATACAATTATTCATTGATTCAGGGATGGAACGACGTCAGTTTTCACGGATCAAACGTAATCAGAACGCCTAACATTGATGCATTAGCCTACCATGGCATCATCCTAAACGACTTTCACACCTCTTCATTATGCACCCCTTCCAGATCAGCACTAATGACTGGAGAATTTCCAATACACACAGGTAATTTTTTCGTTTATTCTCTAGTTCTCCCTCATTCAAAAAAAAAAAAAAAAAAAAAAATTAAATCACAACTTGAACCCACTTAAGTATATTAAAAAAAAATTAAAACTTATTATCTGATACACTCAGGTACTCAACACTCAGTGATTTTGGAAGCTGAACCAACAGGTCTCCCTTTGGACCGGAAATTATTACCGGAATTCTTGAAAGATGCCGGCTACAGTACACATTTGATAGGCAAATGGCACTTGGGATTTTACAAAGAAGTATATACGCCCACCAAAAGAGGTTTCGACTCGTTCTACGGGTACTGGCAGGGCCACCAAGACTATTACACCCACTACGCCGAAGAAACGGTAATTTTCCGTCATAAAATCGAACACTTTTCATTCATAAACATAAACTAATCCAATCAGCTTTGAAAATTTACAGTTCGGTACATTCATCGGATACGACATGAGGTCCAACTTGAAAACAGATTGGAAAACCGAAGGCCAATACTCGACGGACGTTTTCACCAGCAAAGCTGTCAATTTGATCAAAAATCACAACACCGAACAGCCACTGTTCTTATACTTATCGCAAATCGCACCCCATGCCGGGTCCAAAAACGATCTTTTACAAGCACCCAAAGAAGAAATAGAAAAATTCAACCATATTCCGAATCTCGACAAGAGAAAATACGCAGCGATGGTTTCCAAACTAGACGACTCGGTTGGTAAAGTAGTCAAAGCGTTGAAGAAGAAAAACATGCTGGAGAATTCCGTAATACTTTTCGTGTCCGATAATGGAGCTCCTACTGTGGGACTTTACTCTACAACCGGGTCGAATTTTCCTTTCAGAGGGGTAGGTTCAATTCACATGGTTCTCAGTGTCTCGATTCTTCAACAAAAAGCATAATATTAATTAATACCACGTTATATAGATGAAAAATACAGAATGGGAAGGTGGCACCCGAGTCCCAGCGATCGTTTGGAGTCCTTTGTTTACTAGACAGCAACGAATATCAAATATAATGATGCATATGGTCGATATTTTGCCTACGTTATGCAAAGCTGCAGGTATATTCATCACCGGTGATCTGTTTATTTGTCCATATTCGACGTAGTAACACTTGGAATGCTCGATAGGTCTAAATCCGGAAGATACCGGTAACATCGACGGTTTAAACATGTGGGAAAATTTACTGAACGGAAACGAAAATTCACCACGAACGGAATACGTTTACAATATCGATCCTGCTGATAAAAATCAAGCTCAGGGTGCAATTAGATTGGGTGATTGGAAATATTTACAAGGTACAAGGCATTACTTGGTTAATTTCACGTGTAAAATCGTATCTATAATCAACACTTACCCATTATCTCAGGAACGAAGAACACCACCGGTCCAGAAAACGATTGGTACAACATCTTGAATCTAGAATCCGTCTTTGACGATTCGTTTTACAACACCGACGACGTAATTAACTCTTCGGTGGCCAAAGCTATATCTTCATTATACGCAGAAGATTACAAACACATTGATATTCGAATAGATCTCGCAGAAAACAATTTAAATAAAGGTACGTGTTCGAATATGAAAACTGCACTAATCATATTCTTCAGTCTTCACCGAAACGCGAATTTTTGCCTTTTTTTTTTGTAGAATCCACCGTTGGCGAAGCACTAACACCGGAAATAATACGTAACTTACGAAAAGAATCGCGAATCGACTGTTCCGTTGCTATTCACCGACCACCTTGTATGCTGAACGAGGCACCGTGCTTGATTAATTTGAGAGAAGATCCATGCGAGAGATACAATTTCGCTGATGAGAATCCAGAACAAATGCGAATAATGCGTGAATTATTTGAAAGTCATAGGAAAACAGTGGTACCTCAGATGAATAAGCCCCGTGACGAAGATGCAGATCCGGAAGATTACAACGGAGTTTGGGTGAACTGGGGAGATCGTCAGAGTCCTTCGTATTTCAGAGGAATTTTTCGCAGAGCGAAACAGCTTAGATCTCGACTTAGTTCTAATGTCAGGTGTATGAGATCGTGTGTAGTTTGAGTTCGAAATACCGAAGATGTGTTGCATTTTAATCCAATCTCTGATGAGAGGGTTGGTTTGTTCGTTCATTAGCGACGGTTTAGAACACGAAAAACAATTTTTAACGACTCGTACGAATGTATTTTCACTAACCGAAATCTTATTTCAGAATTTCATGGCATTAATTAGAATTTTAAACGATTAAACGCGAAAATAATCACCAAGAAACACCGACGAGACGTTTATTTAAACTTCGTAATGCAAATGGCGACTGATCAAAAAAAAAAAAAAAAATCAAAAAAGCGCGAATTTTTTTTGATCAATTTTGATAATGGAATAGGTAAATTACTGTAAATAACCGTAATTACGAAATTTTTCGTTTAATCTAATTTTCAATTTGAAGTTGGAAAATTTTAATTTTTCAAAAATTATTTTTTCAGGAAAATAATTTAATTTTGATACCAAAGACTGAAATATTAGCTTTAAGAAACAATCAATTTTAAATTTTATAATTAAGAAATGGGACGATTATTCGTAAACATTTACACAATAACAAATAAAATAAACAAAATGAAGACAATCAAATTATTTATTATTATATTCTTTTTTAACTTGAAATTGAACTCATAAAATATGCTACACGAAATATTTTTCAACTTTTTATTGCGTACAGACGAAAACACTACGCAGAACTTCACATGTTACATTGTTTTCGCTGAAAAATTGATGCAAAAAGGTAGCAGCATCGCAGCTGTGCATGCTTAGAGTCCATGTTCTTTCAAAATTTCATCATAAATTTGAATTATTAATATCTTCGAATGCGCCATAAATATAATCATCGACAGGAAGGGAACAGAATGATTTATACACAGAATGCAAGCAAAGGATACGGCATCAATCCAAAGTGAATATTCTCAGTATGTAACTACTTTTCTTTCGAGACTCGCACGGTCCAGGAATCCAGCAAATACACCAAAAGTCTGTAAGGGATGTCAACTTTCTTCGCGTAGAACTTTAGTATCAGTTTTTCAACGACAATGTCAATTAGGATGGCATTCAAAGGCAAAGCATCCACGTGTCTGTATTCTGCAAAAAAAATATAGGTACCTATCAACCAAGGTATAAAAATGTATGTACATTTTACTTTGTAGTATAGTATCAAATGGAAAAAAGGTTTCCTGTGGGTTGAAAACTATATTTCATGAGATAACTGATTCGTTATCTAGGATAATTTTTTTTTTAAATGAGCTAGGTTTCATTTCTGTAATGTGTATTTGTTCCGAAAACCTCCTCCCTTTCCGAAAAATCTTTCTATCTCTGTACTTAAAGCTCCAATCGAAAAAAATTTTAAACCAAAGTTGTAGATTGAGATTCTTAGAATGAATTTGGTCATTATAAAAATTTCGATTGAACCCCTATCTTCCCACAAATTTCGCATATTACGCAAGAAAAGTGGTGTTTTCAAGTATTGTTCATTACCGGAGGGGAGGGAGGGAGGGGTCCGATTAAAAATTTCGTAATGACCAAAATTATTTCAACGATCTCATTCTATAACTTTTGCTTGAGAAATTTTTCAATTGAAGCCTTGGGTACAGAGGTAGAGATATTTTTTTGAAAAATGAAAGCTTGAAAAAAAGAAATACCACCTCATTTTTAAAAAAATACACCCAAAGTGACGAATCAATCGTAAAATCGTTTTTTATGATTGTAAAATGGTGAGTAATTATGAAGAACTTCCATGGAAACGGAAGGGGAATGTATCGTTTAAAAAAGGACCCAAAAAATGAAACCCCACCCTATTAGATTTTTTTTTTCAAAATCCTATACTACGAATTAATTATAAAACTGTTTGTAACCTTTAAATCACATGTAACTTTTTTTTATGACTGTAGGTACTATTCATTTTCTATCCAGGTTCGCTCACTTTGATCAACTCGAACGAAGCAGTTCCTCCAGGATGACATTCAACGAACGAATTAGAATTGTATCTTGAGCCAACATCACGTACCAACAAAGTAAAAATTCTGCAATAAAGCAATAAAACATAATAACTCAAGAGTCCATTAAAAACAATGATGTAAAAAAAATCAGTTACGATGAGTTTCAAAAAGTACCACTGCACTATCTGTATCTATAGCAAGGTCGTTCCAAGAATAAATACTTTTATTAGGAGAATATTTGCTCACTCGATGAAAAAATTAAACAAACACTCGACCTTGACACTTGAAAAATCGAAGCTCCGTTAATTTTAAAAATGCAATTGTCAGTCTATGACCTCTCAAGGTTGAATTTCTACTCATACCTGCTTCTCCAATAGCTGAAGTAGTCATCTGCTCTCGAAATCTGGGTCTGGCTCATGCGAATATCCAAAGCGAAAAAATAGAGATCCATGTCGAAAAAGCGCCTTGAAAGGGTAAAAATTGAAAATTTTCAAGTCGTACGAAAAACATTTCCAATATTCTGTAAAAGAATAAAAGAACAAAAAATTAAAATTTGAATGGAATTCAAAGGAAAATAAACTATTAAAAAAAATTTCGAAACAATAACTCAAATAAAATGTAATTTGTATTAACAAAAAAAAAAAAAAAAAATTAAATGGAATAAAATCATAAAAATGGTAATAGTAAAAATAAAAATAAACTAAATAAATTGATGTTTCGTCATTAAAAAAAAAATTAAATTAAAATTAACAAAAAGTAACCATAATTATTTTGATTTCTAAAAGACATCCAATTTTTCAAGAGATCAAGTACGTAGGTAGGTCTTCTTACTAGTCTACATACCACATAAAGTAGATAGGTAAACTAATTAGAGAACCATTGTGCAATCTCATCCAGTCGTAAACCAAACAAAATTACTCAACTACTTCTCATACATTTGTACAATAATCCGAAAAATCAATACAATCTGGATCATAATTTGGCAAAATAATTTCCAAAATTTATCACAATTGATTCTCAACATCACTAATCTGTTTGATTATTCGAATAAAATTGCTAACAAGTTAACACATACTTGAGTGAGTGACGAAAATCTAATCAAAATTTAAAACAACCCAAAGATAACATATCGGGTTGTGCAGGTTCAATAAGTACATATTATCACTTTAAGTAGGTAGATATTAAAAATTCAAATAACATAGGGAAGGTACTCGAAGAGAATGCCAAATGCAACAATCTTCTCATAAAAAAAAAAAAAAAAAAAATTCAAATTCGATAAATAGACTAGAAAGACACTCTTTAGCCCTTTTTTTGCTTCCTAATGGTCAAATTAGGTCTGGTTCGAGCCAGTTGTACAAAAGTATTGGCTATCAATTCAGGATACGATTTTTCATTCATGTCAAGTCCGAACTCCCGCAGCGTTTCTTCGTAAATCGGCATCAGCTCCTTCAGGTGCATGTGATCGATGGTAGGGAACAGGTGGTGCAGGGTATGATCGCCAAATACAACCAGTCCAATGTAACTGTTACCGTTCAACTCTTTTCGTTCGTGAATAGAGTCAAATTGATGTAATCCCCAGTCACTGTCTTCCCTACGAAATCAATCAGCAAAGATTATAAATAGAATGACCACACATTGGTATTTTTGCAGCTGTTTTTAGTACCTTGGTCTATCGCCTTCGTGGAATGCCTCGTAATCATGATGGGCAGCAGTTAGTCCGATAGACGTGAATGTTAAACCGATAAATAACAAAATGTAGAACCACATGACGATCGAATAAAATTGAAATTTTCCCAGAATCAGCATCAACGCCGGAACAACGAATACTAAGTAATTAGGCAAGAAGAAGGTGCCTAGACGAATTCTGAAAAAAGAGAAACATAAAATTAGTTCAACATTCAACGATAATTAAAAAACGATTTTACGATGGATTCGTCACCTAAAACTTTTTTTTTTTTTAAATGATCTGTGAAGCTGTGATTTTATTTTTCCAAGCTCCCTTTTTCAAAAAAATCTCCCTATTTCTGTACCCAAGGTCTCAATTTAAAAATTCTTCAAACAAAAGTTGGAGATTGAGATCCTAGGAATAACTTCGGTCATTATAAAATTTTCGATCGGATTCCTCCCTCCCCTCTAATTTGGCAAAATACACGATATAACAACTTTTCAAGTGTACTATGCGAAATTTAAGGGGAGGGAGGGGTTCGATCGAAATTTTCATAATGACCAAAATTATTCCAAGAACCTCAATTTACAACTTTTGTTCGAAACATTTTTCGATTGGGGTCTTAAGTACGAAGATAGGGAGATTTTTTGGAAAGAGGGTGGACTCTAAACAAAATGAGAAATTTGAAAACATGGAATTAGGGTCTTTTTTTCTGATGGTACGTTCTAGATCACGAATCTCTCATGAACTAGACTAAGAATTAATTTAAAAATTCTCAATAATTCGACGACTAACTTGTTGAATATCTGAAAATGAGGCGAAAGTGCCCAAACAATCGGAGAATATAATAAAGGTCCGAATCTAGCCCACAATGGTTTATCTTTACTGGGTAAAAACTGGAGCGAAGGTTCGAACAGCCAAATTTCTAAATCTTTCAACGTATTCGGATACAAATGATGACTCAGACAGTGAGAAATTCGCCAATCTCTGAAACCAAAATGGAAAAAATTATTCGTATCGATAAAAATTGGTGAAAAAATACCGCATTCTTCGCTCGAAACCAACCTTACGCTAAATCCGGTAAAATAATAATAATTATTCCTCCACATGTCCTTCATATGAACGAAATTATGGCCGCAATTCACGACAAATCCGAACATCGCTCCGGCCAAGGCTGCAAAACCGATACTTTCGTGTTTAGCCGCAAGAACGGAAAAGGTTAGAGCGGAAAAGAAGAACAGATCTAAGAAGGAAGTCGAAATGCGAGAGATTTTCGGCTGCTTGTGATTAAAATGCTTCAAAACTTTCCTTTTAATAGTTCTGAAGAATCCGTTCGGCTCGAAGGTGAAGGGTGAGTTGCGAGCGGTGCGGGCATTTCTGACGTAGAACTTCGGTAGTAGTTTTTCCGCCGCCGGCGTCAGGTGGTGACATTCGAACGCTTCAGTTATGTCTGTTCCCTGCGCAAATGAAGGAGGTGTAAAAACACGTTAGTTAAAATACGTATGTCGAACCGGTTTCTGTTTCGAACGTGTTCATTCTTGTTATGTACACAAATATGAGGCCTGAATTGGAGCTGTGACGTATTTTTTTTTTTTTTTTTTTTTTTTTTGAAAATACATGCGCGTTGATATGAAATAACATGGATAATTTTTTTTAAATTTCCATTTAGATAACTTGGCATGCCAAAATGTACAAATTGAGGTGATCAAAGACCTCAGCAACTTACTTTGGTCAACTCGAGCCACATAGCTCCTCCAGGATGCTGCTCGACGAACGATTTCAAATCATATAATTTATTGTGAATTCTCCAAAGACCCTCAGCTCCATCGTCGATCTTTTTACCCTCCAGCCAAGCTTCCACGCTAGGTATACCAACATCCCTCTTGCTCGGGTAGGCAATTTCGGGCCAGCTTCTCTCGGCATGCGGCGGCATTTTCAATTTCACCAATAAACTAAACGAACAAGTACAAAGAACTTAACACGACCCGATTTAATTACACAATAAACGAATAAACGAGCTATTCGAACGAACAATTTACCGGTACGTAAATCTAGAGTACTTGTCGAGTTTTTATTCGGAAATAAACGAGTAATTTTATCACACGAGATTACACCATCGTAATCTAAATTGATTCACTTTATTGAACCGCCAACACTACGATGATCCGAACTAAGAAATTTTTTCTCCCACTATACATCGATTGTGGTTTCAAATACCGAATTTTTTTCTCAAACTTGTACGATGCACGCGTCAGCTGGAATAGATAATTAACCGTGACGAGAGTTGGAGTAATACTGCGTTAGGGCACGTATAAATATCAAGGTCCGAAGGTCGTCTCGATAATGCATATATTTGTATTTTTTAATAAACCAACGTAGGTAAACATTGTTTTTTTGTTCCAAGTCGAGCGTCGGACACTGTTGTTTTCAGGTGTGAAAAAATGGAATCTAACTGTGATCATATTTTACACACGAAATTTCATAATTACCTGCATAATGATTGGAGCAGAGCGGAGGGTAATGATTTGATACAATGTAGTAGCATCGATGAGAATTAAAATCCCAAGTAATTAGCGAATTCCAGTTGAACTAAAAACCAAGGATTCTACTCTTCGGTGGTCAGATGAACACGAAAAATGGTCTGAAACGAAAAATTCAACAATTAGTTTATAAAAATTACATGAAAAAATTAGAAATACTTTTTTTTTTAAATTAAAAAACTGATGAGGGGATTGAAACAAAATTTTTGAAAAAAGTTGAGATAATTCATGTCCAAAATTGAGTAAATCATCGAAAAATTGCTGAAAAAATGAAGATGAAAATAACAAAACAAAATATCAAGTATCATTTAAAATTGAAAAAAAATATGAAAAGAATGAAAAAAGTAAAAATAATGATTTGAAAAAAGAATAAAAAAGCAAACAATAATGGAATAAAATTGTTTCCAAAACAAAAATGATGATTTTTCTTTTTTTCATCAATAATCAAAATTTAAAATTGATAAATGATGAGATGAAATTACTTACAAATCGAAAAAAAATTTAAATGAAAAAAAAAAAGCATAAAAAATACAATTTTTTTAAACTTAAAAAAGGAACAGGTTTTCAAAGTAAAAAAAATCATTTGCCTTTTCCGAGAGAAAAATGATTGAAAAAAATAAAATTACTTTTAAATAAAATTTCTGAAAAAATACTTCCGAAAAAGCATAAATACCGTTCATTTTTTTATTAAATTGAGAAATAATTTTACTTTTTTCAAAAAAGGTCAAGAAGTTGTTTTTGAAAAAAAAGTCCGAAAAATCAATCGAAAAAAAAATTAACAATTTCAAGTTATAATTTTTAAATAAAATATTAAAACCATTAAAAAATATACTTATAAATACTTAATATAAAAATTTCGCTTAGTCATTAAAAAAAAAAAAAAAAAAAAAAAAAAAAAAAAGTTTTGAAAAGAAACTCGATTTTTTTAATGCCCTAAAAATTGAAAAAAAAAAATTAAGAAATTGGTTTTAAAAATTGTTTCCCAATGACACATTTAAAAAATAATTGAAAATCGTTTTGCATAAAATTAACTTAAAAATTGCTTCCAAAATTGGAAAAAAATTGAGATTGTTTTTAAAAATTAATTTTCCAACAAAATTAGAAAAATCAAAAATAATAATTTTAAAACAGGAAAGAGACAAAAAAATACTGTAATGGAACTTCTTTAAACGGTTTTATGTTCGAAAATTGGAGCTTTACAAACAAAATGGAAAATTGAAGATTTTTTTTTCAAAAATGTAAATTGTTGAAGAATTTCTAACAATGAAAGAAACGAGCTTCTTGAAAACAATTATAATTTTCAAAAAGTTAAATAAGGTAACTCTGAATTGAAAAACAGAAAAAATTTTAAATGAAAAAAAAAGAGAAAGTAACTAAGAACTGAAATAATTAGCAAACAAAAAAAAAGAAAGGCGAAAAATAGAAAAAACTATTTTTATTCGAAATATGAAGCTAATAAAAACATAATATTTCAAAATTGAAAGAAAATCCACATGAAGAAAATTAAAAATCGAAAAAATGACGAGGAATTCTAGCGAGGAGATTTTCTAAAAAACAATTGTTCAAATACCTATTTAAAATCATTGAGTCAAGATGGTCGAAAATTTTATAAAAATGATGAAACAATTCTTCGTAAAAACAGAAATCTGTAAGAACAAATTATTATCAAAAATGCGATTTTTCAAAAATTGGAAAAAAAACAACGAAAAAAATAATTTGTAAAATGTATTATTTACTGAAAAAATTCTATAACGAAATCTTATAATTTTTTTTTTTTTTTTTTCAAAAAATGTAAATTATCGAAGAATTGTTTAAAAAAAAAATGTTTTTAAAAGCAAAAATTTTAGGAAAAAATTACACCAAAAAAATAAGTGTTTTCAAAATCTATATTAGATGCATTTCTACAGAGTAAAAATAAAAAATAAAAACACTAAATTTGTTTTGAAAAACTACGAGAAAAAATTTCTGTGATGGATTTTTTTTAATGTTCTTACCTATAAAAATTTCATCTTTGTTCCAAATGAAAAAAATTCGAGTTTTTTTTTTCAAAAATGATCTACAAGTTGTTGAAAAGGATTTTTAAAAATCTTTGGAAACATTTCAAACACGTATTTTTTTTTTTTAATTGAAGAACAAAAAAATGCTTGAGATGGACTTCCTTATAAGAAAAAAAGAAGTATTTATCTACCTAGAAATGAATTTTTTACGAATTCAAAGCATCACTAACAATAAAATTGTAGATTTTTTCTGAAAAAATGAAATTATCGAAAAATTGTTCCAAAAAGGAAAAACACGTGCTTCTTGAAAACAAAATCGAAGAAATTCTAAATTTGAAAAGACATTTGAAAAAAAGAGAGAAAACACGAAAAAAAGAAACGTAAAAAAATTAAATAATTAAAGAACTGAAAATTCTTCTAATGGCATTTTTCAACAGGAAAAGAGAACATCGAAAATACGAGTAGATAATTTGAATAATTTAATTAAAAATTGAAAATTTTTCCTCAAAAATTTAAAAGATTGAAAAATGGTTCAAAAAAGAAAAAAACATGCATCTTAAAAAAAGAAATCGTAGAAAATTGTTTATAAATCAATTTTTAAAAATTGAAAGAAACATTTTTTCCCCAGTGAAACCAAACTGAAAAAAAAACTGAAAAAATTCTTGAATTGGAATTTAAAAAAAAAATTTAAACGTCAATCACAATAACATAAAAATTAGAAAAAAATTCTCCAAAATAAAAATCATCGAAAAATTATTTTTAAATTTTTAAAGTCAATAAAAAATAATTAACTACCTATTCCAAAAAAAAAACCAAACAAACAAACAATAAGAATCACATTACTTTTTAAATCAGCAGAAGAAGAAAATCTTCAATCCACGTCCTCAGAATCCGCAAACACCGACAGGAAAAAATTCACGAACTCAAATCTGAAAAAATGACTCATATTAGAAAAAAACACAAACAATCCGAGATTAATTTGGAAAACTCACCATTGAAGTGGCCAGTGTCCATTACTTACCCCGGAATCGTTACATACTCCTCCTCAAAAATAATCTCACCTTCACTCCACTGACCTATCCAATTAACTCTGAAATCCAACCTGTTCCGAGCTACTACTCTTGCCACTTGCAGTTAACCTTCATCCCCTCCAGTCGAAAAAACCCAAATCTAATATTCTCACACGAACATGGTTTAATTCATATTTTCGTAAATACAAAACAATCGAACAAGAAAACGAAAACAGACGAATTTAGCTTAAATTATAACAGCACGAATTCAGACTATAACTTAAGTAAAACAAAACCTATGTAAAGGCGATTATAAACTAAAACACTTATCATTAAACAAAAAAGCACCTTCATGCGAATTCATTCATACCCGTCAACCTCGTTCTCTTCCATAAAAATACGAATTAAATTACAGTACTTGCTATACTTCAATTGGTCTATAAATAATAAATCTCTGAATTTTTGATACGTTTCTACGGTCGGATTGAACCAGCGAATCAAACGATGACATTTAAGTAACCTGTCCGCTTCGGTGAGTTCAAACACCTCTCCTTCTCTGGGTACCAACGTGTATTTAATGTCGTTGGAAATATAATCCAAGTTCAAATTCACCATTAGCTGGTTCTTGTATTTGTCAACGGCCGAAGGGCTATTTACACCACACCATTTCAAAAACTGCTCGGCTAAAACGTATTCTTCTCGGAATAGCAACGAACCCCAAAACGTTTCGGCTTCTTTATAACTCGTCAGCATTGTTTGTTTGAATTGCTCGATTTTACCTTGATCCGATTCGAAACACCATTGGACAAAGTTGTCCAGCGACTTGAAGTCGTCGTTTTTCCACAATAATTCGGAAACCAAATCGACTATCTCGGTTTTCTTATCACTGCTGTACAGATTAGCCTTGAACTCGGCTACGTTATCATCCTTGGCTAAACACCAGCAAAATAATTCCTCGACTAAGCTGTATTGTTCTTTTTTCAAAAGCTCGTGGACCGCGTTTTGGAAACTATCGGATAAAGCGAGGCAGTTCTCTTTGAAATCGTTTATGTCTTCGTCGGTGGATAAAAACAAGCAAATTTTTTCATCCAGTTCGGTAAAGTCGATTTCTTCGCGGAAGGTCTTTTCGGAGGCGTTTTCGAAAATTGTTCGATTTAATATGGTCTTGAATAGGTTCAAATAGTGCGATGTAGTGGTGAAATTCTTTTTGAATTTGGCTGCTTCGTCGTCTGATTTGAAAAACCATCGGATTATCGAGTCGAATTTCGTCTCATCTCCGGTGTTAATTAGATGACAGACGACTTCTTGGCATCTTTCATCGTTTAATAAAATTTGCTTGAAGTTCTGCTTTTCTTCTTCTTCGGTGTATGTTTTTTTGATTATCGTTTCCAACACGTTCGTGTTGTTATTTTTAAGCAGCTCCATGCAGGCTTTCAAACACGTATTGGACAATATGAAATTTTGTTTGAAACTTGCGCTGGCATCTGAGAACAATGTAAGCATGTACTCTGCATTGATGTCGTTTCTGAACCAGTAGAAAATCTGCGAATTTTCGTGTCTAAAAATTAAGTCTTTGATTCGTTTAGTCGCGTAACGCCAAAGCTGTCTGAATATGATTTCGTTTCGACATTGATTCTTATCGAATTGCATACAGAATGTGACCCTTTTCATAAACTCGTAATATTGTCGACTCGGTATGACGTTACGAGCGTGGTAAGCTGTGGTCATGAGGTAGCCTCCCCAAATGAAGTCTTCGTAAAGGTTATTCAATATCGTACCGCCGCAAACTTTAAAAATAGCCTGCTGCTCGTCACCGTTAATCTGAGATAACAAATAGCACTGGAAATCAGCTTCGCTGCGACGGATTAGTTTTATCAAAACGTTGCCTCTTTCTTCACAATTCGTCTTGTTCCACAAGAACTTCAAAGCTTCGGTGTTGGTGACGCTGACCGCGTTGTATATATCGTCGTTAACCTTGTACGCGGCGCTTCTCATGAAATCTCCGCTGGTGACGCAATCTTTCCAAAATTCGATCATTTTCCTGGTACCGCTGAAGAGTTTTTTACCGTTGAGTAACTCGGCCGCATTGCCGATGATCGCGAACATGTAACGTTCCAAGCAATGCACGCTGATAATTTTCAGTCTATCGGCGATATCGAATTTCGGATCGGTCAATAAATGCTCGGCTGATTTGGCATAATTCACGGTGCCTCGGCAGGTGATGACGATATGATGAACGAAATCCAGAGCTATCGATTGTCTAGCGATGCGAACGTTGAATATGGTACGATCTATGTGCCTGATCCAGTTGTATACGTTTCTAACTACTTGGCTCACCATGCGGCTGAGTTTTATACGTGTGCCGGAAAAGTATGGAAATACGGAATATAAATGCTTCAGAAGAATATCGGCGAAATGTATTTCTCCGTAGCAATTTCGATAAAACGTTTTCACCACGTCTTCTTGCATAAATTCTATACATTTCGAATACAATAAGTTGACGGAGGCGATATGTCGCAGAGTGAACTCGAAACGATACTCGATAGCGTCTGTTTCTTTCTCGTCTCCTTCGATTGCCGGAATCTTATGAATGAAATCAATCTCGAACTCGTCGTCTGTAGTGAAGTCTTCTGGTAGTTTGCGTTTTATCGCTGGCATGGTTTCTACGAACAATCGTCGATATCTGTAAACAAAAAACACCTGTTTTAGAATGCATTCGAAACAATTGGACCGTTTCCGGCGCCATGTAGGCAACTTATATGACACAAAGTTGAATGAATATGCGTTTACGAAGCGGTTGTAACTTGTTTATGGTGAAATTGTCACGTTATTCGTTGACTAAAAAGAATAAGCGAGATGGTTTATCAATGATGAACAAATTAATGAGCAAATTTTTCATAAATGGACCTGCCATTTGTCACATTCTTGGTACAAAATCATTTCGATATGATTTTCGAGTAAAAATTATTAATAACTCACCAATGATGGAAAATAATGATTTCTGGCACCGGATTTTCATAAATTCATAAATAAACTGTAAACAAATAAAACACATTCAATTAATTTACTGAAACTTACTCGAGTCATACGATTAAGCTATTATACAATGAGCACAATTTTGGCGGGAACCGAATAAAAACCCGAAAATGGGCCTTTTAGGGCCTCAAAACCGAACATCTATGAAATTACTATTACGATTATGCGAATAAACTCTTCAATAATTTAATTTAACACATTTCTATCGAAAACTACGAAAACGTACTCGTGGGAAATATTGCACTGTCGTGTCGATCGAATGCAATCGTCGAAAATAAACACACCGAATTATAATTTTTCGTGTCGAAATTAATATAAATTTACTCGATTGCATTCAAAAATTCAAAACTACACAAGATATTTGAATTTTCACTGAAGAACACATCGAACACTATACGTACCTCTACAAGTGAATCCCACACTCAAAATACCACCGGAATCAAATATCACGAAATACGAGAATCACTCCATCGATAAAATGTTTCATTTGAACAATTTTCAACCCTTTCGAAGCAACTGAAACGAAATTTTGACGAAAACAAGGATCAAACAGCACATGTTTTGATACTGGAGAATTTTCCCTCCAAAATCACTCGTCTCATAAGAGCACCGCACACTTCGAAAATTAAGCCCAGAAGGGTCTGATTTTTCGAAAAACTCGTAAATTAAACTCATTAGAGTACGAAAAGTAAACGTAATTAAATCTGAATTCAAATCCGAACTGAGAAATCACTCACATTTCAAACACAAGAGTGCAATCCCAATCATGTACGTTTCGTGGAGGATTTTTCCAAAAGTTGAAATATTTACTTACCAGTGATTATCGAATGTGATTTTTCAATCAAACCATTAAAATGTCGATTCAAAACGCGAATAATTCCACGATAATCAAAAACTATGTCGAACAATTGTTGCAAATTCGTACTTTACTTTTACAAGATTTCAATCAAAAATGACGTCAGATGCATCACATGGGAGAAAAAAACACCATAGAAAATGGCATGTCGATGTCTGAAAAAAATGAAAATCCACGAAAATCATACGAAAATGCACGAGGGTGAGGAATTTCGAAGTTCGAAAATCGTATCACGTGGGTTTCCCCGCCTTTGACAATGTTGTAAATGAAGCAATTTTTTAGCTGTGGAGTAATTTCCGTTGATTGTTTTTTGCCTCGAAATGTCATATTTATGAGTTTTTATTGATTATTTGTGTTGAAAATCGATAAATACATCTTAAATTAATATTTTAATTAGTTAATGTGCTAAAATTGACTTAAAAATAGTCGAGTAATTAATTCGGTAAATAATATCGTGACATTAGTTATCTCATTATTGACAACACTGCGTAGCGTACACGAAACTTTTTCGAAACGCCGAATAAAGCGATATTGCGAACTTTTTGTAATTTTAAAAGTTTAATTAACTTTTAAAACCCTTTTTTGTTGATTTATAATTCAAATTGATCTCAAATCATCTCTCATAGTTGAAAAAATCGAAAATTTTCATCAACGAACACCAAATTATAACCAAAATATCTTCAGGATCTAGGAGGTCTCAGAAATAAACACGAATTGAACGAGTGATAAAAATAAACCAATGATAATAATCGCAAATTTTTTAAAATAATTAAAATTACGCGCTTTGTAAAAAATATGCCCCTTCGTGACATTGTGGAAATATATCAAGTAAGTGTCAACTGTTCCTAAATATCTAACCAAACATAACTGCATTAAAAAACCACAATTTTACTGATTAACCAACGCCAGCGCACTTTTCATAATGATTACGCCTTATTTTCACTACATAAATAATTTCTAATTTGCTATTGTATCGTTTAGAAACAGATTCTTATGTCTTCTGCCTGTTGACGTCGTTCAATTACACAGTATTTTCAAGTTCAACGCAAGATTTAAACACAAGACTCGAGCATCAACAGGTATGCGTTTATTGGCCACTTCTAATCGTACTGTATTTATTTACGATAGTTTCAGTACACATCGGTTATCGAATGAAGGAAATACCACTGGAAATTCACCCTAGTCAAAAATTACACCAGATTAACGATCAATCATTCGACACAAAATGCAAAAAAAATTCCACTCTGATTTGCCTACACAAGCTGTCGATACCGGCTCCAGATTACTAAGCGCTAAAATCCATTAACAGGTTAAAGTTCATACGAGATAAGGGAACGTGATAACAGCACGTGATTATTCTTTTCATTCTATAAAGCGTATGATCTTACACTATCTCGAACAATCACCAATCTATTTTTACTCGTATCGGTCGAACTCGAAAAAGGTAACCGATTTGGACAAATTTTAACCTGCTTTTTCTCATTCCTACGTTCAGCTATGATAATCGTAGTAATATTTCTCGTCGCTATTCTCATTTCCGCGATGTTCTTCGAATGTAACATTTTTTGCGGCGTTTATCTCGCGGTTGTCGAATTGTTTCACATGTTACGTAAAAAATTTAGTTGTAAAAATGTACCCGAAGAATTATCAGAATCGTCGTATGTGATATTTGAATTATTATTTTTAAATTTTTGACTAATCTAATTATTTACTCTGGTTACAGATCTACTTTTGAAAGTTTCATCTCTGGGAGTACCCTACGAAAAGACGACGAATTAGATAACTGCTCAGGTATGGTGACCGAATCAGTCCAAACCAAGTGTAGTTCTAATCCTCGAGAATGTCGTGTTTTAACTTTGGAAAACGATCAGCATCAAGAAGCTACTATTTATAGACTGGAAAAAGGTGAGTGAAAAGTTTCAACTTTCATTTGAAGTTTGTACCAAGATTTGATAAAACTGTCGATATTTTGAGTTAAAAATAGTAACAATTTTGCGATCAATTACGCAAATTTATTCCTATTTTGATAATTCGAATTGATACCTGTTTCAAATCGAGCTGAAATTATAAATTTATTTAATATTATCTGTGGTTTTTGTTCTGTAGAATGGTGCCTAGAATTTCGTCTTGGTCCTTCGTTATTTGGCCACCAGGTTAAAATATTCACCAACGTTCCAGCAGATGGACAACAATTCGATAGGAAAACGTATAAAGTGTTGGGATGGAGCAATCCTTCAGCTAGTGATGATTCATTGGTGGCTCAAATAACCATGAAACAAGCTGGATCTTACCATTATTACTTTCAATTCGATAATAGGTGCAAATTTGATCACATTTTAGAAATTATTTCGAAAAAATATCACTTTTAATGTTATTTTGCAGCCCAAAAAAACGAGGTTCCGGATACTTCATCGTTGATCCAGTTCTGCCCTTTGGAGACGAGACACTTTCGCTGGATTGCATCCAATGTGTAACCTACCTAACGAAAAATCTCGGTCCATTTAGTGCATGGGAGAAAAAATTACTCGTAGCTAAGGAAACCGGTTACAATATGATACATTTTACTCCGATCCAAGTTGGTATAATAATTTCCTAAAAATCTCTCTCGAATGGGATCTGACGAATAAAAATTTTTACAGGAATTAGGAGCTTCCCAATCAGCCTACAGTTTACAAGATCAATTGAAAATAAACTCCAAGTTTACCGATCAAAAATATCCCACATTGGATATCAAAGATATTACCACTTTGACCGATAAATTGAGAAAAGAATGGAAAGTGAGTGAATCTGTTGGAAAAAACTTTCCACCTTTTACGTCCAATAATAATTTACATTTTTGTTTTCCTCAGATGCTGAGTCTTTGCGATATCGTACTGAACCACACAGCAAACGAAAGTACATGGCTACAAGAGCATCCAGAATGCACCTACAACATGATCAATTGCCCCTACTTAAAACCTGCCTATCTATTGGACATGACGTTATTTAATTTCAGCCTGGAAGTATCCAAAGGTTTATGGGAATTGAATGGCATACCGGAGATAGTATGCAACGAAGAACACCTCAGTGTAAGTGACAATAAAAAATTACGCAATTTGCAACGTTTCAAAAAACTCGTACGTACGTAGCTGTCAATCTACCATCGATGTCATTTCGTTATAACAATGGTCGCGTTGCATTCGATACATTGTCTTATCACGCGATATACGAATCGCATTTCGAACCCGAACATGCCTATAAATCATAACACAGAGCTGCGTGTCGTATTTACATTTAATTAGCCAGGAGCACGAGCGATTTGTACTTAGACTTTCATCACGATAGTTTACACCGTCTCTATCTCCGGTTTCTTCGCTTCGATGATTTATAGGTTTTTAATTAACGATTTTTTTTTCTTTTTTGCCTCTTCGTTCTACGTACAGCATTTTTCACGTTCGTGTTGAATTCATCGATAGAACGAGAACATTCCCGAATACAGGACCAGATTACATCCTAATTTAAATTTCATCACCGTTCAAGGTCATAGACGCCAAAAACGACCTAAAAACTAGATAGAAGCCGTCTCTCGTACTCGTATAGTTTTCCTAAGCGAGTCGATTAAGCGTTAAAATTCACTAATTGCGTGAAGGATAAGGAGCACTGAGGTTTGTTTCCTGGCTGATTTTTTTCATCGGATTGAAAAAAATAGATATGAGAATGCTTATGAAACGGTGAGGTGGGAAAATTGAAAGTGAAAGGGATGGGTGTTCGAATTAGTCAAATTTTTCTAGAAACACGAAGTCGTATACATTTTTGATTTTCAATTTAAGCGAATGTTACTGAACTTTTCCTCCTGTAAGTATGCATTAGTTATACTTAGTTTCCATATTAGCAATTTTTTATTTAAAAAAAAAAATGAATTGTGTATGTAATTACCACGAAAGGGGAAGGCACGCGAGAGGGGTAATATTCCTCGATTTCATTTCAAAATAAGGTACTTGCATGAATTTTACGGTTTGGTATTTCAATTAAAAGTTTTATGAGACGAAAAATTGAAAATTTTTGTATTTCGAAAAAATTAAAACATTCATTCAGTCCAAAAAATTTAAACATTTTTTTATTTTAAAAAAACAAGAAGAGTTTTTTCTTAAAAAAATAAAAAAATAAAAAAATTGAAACAAAATTTGGATTTTTTTCCTTCAAAAATTTGAGAAACTTTATTCCATATTCCAGTAAAATTCAGAAATCTTTTTCCAGGAAAAATTTGAAAAAATGTGTTATTTTTATTCCAGAAAAGTGACATTTTTTCTACATTTTTTTTATTTCATTTTTTTCAAAAAGGTTGAAATGAAAAATTGGAATTTTTATTTGAGAAATATTTTGTACTCCAAAAATTGAAGAATGTATTTATTTCAAAAGAACTGAGAATTTTTTCAAAAAAGTAATTGAAAAAAAAAGTTTTGTACCTTACTCAAACAAAAATAAGACGAAAAACGTAGATAGGTTTTTTTCGAAACCTTGAGATTTTTTTCCATTTTACCAAGTAGTTTTTATTTTAAGAAAATTTTCTCCTCCAAAACCTCGAAAAGTATTTTTCACTCCAAAAATGATTGGATTTTTTGTAAATAAATTTGAAAAAATTGTGAGTACCTCAGTTTAAAAAAAAGATACGTACTCAGGTTTTTTATTCCAAGAAAAAAAAATTCTATAAAAAATGTAAACATGATTTTTTTTCAAAAATGTTGAGTTGGAAATTGATATTTTTTTCTAAAAAAATTAAGATTTTTCCCAAAAAAATTGAACAACATTTTTATTTAGACATATCTATTGAACAATTCGTTTTTTTTCGAAAAGTTAAAAAACTACCCACTTCAAAAAAAATGAAAAATGCTGAGAACTTTTTTATTTTGAAAAATTCAGAAATACTCCTCCCAAAAGTTTGAAAAAATTCCTGCATGAGACATTTTTTCTTCCAAAAGTTTGAGTCAACTCCTGAAAAGTTTAGATTTTTTTCTACAAAAAATTGGAAGTTTCTTTTTCAAAAAAGTCAAGTTGAAAAATTAGGATTTTTCTCTCCAAAAAATTGAGATTTTTTTTTCTCGAAAAAAGAATTTGAAAAAAATTAAAAGATTTATTTATTTTCAAAAACTGATAATTTTTTTTACAAAAATAATTTTCTTCAAAAAAATATGATTTTTTGTAAAAAAAAATCCGCCAACAATTGAAAAAATGCAAGTTTTTTTTGGGTAAAAAAAATTTTTCAAAGAGATTTTGAGATTTTTTCAATAGAAAATAATTATTTTGTTTTCAAGATGAGTTTTAAAAAATTGGAATTTTTTTCTCCAATTATTTGAAAAAATATTGTTTCGCTCCGGCTAAAAATGAAAAAAAAAATTCCTCAAAAAAAAAATTGAATAAAAAATTGATTTTCTTTCTCCAAAAAATAGAGTGCCCCCCCCCAAAAAAAAAAAATTGAGATTTTTATCCAAAAGGTGCTAAAAATTGATACCTTTTTCTTCCAAAAATTTGCGGAATATTTTTATTTTAAAAAATCGAGTTTTCTGAGAAAAAAGAAAAATTGAAGCTTTCTTTTCTTAAAAAGGAAGCTAAAAATTATTACTCTAAATAAATTGGTAATATTGATTTTTTTTCGAAGGCTCAAAATTTTTTTCAAAAAGATTTGTTCAAAAAAAAGTTTTTATTTGTTTGAAAACATTGAGATATAGATACCTATTCTTCTCCCCCTCCCCCCCCCCCAAAAAAAAAATCCAAGAAAGTTCATAAATTTTTTTCTCAAAAATTTTGAGGAATATTTTAATTTTAATCAAGTTGAAATTTTTTTCTACACAAAAAACGATTTTCTTTTCTCTTTGAAAATTGGAGAAATACTTTGTACTTCAAAGGAATTGAGTGATTTAAAAAAAAAAGTATTCTACAAAAAATTAATAGGGATAAAAAAAAGAAAAAGAAAAAGAAACAAAGGCCTATTTTTTTTCAAACATTTAGATTTTTTCCTCAAGTTTTTCAGAAAAATTTTTACTTATCCATGAAAAATTGAATTACCTATCAGTTTTTTTCCTCAAAAAAATAAATTATATAATTTTAATAATTTTAAAAAAATGAGACAGCAAATTAGAATATTTTTCCCAAAAAAATTGAGATTTTACTCTCCGAAAAAGTAAAAGGGTTTCCTTCGAAACTATCGAAACTTTTTTTTTTAAATAAAAACTTATTCCTCTCAAAAAACTCAGAATTTTTTTCTCAAAATGAATTGAAGGATTTTTATCGAAAATTATTTATAAAATATTAGTTCTCTAAAATTTATTTAGTAATATTTTTCTTCAAAAGACAGTTTTTAATTCGTTTGCACAGAACCTTTTTCGTAGAGCTTGAAAGAAACTGAAATAAAAATTAAATGCTCATTATATTTCGGTGAACTGGTCCTCGAAATATCAGCATTGTAAATTTTCAACCCCCTCTAGCACATTAAGTACCTACACTAGATACGTAAAATTCGTACAGAATTTTTTTTGTAGCTCTTAGAAAAATCTAAAATGAAGGTAATATGTTTATTTTTTTTCAGCGAACCGGTTCTCAAAAGTTTTATAATCATTCAAAAAAAAAATTACAAATTTTTAAATTTTGAATTCTGCCTTTTTTACAGCCTTTCTCTCGTAACTGAATGGGCATTTCCCGCCTTTTTTTTCAAGTACTCAAACAAACGACAGTTATAAGCCTGAAATAACATAAAAGTAGCCCAATATGTGGTAAAGTATTCCCCTCCTTACAACTTCATCCCAATCTACAAACCCAATCTTTTATTCCAATTACCTACAACCATAGGTACAATCCCTTTAACCTCGATTTCCATTGCTAACCCCCCTCAAACCGATACAACCACGAGCGGTCATTACACCCAGAATGTACCTAACATCTGTACGTACCTCTACGTACATCTCTTTACGATAAGTCAATATTATCACCTGCCCTGTTTCAAAAACTCTGTCGTACGCGTATTTTTCTACATCATCGAATATTATCACCGTCTCATAGACGTGCCTGGGTAAAATATGTAAACTCGTCGCTTATCGAATACATAAACAATCAATGTACTCCACCTTTATGACCTAATTACAAAAAAAAATAAAAAAAAGCTCCGGAGAGTCGACCAGGTTTATGAATTTTTTACAAAGAATGTTCACCTTTGGTGGGATATTCCAGCGAGACCCATTTTTCTTTAAAGAAGGGTGACTTTTAAAGAGGGTTGTCTTGTACCTTTTGACGTATACTTTGATCTTTAATAATTTTCGTATCAGTTTCGAATTCGTTATACTTTCGGCACGAGGGGGGAGGCGAATTTTTCGTCGAGTTGGTTAAATTTTTTAGTAGAACACATAAACTTAATGACTCTCTCGAAACTTCGTCGACCAAAGTAATTATTTACTAATCCCAAGTTTTTATCGTACCGTTGCATGAAACGGTTGTATTTATAACCTCGACGTCTCTAAAATAAAAAAAATAAAAATTGTACAAATTAATAAAACATCATTGAAATACTTTATTAAGTACAAAACTGGAATACGAGATAAAATGAAGAAAAAAAAAGGAAGAAAAAAATTCACATTAATTCTATACATTTAAAAAATTTTCTCAATATCGTACAATTTTTTTCTAATCGATAATTTTTTTTTTTTTTTCATTATACGAATAACCAGTATCCCTAGACCCCTTGGCATAAAATGCCGTTAAATATTTGTAAAAGTATGTAGTAATTTGGCGCGTTAAATGAAGTGTGTAAGTGTATAAAATTCATCTTACGTAGATAAAGAGCTGCTTAAAGTATTAAATAATAATCTATAACAAGTACATCGACGTATTGGACATGAAAGAAAAAGAGAAAGTCCGAATAACGTATAAACGTGTCCGAATTCGTTCTAATCGTTTAAAGTGGTTGAAGGAAAAAAAAATAGAACTAAGGGTGTGATGTAACGGTAATACTTTTGTAAAGTCGAGCTCGATATTTTTTCCCTCAAAAAGAAACTAGATTTTTATCTTGAGATAAAAACTCATTGGTAAAAAAAATTAATTTAAAAATTTCAGGTCGTATTCGTGGACGAGATTTTTAATATGGGATAATTTCTCGTGCAAGTATTCGAAACGTAATTTAGCAGCTTGAAATTTTTTGCTGGATTTAAAGTCTTGATAGTTTTTAAGAATTTCTTGTTCTATTTTCGCATACTTGGGTGTGCCTTTTTTGTGCTGTCTGAGAGACTCGCCGAGTTGAGCGAATTTATTACTAATCGTGTCTATTTCTTCGTGCACTCGTTTGTATTCTTTGAATATGGTATTGAAGTCGGACTTGTAACGACGTCTCTGTTCCATGGTTTTAATGGTAACGTACTCCTTCATGTATTTGGGTTTTTGGTATTTGTTATCCGGAGCTGGATGCAAATCGGGTACTTTGGGAGGCGAATAGAACGACTGCAGTGGTTCTCTGTGGTCTAACGAAGGCGCAGACGAATCACCGTTACGATCCGGAGCCGGCTGAGGACTGGTGACCACGACTGAGGGGATTGGTTTGGAGTGTTCGGAGTCTTGACGCGAATCGGGCGAAAATTGAAAGATACTGTAGGGTTTTCGTGGCTGATCCGAGTTAGGCTTCGAGTCTGAGGAGTCCGGCGAGTCGGGCGAATACTTGGTATGGATGAAGGGTTTCGTCGGTCTGTCTGGGGCTGATTTGGCAACGTTTAGTTCGTCGAAGCAGGCGTTGTTACGCGAGTGAGCATTTTCTTCGGGTTTGACTGAGACGGAGCTGGGTTCTGGTTTGACGAAGTGCGAAATTCGCTGGCGTTTGGTTTGGAAACCGTCGACGCCGTTGAAGTATCCAGGTCTTTTGTAGGTACTCGAGGGAGATTTATCTAACGAAGGAGTTGTACTGTTCGGATTCGGCGAATGGTTCGAAGTGATCGAGATACCGCTGTCGCTGCCGCTGGGCGAAGTCAGGTTGCACGATTTGACTCGTTTAATTTGCTGCTTCTCCAAATCCGTGTAAAAATACCAGTCTTCTTGTACGTCGTTCCAGGCGTGTTTCGAGAGGTGATAGACGTTATCGCGTAATGTCGCCACCGCAGCTAGAATTTCAGATAAATTCGACTTATCACATTTACGTATTCCGTCTTTGTCTAGAGCTGATATCAGTTGTAGCTTATTCAGAGGTCGTAAAGCTAATAAATGGATGATACGATCTTTCAAAGGTTTCCTAATTATACTAGCTGCGTTCAGTTTCGAAGGCAACGAACTGGTAACAGGACGACCTTTATTTCTAACCATATTTGTCTCTGGCACACTAATTATTTTACTATCTTCCGGAGTGGCTGCAGCTTGCGACGAAGGCGGCGTCAAAGATGCAGATTTTGGAAGCGAAGGAAGCGTCGGGTTAGGTTTGGGTAAACGATCGAGCCTACTGCGACGATTAACCTGCGGCGAATTTCGATCCAAAAGCACGGTACAGTTTTTCCTTTGTTCTTGTTCTATGGCAGCCATACGTTTCTTGGTCGTTTCGTAAACGTCTTCGTTGGCGTGTACTCTCAGTCTACGCGTTAATTGTCCTAATTTCACTAACTGCTTGTTGCCTTTTCGATGCTGGATGCATTCAAGGCGGCCTTGCCTGCCTTGCATTATCTCGTTACTGGTTACGTTAAATTTAAATTGAGCCAATTTCTCCGGCTCAGTGCCATCTTTTTGGAAAGTTGGTATTAATAAGCGTCCTTCGTCGTTGTCGAATTCTATCACTGGTGAGTCGCATTTATCCATGTTTTTCATATAATTATCTAATGCGCGCAGCGCCGAATCGGTCAGCTTCACGAATAACATCGACTTCTCCTCGAAAACGCTTTTCTTCTTAATCAACGTATACTCACCAGACGTTAACATAGCCATTTTTTCCAGCCTAAAGTTTGTTCGATGCTGGGCCCTATGCCCGTGCGATCATTCGCGAAATTATTCACCGTACAACGTCGAAGCGACTGTTCGCCTTTGTTTTTTAAACCATCGCGAAACTATTTCTACTCACAAGATTTTATACTGATCGAGTTTTTTTCCTCTTTATTCAAGTTAATGACGTGAAGAACATTCTGAATCTGAACTTTTACTGATAACGTTGACCTCAGAGTCTAGGGACAGCTCCGCTCCTCGTTCATTTTGAATCATTTGCTCATATCATCAACTCAGTTCGTTCACTTAAAATTTGCAATGATTGCATTGCGTTATTTTGGTTATTTGCGTTAGGTATATTATTTTTAATTTAATTTTTAATTTTTATTGAATATACTATTTATTTTTATTGAATATACCATTTATTTTTATAAGACCACTTTTTCAGAATAAAAATTTTAAAATATACTAAAATGAACAAACAAATTATTTTTAATAAAAATAACTTTTCTTTGGGAAGGTAGAACAAGACGAACTGAACTAAAATAATTAGAACAATATGTAAAACATACTTAATTGTGATCAAAAATATTATGTTAATTACATTGACTACGTTTTCATTTGATACCCACATAATGTTTTAAATTTTCCATTTCAGTTTCAGTAGGCATAGTAAAACTTCAGTCAATCTTGCTTTTGAAGGGGATTTTTTTTCGAATTTGGCCAGATTCAGCATTTCCTACTGAAGCAAAAATGGGTATTTTCTTTTTACTCTTATACCAAAATTTTTTGGAGAGATCGGCGATTTCATCGAGGCTTTTCATAATTATTTTTTCTTAATTTTTCTCATTAAAGCATGTCATCATCACATTTGCTATCTAAAACACCCATTATCCTACGTCATTTTTGAAATCATTTTTTCTTTGAATACTTCAATTAATTAATGTTTTTCCTTGTTATTTTATCGTTGTGAAGTTTGTTGAGAAAAACTACGCATGTCTTACTTGTTCTAATTATTATTTTGGTTAAGTTCGTCTTGTTCTACTTTCCCAAAGAAAAGTAATTTTTATTATAAAAATTTATTTGTTCATTTTAGTGTAGGTATTTTAAAATTTTTATTCTGAAAAAATGTTCTTATAAAATTAAATAGTATATTCAATGAAAATTAAATTAAAATACCTAACGCAATGCAACCATTGCAAATTGTAAGTGAACGAACAGAGTTGATGATATGAGCAAATGATTCAAAATGAACGAGGAGCGGATCTGTCCCTAGACTCAAGTTAACGTCGAACCGAGTACGTTGAAAATTTTAACGGTAATGTTTCCACATCAACTAGCGCTCCTATCGCCGGTTAAACCAAACTATTGCTGATTTCTGCCCGGTAACAGCGTAATTACCGGTAATTTACTGTAATTAACGAATAATAACGCTGTTTCCGTATTTTTTATACGTCTTTGCTTGGTAGTGCACGTCGAACACGTCGAAACGTTATTTTATGTAACGTATCGACATAGCTAGATTGGTGGCATTTTTGGGCTGGCATTTTCTAGGACACATGACGCTTGAACGCTTGAATTTCCGGTTGATGGAAGTAGATCAAACTACTTTCGGCGACAGGGTCGGAGAGAAATTTTTTCTCAATGGGTTTAATATGAATGAGAGTATGGAATGGATGTGGATACCGATCCGAGGTGGGGATGATGTTGAAATTAGTGACCAAATTTCAGTCAAGCGAATAATTCTCGCAGATACGGTGTGAGTTTAGATAGAAGAGAGAATAATGCATAGGTGCACCTTGGTGATTTTTTTAAATGAGCGTATTAATTTATTGTGTAGTACAGACTATCTCCTTTCTATTGATTCAATTTTATTCAAGTTTTTCTCTTCGATAATTTATCGAATGATTTATTAGAAATATAATATTATGGATTATGGATGGAATTAGGAGAAACAATCTAATGAACTTTTACTTTCATTTTATTTTTTCTCAGGGATTTTTTTTTTTCGTCAATACAAAATATTATTCATCATTTTTTGAAATTTAAATATTGCATTGTTTAATTTCAGGCCATCAGATACGCCCTACTAGAGAAAGTCCTACCGAAAGTGAAAATTGAAGAATTATACATCGTCGACGTAGACACCTTGGTAGCAGAATTTTTACAAAAATGTCGCAGTCTACCGCCACCTTCGTCGAACCTAACCAATGTCATAGAATTGCCCAATTTGAAAGTAATTCAAGACCGAGAATTTCGCCGAAAGCGTTCAACGGTCGATATGAATTTAGCTCTACAACTCTACAACACGTTCCGGTTTGTTTGCTTCAGGATAACGATTTAATTAATTAATTTTATTCTTATAATGAATTATGGCCTGGGCCATTGTCCAGTGTCCATTATGCATTTTTTTTGCCCAAATACGTACATGCACAATATGCATTTAAACATGAGAAAATTATGCATATTTTTTCACAGAATGTACTCTCCATCCTCAATCATTTTCCTAGAACATTTTTTACGGGAGTCAAATCTCAAAAGATTTTTTTTTTGAAAAAGTCAATTTTTCAAAATTTGTTTGAAAAAAAATTCTCTTGGAAATTATCAGTTCTTTTTTGATATAATTTTTTTGATTTTTTTTTCATAACTTTCTCAAAAAAAAAAATTTGACACCAACTTAATAATTTCTCCAAAAAATTCTCTTTTGATTTTTTTTTCAAAAGTAAATTTTTCAAACTTTTCATGAAAAAAAAAATGCAAATTTTTAATTTTGCCAAAAATTGGCCAAATTTTTTTCGAAAAGAAATACTTATTTCAAAAATTTCCAAGATTAAAAAAAAAATCAGTCATTATTTTTACACTTTTTACATACAAAGAATCCTTGAAATATTTATTATTACTATACCTATAGATATTATTATTTTTTTTTAAAGAAATATTTCAAATTTTTTGTTGAAAAATTCAAAATATTGTTTTGAAAAGCACAAACATTTTTTCAAACATTTATTTTGAAAAAAAATAATAAAATTCAAAAAATCGCCAAATTTTTTTTTTTTTTAATTTAATTTTTCAATTTTTTATAGAGAATCCTCTATTTTTTTTTTTTTTTTTTTTTTTTTGAAAAAAAGACAAGAATTTTCTGAAAAAAAATCATTAATATAATTGAAACTTCAACATGAGCTTTAATTAATCATAAATGAAAATAAAATAAAGATAATTTTATTAAAAATAAAATGAAAAATAATATTAAAATTCAAAATTTCAATTTAATTAAATATAATGCTCATCAATTTTTTCTTTAAATTTCACACAAAAAAATTTTTAATCAAATATCTCAAAACTTTTTTGAAAAAAATTCAAAAGTACCATCAAAATACCTGTACTTTTTGAAAAATCCATGAAAAATCTTCGGAAATTTTTTTTGGAAGAAAACAATTATTTCAAAATTGCCCTGAAAATTTTTTTGAAAATTCTTTTTTGGGGCAATATTACCTATTAGGTACAAAGAATCACTTTTTTTAGAGAAATAATTAGAAAGTATTTTTAAAAACTTCAGAAGCTCTATCAACATATTTTTTCAAAAAAAAAAAAAAAAAACACAAAGAAATTTAGAAATAATTTTTTTGAAAGGAAATATTTCTAAAATTTCCTAAAAAATTCAAGTCTTCAGTCAACGTTTTTTCAATAGAAATCCACAAGAAATTGTCAAAAAATTATTATCAACTTTTTTTTTTTAATAATCACGAAAAGCCTTCCAAAAAATTGTTTTGGACAATAAAGATATGTAATTATTTCAAAAATTTCCCGAAAAAAATCAAATATTCTGTCATTAATTTATTTTCCTCTAATTTTTACAAAAAATCTCCTGAAAATTTCTATTGTTGCAAAGAAAAATTCTAAGGCCCTATAAGTATCAATTTTTCAGAATTTACAAGAATCCCCTAAAAAAAAATTAAAGGGAAATACCTATTTAAAATTTTTTGAAAAAAAATCAAAAGTCCTATCAAATCAAATAATTAAATATATTTTTTCATTCCTCAAAAAAATAAAGTGTTTTCTAAAAGAAAATTTCAAAATTTTTTTGGGAAAAAATTTAAATATTCAATAATTTTTTTATAGTATTACACGAGCAGATAAAAAATGGTTTTGAGAGGAAATATTTTATTCCCCGAAAAAAATTGTTTTTTTAATTTTGCGAAAAATCGCTGAACAAAATTTTTTTTTAAATGAAATACTTATTTCAAACTATAAAAAATTTCCTCATTTTATTTCAGTTTTTACAAGTATCTTCTGATTTAGTTTTGGAAAAAAATATTTCAAATTTTTTCTTAAAAGATTCAAAGGCTCTAGGTATTATTTTTTAAATTTAATTTACGAATTGAATTTTATAGAATTGTTTGAAGAAAAAAAAATTAAAAAGAAATATCTCAAAATTATTCTGAAAAAAAAAATCAAAACTTCTATTAAAATATATTTTTTAATTCCTCAAAAAACCCTTTAAAAAAGTTTTCCAACAGAAATTTATTTCAAAAAATTTTCTGGAAAAAATTAAAAAATTAAATCAATTTTTTGATTTGTAAAAATTTTATAAAGAAGTGTTTTGAAAGAAAATAAGTACCTAGACTGAAAAAAATGGATTGTAATGATTCTGGGTAAAACACAGTAAAATTAGGATACGTCTCCAATTTTAGACTCATTACGGTTTTTGAAAATTCGTTTTTTCAGTGTATTTTTAAATTTTCTCAAAAAATCTAAAGTCTTCTGATTTTTTAATTTTGCAAGAAATCGTTCAACAAAATTTTTTTGAAAGGAAATCTTGTTCAAAGTATAAAAAAAGTTCATCATTTCATTTCAATTTTTACAAAAATTATCCTTCTGAAAGAAATATCTCGAAATTTTTTTGCGAAAAATGAATTTTGGGGGGCGTTTTATCATGTTGATCCCTCAAATTGGCTTAGGGATCCCAAAACTCTATAGTAGTTTCAGTTTAAGTTTCTGATGTGTCTTTTGTAGGTTTCGACCTTTGGCAGTACTAGCCTCTTTTATTAGCATTACAACACAGAAGCTCTACGATAAGTTATCTTCATTGATTTTTAATTATTTAGGAATGTACCATACGTTCGTCGATATTAATACGATATAAGCAGATAAAGATTACACCATCGTTCTCTGATACCCAAAAGATATACTAAACGAACTTTTTTAATCAAATTAGTTTCATTAGTTGCTAATCGCATTTAGGGGTGCACGTAGTAACACCAAGCCTCAAAAATTAACTCTCTTCCCATCTATTTGGAGTGACTTATGGAAAATTGACCAGTTTTGTGAAAAAAAATACGTCCACGAATTTTGTCGAGTTGTGGTATATACCTATTCGAATTTGCTATACTCGATAGCCATGAATCCGAGCAAATTTTTGTTGTGTTTAATTTTATCTCTTATTGCGAGTTGTTCTACTTCGCGATCGGAAAAAGAATATTCGGATTTTTCAAAACCGCTCGGATGGTCCCTGGGAAACGAAACTCAAACGACCGCTTCATCTGCAACCTCAATAGGAAACTTGACAGTTCTCCAACAACAGGAAAACGATTCAAAGTTCGAAAAGTTTACTACTTCCAGAACTACTGCGAACATAACGGATTATAGCAAGGCTTATTATGACTTACTCGTAAAAATAGGTCTAAAACCGTCCAAATGTCACGAGGCCCAAGTATCCCTCATTTCGTATTACATCAATAGGGCACGCTTTTCATTACACAATACTGATGGAGATTACTGCACTTCGCATTCTTTTTTCAAGAAGTACTTCAAGCGTGAAATTAAAAAACTTTACTACATTTACACGCTTACCAGTAATCCCTTCTCCAATGTCATTCCAACAACCAACTTCACCGTATCATGGACACCAGAAAACATGGGACAACAGAATGGAACTTTGAGCCGATTCAACAAATGGTTATGGTTTTTGCATACTGTGTCAAAACCAAAACCCTACACTTTTACAGATGCTAGTCTTAAATTTTGGGCACAGCTTGCAACAGAATTTAATGAAGAAGGCTGCGATGCCGTATGCGTTGCAATACTTGTTACATTAGCTTTCGACGAAAGTAAGCAAAAAGCTAATCTGAAACCTCTGATGCATGGAATGGTAAAGAGAGATCCTAAAATATTGGAAGATTTTCATACAATGTTCAAAAACTGTGTGAACATTTTCTACGACGAATTAAAGAATGGAACGCATTCAAATATCCATCCTGCTGAGGAAACCGACCCTGATCCTGCAAAAATCGCATTTCAATATCGTAGTACGGTTGAATACCCTAGGGAGAAATTAATCGGTGACATCATGGAAGACAAGTCGGTAAGACAGACTGATCAGACTGATAATAATCTTAATGTAGAAAATTACGATTACGTAAATCTGACTGCTTGGAAGGGAACTAATTACAGCGATGAGATTTCCGAATGGAATCAAAATATAAGATCCTTGAGATGCTACCATAGCATAAACACTGTTACCAAGTATTATGAAAAAAGGTACATTTTGGACGTACCCGATGACTTGAAATATACAGATCTCATATACTGCGAGTACCAATCTCAATTCAATAACGACCAAGCAGTCGCCATCGATCGAGTACTTTGCAAGTATCTAAAGGGCTATAGTTCATTCCTGCAGCATTCAAATGCTCCTCAACAATCATCCAACACGACTGACGAATCAAACGGTTCGATCTTTAGCTGGACAGCACGACTTTTATGGTTTTTGGACATTCTAAGCCAGTGTTCACAAATCACGAATCCGGGACTCGAGTTATGGAGGGAGTTAATCGAAGACTTCGAAAAGAATATGAACTGCAACGTTGTATGTTTAACGCAACTGATTTCGTCGAGTAAGAAAGAACACTTTGAAAGATTTTGGAACTGGCAGGGATTTGAAATGGCCCTGATTCTCATGTTGACGAATTCGAATTCGATATGGAATTCGCTGAAAAGCCCAACCAAATGGAAAAACTACAAGGCTATATGAAAGAATGCATCGTAGAATCTTATGCCAAATCGAATTTAAACTTTTTGAAATCTTCCAATTATATTGATAGGATTAAGAATTCAAAATATGCTAAATTTTATGAAAATTTTAAAAAGTCATAATGTAAATAATTTTCAAAATCTGGCCAAAATTTCTAATTTAATAATTTTTAGATTTTACATTTTTAATAAATTTTTGGAATCGGGGTTATTTCTTTATTTTTTTTTGCATTATTCTTACTTTCAGATTTCTTCCACAAATGTTTTCAACAATTTCTTCAAATAGGCGAGGTGAAAATATTTTCTTAGCGAAAAAAGTTGAATCATAAAATGTTCAAAAATAAGTTAGATAGAAATTTGATAAAATATGTGGTTTGACCAGAAATTTCTTAAGAGTGAAATTCGGCATATTATAATCATTTTTGATGAAATAATAAAATCAAAAAAAAAATGAATGCAGTATTTCAAAAAATCAAAGATTTTAATTTTTTTTAAATTCAAAATGGAATCGATGATAAAAATGGAACTTGAAAAAATGAAAATTATCAAAATTAAAAAATCATACAATAATGAAAAACATTTGAGTTTGCCAATTATAATTTTTTGAAAATTAATTGGTATATCAAATGTAATAGTAAATATTCAGCAATAGTTAAAATGTCAAAAACTGCGAAAAATTCAAAGTTTTATGGCATTTTTTGTGAGATTTCAGATAATTTTTCAAAATTCCTAATGTTTAAAATTAATTTTATTGATTTTTCTTACAAAACTGCTAAAAACTCAAAATTTTATTGCTAGTTTATGTGAGATTTCGGAAAAAATGTCAAAATTTCCAATATTTAATTTTTTTTTTGATTTTTCTTACAAAAACTGAATAAAATCTCCTAAAAATTCAAAAGATTTTTTTTTTTTCGAAAATCCCCCCAAAAAAATATAAAGTAATTTGTAAAGAATTTTTCATAAAATAGCGAGAATTCTTCATAAAATTTAGGTACCTAAGTACCTAGGTAGTAGGTACCTGATTAAAATTTCCACAAAATTCCAAAAAAAAAATTATTACAATGGTTAGGTAATAAGCACATAAAAAGAATTAATACAAAATTGAAACAAAAAATAATCACACAGTTTCTGAGAATACGAGAAAAATTTTCAGAATAATAAAAATTTTACATAAAATCCCAAAGTATTCAAAAAATTCTCAGAATGTTTGACAAAATGTCTAAAAGTCATCAATTTTTTAAAATCACAAAATTCCCAAAATCCGGATTTGCATTTTGGATTTTAAATCTTTTTTTGTTGTTTAGGTTTGTTGTTGCACTTTCCCCCAAATGAAGTTGAAAACATTTTTACTCATTATTTTTACTTCGAAAAAATTGAAAATTTTACTTATTACCTACCTAAATACTAATTCAAAAAAATATATACTTAGATATATTTTTATTGTAAAAAAATAAGATTTTTTTCAAAAGAATTCAGGTTTTTTTCTCTCCGAAAAAATAGAAAAATCATTAAATTCAGAAAAAATTAAGAGATTTTCTTTTCCAATTTTTTTTTAATAAATAGGTAGTTTGAAACTCGGCGCTTCGTCAGGAGGGCAAAGTCCTCCCTTGACCCCCCCCCCCCCCTGATTGGCTCTATTTCCACATTACGTTTGAAAGTATGAAACGTAGTATATGCTTTTACTCTGTGACGAAATGTATAAAAGTCATGAATATTAATTTCCATAAAAATTTAAAAATCATGACAAAATGTCTTAAATGTGTAGAAAATATTTCTAGAAAAAAAATCAATTTTCAGAATGTCTGACAAATAATGTTTAAAATTCATAAAATTCCTAAATTTCAAGTGTCATAATGTCTGAAAAAAATTGTAGAAAATTTTTATAAGCCATAAAATTTAAAAAAATAAAAGTCATGACATAATGTCTAAAAGAATGTCTGACAAAATGTCTAAAATTCATCAGAAAATGATCAAATAAAAGTCACGAATAGTCACGAATATTAATTTCAGAATGTCTGACAAAATGTCTAAAAAATGTCTAAAAGTCATCAAATTTCAAAAAATTTACAAGTTTCAAAATGTCTGACATAATGTCTAAAAAATCGAATTTATTAAAAATTTTCAAGTTTTTTTATGTCATCCAAACCTAACCTAATATAACCTAACTTAACCCAACTGTCGGATTTTTGGGTCGTTTTTTTCTATTTTGATCTCCGTAAAAGCATATTATACGATGCTAAAAAAATATCAAAAGTTTTCAGGAAAAATTAAAAAGTGCAATAAATTTTTTATTTGCACTTAATTTTATAAAAAATGTTTGTGAGAGGAAATATTTGAAATATTTTTCCGAAAAAATTAAGTCCATTGTTTTTTAATTCTGCAAAAAATCGCTGAACAAAATTTTTTTTGAAAAGAAATATTTCAAACTATATAAAATTTCATCATTTCAATTTTTACTTGATTTCGTTTTTGAAAGAAATATCTCGAAATTTTTCTGAAAAAAAAAAATCAAAAGAACTTATTTCAAAAAAATTTCTGGAAAAAATTAAAAAATATAATAAATTTTTTTGATCTACAAAAATTTTAGAAAGAAAGGTTTTGATAGTAAATATGAAAATTTCTTCGAAAAAATCAAAAGTCTTTTGTTTTTAAAAAATATTATAACAAAAAATCGCTCAACAAAATTTTTTTGAAAAGAAATATTTCAAAGTATAAAGAATTTCATCATTTTATTTCAATTTTCACAAAGTATCCTCAGATTTTGAATGAAATATCTCGAAATTTTTCTGCAAAAAATGAATTTTAGGCTTAGGTATCCCAAAACTCTGCAGTAGGTTCAGTTTAAGTTTCTGATGTGTCTTTTGTAGGTTTCGACCTTTGAAAGTGCTAGCAATTTTTTTTAAGCATTACAACACAGAAGCTTTAGGAGTTATCTTCATTGATTTTTAATTATTCAGGAATGGATTACCACACGTAAAATGTCAATAACTTCGAAAAATTCAAAGTTTTATCGCAGTTTATGTGAGATTTTGGAAATTTTTTAAAAATTCTCAATGTTTAAAATTTTATTGATTTTTCTTACAAAAACTGGGGGGAAAATCTCCTAAAAATTCTGGAGAATTTTTTTTGGAAATCCAAAAATTTTTATAAAAGTAATTCATGAAGAATTTTTCATAAAGCAGCGTGAATTCTTCATACAACTTACCAGATTAAAATTTCCACAAAATTCCAAAAAAAATTATTACAAAATTAAAACAAAAAATAATCACAGTTTCTGAGAATAGATACGAGAAAATTTTTAAAAAATTATAAAGATTTTTTTATTGTGAAAAAAATAAGTTTTTTTTTTCATTATTTTCCCGAAAAAAAATTCAAAAATTCGAACATTTTTCTTTAATTTTACAAACAATTGTAAAAAAAGTTTTTTTGAAAGAAAATATTTCAAAATTTCTTGAAAAAATTCCAATTTCCGGATTCTATTAGTTGTTTATAGTTCAATTTTCACAACAAATCCAATACTTGATGATTTTTTTTTTTGTTCAAAAAAAATCAAAAGTTCTTTCAAAAAAATATAAAAGTTGATTTTTTCTTTTTCATTTTTCAGAAACGACTGCTTCGATGAAGAAACTCGATTACAAAAATGCGCTTCAGAATTCAAGTCTCGTTTAGATGCTTTAAATTCAGATTTGAAAAATACCTTCATAAATAATCTTACCGCTGGAATTGATAATTGTATCGCTGGTCTGAGGTATTTCAGAGTTCAGCCTGATGGGCCAGGTTTACGCGAAATATCGGCCAAGTCGCCATTATTTACGAGGTATATACTCGATATATTCTAAATAGGTACCTATTTATTTGCAAACGATTTCGAAATGATTTTAAAATTCTAATAATTTAGGTATTTCACCGATTACAACAACGAACCTTTGGAAGATCACATGAATACGGAAAAAGGTGCTTTTATAATGGCTCATAATGGCTGGGTTATGAATGCAGATCCTTTGAGGAATTTCGCTGACCCCGAATCCCAAGTATACCTACGTCGAGAATTGATCGCCTGGGGCGATAGTGTCAAATTAAGGTAAAACAAGTTGAAATTATTTTTTGGAATATTAATACGTACTAGAAGAAGTATTAAATTTCAAATTTTTTCCAGGTATGGAAATGGTCCAGAAGATTGCCAATATTTATGGAATCGTATGCGTCAGTACGTTGAACAAACTGTGCGAGCTTTTGATGGAGTTCGTTTAGATAATTGTCATTCTACTCCGATTCACGTTGCTGAGGTGCTTAATTTTACGATTATTATTTTTTATTTAAAAAAAATACTATATCGATTGGTCCACAAATTATCTTATTTTTTTTTAAATTTCAGTACTTATTGGACGCAGCTCGTAAGATCAGACCGAACTTATACGTGGTGGCTGAACTTTTCACCAATTCCGATTTCACCGATAATCTTTTCGTCAATAGATTAGGAATCACGTCTCTGATCAGAGGTAAATTAATCCCAGGAATAATTATTCGATTTAATAAAATCAATCACTCATCAAAAAAATTATTTCTAGAGAGTATGTCTGCCTGGGATTCGCACGAATTGGGACGTCTAGTACACAGATACGGAGGCGAACCGGTTGGAGCATTTATAAAGCCATTTTGCAGACCTTTGACGCCATCTGTGGCTCATGCATTGTTCTTAGACTTGACCCACGATAATCCCAGCCCCATTGAAAAAAGATCAGTGTTCGATTTATTGCCCAGCGCAGCTTTGGTGTCCATGGCATGCTGTGCCAGTGGAAGTAATATGGGATATGATCAACTAGTACCTCATCACGTGAGTTCCCAAAACATTTCACGAGCAAGATAACTTTTTTTTACGTTCATAATAATCTTATTTTTTCTTATTTTACCAGATTCATGTAGTTGACGAAACAAGAACATACATGGAATGGGGTAACGATCAAGTAATCGAGGATACAGGAATCGTCGCTGGTAAAAGAACTCTCAACGAATTGCACTATTTTCTTGGCAAAAATGGCTACAAACAGGTTAGACCTTTGATAATTATTTTTAAACTCAAATTTTCTTTGTTTTATAATATGTATTTTTTTTAAATCAATTTTTTAGCTTTTCGTGGATCAAATTAATCCGGATATCGTATGTGTAACCAGACATAACCCTGTTTCTCACGAAACCGTAATTTTAATCGCATATACCGCTTTTTGGTACCCTAACCCTTCAGCCACCGGAGAAGGTTTAGGTGTTACAGTGACAGGAAACGTTGAAAACGTTCTCTTGGAAGCGTACTTGGAGAATCGGTGAATATCTCACTCTATTTTTTTTTTAAATTTTCGTTTCAAATACTAACCAACTGTCTCATCGATTACACAAAATTTCAGAAGTGGAGATAGATACGCCAAGCATAATAATTTCTTGAAAAATAAACATTTAATAAATGGCTTGAACGAGTATAAATTAAACATTAAGAAGAATTTCGCCGCTAAGGACGTTTCGATGGTGGAATTAGTCAAACTTTCGGATAATTCTACCAGAGTCAACTTGACCAAGAATTTTAAACCCGGTTCAGTTGTATCTTTAAAGTAAGTACAGAAAGGATAAATAACTAATTTATTCGACACAAGATCATCAGGTGTAGGACCTGTTTTTTTTACATGGTTATTAAATTTTTAAATAATTTTAATTTCCCCCCCCCCCCAAAAAAAAAAAAATCAATGCAATAAAATTTTTGGAAAAAATTTTGATTTCTACAGTTTTTGTTTATTTATTCGTTGAATATTTGCAAAGATTTGCAATTTTTTATTTTTACGATTTGAATTTTTCTCACTCGTTGAATTTTTTACAAATTTTTAATTCGATAAATTTAGGGATATTTTATAATTTTACCGAATGCTTGTGAATTCTTTATTTAAAAAAATTAATTAGTTGAATTTTTACAAACGTTATTTTTTTACCTACCTATCATTTTAAAGTTTGAATAATTTTTTGATTTATTCATTTAAAAAAAAAAAAATAAGTATTTTTTACCATTTAATATTTAATTTCCTCCCTATTTCGACCCATTGAATTTTTTAAAGATTTCAATTTATTGCATTTTTGGAGATTTTATAATTTCATCAAATTTTTGTAAATCTTTCCTTCTAAAAAACAAGAACAACAACAACAACAACAAAACAAACTTACATTTACCGAATTTTTTACAAATTTTTAGCAAACGAATTTTGTAGTATCTATTTTTTGATTTTGTAAAAAAATATTTGTGAATAAAATTTCTTATTTATTTTTACAATTTAAATTTCTCCTCTTTTACATTTAAAAAAAATTATTTTTACATTGTGTAAGCTCAGACTCCGAAGAGTTTGATCATCATAGCTTGACTTCGAGACCCACTGAATTTTTTAGAAATTTTCAATTCATTACATCTTGAAGAATTTTTTTATTCATTCAGTTTCATAAGGATTTATAATTTTCCAAATTTTTGCAATTTTAAAAAATTTTGTATTTTTATAAACCTTTAATTTATTCAATTTTTGAGTTTTTTGTCCCAAATTTTACTGTATTAAACTTTGGAAAAATTTAATTAATTTAATTGTTGCTAATTTTCAATTCATTAATTTTTACACTTTTTAAAACATTTATTTTATTCAACTTTTGTGAATTTTTGAATCATTAAATTTTTGTGAATATTTGTTTTAAAAAATACGCAGGTACCTATTGCATTTTTACAATTCAAAATTTTCCTTCTCAATTCTATTTCATTGAACTTTTTTACAAAATGATTTTTAATTAATTAAATTTTTGCATTTTTTTTTGGTTGAATAATTTAAATTTCTACAAGTTTTTATTTCATCTATTTAATTTTTGCGAATTTTTAATTAGATAGGGAGGTAATTGATTTTTTCATTTTTTTTTATTCATTCAATTTTTGCAAATATCTGACTTATTATTGAATTTTTAAAAATCATTAAAAATTGTAAGTTTCCTAAAGTTTGGAAATTTTTCAATTTTTTTCATTTTGAAAAAATTACATTTATTTAATTTTTGAAAATTTCTGAACAAACTTTTGCATATCTTCTATTTTCGAATTTTTTGATTTTTTCAAATTTTACTTTATTTAGTTTTTGCGAATTTTTGATTACGTAATTGATTTTTTGCAATTTCTTTTATTCATTCAATTTTTGCAAATTTCTAATTTATTAAATTTTCGCGAATCTTTGCTAATTGTAAAAATTATTTAATTTTTTGACTCGTTGATTTATTTTTGCAAATTTTCAGTTCCTTAAAGTTTGGAAAATTTTACAATTATTTTTAAAAAAATTTGCAAATCTTTTTTTTAGTTTGTTAATTTTATTTGAATATTCTTAATTTTTGATTTATTAAATTTCGCAAATCTTTGCCATTTGTAAAAAATATTTCATTTCTACCATTTTCTCCCAATTTTAACTCGTCATTGATTTTTTGTTGTTGCAAATTTTCAGTTTCTCAAAGTTTGGAAAATTTTTCCAAATCTTTAACTTTTTTATTCATTTACTTTTTTTTGAATTTTTTAAAAATTCCAATTTTATTTGAAACATTGATAATAATTTTTGATTTGATAAATTTTTGCAAGTCTTTGCGAATTGTAAAAAATTCTTATTTTTACAATTTAATTTTTTTCAATTTCAACTAATTGATTTTTTTTGCAAATTTTCAGTTTCTTAAAGTTCGAAAATTTTCCTTACCTTTTTTTATTCATTAATTTTATATATTTTGTTTGAATTTTTTAAAAATTACAATTTAAAAAAAAAATTTGACGTCTTAACTCTTAAGTAAATTTTTGTAAATATACAAATTTAAAAAAAATTACATTTTAATCTGAAGTACCTTGTACCTATTTATCCCACACGTCATAATTTCAGGTTCATTCAAAACCCAAAAATTCAAGAACAATTCGTAAAGTTGAACCAATTACCGAGTTTAGATCAAATTAAGAAACCTCTGACTTTATCCGACTTGAACAAAATATTATACTGTTGCGATTCAGAAGACGGCGGAGTCTACACTGTGCCTAATTTCTCACCCTTCGTGTACTGCGGACTTCAAGGTAGGTACATTTTCTTCCCCATTTCCTAGTTAGAAACTCAAATATTTAAAAATTTTTGTTCATAATTGCAGGAATACTCTCAGCCATGGATACCATCGCGTTCAACAACGACTTAGGACACCCGATATGCCAAAATCTAAGAGAAGGCGACTGGATGATCGACTATGTGATTAACAGACTGAAAATCAAACCAGACACTAAACGATTTGGCGAAAAATTGGAGGAAATTTACCAGCCTTTGAGGGCGATACCTCGATACCTAGTTCCTTGTTATTTTTATAGCTTAACTAGTTACGTTTATAAAGAACTGGTTGACCTGGCATGGTCTATGATGTCAGAGTAAGTCAATATTCTATCAAAACAAACTTTCTCAATCGATTTAAAGTCTCAGCTCTTATCTCGTACAATTATTTTCCAGATCTGTCCAGAAAGGATCCGAATTTTACAAATTATTAGCCGTGGGTTCGGTTCAATTTGGCGGATATGTCGAGTCTAGTCCTTTACCTCCACTATCGAGTAACATAAGCCCACCTCAGCCGGAGTTGGCCGGTGATAAGAAGATACCTTTATGTGTTTCTCTCTCAGCTGGTAATTTTCTAAAAAAAAAATATTGTTGGTTGAAATGAGATTTGGTTTTTTAAGTGTGATTTATTTCACAGGACTGCCTCACTTTGCCACCGGATACATGAGGAATTGGGGCAGAGACACGTTTATCTCGTTACGAGGGTTATTTTTGGTGACTGGACGTTACGATGAAGCCAGGTAGGATGGAAATGATTCCTAATTCGGACTGATTCTCGAGTAATGCTCATTTTACTTGCAGATATATAATTCTCGGCTATGCTGGATGCTTGAGACACGGCTTGATACCGAATTTATTAGACGGAGGTAACAATGCCAGGTTTAATTGTCGCGATGCTGTTTGGTGGTGGTTGTATACCATTAAATGCTATGTCTCCCTTGTTCCTGGCGGAGAAAAGATACTCGCAGATAAAGTAAATCGGCTGTACCCTACGGATGATTCTCCGCTGACTTCTGAGGTACATTGAGGGCTGATTTTTAATGATAGGGTGGGGAGGGATAAGACGATAAGTTTACTTGGCTGAATTTCGCGTATTTCATTATTGAACGCAAGATGCGTAACAAACTCGTTAGAAAAAAAATTATCTAAAAATCTTCAAAACTATTTTTGATTTTTTTTTTGTCAAAAATTTGACTTAAAAATCACTTAAACATTTTATAAACATTTTTTGCATAATAATTTTTTTAAAAATCCCATTTTTTCTGTGAAACATTTTTAAAAATAGAATATAAAAAAAATTGGTTGAAAAATACAAATTTCTCATTTTCTCCATTTTTTATTTATTTATTTTTTTGAAAAGTTTGCTCTTAAACATTCTTGATAAAACTTTTTTTTTTTTTTTTTTTTTTTTTTTTTTTTGAAAAAATGCGTGCGATTTTTTTTAATTTTTCCAACCAAAAAAAAAAAATTTGAGAAGATTTTTCCCCAAAAAATTTCTTATAAAATTTCTTGATAAAAATAACTGAATTTTTCTCATTAATAATTTTCTTATAAAAAATCTCGAAAAAAAAGTTGAAAAATCACAAGGTTTTTAAATTTTACTTTTTTGAAAAATTTTCCATAATTATTGAATCTTGGAAAAATTTTCAAATAACTTGATACCTAAGTTTTTCCTGAAAAAATTTATTTTGTTGAGTAAGTTACTTTCTTGTTGATAAAAATATTTGTATTTTCTGATTTAAAAATTCTCATTTTTTTTTTTGAAAAAAATCTTATGATATAAAAAAATTAAATATATTTCTTCAGAATTGAAAATAAGTATAAAATCTTGAAAAAATTCCCAAAAGTCTTGAAAAATTTCTTTTGATTTTTTTTCACTTTCCTCAAAGAAAAATTTCCATAAAACTGTTTAAAAAATATATATTCGGTGAAGAATTTTCTCTTATGCTTCATACAATTTCATGAGATAGAAATTGCAATTTTCACATTAGAAAATTTTCTTGGGAAAGTCTCAATTTTTTTTGGAAAAAATTGTCATAAATTTTTCATGTTTTTCTTACCCCTCCCCAGAAAAAACATAAGAATTAAGAATTCTCCAATGCCTTGAAAATTTAAAAAAAAAAAAATTGAAAAAAATCGCCAAAAAAATTTATGTGAAATATTCTTTCATAAGAATTATTCATTTTTTCTTTCTAAAAAAAAAAAAAAAAAACTGCTAGAAAATCCATTTTTTCTTCAAATTATTTTTTTTGTATAAATCTATTTTTTGAAAATTTTATTTTAAAAATTTCGCGTTTTAAAGTTTTTTTTGACAGTTTTTCAAAAGTTTTGAAAATTTTATTTTTGAAAATGTTCCTTCTTTTTTGAATTTCGTCAATGAATTCTGTTTTAAAAAATATTTTTGAAAAGAATTTTTTCCAAAAAATTGTTTAGAAAAATTCACTGATAATAATTCAAATTTTCTCACCGAAAATGTTTTTGAGAAAATTTCAAAAAAAACCTCCACTTCTTCGTACTTTACCTAAAAATTTTATAACAAATTCTAATATGAAAACTTTATTTCGAGAAAATTCCAAAAATTCTTTCATATTAAAAAAATGAAAAAATTTCGTGAGAGCAATTTTTATAAAAAATTTCTCGCATTAAATTCATCTTTGAAAAGATGCCAAGAAAACATTCATGATTCCTCATTTTTCTTCAAGTTTAAAAAAAGATGAAATGTTTTTCAAAAAACGCCTATTTTCAAAAAAAATTGTTGGGTCATTCTACAGGATCAAAATCTGAGCGATGTTATACAAGAAGCCATGAACAAACATTTCCAAGGCCTTTGCTTCCGCGAAAGAAACGCCGGACCTGCCATCGACGCTCATATGAAAAGTGCAGGCTTCGATAACCAAATAGGAGTCCACCCAGTGACCGGTAATATTATCTCGAAATGTCCTCGTATGATTGTTATCTCAAATTTACCCCTCTAACGGTGTAATATTTTTCTTCAAGGGTTTGTATTTGGCGGTAATGAATGGAACTGTGGAACCTGGATGGATAAAATGGGCTCTAGCGATAAAGCTGGTAATAGAGGTAAGCCAGCTACGCCTCGTGACGGATCAGCCATCGAGATTGTCGCTTTATCTAAAGCTGCGGTGCAATGGCTCGCTGAAATGAATAAGAAAGGATTCTATCCTTATGACGGAGTTACTCGTAAAGGAAATAATGGTAAATTTCTACTCGTGTTTAATTTTTCTTGCAAAAAATATCTTACAACTTGATCTTTCTATTTTTTTATGTTTTTACGCTTCTCATTGGATAGACTGGTATCCAATTTTGACACCTTTTTTCATTCGTGTGTAATGGATGGAGTCTTGAACTCCTAATTTATTGTACGATTGTCTGTATTTTTTTTTTCAGGCTCTTCGGTTCATTGGACTTACGTTGAATGGAGTGAAAAACTGCAAGCAAATTTCGAAAAACATTTCTGGATTCCGACTACTCCAAATCCTAACGAACCTAGGCCAGATTTAGTCCATCGTAAAGGTATTTATAAAGATTGCGTCGGAGCCACGCAGCCCTGGACTGATTATCAATTAAGATGTAATTATTGCGTTGCCATGGTCATTGTGAGTATTTTTTGCCTTTCATTATCCTCCCATTATTTTCAAACTGATCAAACTCACAAAAAAAAATTTTCTTCCAGGCACCCGAATTATTTACTCCTAAGAATGCTTGGATTGCGTTGGAGAACATGAAGGCGATACTTTTGGGACCGTTGGGAATGAAAACATTGGATCCGGCGGATTGGGCTTATAATGGATATTACGATAATAGTAACGATTCAACTGATCCCAATGTAGCTCATGGGTTTAATTATCATCAAGGCCCTGTAAGTATTTCTGAGAAATTTTAAAGCAACAAAATTCGCTGTTGAGGGTAAAAAAAAATTAATTTAAAAAAAAATGATGAATAAAATTATGAAACATTCGCTTTTGGATAAAATTTGAAAATAAATTAATTCATGAATTTTTGGTCGAACAAAACTTGGATAGAAAGAAAATTGAAAATTTTGAATTGGAACAAAATTTAAAAAAAATACCTAGGTACAAAATATTTGAACCAAAAAAAAATTGACCTAAATTTTAAATTTGAAGTGTTTGCGTGAATTTCAAAAAAAAACTACCAAAAATTGTTTTTCCAGCGAATTTTTGAAAATTTTGATTTTAAAAAAATATTTATTTTCAACCAAATTTTGGAAAATTTATTTTTTGAACAAGATTTAAAATTTCAAACAAAATTTGAAGAAATTTCTATTGGAATAAAATTCGTATTTGAGTGATTTCTAAAAGATTTCTAAAAATCTGCATTTGAAAATATAATTTTTATTTGAATAAAAAATTAAGAAAAATTTTATCAAGAAAAAGAAAAAAAGAAAAACCGACAATTTTTTTAAAAACATAATTTCAAATCATTCATGTTTTTTTTTCAAATTGAAAATTAGTTTTTCAAGAGAATTTTTAAATATTTTTTAAAAAAAATGATGAAATTTCTATTCAAAAGAAGTATTAAAAAATGTGTGCTTTTTTGTATAAAATTTTACACAAAATTTCAAAACATGTTTTTAAGAGATTTCCTAGAAAATTAAAAAAAAAATTATAATTTCAAAGTAAATTATTAGAAACAAATTTTAAACAAAATTTTGTGTGTATTTGAACCAAAATTTATAAATATACCTATCCAGGACAATATTTTTAGGAATTTGTATTGAAAGTTAAAATAAGATTTTTAAAAAGAAATATTTTAAACAAAATTTGTAGACAAATTTTGCCTAAAACAAAATTTGGAGAAAGTGAGAAACATTTATTTACAAGAAATTTTTTTTAAAAAATGCATTTGGAAAAATAAATTATTCCAAGAAGAATTTTAAAATATTCGTGCTATTGTAAAATTAAAGAATAAGTTATTAATTGTTTTTCAAGAGAATTTCTAAAAATTTACTTGAAAAAAAAATCAAGCAACATTTTTGAAAATTTGTGTTTAAGGAAGATTTCAAAATTTTAAATAAAATTTGGAAAAAATTTCTGCTCAAATGAAGATTTGAAAAATTTTGTGCTTAAAAAAAATTTTGCACAACATTTTAGAAAATTGTTTTAAACAGAATTTGAAAAATTACATTAGAAAAAAAATGAAATTATATTTTTTAAAATGTAAAAATTATAGGTATTATTTTTTATAGGTATAAAAAAATGCAAAAAATTATTTTAAACAAAATTTGAAAAAATCACTTTGAATGAAATTTTTAGAGATTTGTTTTTGAACAAAATTTTCGAAGAATTATTCTACCTACATAAACTTTGGGAAAATTTCTATTCAAATTGTTTTGAATAAACTTTTTAGAATTTTTGAATAAGTTTTTGAATTTAAAAAAAATGAAATTAATTCATTTTAAACAAGACCTACTTAAGTAAATATTCTGAAGAAAAAATCACTTAAAATAAAAAGTTTAGAAATTTGTTTTGGAACAAAATTTTAAAAGAATTATTTTAAACAATTTTATTTATTCAACAAAATGTTGAAAAATGAGGAAAAGAATAATTAAAATGAAAATTATTAAGCATTTTTTAGAAACAGGATTTGAAAAAATATAATTATTCTAAACAGAATTCTAAAAATATTCGTGCTGTAAAAAATCATTTCATTTTTTTTATTGTTTTTTTTAACAAAAGTACCTACCTATATAAAAAATTTTTGAACAAATTTTTTAAATTTGTATTTCTTCCCAACAAAGAAAAATTTCAATAGGTGCTTTGAACAGAATTTGTGAAAAAAACTGAAAATGTATTTAGATGCCTAAAAAGAATTTCAAAAAATTTTCTGTTTTGTAATATTTTGAAAAATATTTCATTTTGAACGAAATTTTCAAAAAATTGTGATTGAGTAAATTCTTCAAGATTAAAAAAAATGCATTTTTAAAAAAAATATTATTTCAAACAAAATTCAAAAATATAGGTACATATTATTTTCAAGAGAATTTTGCAAAATTTACATTTGAAAGAAAATTAATAGCTATTGAAAAAAAGTGTACCTATTTGAGTAAAATTATTAAAAAAATTTGGAATACTTTTTTTCAAAATTATTTTTGAAAAATTCATCTAATATATGCTTGAATAGATTCTCGAAAATTATACGTTTGAAGAAAATTTTCGAAGATCATGTTTGATTAGAAAATATTTCATTTCGAAGTAAAATCTTGAAAAATTTAATAATTTTCTCATTTTTTGAAGAAAAAAAATGCTTTATATAAAATTTTAAAAATTTGTTTTATGACAAAATTTTGAATAAATTGTGTTTACCTATTTGCTTTTTAGGAATGGTTGTGGCCAGTTGGTTTCTACTTAAGAGCTCGAATATACTTCGCTTCCATTTTGGGCAACAATAATTTGATTAATGAAGTGCTCTCTGAGTGTAAATCGTACTTAGCGAACCATTACATACATTTGAAAAAATCCGATTGGAAAGGATTACCCGAGCTGACCAACAAAGAAGGTGTATTTTGTCCATTCTCGTGCGCTACTCAAGCCTGGAGCATGGCGACAATTTTAGAGGTAATTTATTTTTATTTCACTTGGTAGAATTTTCATTTTTCCTCCTCTTTTTTTTTGGAAAGAACAATTCTTATTTTTTAAGTAGATATTTGGATGAATTTTCTCAGAATAATTTGTTTCTGCCTAAAATTAATCTTTTTTTTTTCTTTCAGGCTGTCGATGATATTACCAAAATGGAAACCAAACTGTCGTGAATTATCTAATTATTAATTTTATGTTTTAACCTGTTACCTTTTAGTCAAGTAAATCATTTATATTTTTAATATTAAATATTTATATTGTTTCGAGTTCCAAGTTCGGAATATTTTTCATTTAATTTCGAGAAGCAATGTACTCGTACACTGCCAAACATTGTGTATATTTTCCTAATACTCCGAAAAATTAAGTATAATTGTTGGCAAATCTTTTGAAAATAAATAAGAAATACGCAAACTCGTGCAATTCTTCAATCGTAATCTCTTCCAACTTTCAAGGTGGGAATTCCTCGAATAATTTATTTATCGCGAAAAAGAAAAAACCAGACTAGAAGAAAAAATGCAGCACACACGAGAGTGACCGAGCCAACATGGAAACCATTAAATGAGGTCCAAAAGTTCCAAATTAAATGAAGCATCTCTTTCGTATATCGCTCAAGTTCACTATTTCATGATCAGATTAGACCAAGACCAAGAAATCGTCTATTTTTTAAAAACTTTTCATACGTATAATTAATGGAAGATTTATGGTGGTTCTTTTTACGTACCTATGGGAATTATATCAGATTTGAGCAGAACTTGTTAATATTTTGATGAAATTACCAAAACATTGGCAATAGTAAGTAACATCTGGGTCAAAAATAATCGTCAGCGTTTTAAGATGCCAAAAAACAGGAAATAGATCGATAACCTTTGAATTGTGATTTTTTTTGTTGTGGAAAAATGGATTTTTTTTGGGCCTTGATTTCATTTTTGGAAATTATTAAATGGGTTGAATTTTTTTTAATCGGCCACCTGCCCACCCATGTACTTTTTTCAATTTAAGGTTATTCTTTGTCGTATTTACGCATTGAAAATCCGCTTTGAGTTATTTTGGTCTTAAATGTTTCGCTTTTTAAAATTTTGAAGCGATGCCAAACACTTTGGCTGAACTGTGTTCGCGAACTTCGTACATTTACGCAGCTTTTTCTTCCTGTTATATAATTAATTCGATCGTATAATCGAGTTTCTTCGGTTTACTGCTGATTTTCGACTCAAATGTACGCGAAATGGATCAAATAAGCTCCAAATACAAGAACAGCTATAAAGACGAATACGATGCTCTGCTGGAAGCCCTCCTGGGCGAAGCTGCCACTCAGATAATGGCCCAAGATGAAGAAGCCCCTTTCACGCCGAGAGAAGTTCTATACGACGACGATGGAAAGAGCTTTTTTGACGTCCAGCGTAATCTCCAGTTCCAGCAAAATGCCCGCAGCCAAGTTGACGAAGATTTCGAAGAATCGGCCTGGTCCCAGTTACCGGATCTGCTGCTGGAAAATATCTTCTCCCAGTTGACGATGCAAGACAGGTATTACGCTTCGATGGTGTGTAAACCGTGGCATCGAGTTTTTCATTTGCCCAATGTCTGGAGGACTTTCGTATTCGATGATAAAACCCTCACCAGGAGGTTATTCAATTATTATTCCGGATGGCAGGTAATTAGATAGGTACATTCGAGTTGACGAAGGTGTAAACGGTGAGATATTTTATTGTGGCTTGTTTGCGCAGTATATGCTGGATCATTTGAAGACTCAGCAGTGCTTGACGACCGTTGGCAAGCATATGAAGCAATTGATTTTCAAGCCGATTAATAATTTTTATAATTTGTACGAGTTTATGAATATGATCTCATTCTACTCCGAACAGAAGAATAATCCGAATTGCTCAGTGAAAGGGATTGCATCTCAGATTATCAGTCTTCAGTATACCTTTCCTTGTAATATGGCGACCAGAAATGAAACCAAATTGTACGGTACTGGAGGTAAGCTATTGGCCATATTATTTGGACCAATTTTACCATTCTCATGCACTAGGCCGACAAACCAAAAATTGTCTAGGGAGTAGCTTGTTTTTTTTCGAAGATGCTGAATATAAAAATGATTTTTTCTTCAAAAAATTTGAAGATTTTTTTTTTCAAATTAAAATAAAAAAATGGAGATTCCACCCCCTCAAATAGGGATTTTATTTTTCCAAAAATTGGATTTTTACAAAAAAAAATTTAAAAAATTACCTACTCAATAAAAATTTTACTCCGAGGAAATTTTCAAAAAATTTAGCCAAAAAAGAGAATTTTTTAATTTATTTCAAAAACAGAGACTCCTTTCATAAAATGAGACAAGAGATTAAGATATTTTTTTCTGCATAAAAATTAAGAAATTTTTACAACAAAAAAGAAATTAAGAAACGTTTTTAAGAAAAAATTTAATGATTTGTTCGTTTTGAAAAAAATTAGAAAAATTTATATTCTCTAAAAAATTTATAATCCAAAAAAAAATAGAAAAGTCTTCCTCCAAAAAAATGGAGATTTTTTCAAAAAAAAAAAATATTTTTTTAATTCAAAAAATTTGGAAAATAAAAAATTCTCTCTATAAAAGAAATTGAATATTTTTAAAAAAAGATACTAATTTTACAATAAACCCATCCCAAAAATTGTAAAAAGTTTTCACTCCAAAAAATGGACACATTTTTAATGCAAAAAAATTAGAATTTTTTTTCTCGAAAAAATTTAGAAATAAATTAATCACTTATTTCTATTCCAAAAAGATTAAAATTTTTCTACTTCAAAAAAATTGGAAATTCTTTCTCCAAAATAAAATGGAAATTTTTTCAAAAAAATGGATATGCCCTTTTAAATTCAAAAAAATTGAAAATAATTTCATTCCAAAAAATCGAGGATTTTAATTTAAAGAAAAATCGGAATTTTTTGCTCTAAAAACACTGAGAATCTTTTTCTACAAAAGAAGTTGAAAAATATTTTTAAAAAAAAATAAATAATAATATTAATTTTTTTCAAAACAATTGATATTTTTTCAAAGAAATTGATAGGTGTACTTTTTGATTCAAAAAATTGGAAAAGTTTTTAATACTTTTTTCAATCATCCCAGCGGCAATAAATAAACTATCTGAAAAAAAATGTTCACTTCAAAAAAATTGGAAACCTTTTTAATGCAAAAAAATGAGAAATATTTCTATTTCAAAAAATTAAAATTTCTCTACTTAAAAAAATAGAACATTCTTTCTCGAAAATAAAAAATAAAATTTTTTAAAAAATTGAAATTTTTTAAATGAAATATTTAAAAAAAATTTACTACTTTTCGATCCCAGAAATTGAAGATTTTTTAAAATGATACTTTATTTCAAATTTTAAAAAAATTATTTTTTACTTAGAAAAATTTAAAAATGATATTCACTCCCAAAGATAGGAATTTTCTACTCCAAAAAGTAGGTATGCATTTTTTCTAAAATCTCCAAAAAATGAAATAAGTAATTCTGTTTCAAAAAAAAAGTTAAGTGTACCTATACTTTTTTTTTCAAAAAATTGGAAATTTTTTACTGCTCAAAAAATGAAAATTATTTCTTCACCCAAAAATAAAAATAAAAAAATCCAAAAAATAAACGATTTTTATTTTCATTTTTTAATGAGAATTTACTAAGATTTAAAAAAAAAAAATTATTTCAAAAGAAAGAGAAAAAATTTTGAATGAATTTTTTTAAAATTAAAATTTAGATTATTTTCTCTCCAAAATAATAAAAATTGTTTCTGCATAAAAATTAAGAGTTTTTACTCCCAAAAATTGAGAAGTGTTTTTATTCCAAAAGAATAAAAATAATAAAATAAAATAAATTTTTTTGTTCCACTAAACTTTAGAATTTATTATTTTTATTGATCTTTTTTTAAATCCAAAAGACTCTTCCATAAACAAAAATTTAGAAAAAAAACTCCAAAATACCGGAAGAAAGTTTTTATTTCAAAAAATAAACAAATTTTTATTCGGTACAAAAAATTTAGATTTTTTCAAAAAAAAATTAGAGATTTTTATTTTTACGAAATTTTTATTGTTTGTAAGTATGGAGAAATTTCTTTTAACTTTTATTCTAAAAAAAAAATCAAGACCCCATCTGAGAAATTTTATTTAAAAAATACGTTCCAGATTACGAATCAATCCCAAAATCGCTTTCAACTTTTCGATCCCATGGACGATTTTTTTTCCATTCGCCTCTGAACTAATTATGGATCATCTGTTCATAGGGAAATTACTGGATGCTCTGAAAAAACTCATGAACAGTCTGCCAGCTTTACGAGATCTTCGATTGACTGATTTGATGTTAGATTCGCACGAAGCTTTGCAATTACTCGACCACATCTGTTATTCTCATTGCCTAAAGATGAACAAATTAACACTGATTAATATAAGCAAAGAGCAGTGCCCTTTGCTGCATCCGGGAGTATTTCTTAATCTACAGGTAAGTTCATCTCTTTGATTGCAATCGTTTATACAATTCATCTAGGACCATTTTCATTTCTCCTTCTGACTCCTTAATAATTTTTTTTATGAAAATTAAACAATTGCGACAAAAAAACAATAAAAAATAATTTATTTTTAAAAACACCTATGTACAAAAATATGAATTTTAAAATACTCCACGATCCTTTGATTTCAAGTTCTGACTCGATTGGACTTGATATCTGAACACTGAACGTTTCGAATCATTCGTCACCTGAAAATATCACCTCATTAATCCATCATAAATTATTAATAGTTTAGTTATTCACACACTTAACGCCTTCTGGACATGGCAGATTAATTATTTTAAAAAAATATGTCTTTTTTACAAAATATTTTCTGTTCGTTGTCTTTAATGCCAATTAGGAGTTGGTAATCAGTCCTCAAAGTTTAGGCGATGACGTTTTATGTTTGTTAGCCGACTCTAAACTGCGTCACTTGCACATAGTTCAAAATTCATACACACCGACTGATGTGAAACCAATATCTGCGAAAGCTTGGAAACTGTGCCGAAAGCGGAATCCAAATTTACGTGTGCATTTGCACGTCGAGTCGAACAAAGATCATGCTGTTTTATGGCAAGAGTGTGCTCCTGTTTATACGATAACTTACGAGTCGCCGAAAATCAAGGTAAAGATTACTGTTGAATTTTTAGATAAGAGTTTATCTAAGATTTGGAAAATTTACGAATGAATTTTCAAAAAAAAAAAAAATAGGTTCACGCAGATGTTATAGCTCAGATTATAGAATACTACTCGGACACTTTGCAAATATTCGGTCATACTTTGCTCCCGAGATTTCATCAACCTAAACCATTCAACGAGAGAATAGACGCTCATCTCATATACTTAGGTAAAAGCTGCCCTAACCTGCACACTTTGGTAAGTACTATTTTCCTCCAAATTTCCAAAAAAAAAGGAAGATTCCTTTCTCGAATATTTTTATCCATTTCGCAGGTGATTAGAGAACGAATATCAACAGCGACCATTTTGATCCTAATAGCTCAAGCGAGAGATTTGAAATATTTTCATGTACGTCGCAACGCTGTCATTTTACGTAACGATTGGCCCAAAAATCCAGCCTGGACAGAGGAGAATTACCAATGGATAAAATCAAATTGCCAATCTTACGAAAAAACAGAACAAGAAGTATCCAAAAAACTCGGATACAAGTGGAAAATGTTATCGGATAAAGAATTTAAATTAATTAACTTAGAATTACACGTTTAGTTAACTTTTTTTTCTTTTAGTTTTAGTATCGTTTTTATGTGAATAAATCTATTCTACGTCGGTTTTATTTTTCACCGACATAATGTCGTCTATTTTATCGATCCACTCTTGAATTATCGATTCGTCTGGAATTTTTTCTTCGATATCTTTGACGATCTAGAAAATTAAATCATTAAAATCTAAAATGGTTTGATATGAGTGAGGTGGAATATTCATACTTACCAGAGAAAATTGTAAAACACTTTTAGGAGGGTTGTTGCACATCATTAATTTTTCCAGTTTCGTTAACGGTGGTTCGAAAGTCTTCAAGAGGTTCATTAATTCTTCGATTTTTGATTCGTCTTGTTCACTGCATGGTAACTCTTTCAAATATTGAGAAGTCTAGAATAAGAATGAGTGTTGATACGTGATACTGATTATTGTGTATTTATTGATGGAAATTGTGCAATGAAATTACTTCGTATAAGATAGTGGCTAACTGGGATTCCTGCTGGTTGCTGGGAACGTTGGCTGATTTTATTTCATTTATTAGAGCAAATACCTGAAGAAATCAATAATTAGTACTAGAAATGAACCTTCTTTTAATGAGAATCACTTTACTTACTTCGTAATTGGAGAGAATGCCAGCTTGAGGATTTTTTCTGTAAATCATAACGCAACAAATCAGTGCTAAGGTGACTCAAAATTGAAATATAAAGTAGCCATACTTACACCTCCATTCCTCGAATCGGTAATTTTTCGAAAATAAATCTTTTAATTGTAATATTCTTCAAATTTCATCACCAAAATTAACCAAAATTCACAATTTTATTCGAAAAAAATCCTTATCAATGCGGCAAAATGATAAAAACACGTTTCCCCCCCACTCCAACGAACCGCCATCGTTCGTTTAAAATTACCGGTAATTACGGTAATCCGCGAGATGACGTCATAACTGCGCAAAACGCTTTGAAAAATAACGGTAGCGTTCGCGTTACATCAATTACGTCGTCAAGCGCGAGCTCGATTTTACTTCTCGAAAAATGAGATTCGAATGAAACATCAGGTGATAAAAGTTAGAAATCCTTGAACTTTCAAAGTTTCCAATTTTGGGTCAGCCGAAAACAAAAAATGATAGAGGTTGTGATAAGAATAAGACAAATATTACCGGACAGGTTATTGTTGAAATTCCATTAATCGACATTCTTCGAATCAAACTTTTTCCAAAAAAATTGCCTTAAATTTGCCATCGATCGTTTCATATGCGTTTAATATTTCACCTTTCGCGTACTCCGGAGCACCGCTTTTGAAATGGAATACGATAAAATTGAAGACTGCGTGAAGAACTTGAAGGAATTGGATCAAGAATTCAAACAACTAGACGTAAGTGTTTCTTCGTTTTATACCTTGTTTAAAACTAGTTTCTGAAAAACACGTCGACAATTTTTCCAGGATTTACATAAAGAATACGTTGCGAAACTAGAAGAAGTAGGCGAAATACAAGAGAAATGCGTTAAACAATTGAATCATCATAAATACAGACTCGGAATCATATCTAAATCTTTAAAAAAGTACGTATTATTGGTGATTTTTCTTCTCCTATCTGCGTCTTTATCACCGATCTCATGTTTCATAGGATACGAAAAAAGAACGATCCGAATGAAGTGGATCGATTATTCACTGAACTGTCGAAACGTAAAAGACAACTTGGCGATATACAGCAAGTTCTACCCAAACCGAATGGATTATATTTGAAAATTATTCTCGGTAGATTAAACGTATCCATTTTGAATAAAAACGACAGGTAATAAATTGAAACACATTCCAATATTTCTGCCATATTTTTTTAATAATGTGTCGATAATTTTGCAGATTTCGTTATAAAGATGAATACGAAAAATTCAAACTAGTTCTTAGCGTAATTGGTTTCGTATTAGCTGTGATCAACTTGTTCACCAATGTTAGGTAAAGATATAGAAGTATTTCAATCCGCCAAGTTGTAATATTTTATTAATTCTATCAAATTATGTTCCAGAGTACTCGAAATAATTCTATTATTTTTGCTCGTATGGTATTACTGCACATTAACAATACGTGAAAGTATATTAAAAGTGAACGGCTCTCGTATCAAAGGCTGGTGGAGATTCCATCATTTCATGTCCACCGTTATATCCGGAGTGCTTTTAATTTGGCCCAATACAGAACCTTGGTACTTATTCAGACAGCAATTCATGTATTTTAATGTGTTCATTAGTAAGTTCCACCGAGTCACGTAGTACCATCGGTCGATCCAATTGTTTACTAATTTTGGTACCAATTTTTCAGGTATAATCCAATATTTACAGTTTGTTTACCAACAAGGCGTATTATACCGATTGAAAGCCTTAGGAGAAAGACACAATATGGATATTACCATCGAAGGTTTCCACTCGTGGATGTGGCGCGGACTTAGCTTCTTGTTACCATTTTTATACGCTGGATATGCATTCCAATTCTACAACGCTTACACTTTATATAAACTATCATATCATCCAGAAGCCACATGGCAGGTATGTTGGTATTTCGTAACCTTCAAACGTAAAAGTTGTATCGGTCACGTCTGACGTCGACCATGTCTATATTTGTACGGTCGTAATCGGATTTGTATATATTTCAGGTACCCGTACTCTCTTTTTTATTTTTCATGCTATTTCTCGGTAATATCATCACTACTTCTATGGTTATTCCACAAAAGCTTCAAGAACGAATGTGCAATAATAAAGTACGTATGGGTAATCTTTCTAAATTCATAAACAGGTATATAATTATGTAGAAGATTCGAGATAATCTCAAGCGGTCGTAAAAAGTTCGAAAAATTGTCCTTTATGTTGTACGTGCAATCGTTGAACATTGATCTCAAATATTGTTCATTGATGCGATTTGTGTCGTCAAGAGATAAGCGAATGCATTGCACTGATTGCTTTATTTAGGTACACTTTTGAACTCTAGTTTGTCCATTACACGTGCTTTGAATGTCATTCGAGTCATTAGCACAGATTACAATCATTCACAAATGGGAAAAAATGCTTGTATGACCTAAAGGTTAAAAACGATTTTACGATTGATTCGTAATCTAGAACGTCCTTTTTGATGAATGATCTGGGGTTCCATTTTTAGGGTATTCTTTTTCAAATGATGACCCCCCCTCCCTTTCCAAAAACCCTCTGTTTCTCTGTACCCAAGAACCAAATTGATGAAATTTTCAAAAAATAGTTGTAGATTGAAATCCTTGGAGTAGTTTTGGTTATTGAAAGCATTTAGATAACCCCCCCCCCCCCTCCAATACCTATTTGGAGGGTCTCAAACTATAGCGTTTGTTTGAAATTTTTTCAGTTAGAGTCCTCGGTATAGAGATAAACATATTTTTTATAAAGAGGATGGACCCTCCGAAAAGGGGGACTCTAAAAAAAATAGAGAATCCAAAATTTCCTATTTTTGGAATGAAAATATTATATAAATTTTTCAGAGTGGAAAATTATTAAATTCTTTGATAATTTTTTCAGTTAAAAAAGGTATTTTACTCCAAAAAAATTGATACTTTTTGTAACCCAAAAATTGAATAACATTTTCACTCCTAAAAAAATGGAAGATCCCTCCACCCAAAAATTTGAAAAAATTCAATCCAAAAAATTAAAAAATGTTGAAAAAAAATTCGAATTTAAAAATTTTACTAGGTGTAAAAATTTTAGAATTTTTTTTCAATTCAAAAGATAAGAAATTGTATGTTCCAAAAAAACTTGAAATTTTTTGTCACGATGCTACAAAAAATTTGAAATTTTTTTCTACCAAAAAAATGAAAAATTATTTCTTGAACAATTGGAGATTTTTTTATCCAAAAGTTAAAAATATTTTTAATCCAAAAATATTGGAAAATTTTTTCCACTGAAAAATTAATAATTCTTTCACCAAAAAATATTCAAGTTTTTTTTTTTTTTTTTGGTAAAGTGATTTTACTCCCAAATGAATTGAAATACTCGTACTTATTCCTCTAGTCCTCTACCCAAAAATTAAATATATTTTCACTCCAAAAAAAAAAAACAAAAAAAAAACTGAAAGGTTGTTCCACCAAAAATTGAAAAAAAATCATTCCAAAAATTAGGAAAGAAATTTTATTACAAAAATAAAGGACTTTTTACAAAATTTAGAATTCTTTTTCTTCAAAAAACTGACAGATAATTAATTATTGTTTCAAAAAAGTTTTGAATTTCCTTTGTTTTTTTATATTATGATATGACTATTTTACTCTAAAAATTAGAGATTTTCTTTCTGAAAAAAAAAACTAAAAAATTTTTCTGTATGAGATTTTTACTTTAAAAGATTGGAAATTTCTTTGCTTCAAATAAATTATGAATTCTAAAAAAAAAATGATTTTTTGAAATTTTTTGGATTAAAAGAATTCATATTTTTGAAAGGGGGGGGGGGGGTATTAATTTTTTTCGTAGAAAAATTAAGAAAAAAAACAACTTATTTTCAAATAAAAATATTTCTCAATTTTTTAGAGATGACAAATTGAACAATTTTTTTCTCTAAAAACATTTTTAATTTTTCCCTCTTAACGAGCAATTTTTTATCGTTCAATTTTTTCGCCTCAAAAATTTGAGAAATACTTTCATCCTAAAATAATTCTAAACAATTTTTCTTCTAAAAAGTTTAGTAAAAAATTCCCCATTTTTCGCTTTGACTTTTTTTTTTAAATTTCGGATTAAAAAAAGAAAGAATTTTTTAAAAGTTTTTGTCATTTTTCTTTGTAGAAAATTTTTTAAAAATATTTTTCAATTTTTTGGAGTAAAAAAATTGGACAATAAGAGATTACACCTTGAGAAGAAAAAATGAGAAATGTTTTTAGAGAGAAAAATCAACCCAAATTTTTTACTTCAAAAAATTGAAAAATATTTTTATTTTAAATGATTTTCAAAAAAAATTTCTTCAGCAACAAATTAAAAAATAATTCAAAATTGAGAAAAAAATTTTAAAAAATTCTCCAAGAAATTGTAAAAAAAGATACAATTTTTTAGAGTAGGTAAAAAAATTCCCATTTTTGCATCAATTTTCAAAAAAAAATCTGATTACTGAAAGAATTTTTTTTTTAGGTTCTCTTTATTTATTTACTTATTTTTTGTAGAAAATTTTTTAAAAATTATTTTAGAATAATCAATCGTAAAATTAATTTTAACTTTTCGAATGCACGAAACTTCCATTTGAGATTTTTCCACATAGTACATTTTGTATTGAAAAATGAAATAATTGATTTTGGGATAATTTTAATATTAAAATGAATATTATTAAAAGAAACACAAAAACATAATTATTTAAATAAAAATTGAGAATAAAAATACTTTACGAGTATAAAAATTGAAAACCATATTTTTAAAATTCGATGATAAAAAAAATTGATCAACTTGCTTCAAAGAAAAAATAATTCAGTCTACTTAAATTAAATCTCTTCTCCTCTCCCCTCCCATAATGAACAGCTTTTCTTATGCCTTTTTTTTTCTCTCAACAGGACGATCAACGAAAGAAACCCAACGATAGTGAGACTAAAGAAGATTAAATCAAGGCAGTTGGAAACGATTGAATCGCCCTTGGAACCGATTCAGTTAACCGCGATAAGAATCAAATTGTATTTTTTTGTGATGTGTTAAATTTTTACTCTTAAATGTAGAATGGGATCATCGTTATATTCGTTATTTATTTGTAGAATTTATTTTGTAGGTTTGTTATCGGAACATGATTTTTTATAATGTTCTTTTTTTTCTCTCTCATCTAACGTAGAATTATTTATTATTTTGGCGTCGGGCGTTGCTGTGTAAAATACGCGCTAATTTTATACATTTTGGCCAGAGGTCAAGATCTCTTTTTTTTTTTAAATTGATGAATTAAAAATTAGTTTGCTATTTTATAAAACGTCAATAAAATATTTTTATTCAGTAAACATCTAGTTATTTAGGCTTTCTTCTTAGCATCTTTCAATCCGGCTCCGGCGTTGAATTTGAAAAATATTATGTCGCCGTCTTCGACGACGTAGCCTCGTCCTTGTTGCCTGTATTTTCCGGCAGACTGTAAAAAAAAATACGAGAAATTAATCAATTTACGTAAGTGAATGGTAAATACGAAATTTTAAGGAAGCTTACGTACTTTACAAGCGGCTTCTGTGCCCTCGGCTTTAAAATCGTCGAATTTCATTACTTCGGCCATAATGAAACCTTTTTCAAAATCTGTATGGATTCTTCCAGCCGCTTGGGGAGCTTTGGTACTTTTCTACGAGTTGATTTCGTCATTAAAATAAATTCTCGTTAGATTTCGAGCAGTGGAGAATTATCTCTTACTTGAATCGTCCATGCTTTAACTTCATCTGGACCAGCAGTGAAAAAGTATTGTAATTGGAGAGCTTTGTACCCTTGAACGATTATTTTATCTAATGCACTACGAACGGAGAATAAAATCTGTTATGATATTTCTAAATTCGTACGTAGCATCAAATAGGCAGACTGGCCAGTCAAATTTTTTAATCACCTGGTACCATTCACTTGTTTTAAATAAGCCTGTCTTTCGTCTTCCGGCATATCTGCTATTTTATTTTCGAATATAGCGCTGAATGGTATAATAAGAGAACCGGGATCATTGGCATCAACCCATTCTTTGATTTTTGGCAGCCTAAATATAGAGAAATTTTCAAATTAATATTCCTTAGTAGTACAAAGGCAGATGCAAATGTACAAAAAAGTATTTTTTGTTTCAAAAAGCTTCAAAGATTTTTCCAATGTAAAGACATAGAAATTCTCTACAAAAAATAAATATTTTTTCTCCAAAAAATTGAGCGATATTTTCTTCAAAAAATGAAAAAAATATGTTCTAAAGAAATTAGAGTTTTTTTCATTTCCAAAGAAAAGTAAAAAAAATTTCAACCCCAAAAAATTCAAAACTTTTTTTCTCCAGAATAAATTTAGAAACCCTAAGACTTCAATTGAGAAAATTTTGAAACAAAATAAAAAGTTCCTGAATTTTTGTGGAGAAAAAAAATTGTAATTAAAATTTTTTCAATTTTTTTTTTTTTTGGAAATGAAAAAAATTTTGATTTTTTTTGGAATATAAGTTTTTCAATTTTTGGAGAAAAAATCGCAAACTTTTTTTAGTAAAAAAATCTCCCATCTTTTGGAGAATAAAAATCTTAATTTTTTGCAACAAAAATTTTTATATATTTTTTTGAACTTTAGGTGAATAAAAATTTCAATAGTTTGCAGTAAAAGAAATCTTTTTAGCTTTTGAAACAAAAATTTATCTATTTATTTTTTCAGTGAAGAAATGACCCAATTTTTTATTAGAGGAAATTTTTCCTTCAAAATTTTAAAATTTTTGGCAGAAGAAAATTTTTTCTTTTACTTGGGAGTGGTAAACTTTCTCAATTTTTTTTCGAACAAAAATTTTAAAAAATGTAATGGAAAAAATCTACAGAGTAAAAAATTTTTCAACTTTTTTTTGGTGAAACAAGAAATCTCTGAATTTTTTGACTAACAATTTTTTCCAATTTCTTTTCAAAAAAGCGCTGATTTTTTTTTGAGTAAAAATTTTTTAAAAATTGAGCTGAAAATATATTTTGAATTATTGGTGGAAAATCATTTTTTAAATTTAAGAAAAAATCTCTCAATTTCTGGAGTAGAAATTTTTTCAATTTTTTTGAGGATAAAATTTCTCATATTTTTGCTGTAAAATATTTTCTTAATTTTTTAGATCAAAGTAGAAAATATCTCAAATTTTTAGGATTGAAAATTTTTTCAATTTTTTTGGAGTGAAAATATTTTTAAAAATTTCCCCAATTTCTTTGGAAACAAGAAAGTTGAAGATTTTTTAAAAACTTTTTTTAGAAGTAAAAACATATCTCAAAATCTTTCAAATTTTAGAGATTTTTTTGGAAGAAACATTTTTAAATTTTTTGTGGATTACAAAATTTTTACAATTTATTGAAATGTTATTACCAATATTTTCTCGATTTCTTAAATTCGTTGAATTCTTTTGTAATAAAAAATGTTTGAATTGTTTTGGAGTGAAAAAAGATTTTTTCAAATGAAAATAATTCGCACTTTCTTAAAATAAATAATTTTGCGCATTTTTTTGGAGTACAAAATAATTTTTTCACTTTTTGAGAAAAAAATATCAAAATTTTTTGGGGATAAAATTTTTAAAATTTTTTTGGAATACCTAGAATTTTTTTCAATTTAGAAAAAAGTAATGCCAAATGGTTGAAAAATAAAATCTTCATTTTTTGGTGGTAAAAAATGTTGTCACTTTTTTTGGGGCAATTGTAAGTAAATAATTTTTTGTCGACTTTTTTTGGGAGTAAAATAATTTTTTTATTTATCTACCTATTTGGAATATTGAAAAAAAAATGTTTGAAGTTTTATGGAATAAATACTTTGAAATTTTTTTCGAATACAAAAATTTCTCGATGCTCTTCGACTTGAAAAATTTGTCGATTTATTTGGCATAAAGAAGTACTTGAATTTTTTGGGGAGTAAAAAAAGTTCCAGTTTTACTGATGGAAAATTTTTTCAAATTTTTTTGGAGATAATGTTAAATTGTTTTAGGCAATGCAAAAAATTTTCAATTTTTAAGAGTATTTTTTTATAATTTTCAATTTCTCTTGAATAAAATTTTTTTTTTAAATTTCGAGAAAAAATGGAATTATCATTCAATTTTAAGGAGTAAATTATTTGCAAATAATTTTGTTTTGGGGGGGGGGGGGTCATTCCAACATTTAACATAGAAAATTTTTTAATCCACCATTTCCCTTTGCAACTGTACTACAGGTTGCACGTACCATTTATTTTTCTTCTTAATGTAATCTTTTTCAGACAAATTTACCAGATATATGGCTGGTTTGGCTGTTAGGAACAAAAATTTATTCAGGATTTCGATCTGGAAAAAAAATACATAATTATAATTAAACGTATTCTCTTAGAAGAGGTTGCAAATTGGCGAAATATCATCTTACGTCTGCAGCGCTCCAATCGTTAAATCTAATATGCTTCTCTTCGTCTATCAGGTGTGCTTTTATTTTCATATAAGTATCCTGAAATAATAAAAATATCAAGCTCAGTTCTGGAAGTACTTCAGACAGAATATGTATACATATACAAATAAAAAGTAAATTTCAATCTTACGTATTCGGCTTTTAATTTCTTATCACCACGAAGTACATTTTTTTCGATTTTCTCAATAGCAGCTTTCAGAGTTTCTTCGTCTTTTAATCTAAGTTCGAATTGTAAAATTTCCAAATCTCTGACAGGGTTCACGTCGCCTTCAACGTGGATAATTTCGTCATCGTCGAAGGCACCTAAAAATCAGCAAAATGATCAATATTAATAAATTAAGCTCTTTATTCAAAATTCAACATCACCCAAAATTCAATATTATACTTACGACTCAGGTAGAAAATGGCATCGCAGGCTTTAATATGTGATAAGAAAGCATTACCGAGCCCTTGCCCTTCGGCAGCACCTTTTACCAATCCGGCAATATCTACTATATTCAAAAACGCCGGAACTTTACTAAAATCATACATAAGTCGTCACTTCATCATCATTACTAATCCCACCATCGTTTAATAAATAATCCAAAATACCTGGCCGGTTTGTAATATTCTACTAAATAATCGAATCGAGGATCCGGTACAGGTACCCTACGTGCTGAAAATAATCCCAAGTTAGACACCTGTCATGTTGTAAAATCCATACACATAATAAGGTACTTATTTTCATTAGGATCGATGGTACAAAAAGGGAAATTCTCAGCGGCAGCTTGACTTTTGGTCAGGACGTTGAAGAACGTCGACTTTCCAGCGTTTGGTAATCCAACGATGCCGATTTTCAAATTTGTACCGATTCTACCGATTAATGGCTTCTTCTCGGGTTCTTCTTGCTTTTTCGGAGCCATCGCTAGAATAAGACTACAGCTGATGAAAAAAACTGGAAAGATAAAAGCGAAACACTCGATAAGACGTGAAGTTGTGCCGGGTTTCAGCGGTGAAAATTACACGTAGGGGAGTTCAAGTTGAGCTTACCTTGAGCGAATTGTATAAAATGGTTGGGGTAGAATTTGGTGAAGAATTTATTAAAGTATAAAAAGAGGTATTAATTAAACTAGATTAATTTTTTAGTTACAGAAAAATTGTTGAAATTGGAAAAAATTCCATGTTGACAAAATTTTTCCTGATTTTTTTGGCATCGTGATAGCGCGTAAGGGGTGTTTACAAGAATGCACAGATAAAAAATATCTTTTACAATGTGCAAGTCAAGTTGGTATCGTGATTTTTTTTTTTTTTTTTTTAATTTTCTTTTTAATTTTTTAACGATTTGTTAGTTGATTAATTATGATTAATATTCTTAATTTCTTGATTGGAAATCACTATTAAGAAAAAAATTAGTCATTTCTACTCAGAATACAAACCGAAATTTGACCAAAATAAGCGAATTTTTAATTTTTATGAAATTTAATTATTTTCTTCAAAAATCAAGATCAAGATATAAAATTTAATAATTAATTTAAATAACTCTCTTTTAATTCGAGCAGTTAATACATTTTCGAATTAATAGCTTTATTTGAGCATTGAACTTTCCTATTCTTTCAAAAATAATAACAACTTGTCAACTTGAACTTTATGATTGGAAATGTTCTAAGGTGGTGATGATGAGATGAACTTACTTGAAGTTGAAATGATTTCCTTCACATAATCGTTCTTCATTTAAATTAAACATAAATGAAATCACAAAACAATTCATGAGGTAATTATAAAAACATTATGAAATAAAATACAGTCATAAACATTAATAATTCTGTAACTAAACAATCATTCACAGCACCTTAAAAAAACTGAAATGCAAAACTCGAAAGAACTGAAATTCAAAAATCAAACATATTCTCCCACATTGCTTGGGAATTGAATTTTTAACAAGTTTGATTACGTGATTATTGATTAGGAGCAATGATAGGTATCTCTCAGCGATATATTTAATTAACCAAGCCAATCATCCTGCATCCAACATCCGCATTTTTCAATTCAATAACCACGACGACTTTTGGAATTAGCATAATTCATACATTGGACGCAAGACAGCCGGTCAAAATGGCGACAGTGCTTTAACCCGTCGATAAAATATCAATGAGCAATCGTGAAAATATTCAAATTCCACTACCCAGCAACTCTTTGATAAACTCGCCCGAGCTGATAGTTATTTAAAAATTAGACAAAAGATGGCGCCTTTAATCGGCCATCGAATTACAATCCGCAAGCTGTCATTAAATGGGTGGTCTTATCGGTAATTTTCTCGTATTCTCTCCTTAATAAATAAAATATAGAGGAAAATAGAAAGAAGCGTAGGGGAAGATAATTATCATGTACACTGTGTACACGTTCTAGAGTGGAGCTGGCCTGTGCGAAGTGTAACCAAACGCGTTAACCGCCAACGAAAAAATTTAGTTGACGGAATACAAAGAATAAAAAATATAATTTATATGCACATTTTTTTTTCGGTCTCTCCGCATGGTGTATGTGTGCGAATGAATGCGTTTTTCGAATGACGGTTTGGTTTCGATTTCGTTACTAATTAATTTATGGAAGAATCGGTCAATCGCAGCGATCACGTTCGGATCAAACACCACAGACATACTGGCGAACTGAACGTGAGTTTTCAAATTTTTCCTTCGTTTGCATTTTTAAAAAATCCATTTAGACCGAGTCGTTTCTGTTTCTGGTGTTCGCCTGACAATTTTGCTTCTTACCTATTCACATTCGACATCTATTAAATAGGTAAAACGATGAGTGTGTATTCGCAATATACTTCTGGAAATGTTTTAATCCAGGTAGGATTCTTTTTTCTAACCATAAGTTGGATTTTTTTTCATTTTATTCGGTAAATTTACATTGTTTGTTTCAATTGTGATTTGAAAATTCGAGATTGCAGAAACCTCAATCCTCGTAAACCTAAAAAATACCTTTTTCGAAAGCCTATTCTATAGGCTAAGTTCACACGTGACTCCTTAAAAGCAATACATAGGCAACCAATAAGCCTAAAAACGAGCAAATAATTTTTCTAAATTTTTAAAATAATTTTTCAACTCTCCTCAATTCCTCATGCCATTTCCTGCGCATCTTTTGTGAAACACACCCCAGAATTTTTTTTTTAGAAAATTCTATCCACCTTGTGATGAAATTTTCTATACCTTCTTTGGCGCCTCAACTAGTTCGACGATTCGTTGGAAATTATCAAAAAAATACCCAGCAGATGTTTCCTCCTAGATAAGAAGTTTTTTTTCGAAAAAAGCCCGGATGGTTTATCGTGGAATAATTTTCGTTCCATTTCCCATCTGTCATACGCGAACACCTATTTAAATATTCAATCCGGCGATAAAGAAGCAGTCAGCCTGGAAATTGAACTTGGATATCTTCGAGAACACCTTCATACCTACACCTTATAAACTACAATGTTATCCCTCCCCCCTCCGCAGTCACAATTCCAGCGATAAGGCAATCTCTTCGCCAAAACCTACGACTTTAATCAAAAGCTGCCGCAATTAAAGCTCTCATCGTCGTTAATTATTCTAACGACCGAATAAATTCGCGAGTACAGGAGCGTTGATCGCTTCGCAACCCCCTTCCCCGGCGGGCCCTGTCGAGTCCCTAATTGTGAATTTTAAAAAGCGTGAAAAACCTGCAGCAGGCAAACCCGCCGAGTTTTTCGGTCGTGTGTGCGGCTCCCTTGATGATTTCGATACGCGCGAAATTAAGTTACCGATGAGTTACGACGATATTCGACCACCCAGCGACCACTGCACTCTCTTATACAGAGGCCCCTTTTTACAACTGTCAATTTTTCTAAATTACTGTTTATTTTTAACCGTTCGCGTATACTCATAATGTGGTATGGCAGCAGTGGTGCAGTACGTGTATGTGCTTGTGCGATTTGCACGCTTGTTTTTCTCCTCATTTGTGTATTCTTGGATGCTTTCTGGGGTTATTTTATCGAACAGGTATTAAAGGTGGTGCCAGGCAGGAGGGTGGTTTGTATGGAGATGGGTTTGATGCTATGAGGGTTATTAGAAGGGTTGGAATATTTCGTATGTATTACCAGGCAACAGTTCTACAAGAGGTGTGATTAAACCGGTAATAGACAAAAAGAAAAAAATTTCAAGTCTTTAACCCAACAATTGTTTCAAAAACCTGATTTTCACAATCTACTTATTTCATAATAATAATAATAATAATAATAATAATAATATTTTTTTTTAATCAAATCATTTGGCAATTTTTTTTTGAAATTTAAAATTTAATTTGCCCAAATTTTACACTTTTTCAATTTTTAAAATAATATGATCATTTTCGAATTTTATTGAATTTTTGAAATAAAATCAATTTTAAAATTGAGTTAAATAGTAAATACCTACTCAAAATTTTCCAAAAAGTCAATTTTTTCAAGTTCGATAAATTTTAGCAATTTTAAGTGGAAATTTAAAATTTTATAATTTTCAGATTTTAATAAAATTTTTAATGAAAACGGTTCAAAATTCGAGCAAATTTTCTAAAAATTCAAAGTTTATTTTCTAAAGTTTGGTAAATAACTATTTTTAAAATTTGATGAAAATTTAGAATTTGGTGTTTTTCAAATTTCAACGAAGTCACGAAGTTGAATGGATTTACAATTGAACTTTTTTTTGAAAGTTTCTTAAATTTTTAGAATTTAAAAATTTGATGAAAACTCGAAATTCATTAATATTTAAATTCAATAAATTTTTGAAGTTAAATCAGTTTATAAAATTTTGTTAGATTTTATAAAATTTCCGTCAAGTCAATTTTTCAAGATTGATAAATTTTTGTGATTTTTAAAATTTGATGAAAATTAAAAATTAGGTAATTTTGGAATTTCGAAATTCGACTGAATTCTCTAAAGATACAAAAAGGTTATTTTCTTTAGAGTTTAATGTGATAAAAATTATTCTTTGAAATGAAACCAATTTGATTTTTTTTTTAATTTGGTGAAAACTTGGAAATTTACTTTTAAGTATTATATAATCTTGAAATTATAAACACCCCCCCCCCCCTCAAAAAAGTTTTTTAAATAGAAGGAATTGTGATTGAGCTAATTTTCCAACATTTTCAAAATTGTGAATTTTTCAAGTTTAGTAAAATTGGGTAATTTTCAACTAGGTAGGTACCTATTTATAAACTTTTTCAATCAAATAAATTTTAGAATTCGATTACATTTTTTAAAAATTTGAAAAGGTTGTTTAAAAAAAAAAACAAGAATGATTATTAAAAAAAAAAAATTTATGAAAGCTGAAAATTTGGTAATTTGGTAATTTTGAAATTTTAACAAATTTTCAAAAGGAAATAAATTTCCCTAAAATTAAAAAAAATACCCCTCAATTTCATACTTGAATATTTAGAATTTTAAAAGGGTGGATTTTTATTTTTAAAATTTTAATAAATCTTTGAAATTTAGCTCAATTCTAAAACTGAACTTGATTTTTCAAAGTTTTCCACGTATTTATTTTTTTTAAATCACAATTTTAAAAAAAAATATCTCAAAATTATCAAATTAGAATTTGATGATTTTTACATTTATTTTTTACAAAAATCTTCGAAGTGAAATCAATTTCAAAATGGAGATAATTAGTAATTATGTAAACTAAAAGTCCACTCAAAGTTTTATAAATTTTTAAAATTAGTTTTAAAATTTAGTCAACTTTTAAAATTTGGCGAAACCTTAATTAGAATTTAGCAACCATTAGAAATTAAAAAATATACCTAGGTACAAAAATATAATTGAACTGAATTTTCTAAAATTTTCAAAAATTCAATTTTTCAAGAATAACGAGTTTTTTCTTACAATTTTCAAACTTTGATGAAAATTCAATTTGGTAGTTTTCAAATGTTAATAATAATACAAGTCAATTTTTTAGGTTTTATAAATTCTTGGAATTTTTAAAATTTTGTTGATACTTTTCTATGGTGTCTGTTGGTTTCTTTAAAAAATTGATAATTTGAGAAGCAGTTTTGTCTCAACTGAAAAATGACCATGTCAAGACATTTAGCTGCATCTGATAAAGACAGGGCAAGATTCACAAAAAAATGTTTTTCAATCAAGTCAACAAAAAAAAAAACTTGATTCTTTTTTTTTTTTTGAATAAATTAAGACAACACGGATTTTTAAAAAAATTGTTTTTTGAGTGAAATTAGAGAAAATGGGTTCAGTAAATTATTTTTTTCAGCTATGAAAAGAAACTTATTATTTAAAGCCAAATTTGAAAAAAAAAACGATTTTTCCAATTTTTTCAAAATTTTTCATCAAAATTCTAGCCCTCCTTACTTATACGTATTTTTTTTTTAATTAACTTTTTCCTATAATTTGTATCAAAATTTTTCTGAATCTTCATCAACTCTCACTAATTTATTTCTTTTTTTTAAGCTGGTAAGTAATAAGACTAATAAGTAAGTAAGTAAATGGTTGATTATTTTTTTCAAATTTTCAACTTTTTATTCAAATTTTTTCCAAAGAAATTATTTCTAATTTTTTTAGGGTTCTTTATTCAAATTTTCTCCTTTATAAATTGTTCATCAAAATTCAATTATTTTTTTCCATATTTTCTTTTTAAATTTAAAAAAATATTTAAACGCTGAAATTTAATCTTACGTACTTTCTTTTTTCATTAGATCGCTGGCAGTGGAAAAAGTCAATCTTTCGCAGGGAGATTCTCAAAGAAAGGCTTATTAGATGTACGAGTATTATTTTAAACTTATCACAAAACCACTTTATTTCCAATAATTGATACATATTGATATTGATATTAAAATTCATAAAAATTAAAAGTATAGGTAAATTGTACTCGCATTTGCTAAACAATTATACATGTTCAAAGTGTATATATACAAATTCAGATCGATTCATTCATTTAAATACGTACTTATCCCCAATTTTTCTAACAATTCTTCAATGTTGTCCTCACTAATGCCATCTTCCAATATTTTAAACAATTCTTTTTGTTCCTCGAGAGACATTTTGTGAAGCGTTGATACTGCCTTATCTATTGCTCTATTCAAGTTTCCATTTTTTGAAAATTCCACCTTCAGTTTTCTAATCACTCTTTCTTCAAGTTTATACCTAAGGCGAGACTTGTGCATAACGCCTGACACCACAGCACTGAATACCAAAATACTCGCGAAAATTACGTAAATTAACAACTTCATAATGATACCTACGAGAATTTTACCAGTAAAAATATTCTACGCAATGTTAAATCAACTATCTGGTAATAATCTTAATGAGAACTATATTCAATCAGATTATATTCGTATACAGGATATTGAATCAAGTTCGACATCTTTCATCACATATACTTTTTTTTGTAAAAGGGTAACACTGCTGAATCAAAATAAAATATCAATGTAATCAAATTACAAAAAATGTAACTTTATGGGTCATAGCAATTTTTTTTTAAATTTCACTCATTTTTATCAACTTGAAAAGAAATCATCTAAAATTTTTTAATGCAAATTGCTAATTAGGCTAAATTTTGTTTCCTTTTCTATTTTTTAAAAAAGTTTTAGGTATAATTTTTTTCCAAGAAAATCGTTGATAAAAATTTTAAAAAAATTTCATCACAGTAGGTAGATATTAAAAAAAAATTCTCAGCTATTTATTCAAATTTCTAAAAAAATTGGGAATTTTTTTCAAATTTATAAAAAAGAAAAATTTTCAATTTTATTTTGTACATTACAATAAAAATAATGCATTTTTCAGAATGAATTTGAAGGAATTTGAAATGAAAAAATCTCTGAACTTGACGAGAAAAAAAATCTTTTAATTCTTCAGAGTAAAAAAGTAAATAGGTAAACAAAATTTTTCCATTTTTTGGATAGAAACTTCAATTTTTTCGAATAATTTTTTTTAATCTTCTGAGATTAGAAGAAAAAAAACATTTTTTTGATTGAATCAAATTTTGAGATTATTATTTTTTAAATTTCATTAGGTTAAGAAAAATAAATTTTTTAGAAATAAATTTGAGGGAAAATTATTGGAAGAATTTTTTTCGATTTTTTTGAAATTAAAAAAATATAAAGCAAGTACATAAACAAATTTTTCAATTTTTTTAAAATTGAAAAATTTTCTGAATTTTTTTAGAATAAAAAAATGTATTTTTTGAGATTTAAAAATTCTTTAATTTTTTGGAGTAAGTAGCCTAGACATGAATTTATCAATTAATAATAAAATTTGTTTGAATTTTTTCGAAATTAAAAAAAAATCAATCTATTTAAATTTTTAAAAATTCCAATTTTTTAAATTGAATTTAGAGGAAAATTTTCGAATAAAAATTTTTAATTTTTTTTTTGAGATTTAAGTAAAAGAATTAATTTTATGTGGAGTAATTACACAAATTTTTCAATTTTTTGAAGTAAAAAAATTCCTCAAAACTCATTTGTAAAATCTATCACTCAAGAAAGGCTACAGGCATAACAGCATTTTAGAATTAAAGCCACTTTATTTTTAATAGGTACACAATCGATATAAAAATTCATAAAAACTAAAAGCAAGTAGGTATTTGCTCCACTTGTTCAAAATGAATAAAATCAAATACCTAGATCCGTGTTCATTCAATTAACTTCAATTTTTTTAGAATTTCTGGAACCTTGTTTTCACAATCTTCAAATAATTGAAACATATCTTTTTGTTCCTCAAATGCCATTTCATGAAATGTTTCTAGTGCCTTATCTATTGCTTGTTGCATGTCTAAGCCTTTTGGCAAGTTTACCTTTAACAAATCCATCAGTTTACCTTTAATTTTACCCTTAAGTGTATCCAAAATGCCTGACTCTACCGCACTGAATACCACTACACACGCGAAAATAACGCAAATTAACAATTTCATGATAATACGAGTATTTTACCACTGTATAAAAGTACATTTATATAGGTGTTCAAAAATAAACAACCGGAAACTCGTCACTTGTAAGAAAATTCTAAGTAGATACTTAATGTAAAATAAGCTATCAGTCAATAATCGTATTCAGAACTACTATCAGATCAGGAATATTAGGAAAAAGAATTTCATTTGGGATATTTTTGTTTGGTATTAAGATAGACAATCTTTAAATTTCTCTTATCAAAAAAATAAAAAGTTGACCGAATTTCAAACTATGGTATTTTTTTGGTTATAGCCCATCAAAGCTGTTTATTTTTAAGAAAATTAATTCCAATTTTTTTATTTTTACACCAACTCAATTATAAATGGTACCTATCAAGGGACGTACTTGAATTTTTGAAAAAACAAAAATAAAAAAATCAGCAAAATATCTCCACTTGGAATTTAAAACTTTTCTTTTTTATTAGGCAATGCAATAAGTTACTATTTTTTATCCCCCCCCCCAACTGAGTTTCAAGTAGTTGTTACTAGTCCCTCTCCCATTTTGAAAAAAAAAATAATCAAATTTTCAACCTTTCGAATTTTTTTGCTTGACCATCAAAGTTGTTCCTTTTCATGAAAAATAATTTCTAAATTTTTATTTTTCGCCTCACTGAATTTTAAGTGGCACTTGTGTCCCAATTTCAAAAAAAAAATAATAATAAAATTAAAAAATTTCTGTAAAATTATAAAATTTGGAACATTTTTTAAATTTAATGAAAAATATTAAAATTTTGTGATTTTTAGATTTTAATAAATTTTTGAAATTGGTACAATCTTTCAAGACTACCTATAGAATGATAAATTTTCATAATGTAGAAAAATCTATAAAATTTGAAAAAAAAAAAATCAGACAAAACCACGAAATTTGGTCATTTTTTAATTTTACTTACTTACAATTCTCAACACCGAGTTAATTTTCAAAATTTGACCATCTTTAAAATTCAATTTGCCATTTAAAAAAGTCAATAGAATGAAGTTTTAAAATTTTTAAAATCTGACATTTAATTTTTCCTTTAGGTATTATCGAGAATTTTAAAAATTTGAAATTTGAGAAACGTTTAATGATAGCATCTTCTACTTATCTGGAAATTTCCAAAGTTTTGAAATTTTTGAAATTTGATACCTATGTTTGAAAGGCCACTCAAAAAATTTTGACCAACAAAGTTGAATTAATTTTTAAAATTCAACCGAGTTTTCAAAAATTCAACTGAGGTTTCAAGTACCTACCTATTTTAAAAATTCCTTAATTGGTAAAAATGTTGGAAATTTGGAAAAATTTGATGATGATAAACTTTGAATTTCATGAGTATTCAAAATTAAGTAGATCAGTTCTAATTAAATTTCGTAAGTTTGAAAAATTCTAAGGAATTAATGAAAGTTTAAAATTTTACACACTTTTCAACAGAACTAGAATATGTGTAATTTTTAATTAAAAAAAAAAAAAACTGAAATGGAATTAAAATGTGCCAATTTTCCAAATTAAAAAAAAATCTATTAATCATTTTAAAAATTATTTATTCTACTTTATTAGGTACCTATTATTCAACATTTAAAAATGTTTCAAAAATTGGCAAGAATTCAAAATTTTTGATATTTTTAATGAAATTTTTAAATACCTAGGTGATTTTTTAATTTTAATCAATTTTTAAAAACGTGCTTGTCAACGTTTTCAAATTTTTTAAACAATTTTTAAATTCTAATGTACTTCCACAATTTTATAAATTTGGAATTTCTTTTTTAGTTTATTAGGAATTAAAGTTTCAATGTTTGAAAAAAAAACAAAGTTGTGAAAATTCAAAATTATGTGAAATTTTCGAAGTTTGATAAAACTTTGAATTTGGTTGAATGAATCTCTAAAACGTACTTACTAAATTTTTAAAATTAGGTTGAATTTTCCTATTTTAATTTTTTAAATTTCAATAAATTTCTTCAATTTTAAAAATCTGGAATTTCTTTGTAATTCAAGTACCTATTAAATTTTCAAAGTTTAAGAAATTTTCAAAAAATGGTAAAAAATCAAAATTTAAAAAAAAATTTAATTTTTATAAGTTTTTACAAAATTTTATCATTTTTAAAATAAAAGTACCTACTTGTACTTATACCTAAATCATTCAAATTTTTTAAAAGAAAAATTTTAGAATTTTAATTGATTTTTACAATTTTAAAAATTTAGGACTTCAATGTATTAAATTTGTAAAATTTCAAAATTCTGAAAATTTTCAAAAAACTCTTGGGTAATGAGAGAGTCTAATTGCGTCCAGGTCGAATTTCAAAAAATGTTCATGTTTCCATTTTGTAATAGTGAAAGATGATCTTAGAGAGCATCAACAATTTTTCAAGGGCTGGTGCCTCGAAATACGTGTTTTTAAACTTTTAAGTGGGGGGGGGGGGCGCACATCTAAAATTTAGAAATTCGATATATATTTGTGATTTTTTTCCACTATCGAACTCTTATTTTTGATCAAAAAGTTTTTTCCTCGAAGCTTGTACATCACCAAGTACTTTCTTCCTCGATTTCCACATCATTTTGATTCATTTTTCACAATTTTGGTGTTTTTCATAAATTGAATGCAGTGATCACATGAAAAAATAGTCAAATAAAAAACAAATCGTGGATTCGAGTTCTGCATATCAATGTACCACACATTGGCCACTATGAGTGATAATTTTGCCCAAAATTTTTACAAAAAATTCAACTTTAGGAAATTTTAAAAAATGCCTTGTAAAAATGTCAATATGATAAATTTTTAACGTAGGTATGAAATTTTAAAAATTAAGCTAATTTTTTCAATTTTTTTCAAAGGTATAAAAGTGTTTAAATTTTGATAAAATTTCAAAAATTTGATAAAATGAAATTTTAGAAAATTGGCAAAAATTCAAAAGTTGGTTATTTTAAAATTAAAAAAAAAAAATAGATCAATTACATAAATTTTGTAAAATTGCAAATTGCACTTCTACGTAATAAACTTGAGATAATTTATACATTTTTCATTAAGAAAAATTACCTAAAAATCCTCTAAAATTAACATTCCCATGATAACTATCAATTTAATTCGGCTTAGGCTAGAAAAATCTGCTCTTTCATTGATGTAAACAGTTAAACACTCTGATATTTTAAATGCACCAAAAAACAAACCAATACCTCCGTATTTTGAACCATTCAACCTAGAATACTCATTAATCCTCGGATGATTCTGTAATTTTGTACCTATATACGTAAATTAACCCAAAACGTTGCTTAAAATTATAAACTAAATTAAAATCGACTAAAAAACAACCATCGTATTATGCTGTATAATTAACCGAGCACTCATCCAACCAAGTTACTGCATACACTCGCGAGAAGGAATCCGCTATTACCATAATTCGGTACAGATTGAACATATTTGTAAATCGAGACTGAGCTGAAGTCGAAACACCGCACGTTCTATTTAATTAATATACGCGAACGAGGCGAAAAAATTAACCCAATGAGGCTTTTTCGGACTCCTCACAAACGGCATTCGTCGTGGTAACGTTTCATTAATAAGATGGTTAATTTAACCGGGTCGAAATTTGGATTAGGAGACGTTCGCAAGGTCGTTTCCAATTGATGTTCACGGACTTTTGGTCGCTCATTGCCGAGTAAAATTCTCCAACAACCTGATAATTTTCGACTTATATATTAACAAAAAGTAGAATTCTTAAATACGTTTAAACTGTTCTCGGTTTAAGCTATGCAGACCCGCGATGGCACCCCTATTATTAAATCTTAAATTGACAAGCTTGCATTCGATTCAACGTATAACATTGTATGGTATCATACTGTAGAGTGGCGTAGATAACGTTTCGCGCATGCGATTTCACCGTGAGAATTACAAGTTTGAAAAGAAAGAAAAAGAAAATACCTATTTATGTTGGATTTAAAACATCGCTGTATGGAGAAAAAAACCACATTTAGAAGCTGGTTTTCATTTAGATATGTGTTGTATAGGTAGAGGTACCTAAGTTGCATTTACAGTAGGTACACATGAGGCGTTTAAAAATGCTGAGCATACCGGCACGCAACCGCGTATACAAGACAAGATGCAGCAGCAGCAGCAACAACAACAACAACAACACCTTATTATGTGAACTTTGAATACCTGTACAAATGTACAACAATTGGATTAATTAATTAGTATAACCGTTCTAAACGAGCAGCAGCAACATTGATGTAAATTGCCGAAATGTCAAAATCTACATACAGGGTGTCCGATGATAGATAAGTCGAGTAACTATGCAAGAATAATTTAAAAGGGAAAAAGGTTTTTTAAAATTTCTAGGTGATGATGACATTTTTTAATTTAGCAGAAAAAAAAATTTATGGCGAAATTTAAAATTTTCAAAAAATTGTGGAGTCTGAGACAAGAAAAGTGGTTAAAAATTAAGCTTTCTCAAAAATTACAATTTATTATAAAAAAATTATCCCATTCAGGTAATGAGTTGAAATTGGAATTTTTTTGTTCGGGATAATAATACAAAAAAATAAATAAATAAATACCTAAGGAAAATAAATTTCTCTCATAAAATTGAGTTCCCTTCATAAAATACGTACAACTTCTTTACATAGGTAGGTATCTTATAGGTAGGTAATAAAAAGTTCAGAAGAAAAACAATCTTTCAATTTTTTTTAGAATCAGTGGGGTAACAAAATGGATGGACTTGCGTGGGCCATGTTCTTTCAAAAACCAGTTCGGCTCACCCAATTTATCGATTTTTTTTATCCTAAAAGTTTGAAAAATTGAAATACAAAATCTTTTTTTTTCTCCAAAAAACTGAACTTACATAGATGATATGTTTTCATTTTCAAAAAAATTGCGACTTTTTTTATTCCAACTTTCCAAAAAAATTCAGAATTTTTTTCTCAAAAAAAAATCTTACATAAAAGTAGATAAGCTAGGTACGTATTTTTTTCAAAAATTTTAAATATTTCTTTCTTTGGAAATTCAAGAAAAAATTTTAAGTTCTCCGAAAAAATAAATTTGCATTTTTTTTTCTTCAAAAATTTGAAAAATACTCTATACTTGAAAGAAATTTGAGAAATTTTTCTCATTTCTTTCTTTTAAAACAGTGATTTTTTTTTCAATCCAAAAAATGGGTGAACATTTTTTTTCAAGCAATTTGAGGCAAAAAGTAAGGTTTTTTTTTCTAAAGAGATATATTTTCTCCAAAAAAAGTAAGTTCCTAGGTTTTCTCTTCCAAAAAATGAAGAAATTTTTCAATAAAAAAAAATGAATTGAGGTATTTCTAATCACAAGACAATTCAGAATTATTTTTCTCCATAAAAATTGATTTTTTTCCTCCAAAAAGACAAAAAATTTCAATATTTATGATTTTTGCATTTTCTTAGTTTTCTATGGTCGTACCTCATTTTACATTTGAAATTTTGGGTGTAGCTGGAGCACCGTACTTGGCTTTTTTGTGGCCATCCAAAAATGAAACCTGGTTACGCCACTGCTTAGAAAACAAACTTTTAAAATTTTGTAAAATTAAGTTTTAAAATTTAATGTGATTTTAAAAATTTATGAGAATTCAAAATTTCTAAATTTTTAAAACTGAAAATTGTTCTATGAATTTTGAAAAATTCCAAAAATTTAATAGGTAAGTATAATTTGAAAACTTACTTTTTAAAACATTTATCTGGATTTAAAGAAATGATAAGATTTCAAAAATTTATTAAATTAAAAAAAAAAATCAAATTTCAAATTTTAACCAAAGTGGAAAATTTTAAAAATTGAAGAAATTCTTAAAATCGAGTTTTAAATTTTTTTTGAAAATTGTTCTGAATTTTAAACATGAATCTGATAATGAAAATTTCAAAATTACAAAATTTTTAAAACTGAAAATTATTCTATGAATTTTGAAAAATTTCAAAAATTTAATATAATTTGAAAACTTACTTTTTGAAACATTTATCTGGATTTTCGATTTCAAAAATTTATTAAATTAAAAAAAAATAATATCAAATTTCAAATTCTAACCAAAGTGGAAAATTTTGAAAATTGAAGAAATTCATAAAATTGAGTTTTGAAATGTTTTAAAAATTGTTCTGAATTCTAAACATTATTAGACTAGTTAACTTCTTATAAATTTAACTTTTTTTTATTGAATAAATTCTGTTGAAAATTGATTAAACTTAGGTATAAAATCAAAATCTTGATTTTTTTTTAAATTTAGCTGAAGGCTCTGGTGAGGTTGAATTTTCCAAAATTCAAAAGTTTGGCAGTCATTAAAAATTTAGGTACTGCATTAAATTTTTTTTTCGATTGCAATTCACTCAAGTTCAAAGTCCATCTTTTATGTGTAGATTTTTTGAAAACTGAATAAATTCTAAAAATTGATAGGTAATTAATTTTAAGTTAAAAAATTTTGTACAATTTGAAAATTGTCAAAAAATTGAGCAAACTTTTAAAAACAACTGATCCAAATTTTTCGAAAAAGCCCAATTAAAAAAATCGATTTCTATTTAAAAATTTACTGAATTTTTAAATTTATTATCAAAATGTAAAATTTTAAAAATTTATCAAACATTGAAAATTATCCTTTTTGTTTAAAAATTCAGCTAAATTTCAGAAATTTGCCAATTTAACACAAACAATATAATTTCCAAAAATGTACCTATTAAAATTGAAAATTACCAAATTTTGAATTTTCTAAAATTCAAAAATTGGTAGACCTAATTATTTTTTTAAAAGATTTACTGCATATACCTACCTACCTATTAAAAATATTTTCAAAATTGCAAAAATCTACCCAAGTTCAAAGTCCATCTTTTAAATTTTTTGAAAATTTAATGAATTATAAAAATTGGCCCAAACTTTGATAATCAATTCAAGTTCAAAAATTTAGTAAAATTTGAAAATTACCAAATTTTGAAAATTAAGAGAATCGTTCAAATATTGAAAATGTACCTTTTAATTTTTTTTTTTTTAATTTGAATTTTACAAATTGATCCAATTTAAAAAAAAAAAAAAAAAATCAAGAACCACTCAATTTTTAAGATTTTACCAAATTTGAAAAATTCATCCACCTCCTTTCATAAACTGAAATTCAAGAAAAATCACCATTTCCTCTCACTCTCTTTCTCTCTCTGCTACCACAAATCCTCCACCGAACCTACCGAATTCAAAATTCGATCTCCCTAATCACATGTAATTTAACAGAAATTGAACTGGGTGGTAGTTGATTGAGGTGTTAGTAATGATGATGGCGCGATAACACACGTTCTTCCAACAGGTACCTCTACTACCTATACTTATACCTACGATATAGAATAATAAATTTAATGATCGAATTTTCGACCATCCTATCGCTTCGGGTTATTTACGATTGGCAACTTGCGAAGAAACCAGACCCTGGTGAAATTTTCCAAGTTGCCAAGTGATTGGAAAAAATATGCAATATGCACCTACGAGTGAAAAATCGACTCGATTTTAGCTGGAAGACTTATATATGCACGATAGATATACATATATATGAGCTCGTAATTTTGATTATATCTTTACCAAACGTCCATAAAGAAAAAGAGATGTATTACCTTTGAAAAAAGTATTTCCACTTTATGAGTACGTCAGGTGAATAAAATTAATGAACTATGGGCAAGTTTTATTATCGAGAATACATTACAGATTATTGATTGAAGAGCAGGGGAGATTGGGTGAAATTTACGATATTAAATGTCGCACGAAATACCACACGTAGGTAAGTAAGATACCTACACTTGAATACATAAGAAAATCTCGAAGGTTAGGGCCATTTTGAATTTTAAAATAAATACGTAATTAAAATTTTAATCGCGTTTTCACGCGTAATTAATATCTAAAGAGGCGAACCGAGATCCGAGAAACCGGCTCTTTGTGAGAATTTAATAATCGATATAATTATCGAATGGTTATAGGACGATGGAGAGGAACGAGGGGCAGGTATGGAGGCAGGAAGGGATGAAAATTCGATTGCGTTTTCGTGCTGGGGCCGGGGTATTGTTTCAACGCGGACCTATGAAAAATAAATTAACTTACCTGGGCCACAAATGTAATAAATTTCTCGAGTCGAGTAATTTCTTTACATTTGTACCTACAGATTTTTAGATTTATTGCGAATCGTATCGGTCGGGCCAGGGTGGCAGACGCTATATAAAGATTTTTTCGGCTCTTTGTGGAAATAATTACTCGATTAGGATTGGTCGCGGTATGAAAGCGAAGCGCGGAGTGCGGCGGCGACACCCTAGAATCTAAGCTTGATTTATTTCAACTCATTTAGAGCGGAATTAAACCGACAATTGGCGAAGATTGCCCGCGCTGCGGTCGCACACGCTGAATTAGCTTTAATATTTATGTTTGCCGCGCTCCCTCTGAGCAATGCGAGGTGACGCCGGCGCTAAATCAGCTCGCAATTCGTCTCCTGCCCCGAGTAACGGTAGATTCGAGGTAGAGAATAAAAAAATGAGCAAAATCTATATACGCTCGGCGAGACTTCCATATTACCAACAATGAGTAATTTTTACGCGCCTAAAAGGCATAATAATTACTACCCCCTCCCCCTCCCGCCCCCCGAAGCCGACGTATAAGTATAAGAAAATATGGTCGCGAGTCTAATCGCGTATAACTACATAAAATGATGCTTTCATATTCGTAACGCATGACAACGATTTAAATTCAAGTAATTTAATATTCATATCGTGTCCGACGCCATCTTTAATTCGTCGACATTCGACGAAGTCGAAGTCAAGTCCCTCGTCCTATAAGGTGAACGGAATCATCGAGCAAACCAACACGTACCTATATTTCTGAGAATAAAAACAATGCAATGTCAATGCGATATAGGTATACAAAGTAGTACCCAATGAGACGTCCTATAATGTGAAAAATTCCAATAACAAAATTCTAATTGTTCGAGAACAATGAGTTCCATTTTTTTCCCTTCTAAGACTGTGATTCTTTTTGAATCGTTGTTCGAATCAAATATAATTGTGGAATCGTTTCTCGGTTTCCCAGCGTAATTTTCTATTCGTTACGGACGTGTATTGGAGGTGAATTGAAGCCTTCGGATCAGGGTGCGAATGGGCATATTTTATTGCAGGTCAGCAAACAAAACGAACTGAACCAAATTCCCCATCGAAATGATTCAAATGAAAAATAATACCATCAATATTTCCAACAAGTGATTCCTTTTTGACTTTTTTCCAAAAACTTTTTTTTAATAGTGCCCTGCCAATTGCTATAGGCAGGAGTATAGATATAGCGCTCAGAGAAATTCTAAATGGGTCGAATAAAATTATGAAGGTAAAATGGTACATCAATGGTCTGCTTAATGAAAAAATACTACTTATTTTTATTTTTATCAAATTCACAATAATTCTTCACAAAGTTTTACAATTTTTTTAATTTTCTCAAATTTTGAAATTTAGTAGGTAAATTGAAATTTTGAAATTTCGATCAATTTTTTGAAAAGAAATTTGATCAATTTTAAAAGTTTGATCTATTTATAAAATTTATTCAAATTTTCAACAAAAAAAATTAAAACGTTGATTTTCAATTTTAAATTTTGTGAAAGTAAAAAAAATTTGAAAATTTGTCAAATCTTCGAAATTTAATAATTTTTTAAATTTAGGTAAAACTACAATAATTTCAAAAAATCTAAAAAGTCTCCATAAAAACATTAACTGCCTATCAAAAATTTTCATTTTTTTGAAGAAATTTTTTGTTCAAAAAAAAATTAAAAGAGAATTTTTTTTATTTTTGAAGAAAAAGTACTTATGGTATCTCTATCTACCTATAGGTATTTTAATATTTTCAGGAGGAAACTTCATTATTTTTGGAGTAAAAAAACTCAACAATTAAAAAAAACACTCATAATAAAGTAGAATGGTTCAACTTTTTTGAAATGAAGAAATTTCTCAATTTTTTTTTAAATTTCAATTTTTTGGGGAAGAAAATCTCTCATTGTTTCACGAGAAAAAATACTAGATACTTTTTGGGAGTGAAAAAATTTACCTAGGTACTTAACTACATAATATATCGATTTTAATTTTTTTTTTTTCAAAGATCTTATTTTTTTAAAGAAAAAAAAATCTCTATTTTTATTGAGAAAAAAATCTTTCAAATTTTTCAGAGCAATTTTTAGAGGGAAAAAATCCTTAATTTTTTTGACGATAAAAATCTTTCAGTCTTTTGGGGAGTGAAGGGATCTCGTTTTTTCTGTACGAAAAAATAGCATGCAAATTTATCAATCACCCATCCTTTGAAAAAAAAAATCAATGCACATACCAAGGAATTTACATACCTAAGTGGCCCTAATACAAAGAAATATATTTTTTGTTCATAAACCATTTTTCAATTTTCTGTATTGAAAATCAGTGTGCATAAAAAAATTCCAACTACCCAAACTTATTTTTGATGGAACAGTCAAATACTATTTTGAAGCACTCCCCCCCCCCAAAAAAAAAAGAAAAAGAAAAACAGAACTGCGTAACATTAGCCAATTCTTAAAATTCAGTTAAATCTTCGACATAATTTAAAACAGTACCTAGTTTTCTATATAATTATTTTTGATGAATTTTTGCAAAATTCAAAAAGTCATCAAAATTTGATGTTTTTTTTTTACTTTTTTGAAATCCTAATGAATTTGAATGTAGCCAGTAAATTTTTAAAATTAAGTGAACCCTTAAAATTTATATCACTTTTAATTGTAATAAGTTGAATTTTAATTTTGAAGATATGGTTTAAATTTAAATGCATCAAATTTTTTAATTTTACAAATATCAAATTTTTTTTGTTGAAAATTCATAATTTAGTAATTTTTAAAACATAAGCAATGTTTGAAATTCAGATAAATTACCTACGTATAAAAAAATTATGAATTGTCAGATTTTAAAATTTTCAAATTCAGTATATTATCTTCAAAAATGTTGTAATTTTTTAATTTTAATGAAATTTTTAAATAATAATTTGAACTCGGTAAAACTTTCGACAAATTTTAAAAATATTATTTTGAAAGTTCCATCAAGATTTGGCAAAACTAGGAACTTTGTTAAATTTTAAATATTGACAAAAAATTCACCAAGTTTAAAAATTCGAGCAATTTTTGAAATTCAACTAGTCAAGTAAGTATTTAAAAAAGTCAATTTTTAAACTTTTTGAAATTGTTTGCAACGTTTGTAATTCAATTTCATTTTTTAGACTAATGATAAATTTTCAAAATTAGGTAAAATTTGACAATTTTGAAATTTTAGTGAATTCATGAAGCTAGATAATTTTTAAAGTTCAATTCAAGTATTCAAAAAAAAAAAAAAAAAAAAAAAATATCAAAAAGGTGATCTTTAAAGTTTGATTTTTTCAGAATTTCATTGATTTTAAAAATTTCAAATTTGGCGAATAAAAAATTTGGTGAGAATTCAATTTTTTAATTTTTTAAATTGAATTTCGAAGATTCCTCAACTTTTACAAGTTTCAAAAATGAAATTTGAATCAACTTTTAAAATTTGGCAAATTTTGTAAGTTACCTGCATTTAAAATGGTCTTTTGTAAATTTTTGAAATTTTAAAGATTCTGTAATTTTTCAACAGAAATTAATTTTAAAAATTTGGTAATTGAACCTGTAAAATTTAAAATTTAAATAATTTTTTTAATTAATGATTTTATTGTTTTTGGCAAAATTTCACTGTTAAAAGTTTAGCCAATTTTGAAAATTGAAAAATATTACATACTCTTACCCGAATCAAAAATCAGCTGAAATGAGTCCATTTTTTAAAACTTTTTTTTAAGACGTCCAAATTTAATTAATTTATACTAAGTTAGACTTGATGAATCACCAGAAAGCAATGCATGGCACGGTACAGTTTTTTGGGCAAGGAAATTGGAATTAGAATCGCCTAAATGACATGTTTGAATTTTTTCCAAAGGGATTTGTTTTTCCTCTTCATAAGAAAACTCACCATTTATAAGCACACTTGTCGCAAAACACCGGTCGCGATGACGACTCACGTCGTTGAATCGAGCGATAGCCTGCGTATAAAGTATTCATTTTAGTAACTCGTTACTATTTTATTGGATACGCTTGTTTGGTATTCATATTCGTATTCGTATATTTTCTACAAACACATTCATCATCGAATATACAATACGAGGTATCAATAATATACACGGTGTTGGCGTGCATCAGCTTTTTCAATATAATATACGCCTTACACCATCGTCAGTCGCCACTCTTCGTTCGTAGGTCCTACTGATACCTTCTACGTTGTTGTAAAATACAAAATACAATTATACTGCGATTGCTTGCCAGTCGTGTACTCGTGTATAACGATTGCTGCCTCACACGCATACTTATACGCACGACATTGTGCTGCTTTGCGGTTAAAAAAAATCCTTCGTATGTTAAGATGAACCCTTAACACTTGTTCGTGTGGTTTCCTATCTCCAATACTTCGACTTTAAAATTGGAAATCATGAAAGGTATATAGAAAGTATTGGGTTGTCTCGTTGCTCGAAAATTGTTATGGTAGAATGGTTCAATGTCACTATTACGAGTAAAAAAATGGTCTACAAAACGATGCTCGTAGATTTTGATGTATCGAAAATGACCAAAATATTTACATAATACCCTCGGGATGTGAACATGTCACTTCTTAATTGTTGAGGATCCGCCTTCGATAAATTTACTTTTGGAGACTTTCGTAGGTACTTATGTTGTCGTTGAATTTTGAAGTGTGATGGTATCGGTGGTTTCATGGTTATGAATGATGATTCAGTATAAAAATTCCAAGTTGAGGGAATTTCCTGCGTAATTTTTTTTTTGAAACTCGAGATACTTAAAACCAGTTTTTGTCGGTCATAAAAATTTTTCCCATGAGAATTTTTTCCAAGAAAATTTTTAATGAAAAAATTTCAGTTCTTATACCTACTGGTTATGGAGAATTTTTATTATTTGAAAAAATTGGTTTTTCAACCATTTTTTTTTTTAAAAAGAAATTGAAGGATTTTTTTTTAAATTCCAGAAATGATGAAATTTAAAAAAATTGTCGGTAGGTACATTTAAAAACGAAAATTCTTGAAAAAAAAATCAGGAAAATCGAGAGATTTACAATTTTTTTTTCATCCCCTTCTCTAAGTAATCCTCCTCCGTGACACGCCTCTAGCCTTAGTTGCTGTATATGGCGTTAAAAAAAAAAAAAAAAAAAAAAAATGTAAATGAGATACAAAATATTATTTTGTTTACAAAAAAAAAATCAAAAAAAAGGAAGAATTAAAAAAAATGTTTTTTGCGATTTAAAAAAATGATTTTACTCTGCAATAAGATTTTTGAAGCATTTTTAAATGAGAAAATTTCAATTTCAATCAGGAATTTTTCAATAAATTTTATAGAAAAAACTTTCTTGAAAATAATTTTTTTCAACTTTTAAAAAAAATCTAGGATTTTAAAAGAAATTTCACGAGCATTTTTCTTTAAAAAATGTAATTAAAGAATTATATTTAAATGATTTTTCTGAGATGTTTCCAAGAAAATTTTTCATGAGAGAGTGCCAATTTTTATCAAGGAATTTTTATAGAGAACTTTTTGAAGAAATTGTTCTCAAAATAATTTTTTAAACAAAATTTTTGAGGAGAATGTTTCCAAAATTTTTTTGAAGGTTTTGTTTTAAAAAAATTGAATTATGCAAGTATACGTAGGTAACAAAAAGGTAAAATGACCAACTTGATCGCGAATTTGCAAAATAAATACAAAAATCATGACTCACCCAAAGATACTGAAGTTTCTGATAATTTTCTTTCTTGACTTATTCATTTATCTTCCAATTTCTTGCCTTGAAGGGAGAGTTCGTCGGTGTAGTTCATCCTTAAAAAAATTAAAATTAAGAAAAATTTGGTTCAATCAAGTCAACATATACTTAGATACATGAAAATACATAACTAGTGTGAGGAACCCTTCTCACTGATTTTTCCTGATTTTTGACGAATTTATTTTTTCTTTGGAAAAACTCGAGCGAGAGAATTCAACACTTTTTCGTAGTAAATTTGCGAGAAGTAAATTAATGCGACACGTAAATAATTTAAAGAACACGATTATTTTTCTTTTGAAAAATAAGAACGATAGAGAACAATTCGTTAAAAATGATGTTTCGAATTACTAGTACGCAAAAGGAAAAGTTGATAGACTCAACAAAATTATTAATTTTTATGTTTTTAATTAATAATTTTTTTTAAATTTATATTTGAAATATAAAAGTTAATTAAATTATAAATAAAATAAATTATTAAAAATATTAAAAAATTAAAATTTATTGTTGAAATAAATCAATATATGTTAATTAAACATCGATTAAAAAATCCATCAATTTATCAAAATCCAAAACGATTCAAATAATTATAGGTATAATTATATTATTTTGTTAAAAAAATCTGTCGAAGAAAGGAGGGATTAAATAAAAAAAATACGTAAGAAATTTTTTATGGGTAAACATTTTTCACTTGATTTTTTTCGAATTATTTTTATCCCGCGATGAGACCTCTTCTGGGAGAATTTTTCAATGAGAAAATTTCAATGCTGATTATAAAAAGTTTTAAGGAGATTTTTTTTGAAGAATATTTTTTTAAATAAATTTTTTCAACAAAATTTATAATTAAAAAACTTTTTTATGAAAAATTTTTTCAAAAAAAAAAAAAAAAAAAAACACTTTCGAGTATACTTAATCCAGAGTTTTTTTTCCAAAGATTTCAAAGTAAAATTTTCGGGAAAAAATCTTCATAAGATATTTTTGAGGTTTTTTCGAAAGAAAAATTTAATAAGGAAATCTCAATTTTTATATAATTTTTTTGGAGGAAACTTTCTAAAAAAAAAATCCAGAAGAGTTTCTCTAAAAATTGTCTTAAATTGGGATAGATAGGTACCTACTACTTATTTTTCATTTTTTTCCCCAAAAATAAATCATTTTAAAATACCTAAGAAATCGAGAATTTATACCAATATTTAAAAGGGAAATTTCAAAAAAATCTGAAGAAAAATGTGAGATTCAAAACCAAAATCACGAGAATTAAAAAAAAAACAAGAATTTTTCAGAAGATTTTCTGTTATTTTTCTTAAGAAAATTTTATGGTTAGAAAAATTCGATTCTTAGGTATCAAGTAATTTTTTGAAGAACTTCTTGACAAAATTCTTCTGAAAATTATTGGAAAAAAATTTTCAATTTTTTTTATTGTAGGTATAACTGACAAGGGAACCTTATAAACTTGTTAAATTTGAGCTGTAATCTAACAAAGAGCATGTCACTCAGACCTCAAAAACAAATTTTCAGCTGCTTCAAGTTGATTTTTCGATTTTTGGCGAATTTTTGAATAATGTCGAAAATGGCCCATTGATGAATCAATTTTTTACAAAAATTGTAGATTTTGACATAAAATTCTGAAAATCGGTTTATACGTATACTATTTTCGCCATTTCTAAAAATTCGCCAAAAATCGAAAAATCAACTTCGGCAGCTCAAAATTTTGAAAAAAAAAAAAATCAAAAATTAACAAATTCCATAAAATATAAAAGAGCCCAGTTCCGCAATCAAACCTACATCCGAGTTTTCGTAAAAATACACCTTGTCCTGGTATACAATTTACTTTGATCAGTTATGAATTAAATTACCCATGCAAAAATTACACCTAGCTGTACAAATTTTATGAATGAAGGCTTCCTAAAAACGCGTATACCTCCTGATAATAATCATTTCGTCAAACTATACGCCTCCATTATCGTGTCATAATGTAAAGTAATTGATTACATGATTACAGTGATTACTTCATATACACAGGAACCGTTTCACGGCCCATAAAATCCTCCCAAAAAGTCAACTAATACAATGAAACCACTGGCGAATTTTTTTTAAACCTAAAAATCAAAGAAATTTCTTCCCCATACGATGTATAATATCTTGACCGCGACAATACACACGAGCGAGACGATAAAAAAGGATATACGAGCTTAGTCGAGGGGACGAAGGTGTACCAGGGCAAGTATTTCGAATCGCATTATTCATCTTTGTGTATAATAACAGGTTACCTATGTAAAAAAGAGAAGAAAAATAACGATTGACTTTTTTTAATGTGACGAGTAAATTGCGATTAATATTTCTCTGCTGTAATTATAGGCTTTGTCTTTGAAACGTTGAATATACATAGCGCGTTCGTATATATAGTATACGTACAGTCGTACAAGATGCTCGTAAGTTGTAGAATAAGAAAAATACGAGTATATACTTTCTTTCCATATTAATATACGGCGGTTTTTCATCGTTTGAATTTTTTAAAAATAAATGTGTACGTGTGTGTGAGCACATCAGAGCAGAGACTAGACCGGAGTCTTTTTGATGCGGCGCAAAATCATCTCAGAAAGGAGCTCTGTTCTCTCAATTTCTATTAGCAACACTGTGGAAACTACTAAAGTCAACCTATAGTTGGAATGGTAATAGACGTTCGACCACACCCATTTTGTGTGCGAGCTTCTCCCGCATGTCACTTGTTCTAGTTCTAGTTTGTGTATTTTTTCTTGACACGAAAGACAACTTCGCAGGTCACACTAGATACGTCGATTAATGTGTTAATTTGTAGAGCAGCCGAGTGAAATATTTTTTAGAATGGGAATGTAGGACTTTTTTCGAGGTAAGAAGACGTCATCGAGAACGAAGAAAAGGGTCAATGATAAATACGTGTGTTTGAAAAGTCAACAAATCAGTTTAGAAATCGGTAGGTACCACTTATATGAATAGTTACTTTTTTTATAGAAAAATCCAAGTGAATTGTTGGGAAGGAGGGAAAGAGAGATTTCAACGAGAACAATATTTTCATTCGTAAGTATCCCCCCCCCAAAAAAAAAAAGGTCGTAAGGACAAGATCAGAAAAAATTGTGATACTGGCAAAAAATTTTTAAAGAATTAAATAAATAGGTAAACAAAGTAAATGAAGGATAAGTCAATCGATTATCGAAAATTTAAAAAATCAGCAATTAATTCCTATATTGAAATCGAAAAATCCATTGAAAGATCGAAATTGAAAAATCCACCAAACTTCACAAAATCAGAGAATTTTCAACAAAAAAAAAATCGATCTAACATTGAAATGAAAAAATTAATCGAATTATAGAAATTGAAACATTCATAAGCTTGATGAAATCTGCGATTTTTAAAATAAAAAATGAAAAATTAGAAAATTGATCAACATGGTCAAATTCAAAACAATAGATACCTATTTAACTTTACCAAAGTCGAAAAACAATCGATTTATCAAAATTGTAAAGAATTTATTAAAGAAACGATCAGCTCCATTTTTAGAACGTGAAATTTTCAACAAAAAAAAAAAAACTATCGAAGTAGAAAAATAATCAATTGATATTAATCAGGTGAATAACGCATTAAAAAATTCTTCAGAAAAAAATATCGTTTGTCAAAATTCAAAAAATGATCAATTTATTGAAACTGAAAAATTGATCAATTTATAGTAATTAAAAAAAATTGTAAACTTGAAAAAAAGTTAGAGAATTGAAAACAATAAATTATACGATTGATCGAAATCGAAATTTTTTTTTTTTTATCGAAATCAAAAAATTAATCGAATTATTGTAATGTGAAAAATTGCAAATTCAGCACTAGAAAACTTATCAAAAAATTATTTTCGAAATCAAAAAAATAATCGATTAAGTAAGTATCATAATTTAAAAAATCGTAAAAATAACATAGGAGAATTCTTCAAAAAATTATTCGATTGATCGAAATCGAAAAAATAATAATCGATTTGTCGAAATTTAAAAACAAATTAGCAAAATACGTACCTTTTTTTACCGAGTTTACCTACATAAAAAAAAAATCAAAAAATTAATAGAATTGTTGTAATATAAAAAATTGTAACACCGCAAAAATTTATCAATTTATCGTAATCGAAAAATTTATCGATTATCGTGATTTAAAAAATTGTATATTTATTCTTCAAAAAATTATCAATTTACCAACATTAAAAAATTAATCGATTTATTGAAATATTGAAAACCACTCAAAAATGGTGTTTTTTGTAAACTCTACAAAATCGTTGAATTTATCATTTCTCAAAAAAAAAAAAAAAAAACTTAATCAACAACCTCAAAAAGTTATTTGATTGGTCAATATCGACAACTAACCGAATTACCATGACCGAAAAATAATTTTTTATTGAAAATCAAAAAAATAATCGAAACATCGTGACTGAAAAATTTGTAAACTTCATAAAATCGCCAAATCGGGTATTTTTTATCTCAATATTTTTTTTTCTCTTGCCAAACTTAAAAAATAACTTGACAGATCGAAATTAAAAAGTGATTAATTTAGTTACCAAAGTTTAAAAATTCGTAAACTTTATAAAATAGAAGAATTTTTCAAAAAAAAAAAAAAAATGATCAATTTATTATTGTTGAAAAACTTCCTAATTCATCCAATTCCAAGACTTTTTTCAATTTTCAATTTTTTTTTAGATTTTTTTTTTTAGATCAAAACTAAAAAATAATCTATTATCGAGATCGAAAAATAATTAATTTATCGAGATTGAAAAATTTGTTGAATTTTTGCAATTAAAAAATTTGTAAACTTCATAAAAATAAAGAATTTTTCAACAACAACAAAAAAAAATTGTCATCTCATCAGACTTGAAAAAATTATTCGATTGATCGAAATTGAAAAATTCTTCAATTGAATTTTTTCGAAAAAATAATCGACTTAAGCATTAAAATATAGAAGTTTTTCGATTTATTCAACGCTTAACCAAAAGAAAAAAAAATCCAACTCAAAAGATCAATCAAGGAAAATAATCGAAAATTAATCAGTTAATCAATATATAGAAAAAATTAATCGATTTATTGAAATTAAAAATTAATCGAATTATCAAAATTAAAAAATTCTTCAACTTGAAGAATTTTCCAAAAAAACTACCAACTCATTAAAACAAAAAAAAATTTAACCGATTTGTCAAAAATATTTACTTACCTATCAATTTTGTAAAAATGAAATTCTAAAAATTTTCGGAAGCAGTAGGAGGGGGGAGGGGATTAAAAATTTCAGCAATGACATCAAAATCTCAAATTTTCGACCAACACAAGTCCAACAGAAACATCGAAAAAACCCCACCTCATTCCCAATCACAAATCAAATCCAATCCTGGAACAATTATTTACGGGGTTCGAGTATGCAATTTTATTAACTCGAGGATTTTCACACCTCCACCAACGTCGCGTCAATGTCGCAAGGAAAGGAAACCCAATACAAAACACATTGACCTCTTGAAAAATTTAATAATCGCAATCTCACTCTCTGGACATGGACGGACCTTGATAATGAATTTTTTACCTCGGTCTGGGGCAGGGGCACGGGGGGGGGGGCAAAACGACGCATCAGGATATCTTATCTCTACGTATGTACGTTTCGGTATTGAAAACTAGAAAAGGAAAAATCCATTTTGTATTCATTCCAGGTTTCAAAATATAGGAAGAATAAAAACGGAGACTGGGTACTGATTTATTAGATGGGCACGCCCATTACGCGCACACATAAACGTGTGTGCCAGTCGTAAATGGGGTGCGTACGTGAGTGTTATATATTGCTCGATGTAACATTTTTTTTTTTTTGTTTTAAAGAAATGTTGTTCTTTAAAGTCGTGTGGAACGTTGGTACGTTGGTGGTACGCGGTCTCTATACGGAGGAAAAAAGAGCACGAGGGGAGGTGGGCGCAGAGGGCACCACGAGAGAGGAGAAATTGTCGCACGAGCCCTATTAAAAGACTCGAAACGATGTTTGATGTTGATAAACGTAGAAATTTATATTCGAGCAATTTTATCACGAGTAATTCGGTGTGCTAGAGAGGAAAAGATATGTAAAACGGAAATATCCACGCGAGTAAAAAAAAAAAACACCACGAATTCCTCGTGTGTACTTTTTTTCAAATAAATTACCGTCGCGAGTTTTTTTTTTAATGAACTTAGGGCGTTACCGCGTATTTATATTGATGGGACTTTAAAAACTAACACATGTTCTTTGTTTTGGTATTACTGGCCCATGAAAAAATACCACCATTTTAATCTGATTTAAATACCTAAGTAAAAAATCCCAAATATATAGCGAATCGATTATAGTTTGTTTTGATATTTTTATAATATAAATCTAATAAAAGAATATACGAGGGACAAATTATTATACACCCCGCTCGCTTCACCGCATCACAGAAAGACACACCCTTTTGTTGAACGGTAGCGAGTTGTTTTATAAGAATGAAAAATGAATCGATTGCCGAGTCTTTCACGCGAAAAGATTTATAATAAAAACAACCGAAAACCAACGTCGAGAAGTCGAAAGCCGATGCCGAAAATCGACCAACTCCTATACTCAAAATAAAACCGCTCGAGTATACCCCCCTGACCGTTTTAGCCTCGACCCCACCTCGTAATAGTGGCCCGCATCACGCGTAAGATTCATTAATAATGGAAAGACAAGCCAACGTACCAAACCGTGCCCCTTTCGTTGATACCAAAAAGGGGTATCGTAAGTCCACACCGTTACTATTGGAGACAATGGGCGTGGCTGGCCACCTGATGTGGTTAAAAACTATCACCGTCGTTCGCAACATCTTATATCGTATTATTTTACTCTAATGATACCGGTTTTTATACACTTTGATTTTCCTCGTCCCTTATGATAATAATTCCACTAATATACCAGGTCGTGTGTCGTATAGTTACACTTCCATTTCTGGCATTTCTTCCAGTGAATTTCTTGTATCTACGTGTCAAATTTGGGAGGGTCGAGTTGCGAGCCACATGAACCAGCCAGGAGGATTTATTAGATATCTGGAATCGTATTCGTATTGTATGAGATCGTGGAATGGTTATTTAAATAAAAAATGGAGAGACCCAGAGAACCTTTATGTACGAATAGCTATGACCAGGTATGATCAGTCGAATATCGTGTTATTTGAGAAATTGAGTCATCTCAACAAACAAAAAAATGAGGGTATTTATGGGTCTCTATTTTATTTAACTTTTCCGAACAATCAAAAATCGACCAATTTTTCAAGTTCTTGTTCAACTCATTTCTCACCCCCCCCCCCCAAAAAAAATCTGCGAGATGGGGAAAAATTCGAAGAATGATTCTGCGAAGAAGAAAAAAATGGAGAATGAGAAAATTTCGAGAAAATAGGAATTTTCATCCATCTTTATCCCAGACTGATTTTTTCCTACTTCTTCAACCGTTTACTTTTAACTTCCTTTGTTTGCTTCCATACTACTTCTTTTTTCCATGTCAAAAAATTTCTTTGAAACATTTCTGTGAGAAAAAAATTTTAAACCAGGAATCTTCAAAATGTAAGTAAAAAAAACTCGATATTTTTAGCAATGAAAAATCTCTTTGATAGGTATGTATCTGGCTAGAAAAAGACTTCACAAAATTCTGTCGTCCAAAACTCGTGTAATTTTTTTTCGAAAATTCTTATACCCACAATTGAGAAAAAGATTTCTTGATGCTAACATCCTCTGAAAAATACATCCATTAAAAAGATGTGACGCGATTAACAAAACAATCTTTTTGAAAAAAAAAAGAAAAGAAAATACTTAATGCTTTTAGTAATAGAAAAATCTTCAAAAAACATAATTTTTAATTGAAATAAATTTTTCTTGACTCAAAAAATGTTTACAAAATTTCTAACTTGAAAATACAGTGCTCGAATTGAGCAAAATTACGAAGCGAAACGCATTTTGATCCAATTTGGGCCCAAGTCATGTCAAACCCCCAAATTGAAAAATTTTTCCAATTTATTGAAAACATAAAAAATTTAAAAAGATTTTTGAAATTGTTTTTTTTTCTTTCATGAGAATGCGAGATTCTCTTTTATACAAAAATTGAGTTTTTTCCTTCAAGAAATTGAGAATTTAGCAAGATTTTTTTTTCAAAAGAAAGAAAAAAAAACTCAGAATTTTTTCATTAAAAATGAAAGATTTCATTTTAAACTAAAATAGTTACCTACCATAGAAGTTTTTTTTTCTAAAAAAATATACTTTTTTCTTCATTCTTTTTTTCCAAAAAAATTAAACGATTTTTATCAGAAAATTTGAGAAATATTATTTCTGAAAAAATGTAAATTTTCTTTCTCAAAAAATTGTATTCTTTTCAAAAATTAAAAGGTTTTTTACACCTTCAAAATATTTGAGAATGGTTAATTAACATTTTATGCTTGAAAAATGAAAGCTTTTGCTTAAAAAAGTGGCTTTTTTCAAAAAATAGCAGATTTTTTAAAATATAAATTGAAAAAAATTTCTTAAAATTTTTAAAATAATTTTCAATTTATCTACCTAAAGGTACTTTTGAAGAAAGAAAAAAAAATCAGAGGAATTTTTTCAAATTTTGGTTGGATTTTTCACCAACCGGAACGAAGATTTTTCATTTTTCACGAACCGGAGCTGCGTTCCGATGCGATCCGGCTCAATTCGAGCACTGCTGAAAATCATTTCAAAAAATTTAAAAAAAAAACATCATTTCTGGTATAAAAAATCCTCTTACACTAAATAAAAAATTGTTACCCAATAAAAATTTAAAAAAAAACAACAAAAAAACGCTCGTATCTACAAATTAACCATTTCAAAATTCTCTAAAAAAATTCTTGACAAAAAAATGATGAATTTTTTCAGCCAAAAAATCGTTTTAACAAGTTATTCCAAAAAAAAAGTCACTTTCTATAAAAATTTTTACTTAGGTTTTTCTCAGAAAATTCACTGAAGAAATTCACTCAAGAGAAAAGTAATCTCCTAATCTCAAAAGACAGGAAGAAATCTTTTAAGTTATAAAAAGGTCATAATCTTCAGAAAAATTAAAATTTATATACAAAAAATTCAATAGGTACCTATCTAACTCTCAGAAATTTCTTCAAGTTTTAAAAATCCTCTTTGTAACAAATTCCTCTTCCTACTTACTTGCAAAAAAAAAAATTTTAAAATTTAAAAAAAATTTGTGACCAGACAAAAAAAAAAAAAAAAAAAACTTGAAAAATCTATAACTAGGTACTCACTCAAGAAAAAATCTTGGTGAATGAAAAACATGAGAAATTCACCAAAAAATTAATTTCCTCAGGAAAACTTCTTTCAACTTGAAAAATCATCAAAGAAATCACTCGAGAAAATACTCGTTTGATTTTTTTTTTAACTCTGCAGTGTAGAGAAAATTATTTCAAAAATCCATATTTAAAAAAAAAATACTTTTTGAATAAAAAAAATACCCATTTTTTGGCCAAAAGTTATAAAAATTGAACAACGATGGGGATATCATATTACATATATTCGCAATTGCTGCTGTAAAATCAAGGGACACGATAAATCTTTTTTTTTTTTAATTCGTGAAAAATACGTGTTATTTTTTTCACCGCTTGTAAGTATGGTAAAAAACACGCGATAAAAAGGGTGCTTGTAATTTTACGTTTTATGGTTCTTAAAGTTGTGTGTTTTTTTTTTGGATTCTTCGTCCATTACAATAATATATACGTGGTCGTCTGGTCGACAACGGTTTTTTTTTCTCTCTCTCTCTTCCTCATGTGTAGCCACGTAGTGAACAAAAAAAGCAAAAAACGAAACGAGAAAAACGAAAAAACTTATATTTATACTGTGGAAATTGTACTAATACGACTATAATTCATTTTAATAGCTCTTCGTATACTATACTATATGTGCGGTAGCACGGGCACGGGCGCGGGCACGGGTCATGTTACTTTTACGATGCTCGTATAAATACCATTATAATTGTCAACGTCGTTAAATTACCATCCATCATCGGTCTATCGTTCATCGACGCGTTCATTGTGCGAAGGTGTTAATTGATTAACTATTGTAGGGTACGTAAAACGTTATGATGCCGAAGCGAACTCTCTCTTTGATGATTAACACTGGCCGTTTGCGTTTGACGTATCTATGTAACCCTTTTGCTATTGTGTATGAAATTACCGACAGTAGCGAAAGGAGTTATCGATGATGGAGGGAAGATTGATTGTTTTTTTTTTATTTTTATTTTTTTTATTTTTCACGTGTGTTTTTATTTATATGGTAGGTACCTATGTGAGCTAAAAGTAGTACGTACGTCGGTACGTGGACATATGTTGACAGTGAATGATTGTATTGTTGAGTTTTTAATTTTTATTTCATGTGATGAAGGTGAGAATGGATTTCTTTTTTTAAAGAAAAAGATTATCAATTTTTTTTAATTATTATATTTTTTTAAAGTTTTCTTCTGTGTCGATGTTAAAGAATAATTCGTGATGTATACAGAAAGTTTGAAAAATTTTCGACAGTTTGCAATCAAAAAGATGAAAATTATTGAAAATTTTTTGAAGTTCTCAAAAAATCAAAATATTGAAATTTGAGATGAATTAATAAAGATTGTTAATTTTGTATTTTAGAGCGATTTTTTTCAAGATTTTTACCGAAGTAATTATTTTTTTGAGTATTTCTCCTTGGAATTTTTTTTTGATATTATGTAGTTAAATTACCTACATAATTATTTTGTATAAAAGAAATTTGTTATAAAAGGGATTTTTTGGGGATATTTTTTTCATCTCTCCCCCTTCCTTTACAACATTAATTTGAAAAAAACTTGCAGACATTTTTTTCTCATGAATGAGATTTTTCAGTGAGAAAAGTTTTGATGAGAAAATTTCAGATTTTAAAGAGAATTTTTAAGGATAGGTATTATTTTTTGAAAATGATTTTTTTTTCAACTGAAGTTTTTGAAAAAAATTGATAAGTATTAAGAAATCTTCAAAAAAGAATTGAAAAATTTTGAGAAGGAAAATGATAAATGATTTTTTTTAAATTAAATTTTGTTTTGTTCAAAAAACCTCAATGCTTTTTCATTTCTTAAAAAGAATTTTATGAGGAAAAATTTTCTCTGATTTTATTTTTTCAAAATTATTTTTTTCTGCAATAAGATTTATCTCGAGAAATAAATTTTTTTTGAAGAAAATTGTTTTAAAAAAATCAACAAAACTTGAAGATAAATTTTTGATGAAAAAATTACCTGAAAAGAAATCCTTCAAAATATTCGAGAATATTTCTGAAAAATTGAGATTCAAAAATAAAAAAAAATGGGAGAATTCTAGCCAATAAAAATCCGATAACATTTTTAAAATTTTTTTTCAAAGAAAATTTTTTAGTGAGACAATTTTTTTTTATTACATGCTGTGAAAAATTGAAACGATCATTTTAAAAGGAAGTTCAGATACTTTCTCTGAAAAGATATAGGTACTTACCTTATTTTGGTAGAATTTTCCAATAAGAAATTTTAATTCTCATTAGAAATTTTTATGGAGGATTATTGAAAGAAAATTTTTCTTCACATATCAATTTTTTCAACTAAATTGAAAAAAAATAAAAACATTTTCATGAAAAAATTTTAAAAGTTATTTTTCAAAACATTAAATTTTTTTCAAGATTTCTATGGGAAATTTTCAAAAAAAAAAAAAAAAAAAAAATGTGAGGGTTAAAAGAAGAATTGGATTTTTTTGTTTTAAATTCAAGACTTTTTCAAACGTTTTTGAGGAATTTTTTAAAGAAATCTTTCTAGACGTTTGACCCAGACTTTCGTCCAAGATTTCAACGCAAAATTTTTCAAAATCTGAAGAAAAATGCGAGATTTACAAAAAAGGAAAGAAAAATTCAAGAATTCAACCGGAAATTTTCAAAACGATATGATAATTAAAAAAATTATAAAAATACGATGAAAAAATAAATGTGGAATAAAAAAAAATCATGAGAATTTTTGCCGAAGAAATCAAAGATTTTTTTTTTGATTTGAGAATTTTTTAAACAGTTTTTGTGAAATTCTTTTAAAAAACTTTCAATTCTTTTCAAAAAAAATTTTTTTAAAAAAATTGTGAAAAAGAATTTTTTTATAGAAGCCCATTTGAGAATATGTCCCTCCATTTCAACCGGAAATTTTCAACAAAAAAAATCTGAAACAAAAAATGTGAGATTATGGGAAAAATGTCACGCGAAATCATTTCAAGTATTTTTCAAACGTTTTTATTAAGATTCTTTGCAAAAAAAAAAAAATTAGGTAACTAATGATGAAATTTTAATTCTTATGAAAAAATTTAAAGGATTTTTGGAAAAGAAATCTTTCTTTGTACCTATTCGAGATTTTTTCAATATTTCAACTGGAAATTTTCAACAAAAAAAAGCAGAGTAAAAATGTACCTAAGTATGTAAAAAAAATTATCTATGATTTTTTTTAAATCAAGCATTTTTAAATTATTATTTTTTTGAGAAAAATGTTCAATTGGGAAATTTGAATTCTGATCAAAAAATTTTATAGATCAAATAATTTTTCAGAAAAAAAATTTTAATTCGTAATTTTTGAAAAGTTTTTTAAAAATTACAATTTTTTTGATACATTTTTAATGGAAAAATTTTATTATTTTTATATAGGGTACCTATTCAAGATTTTTTTTAAAATCAAGATTTTAACAAGAAAAAAATCTTGAACAAAAAATCTGAGAAAAAATGTGAGATAAAAAAAAATCAAGTTAAATTTAATTTTTTAAGAATTTTTCCAATAATTTTTTTGAAAACATTTTCCAATCAGAAAATTTGAATTTTTTGCAAAAAAAATTACGAAGAATCTTCAAGCAAAATTTCTAAAAAACTTCACAATAACGTGATATATGTAATTTACCACGGTCATATTACGGTTAATAACCGGTTAACCGAGCATGGGTAAAATTCGGTAGCACATTTGTCACCGGTTAACCGCCAAATTTAACAGCAACGGTTAATAAACTAATTACGAGATTGATAACGCACATTTCGCTACCGCAGTAGACTCCAAATAGTAAAATGATAATAATTAAGTTCGCAGTGGGCGAATAAAGTACTAATTGCATTAAACGATCCTTACTTGTACGTAGCAATTTAGACGCCAAAACGGCTATAATTAAAATGGACACATCACCTGTAAATTATCGTACGTTTCATTATGCTACGTATATGTAGTGTACCTAGAGACTCGTACGTATAAATACAAACGTTCGTGTACCTAGGCCCGGTAACCGGTTGACCACACTTTAATTATATATTCTTCTTCAATTTTCTACACATAGCTTTGAACCTCTCTTCTCTCTGTATACGCACAGATATGTACCTAGGATTTTTCTATCTCACTCATTCACTCTCTGTGTTGTATATCTATATGCAACTCCTCAACACGCCGAAGAAGTTTATCCCTATCTGTAAGTGTTCATCTTTGGGTATCCGCCCTTTCAATACAACACAATGTACATAATTTAATGATTTATTAAGTCATAAGGTTATGCAATTTGTAACGTGGTTTTGGTTATTTTATTATCATTTTACCTCTACCCTCTTCCCTTCTTCGGCGGTTTCATGTGCTGCTCACACAGTCAGTCGTTTATTTTTCCTATAGACACGTATCGATTTTTCCCCTCTATTACCTTCTTCTTTTTTAGATTATCTATGGCGGTTATCTTGATAAATTTTTTTAACTCATTCGAATACGATTAATGCATGTACCTGAGTCAGGACTAAACATAAACTAGTTCTTATCGGGTCCACTTTTTATTGGACAAATTTTCTCATCTCTCAACAGGCCAATGCACGTATTTTTCATTTTGTTTTTATCAATAGGACATAGTATTATTTAGATGGCTTATTAATTTCAATGTTTTTTTTTTTCATTTTTATGTTCCAGGTAAGCTCGATACATGTACCAATAGACAAGTTAAGATAAATCTTTTCCGAAGGCAAAAAAAGCTCGAGAGAAAACCGGTTGAAAAATTCTTAGAAAATTACAACCACATTATACGATACTTCAAAATACGAATATCTCCCACGATCGATGAGCCGACAATAAAAAATATGTTCTTTTCACCGAAAAGGGTATCAAAAAAAAAAATTCTTTATTATTTAAATTTTTTTATGTAAGTACCTATACTTTTTACTTTGAGTTATTTTTCCTCGGATATTGTTTCTCAAGTTCGTCTCAATATTTTATAGTTAATATGGAATATATATCTACACATACGTGATACCGTTATGATAATTCTTGGAATATGCGGGTCGATATTATACTTAGGTATAATCGTAGATACGTGATTATGATATTGTTTTTGTCAGTCTATAATCGAACACACGGTGGTCATATTTTTCGCCAAACTAAATGACTTACAAGAGGTGTGATTTGGCCGAAGGCGTATATCGGCGGGTTGGACGCAGTGATTGATCATTTTAGCGAATTAATCGAAGGCCAGATGGTTCGCGAGAATATATTACCCACTAATATAATCGGTAAATAGAAAGTTGATCGGAGGCGTCTGTTTTTGCATCCTCCCTACTCCGCGGTAGCATGTCCTGTGAGCATATCCTGCTATAGTGATGAGTTTAATTCACATTAATAGGTAGCCTGATTTTTTGGACTGGAGTGAAAATATTAGATATAGGCTAGGCTTATAAAAGCTAATAGATTCGGGTTTGATTTGGTAGAAGATTAGAATTTGGTGAAATCTATAATGATTGGGGGGGGGGGGGGTGAAGAAATCATGAAATGGAAATTTTTTTTTTAAATTTCAAACTTACTTATGAAGAAAAGTCGTGAATTGTGAAAATTTACAAATTTTTATCCACTGAAATGGAAAGATTGATTGAAACAAAAAATTATTTATCGATTATTGAGTTATCGAATTTTGAAACATTAATCGTCGTGGATTGATCGAAATTGGAAAACCTGTTGAATGAAAAAAATTAGGAAAGTGCTAAAAAATCGATCGATTTATTGAAGTCAAACAAATCAGAAAATTATGATCATATTCGGAGATTTTTACTTTTCAAAAAAAAAAAAACAATTGAAGTTTTTTTATTTTTTAAATCAAAAGAGTCTTCAAAATTAAAAAATCGACCAATTAAATATATTTATTGAAAAAAATTGGAAAAATTTTCAAAAATTTAATCGATCATCCGAAATCGAAAAAATATTCAATATTGAAAACTTGTTTTTTTTTTGAAATGGAATTGGTCGAATTAAATACCTAAATTACTCAATCTTTTAAAAATTTTATTAGGTAATTTAGGTAAATCGAAAAATTGATCAATTTATGAAAACAAAAAGAGCATGACGAATAATTGAAGTTGATAGGTACTTTTTCAAAGAATTAGTTGAATTATCATATTATGTAATTCAAAATATAAAAAAATTAATAAAAATTGACAAAATTACGAGTAAAGTTAAAAAAAAAATCAATTCACTGAAATTAAAAAATAGACTACTGAAAAATCGACCAATCGAGGGCAAAAAACTGGTCGACATCGAAATCGAAAAAATTGAAAATTGACTAAAAAAAACTGATTCTATCTGATTCCATTCATCGAAATCTGAAAGATTAAAAAATTATCCCATTCTAATTTTTTTTTTTTTTTTAAATCAATCTATACCTATCGAAATTGGGAAATTAACCATTAAACTAGAATCGAGAGTCGATCTATCGAAATCAAAAAATCAATCGATTTATTGAAACCGAAAAATTAAAAAATTAAAACTCATTTAAAATTAATCGATTTTCAAAATTGAAAAATAACTAAAATCGAGACTCATTTTATCTAAACCAAAAAATTAGTTAATTAATCGAATAATCGAAATCAAAAAAATTGGTCAATTTATCAAAATTTGATATATTTGAAAATCGTCTATCGACTAATTCATTAAAATCGAGAATCGATCGATCGAAATTGAAAAATGGGTAATTTATCGAAACCAAAATTTTTGAAAATTGATTCATTTGTTTTTTGAAAAATAAATTGAAAAATCGGCTAATTAATTCGAATGGAAAATCTATTGATCGAGAGCAAAAAATTATTTGATGTATGTATTTGTATAGTTACCTATCTAATTTTGCAGTAAAAGTATCACATTAAAAAAAATATGCAATTTTGAAAGAAATCTGAACAATTTTTCCAAATTGAAATTTTACAAAAATAATTTTCAATGTTTCTTAAGGGTTAATTTATTGAAATCCAAAATTTTGAAAATTACCTCATTTTCTTTTTAAAAAATTAGTTTATTTACCTAAATTGAAATATCGACTAATTACTTAATTGGAATCGATCATGAGAGCAAAACATTAGTTGAATTATCAAAATTGAAAAAAATTCGAAATTGACTCATTTTGACATACAAATCTATCGAATTGAAAAATCGACCAAATGATCAGAATCAAGAAAAAATTAATAGATTCATCGAAATTAAAACATTAATCCATTTTATAGAAACCAAAAAACTGATGAACTTATCGAAATCTGAAAAATAACTAACTGACTAAAATTGAGAGTAGATTTCATATCTTTAAATAAAAAATTTAGTCAATTAATTATTTTTTTAATCAAAAAAATTTGGTAGGTATATTTAGGTAGGTATCTATTGAAATTTGAAAGATTTGAATATTGACTCATTGAGAATCCAAAATCGAAAAATTATTCGATTTATCCAAATCGACAATTTTTTTTATTAAGCTCCCGGTCCATGGGTTGAAATCCTAAAATTTTGAAAATTGCCTCATTCTCTTTTTAAAAAATTATTGTATTTATCTAAATTGAAAAATCAACTCATTAATCGGAATCGAAAAGCTATCAATCTAGAGCGAAAAATTTGTCGAATGATCAAAATCGAAAAAAAATTGAAATTTCCCATTGAAAAAATTGGAAATTTACTTGACTGAATTGATTGATCAAAGTTGAAAAATCGACCAATTTACTAAAATCGAAGGTCGACTAATCGAAATCAAAAAATCAATTGATTTATTAAAATCGAAAAATTAAACAATATCTTTACCAAAATTTAAAAAAATTGACTCAGTTGAAGCTTTTAAATTTTTTTTCTAATTCACTAAAATCGAGAGTCGATTTTTATCTAAATCAATAAATACCTAATTGATTCATGTTGACAGAAAAAAAAATGAAAAATTCACACAGCTCATTGGAGTTTTTTTTTGAGAGATTGATCAATTTATCAAAGTCGAAAATTTTTTTTAAAATGACACAATTGACGATTCTTTAAAAAATTAATCGAATTATCAAAATTGAAAAGTTGAACGTTTATTCAAAAAAAAAAATTCAAAATCTACCCCATCAGAAATAAAAACTTTCCACGAAATAAAACCACCCAACGTGACAATCATTGTCACCTCATCACGATGATTTAAACCTCGACACGAAAGCCTGTACAAATTCACTCCACACAGCACATGCATGCGAAACAAAATTACACCATCGCATCGCAACAATTAATTAATACAACATTCAACATTCGAATTGAAAAACTTTCGGGCGAATAAAATTAATTAACCATTTCGTGTTCAAAGTGCATATTTTAATTATGTCGTAGAACGCCCTCGATAAATAGCTTAAAATACACTGCGAGCGAATATTCGGCTACGTTCGTTGCAGCAGCTATAAATCTAGAAAAAATTCTTCCTGTTAGATACTGCAAAAGCAAAACTCGTATATGTTTTTGCAAAGTACATTGAACCATTGAAAAATTTTAACAACTTGCCAACCGCAGATGATTTTGTCCCATCGCCAATTTCTATTCGCTGAGAAAATCATCCCAGGCTCCCTTGGAATTTTCAATTCGACAATTCGCAACTTGTTTTTTTTTCACTTCTCACTCACTCACTCTATCTCTCTCTCTCTCACACACACACACACACACACACACACACTGCTCGAGCTTATATGAAACCGAGTGTGCAGTGAGTGAGGTTGGTTGTGGTTCGTGTTATTGCCCAAGAATCCGGTTTCTTCGACGTATTCCAGGTTACATCTCTATTTGAATTTTTCTTTCGCCAAACCATTTCCTATTTGTGTTGAATTTTTTGCTAACCTATTATTAAAGCGAATTAACCCGATAAATGAATCGAATTTCGGAATGTAAGCGTAATTAAATTCAACTAGCTCGGTTACACACGAATATCCAATATCAATCCAAGGACACATATGACGAGTTTTCTATCCATAGGTAGGTAGATTACATATGTAGGTACAACGTTCGTATACTCGGCAACAAAGCTCGAGTCAATTTTCCCAAGACAAATATACCAGCATGAGAGATACACTGGCGTACGTTTAACTTTAACTCGTGATAAATATTCCAACTGACATTCGAGATTCGTGTAATCGCCTTCGGGGCACCTTGTTTTTCATTTTTTTTTTCTTCCACAGCTTAAATAATACATGATTTTTGCACGCTCGCAGGGCCCCACCACAATGAACGTATATATATAAAATCCGATAGCCAAAGGTGCGAAATTTCAAACTCTTTATGGAAAATTACGCATAAAAATTTCATATTACATCGACATGCCCCTAAGAAAAATCACCAAGTCTTCGGGTACCTATATATACGACGCGACTTGCATCTATAAAAGGGTAATCCATCCACAAGACGAAAAACTACACCAACGAAGAGAAGAAAAAAAAACTCATACTACCAAATCATGAATCGAACAACTCGCCAACGAGGGATTACTCCAACGAAAGATTGTATCTAAAAAGAAAGGGGGCTTCAGAATGACGTGCCCTATAATTAAATATGGTGGATCTGGCGCACCCTGTAATTAGGGCTTGTAAATTTTATCCGCGCATCAACAAAACTCCGTCTGTCTTCGTATATATAGCGCGCGGTCGTCCACAAAGATCATAAATAATTGGACGAGACGAGAAATCAGCCGCCGCGCCACAAAATATGAGCACGTACTGACTCGATATATTTTTTCATCCTTTTTGCTAAATGCGTCCAAGAATTAGAAAAAAAAAAAAACGGAGGAAAAAACCATTTAATCGAGTCGAGCTCGTGGTTTTTTTTCGTCTAATGGACCTTTTTTTAAAATAGTTTTTTAAGTACGAAACACGAATTTAATTATTAATATTAAAAATGCGTCCGGTTAATTGAATATAATCGGTCAAATCGCGAATAAATATTGATAACCTCGTGTATATAGCTCTATTTCCATCGCACAAATACGGGTCCTACGTATACGTTCGCAGAGCTCGTACGATATTCGAAATTCGTGATTTTTAATGTCGATTTTTACCATCGATAACGTTAGATTTACCATCGAGTTAGTACCCAGACTGCCTATTGAGAAATTTTCACGCATTTTTCATCAATTCGGCACGTTTAATCAATTTTAAATCGTGACTAGATATTGTTCGAACGTTACTTTACGTACTAGTGACTTCCATTTCATAGTACGTACTACGTACGTAGTATAAATAAATACCAGCCACGGGGTAGCTGTTTATAGTATACAAATATGTGCCCCCATAGTTCGCACACTTCTCCCTCTCCCCCATAGCCTTCTCTTTTCACATCACATGTCTCTGTAAAGTACTCGGATACGCCCACAATAAGTAATGGTCATTACGATGAAATTATTTTGTGTTTAAAAAAAAAACACGAGTAATTTCGTAACGATATATTATATATAGGCCTATGGAATATGGATAAACAAAAGTACCCCAAAAAGTACATTCAAATGTCCACCATCAGAAAACGTGGCAGTTGCAAACAAATGTATGAAAATTGATATAAAAGAGGGGAGCCTTTGCGCCTATAAGTTTTAAAACAAACGTATGGTAATAATATTGAATAATTTCTTGATGGGTCTTTGATATGTATATTACGTAGAATGGCCAATGGCATCGCTTATATTGATTAGATATAGTCTGCGTTTACTTAATGTAATATGAAAAGTAAACTGAAGTAAAGACATAAACCGTTTTCTCAAATATTATTTTACGAATACCTATTTTGAAAGTTTATCGTTGGTAAACAAAACTCGTGGAGTCTTACTTATTTTCGGACTGGAAAATTTAAATAGAAATTATTTGACGAAGTTGGAATATTTTCAGCATTTTTAAACTTATTTCGAATGAATTTAGTTTTTAAATTTTTCATTCTTTGTAAAATTTTTATAGGTGTCTGACTGAATCAGAGTCTATTCTAAGAATTTTTTGATACGTAAAAATTCTCAAAGTTTGTCTTTAAAAAATATCTCTTTTTAAACTTTTCAATTGAATAAAATATTGATTTTTTTTTTAATTACCCATTGTTCTGAGAAGAAATTTCAAAATAATTTCAAAACATTACCTACTTGGAGACGAAATTTGAAAGGAAAAAGCTTTTAAACAAAATTTCGAAAAATTGAAGTCTGATAAACGTTTTTAAAAGGATTACCTAACTAAAAAAAAAAATTAAAAAAATTAAATTTAGTAATTTTAGCTTCAAAAAAATGAGAAAATTACATCAGCAAAAAATTTTGAATAATGATGCAGGTTTACACAAAATTTCAAAAGAAATAATTGCAAACAAAATTTTTAAAAAAGAACAGGAAAATTGTGTCTGAACAAATTAAACCGTTTTAAAAATTCAACGCTTTGAAAAAAAAATAACAAAAATACTTATACGGCAGAAGTCAGTATTCCATGTTGAGATTTGACGCTTGAGCAAACTGCTGCGTTGGTTTGGTGTTGAACGTATCCGTGAGATTTAAGGCAGAAATGAGTTAACACCATCTTGACTGACTGCTAGAAACATAACTTAACTTCTCCCTTAGCTCTCATCGATACGTTCGACACGTATTGCACGCGCGTCGATTCTCGACATGGAATACTGACTTATGCCGCACCCTGCATATGTCAATAAAATTTTTATTCTGAATTGATTTGCATTTGAAAAAAATTATTAAAAAATTTTAATACCCAAATTTTGATGCTTTTTTTTGGTTTGAACCAAAGAAGTTTCATAAAACAAAATTTAAAAAAAAAAAAAAAGGAAAAAGGAAACAAATGTTGAATAAAATTTTAAAGCATGATTTTAAAAAAATTAAAAATTAATAAATTTGCTTTGAACAAAAAAAAAATGTTCTCACTTATTAGCATAATTAATTAATTATAAGACTTTGATTTTAAAATAATTTTTAAAAATTTTGAATAAAATTTTTAAATTTGCATTATTTTGAAAATTTTTTTAAAAAGTGTAGATACCCAATTAACTGACCAAAGATTCTAAAAAATTTCCAAATGGTTTTGTTTTTACATCTTTTTTAGCGAGTTCGCCATTTTTTTTATTAAATGGAAAAATACGCCAAAAAATAACTCTAATTTTTCCAACTCAAACAAACAAGCAAATAAAAAAAAACTGGTAACAGGAAACGGAAAGCACTTCTCTATCACTCTCAGGAAGCATACAAATTTTTAAAAATTGAATGAAGAAAATTTCAACCTCCCCCCTCCCCCAAAAAACAGCAAAATATTAAAAAATTTGTGAACAATTTTATGAAAACACAATTACCTACAATAAAAATGTATTTTTACAAAAAAAAAATTGAAATTTCATTTGAAAAAATTTAATATTTTACCAATAAATTTAGAAAAACTGAATTTGAACAAAACTCGAAAAAAGGAGTTCTACAAAAATATAAATTCGATCATTCTAAAATAAAATTATGAAATTTAAAAAAAATAGATACTACTTTAGGTATCAACAAATTTCGAACAATTTTTCAGAACAAAAACAAGATTTAAAAAAACTTTAAAAAAAACTTATTCAAAAATTTTTTGTTTGAGTTGAAAACATTTCAAAAAAATATTGAAAATTTTCATTTGAAAAAATCAATCATTTTTGATAAAATTTGAATAAATAAATTTTGTTCGAATCAAAAAATATAAATATGCTTTTAACAAAATTGCAAACAAATTTTTTTCCATAATTATAATGTTTAAAAATTTATGAATAAATGAAATTTTGAAATCGGGTTTTTTATCAAAATTGTAAATATTTTATTTTGAAAAAAAAACTAAAGTTAATACATAGAATTAAAAAAAATGGACCAAAAACAAGCCCTAAAACAAAATTTAATTAAATCATTTTACAACAAAATTTTGAATTTTTTGAAAAAAATCAACTGTTTCAATAAATTTAAAAAATTTTTGTTTAAACCAAAAATGAATTATAAAAAAATTTCAAAAAAAAAAAAATTCCTAGAATTTTCATTTTTTCAGGTTGAAAATTCTACTTGATAACAAATTTTGAGAAACCGCATTAATACATTTCAAAACATTGGTGTAAGTATAATCAAATTCTCAAAAAATACAAATAAAATAAAAAATAAACAAAATTTAGAAAGTTTTCTTTTTAGAAAAATCAATTATTTTACCTACTTAATTATTCTTTGAGAAATGTTGTTTGATCCAAAAACAAATTTTAAACAAAATGTAAAAAAATATTTTCGATAAAATTAAGTAGGTAGCTAGGTACCTACCTATTTAAATCATTCGTGACTAAATAAATGGGGTGTAAAAAAATTTCAAAAATGGATTTCGAAAAAGTAGCCAAATTATATCTAAGTAAGTGTTGACTATTGAGAAATTTTGAAAAAATTTATATAATCTAAACCGAAAACAGATCCTGAATAAATTCCAAAAAAAATAATAGCTAATTTTGGAAAAATCAGATTTTGAAAATTTGTTTTGAGTAAAAAATTGAAAATTTCTATCAACAAATTAGAAAAAAAAATGTTTAAAAACGTTTTTAAGAACTGAATTAAATGTTTCAAAAAAATTTAAAAATTATTTTTCTTTCGAAAATATGGGTTCGATAAAAAATATTCAAAAAGTTGTACATCTGGAGAAAACGCCAAAAAAATAATTCTATGAAAATTTTAATGGTTCATTTTTCAACAAAACATTAAAAATTCATTTCTCAAAATTAAATTTAAAAAAAGAATCAATAAAATTTAAAAAATTTGTTTTTGATGAAATTTCAAAAAGTTTGTGCGGTAAACGAGTTGAAAAATGAGTTTTAAAAAAATTCTGGAAGAATTATTTTCTAATAGAAACATAGGTTTTGATCATTCAAAGGGATAATTACATTTTCTAAAAAAAATTTCAATTTCTAAGAGGATTTATTCTCATTTTTTTTTTTTTTTTTAATTCCCAAAAGAACTACAAAATAGAATTTGAGTCAACATCATATATTAATAGGAACTTGATAATCATCAATTCAAAGAATAAAAGTAATGAATAAACAACGATTTGGAATATACCTAATCAAAACTTTATCTAACTAAATCTCCCCAAAATTAAAATCCAAAAATCTCACTTTCTCGCAACCTAATCTCCCTTTCATCACTTTCCCCACAGTAAGAGTAAGTAAGTAAATAAAAATAGAAAAAAAATTGTCGTAAAAACGGAACCGAAAAAAAAATAAAAAGGGTAAAAATTACCCTTTTAAAAGCTCGATGTCAGTGTATAAAACGTAGGTTAAACAATAAAGATTCAAGGGTGGTTTCTTGCCATGATATATGGGGGATGGATTTTGACAACTATCGTGGGAAACGAATATCTTATTTTTTCCTCCATATAGGGTTAGGTTTTACGAGATAATCTCGAGTTTTATTTATGCTTCATTATGATAAGGGTTCGCTTTCATGAAACTCGCAGAGGAAAGGAAAAAAATCTCACAATTTTTTTTTTTCTATTTCAAAAACAAAGCTATAATTAAGTTTAAAATGGAAAGCATCGTGTAAAAAAAAAACCGAACACCTTTCCAGTTTTAATTACTTTTTCGCCTCTCTTTCTTCACCTCACCTACGCAATACATTCTCATAGCATCAAATCCCCTCCTCTCATACCTATATATATATATACTCCCCCTATATGATCTTTTTATATGTAGGTACTTCTCTGGTACATTTTTTTTTTTAGATTACATTTTGCAAAAAAAATCAACTTCGTGTGTAAGTGTGAAAAAGAGTATAATCGATAGAAATAAACCGGCGGGGTTGCGTTTCGCTTTGGGTAAATAAAAAGCTCGAAATGGTGTCGAAATTCGCTGACATTGTACTATTTGTTGTGCGTGGTCGTAAAAACGAGTACACGAGATTAGAAAAAAGGGAAAGAATTTTTATATGTACTCTTGCTAGCCTAATAGTGGATTTTTTTCATCGTTTTAAAAATAAACTCGGTACGTAGGGATAACAAGGAAACCCTTAGAGAGAAACAGAGGATATTACACGATGGCCAATTTCATCCCTTGGAAAATCAAATTGACCGGATATGGTATAGTTTGCCTTTTTTCGATAGGTTTTTTTGCGTAATCGAATTTAGTCGCCTGGTTCGATCGAGCCAGCGTCTATACGATATAATTACCCCTGTATCAATTCACCTGCCAAATTACACACGGGTTGATTTCATCAAAGAACCAGATTAAAAAATTATTAATTTATCTCATGACCTGAATATATACACAGTCTCCTGAATGAACACGTTTCCTTAGTAATTTACTTTTTAATATGATAGAATGTAGCAGTGGTTCCTATCGCGACGACATCCACATCCACAAAATCGCCTGAGAGAACCTGCGGAGCTCGCGAGGACTCAGCTGAGAAAAATTATTATACGTAGCCTCGAGCACGCTGCCCAGATCTTATAGCTTCGATTCGTCTGAAATCGAACTGACACGTATCTTTGGGGATCTGGACACGAACCGGTGTCATTGGCTGCGAATGCAGAGATGAGATGAAATTGGGAAACACTTGATGACGCGTACAGGGTTCGAGGGGGGGAATAAAGATCATGTTAAGAGGCACCGAGAAAGGGGCAATCTATTGTACGGCGGTCCTAATAGTCCCCTCGGGCAAGACCGATAATAATATGTTGGATTTTTCTCAGTGACGAGGTATCTAAACAGTGAAAAAAAAATCCTAGAACGTGGACGACTTTTTCCCAGAAAACAGTTCGACTAATTTTGTAATTACGTTTTCGTTAATGACGATAGAAATACGGAGCCTGGCTGGCTCTTGGAAAGATTAAGGCAAAAGGGGCAAAAAATCAACATCCATGCGAGCCCGGACATTTCCACACTCTTTCGACACTTGAACGTACCTACACACCGGATTTCCAGCAAACATGAATACCCGAAAGCTAAATCGATTTGAATGACAAGAGTTGGAAAAATATCTGGTACTGGAATCGATGCCGAATTGAATAACCATCGACGTGTATTTAGCACGCTCGTCTCTATTATAATGATACATATTGAAATTCCAAAATTATTCAAATTATTTCTTCGTCATTTTTTTTCCTTCTTCTTCACCATCGACAAAGACAAATACGTAAAAAAAAAGGACCACACCTTATCTTCTACAGAGAGCTTGTGGGATGGTCTTCCTTCATCGTCGTGTTCCTCGAATGCATAATGTAATCTTCTCTCAACAACCGTGGAAAAATTACCATTCGTTTCGGAGGCATTTGAAATTTCACACCAAGCGTCATCTTTCTTCAGCAGAGAGACGAAGAGTCGAAGACACAAGCACACGCAAATCCATAACGCACACCGCGTCACAAATATGCAAATCGATCACCGCTTTCTGATATATTTTAAGCCATTCATTAGTTAAACGAGGACGAGAATAGAGAACGTGCGCAAGGGGTTAATCACGTTTGCCATTGCCATCGTCGCCGCCGAAGCGTTCGACTTCAAAGGGATCCCTCTCTCTTATACCCTTTACAATCGTATATTTCCAATTGGTCTTCTAATGACAAATTACCACTTAATGTTACTTCCTATCCTTATTTCCACTAACGTTTGCACAAGACGTATCCTTAATACCAGCACATAAATCATAATAGAGCAGTTTCCAACTTCAACCCGGACGAAAGAGACGAGATGCATTTTCGAATTTCGATATTGGCTCCGGATGCTTCGCTTTTGCTTATGAACTGGTGCTGGTGCAGAATTTGTCTCTTTCTTTCTCCATGAAGTCGTGAGGGGTGAGGGGGATCCGAACTTTACAACCCTATAAGCATGAAGTAGTCTAGTTTTGAGACTATTTTCCGTCAAAAAGTGGAAAATCAAAAATATTTGTAGAAGCAAAACAGGAATTGTGGATAGATTATTTTTTAAAAAGTATAAAAAATAATTATACAAGTAAAGAAATATTTTTTATAAAAAAAAATCTCTAGAAAAAAATTAATTAAGTATCTAATAGAAAAATTATTCAAAAAAAATTGAAGAATTGTTTGTACCAAAAAAATTATTGAAAAAATAACTCAAAAAATTCTTTGGAAAAAAATCAAAGAATAAAAATTTTTTCAAACAAAAATATTTTGAAAAAAAAAATCATAAAAAATGCTTGAACCTAATTTTAAGTAAAAAAAAAAAAAGAATTAAAAAAAGTATCTCAAAAGTTTTTTTCAAAGAAAAAAAAACCCTCTGAAATGGAAAAAGTTTATTTAAAGAAAAAAATATCCTTACATATAATCTCCTAAAAAAATCCAAGAAAATCTCAAAAAAAAAAAAATTAAAAACATGAAAAAAAAATTAAAGTTGTAAAACTATTTGAAAAAAAAAAAAATTAAATTTCTTCTGGTTGATTTTTTTTTAAATCTCCTGAAAAGTATTTTAAAATTACTACTAAACTACACCCAGAATCAGAAATCTGATTATTTATTTCAATTTTTCAACTTTTTAATTTTTTTCTTCAACTTTATATTTTCAATTATAGCTTGATATTTTTTTCTTAACCCAATTTTTTTTTACAACTTCTTAGTTTACTTGAAATTTTTAATTTAAAAAAAAAAATTTCAATCATCTAGGTAGAATTATTAACATTTTTTAATTTCTTCCCCTAATTCTTCAATTTTTCATGAATGAATTCTTAACCCCCCCCCCCCCCATCAATTTCTTTTATGCATTGATCTAAATCGCATTGCAGTAGTGACGCAACAATCTTAGCAATTAAAAGCGCCCCCTCCCAAAAAAAGAGAAAAAAACAACAGAGCGAATGAACAAAAAGTATTTTTGAAAAAATTAATAGAAAAATCATGAATAAAATAAAAAAATAAAAAATTGAAGTAAAATTATTATACTTAAGAAATCGCAAAAAAAACTTTCAAAAAAAAACCTTGAAAAAATAAATTTTGCAAAATGATTTCAGCATAATTTTTTTCAGTAATCATTTTTATTAACAAAAAAAATGAATGAACATTTCAATTTAAAAATAAGAAAGAAAAGAAATCAAGTTTTATTTAAAAAATTTGACTCAAATCTATAATTAACATCAGTGCCGAAAAAGTGGGCAACTGAAACTGAAACTGAAAAAAACAAACAAACTGAAAAACCAAAATTAAAACTGATATATTCTTTTCAGTTTTCCATCTTGGAAGGGGTGAAGGAAGTTGAATACTAAATTATTGAATGATTGGTTTTTGCAATGAAAAAAACTGAAAATTTAAAAACTGAATGTAAGTAATTTCTTAGAATGAAAAAGTTGAATATAGGTAAAAATTATTTCCTATTTTATTTGAATGAAAAACTTGACTCGAATAATTTTTTAAATGGAAAAATCAAATAACTTTCAGGATGAAATTTTGAAAAATCTTTCAATTTTTCAATTCAAAAAATTATTTGATTTTTTCATTCTGAAAATGATTCAATTTTTTAATTTTCAAAACTTTTCGATTTTTTTAATTCCAAAAAATAATTAATATTTTTTATTCATTTTTTTATACTAAAAAATAATTAAATTTTTTTCTGAGTAAAATAACTTTATTTTATGCAAAAATGAGCATTATTTGGTTTCATCAGAGGGAAGGGGGTCGAAACAGAAAATTTTTGAGCAAAATTATGCCAACGTTCGAGTCAGTAATCAAAAATTGAAATGCACGTCTCTTTTTCATGTTCTTAAGTATTATTAAATTGCTCATTACCAATTTCTCAAAAACGTTAAGAAGTAACAAAATTTGTTTCGAAAAATCATAAACTTTCAAGTACTATAAAAAATTATTCAAAAATCGTAAAATTGTTACGAAAATCAAATAAAGAATTCTAAACAAAAAATTCAAGATTAATTTTTGCAACAACATTTATGCAGAAAATTTATCTCGTACATGAATTAGATTTTTTCTATAAAATAATTTTCAACTGAGAAAATTCAGTATAATATTATAGAATTTCATGATTCTTTTTTTTTAGCTGAAGTTTTAAAAAAAAAACCTTTAAAATAAACTTTTACAGGATGTTAAAAAAATTAAATAGGCCTACCTAGATATTAAAAAAAATTTCTAGAGAAAAATTCTTAAAAGATGATCACGACAAAAATATAGTAACTTACCAAAGATTGAAAAAAATCATCATGCTAATTTTTGAAGATGATAATTTTTCGTAATGATTAGAATGAATTTCTCCAAAAAAAAATTTTTTTTTTCCAGAATTCAAAGAGAAATTTTCTCAAAAAGAAAATATTTCTTTCAATTTTATGAGATTTTTTTTTTTTGAAAAAAAAATCGAAGAATTTTCAAAACAATTTTTCTGAGATTTTTCCACGAAAAAGTTTCATGCGAAAAATTAAATTCTTATCAAGGAAATTTTGAAGAAAATTTTTCTTAAAATAGTTTTTTTCAACAAGAAGTTTGGAAAGAATTTGTTTAATAATTTCTTTGAAGATTTAATTTTTTGATATTTTTTTTAATGAATTTTTTTTTGAGAAAGAATAAAAAAAGAACTTTGAAGCATGCAAGTAACAAGACATAAAGATAAGATCTAATCTTTCTCTCAAATTTTTTCATCACAGTAACACGTGAGAAAATAATTTAAAATGCCTTTTAGGGTAAAAAATGATGAGTAATTTTTTAGCATTTTTTTCAAAACCTTTTTAATCGATCAGCAAAGTTAATCTGTAAAAAAGATCCCAGATAAATGCACTGTGCAATTAGGCTCAATGGCCGACCATTAGATATCTATACCGCATTCCTTATTTCAATTATTTTGCCGGATCTTTAAGAATCTTCTAAGAAAAGAGATAGAGAATTCTTGGTATAAATATGGCCAAAGATAAAATCAGCTGATAACACGAGTATAAGTAGAATTTCTATGGTAGGTATTGATCATATCGATCGGTTAAACCTTGTAAATAAATTAAATTTAGGATTCAAAGTCTTTTCTATAATCGCTCGTAATTATTATTTTTTTACAAATTATTAAGGTTACTTTTGTCCTTTCACTAGTGGCCAATTTCATTTCTTCAATTATTAGAAATTTATTGGGTTAAGGAGAAATATACAATCGATGGAAAATTCATTGAAATCCATACGTAGAGATAATTGTCTCCTAATTCTTCTCCAAATATTTTCGAAGGTTTTCAAAACTTGAGAAATAACCCAAATTAGAAATTATCAAACAAATCTAACTCGTTCGTGGAAACATTGACATTAAAGAAATAAACCCAAGGCTTAAAGAAAGTATATATCTACCTAAGTATAATACATATATTTCCAAGTTAAATAAGAAATAAAATTCCTCACAAAACTTTCAAACAACCATATTACATACGAGAGAAAGAAGAAAGCAAAAGAATGAAAAAACCACTCCGTAAACCGCACACAGACCAAACTCTCACACTTGACTCGGGCATCATTTACCCGAACACCTAATAATGGTCCCGATCTGTCAGCCAATAAAGGCGCACGCGGTTTGCTTTTCGCACTGGAGAACCGATAATTAAAGCTTCTTAGTCGCCTTCAATAACCATCATTAATCATCGACATAAATTGGAAACGTTTGCACTTGCAACAGACCATAAAGATCGTCCAAATTCCGACTAAAAAAAATGGAGGAAAAAATACACCATAACCTTGACTCCGAATCCCCCTCCATTTTTCAAGGAATTGATTACTTATACGACTAGGACTAGGTACACGGTATTGTTTTAATATATGACGAAAACGTGATGTAGTTTGTTGAGCGAAACCATTACAGGTTTTTTCTCTCTCTGCCGGATTAAACTTCATTTTCTTCTCTTTCTACGAATTTATTCGATAGCCAGGCTGAGTTTGAAAATCACGTAGCACGTTGGATGTAATCATGCTCGGAGAAGAAACATCCGAGATTCGAGCAGATTGACAAGAAACTCGTTTCTCGTATTTTATACAGTTAATTACTTTTTTTTTCTATTTTCAACATGGGAATAATAATGAATAAAAAAAATTTGAATATAACACATAGCAAGGTCATCATAACGTAATGTATCGCGACGTGCCTGAATCATAATTCCTCCATCTTCATTGACGAATATCTACCTCAGACAATGGAGGTTCATTGCCAGATAATTTTCGTCGAGCATGATTCCATACCTTTGGAATTTTTCAATCGTCTGCAGCTGCAGTGTGGGAAATGGTAGGTAAAAGTCGAAAATGCACTTACAAAACACACGAAACACCTTTGAAAATTCGCAACCTATCGTAGCGACGAAAGCATAATAATTACTCGAGGACCTCATTCTACGAACCACTTATTTTACTGGTACACAAAGAACCACAATATTTCGACAATTTAATTTAACCGATGTAATTAACCACGACTTAAACGTTACGTGTTTTTTTTTTCCTCTTTCATACCGCAATGGCGCCGTAACTCATGGATAACGGATTATTTTTCAATTATCTAATTAATTTATATATTTTTTAATTGAGACGTTCTCTGGACGTTACGTCGATCGTAGGTTGGCTTTATATTTTCCAACCAAAATAATTATATTCTTCCTCGCGTCAAAGTTGCGTACAAACGTACTTCAAACTTTCCAAGAAATTTTGTTGCATGTTTCAAGCTTGAAAAAAAAAATCATTAAAATATTTTCTACCTATTTTACACGTTGTTTACACCTGCGTTAATCTTTGGTTTTAAAAAAACCACCCCGATTCCTAAATGATTCTTTTCATTGGTCCAAGCAGCATCTTTAATCATCGATAAACATAGTTGAATTTTCTTACACATAAAGTAAAGCACGAGGCGCGTGGGCGTTTTTCATTTAAACGACCACAGAACCCAACCAGTTATCGAGTAGTGGGGGTAAATTAATGACCAGCCCATGAAAACGACCAAAGTTTTATCCTTTTTTTCTTCTTTTTAAATTAGTCAATCTAAAACAACTCCGAAGAAATTTTGATAACCAGTTTGACTTTGAACGTTATAGTGGAATTTTTTCAATTCGATGGAGTGATTTTTTTTCTCGAGTTCGGTCTATTGAACGGGTTACATGTGCGCGAATTTTTATTGAGGAGTTTTTTTCGAGTGTATTATGTCGTGTTCGTCGTATTGCGATTCTGGATATTATTTTCAAGTAAGTTTATCTCGTAGAGAATGCAGGTTGCTTTGTGATTGAATGATTGAGGGGTTACGTGATAGTGCGAGGTGACGTAATTGTAGGAGGGAAAGGTGATCGTTTCGGTTAGAGAGCCTCGGGCCTCAGGATGGATATCAGGATATTTTCGTAAAAAAATATTATTACCTATTATATAGAAATTTTGAAAAAGTGAAAATAACCAGATAATTTTAAAATCAAGTGATGGGAGAAAGTGTTTTTTTTTTGTTTTTAATTTAAAAAATGATCTGAATTAGATACCTACATAGGTATATTAAATTAATTTTAAAAAATCCAAGTACTAGGTACATTCTGCCAATTTTTTTACCATTTACTTTCATACCATTTTGGGTATTTTTAAAAAAAATTATGACCCGTTTGGGAATTTTTATTTTTCACTTTTATTATGTCATAAACCGTCTTTAAATTTTAGACATTTTTACTTGAATTTTCAACCCTGAAGGTATCTCTAATATCTGAATTATTTCGTTGAATGAAAATTTGTCAAAAATCTACTGCCAATAAATTTATTACTCTCTTTTTTGAGTTTTTCTTTCATTATTATCTAACCAATTTTTAAATCTTTTTTGCAGAAAATATTTTGAGAATCTACGGTCATTTGCTCAATTTAAGAATTTTCATCTTTCACTTTTTATTCAGCAAAGAATTATTGTCATCTTGTTTTGTATAACTTTTTTCAATTTTCAATTCTGCAGGCATCATCTATTTTTAAATCATTATTTTTACTGAGTGAAGATTTTTAAAGAAATTCATCATCAATTGAGGCATTTTCATATTTTCTTTTTTTATCAATTTTTTGATAAGTAGAAAAAGTTTTCAAAATTCGTAGTCAACTTAGAAATTCTCATTTTCGTTTTTTAATGTTTTTTAAACAAGTATTTTCTTCGTATTTTTGACATTTTCATTTCGAATTTTCATTTATGCAGATCCTACTACTTTTGGTCTATGAGAGGGGGGGGGGGGGGTAAAAATAAATTGTCATCTTAGGCAGGCCAATCATTGATTTTTTCCTTTTTTTAAAACTGAGAATTATTTTCTTCGCATTTTTTGAATTTTTTTTTCGGAATATTCATTTCTGTAGGTAGAGGTACAATAATTTGACTTTTGAAGAAGAAGATATGTTTTTAAAATCCATTCTCAGTGTAGGTTCAGTCATTTTCCACTTTTTTTTCATTGCGTAACGTATTTCTATGTTTTTAAAGAAAAATTCAAAAAAAAAACGTGTTCAGTTCAGGAATTCTCATTTTTCATTTTTTTTTTTCAAATTAAGAATTTTTTTGGTGTTTTTGGTACTGGAATTTACATCTTTGCAGATTCACCGATTTATTGATCATGGGGGGGAGAGGTGTTTCAAAAAATCCAGCACCAATTTGAATATCCTTATTTTTCTCAATTTTTTAAATTGTTTTTAAGAATTTTCTTCGTGTTTTTTTTGACATTTTAATTTTCATGTCTACAAGTTCCATTAATTTTCGGGATCATTAAAGGAGGGGGGGGGGGGGTTAAAATCCATTGCCAATTAGGATATCTTCATTTTTTTCAATCAAGAATTTTATTCGTGTTTTTGACATTTGAATTTTCATATCTGCAGGTTCCATCAATTTTTGGATTCTCTGAGGGGAGTTTCAAAAATCCATTGTCAGTTTAAATACGTATCTTCATTTTTTTTTTTTTTTTTTTCAATAGGTAAAGAATTTTTTTCTAGCTTTCAACATTGAATTTTCAACTTTGTAATGAGGTGCCATCATGTTTTTTTAGATCAATTTGTGGAAGAAAAATGTTTTAAAAACCCATTGCCAATTTAGGTGCCAAACTTTGTTTTAAAAAAAAAAAAAAATTTTTGGGTTATTCTTCTGAAAAAATAAAGTAAAATAAATAGTTTGAAAGCTCACTTCCAATTTAGGAATTTTCATTAGATAGTTATTTAGTTACCTATATATTTTTTTTGACTTTTATTCACTTTTTTATTACCTATAATTTTTATTCTTCGTTCTTTTGATTTTTCATTCAACTTTAAACAAGGATTTTTTTTCAAAAAATTACACCCAAGTTCTCTTTTTTTAAAAAAAAAAAAAAAAGATTTGAAAATTTAAAACATTGTTCCCAATTTTTGGAAAAAATATACCGAAGAAGGAGCAAAAAAAAGAATTTGCAACACTTTTTTTGAAAAAAAAAACTGAATAAAAAAAAACAATTAATTTAAAAATTATCCAAAAGAAATTCTCCGAAGAAATAAATTTTCAAAAAATCGTGCACAATTCTTTGAGGAAAAAAAATGTTAAAAAACTGATCTTTGAAAAAAATCATAAAAATATTTTTTTTTTTAAAATAGAGAATAAAATAGGTACTTGCTTTTAAATATTTTCAAAAATATAAAAATCTCGCAAGGAGTAAAATCTCAAAAAATTACAAATTCTTTTTTTTTTAAATTAGAAAAGTAAAGACTTCACTTGAAAATTCTAAAAAATCGTCTCCTGCATTTTTCAATGAATAAAATTACACGAGTAAAAGGAAAAGGTCGAAATTATCTTGAATCAATAAAAAAATTTCTTTAAAATCTTTTTTCAATTTTTTTTTGACAAAAGTTTTAAAAAAATTTTTTTTTTAAATCCTCATTTGAAATTTTTTTACAAAAAAACATATTTGAAGAAAATATTTAATTTTACAATAAATACTTACCAAGTTATGGGATTCAAAAAAACGGTCTCATTTTTGTTTGAAATAGTCGTTCGTTATTTTTCATTTTTTTGGGTCTACGTAATTTAGTCAGTTTTGGATCATTTTTTCGATTTACATATTCAATCAATAAATTTTTCCCCTCAAATAGTGCCTCAAAAAGTATTCTCAAAAAATTAAAAAAATTTTAAATTCAAATACACCTTGATCAATTTCCTATTAAATTCTCGTTCGTCTTTCTTGAAATTGCTCCACGATCTTTAATGAAATTTCACTCTTGGGTAATTAATTTTTTTCTCCATCTAAAACTGAACCCCCTCTCCTCCCAACCCCTTAAAGTTTTCACATTACCTTGTTTCTCAAAAACAAATCCTTCCACGACCTCCGCAGATTAAATCATCAAAACCCGAATCTCATTCGACTATAAAACCAAAACCGCAAATACTCACCACGATCTCACCCCATCTTACACCATATTTTCGCCAACTGTTCACCCTGTTTCCTTTCTTATCCGCAATCACCGGAACAATCATCCTATCAACAATACCAAGCGAATTCCTGCACCATTACAAATATACGTACATTGCAAAAGCATCGGAATCAAAATAACCAAAGCCCCTGTAACCTGCCAATAAGGATCACCCCCTGGTACCCGGCTTTAAACCACGATCGAAGTAGAAATCCGGTTAAGGTGTGGTATTTACTTAGCAGCATCCTACTGTGCAATTTTATACATAGACATGCGAAGGTAATTGATTTTTTGATTGGAAACAATGAGAACCCCTTGACAAGTCGTTCCGCACAGAGGGATAAAAACATTGCGTGACTTGCTTTGCGGTTTACCATGTACGAAGAAAATTTCAGGGTGCGTATTCGCATTTTACACGATACACGTCGGTGATTGCGGCGCGCGGTATCACACCTTATTCAAACTGGGAAAAAATTACGCCGAAATAATCCGCTAAATTAGTTTTGTAAAAAAAAAACGCATGCGCGACGCTTTGTCACCTTTTCTTTTTTTTATACTTATAATATAATAACTGTAAATGGCCAAAAAGCGGGCATTTTCGGTGGAAATTAATTTCGATGATTCTAAAAGTCATTTTTGTTGAACCGACAAAAGACGACTTAACCCCACCTTATCCCCTATTAAAATGACGTTTGAATGGGATGAACTGAACGCGAATAGTAAAGAAAAAAAGGTTTGACAGACAAGTTGATGGATGCTTGGCGCCTATACCTTCATCATAATTTTTGATAGCGGCGCTCGTATGCACCGTGCGTACTCTCCCCATCTCGTCTATTCTCAACTTGACCTCTAATAACCAAAAACTATCCAATTATTTTCACCCATCCGCGGATATAATTGTCGAACAAAGAAACGGCCGTGTCTTTATAAGAAAACCAAAACACCTAACTTAGGCCCTTATAGGTCTCTTTGTTGGTATTTTTTGGGCTTATTTTATACACTTGTTGTGGCCTATATAGTATAAATAAGGAAAGAAACCGCCACTTGATTGTCTTCATATAGCGCCATAACGCGTTTAATGGCCATTTCAATGTGATATTGACGCTTTTTGAAAAAAAAGGGGCTATAAATTATATACGCGCGTGTATGTCAGTGGCGCAGGTATCATATGTGGCACAGGGTGTGTGAAGATTTCAGTGATTTTTTTTATTGTTGTTGTTTTGTATGAGTATTGAGTATACCTAACAATTTCTTCTTTCGAACCAAATTTTGAGAAAATTGTGTTTGAATAAAATTGCAAAAATGTTTTACATATAAAATTCGAAGTCTCTTTTGGAATTTGTAAGAAATTTCTATTGAAAAGCATTCTAGAAAGAATTGTTTTTCAATGATCTAAAATTTTTCAAAATTGTAGCCAAACAAAATTTTCAAAAAATCGTTTTTAACAAAATTTGTAAAGTTTGCTACAAAAAAATGTTCAATCTGTTTTTTTCAAGAAAATTTTGCAGTTACATCAAAAAATTTTGTTTAGATACCTAACATTGAAAAAATTACATTTTTGAACAGATTTGAAAATTTTGCTCAAAAAACAATCGTCTTAGAACCACCTGACCCCTCCCCTTGTAAAAATGGATTTCCTCAACAAAATTTAGAAAATAGGTATAATATTTCCAGCGAAATTTTGTTGAAAATTTTGTACAAAAAATTTTTATTTTCAACTTTTACAGAATTTTATTTTTATTTGCATAAAACTGAAAAAAAAAAAGAAAATTAAGTTAATAACTTCAAGAAGATCTGAAATTTTTTTCTAAAAAAAATCAAAAATTGACTTATCAATAAAATTTGAGGAATTGATTTTTTATTAATAATTATTAAAAATTAAAAAAAAAAACATTCTAAATTAATTTGAAAATAATGTTGTTTTCCTTATCATTTTTTTCAACAAATCAAAAAAAAACTATTTTAAAAGAAATTTTCAAAAAAATCTGAAAAATTTGTTTCGACTAGAAATTTGAAAAATTGATTTTCAATAGGTAAAATTATTTCAAAAGAATTTTCGTTGAATAAAATTTTAAAAAATAATGTTCTTCAAAAAAGTAAAAAACGTGCTAAAAAAAAGTTGAAAATTAATTTTCTTAACAAAATTTGAAAAAATTGATTTTGAAATAGGCCTACATTTTAAATAAATTCCGTCTGAAAATTCGAAAAATTGATCAAGCCAACTATTTCAATAGCATTAGAAAATATTTACATGAAAAAAAAAATGAAATAAAAAATTCAACAAATTGATTTTTCAGCAATTGGAAAAAAATGATTTAAAATAAATTTTAAAACATTGTATATAACAATAGGTATTTTTTACAACAAAATCTGAATAGTTAACGTGTTGAAAAATAATTCTCAGAACCTAAGTAGGTACTAGGTAGTAATTTAAAAAATTGATTTTTAACAAATTGAAGAAAATGATTTGAAAATATAAACTTGAAAAATTGTTTCGAACACAGTTTTTTCAAATACCTAAAATCTAAACAGCCTAACTATGTATAGGTACTATATTTTTTTTTCAACAAAATTTGGAAAATTTGTTTCGTTTTGAGTAAAATTTTGTTGAAAATTTGAGCAGTGAACAATTTAATTATTTTCAAGTTTTAAAGAATTTTTCCTTGAATAAAATTTGAAAGATTGATTTTCAGCATTATTTTTAAAAATCTTTGTTTTAATACTTGGAATTAAAAAAAAAATGAACAGATTCTAAAAATGTTTGCTACAAATAGGTACCATTTTTTAGAAATTTGTGCTGATCTTTAAACTTCATCATTATAAGAATTTCGGCCAAAAAATTTGAAAAATGAATAAGTCAAGTAAAGTACCTAGCTATTTTAACAGAATTTTGAAAATTTGCTTTAAAAAATTAGAAAGATTGTTTTTTATTTCAAAAAAATAAAAAAAATTATTTTCAACGTAATTTTAAAAAATTTCTAATTCAAAAGAATTTATAAAAAATCAGCTAAAAAATTGATGGAACAGGAAGGTAAAAACAAACAAAATTTGAAAAATTTGCTAAAAAAAATCAAGAAATTGTTTTTTTTTTTTTTTTTTTTTTAAATACCTAAATCTAAAGTAATGGGTACCAACCTACCTACGTAATTTTTAAAAAAATATTTGAATAAATCAGACACAAACGATTTTTTTCATTAGGTACCTAGAATCTTAAGATTCTTGAAAAAGAAAATAAAAAAATAAATAAAATATAAATAAATAAAATAATAAAATGTGGTGAAAACCCACGAATTTTTTAAAAACAAAATTAAAAAGTTAATTTCATCATAATATAAAAAAAATCAATTTCAATTTTAGGTAAAAAATTTTAAATGATATTTTGATCAGAAACTGAATGTCTAGGTATACCTAGTTGTCTAAAAAAATTAAGAAGTTGTTTATTTAACAAAATTTGAAAAATTGATGCTTATTTTGAATTAAGTTTGAAAAATAAGATGTTTTTAAACAGAATTTGAATAGTTGACGCAAAAAATTTGAAAAGTATTTTTAATAACAAAATTTGAAAAAAAAAATTTTGAGTAAAATTCAATAAAAAAAATTGTGCAAAGCAATTTTAACAGATAAGTTTCAACATAGTTATGGGTATCTATTTCATAGAATTTCCATTTGGATATTAACACAAGTATTTTAAAAGGTTGCTGAAAAAATCCAAAAAATTGTTTTGTTTTTTTTTTCAACAAAATTTGAAGAAAAAAAAAATCAACATACCAACTTAGTTATTTTAAAAAATTCAGTTTAGGTGTAAATAAATTTTGAAAAAAGTGATGTTTTGCAACATACTTCGAAACACTGCTAAAAAATGAAAAATTATTTTAATTTTATTTTTTAGCAAATTATAAAATTTTTAATTAAAAAAATTTTTTAACAAAATTTTAAACAATTTTGCAATTTGAATTTTTTTTTTCAATTTTCTGGAAATTTCACAGTTTTAACAACAGTTTGAGCACTATCTAATCAGACAAACAAATATTCCCTTTCAGTATTTATATAATTATAATTTTCATAAACTTTGCTTCAAAATAGCCCCTTTTCAGTTTTTTGGAATTCAATTTCCAAAATTTTTCCCTTGTTTTAAAATTTTCATTTACTATATCTATACTTAGTAGGTATAAAATTTTTTTTAAAAATTGTCTTGTTTGTTTTTTCAAATTGTAAATCAATAATGTTTCTGTGCCTGTGAGGTCTCTCATCTCTACTCTATATAAGCATCATCACTTTATTCAATATCCCAGCTCCAGGCCAGATTCCCCTCTTCAAACCCCAACTTCAAAAACATTTCGTTCTACTCAATCTTCCATAAAATTGAGCCTATTTCCGAAACACCTCGCGTGCACTCATCCCTTAATTGAAATTCATAAAAGTGAAAAAAATCAAACCGATTCGCCAGCCTGTAGCGGACGACGAGAAATGGCCATTTTTCAAATAACTGAGCGGTCGCTCATCTGTACAACCGCAATAATTACACGCAAACTCGCATATCCAATAAACGTCGAACGAGTCAATTAGACTTTGCGGTACGCGAAAAAAGCCAACAAGAACAACAACACTAACAGGATCCAAAACTACATACAATGAAAGATAAATTGTGAAGAACCAGCGCGATTAATTACTTTATTCATAAATAAGCCTCATTAAAGTTGAATTAATTAGCCGGAGTTAATGGCGTTGAAAGACTTCATAGTTTTTTTCTTCTGCCGGTTTGGTTATTTTAATGAGGAAAAACGATTACATATAGGCTGTATAATTTTCAAAGTGTAATTATCGCGCCGCCCCCTTGACTCTATATGGGCCATGGAGGAGCATTTATGAAAAGTCATTAGGATAAAGTACAAACGTATTATAGCCATAGTAGATATACCCAAAGACTAATTCAACATTAAGTAAATACAATTAAGGTAAATATTTCAAATGTACAAGTATGTAAGCTATACAAATGTACATATATCAGTGCATTGCAGCCGTATACCTAACCAGATAGAAATGAATTACAGGCAATTAATTTCAACGACTCTGCAACAACAACAACAGGCATTTTGTAACTTAGGAAAATATTTAATCTAATCTATTTTTTTTCTTATTCAATGTTCAATGTATCTCAAAGTATACTCGCACCTGATACGATTACGAGCCAGTGTTGAAACGGATATGGCCTTTGGGAACGCTTTTTCACTATCTCATATAACGATTCGGCTCGAATCATCGAGCTATTAAAATGCAATATCGCGTGATCCACCGCATGGAAATTCTTTTTACATTGTATAGTCAATCAAACATGCCAAAGTTACCATTATATCGTCGATAAAATATACCAGAAACTAACCCGTATGATTTTCTCTCTCTTTTCTCCCCTCCATTTCACTCGCCCATACCTTTCAAAAGTTCACATCGTATGCAACCATCCAACATAGGCCTATAACCTTGAACATATTCGCTAAATCAGCCAGATGAATGAACGAAAAAAATGAATCAATGAGAGGAAGAAAACCTTCACTTGAATTTGTAGCAGGAAGAAGGGTGACGAGAAAATGTATCTATCCATTAACAGTAAATAACCGAGTACCTTAATGCGTTGGTCAGAATTTCAGCTCGCACCAGACCAGTCGAGGGAAACATTTACACAATGACTGAGCGTATTTGCAGCACCGACTTCGGGCGCCGACGCTATTAAACGCCATCGTAACGAAGATACAATTGACGTTAATAAAATACATAATAATAAACATCCCACTATGCTCACGGCCCCGTAACTTTCGAGTCTATATTTGAGAAAGTTCGCAACGACCTTATATTTTTCATTTTTTTTTTCTCTCTGCAAAACTAGCCTTTCGCGATGTCCTTCCTTGCAGATACGATTTAGCCCCAAAAATGAGAGGGAAAAAGTTTCGCCCGCGAGTTGCAATGCCTGGAAGGCATACCGACCTGGTTTCGTATCAGGCTCATGTAGGAATACAAGTTGCCAGCGGCCATTGACCAAAATATTGATTTCATTATGTTTCCATAATTACAACGAATTTACATAAAAAAATAATCGAACTAATTTAACAACGTATTTAAAACGTTGAATTGGATTCTATGATGCATGTTTATGTATAGAAAGTAAGCCATAATATAAATATGATGTGTTTGCCATAAATGGAGAATGAGTGTCGACGAGATTTTTTCTGTTTAAAAAAAAAAAAAATTATTCACTACAAAAGACCTTCATATTTCAATAATTGAGTTGACTCGAAGGTTATGTGACATAACTTTTTTGTATTTCAATTTTTAACGTCTTTTGTTCAAATTCTAAATACAAAATATGTTTCCCAAGAAGTAAGTGTAAGTTTTTGATTGAATGGGAGGATGAACTAATTTTTTGTCATTTTTGTAGGCTCAAAGATTCAAATTTAGCACAAAACAGCCCTCACCTCTCCTAACAGTCACAACATGTTACTTGGGCTGCATAATTTACCTCTACATATTAGTTACAAACTAAAAGGTTTCAAATTTTTATTTTCTTTGTGCAGAAATTTCAAAAAAAAAAAAAAAAAAATGTTTCAAAAAACCTGAAAAACGTTAAACCTGAACTCAAAATCTGAGACCAAAACATGAAATCCACTATTTGAATTGAAACCCTGAACTCAAAAGCTATAAATGTTTGGGTTTGCCAGTTCTGATTAGAATAAAAATTCTTTCGAAATAAAAAATATGGAAAAATGGTCTTTCAAAAAACAAAAAGGCCTACTTTGAGCCTGATTTTAAAATGGAAATGTTTTGGGCCTGAGGATTGACCTTAATTAGCAAATGTCATCATTTTTACTTCGCTTCATGTCATCAATCACTTATGCAACTATCATCATCAATGTAATAATCAAACATTTTCATCACTTTTTTGACCATCATAAGCAAACGTCATCATTTTTAATACTCGTTTATTGCTCAGACTATCACTGGTTCGTGTCATCAATCTGTTATACCTAATCGAAAAATTCCATCATTTTAGCAACTATCATGAATCATCAACCCATATCATAATTTTTTCTACTATCATGAGCAAACAGCATCAGTTTTACGGCTGTCGTCATCGACAAATGCCATCATTTCTGCGATATGCGACTATCAATAGTATCATTGGTTCATGTCATCATTTTTTTGACCATCATTAGCAAATGTCGTCATTTTTATAAATTACAACTATCATTATCTCAGCTGCCATTGTTTTGATAACTGACATCAGCTTGTGTCATCATTTATGGTACTATAATTGGCAAACAATTCCATCATTTCTGCAACTGTCATCGTAGCAGTTTTCAAATATTTTTTGGGCTCAGAGCCTAAGAATTCTTACTGCTGTTTTAGTGAGTAAATTTTTTGTTTAGGATAGAAACACTGCTACATTTTGTGAATTTCTTCAGAAGTCTGACACCTTGACCCTGATTTCTTCATCCGTGTCAAAAATTTGAGTCCCACAGTTAGAAAAGCTTGAAAATTGAAAAATAGTAGGTATACAAAAACATAGCTATTTTTGAAAATTTTGAGTCACTGGAATCCATTCTTCTATTTTTTTTTCAAAGTTATAAAAGGATGACAGCTTTGTTAGTTTTTTTTACTCTGGAATTTATTTGCAAAATCACGTCATGATTTATATTTTTTCTGACTGAAAAACAAAAGAACTGTGACCAGCGACCATGAATCATCAACCCATATCATAATTTTTTCTACTATCATGAGCAAACAGCATCAGTTTTACGGCTGTCGTCATCGACAAATGCCATCATTTCTGCGATATGCGACTATCAATAGTATCATTGGTTCATGTCATCATTTTTTTGACCATCATTAGCAAATGTCGTCATTTTTATAAATTACAACTATCATTATCTCAGCTGCCATTGTTTTGATAACTGACACCAGCTTGTGTCATCATTTATGGTACTATAATTGGCAAACAATTCCATCATTTCTGCAACTGTCATCGTAGCAGTTTTCAAATATTTTTTGGCTCAGAGCCTAAGAATTCTTACTGCTGTTTTAGTGAGTAAATTTTTTGTTTAGGATAGAAACACTGCTACATTTTGTGAATTTCTTCAGAAGTCTGACACCTTGACCCTGATTTCTTCATCCGTGTCAAAAATTTGAGTCCCACAGTTAGAAAAGCTTGAAAATTGAAAAATAGTAGGTATACAAAAACATAGCTATTTTTGAAAATTTTGAGTCACTGGAATCCATTCTTCTATTTTTTTTTCAAAGTTATAAAAGGATGACAGCTTTGTTATTTTTTTTTACTCTGGAATTTATTTGCAAAATCACGTCATGATTTATATTTTTTCTGACTGAAAAACAAAAGAACTGTGACCAGCGACCAATATCTTTTCACACTACTCACAAATAAAAAAATGCTGAATGGTAAAAAAATTTCAGACTATCTTGAGCAAATGTCACCATTTTCACGGCTATCAAGGCATATGCCATCATTTCAGCCACTATCATTGGCGCATACCATCATTTTTTGGTCATCATTACATAGCAAATGTCATCATTGATCATTTCTGCAACTATCATTGGTTCATGTCATAATTTTTTTGATAAACTATCAGTAGCGAATAATTAGGTAAGTATTAACAGCTATTGACTAATATCATCAACTCATCATAGTCACAGCTATCATGAGAGCATGTCATCATTCCTCCCTGGTGAAAATTTACTAGTAGCAAGCTAGCAGCAAAACTACTGAGGGCTAGTAGTTCACTATTCAAAACTGCTCGTTTGCTACTAGACTTGTCGAAAACGCTAAAGTAGTTCTGTGTAGTGAACTACTGCTGAACTACTGCTCAACATTTTTGGACAACGGTATAGTAGTTTTGAGTAGTTTACTACATAAAACTAGTAGCTTTTTCGACAAGTCTAGTAGTAAACCAATAGTTTTGAGTAGTGAACTACCAGTCTTATAGTAGTTTCCTTATCCAAAGTTGTAAATTTATTACTAGTAAATTTTCACCAGACACCAGGGATATAATATCATTGGTTTACTTGTATGGTGATGCAAATCTGATTACTTTCATTTATCAAGCCTTCTCTTTTTTGGCTTTCATCACAATTCAGGAATATTTTTGTACCACTGAACAATGCTTATTTTGTTTTCACAAAGCAAAACTCCCATTGAGATGTTCACTGCTTCTGCGGGGAAATCCCTTCCAACACCTTCTTCATACATTCGGCAAACTATATCTGCTACAACATCGCAACTGAGGTACATCATCTGTCAACTCCGTCATCTCTTCAACAGCCTGCCATCTGAACACATTCGACAAAAAATACTTTTTTTTTTCAAGAATTCCAGACACGAGCCGATTGTCAAAAATTATACAAATTACACAGATGCATGTACACAACGTTTTTCCCACACAGACCTCCTGGTCCCCTATTTGACCCGCGACCTATTCGATCCGCCTCCAAGTAACAAGCAGCGAAAACAAACGAAATGATGAAGTGTGAAATAAATTCAGAATAATTCGACATTATGTGTTCCCTTGTGTGTATAAAAGGCTTTGTTAATTTAGGCGTGCGATAAAAAGAGAGGAGGAAGAAGCGGCAAATTATATTCCAATCATTTAGGCACGAGCAGGGGCAGTTCATTCTGGATAAGTATCAATTTTCTTTACTGTAAAAGTTCAAAATTATAAAAGATGTGACAAATGGTCAACTTTTGGTACTTTGATCCAATCGCAAAGGCTGCGAGAAACAAAGAGTCTTATCCGCATTAATATTTCAGTTGCAATTGCACGAAACACACATGAAAACTAATTTGTTTCATTATTATACCATTAATCTTGCACATGATTGCGGGTAATAATCGGTAAAAACGATATAATTAAACGCTTCACGTTATAAACCACACATTACGTTGTAATTACGCCAAACAAGACGCACGTCAACGCTGTAGTGCCCAGGTAAATATTTTGGCAACCACTGGCACTCGGACGCCGACAAAAATTTTAGTTACATTAGCACTGCCTTGTGTCTCCTGTCTCAGCAGGATCGATCGATGCGCGTCGCGATGTTTGGTGGCGCTCGACATTGCGAGGTGGGGCACGACGACGATTCCCCTATTTAATTATACACTAAAGTATCAATGGGCGTAGCGTTATCCGCGATTGGTTCCGGCTTATAACCACGCCTTCGCCGGTATACCACTCGACCCCCTCTGACTGGTATCTTTACCTAGTCAAGAAACCAACACAGCGTAAGACTTCCATCCAATTCCAGATAAACCAGTTCTTATCGCCGGTCCTTCAGACAGTTCGTTCGACAATGCGCGTTATTATATTTTTATTTTCATGTGTACCGTATTATTAAACGTTGAGGACAGTTTGAAAAGTGCACATTTGCGGTTATCGTCGCTTTTTATTATTATTATTATTATTATTATCCTCGCAGAAGGTTTTTGTTTAGTTTCGATAAAACCGCGCATAATTATCGTCCGTTACTTTTATTATCCATTATTTTGTCATTGTTTACTATCACGGTCGTTCGTTTCTATGCTATTTAATTATCATGTTAACTACCGACTTGAATCCGAGCCGTGTCACCGGTCATTTTTATGGTTCTCATCAGTTGAATTTAACCAAATCGGTAATTATACATTTTTATCTCTTATTTTCTTTTTTTTATACCTATCTCTAGATAGGCTATATGCAATATCCCTTGTTTTTTTTTCCTTTTTTTTTCTGCTATTCGGATTTAATTTTTCTTCGGCTTATTACACTCGTGGATAATATTCTAAATAATTGGTTAATTGCGTTATTTGTTTCACTATCTTAATTATTCGCCATCGTAGCTCGCGATCCATAGACTGACCTGACTAAAATTTCACCTTTTGTGCCTATGTAATCGTGTCGCGTGCTGCTCATTTATTAGGTATATCTATTATGCTCCATGGTGTCCAGATCGTGTACTTTATTGTTTAATTGATTGATTGTCGTTATCATTACTGTCTCGATAATATCTTCTATTTAACCAAAAATAATCACGCGTGTGGATAATTGTCTGTGGTCATCATAAGACAGCTAATTTACCTTCGTACTCCTACACGTCAATGTACCCAAAAATTATTCGCCTTTCTAATTCTTTGCCATGGCATTTTATTCAATTGGCAATGTTGATGGGAAAATGAATGGTATAAGAATCGGCGATGTGAGTGAGACCGAAAAAATTCTTTCACTTCCTGATATATACGAAAATTTAATGAAAAAAATTGCATTAATTTCAAGATTGGTTGAGGAAGTAGGTAATTACAATAAGGTGATGGGTTGGGTGAATGAACTTTGATTTATGCAGATGCAGTTGCATAGAGTTGGGAATTTTTTTCCTAAATAAATTGTTGAGAAAAAAATAGCAGAAGAAAAGGGAATCTCAAATTTTTTATTCGGAGTTAGATACTTATAAGATTGATATATCTACCTAACTATTTTTGAAAATTTCATTCTGAATTTTTTGGGGGAAGAAACTCCTGGTTTATTTGAGCCTTCTCCTCTCGTCTCAAATACATTTACCTTATGACACTAACCAGTTGATTGGTAGTTGTGAAAATCATGATGATAGTTGCAGAGCCGGTGCGAGAGGGGGGTTTGGAGGGGTGGAACACCCCTCCAGTGATTTTCCATTCGGCAAATTTTCGACAAATTCGGCAAACTTTCGACAAATTAAATTAGGTATGTTTACAAAATTTGGTAAAGTTTTGAATTTCAAATACCCGAGCAGCACACTCGACAAATTATCGAAATAAAAAATTGACAGAATATCGAATTCGATAAAGTGTCGCGTTAGTTCCGCATAAATCGTGAAATTATCTTTCGATATATAGATAGATTATCGACGAATTATAGTTAGCAAAAATTTCGAGATTATAGTAAGATATTTTATCGATAATATATCTATAATATCGAAAGATAATTTCACGATTTAGGCGGAACTTTCGCGACACTTTATAGAATTCGATATTCTGTCAATTTTATATCGATTTTTTATTCCGATTTTTCTTCTTTTACTAGCTTCTTTCTATAATTAAAAATCATTAATTAGCATAATTAATACATTAAACTATGCTAAACACATTATTCATGTTACGGTAAGAGGATCATTTCAGAAAAAGTCAAAAAAAATTGTAAAAAATCTGCCACCCGTGGGGCTTGAACCTTCTACCTCCTGCATGGTAATCCTCTTCCTTAACCACTATGCCATACCTTATCGTTGAGAAATTAGCAATAAAACACGTATAATAGGCAGTTTAGTACTTCCAGACGTGTTGGACTTAGAAAAAATTTTCACCAATTTGGAAATAATTTCAAATATCGTCACCAAATCGTTGAAAAATCGTTCGACAAATTTCAGATTATTTGTTGATAATGTAGTTTCAAATATCGCCACAAAATCGTTGAAAAATCGAATTCGAGGAATTTCATATCACGTGTCGATAATATAGTTTCAAATATCGTCATAAAATCGTTGAAAAATCGAATTCGAGAAATTTCAGATTACGTGTCGATAATAAAGTTTTAAATATCTTCACAAAATCGTTAAAAAATCGAATTCGAGAAATTTCAGATTATTTGTCGATAATATAGTTTCAAATATCGTCACAAAATCGTTAAAAAATCGAAATCGAGAAATTGCATATTATGTGTCGATAATATAGTTTCAAATATCTTTACAAATTCGGTAAAAAATCGGATTCGATAAATTTAATATAATCTGTCGATAATATAGTTTCAAATGTCGTCAAAAAATCGGTAAAATATCGAAGTCGAGAAATTTCATATAATCTGTCGATAATATAGTTTTAAATATCTTTACAAAATCGTTAAAAAATCGAATTCAATAAATTTAATATTCTTTGTCGATAATGTAGTTTCAAATATCTGCACAAAATCGGTGGAAAATCGGAATCGATAAATTTAATATTCTTTGTCGATAGTATCGTTGACGAATATCGTCATAAAATCTTAATAATATCGAATTCGATAGTTTTTAGATTTTTTGCCTATGAAGTTGTACCGATAAATCTTTATAATATCGTGAGAACATCTATAGATTTTCAAACAATTTTTTATCGATACGTTACATCTTCCGATATTATCGATCAAGTGTGCCGCTCGGGTATGTAAATTTTTTAGAAATTCTAAATCACAAATTCGGCAAATTTTTGAGAAATTCCGAATCATAAATTCGATAAATTTTAGAGAAATTCCGACTCACAAATTCGGTAAATTTCTGAAAAAAAATTTCGCCCTCGCTTCGCTCGGGCAATGTACTTCTACTGCTTCATCTTTCTCTCAGAATCAAAATAGGAATCAAAAATCAGCGCATTTGAATTGTTATAACTTATAACGTAAAAAAATGAACATGATCTTTTTGAAAATATTAAAAATTATGCTTAAAGTGCATTATTTTTAATTAAAAATTCCAATTTTTTCAAAATTTTCGCTCGGGCAACGTATCACTTTTTCATCTTTTAAAAAACCAGAAATTATTGTACGTTTTCAAAATTTCTGCAAAAAAAAACCATCTTTTCTTTTAGAAGTGCAATTTTTTCAAAAATTTTCGCCCTCGCTTCGCTCGGGCAGCAAGAGTCCTTTTGATTCAAATCCTAATGCTACCATAAGTTCTTGAAATTTTTTCTATGAGGATAGTGAGAAGTTCTTCTTTCGAAAACTCACTTTTTTCAAAAAATTCAGCGCAGGGGTCTACTTCCCACTGTTGTACCTATTAATTATCATTCGGCATTTTCGATCTACACCCCCCAAAAAAAATGTGCTCAAACCGTCTCTGGATAGTTGTAGTATTTATTTGCCATAATATGACAGTTGTTTAAGATGTGATGACAGAAGTCAAGGCAATGATAGTTGTGAAAACGATGACATTTGCTATTGATAGTCGAAAAATGATGCCATGAGTCGATGATAGTTGCAGAAATGATGACATTTGCCGATGATGGTCGCAGAAACAATAACATTTCCTGATGGTAGTCGCGTAAGAGTCCCATGATAGTCGTGAAAATGATGACATTTGTAAATGATAGTCGAAAGATGACGACATGAGCCGATGATAGTTGCAGACATGATAGAATTTTCGTATGATCGTCGCAGAAATAATACCATTTCCTGATGATAGTGGCATAAAAAGTATTTTACTGGAATGTCATATACCCTTCTCTTGGCCTACAACCCTAAAATACAGACAAAAGCTGCTAATTTCTCACACTCAGCGTTATCAATTTCATCACGCAACCTAAATCTGCCTCCTCTAACACTTGTTTTCCAATCACAATATTGCAGCTTCTACAACAAACACCTTTATAACAAGGGTACTTAAATCTGGATTACACCAACTTAGCCCAAATATAATAAAAAAAACTCTCACGTTACGCAAATAATTAGCTCACGTGAAAAAAACATCGAAATCAGATCCCTCGAGGGGTTCATAGTTCATACCTCTGAGGTATGGTAGCTTCACGTCGACGAGCCATTTAACTCAGTCAAAAGATTACTCTAATGGTTAAAGAATAAACGGATTTGCCACCTGCTGACCATTTCTTTACATAGAGCTATTGAATTTGTACCATCTATTGTAGTTGGATTAGCCAGGTACCTGTTTAAAGAGCTCTCTTCCACTTCAAACTGTATACCCGCGTGCCTTTCAAGTACCTCGAGAAGCGCCAAAACGTAAAAATCATCTTGATATGACATTCCAGCTTCACGCACAGGATGCTACTGTGTAAACGGCGTACAAGTTTTTTATTCTAGCGTATTTTTCCGCAGAATTATGAAAAGACGAGATTATAATCCGGTTAACGTGGATGCCTAGGGGTTTGCAAGGGTCAGCGAGCAATGACAGAATTAATTTTCATTTCGGGTAAATTCGTTTTGACTTGGTAGGTAGGAGTTGAAGGGCCAAAAGGGGTAGAAAATGTCAAAATGACACGTGACAAGCGTGATCTAATTGTGTCATTTTCGCTGTGGGTGGTTCGTTTAATATATTAACGAATTTTATGGTGTAACCCTTTAGCTTTGGATGAAGATTTGCGGTGATTGTTACCGAGATTGTTTTAATTTTCGCGGGAGGGTTCGTGGAATGATTTTTTTTAAAAAGTATTTTATTAAAAAGGTCTTTGAAAAACGATTTATACCTATTTTGCTATTACTATGAGATGAACCATTAAGGTCCAATGCCTATATTCTAATTAGCTCCAAGTTTTTTCTATTGTTCGCCTGCAGGATGATCTTGAATCATTGTTTCGCGAAGGCTATGATTCAGCTTTCATCATACCTGCGCCCTATGCCAGTTCGTCGTGTGATATTAATATTTCGTGCGAAGGTTTTTCTGCAAATTATCATCCTAACAAAATACATTGTGACCGTGACGTGTCGATATTTACCTTAATTTTTACGCATTCTGCACGAATTATTCGCCGAAATATGTACTCGAGAGAATACGCAAATCGCATGCTTTTACAAAATTTAGGTACTTATAGGTATGAACGTAAAAAAAATACACTTTCATGTTACAAAATATCAAGAGGCCGAACCTTATGTTCGTTTTAATTTAGTTAATTAACGGAATAAAAAATTATTATACGAGCACGAATTTTGCAGTCTGGTTTTACCGGCTTTGTGACTTTTCCACGCATGGAATTAATTATTGCTTAAATTTTTAAAATTGTGTGCTGAAATTATCGCTTCGCAGAAAATTAGGTGTACTCGGACGAGTGAAATTTTGTACCGAGCATGAAACGAGGTTAGTTATTAGTAATTTAAAATTTATCACAATTTTTCTTTTATACCTTATCGAGGCTTGGTTCCTTCTGGGTGTACCTGTTTACATTTTTAATGCGTTTGGGTCCCTTTTTTATTTATTTTTTTGTGAAAATTATTATTTAATTTGGCAAAGAAAGTGTAGATACAAATTAAGTTTGAGTAAAGTTTTTTTTTTTTTTTTTTTAATAGGTACAAAAATTATAAGGGGAGTGAGTAGGTATAATAAGTATACGTACTACGTAGGTATCGCACTTACTTTTTTTGAATTTGATTTTTTTAAGGACAGATAGGTAGGTAATTTTTCAAATTCTTTACAAAATTAGTAGGTAAAATTTTTTTTTAAATGGTTCATTTTTTATTTCAGATAGATTGATTGAAAATAATGCAATGTTTTTCTGCAAAAAAAAATAGTGAATTGACGATTTCATTTTTTACTTGACATGTGCCAATTCAGTGAATTTGAAAAATTTTGGCTAGGTTTTTGGAACTCAGAACACCTACCTAGTTACTGCAATTTTAGCTAATTTTTTTAAAACCAAAATTGATGGCCATTCTTACCAAAATTTTATTTGAAATATTATTTTTCAAAAAATAAACAACAATCGAATTTCTCCAAGCCTAAATAAATTTACCTATACCTAATCTCAGAGAAATTTGAGAAAATTTGTGGAGCAGGTTCATTTTGACTTCTGTCAATTTTACTCAAAAAAAATTCAAATGGTAATTTCGTTACAGATTTGATAAATTGAGGGAATATGACGATATTCTGATCAAACATAAGATAATGCTTTATTAATTTTTGCACAATCTGTCAATAACGAAAATTTGCAAGATTTTTGAATGTCACAATGTGACAATTTTTAAAATCAAAATTAAGGGTTTTCGTCAAAATTTCTCATTAATATCATTTTTCAAAAATTCCCCATCCAAAATAATAAACAGGTAGAAAATTACTTTCATTTTCTAGAAAAAAATCTTTTTTTAAAATTTGTCAAAAAAATTAAAAAATTAAAAAAAAAATTAAATGTTGATTTTCAAAAAAAAAAAAAAAAAAAAAAAAAAATTGTAAAATAGTCATTTTTATCAGATTGATATACTTACATATAAGTAGGTAGATACTTTTGTTGACTTCTGGTCGAACAGTACTTCGTTAATTTTTGTCCATTTCATTATTAGGGGAATTTTAGTACATATAATTTTTGTGTGTCAATAATTGCAATTTTTAAGCAAAAAATTGGGGACAATTTTCATCAAAATTTTCTGTTAGGTAATATTATATTTCAAAAATTGTATGTACTATGTTTGAATTTCCCTGTACGTTAAGATGCTCTTAATTTTTAAATTTTGATTTTTTTTTGTATGACCCCTCAAAGTTGTTTTTTTTTTCACCTAAAATAAAACAAAAAAAAAATGATAAAAATTTTCGAGATTAGAATTTTAGGTTGTTCTTCAATCAATTTTTCATTTTTCTCCTAATTTAATCTTCAGAATAGTGACATCTACCCCTCGCCCTCCTTCTTCAAGAAGTAGGTATGTTTTAATTAAAATTAAGGTGGGGAGAAAATAAAAATTGTTTTCTCATCAACAGGGAAAATTTTGATGAGCTAAAAAAAACAGGGTATTTTGTTAAAAATAGGAGCCCAAAACGATAGCAAAATTTAAAATTATTTTCTCATCAAAAGGGAAAATTTTGATGAGCTACAAAAAACAGGGGATTTTGTTAAAAATAGGAGCCCAAAACGATAGCAAAATTTAAAATTTCATCGATGGGAAAAAAATTGAGAATTTTCATGAAAAAAGCACAAATTTTAAGGACCAAAATAAAAGAAATGCAAAAGTTTGGAAATCTCATCATTTTTAAAAATGAAAAGAGGTTAAAATTCCATTGATAAGAAATAATTATATGAATTGGGAATTCCTATGAAAAATTAAAAAAATTGATTTGAAATTTTGGAAATTTTATAAGAGGGAGGCACCATAAAATGCAAAAAAAAATTGTCAATTTTTTTTAGAAACAGTAAGTACCTATACGTCATTTTTATAGAATCTGAAAATGAAATTAGCTGAGTTATTTTTATTTTTCATGGAAATTCTTTTTGATTCATTTTTAAGGGTTAATTAAAATGAATTCCTCCCCAAAAAATAGTCAATTTCACATTTGATGGCTTGATGAATTGAATTAATTTAGACGACTTGAGGTATTTTTGTCCATTCTATGAATGGAAAATTTTGACTCGATCGTTGGATGACAAAAAAAAAAAATCATTATTATTTTTATAAAAGTTGAAATTGAGAGACATTTTTATTTGGTAGTTATAATTTTTTCCTCATAAAATTATTTCTGTTTTCAACTATTTTTTTTCTGATGATCAATTTTTGAAAATCTTATTGAAATTTTCAAATTCCCTATAAAAATAGTCGATTTTCAGATCAATCAGGACACTTTTCATATAGTGAAATTTAACCACTGGGCCAATTTTGAGAACCACTAAGCACCGCATCATTCAAAGAGCAAAATCTTTCAGTCTGTAGGTATACTGCCGACGTGATGAGTTGATCCCAGCAGTATTCAACAATTACCACTTTTGTGTCTGCACTTGATTCTAAGATAGATTAGCACCGCGTGTGATCGATTGCTCATTCTGTGCGACTCCTTTGTCGACGACAGCGACATTCGAGTAGACCTGTGTGCGAATTCACCGCGGTACATAGTCGAGTCCTGGATACGCTCCGAGGGTAATTTTCAATCTCTCGGTGTACAATTTCGCACAGATTGACGAGACATCACGTCAGCTTCGATCAGGTGTGAATTTGAGACATAAAGTTGTCATAAAATCCTAGCACGATAATTAGCAGATTAAATTACACGTTTGTTAAATTGCTATAAGAAACAGAGGGAGTATTTCGATGAACTCTGGGTGGGTAATAAATCATACCAGTGGTGATAGATATCGAAGTGGATGGATTTATTAAGACAAGATATGCCCATACGTGGATAAAATGTGCGTAATAAAGCGTCGTAATGTATCACATATACGCACGTCTGTTTATATTACACGTCGTAATTGATCATAGATCAGATAATGTAAATTACACTATAATTTGGAGTTTGGAAAAAAAAATGCCCGGTGTAAATTTATATATTATTAGGTAATAATGGTATCGTGATTTAACACCGAACGTCCTCTACATCTCGTCATGTCCGCGTTCCTCTCAAATACGTAAATTTATTCGAGGTAATAAAAAACCAGTCACTGATCAACCAAAAAAAAAAAAAAAAAAAAAACCAACTTCACGACGGAGGTTGCGTTTTGGGTTATTTTTTTTCGCCATTCAAAACGCCTAAAGTCAGCCGAGAATTATTTCCCCACTCAAAGACTCGTACACGCAACTCAACTTGTGACAATGTCGCCCAAAAACATGACCATACCATGGCCAATAATTTCTGCACCTCGCCCCTCTCGCCCTTTTGCAAGAACCGAAGGATAACAATTTATATACATAGTGGCCGGTATCTTTTGCAAGTGTCAAAGATCGTTTCACGTACGTATTTTCTTTTGAAAATACCAAACGATTCGCAGCAGGGTATCCGATCAAGGGGAAGGTGCGGACACATGGTTCGCCGCAGGATACCACGACCTAGAAAGAAAATACCGCTAGCACCCTCATAATCGTAAACGCCGAAAATTTGTAACACAAATGCAGAAAACGGAACTATTCGTCATTCTCTTATTTCAACCGGTTCTCTTAGCTGCTCGATCTAGAATTTTTATATTCTTTTTGCCTCTTTGCGTCTTTTTTTCTTCCTTCTCTTTTTTTCCTTCTTGATTTTATGCGTATATGCCGACGCGACGTTTTAACGCGTTTCTTAATCGTTTAAATGTCTCATAAAAAGCGCCATTATATGGTGAAATAAGCGTCGTTTATAATGCTATGTTTGCCTTTGCCTCTGTCTATTCGTCCTGTCTTTATACTCCCTCCTCGATTGCATATAGGAATAGGTAGCGTAGTTCTGCGGTGCGTGGCTATTATTTTACAAAGCCCGATGTCTTGTCTTTTTCGTTATACCTATTCGATATAGGAAACGTCGTTATGTATGTTATTCTTGTACGTATAAATGTCTCTATAGAATTTTACGTCGTGTCTTCGGGAAATTAAGACGTCTTTTCGGGATCATTCTGACCACATATGAAGTGTTTATTGGATTTTACGCGTATGTTAATTCGAGCATCTAGGGTGCGATTAGACGTTCGTCCTTATTTGTTCGTGTGTCAAAAAAACACCTATTACTCCTCCTTTTTTCTTATCCAAATTTTTAGGTACAAAAATTCACTCAGAAGTATTTACACTGGGTGTTGAGGTAGAAAATTTGTTTCGTTGGTGACTTTTTAAAAAGCAGTTAAGTATGTAAGTATTTCTTGAATTATTGCAAAAAATGCTCAGCATGCAAAAAAACCACAGAAATTAAGTTTTTAGGAGCCTGGGAGGAGATGCAGAATTGAAATTTTTTTTCTAAAATGCCTAAAATCGAAAAAAAAATTAAAATACCCAATTTTTTCAAATCAATAAATGTTTCATCATCAAAATTGAAGAAATTTTTTACGAAATTATTGTCGATACAATAAATTTTTTTTTTACAAAATCTGTAAAAATTTCAATTAAATTATCAGATAGACAATACTTTTTTTTGGCGATTTCGTCAAATTTTGATTTTTTTTTGAATTTTGAAAATCGTATACCTAAATTCAAATTAATTAAAAAATGCGTCAGCCTATTTTTTATTTTTTTATTTTTTTTTTCAAACTGGATTCCAATTTTTTATCATTTTTAAAAGATTTGTTTTTCTAAATAAAAATCAAAAGAAGAAAGCATAAAAAAAATCAAGATTAGTTACTTGAACGAAAAATAATGAAATTTCAATTTGAAAAAATTGAAGTAGGTAGCTAATTTTCGTATGAAATTTTGAAAATTTTCGTTGATGGAATATTTTTTTTTCGATAGGTACTTACCTAAATTCAAAATTTTTGCAATTTTTGAAAAATGTACAGTATTTTTTTTACTTTCTTTATGGATTCTAATTAGCGATAGAAAATAAAATTTGAACAAGAAAAACATTACCTAAAGAAATTGATGGAATTTTCGCGTACAGGAGTAAAATTTAGTTCAAAAATTGATTAAATCGATTACCAAACTGATTTTTTTTTTTCAATTTCCATTATTTTAATTTTTTATGATTTTTGAAAAAAATATCAAAATAATGTAGAAAAATTCATCAGCTGATTTCTTCTTGAATTTTTGAAAAACTTTTTTTCATAACTCATTTCTTGAAATAAAAGTTCAAAAAAATACGAAAGAAATAAATTAATGGAAAATAGGTAGGTAAAAACTCATTAAATGCGATTAAAATCAATTTTAATAAATAAAATTTTATGAAAAACACAATAAACATTTATTTATTATTAATTTATGAAAAATAGTTGAATTTGAATTTAAGAAATTGGAGAAACCTACTTATGCAATTTTCATATAATTATTTGTTTGAATTTTAAGTTCAGAAATTTATCGAGTCGTTTTTTAAAAATTTATATAACTTTTGAATTTTTACGATTTTTGAAAAATTATCCAATGCAGATTTATGTGAAAAATTTATTAGGTTAGTTTTTCACTTTGGGGGAGGGATTCTGTGATTTCATCATTTTTAAGTTTTGAAAAATAAAAGCAAAAAATTCTAGAAAATTTCACTTGTCTTATTTCTTAACTTTGAATAAGTTGAAATTTTTACCTTGAATAAATAAGAGGAGTAATAGGTATTATTTTTTATTCTAAGAAAATTCAATTTTTTTTTCTTAGAAAAAATGTAGATAGGTATTGAAATATTGTTCCCCCTCCCCCAAAAAATATTTTATTTTTCCAAAAAATAATTTTTTTTTTAAATGTGGTAAATAATTAGAAATTTAAAGAAAGTCTCTAAAAAATTGAAAAAAAAATTGAAAGATTTTTTCATTTTAAAAAATTATACACTTTTTTAAGTTGACTTAAAAAAATTAAGGAACCTGAGTATTTTTTTTATTCTAAGAAAATTCAGTATGTTTTCATTCAGATATCCGAGGAATTTTTTTTCTCTAAAAAAGAATTCAGATAAAAAACTTGAAGATACGTGAGATAAAAAGGGGTTTCTTCAAAAAAAAACAAAAAAAACTTTAGGGTGGTTTTTAATTGCATTTGATTGTTTTAGAAAAATTTAATACCGAAAAAGTTGAGAATTTTTTATCTACATTTTTCAGCAAAAAATTGAGGCAAGCATTTTTTATTCTAAAAAATTAACCTGCAATTACGCCTGCGAGTTCTCTTTTTTAATTATTAAAAAAATGAGTTTTCAAAGTGAAATTTGTACAAAATTGGGGATAGATTCAACCATTTTTTAAACGAATTTTTTCAACTTAAAATTTAAAATGTAATTAAGTACCTAAATAAGTATACCAAGAAATTTAGAGGGGAAAAATGAAATTACCACAATATAATTTTTTTGAATTAATTTTTCAGCCCTCGTTACAATTTTAATTTTATAGATAAAATTTTGGAATTTTTCAAAGCATTATTTTTATTCTCTACATATTTTTCAGTGTTTCGAACAAAATCAATTTTTAATTTCAATTTATTCATTTAATTTGAAATTTTCAGACTTTTGCTCAATCCTAATTTTCATAATGTTTAAAATCAGATGATTTCTAATTCTAAAAAAAAATTATTATAATAAATTTCAAAATCATCATGCAGTCTTCTCTCTTCTCCTCACTCTCTCAACAAAAATACATTCTTCCATTTTCAAATCGAAATCTAGCCCAGCACTTGTACTTCTTATAAACCTCGAAGTGCTAACGTTGGCTCCATCTAACGCAGCCATTTTAACGCAACAACGAATCTTCACCGCGAACAAAGATCTTATCACCGACAAAAACCGATCATTGAACCTTGAATGAAGAAAACGATACAATCAGCTACTTGTACCGGTCACTTCACGAAACACTAAATACACCTCCTCGCATTTGGTACCTCTATCTATATTCCCTCACAGCCCGAGGCGTTCGAATCCAAAGCACCACCACACATGATACAGCCTTATAAACAAAATCCAACATATTCGAAAAAATTATCAATTAAAACTGGCAAATGACTGTAATAAAGCTAACTACCTTATAGTAATTTTTAACTCGTCAAGGAGCATTAATAATCGGTTTAATTGACCAATTATAATTGCGGATAAAATTACACGTAGATAGATATATGAGGCATAAGTACGAGGTAGTAACTCTACCCTTCGTAGGTAAAATTGAAACAATTTTAAAACTCGATTCAGAATAAGTAGATTAAATTTCAATGAAATTTGAATTCAGTACATTTTCCTCCAAATCGATCGAAAATTTCACCGTGTAAAATTTTTACACCGCCGTTGTACGAATTCTTTCGGGTGTTGAAGCATGAAACGAAATTGTGTTATTATTTATAACAGTTCCGACGCGATAATAATAGCGTATAATTATACAATATAATAACAAAGTTCAAGATGACAGGCTTTTTCGCTTATAATTAATGTTTCAGCGTTATTATGTCATACATAAATCAGATAACATATTTCGAATGTTCTAAGCTCTTGTTTTTTTCTCTCTCTTGTTTCCATTCTTCGACTATTTATTGTTCTTAGCTAAAGAAAAAAAATACCTATCGAAGACCTACACTTTGATCACGGTCAAGGCGATGCTTCCTCACAATATGACCTCAAGTCCTCACACACTAGACACCACAAACTCTTCTAATATGGAAATAAAATATAATTTCCATACACGTGTGATCGTCGAGGAAAAAAAAACAAGTTTGGTTTTAGATCTCTTGAGGAGAAATTTTATACAAATTTTCAAACTGCTCGAATTATCTCCACAGATGCTGCTGCATCGTATATCTAGATACGCAAACAAACAGGCCTGTGCTGAGCACCTAACGTAAGCTATAGAAAAAGAAGCATGTTAAATTTTTGAACATTTTAACCTGGGGCTAACTCCGACTTTAAACAGTCTTCCCTTTTTTTTCTCTCTTCTGTATTCTATCTATGCCCCTGCTATGGTTTTTGTTTCACTGCGTATACCATCGTTTATATCAGACACTCAGAAGCCAACAAATACCCGATCGTTTTAATTAACTGACCGTTAAAACGTTTTAAGTGCCGCCACGGTTTGGCCATAATTCATGTCTACGCTGTTAAGTTTTTCGGCTTTTAAAAACCTCTCGGAGGTAAAGAAATAAATTAATATTAGTTCTTTTTCGAAATTATTTACAAGTAGGTTGGACGCTATTCATTGTATGTAATGCTACCGTTTAACTTTTCGCGCGGTTAAATTTTTATTTATGAAATTTACACGCACATAGGTAAAGAATCTAACGTATGGTTCTGTGTGGGATGAAATTTATGGTTCTGCTTCTGACGCGAATGTGTCTGCTATTATTATTTCTTTTTCTTTTGTTGTTTTTTTAATCTAGTTTTTTACTTATTTATATTTTCATTTGAATATTTAGTAAAAAAAGAAAAATCATTTTCTTATCATTATTTGAAAAAAATTAATTTTTTGGAAAAATTAATTAAGAATAAGATTGAGGGAAAAATGGAAAATGTCTGTGTACGATCAAAAAGGTAAACATTTTTCCTGTTGAAAAAAAAATAAATAAAATATTTACAGCTAAAAAATTCAATTTGACTCTAATTCTTTTTTTTTTTTTTTTGAAAAGAAGAGGGTTAACTTCACAATATTATTTGTCAATCTCTCAAAATGAGAGAAAAACCACCAAACAATTTTATTTTGAATTGAAGAACTATAGAATTTCATCTGAACGAAGTTTACTAAGCACAGATTTCTCCTTCTCAATGTCCCACTCCCCAAGACACACAAAAACTAACGAAAACAAACTATTAAAAATTTGAAAAAATTTAAAAATAGAAAATTAAATTAAAGTTGCCATTTGAGTGAAAATAGGTAGGTATTAAAAATAAAAAAACTGTAAATTGAAAAATATATACTTACATAGTTGAAAAAAACTACAGAAAATGAAAAAGTCAACAATTTGACCCTAATAAAATTTTACACTTGAAAAAACAAAAAAAAAATCCAAAAATTGAAGAAAAAAATCTGGACTTTTCAAAAGCCAAAATTTTTGGACTATTTTAAAGTAGGTATGATTTTTGTAATATTTTCAAAGAATAAAAATTAAAACAAAAATTTAGAAAAATTCATAAATGTTTGAATGAAAAATTAAAACTAAAAAAATATAATTTTTACTTGAAAAAAAGGGATCTAGTTCTAACCATCATCACTCCTCATTATTTGGTAATCTCTCAAATTAAAGAAAAACAGAGAATAACCTATTTCTACAGAAACATGCTCTGTACCTAACAGATTTAGGATTTCACAGGATTTTCTTCGTACGCATTACACCCCCCCCCCCCCTCACCCCATATCAGAAAGAAAAACGAGAATAAGTTCTATTAAAAATTTAGAAAAAAGAACTACCTAATTTATAAAATAGAAAATCTTATAAAGACTAATTTTTGGAAAAAAAAATTTGAAAAATGAATAAAAATGAAAACAAAATTGAATATAGGTAAAAATAATAAATTGAAATAAAACTGAAAATTGAGGAAAATATAAAAATTAAATTTTAAAAAACTCTAACGCAGTTAATGCGCTATAGAAAAGCTGATTTTCTATTATTTTTATTTTTATTTTTTATTTTCAATTTTATTTTTCAAAATTTATGTAAATTCATGTGTAAATTAAATTATTTTTATGTACTTAATGATAACAACATCAAATTGAAAATTTTAAAGTGATTAAAAAAATTATACAATTTACAGCCAGCTATTTTTGATAAATAAAAACTTTTAACAAGTTTTAAACCAATAAGAAACGACATTATCATGAAAAGTAGGCAGTTAGATAGGCATTGCAAAAGTTTTGAATTTTTACAACTTTGCAAGCCATTTATTTTTTTTAAATGGAAAATGATGATCAGCTGTTTGTTTTGAAATTTTCCATGGCGAATTCCTCGAGAACCGGTTCATTAAAATGAAGAATGCTTAGAACCTTTTTTGTGCGTCTTTTTAAGTACTATTAAAAAGGTTATTTACTAATTTCGCGGAAACACCAAATACTCACATTGGCGTAGGAAGGATTTTTCGAGATAAAAGTAAGTATGCTTGGCTATAAAAGTAAGAGTTTGATTGAAGGTTTGAAGATGTAAAAACATAAAAAGTGGGAAAAATATAATTACCTAAATTGAAACTAAAGCACAATTTTAGGAATTTTTCAAAATTAAATTAAAAATGGGTGGGGGGGGGGTGAAATGAAACCAAAAATGGGGGAAACGTCAAAATCACATTAACCCCCCCCTCCAAAAAAAAAAAATTAATTAGATTCAACACTAAATATGGAATTATAACATTTTAATAAAATTGACCAGTTAAAAAATCCAAAAGTTGGACTTTTTGTAGGATTTAAAAACAAGCATTGTAAAAAATTAATAAATTAAAAACTAGTAGAAAAAAATTAAGCACAATTTAAAAATTAGGAAATGGAAAAAATGTTGTATGAAAAAACTCAAAAAAATAAATTTAAATCCAACACTAATAAATATTAAAATGAGTACCACAAAATTTCAATATACAAGGTAGTCTGAAACATCTAAGTTAGAAAAAAAATCATCAATTTCAAAATTATAAAATTAATTTGAGTCCAAAAAATAGATAAAATCGAAAAATGATTTAAATAAAATTGAACTCTGAAATATTATAAAATTAATAGGAGGGTGAGGAGGGAGTTCGTGAAGTTTTTTGAGCTTTTCGTATCAAGATTAGCTAACTCAAAAATGGAAATAAAATAATGTGAATGAAGATTTTTCAATTTTTAGCTATGTGATCTTAGGAGAGGTAGAGCATTGCCCTCTTGAGATAGGTAATTTTTCTGCTAAAAACAACTCGATAGGTTGTAGGTAATTATTGATGAAAAATAAACAAAATTAAAAAATATTTCTCATTATTTTTAGAAAAATATTTTCATCTAAATTATGCAAGTGATGTCTTTTTTTTTCCTTTTAGGTATTTTATGGAAAGTACCTAACTTTTTGAGTAACGAATATCGAATCTTTCCACCTTCTTTCCGATTTGTATACATTTCTCATCTCACCAAAACAAATCTCAATCCATTGGGCAATCATAATTACCAATTTTTAATTACCCAACTATATAATCCCAACACTGAACACAGAACAGAAAATTTTTGGCACCTTTTCGACCCTGACCCAAACCCATCACAAAAAAATCGATATCTACCAATCTCTACAGCTCTCTAGCATCTGGCTCTAAGACAATAGAAATTACGAAACTGCAGCCACGATCGATTATCGCATCTAATTGACGCTTGGATTGAAAATTACACCATAAGGTGAAACCTCGAAAGAGTAAATTTTACTAGCATGGGACACGTATGCGTCGTCCCTGTATTAAAAATGCAACCATCGCCTTTGGGTGTACTGCCCACACTTGCGTATAGATGATACATACGAACGAATTTAAAAACCACCAATATTAGTACATACCATGGTCTTTAGTTCGTAGGTTGGTATACACGAATATACGAGTATGGTAGAATAAACAAACGAAATGAATTAAGACTTAAAAAGACAGATCATTAAGATTGCCAGTACCAGCCTCCTTCGCAGCCTCCAACGTCGTAGTAGGGTTAAATTAATCAATATATCGTTTAAAAATTAATATCGCGTTTCAAATTAACGCCCTGGTATGTGGGAATTATCATTAAGTTGCCGTTTATACCCGTAGATAGCTTCCAGTTTTAGATACGAGTATTATGTATATGTATCTACTCAATTATGGGTGAAAATTAAAAAACCTCGTCGATATCCATACGTTGGAAACTTATTACTCGTCTTTGCACTCTGTGTTCGACTTGCACAGCCATAGCCAGCAAGTGTAAATGTAAATGTAACCTAATCTTTTACATCCCGAGGGGGTCTTAACTTCTTAAGACCGGACTACGAAACGAGAAGAAATTCGATTTCATCGTTAATTAACTTTAAGTATAATGAAAGTTCCCACAATTATTTACATTTCATACGTCACCGGTGGCGGGCTTCGGCTTCCTCGTATTATTTCCGCGGCTACTTTTTAATTGGTCGTGTCATATTTTTAATATCACTGCTGCCTCGCAACTGCAACTGGGGCTGAGGGCCTGGTTCGCCGCTCGATTTGTTATAAATTTACCTAAGGCGGATACGAGAAGCATTTACATTTTACAGTAGTCGCCGCATCGGCCAAACCCTCCATAGGTCGGCTTAATTGACCTCACATATGTTGACCACGAATGAGGAGGATTTTTTTTCCTGCTTTGGAGGTTTTATACAGAGTGTCCCAGGAGGCAGGAGTGGTGGATATTTTTGGAGATTTGAATGACTGAGTCTGAATTACCGAGAACTTTTTGTACACATGCGTTGTCTATCTCGATTTTGAAGGGACAGTGGCTTGCAAAAATTTCAATTTTTTTTTTTAAATTGCAAAAATGTGTCGAACTTTAAAAATTGTTCCAATTTCTAATTTTCATTAAAATTTAAAAATAAAAAAAATTATGTTTCCATCAAATTTCGAAAATTTTGAAAAATTTTCAACTTTTAATTAAATTAATAAAATTGTGAAAAATTGAAAAACTAAACTGTAGTTATTTTCATTTTTTTTTTAGAATTTAGCTTGATTTGAAAAAAATTAATAAAATTTCAAAATGATTAAATTTCAAATTTTTAATAAATTTAAAGAATTACAAAAATTGACCAAACATTACCTATGAAATCGATATTTTAGTTTTTTGTTGGGAGAGGGGATGGGAGGGGAGGAGGGGAGGGGTTAAGTTGAATTCTGAAAACTGACGTGATTTTTATTAAAATTAAGAAATTACCAAACAATAATTTTTTTTCAAAACCAGGTTCTGAGAATTACTTATTTCAAAAATTTTGTAGATAACTAAAATACTAAACATTGACCATAACTTTTCTGAAAAGTTTGTTCTAATATATTTTACAAGTTGATATAATTTCAAAAATTTATTAAAATTGTTGCTTATGCTTGAAAAATTTATCAAACTTTAGGAATTGACTTTTTAACCCCCCCCCCCCTCACCCAATTTTACAAATTTATTAAAATTAAAAAATTACAAAATTTCAAATTTTTATTAAATCTCGAAAATTAACCTCTTTTAATAATATCTTGAAAAATACGCTTCAATTTTAATGGTTAATCGAAGGCCTTAATTTCAGAAATTTATTGGAATTTCGAAGGCACAACATTTTGAAGATTTGCCACATTTAAGAAATTTAATAAAATTTTCAAAATTGTAAAAAATTACCAAACTTTGAAAATCGATCCATATTTTTAAAAATAGGCCTATCAACTTTTCAATTAAAATTTAAAAATTACCATTTTCACCAAAATAAATTTAGAAATATTATGAAATATGATGAAACATTGAAAATTGTCTTTTGAAAGTTTTGCTAAATTAAAAACTGATACGATTTCAAAAATTTATTAAAATCTAAAAATTACTGAATTTCAAAAACCTCGAAAAAATTTTTTTTCAATTTTTTTGAAAAAATTGTAGAATTATGAAAGTTGATCTTTCAAAAATTATTTAAAATAAATTTTAGATAATTCAAATTCTCAAAGTTGTAACAAAACTTTGAAAAATCACTTTTTTAAATAAAAAAAATTACCTACTTCTATTTCCAAAATGATCCAATTTCAAATTTTTACTTAATTTAGAAAAATTGATCAAACATTGAAAATTGAATTTTTTGGAAATTTAGTTAATTTTGAAAATTGAAATAAATGATTTCAAAAATTCATTAAAATCTGAAACTTACTGAATTTTAAAAACAATGAAAATTAATTTTTTCAATTTTTTTTTTTGTTGAAAATATTGTTTAATTTTGAGAGTTGATCTAATTTCAAAAATTATTTTAAATTTAGAAATTATCTAATTTTGAAGGTTTACCATAATTCCAAAAACTTAATAAATTCTCAAAGTTGTAAAAATTAAAAAAAAAAAAAAAAAACACCGAAAAATCACTAAAAAAAATTACTTCGATTTCAAAAAGATCCAATTTTCAATTTTTTATTAAATTTAAAAACATTTTTTTTTTTTTTTTTTTTTTATACCTAAATGAATCTCAAAATTGTAAACATTTTTTTACTAAGCTTTGAAAATTCCCTTTTTAAATTAAAAAAAAATATGGTTCATTTTTTATAAAATTTGAAAATTATTAAAATTTCAAATTTTTACCTATTTTAGGAAAATTGTAAAAATTGACATTTTTAAATTTTTTGAAAAATATTCTGAATTTTAAAAATTGATTCAACTCATCGAGACTGTTTTTTTTTTTATATCAAATTTCGCTAAAAACTATTTTGAATTTGATACCGAAAACTGTGTTAAGAGTCACAGGACACCCTGTATTTCTCTCCTATCAGTACGATTTGCACCTAGAATCGTTTCTTTCGGAAGTCGACTAAATTACTCTCGGCGGCACAACAGATGCCACGCTGGGTGTTGGTAGATACTAATGGTTAATAAAATGGCGTCTTTGCCTCTAAGCCTTGTTAGATTCACCGGTGTGGTCATGTCTGGTACAGAAGTCATTGAAGAGTCGGTGAACCGCGAGCTTTGGATCGTGTCGAGTACGTGTCCAAGCGTCCAAGCTCATGTGTGATGCTGTGATTTATTCGCCGGGGTAATTAGAAGGCTCCAACGGTCGTGTATTTGATAACCTTGGAGGTGGCTGCAGTCGGCGCAAATCGGCACGATTTTCAAAATACCAACATCAGATACTCGTATCTCGTCGGTTACCTTTTCTATCGCGCGGTTGCAAAATCCTCTAATGTTTTGCTAACTCCACAGTCCGCCTTGTTGCAGTGCGATATAGCTAGGTTTAGGTATTTCTTCCATCAAACACGAACGATAGCGTTTACACGTAGGTACGCGTACAATTAGACGTCGTATAAGGTTAATTTATAAATTACAAACGAGCCTCGTTACTGTGTAGTCTTGTATACGAGATACCCACATCGTACCAACCCAACAGGCGATGGTAGGTAAAATGGCGAGTATTTACACAAACGTGTTTAGAGCTCACTTCAAAGTATTCTAGACTTGATTAATATCTTCTTCGTCGCCCATTAAAGTTGAAAGCAGCCATCAAATTATTGTTTACACGCCGAATACATAAGAGTATGATACCATAGGTGCCTTTATAATATCGTTTCGATTGCAGAGTTATTTTCACCGTCATCTCTCACTGTGAGCATTTTTTTTGCCCATTTCTTCGAAACTCTTTGGTTCGATGCCATTTGGTCGACTTGAAAAAAGTGGTGTTTAACGAACCGTATCTTTTTTTCGCCTCTGCGTCTCAGGAAAGATGATAAAAACCGCACCCGAAAATAGAATTTATTATATCATAACGTAAAGTTACCAATCCAGGCGCATCTTATCCGCACATTTAATGTTCATTTTTCAGCCTCTCTCGTCGTCCTCGTCATCTCGACAACATATTTTACTCTCGCCTCTCTATACGTATAAACGACTAGCGCAAATTCTCGAGTAAATGCCTAACGAAATTACGTAATTTTAGCGTGACGAACATTTCAAACGAGGTGCTTTTTCCTCTAGTACCTTTTTTTTTCCTTCGCAAAGTATACGTACGTAATTGAAATGTCGTATTTTGCAAACGAGCTACCGTTCAATGACGTCACGGTTGAGTGACTCTTTGGCGCTGATGCGGTTGCCACACAATTTGCCATTCTGCATGTACGTACAAATTGGTTTTGCTCTTTTGCCTGTTGTCTTTACTTTAACCCGTTCGAGATGCGATGGAACACCCTTCGCTCGCTCTATGGTCGAATAGAATACGGGTTGACATGAACGATACGTGGGGGTCATTAGTTCACCGCATGCGTTATCTTTGCCAGTACGCTTCTTATGCCCATAGCCGTCATGTATTCTCACGCGCTATTAGTTTTTGACCTTTTATCGAATTGCGTGATGCTTCGGAGTCAATTAGACCAGCACCGAAAACACGTGCTGGAGGAATAAAGATGTATGGTACATGTTCACTTATACCGATAAGTACATTAAATCGGCTTGTATTTGGACAATTGGATTTTTTATAAGATCATCATTTGTGCGGTAATTCTTTTATAATTCCGATAGGTATAGGTTCTTTTGAAGCCTTGATGTTGAAAATCAATATTAGGTAAAGGAAGACGTCAAGACGAGATGTGTTGTCATATGTCCATTTATGCTCCATCATTGTGATTTACTTAATTGATCCCATCAATTTAGTCCATTCAATGCATGAAAAAGTCTTTCTCGACTTTCTTTATTTTATTTTGTTCTTTTCTTGGGGGGGGGGGGGTTCTCAGCTGAGAGAATGGATCTTCTAGAGAATACAAAAAAAAATCAAATTTTGTTATCGAACAATTTCGTTTAAAATTAATTTTTTTCAATTCTTTTGGAAACGAATTTTTATAGAATTTTGTTTTTGGAATCCATTACTTACCATGAAACAAATTTTTCAAAGCTATTAAAGAACTATTTTTTTTGAAAACAAATTTTTTCAAATTTTATATAAAATGTCAAGAAAAAAACCCACCAAAGAATGGTTTTTCAGATGTTTTATAGATATCAGAAAACAAATTTTACGTACCTACACCTACCTACTTTCAGTTTTATCAGAAATATTTTTTAAAGAACAATAAGGAGAAGTGATTTGGCCTTCAGCAAGAATTAGAAAACTACCTACATATCGTGGAAGTTGGTCCTTATGGTCCAAAATCCAAATTTTAATAAGGTTGAAGACCCTCAAAAATTTTAAAACCCAAATTTTGTCACTATATCTCACACTAAAAATAGTCATTTTTGGCCAAAAAATTTCTTGTTTCTAATATATTATCAAATACACCTGAATGAACCATTAACTCAAATTTGGATGAAATTTGTCAATTTTTTCCAATTTTCTTTTAAACTAACCAAATGCTGACGCCATTTTCGGAACCCATAATCTTCCAGGAGGTGCCTAGAGGGCCTAAAAATCATGTTTAGACATTTTTCAACTCGATATTTGTTATACATATATTGCAATTTCAGTGAAATAATAGCAAAATAAACTCTTTCAAAATGTATTTAAAAATAGATTTTTAAAAGATAATTTAGAATACTAATTTTTGGAAATTTCATTAAAACTCCATGCTATTGTAAATTTTAATGAGAAACATTTTTTTTTTAATTTTTTTTTTGACAGGCTTAAAAAAGTTAGGCATTTTATTAAAATTCAAATATGTACTTTTAAATAATAAAATTGTAATCAGAAACATTACAAAAACAAATTGAATAATTTTGTGATGAACAAATTTAAAAAGAAATAAATGTTTTATGAAAAATTTAGAAGACATCCTTATAGACGTTTTATCAAACCTCCAATTATTTTATATTTTATTCAAAAGTATTTTAAAATTTGATGTTTATAGAAGAATTCTTTCAAAATGTGAAAACATGTTTAAAATTTATCCAAAACTAAATAAAAAATAAGTGATAAATAAATTCTTAAGTATTTTGAGACCCTTTTTTGAAATAATTTTGGAATAAGCTTTATTTTTATTTTTTTGAAGTGAATAAAAATTAATTTTTGGAATAAAGTTTTTAAAATTATTTTAGGGTCGTTTTTTTTGGAAGGGGTAAAAAAATATTTTTTCAAAATAAACTTTTTTTTGTGATTTAAGTCATTAAAAAAAATTGAAACAAAAACCCCAAATTTTTTAGGATAAAAAATCTAATTTTTTGGAATAAAATTTTCAAAATTTTTGTCTGGAACTGGAAATTAAAAAAAAAAAAAAATAAACGAACAACTTCTCATTTTTTTGAAATAACTTTTTCTCCATTTTTCAACATTTTTAAAAAAATAGGTAATAATTTCTCAAATTTTTCCTAAAAAAAAAAAAAAAATCCAAATTTGTTCGGAGTATCAACATAAGGTCTTAGGTATGTGCAAAAATAAAGGGGAATTGAATAATAAAAAAATTAACCGACTTTTGGACATCGGATAATCGGAAGAAGTAAGTTGCAATTTTTTGCTCGGATAAAGGGACTTCCAATCACGTGATTTTTTTTGTTTGTTTACACTTCGCTGGTAGGAATTTTTCATCAATTTTCCCAAAATGTCGATGTTTTATTGGAAGCTCTAGTATAATATCGTCGAAATTTTGATAACCAATTTCATGTCAATTTCCTACCATCGAGAAATTTGACGTCACTTTCGGAAATCCCTATTCTTTCGAACATTATATTCAAAAGCATATTTTTAGAAAAATTTTAGAATTAACTTGAGACATTTTTTTTTAAATTAAAAATATTTCAGATTTTGCTCAAAAACATTTTCATTTTTTTTTTTTTCAAAAACCATGTTTAGGTATAAAAAAAAGTTTGTGTCCAATAAATATTTTTTTCAATTTTTTTTAAAAAGATTTTTTAAACTCCAGAATAAATTTTTGGATGAAAATAATTTTTTCATATACATAAGTACTCATACTTAATTTTTTTATTATAGGAAACAATTTTTTCTAAATTCTGTTAAAAAACAAAATTTTTACGTTCACTTTTGTTGAAAATGAATACCTAGGTACCTACTTCGCTAGGAAACAATTTTTTCGAAATTTTTTTAAAATAAGAAACGTAAGGTATTTTGAATTTTCGTTGAAAAACAAATTTTCCAAAACGTTGCCAAACAATGATTCCTCAAATTTATGCGTGGACTATTCTTTTTTTATTTATTTTTTTTTTTTGAAATTGCCTTGAAACACAAATTGCCTAAAATTTTGTTGAACAACTTCAATTTAAAAAAAATCAAAGTACCTAACCATTAATACTTTTTTCATACAAATTTCATTCAAATTTTTTTATTTTGGAAATAATTTTCTTGAAGTTTTATTCAGTTTCATTGAAAATTAAAACCAATAAGTATTTTGCCAGGAAATTATTTTTTCGAAATATCGTTAGAAACAATTTTTTTTTTGATCTTTCTGAAAAAACAATTTCTAAATTTTGTTAAAAATGTGATTTTTCAAAAAAAAAAAAAAAACAACAACAAAAACAAAAACAAAACATAAAAAACTAACAATTTTTTGTTTGATTTTTTTTAATTTGCATTTTTTTCATTAAAATTTGTTCTAAGCAATGTTTTAAATTTTTTTTCAAAAGTGTTTAATAAAAATAATATTGAAAAGGAATATCGAAGTAGAAACATTTCCTCCTTTTATAACACAAAATTGAAGATTTGTAGATCGAAAAAAAAATTATAGTTATTTAAAAAATAAGCAACAATCAAAAATAATTATGAATTTTTCATGCCCTCATCTTCAATTTCTTTCGAGTTTTCGACCCCTTTGGAATTCAACCAACAAACCGTCTAGTTAAGTAGTTATCCATTAGAATAACGAAAATACCTAATTTTCAACCAACTTTTCTAAATTATCAGCACCACAGATCTACTCGTCCACTATAAAATCTTCCATTTCAAACAAACCTTTGTTAAAAAGCTGCTCGTCGACACAACAAAACAAGATCCTACATCAATGAAAAGAATATTGGCTGTTTAAAAAAATAAATGAAATTCATAAAAGCCGCCATTGCAGACCATCCGGTTGGTATATCACATCGTGAAAAAGGGTATCCTAACACGTGAACCTCCATCATGGTACTACTCTTATTTATCGAACATACAAATAAATCTATTTGTAACCAGGGTATTAAAAAAGGGGGCACGTAGGCCTATGTAAGATGCACAGTCGCCGGTCGGTTCGCGTTTTGAATAACGGCCACAAAAATAATACCCATAGGAAGAGGAAGTTTCCCACATGACGAGATTATCACCGATCCAACCAGCTGAATGGGTAAGGGAATAAAACAGCGAACGATGATTCGCGAATAAAAAGGTACATAATATGTCGCAGTTCGGAGGCTTGATAAATGGAACTCGATAGTCTCGTTTCATCGTAGATAAAATAAATCTATTTCAAAATATAGTCGCCATTCATGGTCTTTCGCCTCATTCGAACGTGTAGAGTAGATTTCCTATATTCTTTATAACCAATTAATAAAACACGTATAAATTGAAGGCTCGCTGGTATAGAAATTTTATTAGTTCAACACACCTTAACGGTGCAGTGAAACAGTAGCATGTAGTCATTCAAATAGAAACACCTCCATCGAACCATTCATTAATTTATGGTAATTTTACAGGTTCCAGATTTACAAAACTCGCTAAGCGGTAAATCTTGCAATGATGGATGGCCCGCCGAACAGGAAATCATGGTAAGAAATTTTCTTATCTGTTTGTTTCGAAAAAAAAAAAAAATAATACTTTCCAATTTCTTTAAACGGTTTCGTCTTTTGGCTTAGGGCTATTTGATGATTCATTTGAAAAAATTCCCTCGGAAGGGGTTAAAATTAAAAAATTACAATGACTGGGACGCGGATACGACTTGAAATCTTTCTCGAGTTGGGTTCCTCGGGTCGAATTATTTTTTAAATTAATATTCTCCGATCGATGAATCATTTTCTCAGTACCCATTGTGATCGTATTCGTCTCTTTTCGTCACTTATTTCCAAGTTCCAAGAAATCATTCTACTGTGCTGCTTAATCTATTCCCATTCATCGAAAAATCAAATAACATTCGTGTATCTGGAGCTCGACGTGGCATACAAAACCATGCATAAGGCGAAAACGTTAATGAACCATTTAAAACATTAATTTGTAGAGTAAATTAGCCGCGAAATTCTCTCGCACATCCGTATCTATCCTTCGTCAAATTAATATCAACACGAACGAACCCCTTTCGTAATCGTAGTCGTAGGTGTAATACTTACTCGAAAAAGGGTTGCCACCACGTTTAATATTTTAAAAAGTCTCATCTCGTCATATTTGTATTCTAATATGATTTACAAAGACGTTTGATGTTACCGCTCATGTCATCTTAGAAAACCGCCAATTGGTACCAGTGACACCGCAATTTATTACGTCACTAAATCATTAAGTAATTCTTACTCATCTCGATGGGTTCTCGTACAGGCAGCTATCTCTCGTACTCTAAACTTCTAGCCCTTTACCGAATCTATTGCAACCGGTTCAATCAGCTTTGAGGTACCGTTATTGTATGAATTTGGTAACCAGCTTCGACTACGTGTGCTCCAGTTGCCATAAAAATTCCGATACGTATTCTGTAGTAATTATCGAACAGTAATGAAAATTCGAACAATTTTGTAAACCGGTTTGAAATATTAATTTCGCCAGTTGATTTCACAAATGAGATAAAAAAATATTGCAAAAAAATTTCCCTACGTAAATTTTCTGAAGTTGCCATCACTGTATACTGCTCCCTTCTATGTAGGTACTCGTATTTATATTTTTTCCAATATAACTAAAGATATCTACCTAGATCAGATCTATAGACTCATTTATAAAGTAATGAAGAAAATAATCACCATAATCTATAATCAATGGTAATCGTACTATAAAACGATGATACGTAATGGTGTAATTTCATATAACAAGCAAGTAACCTGTTTAATAGGTATCTATCTAATAATGTCGCCATTCCAAAAATATACCACTTACAACTCCTACATAATCGATGGATTTTTTTTTCATCTGAATAAATATGTCCCCACGGATCAAATAGTAGTTTTCCCCGACCTAATAAATAACCCAGCTGGGTAGATTACACCAATATTACGTTGTTACGACCAAAATTAAAAAATGTAAAAAAATGAATAATTTTTGAGGTACTTTTTAAACGCGTTTTTTGATTTGCCCGAGGTGCTCGTGATACAGATACAAACCGGAACTGGTTTTTTGTACGTAGAAGTAACATATTCATGGTCATTCTTGTGGTTAGATGTAAATATTATCCAATTGAGGTAATTTTTATAGCATCGGTTCAGCTATAGGGATTATACGATGAGGCCTTCGAAAACGGATCACTGACGTACGAGTATTTATAACGGGTGTATTCGGATGACGAGTTGGCTTGTTGAAATCGATCAAGATCTCAGGCATGGCGGCCATTTTTTTGAAAAAATGTTGATTGAAGAAGGCAAATATTGAAAAATTCTGTTCGAAATGATTTTTTAAAATTTTGTTAAAAACAGATTTATCCATATTATTTTATGTAAGTAGAGTACATTTTCGTTTTTAATTTTTTCAAAAAATCATTTTCAAAATTAAATTTAAATTTAAAAATCTAAAACTTAAAAAATAAAAGAAATAAACCCATTTTGCAAAAAAATATACTTATATACCTATGAATAAATTAAGTCTTTTTTGAGAGAAAGTAGCTCTTATTTTATTAGGTAAATGATTTTTTTTTTCAAAATCTAATCAGAACATTTTTTAAATACCTACTTAATTGTAATACTCATTTTAGATTTTATTTAAAATTTTGCTCATTTTTTTTTTTGTAAATTTTGTTTTGAACAATGTTTTTACATTTTTTTTTAATGTTTTTTTTTTTTTACTTTGTCAATAATTTTCTTTTAAAAAAAATATTCAGTGAATTTTTTGAGAACATAATTTTTGTCAAGTCAAAAATTTTTTTTTACTAATTTTTGTAGGATGAGAAATTTTTAAAAAACTGAGTAAAAAACAAAAAAAATGAGTAAATTTTTGAAGAAGAGAAAATTTTTCAAAATTTTGAAGAAAAATGTACCTACAAATAAATATTCATTTTTGTCGAAAAGAAATTTTAGTGGATTTTTGAAGAAAACAAAAGTTTGAAAATTTTTCAACGAAAAAAAAAATTGTAAATTTTTGACAAAAACATAATTTAGTCAATAATATTGTAAAAACCAAATTTTTGTGAATTTTGTCAAAGACATACTTAATTTTGTAATTTCTTGTCGTAATGTCGATTTTTGTGAGATATACAAAATTTAGTGAATCTTTTTAGGGAAAAAAATGCGAATTTTGTTTAGAACATAATATTGTCAATTTTTGTCTAAAGGACAAATTTCCAATATTGGTATAAAAAATTTAGTGGATTTTTGAAGAAATGAAAATTTTGCAAATTTGGTGAATTTTTTACGAAAACAAAATTTTGCCAAATGTTTAAAGCAAAGTTTTTAAAATTTTGTCAGAAAAAATCTTCTGAATTAAACAAAAATCAAAATTTAGACACTTCTTCTTAAAAACAAAATTGATGAATTTTATTTTCGGAAAAATTCAAATTCTGTCAATTTTGTCAAGAACATAATTTTGTAAACTTTTGTCGAAAATGAATTTTATAAATTTTTGTCGAGTGAAAAATTTTGTCGATTGCTTAATTTTGTAAATTTTTGTCGAAAATACAAGTTTTTCAATTTTCACAGGGTACGAAGTTTCAAAAATTTTGTCAAAAACAAAATTCAGTGAATTTTAGAAGACAATATTTTACACCAACAAAATTTTGTGATTTTTGTCGAGAATATGATTTCGTAAATTTTTGTTGAAAACAAAATTTAGGGACTTTTTGAAGGCAATAATATTTTGCAAATGTTTTGAAGAAAAATACGTAGATAAGTACAAGTACATAATATATTTTACACATTTTTGACGAAAAAACAAGATTTTTTCAATAGGTATAATTATGAAAAACAAAATTTTGTGAATTTTGTCAACAAAAAAAAATGTCAATTTTTGTATTATACGTAGATATGAAATTTTGAAAATTCTTGTTGAAAACAAAAATTTAGTAAATTTTTGAAGGGAAGAAAATTTGATCAATTTTTTCCAGAACAATTTCCAACGAAATTAAAATTTTGCCACTTCTTACCAAAAACAAAGTTATTGATGAATTTTTCGAGAAAACCAAATTTTTTCAATTTCATCAAAAACATAGTTTTGTAAATTTTTCTCAAAACAAAATTCAGTGAATTTTTGAAGAAGGCAAAATTTTGTAAATTTCTGTTGAAAATAAAAGTTTGTCAATTTTTACCAGAAAAAAAAATGTAGGGACTTTTGAAGGATTTTTTGAAAACATAATTTTATCATTTTTTTTCCAGAACAAATTTTCAGAATTTTACACGGAACCAAAATTTTGCTATTTCTTGCCAAAAAAACAAAAGTAATGATTTTTTTAAGGAAACCTAATTTTGTCAATTTCGTAAAAACATATAGTTTTATAAATTTTTGTCAAAAACAATCAGTTTTTTAATTTTTTGTCAAAAACAAAATTCAGCGAATTTTTGAAAAAGGCAAAATTTTCTAAATTTTTGTTGAAAATATAAGTTAGTCATAGTCCATTTTGAAAACATACTTAATTCCATAAATTTTCATCGAAACCGATATTCTACTATTTCTTATCAAAAACAAAGTTTTGTATAAATTTTTGTAGAAAACAAAATTAAATGAATTTTTGAACAAGGCAAAATTTTGAATTTTTTACGCCAACAAAAAGTTGTGATTTTTGGTGAGAACATAATTTTTGTAAATTTCAGTTGAAAATAAAACCTTGTCAATTTTTGTCAGAAACAAAATTTAGGGAATTTTTGAAGGATTTATTGAAAACATAATTTTGCCAATTTTTTTCGAAAATAAAATTTTGCTAATTTTTGTCAAAACAATTTTTTTTTAATTTCTAATAAAAAACAAATTTTTAGATTTTCGTTGAAAGTAACATACTTTTGTAAATTTTTGTGGAATTTTTTTTAAAGATACTTACTTTTTACACACTTAAATTTACAACTCGACTCTATCTCTAGAATAAATCACACAATTTACAAGTTTAAAATCACAAACTTCAAAAATTATCCAAATCTAATCAATCAAATTAAAACACCCCTTCTCTCCTTACCCCTTTCAATACACTATAAAACCATAAACCAAATGGCAAACACCAATCCAAACAACCCATACCCAAATTCAACCACACTGCACGCACAAAGACAACTGAGGTCGTTTCATTAATTACCACAAACCGCGAACTAACGAACGCGCACACATCGTCACGATATAATTACACCAACGTCCGACACTTTTTTTTGTACCATTTAACGCGCGTGAATCGCACCAAGCACAATTTTTCTTCTCAACACGACGTCAATTATCAATTCGTCAAAATCACGCCATTCTGTGCACTCGACGCGAATAGGTAATTCAATACCCACCCAACCAGGTCATGCATCGTGCGGTTTTGCCAAAAGCTCGCTGCACTGACCCGTTAAAACTGCATTCAATCCTTGAGACTTTTTCCCTGCACGTGATGACTTTCTTGCGGGAATTCGCGATGGTGGCTGTGGCTGGTTCATCAAACACAAACGACCATTAAATTTGATAAAAGGTAATTCATTAAAAAAATTTTCCGCCAGTATTTAGATAATCGAAATCACTGTGTAATATTTTTAAATATGCTAATTAAATTCTTTTTCTGACACTTAATAATTAATAAAACAGCCATAAAATGTTAATTACATAACGCTGCACGGTTCGTAATAAGCGGTACTTTACGAACCAACTACATAATGAGACATTTGCATGCTTCGTATGTAAAAAGGAATAAAATAAACCTATGAAAAATCCTCGCATGTCATGTAGCTATAATTCAAAAAAAAAAAAAAAAAAAAAAATGCACTCCATTCCATACATATACTTTCATTCTTCCGTGACTTTTAGAATGGCGTTTTCCTCCCATAGAATTAATTATTTTAATAGCGAATCAACCTAGTTAAAATATTATTTTACCTTATACGAGGAGCCATTTTTCGAAGGCGATTTTTATATACTCGGACAGGAAATATTTTTTGTAAATTTGTAATTCGAGATGTTTAATTTTTGATGTTTTTCTTTCACCTTTTTTTTTTTTCTTACCTCGAGTGCACTCGTTTACTAGTGATTAATTAGTTCGTTTCGATTGGCTGGGAAAAAACCAGTTGAAAGAATTGCCTAACTTGTTGCCTTGAAAAAGGAAAAAAATCATGACGCATAAATGATGAATTTTTAGCCCCGATAAGTCGCACTTTCCTCCCTCAAAGGCTCACCCTACTACACCTTTTCGACCATTTAAGCCATATTGTATTTGAAAAACGAAAACATCGAGTCGACTGTGGCGCGTAATTTTTATTTTATTACTCGCACCAGTCCAAGGGTCATATTTCAACTCCATATGGCGAAACCAGAGCAACCAAGTACTACACAGCGTTGAAAAATTACCAAGCAAAAACACGAATAATAAATTACTTTTTCTTCAAATGTATTAGTTCGTTTAAAAGTAACGCTGGATTAAATGAATCACTTCAAAAACGTGTAAAAAAAGGTAAAGAAGGGAGGCAGGAGAAAAAAAATACACGACATGTTTGTAGGTCACAATGTTATGTTTTCGAATTTTTGGAATTCTTCGAATAATTACCCCAGTCTCGAGTTACACGTCTCTTTTCAACATCTCTAAATAGGAAAATTTATTTCTAGAGTAATTTTTACGTCGAATTTGTTAAAAAAATAAATCATTAGAGTGTGTGCGATTGGTCGCCGTTGGTGTAATTATTAACAATAATATGCGAATTAACCTTGAACGAGTGTTTTATAACATAGAAATTTTTTAATGAATCATAAACATCTCTATGTGCCGGCCTGATTAATGACTGTCGGCGCGCATATTAACCGCCTTAAACGGCTCAATTAATCGTAGGAGTTTTTGCTACGATGATTCTACACAAAGTTGAGCGAAAAAAAGAATACAATACAAATGGCAAAAGAATTGAGCCACTTTATAATTTTTTGGTATAGTTTTCGGCTCGTTTGATTGATTTACAGCATGGTAAAAATTTGCAATGGAAAATTTTCTCATGTAGAAAATATTATAGGCATTTTTATAAAAGCTGATTTCGATTCTCACATTCAAAATGTCTGAGGAAGTATTCGCCGCGGTGTCTTTATATAGATTTCAATTAGAAATAGGGTTATCTCGAAGCGATAATAATTTCTCATGAAGACATTAACTCGTTTACCACTTCCTTCATTTATACGTACTACGAGTGCGAGTATATTATCGAACAGCTTCATTTGTAGCGCAATTGCATTTACACACAATCCATCTGTTCTTCGACAACAAAGGAATATCAGGTTAACACATGTCATATTTCGAGCCTGTGCATGGTGTAAGTAAATTTTGCCAAAATTATTAGCCAAATGTCTACGTCTACCGAAGAATATCGAAGGTCTAGTTGCGAAAACAGACGACTAAATTAACTCGAATGTTGTGGTCGAGACGATGCGATGTGAGTTTAAAGAGTCAAACCACAAGGTGGAAAATTTTCTTCAAAGGATGAACAGGAATGTATAAAATTTTTCGGCTACGAGTAATTTTAGAACAAAAAAAAATTTTGTCTTAATTCGTGGAATTCAAGATGCGTGAGTGAGAAAGTTTTCTTGTGTTATCAGGAAGGGTAGGGAAAGGGAGGAGAGTGCTGGAGGTATTAATGGTTTTAAAAAGTCCCACCCTCGATCAAAATTCTGTTTATAAAAACAATTGAAAATTTTTTCCAATATTAAAAAAATGTTTACTGAAAAATTGAAAAAGCAAAATTGAAAAAAAGTTTTTTTTTCTCGATAAAATCTAAATTATTATTATTATTTTTTTAGTGATATTGAAAAAGAAAATATTTTACAGATAAAATTTAAAAGAAATAATTTATAAACAAAATTTGTTTTGTGTCAAATTGAAATTTTTCTAACAAAAATCTGAAAAATCATTTTTTTTTAAACCTGATACTCGATACTTTTTCAAACAGCATTCAAAAACAGTTAAAAACTAATAATTATAAGATCATTGCCAAAAAGAACTTTGCAAAATTTGTTTTTCATGTAGGTAAATTTAGAAATTCAAAGTATAAATTTTTTTAAAAAGAGCATCGATTTATTTAGCAAAATTTGAAGAAAATAATCTAAGTACCTAATGATTTTTTTTTTACAAATTTGAAAAAAATTATTTTCAACAGAAGTGAAAAATTGTTTTCTTGCCATTGAATAAAACAATTTCTAAATACAATTGATAACACATTTTCAACATTCAATGAAGTTTGTTTTTAGCAAAATTCAAAAACAGAAAAAAATTGTTTTCGACAAAATTTCAAATACAAACAGGTCAGAAATATTTTGAAAAATTTATTCACAATTTTAAAAAAAACAGTGTTTTAATAAAATTGATGAGATTACTTGACCAGGAGAATTTTTCTTCCATAAAAAAGACTTGTTTTGCTTTAGCAAAACTGCTAAAAAATACTTTGATGAAATGATGGTTTCCAACAAAAAAAAAAAATTGTTTTTAATAAAATTTTTAAAAGTTGCGAAGTAGGTATGATATAGGTAGGTAAGTAAAATACCTATTTTTTTAAAACAAAATTGGGAAAAAAAATTAACAAAAGTGAAAATAAAATTGTATTCTTTGCTAAAAAAAATGATAATTTCTAAACAAAACCGATGAAAAATTTCAACATTGAATAAAGTTTGTTTTCCAGCAAAATTTAAAAAAAAAAAAGATTTTCTAACAAAAACCAAAAAATTATTTTTGTAAAAAATTTAAAATTTCCTTCAAATCTAGATACCTATTTTAAAATTTTCTTCAATGAAATTTATAAAAAGTTGACATTTTTTTTTTTTTTTTTTTTTTTTTGTAAGAAATGAAGAAAAAAAATCAGGTAAACGAGTTTTCAACAACGTTTTGAAAACATTGATTTTATTAACAATTATTTTTTAAACAAAACTTCTACTGAAAAAAACAATTTCAACATTTTTAAGTTATTTTTTTAATGAAGATAATTTTGAATGAATTTGCTACAAAGAAATTAAAAAAAAAGACAAGCAAATTCTTTAGGTATTCAAAAAAAAAAATAATTCTTGAAACAAAATTGGAAAAAACCTTAAAATTATTTTTTGATAAGATAAGTACAAAAAAAATGTTGTCCTCAATCAATTCAAAATAGAAAATAAAAAATGAATAAAAATATATTTTGGACAGAGATAATTTGCGAATAAATAACGAATTAGACTTGAGAACTTTCGTGTAATGATACGAGTACATACGTACAATGTTACGAGTACATACGTTTAATGTTACGGCTGTACATAGACTGAGTCTAACTTGAATAATAGATACGCAAAGTTACAGTACGACGAGGTAGTGAGAGATTGAGAGATAACGAATCGAACGTTGGTAAAATCTAATCGAACATATTTTACACAAAATTCTAAAAAAAAAATTACGACAGAGTTCAAAATTATATACCTACGTATTTTTTTACCAAAATTAAAAAAAATGAAATAAATAAAATAATAAATTTCTTTCAACAGAATACATTGTATAAAAGTTTCTTAAAAATGTGACAACTCTCTACATTAAAAAAAAAGAATGAAAATTAATTAATTAACAAGGAAAATTTTTAAAAACATATTTTCAAGAAGATTAGAAAAAAAATAGTTTTATTTTTTTTAGCATAATTGAAAAGAATAGTTTTATGTACGAGTACAAACAAAATTTAAAAAAAGTAAGGTAAATATTCGTTCTTGAAAAAAAAATTAAAAAATAGGTCTTGATTTTTTAGCATTAGGTAATTCAAAACCATGACTTTTTGACGATTTAAATTTTAAAAAAAATCATAACAAGATGAAAACTGTTAATTTCTTGCTGTAAAATTTTAAAAATGAATTTTTGAGAAAACTGAAAAAATAAATTTTGACTAAATTCTAAAATATGAAAAAAAAATGTATCAACACGATTTTAAAAAATAGGTGCCTAGTTTTTAACAAAATTGCTAATTTCTTTCAAGCTTTTATAAAAATCAATACTTCTCAAGAAAGTTTTAAAAAAATGCTCCATAAAAAAAAATTAAATCATTTTCTAAAACAAAATTGAAAAAAATTGTTTCATAGCAAAATTGTTTTTTTTTTTTTTTCACGAAAACTTCGTGATTTAGAGCCAAATTGTGAAAAAGTGAACCCTTGGAAAAAATCAATTATTTTCAAAAAACTGTGTTTTTTTTGTTGACAAAATTGAAAAAATTATTTTTAAAGAATTTTTTTATGTTTCCTATTTGTTTTAAAATAGGTAAGTAAGCAGATGGAAAATATTTTTTTATTGACAAAATTTAGAAAAATAATGATAAAAAAATAACAAACATTTTTAAACCGAAACTTTTAAAAAGTTTCTTAAAAAAATTGTAGTCCAGAAGAACGAAAAATTGTGGTTTGCCGGTTTGAGTATTTTTTGAATTAATTGAAACAAAAGAATTTCATCAGCATAAAAAATTGAACCCAAGACTGTAAAAGTTGACATGGTCAGATGCAAGATAGGTTAGACGAATGCATCACGAAAATCTCACTAATGAAAATAATAGATACTTAAATCCGAATTTATAATTCTCCTCACGTCAGCCAAACTCAACACCTAAAACCCCCTCAATTTTCCACCTTCTGCTCTTCGCATCGATCCAAACCGAACCAGAAAACCCAGCCAATCGACACATCTCATCATATCAGATCAGATTACCACAAAACACCGAAATTCTTCTCACCTTGACCTCGCACAGACTTCGAATGTCGGTATCGACACGTTTTTAAATAATTTTCCAATTTCGCTAACACAGGCAATTGGCGAATCGTGGTTTTTTGGTGCACATTGTACGGAAATGCTGGGACCTTGCATGTAATCAAATGCAAGATTTAAACTTACGATAAACGCGTTTAGCCGGAAATTAATATTAGATTACATCGCTGTTGGAAAAGCAACGATTCTCTTAATTTTTGGCCCACAGCTGTTATAGTTACTCGTAGGTATGTATATACATAGTGTAGTATGTCGTACCTCTGGTGTATTATAGTGTGCGAGATATGAATAATAAAAATAGCAACTAGGTATATAATGAAAATTTAAAGCGATGAAAAACTTTCAATTCGATTGTTTTCTTGACGAGGGCGTTGAGAAAAACCTTGCAGTGGAAATTGGATTAAATATGAAATCTGAACTGGATGAGAATGTTTGTAAATTAATAGAGAATGTACCTAATCCAGTAGGTATGCTTCTTGAATGAGGCTTTTTTTTTTCAAGAATAGAATAAATTATTTCAAATTTTATCAAAAAATTCACTTACCCAATTATCAAATTCTGCACTACCCAATCCCTCGAGCCCAATTTGACTTCATCACCTGAAACAAAAACCAAAAAAATTCAACTCTAGCAACATTTTTACAGTATACACTGATGTTATATTTAATTCATAAATCTACAGTCTGCGTCCTCTCATCTTTCGTCAGATACGCCTCAAAGTCTGGCGAAAATTACTCCTCTGGGAGGATTAACGACATAACCTACATAACAATATAGTTTTTACCAACAGCCCGAGCCTGTTGCACGCGGATAACTAGTTTTCGTCGAAACGCATCGTTGTTTGGTAATTTAGGGCCCACCAATAATGAAATTACATGGCGCCTGGGCTTTTTACGATTTTTAAAGTTCGCTCCGAAGGTAATTTAAAGTAGTCGCTTAAGAACCAAGATGGGTAAGCGCCGTTAAAAAAGAAGCCCGCCGAGCCGACTTTATAGGTACGCTTTTCTTTGTCATGTTACCAATATGAATGACGTGTCGGCAACTGGTTCTTAACATTAGCTGAAGATATTCGCGCGGCGAGCATAGCATTTTTTTTTACTACAGGCGGCGTTCTTCGAAAGATACAAAACTTAATGAATCTATTAGGTTTGAAGAAGTTTTCGTATTTGCTGTGTCTATGTCTGCCTGCAGACTGGAGAGACTCAAGACGGTACAAATTATGTTTTGTTGACGTTTTTTACGACGTATGCGGGGCGCGATGAGTTGGCAAAGGTGGTAAACTTCTTCAACCGTCAAAATAGCTGTACATAAGCGAACTATCTGTTTTACTTTCCTATAAACTTGGTAGATACATTAAGTAGGTATTCAGAAGCAATACATGAGCCAGCAGTAACTCTTTTACTATAAATTCAGCTAATATCTTCGACCCTAAATCCAGCTCAAAAAATTCCCAAAAATAATGTGCTCCAAATACGAATCAATTTTTCCTCAAAATTAAACCCCGACAATATTTTGTGGTGTTTTGGGAAAGAGCAACCGATTTCAAACGTCGAGTAAATTAGTTCCCATGTCACGACCGCGTATATTTATAAAGAGCGATTTCGACCAATCATCTTGTCGGTTAATCGCCTTCGGCAAGGTCTTTGGTTTTTTCTTCGACCGGCGAAGGGGCTACCTCTTCTCTTCTTTTACGTCCGTTCAAATTGCTTTCCATTTATTCCTAGTAAAAGGTTCATTTCGGTGCCGGATAGGAGAGAAAAAAAATAAAAAACAAAAGATCCAACCCGCCTTATTGGTAATAACTTGAAAGACGACTGTCAGTTTTTATTGGTTAAAATATTAATTAGTAATTAAAAGTTGATCGGTGTGTTAACGCGGTTAGCTCGGGTAGCTTGTAAAAGGCTCATTTCCTCGTCTTATTCGTCGTAAAATATTAATGTTGCTTTTTTCAGTAGTTACTCTATACTATAGTACCAGCGTTGTGAGAGTTTTTTTTCTATCTATCATTTTTCTCGGTGTACGGATTGCTGGGTGTAGACGATAATTAATTTGGAGATGAATCGAGGTGGTCGAATCGAGGTTTTTTGGGGGTAATTTTTGCTCTATTTTTTGAATTTTAAATAAGCCTGCCTGTATTAATTTTTTTTTAAGTTTCGCTGAGAAATCAATTCTTTGCATAATTTTTTCGAATGCTAATAGGTACAATTTTTAGTTTCGTTCAATTTTTTTCCTCAAATTTCGTGAAGAATTTTTAAAAAATTCATCAAAAATATAAAACTTTGAAAATTTTGTCAAAGATTAAATTTTTGTTTTAAGTCAAAATTTTTAGGATTTCCTTATCAGTTGAAAAAATTAAGATTTGAGGTAGTGTTCTTTAAAACTTTTCATTAGATTTTGAAAAAAAAAAAATTATGTAAGACCAAATTTTGTTCAATTTTTTTTTTTGTGTGTGGAGCACGTGTTTATATAATTGCTACTCAGATTTTTAAAAATTCATCGGCTACAATTTCTCAAAATTGTGTTTAAAGATTTTTTTTTAAATTGTGGAAAATCAAATTTTGTTCAAAAACAAAATCGTCAACACGCAGGTATAATTCTATCTACAAAAATTATTTTGTCCAAAATTGAAATTTTTCACTTCTGTTGGAAACTAGTTATTTTATCAAAAATTTAATTTTTTAAAATCCTAAAACACTTCTCTTTTAATTTTGTCAAAAAACAAAAATTTCCAGAATACATTTTATTAAAATGTCAAACTTTCCGTAAAAATCAAAATTTTTGAATTTTTTCAAAATGCAATTTTTCAAAAAATCAATTTTTAAAATTTTATTTAAAAAAAAATAAGAATGTTGATGAAGTGCAAATTTTCAGAATTTTGCCAGAAAACTAGATTTCTACGTTCTTCTTGGAAAACAACATTTATACAATTTTTCCAAAAAAGAACATTCAGATATTTTAAGAATTTTGTCAAGAATTTTTTTAGGATAAAATTTTCAAAATTTTTCGGGAAATGAAAATTTTAGCACTGTCAAGAACAATTGTTAGAATTTTTTCAATTTTTTTTAAATAACTAGGAAAATAAAAATTTTGTCAAAAACATTTTTTTCAATTTCGCTGAAAAACAAAAATAAACCATAAAAAAATTCTAAAATTTTGTCAAAAATATGTTTTTAGAATTTTATAAAGAAACCAGTAGTGTTAAAAAAACAAACATTCAAAATTTGATCTTTTTTTATAAAATTTTGTTGAAAATAAAATTTTAAATAAAAATTTTCCAAAAAATTCAAGTATTTTCAGAATTTTATCAAAAAAGTAGAAGTTGAACGAGGAACAAATTTACAGAATTTCGTTGAAAAACAGAATTTTGAAAATTTTTTACTCGTTGATCTAATAAAAATTTAGTTGTAAACAAATTTTTTGGATTTCATTATTTTATTATTTTTAACATAAGGTAGGTACCTATTTTTAGAATTTTCTCAAAAAACAAAATTTCAGAAGTTTGTTTAATTATAGGTGTAATTATTTTTTTTAGGACTTTGTCAATAATAAATTAAGTAATTCGATACTACCTAATGTTGTCAAAAATGAAATCATTAAAATTTTGCCCAAAACATAATTTTAGAGGTTTGTCGATTTTTTTTTTTTTTTTTTTTTTAGAATTTTGTCAAGAAATGAAATCATTGAAATTTTGTTGCGGCCTATTTTTCAAAATTTTCATGAATTTTTTTTCAGAATTTTCTCGAAAACCCGAATTTGAGAATTTTGTTGATTGTTTTTTTTACTAATTTTGTCAAAAAACAATGTTTTAACCAAGTTTTAACAATTTTTTGTCAATATATTTTCTTCCGAATTTTTTCGGAAAATTAAATTTTACAAATTGACAATTTTTTTTAGAATTATGTCAAAAATTAAGTAGATTATTATTGAAATTTTGTCAATATTTTTTTTCAATTTTGGCAAAAAGCAAAATTATTAAAATTTTTCAAAGAAAATTATTATTTCAAGGTAAAATGCATTTAAATTCTTTTTGAAAGTTTTTTTTTATAATTTTTATTTTGGAAAAGTTTTAATAAAAAAATTTTAAACTCAGAATTTTTGTAATTGTATCAAGACTAAACAATTTTTTTTCAAAATATTAAATTTAGTGGAGTAGTGTGGTGGTCTAGTTAAAATTTTTCCAAATCCCAGAATACCTAAAATGTCAATTTTACAGATTTTTAAAACCCTTTTAGGTTTTTCGATTGTTACATTCGGTTAAATACGATCAATTATACGATCCACAAAGACCGCACAAATGTGGCCTAATCTTATACCAACAAAACCGAGCCGATAAACACGCGAAAAAGAAACATTTAGATACTCTTTTATGTGTCGGTGAAGAAGAAAAAACACCACCATAATACCGCACGCAAATACTCTCGTACAAACCTTGGGGCCCACAAAAATAGTGCACTTTTCCGGTATATACGGCTAGTACGTATTTTCAAAGTCATTTTGTACACCCATTAAAGAAGATAGATTTGTCTACAAAGGAGTACGAGTTAAAATCCACGCCTTTTTCCACTTTGAAAAAGCTGATCAAACCGAAGTGAACGGTTGATTTATGACTCGAGAGGCTCCCATATGCCTTCAATAGAACGATACACGATTACGATGGAGAGAGGGTGGACGTACGTACGCTTAGACGTGGCACGCTTTTGCGGAGATATACCTACATCTACAACATGAACATAAGAAAACATTATCTTGAACTTTTTCAATGCTCAAGTGCATTATTTTTAGTGGCGCGATGGGGAGGAGGGGGGGGGGGGGGGTACTAAAAATTTTCCAACTAATTTTCTATTTTTTTTTTCTTCAAAATTTACCATTTTACCCGTCACCTCTGAAAAATTTTCACAACTTTCATTTCTCAATTAATTGAAAATTTCTCATTCTGAATTTTTATACAATAAAAAATAGCAGAACCTTTTCATGTAAAAATAAAATTTCTAAAAAATATTTTCATTGAAAATATATTTTTTTTTTGTGAGAAGAAATCTCATATTTTTTTCGAAGAAAAAATTCCAATTATGATTTTTTTGAGAAATATAGATACGTTTATTAAAAAAAAAGAAATTTATAGTTTGGGCGAAAAGTCGTTAAAAAACCTTATTTTTTTTGAAAAAAAACTTAAAATTTTTTGGGATATGAATTTTTCATTTTTTTTTTTTTTTTTGAAGAAAAAATTTCTTGACTTTTTTAGAAGGAAATCTTATTTTTAGAGTAAAACAAATTTTTTGTCTCAATTAAAAATAAAAATAAAAACTTTCAGTTTTCTTGGAGTAAAAATTTTTCCTATAGTGTTGTAATAAAAATACTTATCTATTCCTTGAATTCTTGGAAAAAATTTTCTAAATTTTTTTGGAGTAAGTAAATTTTTTTTCAACTTTTTGAGGTAGAATAAAAAACATAAATTTTTTGTCTTCTATTCTTTCGGAATAGAATCTTTCAATTTTTGAAAGTAAAATTTCTACATTTTTAGTTTTTATTTTTTGAAGAAGAAAAAATTATTTATTTTTTGTCCTTTTTTTTGAAATAGAATATTTCAATTTTTTGAAGGAGTAAAATCTCTGGATTTTTATGCAGTAAAATAAAAAATTCGCTCTGCTTTCAATACATAGAACAATGTCGTTTACTTTCAGAGGGAGAGAAAAAACTCAATTTTGGTCTCAATTTTTTTGATAATAATCTTTTTTATAGTTTTTTTGGAGTAAAATAATTTTACTAAGTATTTTTTGAAGGAAAAAACTCAATTTTATTGAAGTAAAAAACTCATGATTTTCATGTAGAAAAAAGTCTGTTTTTTCTTCATTTTTTAATTTTGAGAAAGAGATCTCTTAGAAAAATCACAATTTCGTTGAAAATGAATCATTTCATTTTTTTTTGGACAAATTTTTTTAAAAAATGGGGTAAAAATATTTAGAATTTTATGCTAAAAAATCGATTTTTTTATTATTTATAGGTATTATTTTTTTTATAAAGAAATCTTTTGCATAAACATAAACGACGACCCCAAATTGAGTTGAACACTGAACATTGAACATTCATGAAATTTTACCAAGTGCAACGCTATATATACAGTGATACTTAATATTCGAAATCGGACGGGAGGGAGGGGTCCAACCTGAATTTTTGTGATAACCAAAATTATTCCTAAGACTTCGAGCTACAACTTTTGTTTGAAAATTTTTTCAATTGGACCCCTCCCTTTCCTAGTTTTTAATAATAATAGCACTATGATAGTCAAAATTTCTAGAACCTCAATCTACAACTTTTGTTTGGAAAATTTTTCTATTAGACCACTCCTAAATTTCGAAAATTATCTACAAATTCTAGAATAATTTTAGGTAGGTATGTGAAATCAGAGGAGAGGGAGGAATCCAATGGGAATTTTCAACGTAAAATTATTTCTAGGACTTCCATTTACAACTTCTGTAAAATTATTTGCCAACCTGGACCAAAATTTCCAGCTTGAAATTCAAATTTGTTAATTTTTGGATTTTTTAAACATACGAGGGGGAAGTCCTCCTGACTCCTCTGTTCCTTAACGATTCCTGGTGAGACACCATAAACCATCTGGTCGTCACACCTCTAATTGTTTTGCTCGAGAGATCGATATTAATTGAAGAATTTTTTTCTGTTTTGATTGCGCAGGAGCATCCCGGCTTGCGTGGCACACCATTGGCAATGCTGGCAGCCCAATGCAACAAGCTATCGAACAAATCACCACCACCTCTGGCGGACGCCGCAGTCGGCAAAGGATTTCACCCTTGGAAGAAAAGTCCTCAAGGTAACAACGGCGGTATGATGGAAGACGCCAACACCTCACCTTTATCCACCGGTAGCCAACGGGTCTCTTCGGCCAGCGCTACGTCCATGTCCAATGTAAGCTACTCCAGTCGTCCTATGATGAACGCTACGTGCGCCACGACGCCGGTGTACAGCGCCGCTAGCGATTTCTACTTTTCCGGCCCTACCACGCCTACGACGGCGGACAACAACAGCGTCCATGCCCAGTCCGGTTTCCTTGGCAAAATGGAAAGCACCGGAACGCACCATTCGCTGACACCAGTCTACGGCAGGCATCCTTACGAGTGGCCATTCAACACGATGACCGGCGCCACGCACCATACGACCATCAAAAGCGATCCGGTCAACCCGACAGGCTGGTGGGACGTGCATAGCGCCGCAGCCACCGGCAGCTGGCTCGATATGAGCGGAGGCATGCATGCTCAGATGGCAGCAGCCAACTACGCCGCATCTTCCGATTACTCGCTGAGTCATAGCTTGGCCGCCAATCCGGCCCATCATTTACTCTCGTCCGGCCAGCATCTGCTGCAGGATACCTACAAGACTATGATACCGGGCGCCCAGAGCTCGTTCAGTCTGAGTCATCATCCGGTCGCTTCGACGCCTCCGGTATCGACGCCTTCAGCTACACAAGTGCCATCGCCTCGTTCTCAACGACGTTACACCGGTCGCGCCACCTGCGACTGTCCCAATTGTCAAGAAGCCGAAAGGCTGGGTCCGGCCGGCGTGCATTTACGTAAGAAGAACATCCACAGTTGTCATATACCAGGCTGCGGTAAAGTTTATGGTAAAACTTCGCATTTGAAAGCTCACCTCAGATGGCATACCGGCGAAAGACCATTTGTCTGTAATTGGCTCTTCTGCGGTAAACGCTTCACCAGGTCCGATGAGTTGCAGAGACACCTGCGCACGCACACCGGAGAAAAAAGATTCGCGTGCCCGATTTGCAATAAACGATTCATGAGATCTGACCATCTGGCCAAGCACGTGAAGACGCACAACGGAACCAGCAGCAAGAAAGGAAGCTCGGAGTCGTGTTCCGATTCCGAAGAAAATAGTCAATCGGAGTTAGGGGGTAATGTGAATTCGCCCGCTTCGATGGATCCGACACCGCCACCACATCTCGAGATCGACGTTAAACCGCAACCTCCGGGCATCGTTTGAGCCAGGTGGGGTCCGACGCTGTTGTATCCAAATCACTGATCGCCGGCCGCGTCTGACCCCCAAATTCCTGTGCCATTGCTCTGCGGGGATTACTGTTTATCTGTGATCTTATATAATCATTTATTATTATTTTTTGTAATAATGTAAAAAACATTTTTCTTTTTTCATTGTTGTTTTAAACTAATCGTTAATATTTTTCTTTCTTTTTTTCTCTATCTTTTTCTCATCTCTCTCTCTCTCTTCGTGTATCTAATTTTGGTTCGATTGTTCAAATTTTACGTCTGTATTTTTTCTTCAACGTGCTGCTTTATTGCTTGGAAATATTTTCGTAATTTTTATAAACTTTTACAAAATAGTTCTTCCATCGGTTATACCAATTAACTTTTCGAACTATTTTTCGCACCTTCATCAAATCTCTATGTTTAGAAAGTCGGAATTTTTCTTTGTTTTTATCGTTGTTCAAATTTTAACTAAATTTTTAATTCCATTTTGCAGTACCATTCGTGTTTATGTTTAGATGTATATGATTTTTTTTTCTGTAAATAATGTAAATTTCGATGGAAAAAATTAATTTAAATTTTTAAATTATTTTTTTTGATAATTTATAAATTACCAAATTATTTTGTTTATTATTAGAAAATTATGTGTATAATATTCGTATTTAACGTACAAATACAATTATGAAAAATTAGCCAATTTTTTCATTTCATTTCGGTTCGTTTCTTTTTGTTTCAGTTTCAGATTACTGAATATTTTGAAAATAAAAAAAATATGATTTTAAAAGTAATTTTGTTGAAAATCTGGAAAATAGATTTGTTAAAAAAATAGCTATTTTTAAACTTTGAAGTTTTATTTAATTTTTATAATTTTTTTTTTCTAGAAACATATAAAAATACTAAGCTAAAATTTCTCCCATCAGTTCTCTTAAAAATTATTTTTATGATTTTCTCTCCACCTTACCTCAAAAAATGTTTTCTAACAGTACACAATTTTTTCAAAAAAAAATTGTTTAGAAAAAAATTACGAAAAAATAATTGAATGAATTTTTGAAAAAAAGAATCTCTACAAATCAATGTCTAATTAGAAATTACTTTAAAAATCAATCAAAAAATACAAAAATGAAAATACATTTGGAAAATGTTTGAAATTTTGCTTTTAGGTATGAAAAATGTTAAATTTCAAAATGAAAATTTCAAAAAAAAGATTGCAACATTGGTCTGCAGGTGTATTATGCACCCAGAACGAAATTTTTAAACAAAATCCATAACTAGATTTCAGCGAAAAAATTGTAACAATGATAAGTAAGAAAGCAATTTACATTAAAAAGGAAATTAAAATTAATTTTTTTGGAATTTAAAAAAATCATCTACCTATTATAAGTATCATTTTTTCTTAAAAAATGTCAACTAAAAATTGAAATTTTATGCAATAATTTAAGAACAATTCAAGCAAGAAAGAGTAGTAAGTATGAGAAATATAAAAATTTCGTTTAAAAAATTTATTCTAAAAATTACGATTCTTTTTGGGAATTTTCGAAAAATTTTCAGTCCTTGAAAAATTTTTTCAAACGTTAATAAAAATGAAAAATAGCTCCATTGATTTTTTCTGATAAAACTCAAAACATTGGAACCATTTCAGCTTTTACAAAATTCAAATTCCGCAATTCAAAAACACTTTTTTTTTTTTTTTGAAAAACAAACGTTGAGAATTTTTTTGAAAAATAAATTTTAGGATTAAAGCATATTACAGGTAAGTTCGTTTATTTAATTTCTTTTGAAAAATTATACTCAAAAAATTTTCCTAAAAACCCGTTTTTTGAATTTTTTTAAAGAAATTAATTTTGAAAATTACTTTAAGGATTTCATCATTTTGAAAAACCATTATTCTTGTAAAATTTTCCAGTAAAACAATTTTCAGTTTTTTTTCTCTTTTTTTGAATTCATTTTTTTAGAAACCCCTATTTTAGAATTTTCTCAAAAAATATTTCAGAGATTTTTCTGCAAAACAATTTTACTTTTGAAGAACCATTTAATTGTTTTTTTGAAGATTTTTTTTTGTTGAAAAACTCACTTTTTTCAAATTTTAAGATTTAAAAAAAATTGAAAGATTTTTCTAGAAAAATATTTTTAGAATATTCTACTGTAGGTACAAATAAAACATTTTTAAAACTTTTTTCGGATGTGATCTATTTTTTTTTTTTTTTTTTTTTTTTTTTTTTGTTTGTTTGAAACCCTAATAGAATGTTTTTGTAAGAGGATTTCTGCGTTTTTCTCTCTTTTTTTGGGCCAACAGTTCTTCCAAAAATATTTGCAAAGTACAATTTTTTTAACCCACTTTTTAAAAATTTTCAAAATGAACAATTTCCAGAAATTTATTTGAAAAATATTTTTCCTGTGAAACTGATTAGAATATTATTTTTTTTAAATTACATTAATTTTGAAAACAATTTGATAGAAAATTCAGCAGCTGATACAATTTTTTGATTTTTAAACTATTTTTAAAAAAAAATTTTATAGTTATATTGAATAAAAAATTTTTAACATTTTTTTAATAAAACAATTTAAAAATTTTGAAAAAAAAATTTTAGTAAACTTTCTCATAAAATAATTTTTAGATTTTTTTTTTTTTTGAAAACACTAGTTTTTTAGAGTTTAAAGGATTTAGAAAATTGTTTTAAGTGGGAAAAAAATCAAAAATATTTTGAAAACAATTTTTATAATAAATTTGTTTTAAAATTTTAATTCACATTTTTGGAAAATTTTTGAAAAATATAATTTTTCAGCTGAATATTTTTTAAAACTTTGGTTTTGGATTTTTTTTTGAAAAAAAATAAAACTTTTTCTAAAATTTTTTCTGCAAAACAATTTTTTAAGGTGTTATAATTTCTATTTGAGTTTTTTATTTTTTGAAAACTCAAGTTATCAGGAAATAAAATAAAAAATTTTCTTGTAAAATAACTTTCAGATTTTTTTCAAAATTTTAGGATTTCAAAAAAAAAAAAAATGATAGATAGCTATTTACAAAAGTTATTTTTTGGAAAATTGTTTTAGGAATTTCAACAAAAAAAAAACACAATTTTTCAGAAATGCGTTTGAAAACAATTATTCTTGAGTTTTATATTTTTAAATGAACATTTTTGGAAAATTTTTGAACAATACATTTTTCAAGTTAAAAATTAGTAAAGTAGTTTTCATAAATTTTATTTTTTTAAATTTCAGTTGGATTTTGTTTGAAAGCTCAAAAAAAAATATGCATCGAACTGTTTTGAAAATTACCATATCTATTTTTTGGAAAAACGTTTTGTGAAAATAGTTTAAAAATATTTAAAAATGGAAAAATTTCCGGTAAGATAACTTTTAAATTTTTTTTGAGAACTCATTTTTCAAAGTTTTGGGATTCCTCCCCCCCCCCTCCCCCCCGCAAAAAAAGAAAACGAAAGTTACTTAAAAAATTATTTCATGAAAATCGTTTTGGAATTTTTTTTGGATTTAAAAAAAATACCTATAGATTTTTTTTTGTAAAACAATTTTCAACGAATTTTTTGAACCACAATTTTTAGAACTTCTTTTGAAAACCAACGTTCATAATATTTTTCTACAAAACTCTAAGATTCAATTGAAAATATTTCCACCTCAAGTAGGGATTAACATTACCTAATTGGAAAATTCGTTGTATAAAATACGATTTGTGCAAAATAAGTTGTAAAGTGGGTGGAAGGGGGTGAAAATCTTAGCACGAGACGTATTATATCAACAAAATTTGCCTACGTAATTTCCACCCTGGAACACTTTTAATAGCTGATTTTTCGGCATGAAAAATCAGCAGAATTTAACGCGAAAAATATAACACTACAAAAACAATGTAAAAAAATTCTGCTCTCTTTAGGTACCTAAAGTATCAAATAATTGAACGTAAAAAATCCACCCTCGGCAGCATCCCCACCGCGCAAACCAGGGTGAAAATAGCACCGGTCAATGAATCCGATACCATTTGCGGTACAAAACATACACCAGCTCGAGAACTCGGGTTAACCCCCAGTAAAATTAATCAAGTCTATTTTTAATCAAAGAGCGTAATGCATCGTTACCACCCACGGCGAAACCAAAACATCGTAATCAACTTAACCGAATTCCGCAGCCTAAATAAAGGCAACGATACGATGGAAGTAGCGAATAAACGGGCAAATTTAGCGAATTCGCTCCCCGAACGCTATTTTTCTTCATGGAGTTTTCAAACCACTCCTTTAACTTAGGTCACATTACGCGACGCGATCGTTGATACAATAAACACTAATCTACATAATGATATTTCAAGAGTGATTTAACCCGCCGCGAGAACCGAACGCGCAGGGCGAATTGTATCTACTCGTATAGTTTGCAACGGAATACAAAATTTCAACCAAATCTTTACCCAACCATTATGCTCGCTCTGCCGCGCATCTTCTGCCCAAAAACTCGACGTTATAATTAAATAGAAGCGGGGACGTGAAGTCGGCCTCATGTATATACGTACTCGGCAATAAGGGTGGTTTTTACAATCCGTAGGGTCGGAATTACGACAGCTTCCAAAAGTAATGTCTAGCTTAAAAGTTTCCGGATTTTAAGAACGACGGAAATAGAATTACTAACGGTAGCGAACGGGAAATCCGGATCGCAGTTTACGAGCTTTTTTCCACTATTTTTCTTCGTTTTATCAAACTTTTCCTCTGGTACGAGTCAACAGTGATAAAGATTTAAGATCGTGTTAAATGCTTTCTCGTTGTCGACATGGTTTTATATAAGATATACACCAGTCGTAGTCGTCGCAGTCGTAGTATATCGAGAAGAAATCTAAAAAGATGAAAATTCCATTAGATAACAATAAAACGAACCGTAGCAAAGGGAGGAAAACCGATAAAAAAGTGAAATATTTGCAAACTATCTAGATTCGGTTGTTTGTTAAAACACTCGAAAATTATGTACTTGTATTTAAATCGGAATGATTCAATTAAAATTAGCTTACCCTATAAAACGTGAAGGGTGAAATGAAGAGGGTAAAGCCGTCAATGCTTGTAGTCTATTACGAGTCTTTAGTTAACCTCCTGCTGATTTAGTAATCATATCAATCTCCGGCGAGGCGGTCTGTATGAGATTTGATCCGCATTGCCTGTAACAAAAGACCCTTTTAACAACGCCGGTTTTTCTAATCGAGCGTAATATCAGTTTGTTTTCATCGAACGGTACAATATCCATATTGAATGTTACCACTTTAACAGCTACAGCTTCGATAAAGCAGTGACAAGTTAAATACCACTCGATGAAATTCCTCTATAAAGAGTCAACTTTGTAGATAAAACAAACCGTATACTACGAGTATAAACTTAGCATAATTAATTACCTTAATGCAGCAGGAAACATTAATTTTCGAACGAAAAAACGAAGGTAACGCCTACCGCAATTCTTTGACGATTTATATTTATCTCGGTAGCGAAAAAATTTCGAATTAAAATTTCTTCTCGAGGTATTCGAAGAGCTGGCAAATAGATGAAGAATTTTAATAGTACCTACGTATACTTTCTAAAATAAAAACGTAAACAAGTTAAACTTACCTCTCGTGTTTGGTGACTTCGACTTCTTTCATCACTTCATCAGACATATGTGATGTAATTATCAAATTATCAACTTCTGCGATGAATTGTATCGTTCAACTTGAGCTAGATGTTCCAGTATTGTAAGTTTTTACCTTGGAGGACATAATTACATCATTTAAAATCAACGTTATGGTAAAAAGTAAGCTAAAGCTAGGTACATTTTTCAAAATGATATCGTTCGTAGTTCGTACTCATACCTGACGTTATGTTACTTGTTAACAGCTCTCGTATGACCAGGAATTGATTTAATACGTGTTATATCATCCACTGAACAAATTCTACTCACTTTACATCATTTTGAACAATTTTTATGATCATAAATTGTAAATTTGTGTCACCGGTACATTGTTATGGCCATTATCATTAATCTTACCCGCCACTTTTTGTGTTTTGAAAGAGGTGCAGTGTTGCAAAAATAGAAATGAAAAATTAATTTTCAATTTTGAACTATTTTGGCCTAAAGGCGATGGTGTATGAAATGTTTTGAAATTTTAATGAAAAACATTTGGTATTGACAAATTCTGAAGAATTTTACAAATTATTTAGCTTCTTGTTCTCAAAAAATCAAATTTCAGAGTAAAATTTAATGATGAACGAACAAAAATGCATTGATAATTTTTGTTTAGCACTTTTGTTATTTTATTTTTATTTTTTTTAATAAAAAAGAACTTTGGAAAGAAAATAATATTCTATCAAAGTACCTACACCAAAACTTGGATAACAATTAACATGCTCATCTAGTTTTCTAAAAATTATGCCCTACTGAAATTTCGGTAGAAATGTTATTCATCGATGCAGTAAATCAGATCAATCAAATTTCTTCACTGATAACAAGCTTGAGCATACCCAGGAGCCAGGTCGAAATAAAAAAGTACAAAGAATCTTATCTTAATTATTATTAAACGTTTTGTTCTAAATCATTGTGTAAAATTTACAATTCAATTTTATATTGTTGTTTACGTACATTGATAACAATAGTGTAAAGAGAACTGCAGCTGTGCAAGTTGTAGGCGCTTCACAAGACCATTCCATTATTATTATACGAGGTTATCCAACGAATACATTAAAATATACATGTAGTCTTTTCTGCCTACACATTACACGCGTACAAATTAATTCTATTCTACGAATTACAAATACTCTTTATCAAGCTGACTGAACAAAATATTATTATACTGTAGAATCAGAACATAATAATTTAATTAGAAAGATTTTCTCATAAGTTAACCTTTTTTTCCCCCCCAAAAAAATAAAGACATTAAGATTCAAGACTTACACCTAGTCAGCTAATCATTGATTTACCAGGTTTCTCCTACCGTAAAATTATTACTTATCAACGTAGGTATTGATTAATTTTAAAAACAAATATCACAAAATTACCACTTACGATCGGTTCTGTTTGTAGAAGAAAAAAAATTAAAAATAAATTACCTCTGGTTGAGGTTAGGTGTGTCTATACGTAAATATCGCATTAGTCAGTATACGGTGACAATGACAACCCAATAATTCAAAAAGAAACGGGGAGAAGTTGGCTTTACTTCTGTGTTGAAATAGAATATAATTTTAAAAAACACACGACAAGGTTTTATTTTCTCCAATAGGTATTTCACGAAATAACGGACACGAACATTGTTGTGGTCGCGTTATTTATTAATTGAATCATGGACGTAGAAAAGCGAACAGTTTTCTTAGTAATTACTCATCGTGTATAATTTGATTTAGCTTCAAGGGTGTTATTAAATTAGTCAAATCAATGTTTCGATGTTCAAGCCTACGCTTAAATAAGCGTATAAATTTTTATTGCGTTAAAATTGGAATTTTTCAGATCAGATTATAATGAAAATCGAAAATGCACAATTTATTTAAATTGAAAAATAAATTAATTTAAAAAAATAAAAGGTACGTAAACAAAAACCAGTGTTGCCGCCTACAAAAAGAAAAAGCACACAGGGAGATTTTTTATTTTTATTTCAACACACCTTGCATAATTTTTTTTTTTTTTCAGTTGAAAATTTTGAAATTTTGTTTCGATTGAAATTAGATATTAAAAATTTGTGATTGTGAATTAGTGAAGAGTAAAGTGCCTTATTTAGTTCTAATAAATGCAACGAGACAATGTTTGGAACTGGAAGTCGTCGACGTCGTCGTGTTCTACCGGTAAGTTTGCATTATTTGATAAATTATTCATATCTAACTTACACACTTACGTTCATTATAATTTAAGCACCCAAGTTGGATATTATTCTGTTGCTAAGTAAACGTAAAACTTTGAGACTTGTTTATGTAAAAATGACGGCATTGGGTTCTTTCAGAGACATCAATCAGGTCATCTTCATCGTAATTGGAAAAGTTGGTCGTATTATTTCTTGTATTACTTTCGAACTCGAACTAGATATCTAAGTATTCGTATCACACAATCGTGTCTCGAGTAAATAAAGTTCTTATGCTATCTCTAATGGTAAGTATAATTAATGCGAGGTCGGAATTATAATATATGATATGAAGTAACTTGGTTAATAACTCAATATCCCATAGGCAGTAATTGGATCAATCAATTCATCTGTCTTGCGGAACAGCCTGATTTGCCAAGTGTAAACAGAAACACATAAAATGAACCATTGAACCGCAGTAAAGTTCATCTCATCGTTATAAAACTCGTACTATGGTAGTCAAGCTACTAGTCGAGGGCCAAATTTTCGTTAGTAAGCTTGTACTTACGTTTAGGTATCTCAGTTTCAGTCTTAGTTTGTAGAATTTAGTTTTAGCTTCAGTTTTTGAATTGAATGAAGGGAAATCAAATGATGAATACAAATCGCAAAAGTAGATTTAAGCATAGGTCAAAGTATAAGGCTCTGCTCCCTCAATTCCAGACTCGTCGATTTTGGCTTCCTTGGTCTTTTAGTTAGTTCGAGGTAAAAACATGAAAAATTTGGATATTTTACCCGAAATAAGAATCAAATGAGGCCCAAAAGGCACATCACAGGCATAAACTGAACTTACCTATATTGATAATTTGATTTCCACAGACCATTTTCAAGGTATGTAGGCTGATAAACTTTTTTGTGCTTGAAAAATGTGGGGAGGATGCCCTAGAAAGCTAAAATTTACCCATGCAGTGGAACGTGATTCGAGTTCTCACGACTTGAGCAAATTTCAAGAAAGTTCACTATTTTAGCCCTCCCCCCCCCCCCAATCAGATCTACCTAAGGAGCATAAACTAAATCTACGATGAAATTTTGGCTCTTTTAGCGGAATGGGAGGGGAGCTGTAAGCTGATTAACGTGAAAAAAGATACCAAAATCCACTTTTTGAAGCCAAAGTCTCAATTGCTGAACAATTTCGTCACTTTGGACTTACCTCACTCCAAATTTGAGGCTCAAAGGTAAAAATCCTCATAAGGCTTATTAGTACCCTATTGACTATTCGACTCTACTATGTATCAAATTTTGGCTTCCAACATCATTTAGTTTGGGCTGTAAGCTGATCAACATACCTAAAAACACGAAAAAAAAACAACTTAAAATTCGTGATTTTTGAACCTACACAGTACACAGCAGTCCCCAATTTGGGGCTCAAAGCTCAAAATTCCCCAAAAAACACATCAGTGTTCTTCATCGTCCCCACATACCAAGTTTTGGCTTCTTTTTCCATTAGGTTCAGGCTATAGGTTGATCAATGTACCAAGAAACAGGAGAAAAAATTTAAAATTCTTGGGTTTTCGACTCTACACATGTGTAAAAAAGGGGTTCCACAGGTGAAAACTTGAAAAAGGCGCATCATTGAACCAACGATGAAATTTTGAGGATCCTAGTCCAATCGGTATTAGAGGGGTCTGTAGTTTGATCAACGAGAAAACCCCTCAAAATATACTTTTTGGAACCTACAATGCGGTGGGCCTGGGGATAGCCTAGAACAGTGGTTAATTCTCAATTAGTTTTGCTCGTATATACCCAGTTTTGGAAGTTTTTTTTTTTTTTTTTTTTTTTTTAAGAATCATTATTTTTACCTATAATAATTTTCTTGTAATTTTACAGGAAAGAATTATTGTATTTGAAAAAAAAACCTTTAAAAATTCAGCATAAAAATTTATTTTTTATTAAAACTAGGTACCATATTTATGAAAAAAAATCTCAGAATAAAATTGTTTGGGATAAAAAATCACATTTTTTGCATGAAATTCTTTTGAAAATCCAAAAGAGCACATTGGAAAATCTTCCGAAAAATACTTAATACATAAGTAATTAACTCTTAAAAAATTTAGAAATTTTATTAATCAGAAAAAAAAATTGTTTAAAAATAAAAAAATTAAGAACTTGAGAAATTGAAAAAAATTACTTACCTACTTCCAAAAAACAAGAAATTTCATTATAGAAAAATTATTTTTGAAAAAAAAAACAATTAAAATTGAAAGATTTCTTATTCCAAAAAAATCGAGAAATTTTTTTCCTAAAAAATGAGATATACTCGTACTTCCCATTCAGATTGATTTTTTTCAACAAAAAAAAAAAATCTTTAATTCTAAAAGTTAAAAGAATTCTTTTTTTTTGAATAACTAAATGAGAAATACTATCTCTATAGTTTTTACTCCCGAAAAATTGGAAATTTTTTTCTCAAAAAAAAGAAAAAAACAAATGAAAAATTGTTTTGGGTAGGTATTCAAAAAAAAAATCGAGAAATTTTTTCTTTAAAAAATGAAAAATACATTATACTTGTACTTTCGCTCCATAGAAAAATTAAGAAATCTCCTCCCCCCCTCCCAAATGATTCTTTTTTAATGAAAAATATTTTCTACTCACAAAAAATGAAAAATTCTATCCTAATTTTTTTTTAAATGTCTAGAAAATTGTAATATTTCTTACTCCAAAAAATTTAGAAATTTCCTTAAAAAAAATGAGAAATAAACATCAGAAAAAATTGATTTTTCTTTTCATTTAAAAAAAAGATTTTTTTTAAATCAAAAATATTCTTCAAATTTTAAAAGTTGAAAAAATACTTATGTCAAAAAAATAACAATAATGATAATCAATCAATTAATCATAAATGAAAAATACCAAGTATTTCTAGTTTTCACTCCTAAAAAATTGTAAAAATTATAAATTTTTTTCTCAAAAAAAAAAAAAATTAAAAATATGTAAAAGTACTTAGTTACTTTTACTCCGAAAAAATTGAGAAATCTTCTCCCTCCCCCAAAATGATTTTTTTTCAATAAAAAATAACTTACTCCCAAAAAATGAGAAATTCTGTCCTACGAAAAATTTGAAAAAATATCCAGAAAATTGGTAGATTTTTTACTGAAAAAAAGTTTAAATATTCTTCTAAAAAAATATTTTAAAATTTTTATGCTCCAGAAACTTCGAGAAATTTTTTTCTTAAAAAATTACAAGTACTTTTAATTTTAAGAAATTTTCCCTTCAAAAAAATTAAAATAGGTACTTTTTATCAAAAAAAAAAAAAAAAAAAAAAAAAATTAATTCAATCAAAAATTGAGAAGTGTTTGCTGCCCAAACGAAGCGAGGACGAGAGCCCACCTTACAAATTTGACTTCATTCGACCCAGTAAGACTTGACGCTAGCAGCCCAAACAAAATTTGCGGAAATATAAAATATTAAACCATGGAATAAATATCTATACAAATAAAATCAGGGCCTGGCCTTCTCCAAATCAATCATTTTTAAAACAAAAATTCTCCTACGAGTATAAAATAAAGGTCAGTTGAAATACTCGATTGCATTCTAATCGGTAATCACTCTTTCATCTTTTTACGCTAATTACTTACTTCTTGAACGATGCTTGATTTCATATTGAACAAGAAACCGTGCTGGAAAGTTGTAGGTAAAATTTCTATAGCATCGAAAGGTGTGGTTGTAAACTTTTTGGTGTTTTTAGGAAGGACATAGGTAACTATTTTATCAAGTTGGCCATATTTATACCTTGAGGCAATCAGATCATCATTTATAGCTTATAAGACATGAAAAATTGAATTAAAACTACATATACTTATGCGTATAGTAATTAACACCTAAAACTCGAAAGAAAAAAAAACCATTTAACGTATTAGGAATTTAACTCGCAGACCAAACTAGTCTATATATAAATTACAGCTCAACTATATTACCTTAGACAATTTTAAATGATCTGAGAACGTTTTACCAAAGGTACCTACGAGTATATGCAAACTACAGTCGATTTAGTTTTTAATTAAACCCTGTGTATTAATTGTGGACCATAAATTAACATATAATTATCAACGCAAAACGAGCAAATCCGGTTGCCTAAAATACTTCTGCGATGTATATTCGAACAGATATGGGTTTTCGATACGTCCACGATACAGATTTTGCATAATTTCACAATATTGGACCAATTTAGAGTGAAAAGGTGTGCCGTTTCGACACATCAATATGATGAATGAGTTTGGAAATTAAAGAGCAAGCTGTTGTAGCCATTCAGCATTGATAAATACGACGTACGAGCCGATACCCAAGTACCTACTTTGTGTGTTTGGACACAAATGGTCGCTCGGTTACCTAATTATCGTCACGTGTCTTGTCACGTTCTTCATCGATAGTTAATTGTATCGGTATTGATAAACGACATTCGGAAGTTGTCGATTTGGATGAGTTCCATTTCGGTATTTTCGCGTACATTTTGCAGCTTCTTCATCAGCTTCTGGACTCGAATTCTAAATACTCCAGCAGAAAAATCTCTGCAACTTGGGTATACAAGAATTTGACTCGTGTACTTATGTACTCGTTAAGGAAGAAAACCTTAGCACATTGGTTCGCTTTGTTTTTCAACAGGGAGGTTAATGTAGAGATAAAAAATGGCATAAATATTCATTACCCGTAAAATATAAGTACATTCTGACATTTATAAGATCGAAAGGCGGCAACGTGTGAAATCCGTCACGTTCAATCTTAAGAAAGGAAACGTTTATGATGCGTGAAAATTAACGAGCATTTATACCGAAGGAAATTCACTCTTTGGGTATGTTACGCTCGAAAAATGACGCAAATTTTTTAAAAATTTTCGCAATTTATATTTTTGTTCGCGAGTTAACTCCACGAGAGGATAAAGTTTCCCCCAAAAATTCGAGGGAAAAAGAGTGAAATAAAAAAGGATGAAAAAAAAAAACTGGTTCATAACGAATTACGCTCCATTTATCACGAATAAAGTAGCTACCTTATTTACATATCTTTTGAAGATTAGCCGTATAAAAAGGTCTCTTTTGAAGTTTTAGCACAATAGGGAGACTAATTTTAATTCAAGTTTTCATTGAAACGCGCTCGTTAAGCAATGACGTCACGAGTCACGTGCTCGGATTGGCGAATTTTCCAAATGGTAAATGTTACGAAGGAAAAACCTTTCGCAGGGTATTTTTAACATCAAAGAAGGCGGTTTGATTTTTTTAATTAGAAACCTGCGCGGATACGTAAAAATGCTCGTAGGACTTTTTATACGTATTGGCTTTTTACGATGCGATGGTACGAGTACAACCGAGTCTTGACAGTTATTTACTTAAAGCACGTGTTTAAGCCTCAGGGGGCATTAGGTGTTAGATCTAAATGACGGGGCATAAAACATTGTTTTTTCTTATTCGACAGCATCTCGCGGCGAGAGAGCGGTATGACGAAGCATATTAGAAGCCACTTTAACCTGTACTCTCTTCTTGGATATTTTCTTGGACACGACGACGCGACGATAGTTTTATCGAAATTAATTTCTGCTCTAATCGGTCCAATATACTCGACGATGGTTAAACGAACAATAGACTAGGCTGTTGAATTATTCATTCTTGTGTATGTACTTCCTAATTAGGGGTGAATATCGTATGATCGGTTGACCTTTCGCGAGTAGGTACGAGGAATTTTATCTTGGACAGTTGGACCTGAGGAAACTTATACATACTGTGGTGGCTCATCATCTAGGTGTTGATGAAATTAGGTACTTACTTATCTATCTACATTCTAGGTTTTTTTTTTTTTTTTTTTGAGATCTTCTTAAACACCAGTTATTTTAGTTCAGTAAAAAATAGATTTACGTAAAAAAAAATTCAAACTCTCAATTTACGTCTTATACTTTTGTCTAGAGGTAAGCACAAATTTTTTAGGTACTTGAAAAAAAAACTTCCAAAAAAATTTGATGATTCAAAATTTTGGGGCTTTTCTTGTTTCAAAACAATTTTATCGTATGTTCTGGTTTTTCAAAAAATCGATTTTGATTTCTTCAAAATGGACAGAGTTATTCCAAAAACGACCAAGTGACATTTATCTGGCATATGAAAATATCTAAGCGTAAGGTACACTTAGCTATGTTTTCATATGCCAGATAAATGTCACTTGGTCGTTTTTGGAATAACTCTGTCCAAATATTGTTTCAAATTAAATTTTCAAAAAAATACGTTTCAAAAACAATTTTTAAACTCATTCTTTATGACGTAGCACATAATTTATAATCGTTTGATTTATCGTGAATATTTAAAAGTTGGATCTTTTTGAAACGACTTTTTGAAATTTCTATTGAAATTGGTTTGAAAGCAATTTTTTTCATTCTTTTTAAAAAATTATTTTTCTAAAAATTGTTAGAAATTTACTGTATAAGTTTTTTTTCCAAATTGCCCGAAAATGAAAACATTTTTCAATTAAAAAAATTATTTGTTCTAAAAAAAAGTAAAAATATTTTTAGTAGGTACACTTTTTCAAAATTTTGTCTGGAAATATTTTTATTTCAATTTTATTGTGTAAGAACCTGGTTTTATTTTGCTAAAGAAGTAATTTTATAAATTATAAAATAGTAACGCATCAGTTCGATCGTTATGAAATGTTCACTAGGTATATAAGAATAATTTTAGCCATTTTTCCTGACAGACGAATAATTATCTAAAAAAAAAAATGAAATATTTAGTCATATAGGTAAGTAATTTTTTCGACGAAGTAAAAATGAGTTTTCTTACTTTATATTAAACCCAATTTTTCAAAAAATTGTCAAAATACCTGAAGTGTTTTCATTTTGTCTGGCTCTACTTTTTTTTCAAGTTGGAAAAAAATCAAAATTTAATTTCGTTCAAAAAAACTTTTTTTTCAATTTAAAAAGAAAGTGGTTTGAAAAAAAATCAAAATAGGCCTTATTAAATTTTAAATTTCTTAAGTGGATTCCTATTGCATCCTACCAACCTGCTCATAATTTTCTCCATTTTGTCTTGAAATAATTTCTTTTCAAATGTTATGATACTCAAACTTGAAATTTTTTCCAAAATTTGTTCAAGAAAATTCAAAATTTCTACAGTTTCTTGAACTTTAATTTTTTTAAAGTATTTTTTTCTTCAAATTTTTAAAATTTGGTTCAAGAACAATAAATGAGTTTTCCTATTTTTTTAGAAACCAATTTTCTACTAAAAATGCTCAATTTTTCAGTTTGGTCAATGTCAATACTTATTTTTAAAAAATTTTTGAGTTCATATTTTCTTCAATACCAATTTTTTATATCTCAACATTCCTACAATTTTTTAATTTTTAATTTTTTTAATAAGTTTTTTATTCAATTTTTGAAAAATGTGAATTTAAAAAAATCAAAATTCTCATATTATTGCTTTTTCAATATCCTTTTTAAAAATTCAGATTTTTTTTTAGAAATCAAGTTTCTAAGAAATCAATAGTTTCAAGGAAAATCGTAAGTAAGTGTGCCATTTTTTAAAGCGTAATTGAAATAAAAATAGACATTTTCCCATGATGGGAAATTGTTGTAGATCCATGTGTGACATAATTTTCAAAAATTTTCACACTACGTTTTCCCTTGAAACCGCAAAATTTTTTAAATTGTCTGAAATTTTTTCAATTGTGCCTGCAACTATTTCTTTCTAATTTAATTTTTAATTTTTTTAATTTGGTATAAAAACACATTTTTAGAACAAAAAAGAAAATGATTTGTTTAAAAAAAAATATATATATATATTTACTTGCGAATACAATTTTTTAAATTTTTTTAGTACTTACCTACCTAATCCAATTTAGAAATAAAATTTCAAAATTCCTACAATTTTTAATTTTTTTTAATTGTAGATATATTTTTTTATCAATTTTTCTAGAAAAACATTTTCTAAAAAACATTCAAAGTACCCACAATCTTTTCAATAATGTCCACGATTTTTCAACTTTTTTTCAATTTTCAATGTTTTGCTTAAAAACAATTTTTTAAATTCTTTAGGTACAGAAAAGTTTTCTAAAAAAAAAAAAAAAACTATACTTAATGCTTATCTACAACATCTCAAGTTTTGTTTAAAAATTTCAAATTTTGAGTTTTGTCTGAATTTTTCAATTTTTGTAAAAGAACAATTTTCGAAAAAAATTCAAATTACCCACAAATTCTAATTTTGAGGTTCAGGTAAAAATTAATTTCTCTATTTTTTTTTTCTGAAAAGTGTTCTTAAAAAATTCCAAAGTGCCTATAACTTTTTCAATTTTGTCTACAACTATATTTGTTGAATTTTTTATGATTTTTTTTTATAAGTAACCCCTCCCCCTTCCCCTAAAAAAACAGATTTATAGAAAAATGGCTCACCTTTAATTTTTTCGTTTACTTTAAAAACCCACCTCATTCGATAAATTTCTACAATTTAAAAAGAAAGTATTTCAAAGTAACATTTCCACAATTTTTCAATAATGTCCAAGACTGTTTAATAATTACTTCATTTTTTTAAAAAACAATTTTTCCCATTCTTGTAAAATAGTTTTCTAAAAAAAAAAAAAAAAAAAAAAAAAAAAGTTTATAAAGCTCTTAGAGTTTAGGTATGTTTAAATTTTTAAATGTTCGTAAAAGAAGGATTTTCTTAGAAATTCAAAATAACTATATAACTAGAATTTTAAAATAGCTCGAAAAAAAATTCAAAGTCCATACAATTTTTTCACTTTTGTCTACAAATATTTTTTTCAATGTTTTGAAAATGAGTTTTTGCACTTGAAAAAAATATGTTTAAAATTTCGTTCCATCATAAAAAGTAACGACTTCGCAATTTTATGCCATCTCGTAATACCCTTTGAATTGTATTATGTATAGTTTTAGGTTTTAGAATCGGTAAGGACACCTTTTGAGTGAATTTTATAGGTATTTTTACAAAAGAATTTTAATACGTAGGTGCAGAATTGAAAAACAAAGGAAAGAAACTCCACGTCACGTGCGATCATTTCACTCGAATACTAAAAAAGTCTATTCAACATCACACACCTCGCACCTTTCTTTGAAAAGCGTTTCGATTTCTCGCGAAAAACTTTTTAGAACATTAAAAACAGAAAATCGACTCGTTCAGTCAACTAACAAATACCGCAGCACTGTAAAAAAGGGCACTATTCTAAAGAATAAAAGAAAATATAAAACGCCAGAGGTGTGTTCGATTAATAACGAAAAATTAAATCAATTATACTATAAAAAGACAATAGAGCCTGGAGTTTTATAACGATGGAAATTTCCAGTTGAAAAAAAAAGGAGAAGAACCATTGTAGAGAAAGATATTTGGCGAAAATTTCTCCCATTTCGTATACCATACCGTGGCCTGGGTTTGGGTCAATTTACAGAGTAAATACAAAAGGGTCGAAATTGTTCGATATTGTCGCAACCGAAATGCGTTACCAGTTTACGGTTAATTAACTAAATTAATTAACCGGTCTCGTATATACGACAATAAATGATGGTAAAAAATAATAGATGTCTTTTGGGGAAAACATACCTACTCGTACGTGTACGAGACTATCATACGAGTATACGTATAGAATCGCATGCGTAAACCAATCCTAGGCGAAACGCAAGCATTTCAGAATCAGCTACCGGTTAAACATAGCCTACCACGTTGAAAATCTATTATTACTAAACAGCTAAATTATAATATTTAAAACTAACTTAACTAACAGTGGTATGTTATTATTCTTATTGTAATAGATGCGGTTTCGGAATATGCGTGCTTCTCAGTCAACCAAATGGCATATCGGTAATATACCACATTTTTATTATTATTAAGCGATGGGATGGACGATGGCGCGATGGTGGAGTTGGGAATTATTCGAAAAATTTAATATTTTTTTAACGGCTTCGCAACAGTCCACTCCACATACACTTATAAGTTTGTCTGGATAAGTGGATAATATTGCAGGAAATTTGTATGTGGACCTGTGGCTCATGTTGAAGGTATACATAGATGATCAAAGGGATACTTTCATAGTTGTGGTGGGGTCCATTAAATTGCTCATTGGAAATCTGTTCCATGGAAGTTTGGCTTATTTTTGAGGAAAAGGCCTGGCTTGAAAATTATGTAAATGGAAGTAAATGTAGGCCAAATTGTGTTATAAATAGGCCCAAAAAAGTCTGATTGAACAATTACCTTTTTATCAGCATTTTGTCCTCTCTCACACATATGTATTATTTTTTCCTTTCGAAAAATTTAATTTATTTAGCAACTTGAAAAATTTAATTAAGTACAATTTCCTAAATCCAAACTGAATGTACTTGTGGGTTGCTCATTTTTTCATTAAATATGCATTCGTGGAATACGAGTAGGTCAAGTTAATAAGCATCATTAAGTATTGAAATTTATAAATACAGATTGCGATTACAATGATTTTATATTTATTTTAAGAATCGAAAAAGTCTTTACGTGCCTATCTTATTTTTTGAATTGGGTACCTATAATTAAGTAGCCGATGAGGAGTCACTGATTTAATAATTCATTTTCAAATTTATGATTAGGTAATGAGGTATACCTATATTTTATGTAAATTTTTTATTTAGAAAAAGTACCCACTTTTTTCATTATTTTTTCAAAATAAACGATTAAATCTATCTGCTCACCTACAATTTTTTTAACAGACGAATACAGCAAATTTTTATTATTTTACTATTTACAAAATTTTGAGAAGTTTTGTTTATGAAATTAAAAAATAAATAAATTTAGAAGTGTCAAAAAAATTTTGAAACTTCCAGTTGAAACAAATTATTGTTTAATATTATAGATTTAAAGATATGATTTTTCTAAAATTGTTAAAAATTTACTTTTTTTAAAAGTGGAAGAAATTGAATGCTTCAAATGTTTTTTTTTTTTTTTTTTTGAAAAGTCATTTTAAAAAAACGAACTGACCCGAGCGGCACACTCGATCGATAATATCGGAAGATGTAACGTATCGATAAAAAATCGTTTGAAAATCTATAGATGTTCTCACGATATTATAAAGATTTATCGGTACAATTTCATAGGCAAAAAATCTAAAAACTATCGAATTCGATATTATTAAGATTTTATGACGATATTCGTCAACGATACTATCGACAAAGAATATTAAATTTATCGATTCCGATTTTCCACCGATTTTGTGCAGATATTTGAAACTACATTATCGACAAAGAATATTAAATTTATCGAATTCGATTTTTTAACGATTTTGTAAAGATATTTAATACTATATTATCGACAGATTATATGATATTTCTCGACTTCGATATTTTACCGATTTTTTGACGACATTTGAAACTATATTATCGACAGATTATAATTAAATTTATCGAATCCGATTTTTTACCGATTTTGTAAAGATATTTGAAACTATATTATCGGCACATAATATGCAATTTCTCGAATTCGTTTTTCTAACGATTGCGTGAAGATATTTGAAACTATATTATCGACACGTAATATAAAATTTCTCGATTTCGATTTTTTAACGATTTTGTGACGATATTTGAAACTATATTATCGACAAATAATCTGAAATTTCTCGAATTCAATTTTTTAACGATTTTGTGAAGATATTTAAAACTATATTATCGACACGTAATCTGAAATTTCTCGAATTCGATTTTTCAACGATTTTGTGACGATATTTGAAACTATATTATCGACATGTAATATGAAATTCCTCGAACTCGATTTTTCAACGATTTTGTGGCGATCTTTGAAACTATATTATCGACAAATAATCTGAAATTTGTCGAACGATTTTTCAACGATTTTGTGACGATATTTGAAATTATTTCCAAATTTTAAAAATTGGTGAAAATTTTTCTAAGTCCAACACGTCTGGAAGTACTAAACTGTCTATTATAAGCGTTTTATTGCTAACTTCTCAACGATAAGGTATGGCATAGTGGCTAAGGTAGAGGAATACCATGCAGGAGGTAGATAGTTCAAGCCCCACGGGTGGCAGATTTTTTATAATTTTTTTTGACTTTTTCTGAAATGATCCTCTTACTGTAACATGAATAATGTGTTTAGGCATAGTTTAATGTATTAATTATGCTAATTAATGATTTTTAATTATAGAAAAAAGCTAGTAAAAGACGAAAAATCGGAATAAAAAATCGATAAAAAATCGACAGAATATCGAATTCTATAAAGTGTCGCGAAAGTTCCGCCTAAATCGTGAAATTATCTTTCGATATTATAGATAGGTTATCGATAAAATATCTTACTATAATCTCGAAATTTTTACTAACTGTAATTCGTCGATAATCTATCTATATATCGAAAGATAATTTCACGATTTAGGCGGAACTAAGGCGACACTTTATCGAATTCGATATTCTGTCGATTTTTTATTTCGATAATTTGTCGATTTGCTCGGGTCGAAGAACACAATTTCTTGAAAGACGAAAAAAGGTGTATATCTAAGCATCTTTTCATTTGATAATTTTTTATGCCTAGGTATATCTGTTAAAAAATGAAATGAAAAATATGTATTATTACATTGACGCATCCAAGGAGCTAGCGGGCTAAAGCTCCTCCAAAACTGGGCACACTCCTTAAATTTTTTTTTAATTGTTTCAAAAAGCAGTTTTGAAGCTTTTTGTGCAGTGAGAGTGAAAAACTCGTAGCACAAATAAATCGTTCAATATGTTGCATTTAATTATAATGATAATTATCAATTTCAATTCGTTCAATTTTTAAATGCATTTTCGAGTTGAATTTAGGTACGTATAATTGAACTTCCACTGTGTACTTCTTATTGATAAACAAAATTTTCAATTTGTGTTGAAAAACAAATTTTTCAATTTTTGTCGGGAAACAAAATTTTTAATTTTTTTTTGAAAACACAAATTTTCAATTTTTGTCGAAAAACAAAATTTTTAATTTTTGTTGGAAAACCAAATTTTTGATTTTTATTGAACGGGTAGGTATAACAAAATTTTTAATTTGTGCTGAAAAACAAAATTTTCTATTTTTGTTGAAAAAACAAAATGTTCAATTTTTGTTGAATTTTTTTTTCATTTTTTTTTGAAAAGCAAAATAATTTTTATTTTTTTTGAAAAACAAAATTTTTATTTTTTAATTTGTAATTTTTATTAAAAAACAAAATTTTTATTTTTGTTGAATTTTTTTTTTCAATTTTTGTTGATATAACAAAATTTTCATTTTTTTTTTTGAAAACCAAATTTTCATTTTTTTTTTTTTGGTTGAAAAACAAAATTTTCAATTTTTGCTGAAAAACAAAGTTTTCAATTTTTGTTAAAAAAAATAAAATTTTCAATTCTTGTTAAAAAAACAAAATGTTGAATTTTTGTTGAATTTTTTTTTTTCAATTTTTGTTGAATATAGCCAATATAGGTAACAATTTTTTTTTGAAAACCCAAATTTTCGTTTTTTTTTGAAAAACAAAATTTTTAATTTTTGTTGAAAAACAAAAAATCTCAAGTTTATAATTTTCATTTTTATTAGAAGTCTTTAAAAAAATTTTGCAAACAAATTTTCAACTGTGTTTGAAAATAAGTTGAAAAAGCAGAATTTTCTTAGTTTTGTTGAAAACTAATAGGTACCTCTACCTATCTACTCTTTTTTTTAAATAAAATTTCCAAAGTTTTATTTAAAAAAAAATATATTTAACTTCTGCTAGATGCGTCAATGTGTATTGTTGAACAAAGTTCAGAAAAATTCTTAGTAAAAGTTTTAATTTTGAGAAACAAAAAACATAATTCCTAAAAAAATTGTAAAAATTGAAAATGTAGGGAATACCTTATTGTTATAAAAAAGTATAGAATTTTCGTTTCCAATTTTTATGTAACCTGCTTTGAAACTACGTTCCTGAAATTTGAAGTAGGTACCTTTACACTCAGGAGCGTACTCCTGCATATTTTTAACGCTAGTAAAAGTAATTTTTTGAGCAAGTTAAAGTTTCATTACTTGAAATGAAACTAAAAATTTATGAGCTCGTATAAGGTGATTTAAAACATTTTTTTTTTTTTCTAAAAATGAAAATAATTCTTTCTAAAAAAGGGATTTTTTCTTTATAAAAATTGAAAATTTTTATTACAATAAAATTAAATAACATCTTTTGGTAGGTAAGGTACCTATCTACCTAGGTACTTCAAAAAATAAATAATGAAAAATTATTCCAAAAAAATTAGAACTTTTTCTATTATCAAAAAATTAAAAGATTTTTCCTCTCTAGAAAAATTTTGATAATTTCTCAAAAAAGTCCATTTTTTGTAAGAAAATGTTGAAAGTCTCCAAAAATGAGTCCCTAGACAAAAAACAGAACTTTTTTCTGTAATAAAATATTTTTATCAAGTATAGGAACCTCGCATTTCTACAATTTTAATGACCAACGAATATTCCAACTCGATCGTGACCAACTTTCAATCCTCATCCTGTCTCATCTTTTTTAAAATACGAATTCCTCCAGTGCATTCATTTCAATCATCAATACGCGTACAATGACCAAGGGTTGTTGAAACTTCAACCGTCAATAACCTATATGCACCACTTCACTTTCCTCCCCCCCCTCCCTCCCCTCTCCTTGCTAGAACTCTGCTAACCAGGCACAAATGCAGTGAATAATAACAGGTTGGCCTTTTTTGTCCCATTTCGCGGCATAAAATTAACGTAATTAAGTATATGTTAATGTGGGTTTAGGAGAATGGGTTCTTTTCATTGATATTGGTAAGCCCGGATGAGGGAATCTTTTGTTGTGTGAGTTTTGAGCTCGCTTGAACACGTTGATCATATATGTGTCGAAGTCAACATGTTACGTATACACGTTGCACTATTACAGAGAGAGTGAGACTGAGTATCCGTCTACCATGCCCCCTCTCCATCTTCCTTCGTGTATTATAAAATACATAGGTATAGATGGTAAAATGAAAAAAAAATATAGTTAAATGAGGCATCGTTCTGTTATATATGTAAGTACGAGTACGTATATGATACCACAGTTGGATAATAGGTCGTCCATTACGATAGACAATTGCGACGACCGACGAGAAGGCGAGAATTGGAAATATAAGCCAGCGAGGCATCTGTTTTAAAGGCGAAATAACATCGTGAAAGGCATTTTGAATAAAAATCTCTCTTAATTGGGGTGTAATTGGAGATTTGCCACGTGTTTTGGTGTTGTTTTCGTTTGCCAAAGAGAGTTGGCTTTTTGAAATATGAATCTACGCCTTCTTACGTATAAAAATAGACGCCAAGGTAGTTTTTTTCTTTTCGTACCCTTTAGAGCTCGAAAGGGTCGAAAAAACAGAAAGGGTCACGAAGAAAAATTTCAATATAAAAATAACTCTTTGACGATGAATTTTTCACAAGCTCGATTCAAATGGACGACTTTGAAGTGAAATTAACGCAGATATTCGTTATCGTGAAACAGGTGTTTTGTTGTATGAATTATTAGACTTGGTCACGTTTGGCGATTGCAAAATTTTTTATAATAGAAAAAGAGGAAAACCCATTCTCAGACCGGATACGCTACGACAACTCGAGCCAATAAGTTTTTTATGACATTAGATGAATATATATGTAGATGGTTTAATTATTAGCCTTAGACGTGTAATTATTTATAATATCATTAATTGCAGCTTCTTATCGTATTGTTTTTTTTTTTCACCCTTGCGTCGATTTTATTTCATCTGATTGCCTTTATATATATACTCGGTTGAATTTTACGCATCTCTGTTTCTTTTCTATTTCCAAGTTGTGCACTCTGATCACACACACGCATGCACCTCCCCAAGGCATCAAAGAGACTGACTCGTTGGTCTATTTTGCACACTATATGCGTAGCCATATTACAGACCTCTGCACACATCTTATCGATTCACGCTCAATTGCCGATGACATATAAAAAGCAAAACATTACAAATTAAAGGTCTCGTACCTTTTTTTTTCGCATTGTCAAAACGACTCGCCAAAAGTATACGCCCATTTTTAGCTATATTAATTTACATTCGTTCATTGTGTGCAATTTTTCAGAAAATCGTTTACCACATGTAAGAATTTTTACAGCGAAAAAAAAAAGTATAGCCGTTGATAAAAGTCATAAATCATTGTTTTCTGCGGATTTATGAAAAGGGTACACCGTTACATCTGATACCGTACGAGCTATTCTCTTATTCTGTTTGTATTCGCTACCTCTAAATCCGCGACAGGCCTACACCACGCTACAGTGCATTATCACCTACTCTATACCCTCTCTCTGGCTATTGTTTGCCATTTTACACCTATTGTGCCCTCCAAATATACCGAATATATTGTTGTTGTTGTTTTTTCGTTGATTTTTCCTTCTCGGTACCCTACGAGATATTTTTCTGGGGGTGAGATTTGTGAAATGTTGACTTACAACTAGGGAACCCTGTCAACTCGTTCGCTGTGATTGAGCTGGAATTTGGCTCATTTGATGGAGCATGTCACCTAGACCTCAAAACCGAATTTTGAGCTGCCAAAGTTGATTTTTCGATTTTTGGTGAATTTTTGAAAATGACGAAAATAGCCCATGATGAATACAATTTTTTTTACAAAAATAGTAAATCTCGAGGTAAAATTCTGAAAATTGTTTTCTACACTAAAATCGATCTCCTGAGTCGATTGAGTTCACTTTCGAAGCGATCTGAAGCCTCCAGCAAAAGTTGATTTTTCAATATTTTAGATTAATTAAAAGATACAACGTATCTAGTTCTAGGTATAAACTTTTCACCTCAGATTTTTGATTCAACTACGATAATCGATTGGTAACATCACAATAGCGCTAGGATTAAATTTTTAGCTGCCAAAGTTCATTACAGCACCTTCTAAAGCGATTCCAGTGATCTGGAAAAGTCAACTTTTTATTGGGAGCCTCCAGATCGGTTCTAAAAGGGTTGCATTCGACTCGTTAGGTTGATTTTAGTATTATACGAAAAACGATTTTCAGAATCTTATCTCAAAATTTATAATTAAAAATTTTTGGAAAATTTTGCAGAATTTTAAAATATTATTTTTTTAAAAAGAATTTTCGAGAATTTCAAAAGTTTTTATATCTACTTGCTTAATATTTAAAAGGATTCAAGATAAAATACGAGTATTTTTACAGATTTTGAAAATTTTCATCAAGTTTCAGAAAAAATTTTAACGGGGTTTCTACATAAACTTTTCAGTCGTGAGAATTTTAATAAGTATACCTAATAATTTCCGCAAATTTTGTAGGATTTCATCGAAGAGATTTAAAAAAAAAATAGGTATTAACCAATTTTAAAGAAGTTCAGGAAATTTGAATCGCAGAATTTTAGAAAATTTTACAGAATCAACGTGATTTTGGAAGGTGCGGTTTTGTAAGAAAATAGATTTTTCCACTTTTGGGGGCCACAGAGTACATAGCTTCAAAATTTGAGGAGAGAGATTTTTTTTTAATAAGCGAATTTCTTGTTGAGAAGGGTAATGTTTGTTTTCTGAAAAATAATGATACTTTTGGCAAGGGAACCTCCCCCTCCCAAGTGAGTACACCTCTCCTCTAACTCCTTTCAGTTTCTGGTTGTTTTTTGTTTGTTTGTTATTTGAGATAAAAAATTTCAAATTATTTTGAAAAAAATCCTTCAATCTTTTCAAAGCAAAAATTTCGATTATTTGAAGAAAAAAAATACCCAAGTGTTTTTTGAAGAAAGATTTACAAATTTTTGAGGAGGACCCTTGAATTTTTTGAAAAAATAGTCTGAATTATTTCAATGCAAAAAAATTTAAATCTGTTGGAATTGGTAAAACCATTTTTCAGAATATTTTAAGAGAAAAAATTCTCTCAATTTTTCTGGAAAAAAACATTTTAAATGTTCTCAAGAAAAAGTATCTAACATTTTTGAAGTCTGCGTAAAAAATACCAATAAATTCACCATTTTCCAAAAATTTTGTAATGGAAAAAACCTCTTATTTTTTGAAAAATATTTTTGAAATTCTTTGAGAGAATTTCAATTTTTAGTTTTAAAAGAAATTAAATTTTCTTGGAATAAAAATATTAAATTTGGATTTTTTAAAAATAGAAAAACTTCTCAATTTTTTTGTAATTAATTTTTTTTAGTGGAAGGGATACACAATAGGTAGATATTAATTTCTTATAATTTTTTGATTTTTTTTTTCACAATTTTCAGAAAAAAATAGATTTTGCTTTTCAAATTTATTTCTTCAATTTCATCCAAACTAAATTTTTCAGCGCTGTTTTTTCATCTTTTCAAAAAAAATGATTATTTTTCAGAATAAAAATTATAAGAAAGTTAAATAATAAATATCTAAAAATTTTGGAGTCTGCATAAAAAATACCAATAAAATTTCCCATTTTTCAAAAATCTTTTAATGGAAAAACCTCACTTTTTTAAGAAAAAATCTTATTTTTTGAAAAATATTTCTGAAATTCTTTGAGAGAATTTCAATTTTGTTAAAAGTAGGCTAATTAAATTTTTTTGGAATAAAAAATATTTTGATTTTTTAAAAGTAGAAAAACTTCTCAATTTTTTGTAATTAGTTTTTTTTCAGTGGAAGGGATAAGTTACACAATAGGTAGATATTGATTTCTTATAATTTTTTAATTTTTTTTACAATTTTCAGGAAAAATAGATTTTACTTTTCAAATTTATTTCTTCAATTTCTTCTAAACTAACTTTTTCACAGCTGTTTTTTCAACTCTTCAAAAAAAAATAATTAACTATTTCTTTTTTCAAAATAAAAATTGTAAAAAAGTTTGTTTCTTTAAATTTTTTGAAAAATTAATTTTTCCATGATAACTATATGGAAAAAAAGAAAGAAAAGAAACTCACCAGGAACCTGTCATTTTCCTCGTAATCGATTTTTTAATGCATTTTTGCGGATTTCGACTTCCTCTTTTTAGGTTTTTCGGTACTTAATAATTTTAAAAAATTTATGAATAATCGATAATTTCCTGTCTTTCTCGAGTTTATTCTACGTGTACTAATGTAAACTATGTACTTGCATAACTGATTCTAACAATAAAAGTTCCAATAGTTCTTCCCTTCTCCCTTCCTCATCAAAGAAAGAAGTATGTACTTTTCTACATATTTCTATAGCTTTTATAATGCATTTTCATGAAAAGACGAATTTAAAAAAAATGCTTTTGTACGAGTAAGAGTTATACACTTCTTACTGAATTTTTATTTCCCTCCACTCTCCCCTCACCACCTTCAACCAAAATAGAAATACCTAATTCACTTTTTCCAGCAATACAATAATTTTATACAACCCATTTATTTTTTCATGTTAATATTTTGTACTTATATTTCAAATTGAAAAGAAATTCAGCCACCCTGGCCCTACCCCTTGCTACCTACTATCCTACCCAGCTCAATTACTCTCATTTTTTTCGACATACTTGACTTCCAATACACTTGGGATATATTCAACTCCGTTGATCTACATCAATGCTGCGACATTATAATCTGAAAACCAACATAAATAAATAAATAAATAAACAAACACCTCTTTCAGTCTAAGTCGACAAACATCTGTGTAATTTGCTCTCATCGCTAAATAAACATCACCACATACCGCATACCTACCAAGACACCCCCTCCCTGTTCACTTACCCATCTCATTCAATCACACCGTCTACCTCACTCGTGTATTAACCCCTCAATACCCACATAACATAAAATTCTTTTTTTTTTCTGGCCTCTGTATTGAATAAAAAGCCCGTCGTCCGAGTCTATCTCATGGACAATACATTTTTGCAGGACAGGAGGACTCTGGCAATACGTAAAATAACAAAACAAACGTAACCAGATTTTAAAAGCCTTTCACCATCACCCTTATGAAAAAGTTAACTATGGCCAGATATGGGATCGCGGTCGCGTCATGCGAAAAGTCTTGCTTTTGCCTGCCTTGCGTGGTGTATCGAAAATGCCTTATTGTTGAAAGAGAACATCATCCTATTGTGCTGGTGACTAATTCATAACTTTTTGATAAATGTTCTGTTATGTCCACTCGTGTATATATCGTTTACACAAGCCTATAAAAGCCGAACGAACGAACGAACGTAATGCTAACTCGAAAATAGGGGTACAAATGGAACTATACCCGATTAGTGGCAGAATCCTTTTTGTAAAAGTTGATCTTCCAGGGTATGCTAAAATATTCGCCAAGTTGTGGGGTTGTTTGGCTTCTCTGGGTGTGATTCGAATTGACGAGCGAGGGGATGACATAAGTTTGGTGAAAGGTTTACCTGATGGTTTTTCTGGTTTTGAATTTTTTAGTCAACCGAGAATTGCACAACAAACCACGAAGATGAGATTACCCTAAAATGATACCCATTGATAAATGTCTAGTATATCTTTTGTACGATTTTCTATAGCACCGTGTGGTCTACCAGATCGTAAAATACATAATTTATCTTCGATTTTATCTATTGGCAAATTTAATACAAGAAAAGAATAATGACTCGGATAAATAACGATAATATACTGACTTACGAGTATTTTGCTACTATATGTATCTCTTTAATACACTCTGGCGAACAAAATATCAAAACTATTTGGATTTTTCATCGTCTCAGACTCCGAATACGTATAGAAAATACTTAGATGTTTTTTGCTTCTTTCTCCCTTTCATCCATTGTAATCGAACAACACATATACACGAGTACATTACCTCGTATCGAAGGTTTTTGAAAAATAGTAGATATTCGTCGTGACTTCTTAAGTATATTATATTTTTGTGGTTTTTATAAAATACAATATCTCGAACGAATTGATTTTTTCGCCACGTAACCGTGAGAAATTCGCGTATTTTATTGTGATTGCCTGGCTCCTTTTTTTCCAAGTCTGTCGTAGGCTATGTCTGTTTATTCGAGGATATAATAACACATAGATATAGGGCAGCAGATCGCAATAGGAAAAGAAATGCAACCCACGTTTGTCCATTATCTAGTTGATCATTATAGAGATAACTACGATTTGGTATTTCGAACACGTCGTATTCGATCGAGGTGTTTTTATACGTATTTTAATTTTATCAATTTCGAAGAGAGAGGGAAAAAAATTACACATTTGATTTTTGGGGCGAATTATTACGCCAAGGTGGATTTCACGGTTGTAATTGCCCTTTGAGAGGGTGAAGCAGGGTTGGTAGTTGGTACTATTGAGTATAGTTACGTATGGTATGGAGACTTTTTCGATTAAACCCCACCGTTTCTAATGTGTATTATCAAGTCGATTCGGTTACCTCCTTGTATCATTGTTATATGCAGTCGCAAGTACGCAATGATACGTCTTGTTTGATAACCAGCTTGCTCTTTTATTTTTTTCAAGCAAGCCGGTTGCGATTCGTATTCTTTGGCTGAGTTGAGCATTAGTCGTAGGATGAGTTTCGGACGGTTTGTGATTTTTTCAAAACTAACGTAAATTAATTAAAAAATGTAGCCAAGTAAAAGTTTTTAATTTTTTTTTTAATTTTTTTATTATTTTTTTTTATTAATACATTATTTTTGGCTCTGTTGGCTTTTCTAATCAAATTTTAAATTTAAAAAAAATTAATCAATTAAAAAAATATAGCAAATAATATTTTATGTAAAAACTAGAAAGAAAAGTGAAAAAATAATTCTCAAGTCAAAAAAATTATTGAAAAATTGTTTTATTTAAAATTATTCTCTCAAAAAATCGCCTCTTTACTTGAAAAAAATCAAAGAAGTTGACTAAAAATTTATAAAACCATTCTTGGAAATTTTTTCGAGACAGGTCCTGCAAAAGTATGATCCTGCTTTATAGCAATTTGAAACCTTGCCATTAAAGCAAAGATCAAACAATCGAATTTTTTAAACTTGAAATTTGAAAAATCGTTATAGGGATAGCCATTTTTTACAAGTTTCAAAATTTTATTTACTTGCTAAGTTTAGTAAATTTTAAAATTTTTATAAAAATAAAAATTTTGATAATTTTAAAACTTTTAAAATTTAGCAGTCTTTATTAGAATTTTATTAGGTAAGTACATTGTTTTAAAAATTTAATGAAAAATTTTAAAAAGTTTGATCAAATTTGAAATTTAAAAATAAAAAATAAAATTTTCTAAAATTTGATGGAAATTTTATTGAATTTCGAAAATTGCAACAATTTTTATACCTATTTTGATCAATAATCATTTTTCAAGTTTCTATAGATTTCAAAAAAAAAAAAAAAAAAAAATAGTTAACAATTTTAAAAAATGGAATAAATTTTTCTACACTGCTAAAATTTCAAAAAAATTTAAAAGTCAATTTGTAAGTGAAATAAAATTATGAAAATTCAGAATGTTGTTTAAAAATAGGTATAAGAATTTTGGTAAATTATTTCATTCGATTCCAAAAATAGAATCAATTTCAATATTATTTTGATTAATACCTATAATTTTTTTTTACGCTTTTTCTACATTTTTAAAATTTGGTGAAAATTCAAAGAGTGGTCAATTTAAAACTCTACCTACTAGAAAAAATTTCCATGATTGGATCGTTTTTTAAAAAATGCTATATTCAAAAAAATCCGAAGTCAGTTTGTAAGTTGAATAAATTCTTAAAAATGCAGTAAAAATTCAAAATTTAAAAAAATTCATAAAAATAAAAATTTTGGCATAAATTTTGAAAATGAGATCAATTAGGTATTATATTATTATTTCGAATTGAATAATCTTTTTTTTAAAATAAATTTTGAATTTCACTTGAAAAATTTCAAAAGTACCTAGGGTCAGTTTTTAATACAAAATACTTTGTTGATGAAACTAAAAATTCAAAATATAAAAATTTTCATAGAAATTAGTAATTTTAAAATATTATTGAATTTTCAAAATTAGATCAAATTAAGTAATTTGATTAGTGACCATTTTTTACGTTTATGTAAATTTTAAGTACCTATATTTTCTTAAAAGTTTGATGAAAAAAACTTTGAATTTCACTTTAATAAATTTTTAAGTTGAATCAATTCATAGTTACTTATTTATAAAAATTTTAAAATTCAGGAATTGAAAATTTTGGTAAAAATTAAAGTTTAAGAAAAATTATCATTATTTTAATAAAGATTCTTTTGGTTATTTTTAATTTTTATAAACAAAATTGAATAAATTTTTAAGTAGGTATAGGTACTTATGAAAAGGATTTACAATTTAGAAAAAATTCAAATTTTTGTCATTTTTAGATTTTACTCGATAAATTTTTGAAGTCAAGTATACTTACAATTATATCAACTTTCAAAATTGAGCTAAATTTACAAGAAAGAAAAAAAAAAAAAAGAGAGAGAGGTAAGATTGTAAAAACCTAAATTTTTATAATTCGGTAAAATTTCAAAATTTAATTAAAGTTTTAAATTTTAATAAATTTTTGAAAGTGAATCAATCTTTAAAGTTTGATAAATGTTTAATAATTTTTTGCATTTATAAAATCTAGGAAACTTTATCTTAAAAATTTGGCCATTTTTAGATGTGTTACTCTATAAATTTTTGAATTGTCGATTTTTAAAGTTAATTGCACTTTTTAAATTTTATAAAAATTCAAAATTAGTAAAATTTTCAGCATTTGATAAAATTGATATAGATAATCATCAAAATTTGGTAAATTTTTTTAATGTACTCACTTACTCACAAAATTTTAAAAATTTTGTTATTTTCAAATTTTATTAAAATTTTTAAGATAAATAAAAAAATTCAAAAATTAATAACAAAAGTAAATCTTTTGAATTGAGATAACATTTTTCATTCTTAAAAGGTCTTGTTTTTTTTTTGTTTTGACATTTTGACACTCTATGAAAAAAATCGACAAAAAATTTTTACGAGTAAAAAAAATTATAGAAAAATTTTCTTTGAAATTTAAAAAAAAAAAAAAATCTTGGAATAAAATAAAGAAGTAAACTGAAAAATTATCTTAATAAATCTTCTGAAGAGTGTCAAAAAATTTCATAAGAAATAATGGCTCGAAAGAAATTCCAAAAAATTTCTTATAAAAATGCTTTCATCCTATGGAGGAGAAGAAGTCAATTTATTTGGAATTTTCTCCTCTTTCAAAATAAAACAAAAAAAAAATTAATTGATGGATTGGTTTTTTTTTTTGGAAAAATTGTTGATTTCTTTTGATGAGAAATTCTTCAGTATTTGATCAATTGAAAAAAATGAAGCAGTAAAAATAACCTCATGCAGCAAAACAAAAATGCACTTAAAAGCAAGCAAAAAGGAATTGGCTCAATTTTGTTACTTTTTTCAATTTATTTATTAAATTTCTTTTCCCTTTTATTTTATATTTTTTAAATTTCATTTTTTAGATAATTTTGAGACACAAATTATTTTAATAGTTTTGATTTTCATTCTACTCAGTTTTTACCCACTGATTCATTTTTTTGACTACCTATGTAATTTTTTTTTCTTGGATCAAAATTTGCTTCTTTCTAATTTTTTATGAAAAAGTAATTTGAGACACTATAAATTCGTATGTAAAACTATCTCGAAAATTATTCCAAAATCGATGAAAACTCGCGTTAAAAAAATACTCACACTTTCATCTTCGTCGATAAAATATTGCACTCGGCTTTCGACGAATGAACCCAACAATCGAATACGAACGTAAAACATCTTGCTCTTTCCGGTCGAGTAGTGCGATTGCGACTTAAATTTATGGTGTCGGATGTATTTTGTATTCATCCTATCCATAAAATAGGGTTTATACGTCTATAATAACTGGTAAAAAAAAACCAATGTGTTGTCAGTTTTTATTCTCGTACAATGTAAGAATGATGTTGGTTAAAAAATATATTATACAATCTCGAGTTCGCGTTTAAGAAAGAATTGCCAAAAATTTACATCGAGTTTTTACTTTCTCGCGAGTGGTGACTTGTGCGGTACGAGTGAGATGAAAAAAAATTCGGATTTAATATCTTTTATCTGTTCTGTGTGTACCTTCTACCTCCGTGTATGATGAAGCAGAAGGAATCACCTAATACACAAGTGTCTTCGGTGTCTTTATTATCGAGTCTGAATTCAAATAGTAATTTTTTACGCTATTTGAGAAAATATCTCGGCTATTTTAACTTCTCGTGTCGATAAATGGATCAAACGAAGAGAAATAAAAGAAGACCATTTAGAGGATTTGGAATGCTTTGTTGTTTGGCTACTGTTATACGCCTTGGCCCTGTGAAAGGGAACCGTTTAAACAGATGCCAAGATCTGGGGTAAAATAATGTGTTTTTAAGGCTTTGACGGCGCAGAGAAACGGCACAAGGCACAAGGCAAATAAACTGTGTGACGAATCGACCTTTACATAACCATTTGGTATATTAATTGACTTCTATAGCTACTTGTCGAGTAATAAGGGTATGGTTAAAAAGTACACAGAAGTGAGGTGCTTCGATATGACCTTTGGGGTACTTTTTTTCCTCGTTTATGTAATATTTAGTCTTATATACTTACCCTATTATGTGCATCGTACGATAACTTAATCGCCTGATGACGATCGTATACTACAAAATTCGCGTAATATTACACAGCAGCCGTCGTACTTCCCACGAAACTAATAAGCAGGTAATTTGGTAAATTATGTAATACGAGATTTATACGAAGTATATTCGATATTTTTGGAAATACCTCGGGAGCTCGACGTCGTGTTCTTTGGCCATTTCAAAGAACCAAGAAGCCCACCTGTTCGACGAGACGATGCGATGGCGTGAACAATAGATGAATTTTGATCTGTTTGTGTCAACCTTACCTTCATGTTAGAGGGTTAGGCTAATACTTTCTTCCGTGCTGTATACTCGTACAAGGTGCATCATGTTGCGAAATTTTTCTACAAAGATGAATGAACAGCGTGTAAAAAAGGATGCAGGATTAGTCGAGCTTGAAGATTATCTCAGTTTGACGATCGCGATGGGAATGTAAAAAATATATACCCCGAGGCAGATAACCTGTGAATGAAATGCATTGACAAGAGTTCGATGTTCGGATTGTGATGGGTTTTGGACTACATAAGTAAAATGACGGTGCATTTTGTCTAGTTTGAAATTATCAAATTTTGAATAGGTACTCTTGTTTTTTTCTCGTAAAATTAAAAAATTTCAAATTTCAAATTTTTCATCGTTCCTATTTTACACTTTGCTTTAAAAAAAAAGTTTTAAAATTTTCCATAAAGGCATGTTTCAAAACCCAAATTTAAATACTTGACTAATTCGTAGGATGTTCCACACTGATCTTTCAAGACTCGATAAACGTGAACTATAAATTCTTTAATTTTAAAATTACTGATTTAAAAAGACCATCAGAAGAAAGATGAAGGTTAGATCAAATAAAAATGGCGATGTTGAAGGTTCATTTACAAGTAGAGTTATTTTTAGAAGCACTTTCAATTTGAAGAATTTGTAGTATTTTGTTTTGTGAAAAATAATTTTTACCTAATTCCTAAGTCGAGTAAAGCGAGCTCTAAAAAGAAGGTAACTTATTTGTTAACATTTCTCAAAAATTGATGTATTCATACAAAATTTCTTCAGAAAATTAAATGACAGATTCTTATCGAAATTGAAAATCAAACGACTTCGCATCATCAACGTATCAAAACATTTGTAGGTATTAAAAATGAAAAGTCAATTGTGTCGAAAATTAATTTTTTTTACACAATATCGAAATCAAAAATCACTCAATTTATCAAAATTAAAAATCAATTCATTTTTATCGAATAATCTAAAAATTTGTTCACCAAACAAAATCAAAATTATGATCATTTTTTTTTCTTTTCAGAATTTTATCACAATCAAAAATTGACCAATTCTTTAAAATAGTTGATTATACAAAATTGGAAGGCTAATCTCATTTTTTATTATTTTTTTATAATTTTGATCAAAACCAAAAATTATTAAATTTATTAAAATCGAATAATGTATTGATTACACTAATTCGACAAACTGATGAAAAATACAATCGAATTATTGAAATCAACAAATTTTATTGAGGAAATAGAATTGAAAAATTGATCAAAAATAATTCATTTCATCGAAATAAATTTTCGTCTGTTTTGAGAGCAAAGACTTGGAATTTTTCAGCATGTTGCTCGATTTTTTCTGAAATTTGAAAATTTTCTAAAATATGTTAAATTAAAGGTAAGAATGACGTTTTTCAAAAAAATGGAAAAAAAATCAAAGAAAAATTATCATTTTTTATAAAAAAAAAAAATGAAGAAACCTTTTTCTCACCAAATAAAGCGATTTTTTAACCCCAAAAAACTGAAAACATTTTTTTATTCCAAAAAAGTTGTAATTTTTTTTCAAAGAAATGAGGTAAAAAATAAGAATTTTTCTTCAAAATGAATTGAGAAACGTCCTTTCTCTCTAAATAGAAGATTTTCTCCAAAAAAAAGAAGAAAAAAATGGAGAAACTTTTTTACGTTGACTTCAGAAAAACATAAAATATATAGGCATTATTTTGTACTTCAAGAAAATTAAGATTTTTTTCTCTGAAAAAAAAAAAACTAGACACCTGCGCAAGCGCAGCTCTAACAGTGTGCGTAGCTTGAATTCTAAACTTACTGAGTAGTATTACTGAAATAACTTTTATGAGAAGTTATCAGTAAGTAGCCTAACCTAACATAAGCATACTTACTTTGGTATTTCAATTTGCCATGCCCCCCACCAACATCGCATAGTCACACCACCTCCCCATTCACTCAAACTGAAAACTAGATCGACCCATTGTTCGATTTTGAACATTTAAAATTTATTGCCCCAAAATAAGATTAGACTGCAGACCTCAAGTCGGAATCATTGTTCGATTTTGAACATTTAAAATTTATTGCCCTAAGCAAAGATAAGATAAGAACTAGACACGAACCATTGTTTGATTTTGAAAATTTGAATTTATTACCCTGAGCCTGAGACGTGATTTCTGATTTTTTACCACCTGCTGTGCTGATAAAGTTTGATTTTGAACATTTTAAATTTTTATTGCCCCAAAAAAGATAAAACTGCAGAGCACAAAGAGGACGTTGTGACGTAACCATTGTTCGATTTTGAACACTTTAAATTTATTGCCCCAAGATAAGATAAGATATGAATAATAGAAAAGTCCCCTTTTCCCTTTTTTTATTCAAGTGAAAATTGCAATTATCTCGATAATTACTCATTAGATTCACACACAAATCTCATTGGCCCTCCGCCTTCATGAACTCTACATTCCTTGAAAATTTTGAACCAAATCCATCCCATCATTAATGAATTAACCTCGATAAACCTATTTCAAAATTTTATATTTCAAGACTGAAACCAATACACTAAAAAAAAACGAAAACAACTCAAAAAGTGAAAATTCCCTTTACACATTTTTTTAAAATACCTACCTAATTCAAGAAAATTTGTTCCAAAAATCAAAAAATCATTTTTGTAAATTTAATAATTTTTTCATACAATCTTTCGTTCTCAAAAAACTTGAAAATTCCAATCGTCTCAAAATAAAATTTTTCAAAAAAATGGAAAGCATTTTTTACTCCAAGAAATTGAGAATTTTTTCAAACTGAGGAGAAAAATCAGGATTTTTTCCTCGAAAAAATTGAGAAATTTCTTCCTCTACAAATACGAGATTGTTTTGTACTCTAAGAAAATATTAAGAACTTTTTTCTTCTCCGAAAAAATTGAGATTTTTTTTTCTTTGAGAAAATCCAAAAAACTTTTTTTACCCCAAGAAATTGAGAAATTTTTTTGTTTCAAAAAAGTTGAAAAATTTTAATCAGGAATTTTTCCTCAAAAAATTGAGGGATATCCCTCACTTTGAAAAATTTGCCAATTTTTTATGCTGACTCCAAAAAATTAAGATAAGCGTTCTTTTTTATTCCAAGGAAATTCAGATTAATTTTTTTTTATTTAAAAAAAAAATGTGGTAAAAAAATAAAAAATCAAGAGCAGTTCTATAAAAAAAAAATTTTTCCCTATAAAAATAAGTGATCGATTTTTTAGATTTTTATAACAAAAAATTGAGGTATTTTTTATTCCAAGAGAATTCAAAATTTTTATTTCGAAAAAAGTAGGTGGAGCCAAAGCACACTCGGCACAACTCGCAGTTAAGCCAATGAAATGAAAAATTAATTAATATTTTGTTGAAATCGAAAAATGTATTAATTTACCAAAATCGAAGAACTGATCAAAATTTTTTGATTTTAGTGATTAGAAATTTACGATTTATTGAAATCAAAAAATTCATAAAATTCTGAACTTGATTTGTTTTATTTTTTCTTCATTAATTCATTATTAATTTTCTATCGACTGAATTTTTGGTATTCGAAATTGAAATTAATACACAGGTAATATGCAAACATATAAAACTAAAGCGTGACTTGGAACAGGGAAAGATTTGCTCACTTTATACATAGAATCTTACATAAGACGTCGCGACAATGTCGTGTACTTCGATTACTCATCGTCGTATCGAAACATCAAAAAGGAAACTCGATTTGTCAATTAAACACGAACCGTATCACGTAGGCCTATTTGAAATGTTAATCGAACATGGTGAATTTTAAAATACCTACTCGTGCAAACGGATATGTTACGTAAATGTAACAATATCCGGAATCACACTCTTTCATCAATACGAATTCACCTGACAGTTCGGATTATTTTGCTTTTTGACGTCCGTCTATAGAAGAAGAAAACTACCCAAGCATACTTGGTCGCCTTGTCGGATCCCAGGTGCACATCAAACACACAATGAAAAGATAAAAGTACTTATAGCTTTGTGCAATTCGCAATTCGCATTCGTACATAATGATAACGCGTGTCTGAAAACGATGAAATATCGATTTCAATGACAAATGGCGAGAAATTTGTTTATAGCAGCTTTCTCTAGGCGACAACCCTCTCGAATGCCCTACACTGTCCATTGTTTCAATAGGCAATTACCCGCAGTTAGTTTGTATTTAGGATTATATGGCTAAGTCGAACTCGGTCACGAACTGCATCCGAGTCCAGGATGTTGCAAATTAGCCTCTCTTTGTTATTCATGATACATTACATTCGGTCACTGCGTTTGTCAACTATTCAAGATCGTTGAAAAGGAAATGATCTTGTGAAAACTGTGTGCACGTTTGCTTTTGGGCCGCTCCCGACTCCTCTTGCACCCATTACCTTCCATTGAAATCCATTAAACCGCTTGTTCTCGAAGGGGTTTCGCGGTTATTTCAATTCCAGTGGTGGCTAATACCACGCTCCGGCTCCCCAGTTGCGAAAAGAGTAAAAAGTTTTTCAATTGCGAAACTTTCTCGTGTATTAAGGATAACTACGCGTACGCGTTTACACAGATTAAATCGTGTTTAGGGTAGCAATTTAATCGCAGTTGTGAATTTTGGCGCGATATTTTATTCCTAGTGTATTTTGCCAAGGGTCGTGATTATGGAAAAAGAACCTCCTCGTGTAGCATTCAGCATTGCGAAACGATAATGTTTAAAAATTCATAAATTTTAGCTTCGCGTGTCATTCGTGAATCCAACGTGCCCTTTTTGCCTTTTTTTACTATATATAAATGTGTACTATAGTTTACGAGTAGGCCCATCTTTTATGAGTATGCAAAAAATACCAAAATACGAGTCTAATAAATGGCGTATAAAAGTCCGTCAATATTTATGCCAGCCTGTTGGTTCGACTAGAAAGATTAATGGCATCGAATTCGAAGGTGATTTATTAATTTTCAATTTTATTTAAATTTTTCTGTTTTTTAGTTTTGTATGGTTTTTAAAAAATATTGTTTGCTGTCTTTGATTTTCGATGATTAAAATTAATTTTTGAATTCTATATTTAAGGAAAACAATTTTGAAGCTTAAAAAAAAACAAAAATTGAAATACATCTGTCAAGATGATAAAAATAATAATTGAAAAATTAAAATGAAAAAATAATCAAAAAATAAATTAAAAATGAAAGGAAAAAAGACGTACTAGATATTCTTAGAAAAAATAAATAATTGGTGGCATATAGTACAAAATTTCGAGAAAAAAAATTGAAATAAAAACATAAAATAGAATTTTGAAGAACTCAGTCAACAATTCAAAACTTTCAAATTTAATATTTAAAATTTTTGGTTTTGCTTTAATTTTACCTCAATTTTTCAATTTTTATTCAATTTCTTGGGTCATCGATTTTCGTTGGATTTCAGATGACCTTGCATAAATTTTTTCAATTCTTTTTGTCCAAGTAGTTATTCTTAAATATTTCAATTTTTCATAATTTAAATTTTTTAAATTTGAACATACCTACATATTTCAGTTCGATTCCATTTTGAAGAATCAAAAAATGGCAAAAAAAAAAACAGTAAAACAAAGTTGAAAATTCTTAATAATTCAAAATTTCAACAAAAAAAAATGAATAGCTAACTAAGTAAATGAAGAAAATAAATCCAAACAACAAATTTGGAAAAATTTACATTCCATTAAAATTTTTGAATTTTGCTTCGATTTTTCAGTATCATTTTTTTTTTCGATTTCACTTACCTATTTGATATTTTGATTTCACCAATTTTTGACTCAATTAATATTTTGAATTTTGAAATGACTTTACATCATTTAAAAAAACCTTTTCTGCCTATTCTTGAATTCACTTCAATTTTTAATTTTTTTCAAATTTTAAATTTCAAATTGTCTGCAATATAACTGAAAAATATTAGGGTGAAGAATAAATTTAAAAATGGATTAAAATTAAAAATTTTGAAAAATGAATTGGAATCTGGTTTAATAAAAAAAGTTTACTTAAATTGAGGGAATAAAATCGAAAATCGAAGATAGTGGAAAATTTCAAAATTAAAACAAAAAATTGTGGAATTGAAATAAAATATGAAAAAAAACGAAAGTTCAATACTTACTTTGAAATTTTTTTTTTTAATTTTTGGTTTGATTATCAAAATGTTTTTTAAGCGATTTTCGACTTTATTTCATTTTCATTCTTCCAAATTTTTCATTAATTCCCTACTAAAATTTTTTCAATTCCAAAAAAAAAAAAAAAAAAAAAAAGGTATCTACCTAAGTAGGTATAAAATTTATTTTGATTTTTACAATAATTTTGAAAAATTGTAAAAAATTGAAAATGGACTGAATTTAAAAATTGATAAAAAATCAAATACGACCATCTATTTAAAAATTAAAATATATGAAAAATTTCAAAACTGCCAATATTGTTTGAAATTTTTCATTGTTAGATGATTTGAAAAAAAATTATAATAAGTTATTTTCAACTTATTCCAATTTCAGTTTTTTTTCGTTAAATTTTTAAATTTAAACTCTAATTTATTTTAAATTGAAAAATAGTGTAGAAAAATCAAAAAATCGATAAAAATAATTAAAAATTGAAGATAGTTAATTTTAAATTGAAGATTAGAATGAATCTGCAGATCGATGGTGATGAAAATTTTTAAAAATGAAACAAAAGTTAAGGATTGAAATAAAATTTAAACAACTCAAAAGTACAGAATTTTCAAACATTTTGTTTAAGATTTTGGTTTCAGTAAAAAAAACTTTTCAATTTTTTTTTGCCAAAAATCTCTCGAAAAACATAATTTTAAGTAGGTATTTGGCATATTTTTTTATGAAAAAAATCTTGACAAAAAATTCCAAAAATCGTTTTTTAAAAATTGTCTTTAAAAAACTCTGTTCTGAAGAAAAATATCATTTGAAAAAAAATTTGTTTTCCAAACATCTTTTTCCAAAAAATTTCTTGGAGAAATGGTCTTCCTAAAAAAGTTCTGAAAAAATCTCTATAGATTTTGACATTTTTTTTCTTCAAATAGGTACCTATCTACCTAATCTCTGAGCTAAAAACCTTCTGAAAAAAAAATAATAAAAAAAAAAATACTTTAATCAAAAATTTTTTAAATTACGTACTCTATCTTTCCAAGTACTCAATCTACAACCTACATACATAAAAAGTTATTCTGGTAAAAAAATCTTCCTGAAGAAATATTGTGTTGATAAAAAAGTTCTTTTAAAAATCTTCAAATCCACTGGGAATTTAAAAAAAAAAAACTCTTTTATGAGGATTTTCTTGGAAGATTTTTTTTTATTTTCATCAATATTTGAATTCATTTTTTTGAATGATTTTACTTCAATTTCAATTTTGAAAATTTTTAGTTTCCATTAATTCTTAAATTCATTTTTAATTTTTTTTAATTTGTTTGATTCACAATGATAATGAAAAAAATTATCAAAAAAAGAAAATAGAAAATTTATAAAAAATAAAAGAGTTATAAGTGCTTACCTACCTATTTGGAAATCGACGAAAACTGAAATAAAATTCGAAAATCAATGCTGACAAAAAATTAAGAAAATCAAACAAAATTAAAAAAAAATTCAAAATGTTGAATTATTTAAAAAAAATAAAAGATAAATAAAAATACTGTCAAAAATTTTCAATTTTATTTTATTTGTTCTATTTAAAAAAATAATTTTACTTCAATTTTTTATGTTTTTTTTTCTTTTAAAAATTTTAATATTACATTCTCAACTTTATTTCAATTTTTAATTTATTTTAAATGATTTCAATTTGTTAAACTTCAAGCAATCGAGATATGGTTTCAAAATTTAAAAATTAGAATGAATTAAAAAATTGTAGGAAATTACTCAATCAGTGAAAATGAAAAAATGTATTGCAAACTTTGATCAAAATCAATGCATACGAATAAAACTGTGCAGCTTTTTTGATATGGCAATATCCTTATCTTCCCTATTTGACTTCGAAAATGAAACTATTTTCGATTCTCCATCTATATTTACCATGCACATGCTTACTTTAATTTTTACTTTATTTTCTCTAATAGTTTACAGCTTAAAACTTGAATGAGCGTGGCCAGAAAAAAAAGGTTATTCAAACTAGCACAAATTAGAGTATTTATTTCTCTTTCGTACAGATCTTAAAAATTGTATGTTTAATTGTTTATCTATCTATAACCTTTTTTATTATTTGCCTTTATACTTCCCGGTTTTGAAAAATTACTCATTACGTTGGTTTGTCGAGATCTCGAGTACGTAATCTTCGAATGAATAATTTCGCAAAAAAAAGACCAATTTTTACCTACTGTACAATTTTAGCAAAATAAATAAACAAACTTTAGCATGTACGAAACACACGACCTAAAGATTTCCTTTCTTTACGAAAACACGACGAGGCTATGTAGTTAATATTTATGAAAAAACCAGGAAATTTCACGAATAAGAAAAAAAAGGAAAAAACAGCAACGACCGACCACGCTGACAAAATACCCAGCAAAGGGTTCGAAATTATTCATACGTTTGAAAATCATTTCTTCGTAAGAAGTGCATTCAACTTGTATGGGAAAAGTTTTCCCAGGTTGGAAAAATAGCTAGGTAATGATAGGCGTACCCCTATTTATAATTTACTAATTTAAGGCGCCACATGCGATTTTCATTTAGGTGAATTTTTCATACCAAAGTATATCTCAGAGATGCGCAATTTTTTTTTTTTTTTTTTTTAAGCAACCATCATATCATTCGTCAAAATAAGAACAAATCTGATGTGTACGTAATTACGATTGGGGTCAGTTTATTAGGAAGGGGAGGGGTAGGTGATTAGCTTAAAAAGTTGAAAAAAAATATTCGCTTTTGCGATTGAAAATTTCCAACTGTTTATTCCTATAATGATTGGTTGGACTCTCATAGAAGTGAAATATGTTATTGTTATTTCTCACGTGATCCATGAAACATTGACGAAGTTGGGAACCTTTTTGAATATTTTAACTCACTCGTCGAAGTTTATTAATCGGTTCGAAGAGTTTTGATTGGTATTTTGAGAACGCTTTAATTTTACACCGCCGTGCCGAGCGTGAACTCGTTGATATTTTAAAAGCAGACGTTACCCTAAGGGGGTATATTTCATAAGCCACGTGACCTGGCATGATTTCGACACCGTTTCGGTGCGCTTTTTCAATTCGAAACCAGAAAACGGGCGTTTTATTGATAGTAATTTAATTTTACAGAATTCGCTAACCCCTTTAGATGTGCGAGGCGAGACGAAATTTTGGTCATCGAACGTCGTCGTCGTCGTATCCAAGACAAATACTCTCTTGATTTGTAGTAATCCGAATGCGGAATTCGTCAACCGTACAAAGTTCAGATTGTGCGGAGCTCGAGGGGGGTATTTTATTTGAATTTTTAATCCGTCTAATCTGGCTTTTCATCGACCATTATACGTTCTACTGCAATAGAAAATACGAGTATAATTGCAGTACATTTCAAAGGTATTAACAAATGAAAACGTGTCATGACGACCGAACAAGAAAAAAAAAAAACAAGTTGGTAAAAAAAAATAATCCATTATGTAAATGGAGTCGTAAAAAAGGTAACGCCATAACAGCCATATTAAGGTATAATATCAACACCCCCAAAAATGAAATTTATTCTACAAAAATTTAACCCTATCACGAATGAAATTCTCGCCCAAGGTACACAGTACACGCGTAGGTACCTTACATTTTCCATGACCCTTGTCCAATGTCCACCTTCAGCTACACGAAGCCCATCGAAGGCGCCTAAAAGTCATGTCGATGAGTCAATAAAACGTTCATTGACATAGAGAGCCTCGAATTTACGTCCTTAGATGTAATTACATTCTCGCCCATTTGTTACATTAGGTACATGGCGTTAATTAATTTAGACTCGAGAGTATTTTAATTCGACTTAAACGTCATTTTTTTTCCTCTCTATGGTACGGCGTAAAAGTTGATTCGACTATGTTAATATTTATTAGGTGGCCATATTTACACGAACTGGATTGGTCCGATTTGTATACGCCTTGTTTTTTTATTTTAATCAAAGTCACGAAAATACTGGTCAGGTTTTCTACTCGTACCTGGTTACAGAGCGTCGTCAGCAAGGGTATCGAAGAGAAGGCAAATTATAAATGCAATGCAGCATGGAGTTTTTAAACTCGATAAATAGGTAATTCGATAATTTATAGAAGGAAATTAAAGTGTACGTAATGTCTGTAGGTAGTACTTGTGTACATATAGGTTTTAATTACGTAATGAAAGTTTGATTCGAAAATTAAGCTGGGTAAAAAGATTTGTTTTTCAACAAGTTTCATGTGAAGTTGTCCAATGTGATCTAATGTTTAGAGGTAATTTAAAATTAATTTGGATTTTTTCGAAAATTAATTCTGCGAAAATTCAGAATTGGGTAATGAGGCGAGTGCCTACGTAATAGGTTTTCTCAGTCCATGTTTGTTATGATTTTCGAGACGTAAAGTAAATTATGACGATGGTGATGATGTCAGAAAATTGTGAATTTCAACTCAATTTTATTGAAGCGTGTTATTATTTTTTTTTATTAAACGTTGGTCGAACTCACTACTCGAAAATTCGTTGAAAAATTTAATTAAAAAAGGAAATGTTCAAAAAATGAGAAATTTTTCGTAAAATTTATCAGATTAAAACTTTTTCATAAAAAATTTCTCAAAAAGAATTCCAGAAATTGAAAATAATTGAATTTTTGTACCTATTAGATTTTTTTGATAATTTTTTTCTGAAATTTCAAAAAAAACTCAAATATCTCGTAAAGATTTCGTTGGAAAAAATTATTTGAAAAAAAAATTCTCAGAAAAAAATTAAGTAGGTATTTCTACCTAGGCCTGTTTGCAAAAATAAATAAATAAATGAAATTAAAAATTAATACCTATAGGTAAAAAAAAAACACTTTAAAAATTCCATCTATTTTTTACTAATTATATTTTCTTGATTTCCTTCATCAAAGTTTTTGGAAAATCTCCCAAACATTTCCAATTTTTTTCAGAATATGTTATTTTTATTTTTTGAAATTTATTTTTAAAAAATTGTCGAAGAATATCATTTAGAATTTTTGTTTTCGATAGAATGTCTCATAATTTTTTTTTATAAAAACTTGAATTTTTTCGTGAGAAATTTGACTAAGAAAATATTAAGTATTCGTACCTGAGAAAATTTTTTTTGAAATATTTCTTATTAAGTAAGCTCCCTTCCTCAAAAGTACTCTCTTTCCTTGAGATATTTTCTTTTAAATAGAATGATATTCATGAAAAAATAGCTATCATCTTTTGTATAAAATTTCTAAATTTTTTAAGGTGTTTAAGAATTTCTCTTTTTGAAATTTTTGGAAATTTATTCAAAAATTTTAAGAAAAAGTTCTTTCAAAATTAATTATTTGGAAAAAATGATTTTTAGGAAAATTTTCTTCAAAACATTCTCCATAGCAATAATTCTCGATGAGAAAAGTTATTCCCCCCCCCCCCCCCCAAAAAAAAAAAATCAATTTGCAGAATAAAATTATTTTCAAAAAAAATTTAGAGAAAATTTTTTATCAAAAAATTCCTTAGGTATAGGATTATTTTGATTACAAGAAAAAAAAAATTGAAAAATTCTTCAATTGTTGAAATTTTTTTAAAAACATACCTTTTTGATTCCCTTTAAAATTTTTTTTGAAAATTTATGAAAAATTCAGAGTTTTTAAATTTTGTTTAGAAAAAAATTCCCTACAAAAATTTCTGACCGGAAAATAAATTTTTTCGTTGAAAATTCTCCCGGAAAATTATCATTGCAAAATTAATTTTTTCCCCAAGAAAAAAATCGAGAGAAAAATTTTTGTCGATACCTACGAACTGTTCATAAAAAAATTCTCGCATAGAAAATGCCTTTGAAAAAATCACAATAAACACTTTGAAATTTAACTCGCCCTTATTTCAAAAGTTTTTTTTAAAACAAAATAATAAGTATGTAATTTCTCTACAATATTTTTGGTAAATTTTGAAAAAAAAAGTAAAAAAAAAGTTTTGAGAAGGATTTTGAAATTTAAAAAAAAATCTTCAAAAAATTTGGCCAAAAAAATCTATTGAAATTCTACATAAAAAATGAAATTTTCTCATTGAAAATCCTACTAGAAAAATACCATGCCTTAGAAAAATTCTCCTGAAATATTTCTTGTATAAATTCTTAAAAAATCCCAAATTACATTTTTTTTAAATTCTCAGTGCTTGGAAAATTTTCTTTTATACAAAATACACATTCATGTTAAACGTTTCTAAAAAATCTGGGGAAAATTATTTTTAAAAAATCTTTAATTTTTTTTCCATAATTTTTTTTGAAAAAATTGAATTTTTCCATTAAAAATTCTTCTATATAGAGAAGTTTCATTCGCTAGAAAAATTTTCTCCTCAAAATTGTTTCAAAAAATTTCAGAATTTTCAATTTTTTCAGATTTTTTCTATTGAAAATTTCCCTTTAAAATCTTTGACGGGAGGGAGCATTCTCAAAAAATCATCTTATTGCTTTACAGAAGAAAACGTGTATTTTGTTCAGTCAAAATTTATCAGTTTGTGAATTCGATTTTCCTTGAATCGTTTTCATAATGGATTTTTTACTCGTAATACCTACTCTAAAATTTTTTATTTAAATTTTTCAGTAGCAAATTCACAAATGTTTGGAAATACTGCAAAAATATGAAATTTTTTTTGGAGGCTTCAAAACGACTGAGAAGTATTTTCAATCGAATTTCAAGCTCAAGTTTTTCTCTAAGCACCTCGACTAAAACACTTATTCTTTTAGAGGTTATTGACCTGTTGCGGGGTTAGTGCAACAGTTTCTGGGTGAAAATTTTGATGAAGTGGTTAGGGAGGGCACTCTTCATTGCAAATGATATGAAAATCAACTTTCCTATAATTTTCTAAAGGTTCGACTAGAAATTGGTCAAAAATAATTGGAATTCTATTCAGTTTTCTTATAGGCCCAATTATTTTTAAACTTAAAAAAAAGGAATTTTCATTGATGCAAAGGAATTGAAGCTGGGGTGAGGCCTGATGGACTGAGGGTATACGAGGGTACTTGACGTGATAAGTTCTATACGACAAGGAAATTTTCTTTGCACTCTTCTTATTACAAATTTCCTGGTCTATCTAAGTAATCGTATTTTCATACCTTTTTTTCTTCTTTTATTTTTATACAAACAAAAGCTCTCAATTTTATTATGAAAAATTCCAAGTATTTGCTCGTATACCTTTTCATTTATTTTCTGACTTAGGTACCTATTTAATATTTATTTACCGTTTAGATACAAGTACTTCATCTCATGTCAGAAATCGAGGACAAACAAAACAAACGGGAAAGTCGTAATGTGAATACAATTTTCATTTCTTATTAATTAAAATAATGTAGGTACACAAAACGATGTAAAAAAAGAACTAGGTATACCTAGAAATTCATTTTAAGTCCTACTTGTGTTTATTTATATGTATTGCTATGCGAGATTTTCCTTCTACACTGTACAGGTATAATTAATTTTTACGAGTATTTCGCAGGCTTCAATGGTATATATGTAGTATTGTGATTCGAGTAAATTAGGTACTTTGTATGTAGTGTAATTTAAAATCCGCCATTTTTTTTTTTGAATTCTTCAATTTTTCATAAATAGGTTAGTAAAATTTATTTTCGTTTGAATTCTTTTTTTTTATTATTATTTTTAAAAAATGATGCTTGTGTACCTACCTAAATATTTTTGCATCACCTCAGAAAATTCAAATTTTTTTGTAATACCTAATGAATTTCTTCTTGCTGACTATTTGAAAATTTGATTAATGATTCGACAATAAAAAAAAATCGTTCCAAAAAATATATTTACCTAATCGTCATTAAATTGAAAAAAAATCAGGGTCAAAATTGCAATAATATTTTTGAAACGATTAGATATACCTAGACCTACCTATACTCAATTTATTATCGATTGCTTGATCGTGATTCACCAACGATTTCCTAGACTTGAGATTTTTCCGGGATTTTTTAAATGATTTTTAAAACCTTATAGAATCATTAGATATACCTATTACCTACCTAGGTAAGTATGTATACCTCGAATCTCAAATTCGTGCCATTTACAGAGATATGACGACCAGGGGTGCATGTGTGAGGGTGCCCAAGCCCAAGCGGAAGAAATTTTTAGAAAAAGTTGGGAAAATTTGAGTTTCAACCCCTCACTGCGTATTGCTTCGTCACGCCACTGCCAACTTCGCCATTATTTTTATACAGGAAACTTCCGAGTATTGAGTAATGTGGAGAAAAATTGCACGTCTATTAAAAAAATGACTGATGCGCATCCGCCATTAAGGAATAGTAATTTCAAGGCTTCGTGATATGTCGATTTTCTTTATATTAATTAGCGAATTTAAAACACTTACGTAAACGTGCCTATATTTACTGGATAAACGTACACGTAAATACTGAATTGCTCGAGACGGTTTATTAAAGTATTTTCTCAATCATGGCCGTATAATGAGCTGGTACTTGACCATTGCTTGGTCGTGTGTTTGTGTATGTTTTTTTTATGAATTTGAAATTTATAAATTTTTCTGAAGTTCTTAAAATTTTACATACCTATTTATTTGGACAAAAAAAATTATTGAGGTTTGAGAGGGAACTGAATTTTATTTAATTATTCAACTTCTTAACTCATACTTTTTCAATTTTTGAAGCAATTTGAGTTCTATAACTTGGATTACTGGAGTTTGCACAGTGGTCATGGAAGATTGAAGCGCAGCGTTTTTTTACGCTTCATTTAAAATTTCGATATTTTTTTCTGCACTAAAAAAATTTTTACACGAAAATTTTCTGTTGGAAAAATTTTTTCTGAAGGAAATTTATGGTGAGAGGATTTTTCCAAGATTTTTTTTAATATAATTTTTTTCTTACTTAATTTTTTTTGTGGGAGAATTTTTTTTCAGTTTTTTTTTTTCAGATTAATTCTTCAAAGAAACTTTATTCTTGAGTAAAATATTTTTTCCTTTTGAAAAAAATGTTGCGCATTGGCGGAAATTTTAGGGTGGTCTTTAATTTGAAATAACCTCCGATTTTTTAGCCTCAACACCAAGTTGTTTCTTTGTATGAGAAAATAATTCCCCATTTTTTGTTTTTCCATTAATTAAATTTCAAATAGCTTTGTGGTCAAACATTTTTCTTTAAAAAATGAAGAAATTGGCTGATTTTCAATTTTTTTTTTTTTTGGTCAATAACCCATCAACGTTGTTCCTTTTGTATGAGAATTGATTCCCAATTTAAAAAAAAAAAAAAAAAAAAGAGTTCATTTTTTAAAAACTTTATTAGAAAATGATTCCTAATTTTTCATTTTTCCCCAAATGAATTTTAGGTGTTGCCTATATCCTCCATTTTTGCCAATCAACAAAAAATTACCAAATTTTGGAACGTTTGCATTTTTTTGGTTCTAATCTATCCAAATTGTTCCTTTTGATTTTGATGAAAAATGATTCCAAATTTTTCATTTGAATTTCGAATGGACTTTAGTGGCTCACCACTTTGTAGAAAAATGAAAAATTGACCGAATTTCCAACTCTTTCTTTTTTTTTGCTTTATCAAAATTGTCTCTTTTTATGAGAATGAATCCACAATTTTTTAGTTTTTCTCACAACATAATTTTAAGTGGTACGTTGAACGTCCCTAATTTTTCAAAAAGGCAAAAATGAAAAAAAATAAATTTGAAATGGCATTTAAATTTATTGCTTTTTATTAGACAATAATTCCCAATTTTTTATTTTTTTCCCTAACTAAACTTTAAATGATGCCATTGTCCTCTCTCGATTTGAAAAAAATTAGAAAAAAAATCATAAATTTTCCAAATGAAAGGGCATGTGGCATCACTAAAAATTCAGTTGAAAAAAAAATACATAAAAAATTGAGAATTATTTCCTAGTAAAAAGCAACAAATTTAAATGCCAGTTCAAAAATTTTAGTTTTTTTTCATTTTTGCCTTTTTTGAAAAATTAGAGACGTTCAAGTTACCACTTAAAATTATGTTGTGAGGAAATCTAAAAATTTTGGATTGCCGCCTTTTTAAATTTTTTTTTTTTAGTAGGTATTTTAAAATAAAAAATTGGGAATTAATTCTCATGAAAACGAACAACTTTGATGCATTATAACCAAAAAATACATAATAGATTTTAAAAATTGATGAATTTTTCATTTCTGAAAAAAGGAGCTGAACTGCTGACCAGGGACCACATTAAAATTTTGTCAAGGGAAAAATGAAAAAATAGGGAATTATTTTCTCATAAGAAGAAGTAACTTGAGGCGAGGGAGGAGACAAAAAAATCAACAGTCCAGAATAAGAACCACCCTTGGGAATAAGTTTTGAAAAAATATGACAAATTTGAAGAATAATTCCCTAAAAAAAATTATTCTCTTGGAGCTTAATTTATTTTTTTCAATTTTTTATTTACCTACCTAATATTATTTTTTATTTTAAATTTTTACAAGGTCAAGGTTATGAATAATTTTTTTTCAAAAAATTCCCTTTTCCCCTCCTTCTAAACAACTGCAGCTATCTGGAAAAAATCCCAGCACACATTCAATAAAAATTCGAATGCAATTTATAAACACTTTTTACCATTTAGCCAACACTCTTTGCCTTTAGTACTCGAACCGTATCCTTAATCTATAAATTGGTATATAAAAATTGGTACCCTCGACTCTGTATATTTTCGAGCAATAAAGTCAATCGACGGAATAATATCTATAAAAACAAAAGAATAAAGGGAGGAGATTCGTCCCCGTGTGCGGAATCTCGTAAAACTTCTCACATCTGCGACGATTCGTTTCCATTTAAATTCATGGCCGTTTAAAAACGTACCGTATAACTTTTTGGTTTGGTGCTGGCGAAACGATAAAAAAAGGAGAAAAAAAGACTGCTCGAGTAGTAAGCGGCGAGTATTTTCTAATATACTAAAACGAGCAGTACGTTTATTGCGGTAAAATCTCGGATATGTATACGAGTTTAAATAAGACACAATAGAAATATTTGGCGTATCGTTTAAGAAATCGTTTTGCGAAGGGGTAAGTACATAAGTACGGGTGAAAGATGATATAAGAGGGTCGACTTGAGCGGCATTTGTTTTAGCGTAGGGTGTTGGCAGGACGAGACGAGTAGACGGGGGTCACGTTTGGTGTCGATGATTTAAAGGGATTTCACACTGGATTGGACATAATGGACATCCCACGGGTACTATATAAGTCATTCAGTGCCTACTAACGCCCTAACCATAACGAAAAAGCCATGATTTATTCAAAATTGGTCTCATATTGCACGCTGTACTAACCGCAAAGACTCTTGTTTGTATTATTTCGCTGGGTCGTCATCGTCTTATTGCGGAGACTAGAGTCGTGTGGCCGTCGACCTGCGGTGAATACGTATTTTTCTCGATTGAAATTATATTCAAATTCGAGCCCAGCTTCCTTCGGGGCCCGGGTATGTACCGTGTAATCGAGTCGCGTCTACACAATTTTATCATTCAAAATGGTTTATCACTTCTGGGCAAAAACGTTTTAATATGATTTTGCTACGTTCGATCGAACGCATACGTATCGTCTGTGTGTTATTAAAATTGGAAAAGAATGAACAGAATGGTAAAACTGGACGAAGAAATACGTATTTAAATAGCTAGGCGATTTGGTCGTTTAAAAAACCAACCTACTCTTTGTGTAGTAAGTAATAATCGTGGCTAGAGCTTTATAAGGGACCCTAGCCAGAGATACGAGTTGGCGTCGAGTAATTGCAGTCCACACGAGTTACTATTCTGGCCTCAATTATCGGTTATCATTTCTCGAGACTGAGTTTTCTAACTCGAGGCAGTGAACAATTTAATATCTTCGGTCACGGTTTTTTTTTCTTCGATTGGTCTCTATAGAGAAAAGCTGGATTGCCGGATAGGTAATAAGTAATAAATAGATAGGTTCAAGCGAACCCCCTAGTTGAGATAGGTGATTCGGCTTCGTCTTCGTGTTCATTTTTCGAAACAAAAACTTCAATTTTTTTATTAAAAATTCTCATTTTTTGAAAAAATTTGAATTTAATAGATGAAGTAGAGAGAGTGGTAACAAACTTGTTGGAATATTTTCAGATTTTCTTTGAAAGCATACATCTTGGAAAATTCCAAAATGCAAAAATAAAATCTCTTTTTAGGTAGTGTTTTTATGGAGAACAAATCTCTTAAGATTTTTTCGAGAAAAATCTTTCAATTTTTTTCGACGAAATATTTACATTTTTTTAGAAGAAAAATATTTTTCAATTAATGTTTGCAGAAAAAATTATGAATTTTCTTGAAAAAAATATCTCATTTTTTTAGAGTCCGGGAAAATTATCAACTTTTTTGAATTAAAAAAAATTCTTGTTTTTTTTGATAAAGAAATGTTTTTATTTTTTGGGAGAAACCCGCTTTTACTTATTTCGCAAAAAAAATTTCTCACTTTTGGGAAACAAATCTGAATTTTTATATCAGTTTTCTTGAGAGGAAAAAAAATGGAAATATATCTTGATACAAAAAACCTACAAGACATCAAAAATATTTTACCAAAAAAAAACTACAAAAAATTAGAAATTTTCACTACAAATTTTTTTTAATAAAGAATGGAAATTTTGTTATTCAAAAAAAGTTGAAATTTCTTTATTAGGCTATTTTAATATTGGAATTAATATTTTAATTACAAAAATAAAAAATTAAAAAATTACAAATTTTTTCCCCTCAAAAATTACATAAGTACAAAAAATTAGTAATTTTTTTACTATGTAAAAAGAGCACAAAAGCCATTGGAAATATTTTACTATCGAACAAAAAAGAAGTACAAAAATTGGAATTTTTTTATTGTTTGAAAATTGGAACTTATTTTACTACAAAAATACAAAAAAAAAAAAAAATAGCAAGAAAAAACTACAAACAAAAAAATATCAACTTTTTTAATGCAAAACGACTAAAAAAAAGTACCTACAATTTTTTTTACCCCAAAAACTGTATTTTTTTGTTATTTTAAAATGATAACATTATTTACTAGGTATATAAAAATTCAAAAAAAAAAACTCAAAATTAGAAATTTTTCACTACAGAAAAACTACAAAAAAAATTTTTTTACTCCACAGATTGAAAATTTCTCTATTAGGTATTTGAAAATTAAAACTTATTTTACAACAAAAATCAGTATAGAAAAAATTGGAAACATTATTTACCTCGTAAAAACTACACACAAGTAATTGGCATTTTTTTTCTTATTGCAAAGAGGCTACAAAAAATTGAAAAATGTGTATAAAAATTATAGGTAAAAAATATACAAAAAGTTGATAATTTTTTTTACCATCAAGTACAAGAAAACTATAGAACAAAAATTGGTAATTTTTTTTACTTCAAAAAATACTACAAAAAATTGTAACGACGAGTTTTCTGGTGTCAGGGTGATCTGAAATTTCTAGTGGTGGGGTTGATTTGTGTTGAGGCGAGAAAATACCACAGAGCAAAAAATGACCGCAGTAATCATTTTTTTGAGGTCAAAATTACTCAAAAATTAAATTCTCGTAAGTTTTCAACAATTTTGAGAGAATCCAAAAGTGGCCAATTTTTTAATGAAGTTTTTCACTATTTTTTTCTCTTTTTAATTTTTTTTTCAAACCTGGATTTTTAAAAAAAATTTCATATCAATTTTGATTCAAGTTCATATTTACAGCTGCACACCCAAAAATCGTGAATATTAAAAAAAAATACAGAAATTTATCAATAAATGACCGATGATTTGAATTTTTCAAATTTTTCATGTACTTACCTAGTTATTTACTTTTATTACTTTTATTCAATTTTCGTTTATTTCTCATCATTAGTAAATTTTTTTTAAATTTTGGTTCTTTACCAATAATTCAACCCTATTTCATTTTTATCTGTTTCTTGCCATTTTTAATTGAATTCAATTTTTTAAATTTTTATGTTCAATTCCTTCTTAAGATATTTGGTTGAATTTTTATTTTTTTAAATTTTAATTAAATTATTTTTTAAATTGTGAGGTTTCCAAGTATTTTGTTTGATTTCTAATTTTTTTGATTCAATTTGAATTTTCGGATGGTTTAAATTTTTTCTGCTTTAAAAGGATTATTATAAATTTTTATTATTTTTATTCGGTGTTCATTCATTTCGAACCCACTTTGATTTCCTATAGGCCTAAAAAAATATTTTTCATTTTTTCTCAGATTTTAATTATTTTTAAAAACAGTCTTACTCATTTCTAATTTACTTTTTAGAATTTACAGTTTTTGTTTTTCTCTTTTTTTTATTTTTTTCATTCATTTAGTTATAACCTAGATACCTAGGTAATTAAATTATTATTTTTTAATGAAAATAGAATTTTTTCCCCGTCTTAAGTGGTACTTTCTACTTTGGGGCATCTCCAATTTTTCGAGAAAATAAAATAACTAAAAAAATGAGCATAATTTATAGACTTAGCAGTTTTGGGATCAGTAGCCTCCAATTTTGAAAAAATACCTAAAATGAAAAAGTACCTATCAATTTTATTTTTCAACATTTTTCACTTTTTTTGGTTCTAATCAATAAAACTTGATCTTTTTCAAATTATTATTTTTTTTATGAAAAGGGACTGGTGGGTACCACTAAGAATCCATGTAGGATAAAAAAAATCGGAAGTTATTTTTTAACTTGGATGATTGATAGGTTAAAGAGGCCAAAAAAAAAACAGAATGTTGAAAAATTTGATAATTTTAATTTTTTTTTTTAAATGAGGGAGCTAGGACTGAGGCATATGCAGGGGGAATCAAGACCAAAAAAAAAATCGAAAGTCTATAAATACCACCTTAATGTATACTCGTACGTATTTACATTTTTTTTTCAGTGACTCATAAGCAGAAGAAGTTTTCGGAAAAATTTGAGTAAAATAGGAAATTTTGGAAAAAGTTGTGTTAAATGGATAATTTTGAGAAAAAGTTTGGAAAATTTGAGAAATTAGGGAAAATTAGTTGGAAAAATTTGAGGTTTAGCCTCCCGCTGCTTATCTTTTCGTGAAGCCTCTGCAGTGACCACTTTTTAAAAACATTTGAAAAAGATTTCTCATTAGTTAGTTTTTTTCGGAGCAATTTTTTTTGAAGGGATATTTCAGAATTTTTGGATTAGATTTTTGAAAATTTGTCAGGAAAATTTTTAAAATATTTCTTTTCAGCAAATTTCATTCCAGAAAATATTTTAGTCAAAAAATAAATTGTACAAATTCGTGCTAATTTGAATGCACTATAGCCGTATTTTGTTGCATAGGAATTGTCATATTCAGTCAATAGAGTCACAAATGAGCCAAATTTTTTTAGGATTTTTTGGCCAAATTCGAAGGCGCCTAAAATTGAAAAAAAAAAACTGTGCGAAGGAGTTACAATTTTTTATAGATAGTTAACTATTCCATAAAAATGTCGAAATTTTTGGTCTAAGAGGAGTGTAAATATATTTTTTTTCACTTGGATCCAGTTAGATGAAAATTCTGAAGAAAAAAAAATTACCACAAATAGATAGTAATAACTAATAAGGTTCAACTCACATGCATCGGAACACGGTTACTTTTTAGTAACTTGGTTACTTTTTTAAAGGCAAGGTTACTTTAGTTACTTTTGGGCTCATTTTGGTTACTATGGTTACTTTTGGACTCATTTTGGTTACTATTTCGTCAAAAATCTGACGAACAGCTGCCATCAAAATTTAAAATTTCTTTAAAAACGTTTTGAAAGTTTTTTTCAGAGATTTTGCTTCCAAAAAATTTGAAATATTTTATTTAAAAATGAATTAAGTAAGGTCAGTTGGGGTAACTGGGCCACCGGGGTATCTGGGCCATTCTCTTCCTAATCCCCTCCAAAATCGTCTTGACGTAAATGGTTGGTTGCATGGTAACACTGACATCGTAAGCCCACCATAACAATTATCATTCGGTTCCTAGCTCCCCTTGAGGAGGTCTCAGTAATTTGAGTAACATGACATGGCCCAGTTACCCCCAACAACTGTGGCCCAGTTACCCCAAAACTCAGATTTGAGTGGGGGTAAGTGAATTACACATCTTGAATCTTCCTTAATAAAAAAAAAATTTGGTGGCCCAGTTACCCCATTTTTCGGGGTAACTGGGCCACCATTCTTTGTGTAGAGTGAGGTGTTCCTCAGCTCAGGTATGTGCTTCACCCTCAAAATCAAAAAAGTGAGCGTACCTCTATGACACCCCTCTACACGTCCCATTTGAAGATTTAAGGTTATTCTTCACTAGTGAGGCATTTTTGAATAAAGATTTTTTAGAGTTGTAAAAACGTGGCCCAGTTACCCCAACTGACCTTAATTGAACAATTTATTGAATCTTCTTTTAAAATTGAGATTTTTTCTGCTCGAACTTCAGGAATAGGTATTTATTTTGTACTTATGTATTGAAATTCAAGGTAGAAAAATGTTTGCTCCTAAAAAAATTGAAAGTTCTTTTATAGGCATTTTTCAAGTCAGTATGAAAAATTGTGATTTTTTTTCTTGAAGAATTAAGATTTATTCTTGTCTAAAAATGAGCCACATTTCTTGAAAAAAAAAAATGTAAGTAGATAAGCCGTATTTTTTTGAAAAAATTGAGAAATTCTTTTCTCGACAAATAAACGATTTTTTCTCAAAATTTCTTTTCAAAAAAAGTAGAGGCCGTCGAAGAATAAAACCGATTTCTCCTCATTGAAAACTTTTTTTTTAAATGAGAATACCTAGTAATTTTTTCAATTAAAAAAAAATGTATTCGAAGTATTTGAAAATTATGTTTGAAAAATAGAGAACTCCTCAAAAATGAAACATAAAATCGTTTCAACTCGTGAACTTAAAATGCTTCAAAAAATTGATATTTCTCAAATGAGCAAAACTTTCCTTTTAAAAATTTTGAAAAGTTGTGAATTTCACATATTGAAAAATTGTTTTTTTGTGGAGAATGAAGACTTTTCAAAAATTAAATTTTTTTTGTATCTACTCAATACTCATTTTGCAATAAGCCAATCAAAAAATTGATTTTTTTAGACTTTAAATTCTTAGGCATTACAATTTTTATAAATAGGAAATTTTTTATTTGAATAAACATGAATTTTAGGAACGGCTATTTTTTTTAAATTAAATATAAATTGTTTAAAAATCAAAAAATTGAGAATTTTAAGTTTAATTTTTTGAAATCCAGAACTTTTTAGAAATTACAAATTGTTAATAAATTTAAATTTATAGAAATTAAAAATTGTTTGAAAAATAAAAAAAATCGAAAAAAAAAATTAAAAAATTAAAAAAGGACAGTATTTTTTGTAATTTAAAATTTTTCTAAAATTCACGTTTTTTGAAATCAACAATTATTTGAAAACTGAAAACTATTTCAAAACAAATAAGAGTTCAAAAACTTAAAAAAGTTGATATCAAGTATTTTCAAGAAAAAAAAAAATTTATTTAGCGAAAATATGAGAAAAACGGTTCTGAGGGGTCATTATATTCAAGTGGAAATGGAAAATTTTTGGTTACTTTTTTCCATAATTTTGGTTACTTTTTTTGAAATTTCAGGTTACTAAAGTTACTTTTATTTTTTCAAATTTCGCTCCGATGCATGAACTCACATTTCTTACCTAATTTAAAAAATATATCAGTTTGAAATTTTCTAGTCAGTTTTTTGGCTGAAATGCATTGCAAAAAAAATCTGAAAATTTTTTCACAAAATTATCATCACTGCCTCTAAAATTCTAAATGAAGAAGTGAAATCTTCGTATTTATGCTTGAGGATAAAGTAGAAGGTGGAAAAACTGCCCAAAACTTTGTTTTCAGGGTACTTGGTAATATTTGATTTTTAGTTTGGGAAAGTGGGACATTTTTTCGAGGCACGCGTTCCACCGTAGGACGCGGACGCGAGGCAGGTCTCCGCATGCGACAAAACAGTTAACTGTCAACGTAAGTTTGCGCCTGTAAAAACCACACCTACTTATCAAATCAGCACGAGATCGTAGATTTTGTTCAACGTCGAGAAAAGCCTTTGAAAATTATCGACGCTTTGGAAATTACAAGCCACTCCCACATGTCTATAATGATCACCTCGCGTACAACTGGCCTTTGGTGTTTTTCAAAACCCCCTCCGACGTTAAGTATACCGACTCCGCGGATACGTTTTGGAAAAAATTCACAGTCCGGCCCCCGGAAACGGGTACACAAAAAAAGGGTTTCGACAGCCGGAAGTTGGTCTCGAACACCAAAGGCTTACTTTTTACTATTGCCCTAGAAGAACCGATTGCAAACGTTTTTACTCTGATACGAGTAAAGTAAAGGTGCTTATGGTATTTTTTTTCTTCTTTATTTTTTTTAATCCGAGCTGAACTTGGTACTTGGTTTTAAATTACTGTTAGTTTCAAATTACTATCTATTGATACCGAGTAATGTGACAGGTTAGGGTTGGCCGAGCATTGTGCGACGAATTTAATAAGTTGTTTTTTACGGTTACCTCCTACTTCCTTTACAATTGCAGTGCAATGATACGAGCTCGTAGTCGCGACCGAGTACATTCTAAACCAATGGTGAATTTCACCGCAGCTCGACGATGAAGTTTAATTAACCGACGAATAAGGCGAAATCATTTCCATAAAATATCCATGAAAAGTAACAAGAGCGTCGTGTTTCCTTCATCATCAAATCGACGCACAGATAAATATAAAAAACAAACAAAAATACAAGTACTACCATGTAAATGTACGCAGACTTCCCAAACAAAGAAGAAACTTATTAAATAGGAAAAATTCGCCGAGGAACGAGCGAGTATCTTTTTGACCACCTCGCGTTCTCGAATTAATTCATCGTTGCCGGATACAACCGCCATTAACTATTTCAGATATTCATCGCACCATCTTCTCTTCAGTGTGATGTTTTCGACGTTCTCGCAGCTCCGGAGGAGCGAGCGATGGAGGTTCTCTCTCGCTCGCTCTTGGTTCTTTTTTCCGGAATCTGCATCGACTCGACGGTTTAGGAGTAAATTGTTGGGGTAATTATTCGTCGACATGACCGCCACGTATAGACCAATTATAGACCTCGGTCAGTTTGGGTAATTAATTACATTGACCGTGACTTTTATAGTATATGGCTGCAGAGTCTATCTGTATGGGTTCGACTTTTATGTAATGTTAATTAGGAGTGATGACTGCGTGCCTCGATTAATTTACAAAATGGTGAGTGGGTTACGAAAAATTTTCCAAGTGAGGTAAAATATAGTACCTACCAGTGAAAGAGTGAGATTTGGAAAATTCGAGGTATTTTTTATAGCTTTTTAAATTCGAATTCAAAAAAAGATTTAAGGACCGTTCACAATGGAGCTTTACTTTTTGCTTTTGCTTAAACTTTTACCAGTACATAAGCAAACGTATAAAAATACACAAATTTCTGGCTACCAGATTGGTGCAGACAGTAGTGAGTGTTAAGCAAAAAGCAAAAGCAAAAAGTAAAGCTCCATTGTGAACGGTCCTTCAGTGGGTTAGAATTCGAATCATAATTCACAACTACCTATGTTTGCACTCGAGTAGCCTAAATTTCTTTTGTGAATAAAATTCAAAAAAATTGTTTTTGATTGAAATTTAAAAGAAAAATATTTTCAACAAAATAAAAAAAATAGTTCGCACAAAAAAATGAATTTGCATTCGAACAAAATTCCAATATAAGTTAGATGATTTAAAAAAAGATTTAGAAAAAAATTAAATTATTCAAGAAAATAAAAAAGTGTACAAATTTGTATTGGAACGTAATTTGGATCACATTGATTTCTAACAAAATTTTAAAATAAATATTCAACGAAATAAAAAAAATAAAAAAAAAATTTTCTTTACAAAATTTGAACATAATTATTTTATACGAAATACAAAAATTGATTAGGTAGGTATACTTATTTTATTTTATTTTTTTTGAAAAATTCAATTTTGAACAAAATTCAAACAAAAAACGCAATATTTGTTTTTCGACAAAATTGAAAAAATGAAACATGATTGTGTAAGTACGTATGTAGGTATTTGAAAAATTTGTACCTGTCTATTGCATTTTTTTTTTAAATCACCTAAATGGTTTATTTTTTTACATTTTTTTTAAACGTGATTTTTTAAGAAAATTTTTTTAAAATAAAAATTATAATTTTTCGATTTTTTTTCGAGACTTTTTTTTTGAAGATTATTTGTGACAGAAGTACGTTAATTAGGTATTTGAAAAAATGTTCAGGGGTTTGTTTTCCAAAATATTTTCATTTTTAAATTTTTTCTGAGAATTTTTTAGAGGCAATTTTTCCATTTTTTTTTTTTTTTTGAAAAATTTTAGGTATATACCTACTGAAAGTGAATTTTTCTTTTCATACCCAATTACCCATCCTAAAAAATGTTGGGCATGAGAAAAAGAGTTTCAAAAATATACCTTAATGTACTGATCAGCATAAAAATAAAAAAAATACTTACTTGAATAAAAATAGACCCAAAAAATCTATGAGAATTTTTTAGAGGCAATTTTTCCATTTTTTTTTTTTTTTTTGGAAAAATTTTAGGTACTTACCTACTGAAAGTGAATTTTTCTTTTCATACCCAATTACCCATCCTAAAAAATGTTGGGTATGAGAAAAAGAGTTTCAAAAATATACCTAAATGTACTGATCAGCATAAAAATAAAAAAAATACTTACTTGAATAAAAATAGACCCAAAAAATCTACGAAAAATATTCCCAGAAAATTCTCTTGGAAGAAAATTAAAAATTCAATTCAATTCAATAAGTCATTTATTTGGATCAGTTTGACAAAACTTTTTCACATAAAGGTAACAGGTTTGGGTAGTTTAACAATTATTAAAGATAAAAATAATGGAACAGGGATTTTAAACCTGAATATCTTGAAAAAGTCTGGGTCGAAGACGACGGTTTGTAGTTGGGTTTATTATATACTTCAGGTTAGTGTTACGCTCTAGCTTGAGATGATTTTTCTTACATAAATTGAGTGAATGCATCTTCAACGAATCAATGCCAATATCTCTTCGAATCTGCGTATTCCTCACGAACCAAGGGCTTCGAGATATTACTCGTAACGTCTTATTCTGGAAAGTTTCTAGCTTATGGAAATTTGAATCGTAGGCACCAATCCAAATTGGTACACCATAGATGATGATTGGACGTATGAGAGATGTGTAGAGTAGCTTTCCAATTTTAACCCGTAATCGAGATTTTTTATTTAAAAGTGGGTAGAGTTGTCGAAGTCGATTATTCGCAGTTTTTAGCTGATCCTTTTGAAAAAATCAAATAAAAAAAAACTATTTTCGGCATTTAAATATTTTTTACCTCGTCAGAAAATAGATGCATTTTAATACTTTTTCAATCTTTTTCCTTCCAATTTCCGCCTTTATTTTTCTTTTTCAGATTTTTAAAAAACTTTCCTCATTCTCTTCTTTCTTCTTTTTTATCTCTAATTCTCTCTACTTTTCTGTTTTTCTTCTGCCCTTGTCTTTAGAGGAGAGAGTGGATTGAGTAGCTCTTTTTTTAAATATCATTTTGTGCTTTTTTTCCTGTTTCAAAATCATAAAATTCATTTATCGCAAAAAATTTCCCCCTAGTAATAAAAATTCCAACAAAAAATCTCAGCTAAAAAATGTAAAAAAAAATCTAGCAAAGGAAAATTTCTCGAAAAAGTTACTTACTTTGAAAAAAAATCTTGATGGCAAAAAAATTATCTTTAAAAATGATATTCTTTGAAAAAAATATCTTCTGACTTCTCATAATTATTTTCATAAAAAATTTCTCGAAAAATTATATTTTTCTTGTTAAAAATTTCTTTGAAAAAATTCGTTCCAACAGAAATCCCAAAAAGAAAATAATTCTCTTGAAAGAAAAAAAAACAAGCGTTTTCTTGGTACCTAATACAAATTCTCGATAAAAGTCTTGAAAAAAAAAACCGTTTGCTGTAAATGGACACTTTTCAGCGAAAAAATGACCTCCATTCAGGTCATAGATTAAGTTTCCTCAAGAGAGGAAATGAGGGGGGGGGGTAGCCGCAGCATTTTCACACATTTTTTTCCCAATCATTTATTTACCTACTACCAAAATGTTTTGACATTTATTTCTACAAAAAGATTGAAAGATGAAATTTTTCCCCAGAAAAAATAGACATTATGCTTTGATAGAAAACCCCGAAATTTTTTTCTGGGTAAAAATTAAAACATTTTTAAGTAAGTATATTTTATTTCAAAAAAATGAAAAAACCTTTACTAAGGAAGTTGAAAAACTTATCATTTAAAAAAAAATGAGAAATTTTTCTAGTCTCTAAAAATCAAATCTTTTTTTTTCAAAAGAAATTGTAAAAAAAATGTAGGTACCCTAAAAGTATCAAGAATTTTTTCTTACGCTTGCCATAAAAAAATAAGATGTAAGTACCTATAGGTATTTATATTTTTTCCCAAGGAAATTTGGATCAGCTTCCTCCAATGATTTCAGAAATATTTTGATTCCAAAAAAATGAAAATTTTCACTCCAAATATTCCTATAGATATTTTCCTCTGAAAAAATTAATAATTTTTTTTCAAAAAAAAGTTGGAGAAGTATTGAGTAATTGTCATTGTTTCTCAAAAAAATGATGTATCCTCCCCCCCCCCCCAATTGAAAGATTTCCATTTCAAGAATTTCTCAAAAAAACAAAAAAAAAACACGAAAGATTTTTAGAAAATACCAAATTTTTAGGTAGGTACTTTTCCGTTTTACAAAAAAAAAATCAAGGAATTTCGACTAGTAAGTGTATAAATATACCTATGCCGATTTAAAAAATTTAAATTCCAAGAAAATTCGAAAAAATTTTCTCCCAAAAATTGAGTTATTTTTCTCCAAAAAATAGCTAAAAAATATGTTTACTCCAAAAATATTTAGGTAATTTTTTTCTCATGAAAAAAATTCAAATTTTTTGTCTAAAACTTTTTTGTTTTTTTTTTCGTCAAAAAAACTTGAGGATTTTTTCTTCAAAATAATTGAAAGATTCTTCAAAAAAAAAAATCTCAAAAGAGGTATTCTTTTTTCAGAAAAAACTTTCATTTTTTTCTACATAAAAATTAAAATATTTTTGCCCCAAATAAAAAAGAAGTTTTTACCGAATTTATTCCAAAATTGGAATTTTTTATTCCAAAAAATTATGATTATTTTTCAAAATAAAATATTGTCCCTTCCCACAAAAATTAGCTGTCCAAAAAAACTGGGTGCTCGAGTTTTAAAAGTGCGGTGAGAGGCTTCCAAAACATATTTTAGTGAGTCAAATTTCAGCTCAATTGAAGTGCCAAGGTTCCCTTGTTAGTTGATTAAAAATAACGTACCTACCTAATTTTTTTGGGGGTGGAAAATTTTGATTTTTTTTCTGAGCTATCTATTTTATTTTTGATATAGGTATTATTTTGCTCTTGTTACTAATTTTTTTAAATTCAAGTTTTCATTCCCGTGCTTTATCAAATCAATATATTTTTTTAAAAGAATAATTTGTAATTAGGTACATACGTAATATCACCCCTTTCTCGTTGATGTTAATTTTTATCAAAATGCTCCAGTTTCAAGAATAACGATCAATTTGGTTCAAAAAATCGCAAATAAAAAGAAGGAAACTTTATGATCTTGTTTGAAACGCCCAAAGTAACTTAAATAAAGGGATGAATTTCTAAAAAAAAAAAAAAAAAAAAAAAAAAAAAAAAACTTGAGGAGGATTTAAACCTGACAATATGAGTAGAAATTAATAAATAATTCGACACTAAAAATTATTTCTTTATTTTCTGTTTTCAGGTAGGTAAGTGTACGTCGTTCATTCTCATATGCAGTATTCGTGACACTTGACGTAGGACAAATTCGACAAAAATGAACTCGTGAAAATGAAGATGCATCAAATCTATAACAAAATCTCGATAAAAGGTTTGAACTCATACAAGTCTATACCTTTGGGTAAAAAAGATATCAAAATTCAAACACAGTCTCGACAATGCGGAAACACATTCTAACCATCTTCATACTAGACGCGACATGGACAGGTACAAGCGACCTTATTCACCACCGAGAATAAAAGCAGTCTTGGCAAAAACCACAAATTGTAGGTAAAATTTACATTAAAGCAGTTCGTCGGTTGGCGACAATAAGGTCTTCCTTCGATACATTATTGTATTTGTAACAAGCTGTAGATGAAATTGTCCGCCACAACATTGATTATGTAACATCTTAGTCTCCGCCACATGGTAATCGTATTGTCGACACTATAAAAGCTTGGGTGACATAAATGGTTCAAAAATGCTAAAGGCCGGAAGTTGATTTGTCAAAATACAATGGACGCTCGAACATACGTGTGTGATCGCTTTTTACCTACTGGAATAAAATAAAATCGCAGAAAAGCACCGCGAACGAGAACATTGTTAGCTTTGGGTCGCCGCCTACATTGTTACATGGCCTTTTTACGTACCAAAAACCCCACAGCCTAAGGGGCGGAAGTACGCTAAAAGGCACGTGGTGTATTTTTTTCAAAACATATGCCGCCTTAAATCGTATCACCCTCTCATGGTCGTCCCCATATTTTCCATGCTTTTTTAAAAAAGTTTTATTAAGGAAGGAATTTTTATTAAATTAATTATTGTTTAAATATACATCGTATATATATTTAGTAGCTGACCACCCCCTTTTTTTCTTTGGCCTGCTTTCACTTTCCCTCTGTTGTGCTGGCGTTTCTTTCGTTTGTTGTTGTGATGTTTAGACGGGCACACAGGTAGACCCCCTATCGACGACGATATTTTAATTTCCATTCATTTATTTCTTATTGGCTGCACTATCAGCCATAATGAATACGTTACTAACGTTCATAAGTACCACCTCTGTGTTTACGTTTACACGCGATCATTTCATATAGTACCAGATTTTATATATACATATTACAAGGCAAGGCGTACCTAGGTATTTTTTTCCCCTACTTCTTTAGCTCGCCTCTATATACCTACATCTAATACTTATATATATCGTCAGCCAACTTCACGATAATAATTATCGTAATGCAATTTTTTCATGAATTTTTTAAAACGTACCTAGACCCGCTCATTTACTCACCTTTTATTATTCCGTTTTGTAAAATACCTAATTTAACTCTTTTAATGATACCGAACGAAAACGAAATTTAAAATGGTAATGTAATGGATGTATTATTATCGTACACGGTCAGCTATAAAATACGATATGTAGGTATTTCAACTCGTTCCTATTTAAACTTTATCGGTTTAAGGAGAGATTTTCATATTTTTGCTGTAATCGCGAGCCACACACAGAATTTACCTACGTACCTTGTGGGGATATTTTTTTCCACATTTTTTTTATTTTTTTATTAGAAGGGTAGATCTGCGTATATTATTTTGAAACGGTTTAATGGTTATGTGTATTGTTTTTTTTTCCATTTGGTAAATGGCAATGCAAGGTAAATATATGGTATTTAAAATGTAAATTTTTTTTATTAGAAAATTGTTCTTTTATACGATGAATAATATAGCATTGATTTGATAAGGTTTTTTCTTCTTCTCGGTATGCAGATATTTTAATTATACAGCCTGTGTTCAGAGCCGGTGCGAGAGGGGGGGTTGGGGGGGGGGTGGAACACCTCTCCAGTGATTTTCCATTCGGCAAATTTTCGAAAAATTTTCGACAAATTCGGCAAACTTTCGACAAATTAAATTAGGTATGTTTACAAAATTTGGTAAAGTTTTGAATTTCAAATATGTAAATTTTTTAGAAATTCTAAATCACAAATTCGGCAAATTTTTGAGAAATTCCGAATCATAAATTCGATAAATTTTAGAGAAATTCCGAATCACAAATTCGGTAAATTTCTGAAAAAAAATTTCGCCCTCGCTTCGCTCCGGCAATGTACTTCTACTAACGACATCTTTCTCTCAGAATCAGAATAGGAATCAAAAATCAGCGCATTTGAATTGTTATAACTTATAACGTAAAAAAATGAACATGATCTTTTTGAAAATATTAAAAATTATGCTTAAAGTGCATTATTTTTAATTAAAAATTCCAATTTTTTCAAAATTTTCGCCCTCGCTTCGCTCAGGCAACGTATCACTTTTTCATCTTTTAAAAAACCAGAAATTATTGTACGTTTTCAAAATTTCTGCAAAAAAAGCCCATCTTTTCTTTTAGAAGTGCAATTTTTTCAAAAATTTTCCCCGAGCGAATATAATTATTTATTAAAATAAAATTTTTAAATTAAAATTTAATTTAAATGAATATATAATAATAATATATATTAATAAATTTAACTGATTCAAATCCTAATGCTACCATAAGTTCTTGAAATTTTTTCTATGAGGATAGTGAGAAGTTCTTCTTTCGAAAACTCACTTTTTTCAAAAAATTCAGCGCAGGGGTCTACTTCCCACTGTTGTACCTATTAATTATCATTCGGCATTTTCGATCTACACCCCCAAAAAAAATTGCTCAAACCATCTCTGCCTGTGTTAGAATAGCCAATGGTGCACGGAGAGAAAAGTTCTGTAAAAACTACATAGATTATTCTGTGTAAAACGTTAGCAAGATTGGAAATCGAGCAGAAATTACAAGGATTTTGTAATTAAAATATGATACTACAGATTTGCAACTTCTAACTCGAAAGTATAGCATTTTTTACCAGACTGTTTAGTAATTATAGGTAATTTGTCACATGATAAAATGCTATCGAATTGAACGACAAAATGTTCTTTATTATTCCACCAATATTTACCAGACTATGTCTAGTAATTATTGGTGGAATAATGAAGAACATTTCGTCATTCAATTCGATAGCATTTTATCATGTAATTAATTACCTATAAACTACTAAACAGTCGGGTAAAAATTGCCAACTGCTGCATTAAATTTTATTTCAAAATTCTTGTGACAAATACAGCATTTGCAAGAACTCAAATTCGTCAACTACTGTTATGTAAAACCCGCCAAGTCTATCCAACCTGGTTTTTGGAAATGTATCGTAAGGGATGAAACGTTATTTTTCAGATTTCAGATGTTTTCGATGTCTTTTACAAAAAAAAGAACAACATCTAAAATCCGAAAAATGGCTTTTCACCCCTAGACACATTTCCAAAAACCAGGTTAGATGGACTTGGTGGGTTTTACCTGACAGGTGACGAATTTGTGTGCTTGCAAATGCTGTATTTGTCACAAGAATTTTGAAATAAAATATAATGCAGCTTTTTTCATTTCGAACTCTTCACATTTTCTGAATCTATGAAATTTGTACATTCAGTAAAATGCAACTTCTATCACCCTTTCTTACCCAACAAATATACACAAGCTGGCAACACCTCTGGTCTCAACAAACACCCAATAAACTCTTTCAACATAAAAAAAAAATCATAATACTTTTGGAAAAATCTCTTACACCTAAATAGACAAGATAAAATTACGAGTAGTATAACAACACTGAGAATTGGTCACACAAAAATCACCCACAGCTACCTCTCTATCAAAAAACTTCAAAACCTCCTTTGCACTATCTATCTGAAACCCATTCCAACGGATGTGATTATCTTGTAATTATAAACGCACACACACACCAAAAAAAAACTTGGGCATACAAAAACTAACTGCATTGATAAGGTTGTTCAAAATCTAAATTTTTATTTTTAACACAAACAGATTTATTATTTCAAACTTGAAATAGTCAAACTAAAAACAAACAAATCGACGAGAAAGCCAATTCAGGAAAATCATAATCAGTATCATACTTGTAGAAAATTTCAAAAAGGGATTAAAATTTTGCAATAAAAAAGTAGTCAAATCTTCATTTAAAACACTGGATACATATTTCCAAATTCGATTCCAAAATTTATATACATATTTTTAAATTTTATAAAAGTTTACTAAAAACACAAATTTTTGAAAATTTTCACAAAATCATTTTTGAAAATTTTGCTCAAACCGAATTTATCAAAACCTAATCAAAATAATGTGGTTACAATATTGAAGAGAACATCAGATGAAAAAAAGGACATATTTCAACATATTTGAAAGTCTGGAAAACATTTCGATCATGTATGATACAATGATGATTAATACCTTTGGCTGTCTCATTTAGTGTAATAAATTCAATTACGCGATTACGAACTTAATATTCACACAGTACAATGGAAAACAAAACAGTCGAGAAAACCAATATTTAACCAAACATTTAACGTACTAAAATATTCAAATTTTAAAGAGACATTAAAATTTCACCATAAGAAAAATTCTCAAATAGTGCCTTCTTTCTAAACACTATCTGTCATACAAACAGATAACTTTTATATGACTGTTATCAAAACGTGTTGTACAGTCTGGTGATTTCTATTAGATTTCACCCCTAATTTTTTCTACACCGAAGATGCACAAAAGTTATCTGTCCTACAAACAGATAACTTTTATATGACTGTTATTAAAATGTGTTGTACTTTCTACACCGAAGATGCACAAAATTATCACTTCTCATTTGTGGAATATTTACTGAACAGTCTTGTAATTTATCACACAGCTTACAAGTAATTTCTCCATAACTGTATTAGTAAAAGGAGTTTACCAAAATATGATAAATTTTATTAGTGGGTAGCCTGTCATTTTTTGTAGTGGAAAAATATGGAATTTTTGTACAAAATTTAATAGAAGTTGCTGTTTATTTCATTAGAAATTGTAAGAATTTTATTTACAGCGACTATCTGGTGTATTATACCCGTAATTTTGGTAATTTCTACTGAATTTCCAGTTGAATGTACCGTACACTTGAGAAATATTGCTAAACTGTACTGGAAATTTTACAGGGCATTTTTCTCCTTGCGGGTTTGAAGTTGGCAAAAAATTTTAGGTAGCGGCAAGAGAGGTCTAACTTTGGAATTGAAGGAGCTACAGGTGAAAGCATTTTTTTTCCAGGGATAAAATCCATATTTAAAATCATTATTTTCTCTTCTAATAATCTTCGTACAATTTTTTTCTGTCCAATTGGAAACTTGGAGTTTTTTGAGGTGCTCCTTCAAAATAGAGGTAGGCACTATAGGCAATTCGTTTTTGGTTCGAGTTTATGAATGATGTAACTATGGTTTTTGCAGCCTGCAGGAAGTTTAATAGGTGAAGATAATTCAAGATATTAGCGTATTATAAAAAACATTTTGAAAATTAGTGAAAATTTATATATTTTTTAAATTCCACCAGAGGAGGATTTTGAATTTTTTTTATTGATTAAATGCAATTTTGGAAAAACTCATTTTTTGAAAATTACTGAAAATATATATATATTTTTTTAATTTCACCAGAGGAGGATTTTGCATGGGATCTTGGGGTAGCTTTTCTCGTTGAATAAATGTGACCCGGCATGACAAAAGGGACCTAATAGGTATTTTACAAATTTTTCAAGAAAGCAAAAATAAACTTTGAGAATGAATATCTTTGGAACAAATGGTCCGATTTTTTTAGATTTTGGGGAAATAGTTACTGGATATATTAAATGAAATATTTTCCAATATTTTTTTTTAAATTTTGTGCGAAAATTTTTTTTAATGGGTAAGGGAAATTTGACCAAACTCAGTGTTGCTAAAAAGGGGGAAAAATTGTGTGATAAGAAAATTTTTGAATCTTACTGATAACAAATATCATATCGGTCTTTGGCTAAATTATGAGCATTTTGCGTCATAAGTGGTATGGGGAGGTTTCAAATTAAAATAAAGAACATATCAAAAAATTAGCGAAATCGAAGACCGTCGATTTTTTTCGCTCCACCCTAATATATATAAGTAAGTATATTTTTTAATTCCACCAGAGGAGGATTTTGCATGGGATCTTGGTGTAGCTTTTTTCGTTGAATATTAAATGCAATTTTGCAAAAACTCTCATTTTTTGAAATTTACAATAAATATTTTTTTTAAATTCCACAAGGGCAGGATTTTGCATTGGATTGTTTCGGAGCTTTTTTCATTGATTAAATGCAATTTTGCAAAAACGAACATTTTTTTAAATTTACTAAAATTATATTTTTTTAAATTTCATCAGAGGAGGATTTTGCATGGGATCTTGGGGTAGCTTTTTTTGTTGAATAAATTCAATTTTGGAAAAACTTTCACTTTTTGAAATCTACTGAAAATACAATTTTTTACAAATTCAGTAAGAGGAGGATTTTGCGTTGGATCAAATGGTAGCCTTTGTCATTGATTGAATGCAAATTGTCATTTTTTCAAAATTACTGAAAATAATTTTTTTTAAATTATTCCGCCAGAGGAGGATTTTATTTTTTTTTAAAAGTGAAATAATCATTTCAATAAAAAGTTGAATTTTATGAATTTTAAAATCCAAAAATTTGAAATGATAAAGAAAATAGTAAAACACCTAAATTAAATTAAACTTACCAAAAAATATAAACTTTTTCGAGGTTTTCGTGAAATTTTTATTTTTTATTTTAGAAATTATCTACGAAATTTTGAGAATTCCAAAATTCAGAAAAATTGGAAAAAAATATTTACTGCAAAAATTTTCGACCATCATACTTTAAAATTTAAAAAAGGTTGAATTTTAAGAATATCAAATTTCAAAAAATTGGAAAAAATTTAAAATTCACCCTGGAAAAATTTTTAAAATCAATTTTCCAAAATTTTGAAAATGATTCAGAAGAAAGCTGAATCAAAACTGATTTTAAAATAGAAGTTTTGGGGTATATTTTTCTTTGAAAATTATTGAACATTTCTTTCTATAAAAAAAAGACAAAACAATAAAATTCAGAAGTTGTTTTTTTGAATAGGGAAAAAAAGTTGCCTTAATTGAAATATTTATTAAAAAATGTTTGACAATGATTTTTAAGCAATTTTTTTAATAATAATACGAGTACTTATCAAAAAATTTTAAAAAATTGTGGATTCCAAAAAAAAAATATTAATTCAAGAAATTAAAAAAAATCAAACAAATTAAAAATAGAAAATATATGTGAGTGTGGATGGGAAAAGGGACCTAAGCAGGAAAAAATCGATTTTGGTGTTTTGACTGTTTTTGGTCAGTTTCGACCTGTACTTTCATTTAAAAATGGTTTCATAGACCTAGGAACAATATTCAGCCTCCCAGGGGGGCAAGGTTTACCCAAAATCAATAAAAGTAATTTTTTCTATCATTTTTTTGTTAAAAATGGTTGAGATTGTCATGAAACACAATAAAAAAGTTGTCAATTAGTATGGTATTCGTAATCAGCATGGTTGAAAATATTTTTTGGATTTTTTTTTTTAGTTTCGGCAACCCTGATTTTGCTCAAAATCACCCCTTTTGTGAAATAGGCCATAAACATGAGGGGTCAAAATTATGAGGGAATTAATAATCCATTAGGACCCCTCAATTATTGTGCAAAGTTTCAAAGTTATCAGTTATTGCATTACGGAGATACAGACTTGCAAAGTTTAAAACATTCATTATCAAAAAAAAAAACGTTTTTCCTGCTTAGGTCCCTTTTCCCATCCACACTCACATAATTATATCAACTCAGTTTTTGACAATTAATGTTTCAAATTTTTTAAAATTGTTGATTCAAAAATTTTTTACCTAATTTTAGTAGTTTGAAAATTCTAGAAAAAATAGAATTAATCAAAATATAAAAATAGAACAAAAATTACCTGAAAATAAATACCTATATTTAAAAAAAAAAAAAATGTCAACAATCGATTTTTTATAAATTAAAAAAAAATTTGGTAGGTAATTTAAAAAAGTTGAATTTTAGGAATTTTAAAATCTAATTTTTTACAACCTTTTTCCCCCTGAAAAAATTGTAGGATATTAAAAATTTAGGCAAAATTTGTGAGCTTTTTTGAGTTTTTCTCTAAAAATACTCGCAGATTTCTTTCTGAGAAAAAAACTCAGTTTCCGTTGAATAGGTACCTATTCAAATTTTTTCTAAAAAAAAAATTAGATACAACGTAATAAATTCATTATTTTTTTTGTGACGTAAGTAATAAGTATGGAGGAATTTTTTATCCCAAAAAGTGAGAAATTTCCTTATCTCGAAAAACTTGGAAGTTTGAGAAAAATAAAATCCTGAAAATGTGTGATTTTTTAAATATATTTTTTCATTAAAAAAATTGAGAAATCATGTACCGATGACCCCAGAAAAATTCAAATATTTTTTACTCCAACAAAATTAATACTCCCCCCCCCCCCCACACACACAATAATAAGGAAAAACAGTTTTTTTATACGGAAAAACTAACATTTTCTTCTCTTTAAATAAACTAGACATTTTTTACTCAAAAAAAGTACTCCAAAATTTGTTTTCCTAAAAAATAAAGAAATTGTTGTTCTAAAAAATAATAAATTAATAACATGTCAAAAAAAATGGAAAAACTTCAAGAGACAATTTTTTCCCCAAAAATTAATTCAATTTGTTCCAAGAAATGAAAAAATTGAAAAAAAAACTTTTTATCCATTTTTTTCAAATTAGTTGTAGGTAATAATTTTTTCTCCGACAAAATCCCAATTTGAATTTTCTTATTCGAAAAAAATGAAAAATTTTTTCCTCTAAAAAATTTAGTGATATTTTTTTCTCCCAAAAATTAATTATTGTTTTAAAAAAATAGAGCATCGAAAAAAATGAAAAATATTCGCTAAAAGAATTAAGGATATTTTTTCGTTCAAAAATAAAAATTCTTGTTCCAAAAAAATTTAATGCTTACTTTAAGAAATCGTTTTTTCCCCAAAAATAAAAATAAAAAATACTCGAGCTTTTTTTAAAAAAATTTTCTTATTTCAAAAAAATAGAGAAATTATTTCACAATCACCACAAATAAATTGAAATAATTTTTACTCCAACAAAATTACGAAATTCTTTCTTCATTTTTATCCGAAAGAATGAGGATTTTTTTTTAGTATCGAAAAAGAGAATCGTTCTACACTAAAAATTGAGAATTTTTATAGCATTTTTTTTACTCCGAAAAATTAAAGATTTTCCTTTTCAAAAAAAAAATATTTTATGCAACTTGTTCAAAAAAAAATTGAAACCCGTTCTCTTCTCAGAAAATGTAGAAATTTTTTCTCAAAAATACGAAAAATCTATTTTGTCTATTTATTATTAGGTAGTTAAAATTGTACATAATATTTAAAAAAGTTTGAGTATTTCTTCTACTCTAACTCGAATTTTTCAACTACGAGAGAATTTTTTCACAACAAAAAATTGAGTGATCTATCTCTTCAAAAAATAAGATTTTGCTCATGACAAATATGAAAATTTTCAACAATCTTTAGTTTTATTTACTCGAATATAGGTAATATAAACTTGAAAAAATGGAATTTTTCAAATTCAAAAAAATAAATTTAGATTTTTTTTACCACAAAAATGTTTCTTTTTTTTTCTTTTAATACAAAATAATTGAAACCTAATCTCAATTTCTCAATACTCCTTATACACACAAAAAACTAGTCCAACGCCTTGCATTAATTAATTACACCAGAAAAACTTCACGTAATTAACCAAAATAATAACACTTTTTTCGACAAAATTTTGCTTCCAATTTCGATCAAGGTAACCCAGAACCTAATCAAACCTGCGGGGTAAATCAATCAACATTTCAACAACTCGATAAAAAAATACTTACTCAATTTTTATTAAATAAAACTCTCACGTAATGGGTAACCTTAAAAATTATCATCTTATTTTTGGATCTCATTGTAGACCCTGATATTTTTCCGAAACCCTTCTAGCAATTTTAGCATTCCACCAATTAAAAAAAAAAAAAAACTGGACAAACGCGTTAAATAAAAAAAAATTATATTCTTAGGAATACTCATAGTCACGTCGTACTACATTATAATAATGCTTAGAAAACTACGTACACAGATAAATAAGCGATACAGATCGCATTTTTTGAACAGTAATATAGGCGCTCGTGTCTTCAGATCATTTCCAAAATAAACATGTTCTCATGCCGATGACATCGAGTAATTTAAAATAAACAAAAAAAAAAAAAAAAAAAAAAAATACCTCAGTGGAACGTGTGAAAAAAAATGGAATATTCCTCTAATACGAGGAGAAACAAGCGATGAGCTTGAGTACACATGCGATAGCAAAAATGAAAATCTACGGTACATTATCCGGTGATCTTTCTTATTACGATAAAACGAATAAAGACGTCGAAAAAAGATAAAATATATAAAACGACTACACGCGCAAAAAATGAAATTCACGATAAGTTGAAAATTAACATAAAACCGGAGGAGGGGAGAATTTTCTAAAAATCCGAATTAATAACAATAGATATGACTTGGTGTATCTGATGCTTCGTAATTAGCATCCAAAACGAGCCACTTGACACCTCGCTTAACATTTTCAACTCTTTGTTTTTTTGAACGTAAAAAAATCTCTTAGGAAATACATTTAATGCGAAAAGTAATCGGTAGTTCAGGAACTGTCAACGTTCGTGTCTGTATCAGTATCAGTCTTTTGTCTTTTGGCTTGATTTTCGCCTTCTTCGGTCGAATCTGCGCATCTTTTTAAACGCGTCGTTGAACCGCTCTGTTCTTCTGTCTCGGACACCGGTTTAGTTTCGGAACTAGATAAAAACATTTGATTATTTACTTGTTGAACGAAGCCAAGAAATTCACTAGCTTTAGAACTAGATAAAAACATTTACGTTCGTTCGAGGAAGCAAAGAAATGCATGGGTTGCTTACCTTTCTTGGCTAGGAACAGCTTCGTTATTTTTGCCATCTTTGTCGGGTTCAGAGCTATCAGCTGATTGGAGTGGTTCTGCGGGTGTTGAGTCTACTTCGATGTTTTCAGTAACGTTTTCATTCTTAGAATCTACTTCGGTTTTCTCTGAACCGGTTGATGGTTTCGAATCGCCTACAGAGGCTGCTTCTTCATCATTATCACCGTCACGACGAAGCTTAACGATAATACACGTCATGTTATCACACCCTGTACCATCGCCCATTGTGTTTGGTGCTAAACAGGCTTCGAAGAGCTGAAAAAAAATTCACGTTAAAATATCGCCAATAATACAATAATAAGAATCTCTTTTGAGGTCAGTACCTCTTCGCATATAGTTGATAATTTTTGATTTGATTGAATTTTCGGTCTGACGAAATTAACAACTTCTTGACTGGTCATCGAGTTCCAAATACCGTCGCATGCTAAAACGATGAATTCAACGTCGGGCTCTAGTTTGCAAATGCGAACATCCGGCAAAGCTATGATCATTTGTTCTTTATTGGATAACTTGGTATTTCTTTTGTAGTCGTGATCACCTGAAAATGGAAGGGGGTTTTAAAATACGATATTTTTTCGAAAAAGTTGTACGAAAGGAGGCCTGAATTACCTATGGCTCTAGATAAATTAAGTCCTCCGTTGACTCTACCGTCGGCTGTCACTTCTCCGCCAGCTTTTTCAATACGTGACCTTTCTAATTCATCTTCGGGCTTGTGATCTTCGGACATATCAACTGCTTTGCCATCTTTACACATGATACAACGAGAATCTCCGGCGTTGGCAACGTACAAAGTGTCATTTTTGATCAAAGCGACCACTGCTGTGCATCCGCTTTCGACTCCAGGCTGCGAAAAATCGTAATGTTATTTTGGAATAATGCGAAAGAACCAACTGATAAGAGTAATCGATCGCTTACGTTGTTGGATCCATCGCCGAATAAATCAATGCTTTCTTCGTCGCTGTCTTCTTCGGATTCTTCTTCCATACCTTCTTCTTCTTCTTCTTCTTCCTCCTCCTCTTCCGCTTCTTCTTCATCTTCAACATCTCCCAAGTTGAAAGCGGATGATGGGATTTTTCTCGAAGCGTCATAATCATCGTCGTCGTCGTCGTCGTCATCATCGTCATCGTCTTCGTCGTCGTCGATAGCTTCGGCTTGCATGGCGACTTGACACAATCGTCTTTTCAATTTGGAAAGTAGACTTTCCGAATATTCGTAGTTTTCTTCTTCGGAATCGCTTTCAACACTGAAATAATAGAACTATGATGAAAATGGCCAAATGGGCGAACGAATGACAGAGTCGAGTCTTTCACCAACTTACCCTTCTTCTACTTCGAAGGTTTCGTCTTCGGAATCATCTTCGTCGTTTTCGTCTATTTCTTCGTGCGAGATGAATTTTCTAATATCGTCTAAATCATTTAGGGCTAATTTCTTCTTCTTGGAGGGACTACTGCAGGATGGTTTTTCTTCGGATTTAGATGGCGATTCTTTAGTAGGAACAGGAGTTTCTTTCGTTGAGGCTTCTGCTTCTGCTTCTACGATTACATCACCGTTAACGTTGGCTGAGCCGTTGACTAATGGTTCACTGGGACCGTTCTGAGGTGTTTCGTCTTTGGAAGTTTTAGACGATTCGGAAATTTCTACGAAGATACGAGAACGTTAAAAGTGAAAAGAGAACTTGAATTTGAAGATTTAGTCGAATAATGAATTACCTTCGGATTGTTCTTTGACGATGGGGTTTGAACCACTAGCTTCAGCTTCAGGTTCACCGTTGACCGAAGACTCTGTATGAAAAAAATAATCGATATATGAGTAAATAGTCGTAATACTAATTCGAATTAATCGTTCGAAATACCAACCGGCTTCGGCGTCGCCGCTTCCATTGACTTCTTTTTTCTCAGTTTGACTGTTAGAAGTACTGGAAGTGCATTCGTTCGAAGAACTAGGACCCGGTTTAACAAAACTAGAGCTGCATTCTCCGGCAAAGCTCGAGCTACACTCGCCACTGCCACCGGCACCATCGCGTCGGCCTCTCAAATAAGGCGATGCCGGTTTAATGCCATGCTCGTCGGCGATTAATTTGCTAACATTGGGACAACGATACGAAGCGATGACTTCTTCCAGAGGTCGACTGGCGTCGCGTCTCAACGAATCCGGAGTTTCGGTTTCCGGATCGACGTCCGCGTATTCGTAATCGACATCGGCGTCGTCGTCTTCATCGTCGCCATCTTTGCTCGAATGAGAACAATGAGGTCGATCTGGGAACACAATGGTACTAGAACTCGATTCTTCTCGATCTGAGAATTAAAAATGTGTTACAAGTTGCAGTGGGAATTGATTACAAACAATGTGAAAAAATTACCATCGCCCTCGTCTTCTTTGTCTGATTGAATTATTTCGTTCAATCGTGTCACAGCTGCTTTCGACGTGAGAGTATCGTCGAATTGTAGAAATGCAGAAATTAATGCTTTCTCGCAGTTACCACTTTTGTATTCTTCGTTATCTTTGATGAATCCGGGTAGCTTTTCCGAAGTGTATATGGCGACCTCCGCACCACCATGCCCGTCGTAAATGCCGAATAGAGCAGTTTCTTCGTCGAAATCCAATATACAATTGTGAGCATCCTGTAAAATAATATAGTTTAGTTGATACTCGTTTAGTTATTCAACAGAAAAGGGATGTTGTTAATGATCTAACACACAGCTAAACCAATTCAAATAAATGTAAACGTACTTCTTGCTTGAGACGCCAGCCTTGCATCGAACTAACGCCGTATGCTAGTTTCTTATTTTGTTTATCTTCTGATTCCATGTCTTTTTTCGGACGAGATAAATAAGATGCTCCCATCGTGACGAATGTATTACCACTATAGGATTAAATGTAAATAAAAGTGCACCGGTAACTTCTTCGAATTAATCTGGTTAACAATGGGTTATAAGTTACAGTGTAACACTTATATTAACATTATACAATCGCGGAATAGAAAAATAATTTACAATTCACTAATTATTTTCAAAAATAATATATCTGAACCTTGGGAAAAAACATGCTCTGCTAAACTTCATTCGCCATGCAAAATTTTGAAAAATACATCGACATCACGTTATCAATTCGGCAAGGTCGGCGGCGGTGATTCATTTTGTCTGTTAAAAATGGCGGGTAAAATAATCCAAAATTTATTACTTTCATTTTTCTACATAATTCGAATGATTGAGTGGATTTTTTTGCAATAGTTTGTTGAATTATTCTATTGAGAAGTTATTTAATTCGTTAGATTTCTATTTAAAATCGTCATTTTTCCTTACAGTGCAAAAATGAAAGTGTCGAATCATACGGTAATTACAGCGTATTTACCGAAAAATGGATGATAGGTAATAAGATAGGTATTCAAAAATCACAGAAAATCGCCAAAAAACGATAGATTTCGTTCAAAATCGATTTTTTTTTTTTTTTTTTTTTTTTGTAAAAGCTGATAGTAACGATAGTAACTAATTTTAGCGAGTGATAAGAAATATCGGCATGTACTTTTTCCGAATATTTAAGTGAAATCAAGTATTATTTTACGTAGATTCCTTAAAAAACGACTCATTGCCCATCGTACTAAATGAGAAAAATGATGCAGTAATCATATCAAAGCTCGGGTACGTCTCTGTCATTGAATAAATTCGCGATGATCGTCTTGAAAAACACCACTCTCCGAAGACTTAATAACCTATCGAAAAGGCTGAATTTCCATCCGAAACGATGCAGCGGTTCAGCAGCCAAACTGTACGAACCTGCTGATGAAGAAACGATCAAAGCAGCTGAGTTGAAACCGCTGAAAAAAGAGCCTCCCAGACCACCGTTTGTAAAAACACTATTTTTCGGTCGAGTCGATACCACTCTTCTGGCATTTCCCGAATTCCTGGGCGAACGACGTATAAAAATACTAGACGCCAATACTCGAATACTCGAAAAGATCGTAGCTGATAATGTGAACGCCAGAGAATCCGATACAAATTGCAACGTTCCTGAAAAAAGTCTCGATGTTATCCGGTCTCTAAAACTATTCGGTATGGCAGCTCCCGCTAAATGGGGTGGTCTCGAGCTAACGCATACGGAACGTGCCAGAATATACGAAATCCTATCCGAAGATACGTCTCTGGCAGCCATGATATTTAGTCAAGAAACTTTGGGTCATAAATTAATCAACGAATATGGAAACGAAGCGCAGAAGGAGAAATATTTGAGAAAGCTCGTATCTGGAAAAGCATTCGCAGCGTATTGTGCCAATGAACAAGAATCCGGATCTGATCTATCTTCCATGAATACCTTCGCCTACAAGTCCGGCGACGGATTTTTAATCAGCGGTACCAAAGTATGGGTCATGAATGCCGATAAAGCTGACGTTTTTATCGTATTTACCAGGATAAAAGATACGTCTACTCATCCCAATCGATATTACAAGGATGAAGACGAAGCAGACGATGCATTCGATATCGACGATATTGGTATATTTTTAATAGATAAATACGTGCCTGGAATTACCATCCACGAACGAAGAGATACCCTCGGAGTTAGAGGACTACATATGTGCGATGTTACATTCAAAGATGTAGTGGCAACTCGTGCTGATCTATTAGGTGATTTGAAACAAGGCTACGATATCGCCAAACAATACACCGTCGAAGATCGATACCTTATTGGTGTTTTCGCCTTGAATATTTTACGAAAAATGCAAAAAGAAATGACCGAATATTCTATTCGTCGTAAACTCTACGGCGACAGTTTGTGTAATTACGGTTTAACCCAAATCAAGCTTGCTCGTAGCACTATGAATATCTACGTCATTGAAAGCCTCATATATTACACCACTGGCATTCTAGACATGTACGAAGACTCGGATTGTGAACTAGAAAACGCTATAACTAAAATATTCTGCAGCGAATTAGCCTGGCAAACAATCACAGACGGTATGCAACTGCTCGGTGGTCAAGCTTACATTAGAAATCAACCGTACGAGAGATATTTTCGAGATTTGAAGGTTCTATCGATGTTCGACGTCAGTAACGAAGTTCTCAAAATGTACGTAGCCTTATGTGGGCTCAAATACATTAGTAACGATATCAACGACGAAGTAGTCCGTGCTCGTAATCCGTATTTCCATCCTAAAGAGGTGTTGAAGAAGGCGTTCCGAACTGCCAGGATGGATACAGAAAATCCCAAGTTATACCTGAAGCTGTACGAATACCTACACCCTTCTTTATGTTTTGTCAGCGATATACTAGAAGAGGCTATTTTACGATTTGAACACGGTGTATCGAAAGCATTGTACAGAGATGGAACTGCAATAGTTAATGATCAATTCCAATTAAATCGAATCGCCGATGGGGCTATAATGATTTACGCCATGATCGCTTGCATCAGCAGAGCCTCCAGATCGTACAGTGTAGGAAACAAAAACGCCGACGAAGAACAAATCATCGTCGAAGCTTTCATAAAAGAAAATCTACCCAAAATGAAAGAGATTTCCGATGCACTCAGCTGTGGAGATTGCTACGTTACGGATGGATTCCACAAGAAAATAGCTGATAAAACTATCAAAAGTAAAGGTTACTATGTCGAAGAACCGTTGAAACTTAATTATTAAGTTGTGTCGTCGTTATCAAAGTCGTTATTGTAAAATAAATTCACTTTTTTAACGTTTACTTTTTCTTATCAAAAACAATTAAACACTTTTCAATCGAATATTCGTTTTGGAAGAATCTTTTAGTGAAAAAATTTCAATTCCAACCAGGATTTTTTAAATAAAATTTTTTCATGATTTCTTTTTAACAAACTTTTTAAAAAAATTTCTTGAAACTTTTTTTTTTTTGAAAAGAAACTTTTCAAGATTTACTCATAATTATGATCTCTTTTCAAGATTCAAAGATATTTTCAATTTTAAAGAAAAATGGGAGGTTTAAAAAAAACACATTTATTTTTTAGAAAAATTTTCCACAAAATTTTCAGTGAAAAATTTCAAAGTTAGTTTTTTTTTCTTCACGAAAAATTTTGTTCAAAGGAAACGTTTCAAGATAATTAGGTATGGAACATATTGTTTCCTTGAGGTTTTAAAAAAATAATTAAGAATTTTTCTACAAATTCTGATTTTTTAAATAAAAATTTAAAAAAACAAACAACGTTTTAATATATTTGAGAACTTTTTCCTACGTAGATTTCAGAGAAAAATATTCAAAAGTAATCTAAAGAAAAATGTGAGATAAAAAAAATTTGTGATCAAAAAAATCTATGAATTAAAGATTTTTTCGACCTTTTTTTTTTTTTTTTTTTTTTTTTTTGCTGATAAAACTTTGAAAAAGAAGCTCCTCAAAATAATTTTTTAAACAATTTTTTTCTAAAAAAAATTGTATTTGAAAAAAAGTTGGTGGCAACCAATTTTTACAATCTTCTAAATTTGTATTCAATTTTTGACTACTCTTATTCAAGTTTAGAAAGTTTTTAAAATTAAAAAAAAATATAGGTACCTACTTTCATAAATTTTCTACAAGTATTGGATCAATTTGTAGTGTTAAATAGTTTTCACAACTTGCAAAAATTGAAAATATTTTTAAGATTTGGAAACTCAGAATTAGTATTCCCAAAATCTAATAAAAATTGCAATTTTTGTAATTTTTAAATTTTAATTAATTTTATAAATTGAATTAATTTTTCAATTTTGATAAATTTTTACAATAAACTTTGAATATTTTCGAAATTTTTATACCTACGATTAGATAGTTGAATATTGGCAGTTGGGCAAATTTTTAACATATCTACTCACTTGAAAAGATAATTTTAAAAAATTGATGAAAATATAAGAATTTTGGTCATTTTCAAAATTTTGAGACAATTTTTAGCATAGTATATGCTTTTACGGAGACCAAAATAGAAAAAAACGAGAACAAAATCCGACAGGAAAAACCGAGACCAAAATCCGACCCCATTGGGTGAAGTTAGGTTACATTAGGTTAGGTTTGGATGACATAAAAAACTTTAAAAAACTTTAAATTCGATTTTTTAGAAATTATGTCAGACATTTTGAAACTTTTTATGACTTTTAGACATTTTCTAGACATTTTGTCAGACATTCTGAAACTTGGAACTTTTTTTAGAAAGATGACTTTCAGACATTCTGAAACTTAGAAATTTTTTTAGAAAGGTGAATTTCATACACTTCGAAACTTTAAATTTTTTTTATAAATTTTATGACTTTTTGATACTATTATAAAAATTTTACGATTTTTAGATGACTTTCTGTCATTTTGTCAGACATTTTGAAACTTGTAATTTTTAGCACAGTATAAATGCTTTTACGATGAACAAAATTGAAAGAAACGACACCAAAATCCGTCACGAAAGTCCGTTATTATAGTTTGATATTTATTTTCACAAATTTCAGAATTTCGTAATTTGGTAAAAATGAAAATAAGTAATAGTCTTTCAAAAATTTTTTTAGTTTGGTAAATTTTTAAAATTCATCTGAATTTTCAAAAAATTCAGTCAATTTGTAAAGTTCAAAAGATTTCAAAAATTCGTCGAAAATTATACATTTAAAAATTTTTCAAAATTTGAACACTAAAAATTCGAATTTTGTTCATTTTAAATTTTATTAAATTTTCATCATTGAATTACCTACCTTATTTTAAAAGTTTGGCGTTTTGTAATTTTCACGTTGATAAATTTTCATTTTTGAAATTTAGTGAAAATTCAAAATATGACCATTCTAAAATTTTTGCAAATTTTTGAAGTTGGATTCAACCAAATTTTCAACAAAAAAATCAGTTTGTTAGGTTTGGTAGATTTTCAAAATTTGGTAAAAATTAAAGTACCTAAATACTCTTTCAAAATTTTTTCAAGTTTGGTAAATTTTTAAAATCCAGATGAATTTTCAAAAAAATTTAAAAAGTCGATTTGTGAAGTTCGAGAGATATCAAAAATTTGTCGAAAATTATAAATGAAAAAAAATTTAAAAATTTGATCCCTAAAAATTCGAATTTTGCCCATTTTTAAATAATCGTGTTAGGTCGAAAAGAAACCACCCTTATTATGATCTCGTGTAAATCGCATATTCTCGTATTTTTTTATTATAAATATTTTTTTCGCTTCTGTTTTAGTTATTCTTGCCATACGTAATGAGGAAAAGATCCATGTCTTGGGGTGCAGTAATTCTTCGGGTTACAGTACCGGTGATCGCAGATCGTGAGATCGATCGTCGCAATGTTTTCTTTTTCTTTTCAAAAACAAAACACTTTCCAATCGAATATGTAATGTTATAATAATAAAAAACTATTTAAAAAAAAGAAAATACAAAGGTACAAAATATTCACTAAAATGAAAGTAAAATTCAAAAAAGAATCGCTCACTAAAAAAAAAAAAAAGAAAAGAAAAGGAAATAAGAGAAAACTCAATAATAAAAATATATGAAAGCACTATACTAAGTAATATCGGTAGTAATATTAAACGACATAAGATAAAATTGCCTAAATAAAATTATGGCAATGTTTCGAGTTCCCTATTAAATAGGCCAACAAAAAATATATCGTTGAACTGAAACTTATAAAATAATAAATTGAGAAAAAAAAATTGACAAGATAAGAAGCATCTGAGACTCCAAACTAACTCCTCTAGAATAATAATGGAAATTGAGCAGTATTGGAAGAATAATAGGGCAATGTCGTTAACAATTCACTTATAAACTAAAAAAAGCACGATTCACGACAGAAATAATTCTAAAAAAATAAACGATACGAGTGAAAAAAATTGAATATTTTGATCGCAGGAGTTGGAACGTATTATGTTATCAAGGTAGCCTTTCGGTGGTCAAATAAACCCTGTTATGAATATTCTTCAGGCATGAGCCGAATGGTCCATTTTTGCTTTAACGTAGTCTTCTCGCATTCTGCGAATGAAAAATCAATATTAGATTTTGAGCTAACCTTCTGAATGTGAATGTATTTCTCGTAAGACTTACTTTTTCATCATTTGTTCGTATACATTCGAAGGGATTATCGTAACGGTGATAACTTGACCTCCAGTTTCCATTATTTTAGACATTTCTTTATCAGTCATGCCGATTACGTTTTGTCCTTGAATTTCCAAAAGATGATGATCGGTAACCAAACCGTTTCTGGCTGCTGATGAATCTTTCACCAAGGCGATAATTTTGCCTTTTTTGTATTCGAATCCGAGACGTCCCAAGCTGTCTTTTTGCATCGTAATTGTACGTTCGAAAGGTCTGAAACGATTACGAAATCAATAAATACCTTTTTGTCTTTATCAATATTAGCAGCATGATTAAAATATATCATACCTGTCTCGTACGATGAAATTGATATTATTCACAGAGCATTTTTTGATCAAGCTGTGAACTTTATCAGCAGTATAACCAGCTAATAGAGTATCGTTGATTTGTAAAATCTGGTCACCAAAACGTAACCCACCCATCGCAGCTGGAGAATCTTTCAGTACGAAGCATACGAAGATACCATTATTAATGGCAGATACGAGTAAACCAACTCGACCTTTGGCATCTTTACATAACGTGAGCTGAGAAATGAAAAACAACACTAATTACTGATCGTTACGTAATTAAATGACTAATAACGAATATCCTTACCCTACGTAAGCCATGAGTAACTTGACCAGGGACCGCTGCTACTTCTATGGTTTTAATGTTCTGAAAAATTATATTCGATAATGAAACTGATCAAAGAACGGTATCTAATGCTTTTCGTACCATCGATGGTTTCGCCAGAGCGTTGCTTTCCTTTGGCAAGTTATCGGAGATATCCAAACCCATGTATTCCGAAAGGACAGGATATAAAGACCCATTTCCGTTTGTAAATGGAGCCAATGTTGTTTCAGTTGACTGTGTTTTTGGCACGATAGGTTCGATGGCATTTCGGACCTGTAAGAACAATTTGTCAACTTTTACTTACGCAACTGTTGGAAATTAATTAAAGTATTATAAATTTGCTCAAACTTACTGTATTTTCATCGTTTATTTTCATCAGATCGAAAGACGGGTACAAAGAAGACATTTTGAGTGATATTATGGAAGAGCGAAATCTGAAATTAATATAAATACATACGTTAAAAAAATAACACTCTAAACCTACAAACACAAATCGAAAAAGTCTATTTTAGTCTAAAGTTCAACGACAATGAATCAACTAGGGTAATTATCGCTAGCAGCACTGTAGTGTATGTAGATGACTCATTGAGGGCAATTAGAAAAAAATTCTCGAACGGAAATCATCGTAATTTATCTACATACATACTTGATTAAAAATGTAGTAAGATAGTATTTTTGATTAGATTGTATCGCACTATGACATGTTTTTTATAAACAAATAACTGAAATATACAACTTACTCGAATTAATTGAAAAATACGAGTTTAAAAATTGAAATTATTTCCTAGTTCGAAGAAAATTTCATCAATTTTACACAATCTTACAAAGTACCTAATTGTGTGTGAAACTGAAATCTAGTAATAGAACAAAAGGATGATCAGATGACATCAATTTTTCCAGGAAAAGTTGTGGGTCGATTGGGGTGGTGACGAGGAGAGGAGAAATGTAATCAAAAAAAAATAAAAAAAATAAAAATTTCAATACCTACTTGAATGAAATAGGTAAAAAAATAATTACACCGCCAGGCACTGAAAACAGCGAAGGCACCATTCACTCAACGATGCCATCGTTGAACACGTGTGAACTGCAAAATTGACTTCGGAATTTTTTTTACATCCATAGTGATTGTAGTGTTTCATCAAAGAAAGTGAGTATCATTTTAATATTTGTTAATTAATTACTGTTTCTAAATACTTAATAATTAACGCATTCAATCTGTCTCGTTGTGTTCTATTACAGAAAAGATGGGGCGTCGTCCAGCTCGGTGGTAAGTGTTTAATTTTTCATCAACTTTTGTACTCCCGAATGGTGACTCATTTGGAAGTTTCATTCTTTATATAAAATCGTAAAATTACTATCGCGATTTGATACTCGTTCGTATCGAATTAATACGCTACCCTTTCATTTCTAATATCATGATTTGTTCCGCAGTTATAGATATTGTAAGAACAAACCTTACCCAAAATCACGGTTTTGTCGTGGTGTACCGGATCCTAAAATTCGTATCTTCGATTTAGGTAAAAAGAAAGCCAGGGTTGATGACTTCCCGCTATGTGTTCACCTGGTGAGTATTTCATTGCGTTTTCATACATTCTAATTATTACCTCGAGCGGTGTTTTGAATTTGAAAAATATTTATGTTATCAGGTATCAGATGAATATGAACAGTTATCATCGGAAGCCTTGGAAGCAGGTCGTATTTGCGCTAATAAATATTTAGTAAAACACTGCGGTAAGGATCAATTCCACATTCGTATGCGGTTACATCCGTTCCACGTTATTCGAATCAATAAAATGTTGTCCTGTGCCGGAGCTGATAGGTTCGTAATAGTGTTACCGAATTCTATTCGTATCGTTATCTCGTATACTAACCCTATTGATACTTTATAGATTGCAAACTGGAATGAGAGGAGCTTTCGGCAAACCACAAGGAACCGTTGCTAGAGTACGAATTGGCCAAGCCATCATGAGCGTACGTTCTTCCGATCGTTACAGGGCAGCCGTCATTGAAGCTTTGAGACGTGCCAAATTCAAGTTCCCTGGACGTCAAAAAGTATGTATTTCGACGATATCGTTTATAAAATAGTGCCTACTCGATATGGGAGGTTTGATTTTAATTTTCTTGTGTTTCTGTTCTTAGATCTACGTTAGCAAGAAATTCGGATTTACAAAATACGAACGCGATGAATACGAGAAACTCAAGGAAGATGGAAGATTCGCTCCAGACGGATGTAACGTTAAGTATAGAGCGGACCATGGCCCATTGGATAACTGGAGAAAAGTTCAAATGGAATTGGCTGTAGCTTCGCAATAAATTGTATAAACGTCGAAATAAATGATCATTTATTTTTTGAAATGCGTTCGCTTTTTAGTCATAATAGAATTTCAGTAGTTCTACGAGACTATGATTGACGTCGGGGTTTTTATACTGTGTCATAGAACAGGACCAGATTAGTCATGCTAAATCGAAACTGAAACCAGGTGGATTATTCTCAGTAGGTGAAATACGATTACGAGGAAACAGATCTTGAACTTACAAAATTTGTGTGCTTAGAAGTCAGAAGCTAGATTTTGTTTTTTGAAAAATTTCGTCTTCATCTCATTTGAACATTGAATTTTATTTTCACATGACATTGACAGTATTATTGAGTAGTTTGGTAATTCAGTTTCACTGAAAATGAAATTAATTTATTTAATCAATGTTCACCACTTAATATTGAGTAAGATCAATGAAAAAAAAATCATGATAAATTAAATTCATAAATGGGTAATTTAATTTTTAAATTCAAGTTTCGATTAATTCAAAAAAAAAAAAAAAATGATATCTGGTCGATTTTATCTGTGATTTGCATTGTTTGTTTCATGACCGTCTACATTTTAACAGACCGGAGCAGCTGCTAACGGCATCACCGCATTTTCGCGTTTACCAGGCCCAACAAAACATGTGTTTATATGAGATTATTCCTTTTTTTCAAGTTTTTCCTTAATTTTAGGATGGACTAGATGAAACCCGTCGCGAGATTCGCGACGGCTAGAAAAACAGATGAGAAATTCTTTTTTCAAATTTTAAAACTAAAAATTTAATAAATAATGATTTTTTTTTTTAATTTTCAATTTTGATGGAAAAAAGTAATTTAAAAAAAAATTAGAATCATCTTATTTATCAATTTTTTCAAAATGAGAATTTTTCAAAATTTTCTTTAAAAAAATAATACTGTCTTATACTTACCTAAATAATATAATTTCAGAGTAACCGTTTTCAATGAATTCCATTATTTTAATTTTTTGTTCATTTTTTTGAAACAAAATTTTAAAAAGTACATTTTTAAAAAATTTTTAATGTTCAAGTATTATGAAAATTTTTAAAATCTTGTTTGTTCGATTTAAGAACATTTAATGATTTAAAAATTTTTTCTTTTTGCAAATTTTACTCAAATAAAATCTTTCGAATTTTTATTTTTTGAATTTTGTTTTCAAAAAATTTATTTTGTTTTAAAAAATGAATACTTTAATTGAAAAATACCATTTAAAAAAAGAAATTGTTCAGAATTATCATATACTTTCCTTCAAGTTCTCATTCTCAATCACACCTCAAAAAAGCATTAATAATTTTTTTTTCAATCTTGGAAAAATAAGAAAACAGAATTTTCTTTAGAATTCAATGCTTGATTTACCTATAAAAAAATTAAATTTTCAGGTATTTTATAAATGTACTTACTCGTATTTTGGAAAAATTGATTTAGAACAAAATTTGGAACAATTCGATTTTTAAGTTAAAAATAGATTTTTGACCTTATATTGAAGAAACGTAAATTATTCTAAACAATTCATTTTTAAAATGGAATTTTTTAACCAAAATTTAAAAAAAAAAAGAAATAAAATTTAAAAAAAAAACTGATAAAATTTGAAAAAACATAGGTACCTATCTATTGAAGTTTTTTGATTTTATTTGATAAAAATTTTAAATAAATGCCTGTTTTCAATTGAACTTGAAGTGTAAAAAAATCCATCTTAAAATATAAAATGCAAAGGTCCAGATCTTGAATCGAAAATTTGGGAGGATGATAATAGGGAATTCTCCCCTGTGGTGTAGCCCCGTCAACCCGTGCACTGCACTGGTATGTACTTAAGGGTGACGTGACCCCGTATTTTGAAAATGTTTTGAATATCAGGAGTCAATGGTGACATTTATACTGGAGAAAATAATTCCCTATTTTTCATTTCCTCGTGGTGTAGCCTGTAGCTTCCGTCGCCCCGTTTATAGCATTTGTATGTACTGTACCATAATGTACTTGCCCTGCACTATGAAAAAAACTCGAGTATAATAATAATAATCACGATTTTCAACAAATAATTTTTAATATATAATAAAATTATTAAAGTAAGAAAGGAAATTTGGAAAATTATTATTTAAAAAAATTTGATGAAAAACGATTCTGAATAAAAATTTCAAAAAATGAAAACTTTCTATCAAAATTGAAAAAAAAATTATAAAATTGAAAAAAAAATCAACTTACAAAATTTGAAAATAGCCATTAGAATTTTTTGAAAACAAAAATAAATATTATGAAATGAATGACTGTCTTGATACTTGATAGATCAGATAATTTTGTTTTTTTTACAATAAAAGTTGAAATAAGACATGACTTGACAAAAAATAAAAAAAAAAAAAAAAAAAATGCTGAAGACCAAAATATTTATTATTAAACTTTGGAATAGAAAATTTATTTGAATAACATTTTTCAGAATAAATACTTATTCAGAATTTTATTATTGAAGATTGTTTTTAAAAAGTTCAACATTTTCAAATTTTATCATTTATTTTTTTTTTCAATTTTGGTGGAAAAAGGTAATTTAAAAAAAAATTTAGAATCATCTTTCATCAATTTTTTAAAAATGAAAATTTTTCAAAATTTTCTTTCAAAAAATTATAATTTTAGAGTTACAGTTCCCAATGAATTCTTTTATTTTAAAATTTCGTTAATGTTTGATTTGAGAACGTTAAATTATTTGATTTTTTTTTTAATGCAAATTTTGCTGGTCTTATTTGAGAAAAATTTGAAATAAATGCCCTGAAGTGTTAAAAGATCCATCTTGAAATGTAAAGAACCAGATCTTGAATCGGAAAGGTAATGGGGAGTTCTTCCCCGTGGTGTAGCCCCGTGTATGGGGAAATTTCCTTTGATGTTTTGCCGATGCGTTTTTATATAATAAGATAAGATTCCGTTGTTTTTGTGAATTGAAGCTACTTTTTTCCACCGCCGACGTTTCAAGTATGCGTTATATTCTCATATAGAAGTCAATTCACAGGTAATACTTTTACTATTATAAAGAATATCTTTAGACATTATCACCGTAATTCATACTTAATCTAGCTTAATCTAAAAGTATTAATTCTCAATACACGAGGAAAAGCTCCTATTAAACCTATATAATTATATATTATGCACCGTACCTTCGTCAATTTACTTCCTGTAGGTATTGGTTTCATAAAAGATTGCTTTGTTTTTTTAGTCGTTGCATTTCCTAACAATCTCACAACACCTATCGAAGTTCAGCTATTCAACTTCCGTTCAGTTGATAAATTTTGAAGCTTTTAACTTCTTAAATAATACGGAACATATCTAATCGTGTTCTTCTATGGCTACACTATTTCATAAAACGAAGAACTCAATTCATCAATGAAGTATTCCTATAACACTTCGGTTGCACTTGTAAGACTTCATAATCGTAAATTTCCACAATGTAATTTTTCGATATTTTTTTGAAATTTTCCACCAGTGCGAGGTGTTGAATGAAAGCGGCCTGAAAATTGAAATTGCAAAATTATTTTTATACGTGCCTTTGTGAAATGTTGATTATAGTAGTAATGCCACAGACTGTAGAGCAAAAAATTACCGCAGAACAGAGTAGAAGAACGCTGAAGCAAAACGTCGTTATATTTTCTTCGGTGAATATTTCATTGAATTTTTCTTCATTTCGATAACCACTACAAAATTTACACGAACGATCGAATTCCTTGTTTTTCTTCATATATACTGGTAACGATATTATTTCGAATTTTTACTTCTCACCGTTCTGCTAAATATTTCTTTACTACAGTCGATGAAACTATTACAAGGCATCGAAATCCTCTACTTGTTAGCAACTCCCCTTTAACGCGTTCAATTACATACTTAGAAATCGATTCAAATACAAAGTGCCTTTATTGTCAGATTTTTCAAGTAGGTACTTTTTCCCTTTGTGAGATTTGAATGGAGATGATAATTTTGTATTGTAAAATAGTTTGTGTACGGTAAGCATCACCATTCGTGCTGTACGTGTATAGATTGCATACCTTGGACGCTTCGGATGTCTCCGAAGTTCTTGAGGTGCACGAGCACGACGATAACTTCTGCTCGACATATCTTCTCTTTACCTAAGTACGTACGTTAAAATATTATATTTGTTTTTTTCTTCTTTCAGATTTCACTGTTTGGATAACAAGTGTTTGTACATTACGATTAATACCGCTGAAGTTTTTTTGGCAAATTTTATTCAAGAATTTTATTCCATACGAGCTTTCGAGTATTCTGATCAGGTTTATAAATTTTTTTTCTCACTTTTACGTCATTATTTTACGTTTTTGTAGGTTAACGTCATTCTAGGGTTTTTAAAAATCGTGTCCCTTTCCCTTTTTAAATTTTCTTTCTTTTTAACGTAGCTGTCAGAATGTCTTCACGACCTAAAACCGATGAGGTATTTATCCGGCGGATGGCCGAAATTTTGCGATTAATGAGGCGAAGAACTGACAACCAGACGTCAACGCCCACCGCTGGGGCGCAGAGCAGCACAACACAAAACATCGAAACGATTTCTGATAATTCCGCTCTCAACAATCAAACTCCGAGCACGTCGGCAAATATTGAGCAGTCTCAAGATTTTTCCGAACCCAGCTATGCTACTCCAATCTCCCCTCAAATTGACGACGAAAGTGATATCGCTGCCGCTGCGCATCTGGAGCTACCAAATGCGCAATCTATTTTGTTAACATGTATAGATTTTGTGCTAAGGAGTAAATACGGCTGCTCAAGAGCTCTTACCCCCGAAGAAGAACGCGATAGAAATGGATGGCCATTTAAACCAAAGTTGAACTCTGTAATTGTCGAATATTATTTTCGACTTAAGCTGACATTCGGCTTATTAGTAATAAGTGACCGAAATGGGCATTACGTCTTCGTACAGGTGATAAAACAAAAATGAAAACCCTTATAATAATTAAAATACTTTGAAACTTAATTTATAAAATTGTGCTTTTACAGAACATCAAGAAAGCTTTCGAGTATAAAGTTTTTTGCCTGGATAGAGTGTTTATTCCAACTCTTGATATATTTGAAAACGATGAAACTGGAACTGAAAATTTAATAAAATTCAAGGTGGAATTGAACAAGTACACGGGTATTTTCGATTTCGTTGTGAGCAGCTTAGTCGACGAGTTGTAAGTAATAAGTACTTAATTTTTAAAATTTGAACATAATTTATTGAATTGTGAATTTTCAGTATTATGAAAAGTCGACGTACCCAAGTGGAGTTCTGCCGTGATGCTGTCGAATTCGATGCATCACAAAACACGAAGAAAGTCAAGTTCAATGAAGGTAAGAGTGCTTCATGCGAGTACTTCTCAGTGTCTCGTGTGTTATTAATTTCTTGGTTGTTTGTGTTCTATTTTATTTTACAGAGACACATACTTCAGCCCAAGCACGTCTCGTTGCATTCTACAAAGAACTACCAAATGTGGAGTTGACGCCGACGATAAAATTGTTGGGAATTTTCGTCGAATTTATTGACGATCACGTGAAATGCTCCATTGCAAAATCGTCACCGTGGCCGGTAGCATTAACCTATGCGGGGGAATACATCATGTTTACAATAAATAAAGAATCATTTTCAATGAGCTTAATCGACATAGGAATTGGTTGTGTTCTAATCTTAAGAGTAAGTAACATGACGTTATTCATCTATGTGATTTAATTGCATGACGTTATTCATCTATGTGATTTAATTGTTTTGTTTCACAGAACGACGCTTATGTTTTCTTAACCGGAAGATACCTGACAAAGGACATTATTCCTTCATTTGACGAAGAAGACGATATAGACAACGATAGATTCCCATTATTATCTTCGTATATAAACAAAATGGTGGATTATCTGTAAGTGAAATTAATTTCGTTCCTTATACGTAGATCCATTTTAGCATTATTGAAACACATTTTATTTAATAGGCTCAACAAATATTATAGTCGAACCGCCTCGCGCTCTACACCCGGAACACCAAAATCGAGACCTGTAAATACGGTCGCATTGGAGAACCATTTTACGATGGCAGATTTCATTGAATCCAGCCGAACTACATGACGATGATCTTCGCATCATCCTCCAAATTTCGCGTTTAGATAATTTCGTTCGAAAGGTTATGTCATATTTACTAATTATATGAAATATTTTCAATGGTCTTCGTAATTGTACTTTAACCAAAAAAAACTTGGATTAGTCTATTTCGCTGAATTTCTTGACAACACTCGTTGCCTACTTGTACCCAACCCAACCCACCTACCAAGTAGGTATCTGCATAATTTTGGTTATTTTTGATTTGTTGGGGGTTCTGTAAAAACGACCTTAATAATGTACTAGTAGGTATAATATAAGATCATTCGAAATTCGAGTTTTTGAGTAATAGGCGTTCACTTTGAGGTCGTACAAAATACTCGAAAAGGGAAATATAATGGGACATCATTTTTAATATTAAAACCATTTTCTTAGGTAATTTTTGCAAAAGTGTAATTTAATTGTGCTGTTCAATATTCATCGTTGCTTAAAAAACGTTTGAATTTATAATTCCGAAGTAAAAACCTTATTTCCGTACAAACGTTTAGGTCAAGTTCGAAATAATTTTGACTGTTGTCGTCTGTTATCTAGAAATGTCCGAATTTCAATTTTCCTGAAGTACACTTCAACCAGATAAATGGGGGGGGGGGGGGGGGGGGGGAGGAGAGCAAAATATATTTTCAACAATCGATAATACTAACGCCTATAATTTTTTAATTTTTTTATACATAACGTATAAATATCGATTCAGCGACAAAGAAGAAAACGCGAAAAAATTCATTCATACAACTGAACACTTAAATACATTATTTTATAAATAATTTTTTTTCTTGTTTTGATTACGCAAGCGATAATCATTCTTTTATATCGAACAACGATCAGTCTTAAATAAAATAATACGTAGAAAAAAAAACATCCAATAGAAATCTTTAAATATACAATTTTCGATATCCCATTCATAAACATAATTGCCGATTAAAATACAAATCTTTAAAAATTACATAAACAAATAGGTACAATTTGACAGAAGAAATTTTTTTTTTTAAATTTACATATAATAACATGAATATCTGATCAAGTTAACGTGTATGCGTGTCCATAATATTAGTACATATGTAAGAAGGCCTTAAAGCGACTACGAATTTGAAGTATTATAAAAATGCTAGTTCGTTGCGATTACAACGTTTCATCCATGTCGACTGGCTCCGTAATCGATGCTTGCGCCGGAGTTGTGAGCGCTTCGGTCGATGTACCTTCTGCCGGTTGATCACCGGTTGGCGACAATACGCCGCCTAAAATAAAGAAAAAAACAAACAAACACACCGGTCGTTATTTGAAGTTAACCAGACGCGTGCATCCCTTACGAGCAATTAAATTTCAGTCGTACCTATATTGGGAACTACACTGTTGTTTATCAACGGATCGCTGGCCTCTCGAACTTGACTATTAGCACCTTTCGGATCCAGGTCCGTAGCCCAACTAATGTACATTAATGACAAATGATCGTTGCCTAATTTTTTATGCACCTGTAAACATCGCAAATATAAGTTGTGGGTAAATTATCGACAAATGTACCAGTCAGTTGATACTCGTTGTAAGTCGTAGTTTTGACATTCGAATGAAATTCATACTTTTCCGGTAAGATAGAAAACAGACGATTCTTTCGGCACCAGTTCCTGTAGTTTTTGAAGCTCTTGTAAAGCCTCCTGGTACCGACCGCTGTGGAAATATAGATTAGCTCGATGAAATTTACATAAAGCGCTTTTCGGATGTATTTGCAAAGCTTCGTTTAACGTATCTAGCGCGGTAAATGGTTTCTGAAGCGCATTTTGAACCTGAAAAAAAAAATGGCAAGACGTCAATATTCCGACAAAATGCTGCCAAACGCATTTCGAAATTGAAATGTTGCCTGCAGAACGACACCTGCCACTCCGATATGACACATAATTACAGCACTCGTCGGATGTAATGGATAAAGCCTTTTTATAATGGATTTCAGCCAGTTGATATTTTTCTTGTTTATAGTATATACTGCCTAAGCCATACCTGCAAATGCGATAAAATTTTAATATCAGACCAAGACCAAATACGACCTTTCCACGAGTGTTGTTATTTTCACCAGCCTGGGTGAGTAGTTCATAGAAATGAATCAACTGAATCTCTGGACTTGGAATATTTCTTTCAAGTTTCGATTGCCATTTATTTTATTCAAAATTGGAGGAGAAGGAGGGGTCCAATCAAAATTTTTGTAATATCCAAAATTATTCCTAGGTCTTCAAGCTATAACTTTTGTTTGAAGGTTTTTTTTAATTGGACCCCCCCCCCCTTCACTGATTTTGCACAAAACTTCGAAGATATTAATTAAAAATTCCAGATAAACGAGCGAGGAAAGAACCGATTAAAAAAAATGTCAAATAAAAGTTGTAGATTGAGGTCCAAGAAATAAGTTTTGTTATTATAAAATTTTCGATTAGACACTTCCCTCCCCTTCAATTTTGCATAATGGCTTGGACACTTGAGTATATTATTTAAAAAATTGCGAAGGTAGAGGTCCAATTGAAAAAATTTTCAAATAAAACTTGTAGCTTGAAGTCTTGAAAATAATTTCAGTTATTAGAAAAATTTCGATTAGAGCCATCCCTCCTCTTCAATTTCGAATAAATTACATGTTAATTGAAAGAAATTTACCAAGTCCAGAATCTGAACTGATGGAAGTAGGAAGTGTGAGCAATTTTGTAGCAACTACTCACCCAGGCTGGTGGAAATAACAACACCCCCTTTCCACAGTCGTAAGATACTAAGATAGTCAACACGTTTCACAAGGAATTGGTTCATTTTTGCTGTATCGTTCATTCGTTTAGAAATGACGGTAACCGAGAAAGATTTTCTACGCGACATTTTGCTTTCTACTCGCATACGTATTACGTAGGTACGTAGTTATTCACTTTTCTTCTTACCATGCATTGTACAGTCTAGGATCGACACGTATCGCGTGCCTGTAACACGTCATAGCTTTATCCAGTTCTTCGGTAATTACGAATTCGTGTCCTAACAAAGTATGGGCATACGCGAAGTCCGGATCCAACTGTAGAAATAGCACGCCGATAGTCCAGCATTAGTTTGATAACGCGACAGAAAAATATGTATTCGAATTCAAAATTACGAATTTTCGACAAGTACGAATAGCTTTTAATACCTGGACAGCTCTTTCGAAAAATTTAATAGCTACGTCGTGCTCTTTATGCAACGATACGCAGTTACCAGCCACACTCCAGGTCGACGGACTGTAGCGATCACACTGCAACAAGTCGTGAGCTAACGATGACAAATCTTTCTCTTTATGAAGATGCCATAACGCCGTACTGGTCCAATTGAAAAAATTTTCAAATAAAACTTGTAGCTTGAAGTCTTGAAAATAATTTCAGTTATTAGAAAAATTTCGATTAGAGCCATCCCTCCTCTTCAATTTCGAATAAATTACATGTTAATTGAAAGAAATTTACCAAGTCCAGAATCTGAACTGATGGAAGTAGGAAGTGTGAGCAATTTTGTAGCAACTACTCACCCAGGCTGGTGGAAATAACAACACCCCCTTTCCACAGTCGTAAGATACTAAGATAGTCAACACGTTTCACAAGGAATTGGTTCATTTTTGCTGTATCGTTCATTCGTTTAGAAATGACGGTAACCGAGAAAGATTTTCTACGCGACATTTTGCTTTCTACTCGCATACGTATTACGTAGGTACGTAGTTATTCACTTTTCTTCTTACCATGCATTGTACAGTCTAGGATCGACACGTATCGCGTGCCTGTAACACGTCATAGCTTTATCCAGTTCTTCGGTAATTACGAATTCGTGTCCTAACAAAGTATGGGCATACGCGAAGTCCGGATCCAACTGTAGAAATAGCACGCCGATAGTCCAGCATTAGTTTGATAACGCGACAGAAAAATATGTATTCGAATTCAAAATTACGAATTTTCGACAAGTACGAATAGCTTTTAATACCTGGACAGCTCTTTCGAAAAATTTAATAGCTACGTCGTGCTCTTTATGCAACGATACGCAGTTACCAGCCACACTCCAGGTCGACGGACTGTAGCGATCACACTGCAACAAGTCGTGAGCTAACGATGACAAATCTTTCTCTTTATGAAGATGCCATAACGCCGTACTGTATATTTCCATCATGCTATCGCGATAAGGTTCTTTTTCTCGTACTTTTTCGAAATATCTGTAACGTGAAACGTGGCGACAATGAACACAAATCTACAATCAAATACAAGCTATCGACGCAACGTCTAGTTACCTAATGGCTTCTTTGTATTGGTGCAAAGCTACGTGCGCTTTACCGCAATACGACATCACCAATGAGGTATTTTGCTGCGGCATCGGTAGATCGAGAAAAGCTTCCAATGCTTTATTCAGGTCGTAATGCGCCAGATATAAGTACGCTTTTCCGAAATTACGTAACAGAGACATTAATCCTTCTGCAAACGAAAAATAATTATGAAATTTGTACAGAAAACATAAAACAATTGATTTTTTCGTAGGTAAAATGAATTACGTGTCATACCCATCGATTGCTTCTGCAACGCTAAAACTTGCTGGCAAGCGCTCTGAATCGATAAGCTGGTATCGATTTCGTGTTTATTTTTTTCGTTGAAATCGCCAAACGTCGTTTTACTATTCTTCGACGACTTGAGCAACTTGGTTTTACGCGACGGTGACTTGGGGCTGGTGAATTTCGGACTTTTGTTGTTTTCCTTAACGTTATAATTATTAGCGGAGCGGACGCTGTTATGTTGGGCGTGTTCGTTACTAAAGCTGTGTTACCAGACTGACTGAATACCACCGGCTTGGCAACTTGCAACGGTGTAATTGTTTCTTTTCGCGCTGCGCAAAAATCAAAGTTGGACATCGTTAAGGTAGAATCGTGAGAGAAAAAAAAACTAATCTCCTCGCGATAAAAAAGAAGAGACGTAAGCTTACCTAGCAACTGTCGTTTGGGGATGATTTTTTGATCATCATTTTCTGGCAACGTTCCACTGGGCGTTATCACGTATCCTTCTGCCGGACTCGAATCTAGCGGCAGAACTCCGAAACTCGGCGAAAGCGGACTTAATCCGTATAAATTGCGATATTTATTAGGTTTTGAGGCTGCCGCCGGTGCGCGAAGTAACGAAAATTGACTCTCATCCGGGGTGAATTGTCGAATTCCACTCATCGAGTTATTAACGATTAATCCTAACGTTTGAACGGGTGTGCTACTGTTGAGACAGAAAAAAATATACACGTATAATTTGGCAATCGCGCAGAACGAATTTGACGAACCTAAACCATTTTCTAGTCAGACAATTTTCGTCAGTTCTCGACTTACCTATTATTACTGTTAAAAACGATATTCTCTACGTGTCCGTTCAAATTATTCGATCCTACGTTGAAGGAATTTTGGCAGCTGATAGACGTATCATTTTGAATAACTTGGAAAACTTTGTTCGGGTCCGGTTTTTCGCCATGATCGCAAAGCTCTTTATAAGATTGCCACAAGTACGGGCAAATTTTCAACGACTTACGCAACGCATCGGCTCCGCGGATGTTACGTTCGGATTTGTAATATATTCGACCGATTATTTGTAAAACGAACGCCGACTCTTCGCCGTACTCGTTTTCTACATCTTCGACGGTTAAATAGAACACAAACAACCAAGAAATTAATAACACACGAGACACTGAGAAGTACTCGCATGAAGCACTCTTACCTTCATTGAACTTGACTTTCTTCGTGTTTTGTGATGCATCGAATTCGACAGCATCACGGCAGAACTCCACTTGGGTACGTCGACTTTTCATCGACTTTTCATAATACTGAAAATTCACAATTCAATAAATTATGTTCAAATTTTAAAAATTAAGTACTTATTACTTACAACTCGTCGACTAAGCTGCTCACAACGAAATCGAAAATACCCGTGTACTTGTTCAATTCCACCTTGAATTTTATTAAATTTTCAGTTCCAGTTTCATCGTTTTCAAATATATCAAGAGTTGGAATAAACACTCTATCCAGGCAAAAAACTTTATACTCGAAAGCTTTCTTGATGTTCTGTAAAAGCACAATTTTATAAATTAAGTTTCAAAGTATTTTAATTATTATAAGGGTTTTCATTTTTGTTTTATCACCTGTACGAAGACGTAATGCCCATTTCGGTCACTTATTACTAATAAGCCGAATGTCAGCTTAAGTCGAAAATAATATTCGACAATTACAGAGTTCAACTTTGGTTTAAATGGCCATCCATTTCTATCGCGTTCTTCTTCGGGGGTAAGAGCTCTTGAGCAGCCGTATTTACTCCTTAGCACAAAATCTATACATGTTAACAAAATAGATTGCGCATTTGGAATTTTTCAAAATTTTCTTTCAAAAAATTATAATTTTAGAGTTACAGTTCCCAATGAATTCTTTTATTTTAAAATTTCGTTAATGTTTGATTTGAGAACGTTAAATTATTTGAATTTTTTTTTAATGCAAATTTTGCTGGTCTTATTTGAGAAAAATTTGAAATAAATGCCCTGAAGTGTTAAAAGATCCATCTTGAAATGTAAAGAACCAGATCTTGAATCGGAAAGGTAATAGGGAGTTCTTCCCCGTGGTGTAGCCCCGTCGCCCTGTGTACTGCAATTACTTTTTATAAAATTATTGAAAAAAATGATAAATTAAAAAAAAAAAATTATTTGAAAATAGGTATTAGAATTTTTTGAAAACCAATTGAAACATAAAAACTGAAGATTCATAGATATTTTGAATCTGAAGGATGATAACAGTGAGTTCTTCGCCATAGTTTTGCCCCGTTGCCCCATGTCCCGTGTAAAAACCTGTTATATAACTATAACAATTACGATTTTCAAAAAATGAGGAAAAATCCAGCTTGAATTTTGAAATACGTAAAATCATGCAGATCCTGAATCAGGATGACGTTTGATTTGAGAACGTTTAATTATTTGGATTTTTTTTTAATGCAAATTTTGCTGGTCTTATTTGAGAAAAATTTGAAATAAATGCCCTGAAGTGTTAAAAGATCCATCTTGAAATGTAAAGAACCAGATCTTGAATCGGAAAGGTAATATGGAGTTCTTCTCCGTGGTGTAGCCCCTTCGCCCTATGTACTGCACTTACTTTTTATAAAATTATTGAAAAAAATGATACATTAAAAAAAAAAAAATTATTTGAAAATAGGTATTAGAATTTTTTGAAAACCAATTGAAACATAAAAACTAAAGATCCATAGATATTTTGAATCTGAAGGATGATAACAGTGAGTTCTTCGCCATAGTTTTGCCCCGTTGCCCCGTGCCCCGTGTACAAACCTGTTATATAACTATAACTATTACGTTTTTTTTTGAAAAAATGAGGAAAAATCCAGCTTGAATTTTGAAATACGTAAAATCATGCAGACCCTGAACCAGGATGATTATGATGTACCTATAACTTAGTTGTTATTCCCCGTGGTGTAGCCTCATCGGCCCCGGGTGCTGCACTTACCACTTTACACTATGAAAAACGTGAATTAATGAAATAATAAATCAATAATACTTGATTATTTTGATGATAATGAAAACTTACAATGCGGTATTAAAAACTTAAAAATAAATAATTAAAAACACGAAAAAACACGCGAAAAACATCAAAAAATTCAAAAACACGCAAAACTTGGCGGGCTCCGTTTTCGAGCCGCTTGCGTTTTAGCTGCGCGGTAGTTTTTGTTTGCCTACCAAGTTATTACCTACTAATCGGTAATGCTGCTCGAGTAGCAGTGTTGTGAAACGGGAATTCCCATTTTGCGGGAATGGGAATTGTACCCGGGAATTCCCGGGAACGTTACCACCTTCATCAAAACCGGGAATTCCCGTTTTCAAATAAATTATTTTTTTGAAGCAAAAACGAGATTTAAGTGATGTAATGATGTTTAGAAATGTCAATTTGAATGAAAATTGGTATTGATACCCTAGAAATACTTGAAATTAATAAAATTATTCAGGGATATCGATATCCCATATTTTATTTTTTTAGATGGTAATTTCAAGGTAATTCTTCAGGTTATTACCACGTGATTTTTTTAAATATTTTTCAGGGTTGCGAACCGTTTGAGAATTAATTGGTGGTGGTGGTGGTGGTTTTGAAAATTTTCGAATAAATGGTTTTTGGTTTTGGTTTTGGTTTTTTTTTGAAATGATTTTGGTTTTGGTTTCGGTTATTTCAACTTTTGATTATTTTGGTGGTGGTGGTGGTGGTTCTCAAAAACCAAAACCATTTCAATTGGTTTTGGTGGTGGTTCTCAAAAACCAAAACCATTTCAATTGGTAAAACCAAAACCAAATGAATTGGTTTTTAATTATTATATCGTAAAATACCGAGATTTCTGTGATTTTATTAATTTATTTTATTTTAAAATATTGTTTTCTCATTTATTTAGGCATTTTGGCATTATAATCGAAATTGGCTCGAATAAAAGTCATAAAACAAAGAAACCGATTCAATTGATTTGGTGGTTTTTCAAATTTAAATGATTGTGGTGATGGTGGTTTTTTTTTAAGCTCTTTTTTGTGGTTTTATCAAATGGTTTTTCCATTTTTTCTGCTTGCAAACGGTTTTGATTTGGTTATGGTTTTACAAATTTTCCAATTGGTTGTGGTGGTGGTGAAAACCATTTGAAAACCACCACCAAAACAATTTTATTGGTGGTGGTTCGAAACAGTTTGCAACCCTGATATTTTTCAAAAATATACACAATATTCGTATCTAATCCGTTTTTATTTAGTAGTATTTTTGTTTTTGTAGTTTCCAACTTTCAAATTCAATTTAAAAATGAGTAATAAAACGAAATAAACGTTTAAGAAGAAAAAATCAAATTTCAGTGGGAAAATTTTGAGAATTCCCGGGAACAACACTTCGTTCCCGGGAACTTTCACAACACTGTCGAGTAGTCGACCACAAACTGTTGAATCTCGAGTTTTAAACTTCGACCATTTAGTACACTAGACCCGCAGCTGTGATGTACCGAGTCATGACTAGGGCAGTGAATTTCATGCATTTGCATATTTTTGTATGTGATAGTTATCACGGTATATAGATTGGATCTTTACGAATCATAAGATTCTGAGTAAAATGAGCTCTATTTGTTGGAGCATATTTTTGCATATCCGACCTATAAGCGCGTATTTTGTTATATTTTAGTGATTTTAGGAGCATACATCAGCATATTCCAACAAAAAGTTTGGTTTTTAATGAAAAATGTGACATTTTTCATTAAAAATCAAATTTTGCAAAATTGGACATTTTAAATGTCCAATTTTGCAAAATTCTGAAAGAAAAAAAAAAAAAATTCTACCTATATCAGTGTTGTGAAAGTTCCCGGGAACGAAGTGTTGTTCCCGGGAATTCCCGGGAACAGGGAATTCCCGGGAATTCTCAAAATTTTCCCACTGAAATTTGATTTTTTCTTCTTAAACGTTTATTTCGTTTTATTACTCATTTTTAAATTGAATTTGAAAGTTGGAAACTACAAAAACAAAAATACTACTAAATAAAAACGGATTAGATACGAATATTGTGTATATTTTTGAAAAATATTAAAAAAAATCACGTGGTAATAACCTGAAGAATTACCTTGAAATTACCATCTAAAAAAATAAAATATGGGATATCGATATCCCTGAATAATTTTATTAATTTCAAGTATTTCTAGGGTATCAATACCAATTTTCATTCAAATTGACATTTCTAAACATCATTACATCACTTAAATCTCGTTTTTGCTTCAAAAAAATAATTTATTTGAAAACGGGAATTCCCGGTTTTGATGAAGGTGGGAACGTTCCCGGGAACAATTCCCATTCCCGCAAAATGGGAATTCCCGTTTCACAACACTGATTAGAACGCACGGCAATATCAATGAAGATAGACAATGAACGGCGTTTTCATTCATCGTGTAATTCAATAAATGATTTTATAACACCCCTTAAATTATTAAAAAATGAAATAAAAATAAAAATTCATTAAAAAAAAAAAAATTTTACGTCTTGTCTCTCTCACTCTCATTACTTTAAATAGCCCCGGTGTGACGTCAAAATGGCTTTTATGTTAGCTTCAAGATTGTGCATCACTGCGGGTCTAGTGTAGCTTAATGGTCGAAGGTTTTAAGAAAACTCGATCGCTTATGGGGAAATTTCCTTTGATGTTCGACCGCTCTCTTTTTATATAATAAGATTTACGAAAATTTTGGTTGAAATATTTTTTTAAGAGAATCAAATTCTCTTTCGAATGATGTATTCACTTTTGAATTTTATTTTTTTTGTCGGTACGTAAACAAGAAAATTATTTGAAGAAATTTTTGATGTCTTCAGATTATTGGAAATTACTTTGATAATATTGTTTCGAATTATGGAAAACTATATATCGTTGGAAAGAGCATAAAAATGCTACATTTCGTATGCTTTGAGTATGCAATTATCTGTTACCGTTTTTAAAATATATTGAACTCAAAATTCGCATTACATTATCTCAAAAACTAAAACAGATAGAATGGCACTCAAAGCGTACGAAATGTAGCATTTTTCGTGCTCTTTCCAACGATATATAGTTTTCCATAATTCAAAACAATATTACCACAGTAATTTTCAATAATCCGAAGGCATACATAATTTCTTCAAATAATTCTCTTGTTTACTTACCGAAAAAATAATTAAAATTCAAAAGTGAATACATCATTCGAAAGAGAATTTAATTCTCTTCAAAAAATATTTCAACCAAAATTTTCGTAAATCCTTTCGAAAAAAAGTTATTAACAAATAAACTGACAAAAATTGATAATCCTCATATAAAGCATGCTTTTCTGGGCCCGGTGCGGTGTTGCCAAGTCTGAGGTGTTCTGGCCTGTTAGACGGTCATGTTTGTTTCCCTATTTATACCTACCTATCAAATACTTTACATTAATAATACTGGAAACTCAATGCTTTTGATTTGACTCCCAAGAAGAGCGCTCTCTAAGCGGCTCGGCATGAAACTAATTCCAGGTTTTCGACTAATCGTCGCGTGATTCGCCCTCTGATTGGTCGAAGACATGACGATCGGTCGAAAGTCTGAGAATAGTTTCATGTCGAGCCGCTAAAAGAGCGCTTTTGTCGGGGTCACTTTTCCCCATTGGAGTTTCCAGTATTATTAATGTAAAGTATTTGTACCTATTCATTTTTTGTTCGAAAAAATTTGGAAATGTCGAGGCATTTTTATGTCGTGTGGGGAAATTTTTTCCGCACTTTCGTTCCAAACCGCCAAATGTGAGAAGTTTTCATTCTTTGTGTCAGTCGGAATGATCGTTCGTAAATAAAAGCACGAGCTGCTGTCTTTTATAAGGTTGCAAATTTTATTCTCGTTTAGTTTTTTGCGCATTTATTTTGTATTTCGTGTACGAAATCTTTCCGTTATAATTATCTACAATCGAGCAACCACCTCAGTACTTATTATTTCACTTATATTTCACTTATATTTCGCTTCAATTAACGTTCTTGTGTAATGTTCGCGTGCTTGAGAGAATATGTGTTTTAAAAGAACTTTCGTCTACAAATACGTTTAATTTACGTTTTTTTCTTCCAACCTCGTGCTTTTTGAAGACAGCAACATGAGCGAATATTCCGAAAAGCTACCTAAGAGGTTATACAAAGTTGTCCTAACCGGAGGTACGTACTTATATTTTATTACCATTTCGGTTTTATCGATTATTATTCGTCATACATGTTGAACTTACGACAATTTGGTAACTTAGTGCCAGGTCGTTGTACGATTACATGCCGAAGTTAAAATTAATTCATTGTCCTTGTTTCAGGCCCATGTGGCGGTAAAACAACAGGCCAAGCTAGATTATGCACATTTTTCGAAAGCATCGGATGGAAGGTATGATAGCATTTCCATCATTTCGTAGAAAATCATACTCGTATTAATCTATAGTGCCGCATATAATTAAATTTTTATTCCATTTCGCAGGTATATCGTGTACCCGAAACTGCATCTGTGTTACTAAGGTAAATATGCTGTTGAATTGTCGATTAACTATCGACCTCGTTATATTTTTTTAAACGATTCGCTTCTGTTAATTGAAAATAATTAATAATGTGATGATTTTTTTCAGTGGTGGTGTTAAATATGCCGACCTTGATGATGATACGGGTAAGCGATTTTTTCTCATGATTTTATACTATGAGTTTACTAAATTTTTACGTAGGAGGCAGTTTTCAAATTGTATATTTGTTTCGAACTGACCATTATGTCATAAAACATGGCTTATCTTGTTCAACATAAAGTACATTTGAAAAATAATCTATCCTAATGTAACGGTTCATCTATTGATCTTTTCAACAGATAAAGGTGCATGTAAAATCCCAGGTTGTCGCGTCTTTTCAAATGCTTTTAAACGTAGTAACACGTCCAATTGCTTGTTTGATTTTTGAGAACCAGTTTAAGTCCCCATATGTCTAGACTAGACAATGACAACGAAGGTCAGTCTATTGTTCCTTGGCCATGGTTTTCCCTAACGACATTCTTTTACTTTTAACAACCACTTTGAATTTAAGAGAAGAATAGAACGTGGGATTCCATACTATTCTGATTGAAATGTTTCATGTACGAGATCTTTTGTAAATTAAAATTTATTGCATTTTAGAAATACTATCAATTAATCGAACCATCTTGAGTGACCCTGGTCTGAAAATAAATTACCAATTAGCGGGAGTATTTTCGAAATACTCGTCGCTGTTTGGTTGCTAAATTGAATAGAAGTCAAGTTTCATCTGCGAAGCCCTCACGCTGTTTTACTGTTTCTGGTCGTTTACCTCTGGTTCCTATTTTTTCGAATGTATTATTTACCTTGCATGCCAAGTCGACGGGATATCAAACAATTTCGAGTTCTGGAAATGACTGAAAAATGTCCTCGAAAAAATCCACCACGTTTGTGACGTCAACAGACTGTTTAAAGTGAATCTCGTTAAGAAGCTTTAGTAATGAATAAATACAATACGTGAAAATAATGGCGAAACCCGCTGATAAATTCAAGGCGATGTTGCGGAATGCTTATTAATCTTTTGCGAATACCGCTAAATTCACGCCGTCGTTGAAAATTGCCTATTTGATCACGCTGTCGTAGCCTTTTCAAAACGCTCGATTTTATTTACACGAAACACATCAACCTTGCTCTATTCCAGCTTGACATTGAAACGAAATTTTCAGCGGTGACGTCAATCGAACAGCTGGAAATTTTAGGTCGCATTGCTTCGACGATAGAACAATTTACATGTAATTTTTTATTCTATTAGAGTAGATCGTTGAAATTTCATTTTCAATCGAAACACGTAAGCTCGTTATTGGAACACATTATCGAAGCAATTTAATAATAGAAATTATTTCAAAAATTGTAAATTAGGTTCTATTCACGTCATTGAGTTTTTTTTCTCCCTCTAAATGATGGAAAGAAAATTTATTACATTGTAATATCGATTTAATATTTTATTCGTTCAAATCCAATTTCAATTTTCAAATTATGTAATTAATTTTGATAAAGCATAATTTAGATACGTTTTCCAATCAGATTAGAGTCGATTCTTCATTTCCTGGTTAATCGATGCGAGTAATTTGAAACTGTAACTGTATGCTTTTTCTTTCAAATGATGCATTAATATCTCTGTTGTAATCGATGAATGAAAGTGGTATAATCATTAGAAGTATCGATTTGATTATAGTTTAAATTACCAATCTGCCCTTAATTGATGGTTCACAACTAACAATTTATAAGCTCGATTTGTAATTAAATTGGCTAGTTTGGGAATAATAAGAACGATGATTAATTTTTATGAGAAATGGCTTGTTTGGGTACCCCTGAAAAGTAGCACATTGGTTGTGATGATTTTTTCGAGAAGGTGATATCGTATGTTATCGTGTGGGGCTGAAACGAATTCACAATTGATAAATTTTGGAAAAATTAGTTTTTGTCAAGAGAAAAAAAAACATTTTTTATCTCGCCAAACATCAAATTAGTGTGGTTTTATTGTTATTTTCGTTCAAAGTTAACTAGACTTGAAATTTTGTTCTTAAAATCGTTTTTAACCAAAACTTTAATTACTTTAGTCTTATAACTAAAAAAATTAAAAATCTTGTTTCGTAAGTGTGGAAAAATTTTATTTCGAATTGAGTTCTGAAGAAATCGCGTTAAAACGAACGAAATTTTAAAAATTCAGTGAACCCAAACTCACAAAAAAAAAAAAAAAAAAATTAAGAATGAAAAATGAAAAAAAGAAGATCGATTTAGAAATATTTTATGAATCACTTTAAAATGAAACTTATAAAAAAATGTTTTGAACTTTATTTTAGGAAAATTTTGTTTGCAAACAATTATTATGAAAAAATTTTAAAATGTATAAAATTGAAATATTAATCTTGTATGAACGTTATTATTCAAAAAGTTATTTGCTTTGAAAAAATATCGTATATTTTTTTAAATTGTTGAATTTCATGAAATAAAAATGATTGCTTTCCTGTTTTATTTAAAATTAAAATTGAAAAAAAAAATTCTAGCAAACCTTGAAAAAACTGCAGAAAATTATGTTTTCAAAATTTTTTTGGATAATTTTCATGTTTTTTTTTCGATTTATTTTTTTAAAACGTTTTTGAGCAAAATTTCAACTAAACTATACAAAATTGAAAGAAATTGAAAAATAATGCTTTGAAATTAATTTTGAAAACATTATTTTGTTTTCGAACGAAATTTTAAATTTAGTTGTCTGAAGTTTTCAAGAAAAAAAAAATGTTGTTTTCGAACTAAATTTTAAAGTTAGTTGTCTGAAGTTTTCAAAAAAAAAAAAATATATATAATTATGTATAAAAAATTTATATTGTCATGTATAAAATAAAACTTTGAAAAATACTATGTTTGAACAAAAAACTGGAAAACAACAAAGAATTTGACAAATTTAATTTAACAACGCTTTTGACAATTTTTAACGGAATTTGGTTTTAAAATACAATACAATTATTTTTTTTTGCAAACCAAATTTTAAAAATTTTGGTTTAAACCGGATTTTCAAAGAATGCATTGAAACATAAATTAATGATGAATTAGAGGAGGAAAGATTTCACTCTTTTTTACATGACGTAAATTGAAGAATTTTGTTACTTTTTTGGTTTCTTTTATCGATGCCATGGGTTAGGAAAATGTTTATCAGAAAAAATTCAAAGGTTTCCAATAAAAAAAATTGTCAATTTTCCAATATGAAAAATTTTGTAAAAACATATTAATGTTATTCAATTTTTTTTTTTGGAAGAATTATTTTTATAATTAAATATTCTTTCAAGAAAATTTTTTTTTTAAATTTTCTGGAATTTTTTTATAGAAACTTTTCATAAATACGAATGAAATTGTATTTCCAAAAGTCGAAAAGAAAATGAAAAAAAAAAAAAAAAAAAACGGGAATTCAAAAATACTTGGTTGATGAGAATGTTTTTCAATAAAAAGAATTCTTTCAAAATCACAATTTCATGATTTTCTATTTTTGAAAAAATTTTGTGTGGAAAATTTGTTTTTTTTTTGTAAAAAATTTGTACCTATAGGATATCTTTGGATTTTTTTTCTTCAAAATTATATGCTTACCTAGGTACCTACGTATAAAAAATGAGGAAAATTTTCAGCGAAGTAAAATGAAAGATTTTTATAGGTACATTGATTCAACTTTATAAGAAAATGGTCGTCGTAGTTCAAAAATTTTGATAAAGTTGACAAATAGGCAATAAATATGTAAAAAACAAATTTGTTCAAATATTCAAAAAATGATTTTTATGAAAAGTTAGACTATGAATAAAATTTGAAAGTTGGAACAAACGTGGTTCTAATTGTAAAGAAATTAAAAATCGAAATTTTGATAAAATTTGAAAAATTTTGTAAGCAACTAAAAAAAAAATGAAAATAGGTATAATTTTAATTTTTTGATAGATAGGTAGATAATATAATATGTCATAATTGTTTGAAAAAAATTATCGTGATAGAGCTATTTTGATGAAAATTTTGAAAAACGTGAATTTTCAAAGTGAAAAAAAAAACTGATTTTTAAATTATGAAGTATTGAGATTTCCTTACGTTTGAAAATGTAAAATTATTCAAAATTTGACAAAACAAGTTGAAAATTATGTTTTTTCAAAATTATTAATCAACTGAAAAAAATATTAAAATGGAATGTTCGAAAAAAATTTTGAATACGAAGAATTTTCTGATTTCTAATTTTTTGAATTGATTTCCAATAAATTATTTTATTTTTATATAATATATCGATGGTCGGGAACCATTTAACGTTAACTCCATTTCACCTTTAGCATTGTTTACATTTTTTCGCAGGTGTAAAACTGCCTGTGTGTAACGAACGATTTGTTCAAACATCACGGTGAGTGTGACATGACGTAATGACACTATTGTGATGTTGAACGAATCGTTCGTGTTCACACACGGGCAGTTTTACACCAGCGAAAAAATGTAAACAATGCTAAAGGTGAAATGGAGTTAACGTTAAATGGTTCCCGACCATCGATATTAGCTTTTTAAAAAGGAACTTTGAATTATTTTAATATTGTTATTGCATTTTCTCCGATTTTCCCAAATTATTAATTTTGTTTTCAATTTTAAATTTTTTCAATCGATTTCTTTCGTTTTTCTCAAATTTTAATTGTTTCCAAATTCTGTTTCAATTTATTTCAATTGTTGATTTTAAAAAAAATGTACTAGTAACAGGAAATCCTACTACAAGTTGATTAAAAGAAAGAAAAAAATGTATATCTATCAAAAGGTATGACAACCATGTACTCGTAAATACGTAATTGATGTGTCTAGAGTCTAGACTAACGGTTATAGATATAAATAAAACGTTGAATCAACAATATGTCGACGCTGTGCGATTTTCCTCATGACATTTTTTCCTTATCGATGAATACATTGTTATGTTACTATAAACAATACTGATTAAAAAAAACGATTGTTTTGTACTTGTACTTATATAAAAAGGCAACAAATGCGATTACCCGTGGGGCACGCACGCTGAAAATACCGCAATGATACTTTAAAAATACCACAACAATACGCCGCGTATTATTGCATGTTAATTTCGCTTTTTTACACTGAATTTAAGTCAGTCATTACGTCAATGTAACTTCAACGATACATCATCGTAAATCTGTGGTATTAATGCTGTACAAACCAACTTAATATTGACTTGACTACTACAATATTACGCTTGTATGAATTGCATGAATACCACAGTTAAACGTGACGTATATTTGACGTTACACTGACGTATTGACGGACTTGAATTCAATGTGAAAAAGCGAAATTTACATGCAATAATACGCGGCGTAAAACTGACGTAGTTTTGATGTAAAGAAGATGTCTTTTGGGCGTATTTACTATAACATTACGCAGTGTGTACTACATAAATACTACAGTTATACGTTGACGTATATTTGACGTTACATTAACGTATTGATAGACTTGAATTCAGCGTGAAAAAGCGAAATTTACAGGCAATAATACGTCGCGTATTATAGAGGTATTTTTAGTGTATCATTGCCGTAAATACCACCATAATACGTTAAACATACTACCAAAATACGCGGCGTATTATAGTCTGTAAATTTCGATTTGTAACGTCAAATATACGTCAACGTATAACTGTAGTATTTATGTAGTACACACTGCGTAATGTTGTAGTAAATATGACAAGAAAACCATCGTACCTACATCAAGTTTACGTCACTTATTTTCCGCCATTAAGGTTTTAATTAATTAAAATTTTTAATAAGCATAAATGGGGCATTTAGTGATACCTACATACACAGTTCATATAGTAGTATATAGAAATTTTTAAAAAGGTAAAAAAAGTAATAAAAAAAATCCTCCACCAGTGGGATTCGAACCATCAACCTTCAGATCGGTGATTTTCCTTAGAACAACTGAGCCACCTCGTTTCGTTGGTGTAGAAGGCATAAACAGTTTATAGTAAATAGTTAAGTACTTCTAGACACTCTGGACTTAGAAAAATTTTGTATTAAGACCTCATAACGTCAATAAAACTATAAATTTTTGATCGTAAAATTGACGTTTTTCAAGAGTAATTACACTGTTGCACATACTACAAATCTATAACGAAAACACCACTTGTAATATTGACGTTTTTCAGGAGTAATTACAAGAGTACATACTATAAATTTACTATAGACATACCACATCTTGAATTTGACCTTTTCAAGGAGTAATTACGCCGTTGTGATTACCACCAATTTACAACAAAAATACCATTTACAAAATGATGTTTTCATGGAGTAATTACACTCTCGTACATACTACTAATTTACGACAAAAATACCACATCGCAAATTTTACGTTTTTTAAGGGTAATTACCTTGTCGTATACAGGGTGTCCCGTCACCAGTTGACACCCCTTCACCAGCGACATAGTCAACTCAAACTAAGCTCATGTATGCATGTTTGCCGACCCTGTGAATTGAAGGGGCAAAGATATGCTCAACTGAAAATTTTCATTTTTCAGTTTTGTTTCAGATTTTTAACCATGCGCTACTCGACAGCCGAGATAGGTAAAAAGTTGCACTTTGCGGCGTTGGAAAGGAAATTTTGTGTAGAATTTTTTGCTGTCGTACTTACTACAAATTTACGACAAAAATACCACTCTCAAATTTGACGTTTTTAAAGAGTAATTATCTTGTCGTATATATGACAAATTTATGACAAAATATCACTCATGAATTTGATGTTTTTCAAGAGTAATTACACAGTCGTATTTACCACAAATTTACAACAAAAATACCTCATCGCAAATTTTACGTTTTTGAAGGATAATTACGCTGTCGTATATATGACAAATTTACGACAAAATATCACTCATGAATTTGATGTTTTTGAAGAGTAATTACAAAGTCATATTTACCACAAATTTACGACAAAAATACCACATGAATAATTAACGTTTTTAAAGAGTAATTACACGGTTGTATATACGACAGATTTACAACCAAAATACCACTAGTAAAATTAACGTTTTTAAATTGTAAGTACGCCGTTGTATATACGACAAATTTGCGATAAAAATACTACTCGCGAATTTGACGTTTTTAAAGAGTAATTACCCTGTCATATATACGACAAGTTTACGACAAAACATCACTCGCAAATTTGATGTTTTCAAAGAATAATTACGCTGGCGTATTTGCTACAAATTTAAGGCAAAAATACCACTCGCGAAATTGATGTGTTAAAGGGGTAATTACGCTCTCGTATACATACTACAATTTTACTGCATAAATACCATTCGTAAAATTGACGTTTTTAAAGAATAATTACGTCGATGTATTTACCACAAATTTACTTCAAAAATACCATCTGTTAATTCAACGTTTTCATCAAGTAATCACGTCTTTGTAAGTACTACAAATTTACGTTTAAAATACCACTCGCAAATTTGATGTTTTTTGGAAGTAATTACACTGTCGTATTTACTACACATTTACGACGAAAATACGATCTGTAAATTCAATGTTTTTATAGAGTAATTACCCTGTCGTAAATACGACAAATTTATGACTAAAATACCTCCTGTAAATCATGTTTTTAGAGAGTATTTACAAAGTCGTACATACAACAAATTTACGATGAAAATATCACGATTTTACCATGGTAATTTTGACGTATTTTTAGCGTAAAAATCATTGACGTATTTACGTACGTACTGTGCCCCACGGGTAGGTGATTTCATTCTTATAAATGTGCTACGTATGTGTTCAAGTGAGATACACGTTCACCCGTTTTACATTCGAAACCACCCTACAATTCCACATTCCTGCAGCCTAGTTCACTGATTTCTCTTTTCTCCCTTGTCCACTACCACCAAACAGCTTCTCTCTGACACATCCAGTTTCATCCCTCCTTCTGCACCCTCGCTTAACATGCTATCTCCGAGCTCCCTCGAACATAATATTTTAACCTAACTTTTAGTCCTTTTATGTACTTCGACATATTATTCAGTTGAAATTACTTTTCTTTACCGTCGCGAGTATAATGTTTTGTAACAGCTTCTCGCGCTCGATCAGTATGTGTACTGTACTTGTATCTACACTTTACCACCACATCGTACAGTGCCTCGTATGAAAGTATTAGTCTCGTAGACAAAACATGGATATGAAGCATGCGTTTTTTACGTTATCAAATCGAGCGTGTTTCGACGCTGAAATTTTAATTGGATGATAAAATTAATGTGATACGCGAAAAAAATTCAGTGGATATATACATTGGAGGAGAAGAAATGTAATTATGGGCAAGAAACCTGAAGATAAATTTATTTCTCTCTCGAAACAATTCGTTTTCATACTGTAAGTATAAAGATGGGATCGCGTGATCAAGTGTTATCATAATTACGTATTGTGATTTTTAAGGTCGCCGAGAGGAAGGGTGAAGGGAAAATAAAGGTGGCGGATAAAGTGCATATTTTTTCATTGATGATGAACACGTGTTTATTTACGTATATTATTGGTGAACCAATTCTATCAATACGCATGTTTTAATCGAAAGCTCATTAGGTCATTTTCTCTCTTTTTTTGGTGTTTTTTTTTTTATAACGAATAACGAATAAGTATAGCCGGGATTTTCAAATATTTTTTCACGCCCTATAGAGTTTTTCCTATTTCGATGAATTGATAAATTTTTCGTTTCAGTGAAATTTCGAATTTTACGATTTAGATTTTATCGATCGATTTTTTTTTGCCTTGCTAATTGAATGTTTTCTTCAACTTTTTTTCTCATTTCGATCTATGAAATCAATTTGTTATATTAATTTAATTATGCGATAATTTTTTAAAACTATTTTTGAGATGTCCTCGATTTTTAGTTTGCAAAATTTTATGGGTTCTTGATAGTGAAAAATATCATCATTTATAAGTATTATAATTTTTTAAAACCCCTGAAATGAAAAATTAGTTTTTCGTCAGGAGAAGTTCTACTGATATATATTTTTTTTTTGGGAAGGGAGGGGGGGGGGTCGATTTTTAATTTTTCTAATTCAATATTTTTCAAAGTTCAATTTTCTTTTCGAATTCTTATATTTTACAATTTAAATAATATTTAATTTGATTTCTAGAAAAATTCCAATTTTAAAAATTTTATTTCAAATTAGATAGGTGCCTTAGTTTTCAATTTCAAGCTAGAAAAAAACTTACCAATAAAATTGATTTTTTTAATCAACTCTTCTTGAACTTTTGATAAAAATTTATTGTAGTTTATAATTTCGACTTCGCGACGTTAAGGATTTTTTGAGTAATTCTTTTTCAACTTTTTTCGTGTCATTGAATTTTTCATTTGAATTTTAAATTTTTTTCATTTTTGAATTCTATGAAAATTAATTTTATTAGAAAGTTTTATTTCTTCATTTTTCCCCTTCCTGTCAATTAATTTTTTTTACCCTAAATAAAAAAAAATAATTTGAAGGTTATTTTAACTTGTTTGATTTTGAATGTTGTTGTTTGAGTGATTTTAGCACAGGATTAAAAAAAAATCGAGTAATCTCAATTTTTCAATAGAGATATTTCAACATTGTAAACACTCATTTTCCATTAAATTTTTTTATTTATTTCTCATTCCTTAATAATCGATAATTCGAAAAAAAACTACACTTTTTCAAACGTTTGATGTTTATTTTTTGAAGAATTCCTATCTTTAGTTTGAATTTTTTTTAAATATCAGTATTTCATATTTTTCTAGATTTTTGATCTTTCAGAATGATTTTTTTCTTTAATTTTGAATTTGCGATTTTTCAATTCTTGGAAAATTACTATGATTTGAATTTTTTATTTCGATTGTTTAATTTGAATAATTTTTTTTTCAAAATTTTGTTTCGCAATTTTAATACTTATTATTTTTTAATGTTCCTCTATCCTTAATTTTTTAAATTTATAATTAGGTACCTACACATAGTTTTTTGATGAAACTTTTTCAAGTTTGTTTCAAAATTTTTATGATTTCCTTGATTTTTTATTTTAATTTTCTTGAAATACTTGCACCTATTAGTATTTTAAATTTTTCTGATTTTTTTTTTAAAATAATAAAATTTGTTTTTTTTAAACACTTACCTAATTCCAATTTTTTCATTTTAATTTTTTGAAAAATTCTATGATATTTGACATTTCATTCGTTGAATTTTTTTTTCATTCATTTTAAAATTAGAATGAAACTTTTAAAAATATCTCTAAAATTTGAAATTTTTTGAAGCAATTGTAGTTTCTTGAATTTTCTTGATTTCGTATTAATCCCTTTTTTTGTTCTTTGTTTTAATTATTCAATTTTTCGATTTCAACTTCTTTGAAAAATTTTGATTTTCAATTTTATCTGATTTTCCAATTTTATTTCTACGTTTTCGTGTTTCTTATTTACATAGGTATCATGTTCATTACTCGAAAAATTTTCATGGTTCAAAATTGTACCCAATTTATTGAAATTTTTGTTTTTCACTTTCTTCAATTTGAATTTGTTTTTTTCTTCAATCTTTTTGCTACTTTTGTCAATTTTTTTTCTGTTTTGAATATTCTTTCTATTTCACTTTTATTATTTTTGAAAAAGTTTTCATTTCACTGTTTCAAGTTTTCAAATTTCATATCACAATTTGATTTTAATATTTCTTCGAGTTCCATGATTTAAATCCAATATTTTAAATTTTTTTCAAAATTATGCAATTTTCTTCTTATTTAGAATTTTGTATGTAATTGAATATTTTGTGCAATTCGGTTTTTTTTCTCAGTCAATTAGAGCTGTACGCATGAGGAACATTCCAGTGTCGCTAGTTTTGAGTGTATGTCCAAATAGTAAAAATACCTATTCGAGCATCCACATAATTTGATTAATAATTTTGAAACTTTACTAAGTACTTTATTCCATCTAGTTTAATTTTATTTCGTTTCTTTTCTGTTCGCAGCGTTCAAATTCCAGGAGAATTTACTCAAGAGTATGTTACAAATCGAAAATACCTTCTTCGAACTGGGCCAATCGTGTAAACGCGATTGTCTGATTATTTGTGATCGCGGAGCTATGGATGTGTCGTCGTGTAAGTACCACACACACGTCAATTCCGCATTCACTAACCAAATTCACCGTGCATTCTAACATGTTTTTTTTTCATCATTTTTTTATTTGCTCTTCGCGTGCTATTATACATTTATCTAGTCATACGTCATATACTTAGTAATTAGTAGCGTTATATGGGTGTGGAGGGAGGGTAGGCTATAATGATGAGCTAATATGCGACAATCGTATTATTTATACTTAGAGTAATGACAATATGAAGAAATATTAATTACCTACTAGTTTGCAAACAATTACCGCAACTTTAATCCTTCATGTTTGAAAATTTGAAGCAATTATTAAATTCTTGCGGTGAGTAAGCATCAGTAACCAAAGTTCAGTGGTGGAAAAGTGCCTGTGTTCATCGCAGTGTAGTGAAACGTTGCGGCGTGAAAAGGAGTTCGCGATTGTGTGTGATTGACGTTGCCACTCGATTTTTTTTCAGCTTTTCCCCTTCAATTTTATTTTTCTGTACACCGCGTGTATAAAAATTATTGTCCTTATTTTTTTCGTCGGATTTTATTTTTTTGTACACTGGGGCTGTCAACTGGGGTGAATCGAATTACTCATAAGTATTATGAATGAAATCGTCCCTTTTTCATCCCATTCTTGATACTTTCTGAGAAGATCATCGTAGGCAACAGATTTCAAATTTCTGTTCCTATACTCGTCCGTTTTCACGCGCCATAAGGCAGGGTGACTTTGATAAGACTGATATGAATTCTGGCGTCCACCTTACTTCCCTTTCACACACCATTAAGCATTTTTTAAATGATAATGAAAACGTAATGAAATTGAATAAAATTAATGTGCACATTTGAAAGTATAAAATAGTGGAAGTGCGTGTTATCAGTGATACTAATGTGCACATTTGAAAGTATAAAATAGTGGAAGTGCGTGTTATCAGTGATACAAGACTTGACGAAAAATTCAGACAGCTCTTGAATTTTGTCAAGCCTGGAAAATTACTTCACAAACCAAACTTGTGAAGTAATTATTGCGTCCTCACGTTCAAGTCAATTTGTTCAAACCGCAAACTTGACAAGCAAACATGACCCCGTGTGGACCAGGCTTCAGTAACCTAATATAAATACACGAAAAGATTGAAGAAAAAAACAACAATTAAAGAGTGTGCTCTGGGGCTGTTATCAGTAAAAAATTTAGTTACGTGATTTCTCGGCGAATACTGAAACGAAATGTCATGAAATTTTGATATTATGCTTCTTTATAACAATATCCAGATTAGTTATTTTCAATATTTTGGAAAATTTGTCTATTTATGGAAAAAAATTGAATCCAAAGTTTTTATTTATTTATTTATTTTTTGGACAAGTCAAGGTCACGATAAAGGTCCCAAAATTTATCGCTTAAACGCAATTTTTTCCATAAATAGATACATTTTCCAAAATATTGAAAATAACTCACCTGGATATTGTTATAAAGAAGCATAATATCAAAACTTCATGACATTTCGTTCAGTATTCGCCGAGAAATCACGTAACTAAATTTTTCACTGATTTTGCCCTCCAGAGCACACCCTTAAAGCCGAAGATTTATAAATAAAAAATTAGGATGCTCACCATATGCAAAGCCCGGTACAGCGATTTTCTGTACAGTCAAACCTTATCATTGTGTTGCTTTCACAATCTCTTATTTAAGGTGTCTTTATTTTCCACTTGCAACATTTTTTCGTTATTTAAGACATCTTAGCCAACCTTTTCACAATTCCTTATTTAAGACGTCTTAATTTGCTTGAAGAATTATAATTTCTTTTAGGATTAGAAAAAAATTCTTTTGTTTGGAATGGAAAAAAAACTTACTTATTCTACCTCGTATGTGTGAATCTAGCTCCTTCTGAAATTAGAACAATCAGTTTTAATATGCTACAAAGTTCTTAAAGAAACAAGACTTTCTATCTTACTTTTGCAATAACTTTATGCAAAAAGTCTCGAGGCGAGACGATAAAGTTACATAGTAGCGATAAGTTAAAGTAAAAAGAACTGCACTGATTAACATAAAATAACTTCTATATATACAGAGAGAGATATATTATATTAACCAATAAGATTACAGATATATGCAAAAAGTCTCGAGGCGAGACGATAAAGTTACATAGTAGCGATAAGTTAAAGTAAAAAGAACTGCACTGATTAACATAAAATAACTTCTATATATACAGAGAGAGAGATATTATATTAACCAATAAGATTACAGATAAATCGAATGATGTTGTGCGTCATGTTCGCGTCGCCGCAAACTTTCGGGGCACCCTCCCTATCCTCGATGGTCATCGCGTTATAGGTTTGGACTTAGTGTAAATTTAGTGGGGAAAGGAGATGGTTGTAACAGCGCGCGAGGTAACCAGAACTCCACCACAACGCGTGGGAAATGTAGTACATGCTAATCCGAACGAACTACCAACTTTGTTCTTATGGCGAAAACATATAAAATTATTTCTTGTTGATAGATTTGACACTTTTAGATGCTAAATAATTGTACTAAACATTCAAATGAATATAATTAATCAATTACAAAATTATTAAAATGAAAAAAAAAAAAACACTATCACTTACACGTCAAACCGAATTCTTTTGAAAATTTTAAAATTTTAAAAATTTCAACGAACTATCCTCCTTTTTAAAATTCTATTAAAAATTATACATAATATTTCATTGTATCAGATTAATTTTATTGAGAAAAATTCCGAGATTCAGTGAAAATGTTTCTACAATTTTGTGAAGAATTCTCTGAAAATTTGTGATAGATAATTCTCCAAAACCCAGTAAAATTGTTTTCCATAAAAAAAAAAAAATTGAAAACCTTGTGAAAGACATTTTGAAATTTCATGAAAAATTCTTTAAAATTTCATGAAAAATTTATCCTAATTTTGAAAAAAGTTCATTGACAATTCTGTAATTTTTTGTTTCAGTTTCAAAATTGTAAGAAATTTTTCATTATTTTGTGAGAAGTGTTCTGTTAGTATTTTTTTCCAATTTTTTGAAGCTGCATTGAAAATTTTTTTGTAAAATGTTTTCTGAAATTAGGTTTCTGGAAACGAAAAATAACTTGTCACGCATTTACAATAATCGGACTGTATCAGATATCATCGAAAATACGAATTATTTGGAAGAAATATATTTTTATGTTGAATCCTAGATAGTTTTACAACTGTAGATAAGAAACAAAGACGATGCTACATTCGAGGGTAAAAAAATACTTTGCTGGCTAATGAATACAATAGTTCAGATAGTCAAATTGCTCATACAATAGTTCCGATGTTCATATCCTCGGTCATGTGCATAAAAAACAGTAAACAAGTTGAAACACTAACCTCTCATTGACGCCGATATAACGCGTTTCGTTTACCGCGCGCTGTGGGTGGAGTAAATCTGAGCTCGCGCGCTCAGTGTTCAATTTTCAAAATGGGCCTTGAGGGACGGGTTAATATGCATCGATCGGGCTAAAAAATTTTATACGTTATTTTCTCATGAAGTGGCACTAAACTAGGGGGCGTCCCGATAAGAAAATCGAAAGTTGCAAAATAACGGCCACCCTATTCCACACGCTCGCGCTCTTCTGCGGCTGCCACTTCTTCATCCAAATCATAGCTTGCATCTGCAGTAATACAGCTCATTGCTGCATCATCAAGGTCCCATCGCCTGCACAAGAATTGTGTTCATGAATATGTTCGAGGTGATAAACCAGTTTTCAGTTGTCTGGAAAGAAATTTGCGTGATTTAGGCGCTCTTCTGTAGTTCTGTCTGTTCTTTGGTCTCCCTGTCTGTTTCTGGAACACCGCAAATTTTGCAGTGCCATTTCTCTTTACTGACTTCTTGTATAGAAAAATTGTCACTTGCAATTTTTTGTTCCGTTAGTTGCCAGCCAATTCGGATGAAATGATCAGGGAGCAATGGTAGGCCCATGAAACGTTTAACAATTTTTTTCAGCCACCTCATTTCCCCTGACTAACTCTGTTAAACCCAATTTTCTAGTTTTTGGTTTTCTCCTTAGCCTAATAATTTAACCCATTAAGCTCTGGCTCAAAATACCTAACATGCCGTAACTCCTACACAATTTTTTTTTTAATTTTATGAAAATTTTGCTCTCTTACCTCATATTTAACACAAACTTATAAAATTATGTCATACGAGGGCCCCCAGCCCCTGTGGGCATATATGCCCACACAGGCTCAGAGGACAGAGCACCTGATAAATTAAAAAAAATAAAATAAAATAAGTGATAATACATCATTAATGTGTTGTTTTGCATTGTTTGGGTACTGTACTATGATTAATTTTTGATGCTAGAGTAGGAGTTGAAAGGTACTGCAGTCAAATTTTTTATTCATGAGACAAATAAAAATTGTGTCATCAAACAATTTATTCAAACTCAAAATTACAAAAGTATAACAAACAGATTACAGAGTTCAGTTTACTTATTTTTTATGACAAGCACTATGAGTGAAAAAAAAAACCCACTTTATGCATAAGTATTCATTACATGCATTACAACTCGAGTTTACTTTGGTAAGATTCATCGCCGATTTCCTTCCATTTACTTGATAACTTCGTTGATAGCATCTTACACATCGTCTTCGAACATTCTTTATGCTTAATTTATGGTGGGTCGCTCTATTACAGGTGGCAAAATTATTTTGTATTGGAGGTTCCTCGTTATATCGTTCAATAATCTCCATTATTAGTTTTTCTCTAAATTTTTTTATTGGAATTTTCTTTTTGGTAATTTTACAGTAGAATAAATAAGCATTCAGAATAGTCGTGTTTAGTAGTATATCTATTGCCAATTTTTGATACCATTTTGATTTTTTTCTTAGCGGTGAAGCATACGAGGTCATCTGATCACTAATATCTACAAATGATTTTGAGGCATTGTAGCAACGAGTCGACGGGCTTCAAGCACTACTTCAAAGTGCATGAGCTGTCTTTCTATGCGCAGCTTGGTCTGTCGTTCTTCTCTGAGCATAGTCCGTATGGTTGTAGGCAGCAAGCGAGGGTCCTTCTTGATGTAGGGTATATTATCCACTACGACAGAGGTAGCCAGTTTCAATAGTGACATCGGCATTGTCTTCAAGCAGGAACAGCTTAACATCATATTTTCAATATAAAAAATTTATTTAAAAATATAAATCAACTTTATTTTTTCAAAATAATATTATTAATTCAACTATTTGTAAGACGCTCTAAAAAAAATACTATAATACAGGCATCTGGGCTGTTGGATCACTGGGGCTATTGACACAGAACTCCGTCAGGCACCTAAAAAAAAATACACACGGGTAAGCACACCCTAGCCAACTACATACACCTAATCTACACTAACTAGACAGGTACCTTCTCAGGCACAGGTAGCCACTCCTGTACCAGCTAGGAATTTGCCTAGGGGACCTGAATGACAAACAGACAGGTATACCCCTCACCTAGCGCCAACCTCCGTACCAGGTTTACCGCCTACAAAAGACTAGCCTGGTAGGTGACCTCATAATCGCTAGGATACCTACTCAGCACCCAGCATAGTGGCCACCAGTGTCTCCAAATCCGGACGACACCCGTTGGCAAGAAGTTTTATAATAACACTATTTCACTGAAAGCATATAGTAATCAAAAGCCAATATACTAAGAACTAAGGCCATGCCTAGTGAGCAATCAAACAATATGATAAACTCACCCAATAGGTAAAGAATAAAGATCCAATTAGGCACAAGCACAATCACTACGCGAACAGTTCAGTATAGTTCAGATGCACAATGCAATAATGCAATACGAAAATACGTAGGTTTTATAAGCAACAGCGGTAAGACACCAACGCAAGCGAACAGCACAGGCACAAGCAGGATTTACTTTAAACGTATCCAAGTGCGAGTGGTTTAATAATCGCTAGGATACCTACTCAGCACCCAGCATAGTGGCCACCAGTGTCTCCAAATCCGGACGACACCCGTTGGCAAGAAGTTTTATAATAACACTATTTCACTGAAAGCATATAGTAATCAAAAGCCAATATACTAAGAACTAAGGCCATGCCTAGTGAGCAATCAAACAATATGATAAACTCACCCAATAGGTAAAGAATAAAGATCCAATTAGGCACAAGCACAATCACTATGCGAACAGTTCAGTATAGTTCAGATGCACAATGCAATAATGCAATACGAAAATACGTAGGTTTTATAAGCAACAGCGGTAAGACACCAACGCAAGCGAACAGCACAGGCACAAGCAGGATTTACTTTAAACGTATCCAAGTGCGAGTGGTTTAAAGAAAAAGTTGAATTCCTTGGAATGGAAATAAGTTCGAAAAGGCTGCGCACCAAAAGGAGATAAAATTTCCGCTATCACCGAATATCCGAGACCTACGAAGACAAAAGAAGTTCACAGCTTCTTAGGAGTAGTTGGATTTTATCGTACGTATATACCGAACTTCACTATGATCGCCGAGCCACTCTACAAGTTAACCCACCAAAATACTCAGTTCGTTTGGAAAAATCTACACGAAAAAGCCTTCCAACAACTGAAACGTCTCCTTGCAAACGCCACCATCCATTCGTACCCAGATATGAAAAAGAAGTTCTATATACTCTGTGATGCAAGTGGAGTCTAGCTGGAGCTATATATCAGTTCGATGATGATGGAAACGTCCATCCAGTTTCATTTTGTTCGCGATTACTTCAAGCCGCTGAAAAGAACTGAGCAAGAGTTACTCGCGATAATCTATAGGTTGAAAAGTAACAACTATTACCTCATGGGACGAGAAATAAAATTATACACAGGTATTAAGCCTGACTCAAGCCAATGCTGGTCTCCAAACTTCTGCTGATGCTCAATGCACTGAAGTCAGAGGCTGCCAATTCGTCAATGCTCGAGTCATTCTCGTTAGTTATTACACGAGTCATTCTCATTAGTTATTACACTCGAATTACTGAGTGTAGCATCTGCTTCCGCTGGCTGTTGCTCTTCAAATTGAATATTATTGTATAGATACCAAAAGGCTAAACCTGCCATTATCAACAGCACCGTTGAGAGGATAATGTCTTCCAAATACATAGCTGTTAGCAGTTAGCACGAAGAAAAATGCTACAGCTTCCAGAATATCTTCAAGTATTGACATCATATTGGCAATTTCACAAGAGAACTGTGATTTTAAGGTTGTGTGGGAGTTCTATTTATGCGATTTTTGCGCGATTTTTGCGAACTAATCACGTTGGGGTCACCAGTTGCGGGATTCGGCACCGTGATCGTTGATTTTCCGCTACGTGTAAATGGAGGTTACAAAATGAAATAAATTTGAAACTATCATTGCGTATCCATCGATATAAGCAAAATATCAAAAGTATCAATAGGTATAGGATATTTGTCACAGACAGATGGATTTTTACCTTCAAATGGTTGCCTTGATAATTTTATTTTTATAATATAAAACTAATAAAAAAGAAATTAATCCTAATAAATCTCATCATATTAATAATCTAAAAAAATTCAATCTGAAAAATTGAAAAAATTATCACTATTACAAAAATTGTAAATAACAATTTAACTTCATAAAAAAAATGAACTTAAATAACTTTTATTTTAATTTAAAAATTTCTCCTACCTCTAATGGCAAATACAAATCGATTGTTTGGAATTTTTTTCTTTGTATTTTAAAATTTTATTTATCAACGCCACGTCTTTTTCGTTGACGGTGATGTACGTAAGTTCATTGACAGTACTTTTCCCTGAAATAATCACAGGAATTACATTACAATCAACAGTTTAGTTTCATTAGTAGCTAATAGTGTCATGAATGCATAATGAGAAAAATTTCTTAGGTAGTTAATTACCTTTTAATATATCTCATTTGTCCATTTAACTAATTTTATTTTTTGAAATCAATATCCCACTGGCCGTCTCGACTGGAGCTTTTTCCTTTGTATCATATTTTTTTTCTGGAACTAAGAGGTTACAAAATGAAATAAATTTGAAACTATCATTGCGTATCCATCGATATAAGCAAAATATCAAAAGTATTAATAGGTATAGGATGTTTGTCACAGACGGATGGATTTTTACCTTTGGCGCATCATATTCATAGGACTGCCCGTGTTTTTTCAACAACTGGGTGTTTGTGAAGCGAGGGTGTAACAACTCTTCTCTCTTTTTTTCAAAAAAACTTTTAAATTTACCCCGTAATCATGACATCCTTCAGCTTACTTGTTTCCACCTTGAAGATACCTAAAGGCGAATATTCAGCTTACAATTTGTAGCGTAGCGGGTTTAATAAAACGCCGAAAGAACCTGGTAAGTCAGATAAGTCTAATAAACCGGCGAACTTCGCGGGCATTTCGAGGTGTTGGGAATTCGGCGATTGCTTTTGTTTTTATCACTCCAGGTTTCAAATTTCCAGCTTCGATAATAAAACCCAAGTATTCGACGGTATCGGTGGCGAATTTACATTTTTTGAGACGGCAGGTAAGATTGGCGGAAAGTAGGATTGACTGCACTTCAGCGAGTCATTCCAGCAATTCTTCAAAAGTGTGAGCGATAATGAATAGGTGGTAGATAAATGGGAGTGGTTCCGAATGTTGAATACATAGCAGGACCGTGATGAGTAAAGAAAAAGACTTTTATATTTTATCGCCCAAAATTAAAACCCAACACATTTTTCAAAATTTTTAAATTGATTATCGACGAATTATAGTTAGCGAAAATTTCGAGATTATAGTAAGATATTTTATCGCCCAAAATTAAAACCCAACACAGAAGCAAAAAAATCATTAAGGAAAAGTAGGGTGGAGGGATGTAAACGCTAATGCTACCATAGGAGGTAAAGTGAAGAAACCTCCGTCTATCTGAGGTTTCAACAATGTTGCCAGTAACTTATTTATCATATCAGCGCAAAGGTAGAGCAAAATCTTATCTGATGGTCCGCCGTTGTTTGTGTCCGTTACATACGATGTATATTTCTCTAGATAACCATAATACCATAATCTAACATGCTATCCTATTTTTTATTTAAAAATTAAAATAATTTAAAAATAACAACATAATATATATACACAATTAAAATTCTCACATAAAATATTCAACGAATATTTTCAACGAAAAATATATTAATATAATAATCTACATATGAATTAACGAAATAAACGAATAAATTTAATAAATTCCCAAATCTTGCCTAAAATTTTCGAATTTACGTCGATCTAGTGCCTTGCTAAAAATATCTGCGATATTCTCATCTGATCTAACTTTTACAACCCTTAGACTCATCAAATTTTACATTTATTTACATCACTGATCAAAGGATTATGAAATAGAACTAAAACTAGTCTGTAAATGCAATATGATTCCTGATAAGTTACTGTTTTTCTGCATCCGACGCATCACTACTTTCAAAAGTTACAACCGAATCTCTGGACAAAGCTGACTCGTTGAGTTTGTTTTTCAGTAATTCTTGCTTCAAATCGTCATCTTCTGTAACTTTTAATTCGTTTTTCAGTAATTCTGGCTTGTTATCTGTACCTTTAACTTTCACATTTGATTTAAGTTTCATTCTCAGAATATCTATCGTTCTGACGAAATTATCATCATTAGGAGGATCCATTATTTCTATGACTTTAATCAATCTCATCTTTTAGCATTTCTTTATTCTACCACAGACTAGTAACCAATCAGCGATCAGCTTAGTCTGTGTTGTTTGGTTACTAGTCTGTTAGTCTGTGACATTACCCGGGTTACGTTATCTCTATCGTTCAGATTTACGTTAATTCCTAAAAATCTTTTTACTTTACCAAGATCTTTCATTTTGAATTCTTTCTTAAGTTTACTTTTAATATCATTCAACATATTAATGTCGTTTGAAAACAACAAAAAATCGTCAACAAACACCAACAAAATTACGATCGAATTACCAACTTTTAATAACGAAAACACAAAATCGACTTGCTGATTGTTTAAAACCAATTTTTATAAGAAAATTTGTAAGACGCTCGTTCCATCTCAGTTATTTTGGTACGTTTCAACAAAATCCAACTAACAACATTTTCAGCATTTATTACGAGTTTTAATGTATTTAGTAACTACTAAAGATTTGCGTTTAAATTATGGTATAAGTGACGTAATTTTAGAAGCCTATGCTGATGCCTATTGGGCAAATAACAAAATCGATCGAAAATCCATTTCCGGTTATTGTGTAAAAGTCTTCGGTAATATTGTAACTTGGACCTCGAAAAAGCAGTCGGCTTGCTTTAGTCCGTAAAGAGCTTTATTCAGTAAACAAACGAAATCTTTATTCTTATAACCATTATATCCTTGCGGAATTTCCATGTAAATTTTCTCTTTCAAATAGCCATTCAAAAAAGCATTTTTAGCGTCCATTTGATCAATAACAAAGCCTAAATTAATACAAAGTTCGTAAACACGGAAATAAATATACGTGTTGGGAGTTAGTAGGATTATTTTGATAGGTTATTTTATTGTTTCCTTTTTGGCTACTGTTGGCCACTAACTTTCTACAGATTATTAAAAATTACGTCTTTTATTTCTGACGTGGTTTCTACTGAATATTTGTCGTACACGTAATCGTGTCCGACACTCGTAATTTATATGTTCGTCATGTAATACTCTTAAAAAATTCTGTTTCGAAAAATATACGCACGAGTATGAAAGTTTTAGCGATTTTCATTTTTCTCGCGTTTCTACGATTATTAATTCTACGAATAGAATTATCAACATAGTCAGACTCGTTCAAAATTATGAATTTAATTTAATAGAATTATTAAATTCACACGCGATTTCAAGAAGTTAGAAATTAAAATTAAAATGTTAGAAAAATTAGTAAATAAATTATGTCACTCTTCGTACTACACGAAACAACATTCGCGTAGGTATTCTATATACGAAAATTGAGACTAAACTTAGCAAGGACGTTCTCTGAGAGTCGAGATATAAAGACTAAAATTTGGTTGGATCTAATGGTGGCTTCTAGCCCTCGAAAAGGATCCCTTGGTCATCCCCTTATCTACCATCGAAAGGGCAATTTACGTAATTTCTCCCACAATTAAGTGATTGGAAACAGACAACAATCGTCGGCTGTTTCGTATTTAGATTTTTATAGGTTTTGTGAAAGATGGTCAGCAAACAATTGAATTATTGGATGCTGTTTGAGTGGTTCAGGAAGGTGGAAAATAAAAAGATTCTAAATTATGTTTGTAATTGTGTCGCGTAATATTTTTCACTGCTTTGTTCGAACTTCGTAGATCAATTTAAATATTATTGTTTTTCGCGACAATGAAATTAACCCGAATTTTTGGAAGGAAAATCTGAAAACCGTTAATTAATTAAATGCACGATAGCTAATCAAAATTATATTATCATTCGACACAAAATATTTAGTAAATTAACAATGATGAAAGCAGAAATAAAAAAGGAGACATGATTTAATTGGTGGAGAAAGCCGAGAATGGACAAAAAGGAAGGGAAAGGAAACTGGACCTGAAGGGAAGGGAAAAAAAGTCGAGCTGCGTACATCGAGCAGCCGATCGAGACAAATTACCAAAAAATACAGAAAAATAAAATACAATTCCTATAGGCCTCAGAGTTTTGCTTCCTGGGGGCCGTAGGCGATAGCCTCACCCCTTTCCCGCAACTTTATGGTCGGGGAGAGGGCCTCTTACATCGTCGTCATTTTCATACACTCAGCCGTGCAGACGCCATCGTTTTCTGGGATTTCAGCCGCTTCATCCGTTTGGTTACAATTAAACCGCTTCCGCATAGTTCGATAACGTCCGATTGAAGTTTATCACGGCATCGTTAATTTCGGGCAAGGCCCATATCTCCACGTCGGACGATCTCTCAGCCATGTCCTCGGCAACGCCCGCCGCACCAAGTACGATCCAATCATCACCGATACTCGCGCCGGCGACGACCGCTGGGCCCTTATGCTGTTGCGTAACTCCGCTGTGTCACACGAAACCAGCCACGTCACCCCAATCTCCGCCGCCGCCACCGATCACAAACCTATTGAAAATATGGAGGGCGGAATTGTGTCTCGCGATTCGCTTATTCGGAGGCGCCTGATGGTGTGGTGTCGATGTTTGTTCCCGCGACGAGATAATGGATCTGTCTCTGGCGGCCTCCATTATGACTTTTTAAAATTTTTCTCAATTTTTTTGTGAAATTAAAATCGTGACCCCTATGTAAGTATATCCAGGTATACGTAATATCAATATATTAAACTATACACTGTACATCTTATGTTATTTGGTAATGAAAAACTTACTAAGTCTGTGCAAGCTGTCTGCAACAGCTCCACGCAGAATTTCTTCATCATCTGACTCAGGCTCAGGCTCAGGCTCCGGTTCAGGGAATAGTTGGATTGGTAACATATTTGAGCATTCTTCGCAATTATGGTGATTACACATTTTTTTTTTTTTTTAAATTAAAGAGCAACACTTTCAATCATACACATTGACTTCTTGATCGACTGTCAGCTACCAAATGATTTCGCGAATGGTTTTTCAAATGGAAATCTAATCTCTCTCAGCCGTGCTGTCGCCATTGTTTTCTGGGATTTCAGCCGCTTCATCCGTTTGGTTACAATTAAATTTTTGGAATTGAAATCCGAAAAATTATTTTTGATACTGAATGTATCTTTGATACAATCCCAATTTAGACGGAGCACCGAAACTGTGCTATTTGAAGGGTCGATGGGAGATAGGTTGCAACGTTTTAAAAACACTTCGCTGTTGGAGGTCCAGTCGCGAAGGTTGAAAGAAGCCAATTTTAACCTATTTAGTATTGCGTAATACATTTCAATAGCTTCCGCAAGGAGTTCTACGCTGACTAAAAAATTATCAACATGTTTGCGGAGGGTGTCGCGACACCCAAACCGCCTCTCTAATTGTTTCAGGGCCGGCAGGTAATTGGTTTTCACACCAGTGAATCCGTCCAACACCTTCTTCGCCTTCCCTTTCATCGCCTTTCTCAAGTATGTGAACTTGGTGGCATCGTCATATCCTTGGTCGTGTATTCCCTGTTTGAAGAGGGAATACCAAGTTGTACCAAAAGACGTGCTCAATTGATCAATATAATAGCTAAAATTATGATACATTAATAACTAAGTAGGTAATAAACTAAAGTTGGGTAATCGTCAATTATTTGTTAGGTAGGTAGGCTTTTATGAGGTACGTTGTCTCTTATTACTTATTTCGGTTGTCGTATGGTAAAGGTTTTTTGGGCTGTATTCCGAGACCTATACCTCACAGCTTTACGTGAAAGGCATGCCGCAGTGCATAAGCCGAAAAAAGGTGGTCATTAGTAAAGCGCTGATGAAATCGTCGACGTCGATCTCAAGTGGCTTCGCAAAAATTGCGAGGGACTCGAGCTGAGGCCGGAGCGGGAGTTGTACTGGCTGCTTTAAGCCTGGCTTCGCAGACTTCCTCGCATATATACCCATGTGACATGGCCGTGTCCGCTTTCGAATCCACGGTCCATAATTCTCAGAAAATAGTCTCGGGCTCGGTTCTGGGTTCGGCTCCTGGTTCGGGTTTAACTTCTGCATCGGATTTGAATGAGACATTATGGTAATACGTCTTATTCGTTTGACGAAAAAAATAAATTGTGATTTCTCCGGACTAAAATTCGCTGTTTTATTTGGGTAACTAATATCGTAGCGGAGACCACTAAAAAAAAAATCAAAAAATTCATTTCTAACAATTTTAATAATTATTTCGAATATGAACATTTATGAAATTAATTTACGTATGGGTACATGTATATGTACCTAGATAGTTTTGTACTTACTTTCGTAATTCCACCAGATGATATCCTCGTTTTGATTTCACTCTCGACGCTAAACCTTTATTTTTTGTGCGTCTCCTGTCTGTGGCAACCATGGTAATTCAAAAATTTTCACATAACATTTGATAATTTGAACAAAAACATGCACATAAAATCATAGCTTACACTACACTATTCGCAGGAATACGGTTTCTTCTCTGATGAAGCATACAGACCGAATGATGCTTTTTCTACTCTCCCAAATTGGAAAAGTTCTTTCTTTTTTTTTTAAATGTGGGGGAAAAAGTAAAATGGTATAAGGTAATAAATTTTGCATACCATTTTTTACAATCGCATATATTGACGTATGTCTCTTCATTTACAACATCTCTGGCTATCTAGCTTCAATATTGGTGTCAGGACTTCTTCGAATTTAAAAAATGAAAAGATGCAGTGTCTTTTAGTGGGCAATGACTTTTCTCACCTATTGTATTATGGCACGTTTCATCCAAGCACTTGTCACTGGATCATTAGTAATGAAGCAGGTTTCGACGAAAATCTGTGCCACGTGCGATTTTTTGAGCACAGGTAATAGGTATACATAATTATTGTGTGTATGTGTATGGTGTACGAAAAACATTCATTGTGATGGAGACTAGACTACTCACAGTAGGGGGTGCTTGGGGTGACTCACTTTATCCGCAAACAACGTATAGTTCGACAAAAATCGGCTAAAAAGTTGATGAATTGTACTGGTAAAAATCCGTCAAAAATGGATATCGAAAAAATTGATTAATTTTTCTTTAGGTATAGATAATTTAGTCGAGTTGATGAACTTCTATGATTCACCCCTGCTCTGAAAAACTATCAAATTTTGGTGTTGGAGACTAGTGCAGCGTAAATTTTAAACAGAAAATTTTTTCAAAAATCCGTGAAGTAAGAAATATGAATACGTAATGTTGAATTTGTGCTTATGATAAGTAAAGAACGTCAAAAAAGATAAAATTTTGTGTTTTGCAAGTCACATACCATGGAAAGTTATAATGTATTGAGGAAACAAATGAAATGAAGATTAAACAACAAAAATGATTAAATTTAAGCTGAATTTACGAGTAATCTCAAATTCTTGAAAATGATTTAGATATTTGGGTTTGATTCATTCACAATTTTAGAATAAATTTTAGAGCCAATGATTTTCTTCTGGCTAACAATTCATTCTTGAATGACTGGCTCGCTACTCTCTTATCTCATAAGCACCGCACCATTAGTCCAGTAAAATCAGACCATCTGCCCTAACAAATTTTGCGAAGAAATTTTTTTTTCGTAAAGTTGCTTGTAAAGGTGTCCTAATTAACATGCAAAAAGTCCCTTAAGATCGGAGTGGAGCTTCACCCCCAAACACCCACATTTGTGCCCCCAACTTTTTTCTCATCACTTCATTCGCGTATATCTCAGTTCCTAATAAAGTTACAGATATTTTTTTCATATAAAAAATATACAGAATTAAATGTTCTTTCAATTTGGTTATATCAAATTTTTCACTAAGAATGATAGTAAAGCTGCAAATTGACTTCAAAGTCGTTGATCCATTCAAATTTGTCCAAAAAACAAGTTGTCCCCAAAAACAGTGATAAAATTTTTTTTCTTTCATAAAGTTGTTCGTAAAAATGCCCTTATGAACATATACGAGGTTTATCGAAATCCGAGCACGTCTTCACCCCAAAAACCACATTTTTGACCCTCAAATTTTCTTTTTTTTCGCGTAATTGACGTTTAGCTCGGTTCCTAATTAAGCTACTGAAAAATTTTCAACATAAAATTTGTAGAGTAGGAAATTTCCTACAAATTAGTTATCTACCATTTTTTGATAGGAGTGATAATAACGCCGCAAATCGACTTCGAAGTTATGGCGTTCGAGCGTTTTGGCGTTTTTGTAGTATAAAATTATTTTTCATGCACTTCATGAACTGGGAGAAAAAGGAAGATTTGAAAGAAGATGTGTTGAACAATCTTATTATGTGGGTGTGTGTGAGTAGTGGTAGTACTAACTACAGGTCTAGTCCAACCACTGTCAAACAGCTTCGCTTTCAGTCGATGTTTGCTTTTTAAAACTACGGACATTTATGCAGAGTGAGGGGTGGAGAGTGTGTCTTATTGTTATTTTTTTACTGGGCTATATTGTACTATTGATGAATAGAAATGCATCTCTACAGTTCTTGATTTTTAGTTGTTCGTGTGGTAAATCACATAACATAAACATTAGTGTTAAGGAAAAACTATATGCAACCAGAAATAACACGTTTTGATAAGACTGTGAAGAATACCCTTAATTAAATGCACGATAGCTAATCAAAATTATATTATCATTCGACACAAAATATTTAGTAAATTAACAATAGTTGGTCATTATGACCAGATATGACAGATTCATTAGTGAGTATATGCCACGTAGGGCCGATATAGACTAATTTTACGTGATCGAAAGACGATCGATGTATGCAGCTCGAAAGGATGAAGGATTGACAGGAGAAAACTGATGAAAGCGGAAATAAAGGAGGAGACATGATTTAATTGGTGAAGAAAGCCGAGAATGGACAAAAAGGATGGGAAAGGAAACTGGACCTGAAGGGAAGGGAAAAAAAGTCTAGCTGCGTACATCGAGCAGCCGATCGAGACAAATTACCAAAAAATACAGAAAAATAAAATACAATTCCTATAGGCCTCAGAGTTTTGCTTCCTGGGGGCCTTAGGCGACAGCCTCGCCCCTTTCCCGCAACTTTATGGTCGGGGAGAGGGCCTCTAACATCGTCGTCATTTTCATACTCTCAGCCGTGCTGTCGCCATCGTTTTCTGGGATTTCAGCCGCTTCATCCGTTTGGTTACAATTAAACCGCTTCCGCACAGTTCGATAACGTCCGATTGAAGTTTATCACTGCATCGTTAATTTCAGGCAAGGCCCATATCTCCACGTCGAACGATCTCTCAGCCATGTCCTCGGCAACGCCCGCCGCACCAAGTACGACGCGCCTGACCTGTCGCCGCCGCATGACCAAGTTGCCCCATCCAATCATCACCGATACTCACGCCGGCAACGACCGCTGGGCCCTTATGCTGTTGCGTAACTCCACTGTGTCACACGAAACCAGCCGCGTCACCCCAAACTCCGCCGCTATCGCCGCCGCCACGCCGTCCCCGATCACAAACCTATTGAAAATATGGAGCGTGGAATTGTGTCTCGCGATTCGCCTATTCGGAGGCGCCTGATGGTGTGGTGTCGATGTTTGTTCCCGCGACGAGATAATGGATCTGTCTCTGGCGGCCTCCTGGAGCAGTTGGCGGTTTTCCCGCTCCAGTAATCGAAGGACGATCGATGTATGCAGCTCGAAAGGACGAAGGATTGACAGGAGAAAAGGGATGAAAGTGGAAATAAAGGAGGAGACATGATTTAATTGGTGGAGAAAGCCGAGAATGGACAAAAAGAGGATGGGAGGAAACTGGACCTGAAGGGAAGGGAAAAAAAGTCGAGCTGAGTACATCGAGCAGCTGATCGAGACAAATTACCAAAAAATACAGAAAAATAAAATACAATTCCTATAGGCCTCAGATTTTTGCTTCCTGGGGGCCGTAGGCGATAGCCTCACCCCTTTCCCGCAACTTTATGGTCAGGGAGAGGGCCTCTAACATCGTCGTCATTTTCATACTCTCAGCCGTGCTGTCGCCATCGTTTTCTGGGATTTCAGCCGCTTCATCCGTTTGGTTACAATTAAACCGCTTCCGCACAGTTCGATAACGTCCGATTGAAGTTTATCACGGCATCGTTAATTTCGGGCAAGGCCCATATCTCCACGTCGGATGATCTCTCAGCCATGTCCTCGGCAACGCCCGCCGCACCAAGTACGACGCGCCCGACCGAGTTGCCCCATCCAATCAACACCGATACTCGCGCCGGCAACGACCGCTGGGCCCTTATGCTGTTGCATAACTCCGCTGTGTCACACGAAACCAGCCACGTCACCCCAATCTCCGCCGCCACCACCGATCACAAACCTATTGAAAATATGGAGGGCGGAATTGTGTCTCGCGATTCGCTTATTCGGAGGCGCCTGATGGTGTGGTGTCGATGTTTGTTCCCGCGACGAGATAATGGATCTGTCTCTGGCGGCCTCCATTATGACTTTTTAAAATTTTTCTCAATTTTTTTGTGAAATTAAAATCGTGACCCCTATGTAAGTATATCCAGGTATACGTAATATCAATATATTAAACTAAACACTGTACATCTTATGTTATTTGGTAATGAAAAACTTACTAAGTCTGTGCAAGCTGTCTGCAACAGCTCCACGCAGAATTTCTTCATCATCTGACTCAGGCTCAGGCTCCGGTTCAGGGAATAGTTGGATTGGTAACATATTTGAGCATTCTTCGCAATTATGGTGATTACACATTTTTTTTTTTTTTAAATTAAAGAGCAACACTTTCAATCATACACATTGACTTCTTGATCGACTGTCAGCTACCAAATGATTTCGCGAATGGTTTTTCAAATGGAAATCTAATCTCTCTCAGCCGTGCTGTCGCCATCGTTTTCTGGGATTTCAGCCGCTTCATCCGTTTGGTTACAATTAAATTTTTGGAATTGAAATCCGAAAAATTATTTTTGATACTGAATGTATCTTTGATACGATCCCAATTTAGACCGAGCACCGAAACTGTGCTATTTGAAGGGTCGATAGGAGATAGGTTGCAACGTTTCAAAAACACTTCGCTGTTGGAGGTCCAGTCGCGAAGGTTGAAAGAAGCCAATTTTAACCTATTTAGTATTGCGTAATACATTTCAATAGCTTCCGCAAGGAGTTCTACGCTGACTAAAAAATTATCAACATGTTTGCGGAGGGTGTCGCGACACCCAAACCGCCTCTCTAATTGTTTCAGGGCCGGCAGGTAATTGGTTTTCACACCAGTGAATCCGTCCAACACCTTCTTCGCCTTCCCTTTCACCGCCTTTCTCAAGTATGTGAACTTGGTGGCATCGTCATATCCTTGGTCGTGTATTCCCTGTTTGAAGAGGGAATACCAAGTTGTACCAAAAGACGTGCTCGATTGATCAATATAATAGCTAAAATTATGATACATTAATAACTAAGTAGGTAATAAACTAAAGTTAGGTAATCGTCAATTATTTGTTAGGTAGGTAGGCTTTTATGAGGTACGTTGTCTCTTATTACTTATTTCGGTTGTCGTATGGTAAAGGTTTTTTGGGCTGTATTCCGAGACCTTTCCGAGACCTATACCTCACAGCTTTACGTGAAAGGCATGCCGCAGTGCATAAGCCGAAAAAAGGTGGTCATTAGTAAAGCGCTGATGAAATCGTCGACGTCGATCTCAAGTGGCTTTGCAAAAATTGCGAGGGACTCGAGCTGAGGCCGGAGCGAGAGTTGTACCGGCTGCTTTAAGCCTGGCTTCGCAGACTTCCTCGCATATATACCCATGTGACATGGCCGTGTCCGCTTTCGAATCCACGGTCCGTAATTCTCAGAAAATAGTCTCGGGCTCGGTTCTGGGTTCGGCTCCTGGTTCGGGTTTAACTTCGGCATCGGATTTGAATTAGACATCATGGTAATACGTCTTATTCGTTTGACGAAAAAAATAAATTGTGATTTCTCCGGACTAAAATTCGCTGTTTTATTTGGGTAACTAATATCGTAGCGGAGACCACTAAAAAAAAAAAAAAAAAACGAAAAAAAAATGAAGACGAAGACAGAAAAAAAGAATCTCTCTCTCTCTCTCTCTCTCTCTCTCTCAAACATACATACACTCACACCTACACACACACATTCGCTCAGCGTAAGGGTTAAATATCCAATGATGGATATTCTACCAGGAGCGTTCATCTAAATACCCCTCCAACCATCATGACTACGAGACCTTAGGTAGGATCACACACACACACAAACACAAACAACACAACGCCATGATCTCCAATATTCGATTGATCTCGTACTCGCTCAAAAAAAAAGTACACAAATACTCGTCATAATACCGTGGACTCCGATCTCTTAAAATAAAAATATGGAGATCGAAAACAGTATAAGTACGAGTACTTATTCCATTTCATTCACTTACGTTGTAAACACCGACGAGTACAGATGTGTTCTTCTCTAAAAATTCCCCCTTCTCATACACGCCAGTATGTCTAGTGACTCGATTAACCCTTCCCTTCCGAACGCTTCGTAACGTAGTAGTCAGTAGTGCATCGGTACACAGATAGGTAGATCTACGCGCGCGCGAGAAGTAAAGTGTACCGTTTTTGTAACTACGAATACCTAATCGTACCTAATAGGAGTAAGTTTAAATGTACGTGATGAATTGCGATATTATTTTGTAACAAACGTACGAGTTCCAACGACATGTAGGAATAATATAAAAAATCTCATACTCATTCGTATGCACAAATAAAAAAAATAAAAAGAGTAAAATTTCGAAATCGGAGATCGGAGATCGGAGATTGAGGAATAAAATTTAAAAAATGAAAAAAATAAATAAATAAAAAAAAGAAGCAAAAAAAATCTCGAGTATTGGCGATCGCGGAGATCGGAGATCAGAGATCAATGATCTCCGTTTCCATGGCAGGTTTGGAACAGTAGCCCGACGACCGACGACTTCCCACGGCGCGCCGTGGGGATCGCCGAGCCGCGTGCGTTCTGTTCCAAACCTGCCCCAATACTACTACTGACGTGATTTAATTGGTGGAGAAAGCCGAGAATGGACAAAAAGGATGGGAAAGGAAACTGGACCTGAAGGGAAAAGAAAAAAGGTCGAGCTGCGTACATCGAGCAGCCGATCGAGACAAATTACCAAAAAATACAGAAAAATAAAATACAATTCCTATAGGCCTCAGATATACCGTTACAATTGTCGCAGTTTTACGACTTCAGAAGTTTTTGGGGTTACTCCATACGTATGCGAAGTCAAGCTGTTTGGCTATGCTCGTACGGAGGACAAAGATTTCGATGAACCACTCAAGTTTAGCCCATTTGCCGAAATTGTCAAAAACGATAAAAATGTAAAAAGTTGACACATGGAAATGAGTTAAAAGGCTAAATATATAGGTGGATCTGGATGCAGTAGATACGCGAACCTGTGTGAGAGTTTAGAAGGGTGACCAAGTAGTGATTATCTAAAGTGGAAAGAGTGTAAAATTACAAAAAGAGACAAAAATTAGTCGTAATTTGGGGCGAAATATAACACCCCAATGTATCAGCTACAAGGATTTTTTTTTGTAATTAGATATCAATTTTTCAGATTTTTACAAGTTTCTTCATTTGCTTATCAAAACCAAGAGTTTTGCTCTAAAATTACAAAATACACAAAATACTTGGAATTACATGAACAAAACCAATAAAATTACACAAATTTTGACGAAAATTACTCTGACATAGTCACCGTACAATCCTTAGTGCCATGTCCTTCCTTCCTACACTTTGTACAAAACTTCACTCGTTTCGGATTCGGACAATTCATCGCAAAATGGTCTGTCAATTTTCCACAATTGTAACATCGCTTCTGTTCCGAATTTGAACTACTAGTTGACGATTTTCGAACGATATGAGCGTAAAAGGCGATCCGCCCGTATCAGCCTCGAATAGCTGTAAGAAATATCCTTATCAAAATACAGTAAGGTATTAATTGAATTAAGTATAAATTTGAATAATATCCTTGGAAAATCAGTCGTACATTCACTTCTAATTAAAAAAGTATCTCGAGAGCCCAGATGTCCTAAAGTAATTTCCAAAACACTTCCCAACGAATTAGTCGCATATTGCTCATCAGCCTACTAAGGGGATAAACTTAGTATTATACTTTCATACTGTATTTACATCGCTTCTAATTGAAATTATCATTTTTATTATTACGGATGTTCATCAAAAACAGTAATTTTATGTTGTACTATATTCTTTCTTAATCGCTTTTCTTGGTATTATTTTGTATACTTACTTGATTTGTGTATGTACGTACACTTTACTAGTACATATTTGTGATATTTTGGGTTTGTTCTATTGTTTCCATTTTTTGTAGCTTGTTATATAATTTTTATTGATAATAAATTACCCGCACCCGGAATATTGGGAATGTGGACCAGAAAAAAAAAATAGAAAAGGTAGATATTATTTGTGTGTATGTATTTGTACACTTTTGTAGTAGTACACGACTGGTTTGGTTTAATATAAATAATAGGGTAGTTGTGTGAAAATTGCACCACTCATCCAAGGAAAGCCAGATCTACTTCCAAGAAGATGTAAAATTACGAACATACTTTGGCTGAATATTGGTTCAACATTTTGGAGGGAGGAAGCAGTTTCACATTGGTTGGTGGAAATCAAAAAAACTGATCTTGAGGCGCTAAATGAAGCTAATCTTATCACGATATTTTTGAACGGGTGATTTAATTTACATATTTTATCGACTCTGATTAGGCTGTCGCTAGAATATGTAGTGGTATTTCATTTGTAAGTTTGGTTGGGAACAAATTTGGCAACTTACCTCCCTTCAAAAGTTCACAGCAATTGGCTAAATTATGAAAATTTTGTTGTTTGTGTAGAGTCAGTCGACTCTCTTCCCCTTTTTCTGACTGTGTGTGAAGCAAATCATGAAAATGGAGGAAAAAGTTTGTGTAATGGCTCGTTTGTGTATTTGATATAATGGAGATTCTTTAAGAAATGCTCCTAGATGAAAAAATTTGTATGCAGCTTGAAAGAATTGATGTGTAGTTGGAAAAATTTTGTGCAGTTTTTAGAAAAATTGGTGAAAAGAGATTTTGCAGAAATGCATTTTCAATTACATATTTTGACATCATACTCTGCATGGAATTTCATAGGTGGTAGGTACTGGGTAGTTCCTTCCACGAGGTGAAAAGGCAACCCATAAAGAACTAAAAAATGTTATTGAAAATTTGTATTTCAGAAGTTAAGGCTTCTTAGTGCCTTCAATTTTAAAGATAGGCAAAATTAAAATTTTCACATCACATTTTCTCGTTCCTCTAAAAAAGTTACACCTGTTTCTTGTATTGTTTTGACAGAATATTGTAATTTCCATCTATCACTATTGTACAGTAATAAATTGAGGTAGGTAGGCAATATTTTTGAATGGAATTACGTGTTACTATTACAACTCCTTCAAATTTCAAAAATAGACACTTCGATGTGCTTTGAACTTTCATTGCTTTTTCGAAGTGGCATCCACTGTCGGTAGGGAAATAAAATAATTTTTAAACCCACTGTTGCCAATCTATTTTGCAAAGGCAGAATACGGATTTTCAAAGATTTGTGGCTCCTTCATTTTCAAACTTGGGCAATATGTGTACATGAAGTTTTTTGGTTCTCGCACTCGCTTCTAGCTAAATTTCAAGTTTGGCCGATCATTCGCAGTACACTCTGCCACATGGGTTGCCTATTCACCTCGTGAAAGGAACTACATTATTTATGATTTTTTTTTTCAAAATTCTCAACAAATAAATTATGACTTTTTAAAATTTTTCAAACATTTTGATTTTTGATTGAAGATTTTTTTAATTTTTTAATAAAAATTATTCATATTTTTTTATTTTTTTTACAAATTCAAGTTTTTTTTTGAATTTTTGACGAATTAATTTGAAAATTTTTCGAAGGCAAATTTTTGATTTTTTGAGTCTTTTAATGGATTTTTCTCAAATTATTTTGTAAGATGTTATTGAATAATTTTTTTTGAATTTCCTAACAAATGTTAATTTTATTGGATCCTTTTTTTTTGCAAAAAATTTTAGAAATTTTGATGAGAATTTTTAATAAAAAGTTTTGTGTTGTACAGTTTTTGAATTTGAAAAAAATGCTGGATATGGAAAAATTCTTCATGAATGAGTAAATACGTACTTACTTATTTCAATTAAAATCATCTATTAATGTTTTTTAAAACAAAATTCCCCCAAAAATTTGGATGGGAAATTTTTCAAATTTTTTACCAGCAAATAAATTATGGTAATTTTTTTATAATTTTCGTAGAACATTTATTTTTTTTTTCAAACAATCTCATTTTGATTTTAAAAAATTGATATAAAAATTAATTATTTTTAAAAAAAATATTACACAATTAAATATTTTGAATTTTTTGCAGACAATTTTTTAAAACATTCTGATGCACGATTTCTTTAAATTTTAGACAAGCAATTTAATTTGTTATCTATTATGTTTTTCACAATTTTCAAACAATCGAAATTTCATTTTTTTTCCAAACAGTATGATAATGATTTTCAATTTTTCAAAAAGAAAATTGAACTTTTTATAGGGTAGTTTGTTGAAGCACTTTGATCGTTACTTTTTTTCCAATTTGTGACGAGCAATATTGAGTACCAAGTAATTATTTTTTTCAGAATTTTCTAAGAATTTTTATTTTTCAATTTTGTCAAACAAAAAATAATTTTTTGAATTTTTTCCAAGAAAATTATTTCTCAAATAATTTTATGGACAGTTTATTATTTTTCAATTTTGCTATGAAAATAATGATTTTAATGAATAAATACTTTATTCAAAGTATTTTGAAAGAAATTTCACAATTTTTTGGTTCCTCTTTTTTCAAAATTTTAATGAACAATTTTTTTTGTTGAAAAATTCAGAACAAATTTTTTCCAACTTCTTTCAAAATTTTTGATGATTTTTCTCAGTTTTTCACGATCGAAGTTTTAAAGTTTTTTTTTATAATGTTCTACTTTGTATTCAACAGTGAATGAATTTTTTTTTTTTTTTTTTTTTTTTTTGGAGTAGACTTTTTCAAAATTTCAATGATTTTCTAAACAATTTTTTCATTGTTGTGATGCATTAATTTTTTATTTTTTTTGTTATGATCTTCGATCGTATTTTTTGGTAGATATGAATAATTTATTTTTTTGCTTTTTTAAATTTATTTAAATTTCTTAGGAAGTTTCAAAAAAAATTTTGAATGAAATTTATTTGAGTTTTGTACAAACTAGTTTTCACGCTTGAAAAACAAATTGATAATGATAAATGCACCAATCTTTATGAACCAAATTTTTTCCATTTTTGTACTTTTCTATTTTTAAATATCTTCATTTCCCTTTTCCTTTTATCATCCATCAAGTCCAATAATTCCAAAAATTCGTGGAAGACATACAGACCAAATCAAAATTTTTTATCGTTTATTAACCTTCGTTAAATTGTCATCGCTCGAACAAAATTTTCTGTAGTCTTCGCAATATCTCCGTATTTCCTACCTTTTCCACCCCCTCCCTCCACCCTTTCCTTCCTCTATATTTCGCAAACAATTATTTTTTCACCACATCAAAGAAAAAACAAAATGTGTAATGCATGTTTTTTTCAACTATAGTACATATGTAAATAGGTGAAAAGAATAATAACAACTAATGAGAAAGTACACGAATAGTCGACTCGTATTTAAATTTGGCTGCGATGCCAAGTTTAATGGTCGACGATGAAAACAATTACCGTATTGTCGGGTTGAATTTTTCATTTTGCATTAGTCCACCTATGAGTTGGCTTATTTGACTGGCATTTAGCGAAAACCCACTACGATGAAGAGGAAGTGACGCTTCGAAGCTGCGAAGAAGAAGGGAGTTTATATTATGTGGGTTATTTTTACGGATATAAGTTGTATAAGTAGTAGTACCTACCTACCTACCTATCTACCTACGTACGTATGTATGTCTATGTACATATGTTTTAAACGAGCATGCTTTTTTTTTTCTTTTCTACTAATGTGTTAAATTTTGGCATAGTTTTCGAGACGACGACGTGTTGTTGATCGAATATAATATTATGTTTGCTTAAGGTGTAAATATGTACCTGTTACAGATATATCGCCCGAAAAATGGGAACAAATGTTGGTCGCCAATAATCTAAACCTGGTCGACTTGCGAGACGCTCGATATAATCAAATTATCCACATGGTTTCGGCAGCCAACGGCGCGGAAGAATTTTATACCATTGAGGTGAGAACATCTCCTCGAGACGAGGATGATTCGACGGAGCGTGAAAATAACACTGTGTTATCTTACAGGACCACAGTTGCCGGAGCGAAGGCGTTGAAAAAGCTCGTGAAATTGATTGCAGAAATGCGAGCGCGTGGTTGGGCCATCCTTACTTTGACGTGATCGATAACTCGTCCGATTTCGAGACGAAAATCTGTCGATTGATTGCGGTCAGTTGGAAATATTTATCTTTTTTGAGCAGTAAAATAATTATCGATTTACGTGTTGAGTGGGCGAAGATTTTCAATTTTAAAATCTTTCTTTTGGTGTCCTGATTTATCACCAAACAGAGCCAGATCTGTACTCTTCGGGATGTCTGTGTGGTGCTAAGAAGACCCTCTCGTTGTTTTTCACTTGCAATGCTTCAAACAGCTGTTTAAAGAGAAAAATGATCATAAGTAAAATTTAATTGAAGCATATGAAATAGGCAACAAAGTTGGTGCAAAATACGTCAAAAGTTGATGAAAGATTTTTACAAAATTACCCAAAAGCTGATTTTTCCAAGAATTTCTTCTTTTTTTTTTTGAATGTTTCTCCGAAATAATTTTCTTTAAGTTGATGAAAGATTTTTCAAAATTACCCAAAAACTGATTTTTCCAAGAATTCCTACTTTTTTTTGAATTTTTCTCCGAAATAATTTTCTTTTTAATTGTAATGAAATTTTAAAATAATTGTGGGGAGAGTGTTTGTGTTTGTGTGTTTTTTTTTGAAAAACATTTTTTTTTTTAATTTTCAAAAGTGAAATTTGAAAAAAAATATTGAATTCTTTTTATTCAAAAACTATACGCTTGGTAAATGTGATTTTTCCAAAAATTACAACAAAATTTTTTTTTTATTTTTTTTAAATTTGAAGTATCTACCTAATTTCTTTTTTCTTTATAAAAATAATTCCATAAACTTTTTTCAAAATTTTGTGTTTGAAAACCTTTTTTTTTTAATTATTAGGTAAATAACAACTTTTGAAAAAATTATTATCAACGAATTTCTTCTTAAAGATTTTTCAAAATTACCCAAAAGCTGATTTTTCCAAGAATTCCTAATATGTTTTTGAATTTTTCTCCAAAATAATTGTCTTTTTAATTATAATGAAATTTTAAAAAAATTATGGGGGGAGTGTTTGTGTTTGATTGCTTTTTTTTTTAATTTTCAAAAGTGAAATAATTCCATAAATTTTTTTCAAAATTTTTGTTTGAAAACATTTTTTTTAAAATTATTAAATAACAAGTTTTGAAAAAATTATTATCAACAAATTTCTTCTGAAAGATTTTTCAAAATTACTCAAAAGCTGATTTTTCCAAGAATTCCTAACTTTTTTTTGAATTTTTCTCCGAAAAATTTAATTTTCAATTTTAATGAAATTTTAAAAAAATTATTGGGAGAGTGTTTGTGAATTGATTTTTTTTTATTTTTAAAAGTGAAATTTGAAAAAAAAATATTGTATTTTTTTTTATTCAAAAACTACGCTAAGTAAATGTGATTTTTCCAAAAATTACAAAAAAAAAGTTTATTTTTTTAAAATTTGAAGTAATTTCTTTTTGCTTTATAAAAATAATTTCATAAATTTTTTTCAAAATTTTTGTTTGAATACATTTTTTTTAAATTAATAAATAACAATTTTTGAAAAAATTATTATCAACGAATTTCTTCAAAAATTTTAAGAAATGATATAATTTTTTCCCAGTTTATTATGGCATCAATTTTTCCAAAATTCTGTCGCAAATTTTTTTTATTAGTTTTTCTTCAAAAACGATTTTTTTTAATCACTGAAGAAAATCTATAAAAATTATTGAAAACTAATTCTTTCAAAAAATTGTTGAAGACATGTTTTCTTTTTCGAGAAGTATATAGTTACTCAAATCCTGATCGTTCAAAAATTTCCCTCAAAAAAATTTCTTTTCAATTTTTATTAAAAAGTTAGTTTAATTTTTAGTTTCGTAATTTATTTTTCGCAATTTTTCATGGTTTTCATTTGACGAGATCATTTTTTAAAAATGAATTTATGTTAGAAACTTTTTTCAAATCGTCGAAAAACAATTTTTGAGAAAAATCATTGAAATGATATTTTTTTTAAGTGGGGAAGACAATTTAAAAAAAAATTACTCAAGCTGATTTTTTGAATTGTCAAAAAAAAACCGTTTTTATTGAAATGCGTTTTGTTTTCAAATTTTGATGAGACACGATTCATCAATTTTCGTTCAAAAACTTTTTTTTTTGGAAATTGCAGATAATAAAATGAAATTTTGTATAGAAAATTTTGAAAAGAATTACTTACTCGCGAGAACTAAAAAAAAAAAAAAAAAAAAAAATGGTTAATCGTTCAGAATGTTTTTTTTTTTTTTTTTTTTTTTAATAATTTGTAAGAGTAGGTATAATTATTTTTATCTCAATTCGTTTTGACATCAATTATTTTGAAATTTTTAAGAGAGGATTTTTTTACTTTTTCCATCATCTGTATATTTTGACGCTTGTTGTTGCGCCACTGACTTCTTCAAAAAAATGAATAATTATGGGCCAAGTCTTTTTGTTGCAAATTTCTTCATACACTTCAATTTAAGTTATGACCAAGTTTTTGTTTAAATGCATTTTTGAAAAGTAAGCGAAAATCATAACAAATCTCGAAAAAAATTTTAAAATGGAAAAATCGTAGCTGACTCAAATGCAATTTTCCCTGATTTTACTAAGTCATGAATTTGAATTTATACCTGCGATACGGTTTTTAATCTATAGATTCGATGTCCTCTTGCAGGTTATTTGTCATAAAGTCGGAGTCGATCCTGGAGACCGATTGTCAAATAACACCAAGAAAAGAAAATGGCTCATCAAATTACCTTTACCACCCAATTCGGAATTTCCTTCTTTTCAAGATTTCGAAGTGGTGCATCATTATTTACAAATGAAATCGAAAGAGTTTCAAGCTCGCGTTCGCAAACGTGGTCAAAAAGGTAATCATTCGAATGGTTCATATTTTCATACCGATATTGTTACTTATCGCCAGTAATTAATTCACTTTATCGTGTTGTACGGCTCGTTTAACAGGTCAATACGCTTATACGCACACCATTAGAAAACCCAAGAAACAGGGTCAAGTGATCGAGGTGAAAACACAGCTGACGCAGAGGGATTATTTAAACATGGTTTCTCAAAGGGACGACGCTCATTTTCCTATTTTCAAGAAACGCAGATGTTTTTTGCACAAAAATCAGTATTTCCAACTGGATATTTATCGTGAACCTTGCCACCCTAGGTGAGTTCACTGGTGATCGCCTGATCGGTGATCACTAATCAGTAATGAATTGATACATTTTAAAAACTCCACAAAAATTTATAACTTCACAAATTAGGAGATTTTTCAAGATTGAAATTTTTTCAAAAATTGAGAATTCAGCGAAAATTTGGAATTTAACAAAAATTAAAAATATTTAAAAAAATCTGGAGTCCTACAAAACTTGAGAATTATTGTAAACTCGAGAATTTCATAGATCTCAAAAATCAGGAATTTTTTAAAAATTTACAATTTCTGTAAAAAATTTTCTTTTCTTCAAAAATAATGATATAATTTTATAAAATCTTTCTAAAATTGGAAACTTTTTAAACATTTCAAAACTTAAATAAATTATCGAATCTCAATTGTAAAAATTTTTTAAAAGCTGAAAAATGTTTTCTCTACGTGGAATAATTTTGTTATAAAAACGTTATGAATTTTTAATACTGCGAGTTAGAATTCTTCAATTATTTTATTTATTTATTTATTTTGTTTTTTTGTTTGTTTTACAAAGGAGAAACTGTCAAAAATATTTTTTTGGAAATATTTGTAGTATTTTATAGATTTTCAAAATTGAAAATTTGTCAATCCTTATTTTAAAATCTCGAAGTTCAAAAATTTTGAAAATTAAAAAATTTGCAAAAACTAAAAATAATTCAAAAACTAAAAAAATTGATACCTATAATGCGGAATTTTCTTAAAATTGAAAATCTCACGATGAATAAGTATTTTTTTTTCTTAAAAAATTGAAGATTATTTAAAATTTTGAAAAAATTTTCAACCCTGAAACTCTTTTAGGCTAATGAAAAGTTTTCAAAATTAAGAAATTATTCTACAAAAATTTGAATTTTTGCAAATGTTCAAATTTTTTCAAAAATAATAGGAATTTCCCAATATCTATCTGAGAAATTTCTGAAATTTTCGAAACTTGAGAATTTCTTGAATTTCAAAATTTGAGAATTCCACAAATTTTTCAACATGAAATTTTTTTTATAATTTTAAATAATCTGCAACGAATAAAAATTTATTAAAAATTAAAATTTTTTCAAAATTAGGTGATTATTCATTTTTTAGAAGTTTTAAATTTTGAAAATTAATATGTTTTCAAAAAATTTAATTCTCCTGAGAATATTACCTACCTACATATTTTTGAATTTTTAAAATTAACAATTTCGCAAAAATTCTTTTCTTTGAAATTGAAAATTTCACGAAAGTACGAGTTTTTCAGAATTGAGGAACAAAAAGTGAGAAGATTTCAAAAGTTGAGAATTCCACAAGTTGTAAAAATTATAAATTGATTTCACATGTTTAAAAAAAACGAACAAAAAACAAAAAATTTTCAGTGTTTAAATTTCCTTCAAAAATTGAAAATTCTGCAATAACCGAAGTTTTTGAAACCTGTAAATTTTATATTTTAATTCAAAGTATTTGAGAAACTTGAAATTTTCAAAAAAATTTAATGTTCTGCAATGAATGCCAGTTTATTAAAAAAAATTGTCAAACTATTTTTTTTATTTTTATTTTTTTTTCAATTTTGAAAAAATGACAATTTTGCAAAAAAAAATGAAAATCTTACGAAGAATACGAATTTTTTAAATTGGTAATTCCACAAAAATTGTGAGTGCATCGAAAATTTGTAAATTCTGCGAAGAATAAAATTTGAAAAAGAAATGAAAATACTACAAAAATTGACTATCTTACTAACTTTGAAAATTATCAATTTAAGATAAGATACCAAATTTTATTGAAATTAATGAAATTCGGAAAATTTACGTTTCTACCTATTCATGTATACATTTTTTTTTACAAATTGGAATTTTTCAATTTTTTTTTCTTCAAATTTTCACTATTTATGATATATTTTTATTTGCATTTGCAGGTGTCTTTATTTTCTAATTTGAGGGTGGGGTGATTTTTAAATTTTTTGGTTACCCAAACTGAAAACATAAAAATTGGTATATGCTCTCATTCTTTTTTTAAAAATTTTGATCGAGTCTAAGCACTGATTTTTTAATTCAAATTTCATCTGCCATCTTGTTTGTACATTTTTTTAAAAGTAACTCTTTGCCATCAATTTTGAAATTTTTCTTCAATATTATTTTTATTTAAAAAATTACCTAAAATTTTAATACCCTGTTTGCTAAATTCGTTTTTTTCTTTTTTAGTGTTTTTTTGTTTGTTTTGTTTTCTTACCTTTATTTTATTTATTTTTCCAGATGCAAAGGTTTGATGATTTTGGAAACGTATACATCGTTGAAAGACGAAGAACTGCAGAATAAGTTACCTTCATTTTTAAATATCGATTGCGAAATTACCGGTAATCCGGACTACTCGATGTTTAATTTATCTCTGCTCGAAGATTGGAATAATTCTGATAAATATTGTAACGATTTTAAAGGTACGTAAGACCACTCAAAATCTATAGCACTTACCTACTTTAAAATTAATTTTCTCCACTGACGTTTTCTTCTAATTTGGGTTCATTTTCAGGATCAGGTATCGAGGCTACTTTAAATAACGACTTGAAATTAGAAGAATTGAAAAATCCAATAATCAATGGTAATGGTAAAGTTAACGGAACAGTTTAGCATATGTCGTTGGTTCGGCTTTCTTATTTCTCTAGATGACTTTAGTTACATAGAGTATAAAAAGCTTGAAACGTCATCAAAACGCCATTTGAAATGCCAGTACACTCTTATAGTTTAATTTATTCATTATTATTATAATTTAGTTTTACATTATTTTACTTCTTTTTTCTTTCTTTCTTTCTTTCTTTTTTTTTTTTTTTTTTTTTTTTTTGATACTGATAGTTTTTTTCTCCGCCCTCCGCTAAAGCTACGTAGGTACATTACATACGTGGTCGATTATTCTACAATTTGAAAAACTTTATAGTATTTTAGCTTTACGTTTATTTTTATTCGTTATACAGTTTACTTATTTATAATTTTTATTAAGTTACATTTGACAAAAATGGTCTTAGTGCCACGTTCCTTTGATTTGGGAGAAAACTTTCGCAAACATGATGGTCGAAATTACATTATTAATGCAGTCTCGAATGGAAGTTTCGTGAGATTGAAATGTTTAGATCAATTTCACGAGTGATTCGTAATCCAAGACGTATTTTTAAAAAAATGAATTGGGATTTCATATTATTTTTTAAGACTTATATTTTTTCAAGGATTCATCTTCCTTTTAAAATAATATTTTTCATATTTTTCTGTTTACGGCTTAAATTCAAAAAATTGAAAAAAAAATTATTCCAAAACATTGAGAAAATTTTCTATTAGATACCTACCTATCAAAAACATTAGGAATTTTTTTCTTCGAATTTTTTCTCCAAAAAAATTAAATAATTTCTTTCAAAAAAATTTTTTTTTTAAAAATGGGATTTTCTCTGAAGATAAAAATTTTGTTTTCAGAAAAAAATTTCTTTCTGCATGAAAAATTTAAAAAAATGTTGGTACTCGTAGGTACTTTAAAATATGAAAAAAATATGGGAGTTTTTTTATTCCAAAAAACTTGGAAATTTTTGTAGCAATTAGCAATAAAAAATTTAAAAACTTTTTTCTCCTAGAAAAGTTGGGATTTTTAATTTTTTTTTCAACAAGATTTGATTTCAAAAAAAAAATTGAGATTTTTTCTTAAAACGAATTTCTTCTTTGAAAATATAGATTTTTTTTGCTTTAGGTATGCATCTCAAAAAATAGTAAGTACTCATTTCAAATTTATAGGAATTTTTTTTTTATTATTCCAAATAATAATTAATAATTTTTCCAGTGGGTATAAAAAAATTTTAAAACCTTTTTTCTCCAAAATACATTCAAAATTTTTTTTACTCTATAAAAATATTGAGAATTTTCTGTTAGAATAATTTTTGTCATCACCAAAATTTCGATTGGACCCTTCTGTCCCCTCCAATTTTGCTCAACACGTATGTAAATCATCCTGTGACTTTCATGAATGATTTTCATGCTTATTATGCCAAATTAGAAGGGAGGGAGGGGTCCAATCAAAATTTTCGTATTGCAAAAATTATTGTAATGATCTCATTCCACAAATTTTGTTTGAAACATTTTTCAATTGGGGCCCTAGATACAGAGATAGGAAGGTTTTTTGAAAAGGGGATGTACCTTTCGATAAAAGAAAGCTTTGAAAAAAATTGAACCCCAGCTAATTTAAAAAAAAAATATGTCTTTGATTCCGAATCAACCATAAAATCGATCACCCGGACGATTTTTTTACCCATTTGCGACTGTACTATCATCTAAGTTACCTACCTGTGGGGTTTTTTCTAATTTACTAATCGTTGGAGAAAATTCAGACGTTGGGATGGGATGGTAGGCATATCAATTTGGGCTGTGACGTGTGTTTGGGAAAACGAATCGAAATCCTACTTTTTTTTTGTTGCGTCCTTTGCCATCTTTTTAAAGTGTTCCTGTTTATCCGGGGATTATTATTATGCATAGAAATAATTGTGATTTTAGAAAAGTATTACCTAATGGATTTTTTTCTATCCTCATTTTATGTGCTATTTTATTTAAGTCGACACTCGCCAGTGTAGTAAGACGAGTGAAGAAAGAACTTTAATTAGTTTATATTTAGTTGTAACTATTTCATTCTCTAGTGTAGTCTACATCTATACTATGTTCATCTTGATTTTTTTTTCCATATCATTTACCAGTGCACTGTCAATTTTAATGATAACAATAAAAGCGTTATTAAATCAGTGCCCGGAGCTCGTAAAATTATTCCTAATGAATTTATCAAATAACAAATACAATGCTTCGGGTTGATCTTTACCAACAAAATGGCCAGCATTGCGGATCAAGGCGTGAGTCAAATTTCCCGCATGAGTCCAGTACCCTAGCAGATCCCCTTTATGGTTCCAGTTCACTCGATCAGCATTGTAATAAGTTTCGACATCAGGCCACGATAGTGAAGTTAAAAATTGAGCAGAATGAGCGTACGATGAAAGTAAGTCGAACTGGCCATGATACAGGAGGATCTTGTAAGATGAGAAAACCATACTGTAAAGATTCTCAGCCGGTAGCAAGCTGTCTTTCACGATGAGCTGAGTTTCGTTATGAAATGGCCAATCAGACACGTGCAAAGCTTCTCTGATCTGAGATTTAGTTACGAAGTCTGGTACGTAGCTGTTGACTAGTGCTTCGCCATTGCGTATGTCGTAAATTGTTTTATATCCTTGATATCTGAGTTTACTCAGCATCGAACCGATCTCTTCCATCGCTTGTAGGTGTTGTCGAGCTTGAATGAAACGAAGGATGTTGAAGTGCTTCATTCGAAATAGAGAGTAAGTTAGCGCCGAGTCTACGATACCGTTCCAGTGAAGGGCGTATAAGTAGTGGAAGGTTCGTTCCGGGCTGAAGAGTCCGCCTCCTGAAAGTGTAAGGTGGTGATTTGAGTACGTAGTGTGGAGGTTCGAAGGAGAGATGATTAGTATTTAATTTTTTTTAAAATTTATTATTATTTTTTTTTAATGGAAATATTATTTTCTATTTTTTTAAGGGAAAATTTTTTCTGCATTACTAAATAGGGGAAGAAAATTCAAATGTCGAGGGAGTCATTTTTACAAAATTAAAAAAAATACATTTTTTAGACAAATTTTCAAACAAGTCGCGAAATTTTGTTGTTGCTCTTCCTTTTTTGGAATATGCGTATGGAGTGAGGGGGCGGGGGGGGGTTTGGTGAATCAGCTAGGCACATGTCTAAAAAAAAAAAAAAATTAAAACTACAAAAATCTATTTTTACAAAATTTGAACCTTTTCAATTTTGAAGTGAGTACCTGGCTAAATTATTTTTAAAAAACTCAAATAGGATAATTTAAAAATTTTAATAAAAATCATCGTTTTGTTTTTTCAATTGCCAAAGCTGCGGAACTTCTCAAAAATTGAAAAATAAATTGGAAATCATTTTTTGAGTCTGATTATTTTTTTTTATTTTTTCTGAAAGACAATTTTTGTTATTTTAATACCTAATTATGACATTTTTCAGTTTTTCAAAAAAAAAAAAATCATCTTGAAATAAATTTTTTTAAAACAACTATTATTTTAATATTTTGAAAATTGATTTCAAAACTTGCATCATTGAGAAAAATAATAACAAAAAATTGACCATTTTGTAAAAAATATTTGAAATATTAAAAATAAACATTTTTTCAATATTTTAGGACTACTCAAAAAGAAAGAATTGAATAGGTATTTTATATTTTTCTTTTAATTTAAATTTTTGTTATTGACTGATTTGAAGAAAATTATAAGTAATTAACTAATTATTTTAAAATGTTTTTTTTTGGAGTAGAAAAAAAATATCAAAAATTGAAACGATTTTGTTATTTTATTAAAAACATTAAAATTCAAAATTCAAAACAAAAAAAAACAAAAAACTGAATCCACTCAAAGTTGAGGTTAAACGTTGTTGTTGTTTTATAATAAAAGAATTCTTTTAAAATATAAAGCTCAGAAAATTTTTATTTCGTATCTATTAATTTTTTTTAAAAAAAATGGTGTTAAAAATGAAATTTTAAAACATTGATTTAGGTCCAAAAAAAATGAAAATATACTTATTTCACTGAAAATAATATACCTAAAATAAATTTTCTTTCAAACTCTAGATTCAGAAAATTGATGTCACGTATTTAAACAAAATTTCAAAAAATTTCTTTTAAAAATAAATTTTAAAAGAAAGTCAGTAAAATATTCCATAAAATTGAAAAATTCTCAAATATACCTATTCTGTTTTGAAATAGAAAAAAAAAATGATGAAATTCTGAAAAATTTTCTTTTGATTTTAAAGAAAAAATCAGAAAAGTTGCGAAAAATTGTGTTCAAAAGAAGTTTTTAAAAATTTGAAATAACAGAAGTTATACCCACTTTCATGATAAATTAAAAAAATTGAAAAAATAATTTCCAAGTTGAATTTGAAAAAAAATTGAAGTTAACATTGAAAATTTTTTTATTTAAGCAAATAGTTTAAAAAAATGCTTTTAAACATTATTTTCGTAAAAATTAATAAAAAAATTATCAAAAAATTGAAAAAAAACGACTTTTCTATTTAAAATTGAATTTTGAAAAAAAAAATGAAAAATTGAATTCAAATAAAAATTGTTTTTAAACAAAATTTAAAAAAAAACCGGAGACTACAGAAAAATGAAAAAAAAAAAAAAAAAAACGATCTCGAAAATTATTAGATGAATGAAAATTTTTTAAATATCTAATAAAATACAGTTTTTATTCGAACCAAATTTGAACAAATTGCTTTTGAAAAATTGTCGAAAATGTTGGTTTGTGGGGAGGGGGATTTGTAATTCGTCGTTAAAGACCTGACCGAAGAATGTTTTACTTCTGGGGTCATATTTTCAATACAATAGGCTCCTTAAGTTTTTTTTTTCAAATTTCGCTGTACTGCATGAATTATTTTCTGAATCTAATTTCTGGAAAAAGTTCGAACATTGAATAAGTTTTTTAAAAAAAATGAAAGTAGGATTTTAAATGTGCATTTGATTTGATTCATTTTTAAAAATTTTCTAATGTTTCTTGAAATAAAATTTTTAAATTGTGAATATATTGTTCTCAAATCCATAAAACCATTTTTAACAAAAAAAAAATTAATTTATAAACTTTTTAGAAAACTTGAAATTAAAAAAAAAAAGATTTTTATTGATTTTGGGAAATTTGTGTCCCCTGGGGACTGAATATTATTCCTAAGTCCATGAAACCATTTTTAAATGAAAGTACAGGTCGAAATTAATGAAAAACAGCAAAAACCCTTGAATCGATTTTTTCTTGACTAGGCACTTTTTTCATCCACTCTTGATTTTTTTTTTTTTTTTTAAATCCATTATTTTCATTTTATATTTTTTTTTGCAAACGTTGTAATTTTTAAAATTTTTAGATAATTAAATACCTTTTTTCCTTAATAGGTAAACAAATCTTTCATTACCTAAGATTATTTTTTATTTTTTATTATTTTTTTTTTTGGAAAATAATTTTTTCAAAAACAGATGGAGAATTTGGTTGAATAAAAAAGTAGCTAATTTTTCATAAAAAGGTTAAAAAATCTTTGTAAAAACTGTAAAAATTTGTTTTGAAAAATTAATCAATGGGGAGGGGATGAAGGGTACTTCATCATCCATTCATCTGCTTCGCCAATCACAACCAAGTAGAAACCAGGATCAATAAGAAGGTAGTGGAACTACGTGTACCAACTTAGTATACCTTTACCTAGTGAATATATTTATTTACCTATAATTAATCCTTTTATATTAAGCTTTTTCGATTCGCTGAATTGATTCATAGTGTATCGAGCTAGTTCGCATATCACTCGGCAATTAGCAGACGCTCCAGCGATATATAAATCGTTCTTCCCATACTCGGTGAATATTTCAAAAAAGTTCACTAAAATGTTATGAATTTGCATAGGTACATCCTGAAGCCCTTTGTACAATGTATTATCCGGATCATTGGTGTTGCTAAATCCACAGTATTTTTCCGGATCCAGATAAAGCACGTGGTAAGTATTAGTCAGCGAGAATTCACGTTTTAATAATTTCATATTGCGTTCGTCTATTTCATACGGACCGTGTTCTTCGAACAGGCTATACAGTGAACTTAGACCTTCGAAGAAGAATACATTTACAAAATGTAAGAATCAAAAACTCAAAAAGAAAATGAGCACTTCGTATCGATGGTTTTTTCATTTGAAAAAGTGATTGGAAAACTTACCTGGTTGACCTTGAAGCCAAACAATAACCGGAGCAGTTTCATTATGATGAGGAAAGAACCAAAAGAACAGACGATCGTCGAACGTGGTCTCGTGAATATCGAAGAATCCTGCGTAACTGCGGGTGTCGTTGAAAAATGATCTGACTAGGCTTTCTTCTTTGCTTTTTGATGGATTTTCCGGGTCCATTATTACACCTTTGGAGGATAAATATCCTGGTATTAGGTAACACACGGTGTACAAATAAAGCAACATTTTTGATCGACTGAGATTCGTGCTAAAGAATTATTTTCAATTGTTCGTAGAATGGTTGCCTTGAACTGGTATGTTTTGGAAAAGTCGACCATATGGTGTGTTTGTTTGTTGTTTTATTTTTTGCTCCAAATGATGGAATAATAAAATTACGAGGTTGAGTGATTTTCTCAAGCGGAGTGAAATTAGCGAAGAATACAACAGGGCTCGGAATTCATACTAGGCTATTTTTTCAATTTTTAAAATGCCCAAAAAACACTTAAGAAATTTTTTTGAACAAAAAAAATTGAAAAAAATGTTGAAAGCAAATCTTTTAGAAACGTATTGAGAGAAATAGGTTTTTGTTAATCCCCCCCCCCCCCCACACAAAAATCGATTAGAACGTGTTTTAAAGAAAATTGCCCAAAAAATATTGAAATTAATTATTTAGTAGGTAAATAAAATAATTTTCTGAAAAAAACAAGAAATCGTTTTATTCAATTAATAGAAAAAATTATTTTGAAAAAAAAGTTAAAAACATAATTTTATTTCAAGAAATTGTACCCTAAAAAATTTTAAAATATTTTCCTTATTAACATGTGGAGAAATTCTTTTTGTTGGAAACAAAAAATCAGAAAAAAAGTTGAAATTTTATTCGAATAAATTGCACCTCAAAAAAATTTAGAAATATACCTATCCTTCAAAAACATTGAAAAAAATTATAAAAACTATTTTTGTCAAGAATTGTTCAAGTCATCATAAAAAAATCGTCATAAAAACTGCAGAAAAAATTCTTAAATTTTTTTTATTTTATGTGCCTACAAAATTAGAAGAAAATTCTTCAAAAAAAAAAAAAAAAAATTAAAATACCAATAAATTTTCAAAAAATTTCCTTCAAAAACATTTAAAAAAATTCTGTGATCTTTTTTTGACAAAAATTAATTGAAAGTATTTTTAAAAGGTTATTATTATGAAAATGAAAAAATTCAAGAATTGATTGGATACTCAAAAAAAATCAGTATAAATATTACAAAAGATAGGTATTAATTCTTTTTTTTCATGATCACAGAAAAAATAGTTGAAAACTTTTAAAAAATTGTTTCAAAAAATCTCAGAAAAGTTTCCTAAAATCAGTAAAAAGAATCATTTTAGTTGATTGAAAAATTTCAGAAAAAACGTTGAATTGTTGTAATTTCACTTGAAAAAATTGTAACAAAAAAATTAATCAAAAAGTATATCTTTTTGAAAAATTGCAGGAAAAAAATTTCAAAAAGTTTCTAAAATAATTAGTTGGAAAAATTATTTTTATGAGAATTTTTTTTTTGGAGGATAAAAATCTTTTACAAATATTATTTTTAACAAATTATGTATAACCAAAAAATTCTATAAAAAAATATTAAAGGCATATACATTTTAAAAAAATCACAAAAAAAGTCTTTGAAGAATTATGTTTGAAAACATGACTTTTTTCAAAACAACAACAACAACAACAAAACGAAAAATTTCCAATGAAAACAACGAGAAAAATTATTTTTATCAAAGAAAGAAAGGTCTAAAAAAATCCCTCAAAAAGTAATTTTGAAAAGTCATCTAAAAAAGAATTTTACCAAAGAATAATTGAAAAATTGTAGATACCTAATTACTTCGTCAAATGTCTAATATATCTTTCCTAAAATGAAAAATTAAAAAAAAAATATATACCTACCTAAGCATAAAATATTTTTAAAAATTCTCTAAAAAAAAATGTATTCAACAAAATAATTTGGGTAAAATTCCCTTTAGAAGCATCGATTTTTTTTTCTTAAAAAATATTTAACAAAAATTTCTCAAATATGATCGTTTTATCTGAAAATTTTTTTCCAGGAAAATTCTTTGTGAAAAATTTTTTAAAACATGAACTTTTTAAAAAAAATTGCCTAAAAAACATAGAAAACGTTTCATATTTAAAAACAATTTAAAAAATCCATTTTCGTTTTTTAAAAAAAAAACTATTTTTAACAAAAATTTCTTGGAAATTTTCTTTGAGAAAAAAATAGGTAGGTATTCAAAAACTTGATTTACTTTTAAAATATTGTTAGAAAAATAGGTATAATTATAATACTTATATCATAAAACAGTGTTATTTTTTAAAACATTAACAATTTTTTTTTTTTAAATAGGTAATTTTCTATTTATTTATTTTTGACCAAAATCTCTTGATTTTTTCCAATTATTGAAAATAATTAAGTATTCAGAAAGAGAAATTTTCCAGGAAGAAAAATTCCAAAAAATCATTTTAGAATCTAAAGTATTGTCAAATAGTGATCTCAAAAAAAAATATTAAAAACAACGACTTTGTCAGAAAAAATTTTCTGCAAGAACACAAAAATAGAATTAATATTTTTCAGAAAAAATGTTCGAAATAATTTAGTTGAAAAAATATACAAGTTTAGGTATGCATTTTTTTTCGACGAAAATCGCTCAATTTTTTTTCGAGTCCTTTTAAAAGAACAACGATGGTCTGCTTTAAAACTTATCTATTTTTTTTTTTTTTAGAAAATTTTTTTCCAAAGAAAATGAAGGATGTTCATTTTTTGCTTAATTTTGTCATTTTTATCATTAAATTCGGAGTGAGCTATTTCCGCGCCCTGCTAAATGTATTTTGAGTTACCTACCTCTGAAATTGTAAATTATTTATCGTTGTTATATTTGGTTCGAATTTGAATTGATGAAAAATTTCAGTTCTGAATTTCTAGCTTTTGAACCTTTGTCTTTGGTTCTCCGGAGCTGTGGTGATTCGGATTTCTGTTTTTTCCCACTTCTCAAAATATTCTTGAAATGTTGTCAAGTATGAAATTTGAAGGGGCCAAATTTCTTTTTCATTTCTATGATTGTACTTTTTTGAAAATTCATTCGAAATTTTTGTGATTTTATAGCTTTTAAATTTTTCATTTTTTCGTAAAGTTTTTAGAAATTTTACCATTTATACTTACTCGAGTATTTATCCATTTTGCATCAACTTGGTGATTTTTAATTTCACCTAATTTCCCAGTTTTAATTTATTTTTATTTTTTATTGTTTGCAATATTTTTAAATATTTGTAGGTATTGGAAATTTTCAAATTTTCATTTTCACTTGAATGAATTTTTTTCATTCTAATATTTTGTTAATTTTTTTATGTATAAGTATTCACATTTTTATTTGAATTTTTGCAGTGTTTCTTCAACTGTGATGTTTTCATCGAAGAAAATAAATAAATAAAAATTTGCTCGAAAAATCCCACCAAATGACTTTTTATTCTATATTAATTTTTTATGAACATATTAGGTACAAAAAAAACACTACCTTGAGAAATGAAAATAACTTCCGATTTTACGATCATAAAAAATAACATTTCATCATATTAAAATATTCAAAACACAAAAATACAATTTTTTAAAAATAAGTACAAAACTTTCATAATTTTCATCCTTTTACAACCAAAGATTACATTTGTTGACCGAATTCATTCCAGCTCCAGTCCTACACTGGAAATCACGAGTAAATTCCTTGCTGCTGGAAACCACTACGTTGATTCGAGCTGGCGTCGAAACGCGAGTTCCTCCCTCCTCCGGCTCATAGACGCATAACCCACTCGCATAATTTATCCAGAACATTTGACGATTCGCCCATTTCTCGAGGGAAGGCAGTTTACCATCTTTGACTAGAAGACCTGGCGTATTTACGTACGATTGGTAGGCAATTTGAACGCCATCGTTGTCTGATATAATTTCAGCTTTCATTTTTTTATCAATTGTCTGAAAATTTGAAAGAGTATTTAACTAGAAATAAAAAGGGAAATTTTCGCATTTTCGATGTACTTGGTATCTGGATGACTCACCTCATTGCTATATTTTTTGTACTCGTTGAGGAAACATTGAACTCTTCTATCTTGTTCATCTTTGGATTGCTTGTTCCACCAGTCACTTCTTTTGCCATTTTTATCAAACGAGCGACCCTGTGTAGACAAAAAAAAAACAAGTTATTTTTTAAATGGTGCTTGAAATTTTTCTTTGAGTTGATGCTGATTAAATCTATTTAAATGGACCTTTAGAGAAAATCCTCGAGCTATTTCACGTCCTATGATCGATCCCAAAACGCCATAATTTAAATAATTTGGCAAATTCCTCGAAAACGTAAATCCTTCCAATACACCAGCTGATAAGACTGCAAGATGAAACATTAAGTTTTTAGTATTTTTCCTCAAGTCGATAATTTTTTTTCGATTTATCGAGAAAAGAAATATTGTAAGACTCACAGACTGCATTTAACCACTCGTCGTATTCTATTTTATTTTTCCAGTACTTGTGATTACAAGCTCTGATTGGTCTTTCGTCGCGGAACGAGTTTATCGTCCGTTTGATTATTTCTTTTCGAACATTTGCCAAAGATTGGAAGAAGGACGATTGAAGCTTTATTTGCATCTGTAATGTGAACGTGCAATTTTTCGAAGGTGGTGAAATTTTTTTGAAAATTGTACCGACACGTTTATTCTATTCGAATTATTTGGTTACGTAGTTACGTACTTCAGAGTAATATTTAGCTATTTCATTTTTATCGATTACTTCACGATCGTATGGTGTATAAAATTTCATCAAAGATAATTTTTCCATAGATTTTTTCCTGAAATAAGTCATGGAAATTTTATGAAAAAGTCACTAATTGAAAATTTGTGAAAAAAGTTATGTGTTCTAAGGAAAAATTTGCTCCACAAAATTATTAGTTTTTCGAAAAAATTACCATTAAAATGATGATCTTGAAAAAATAAAGATTTATTAAAAATTATAATTTAGTGAGAATTCCTCAAAAAAAAAAGATAATTTTAAAAACAAAATATCAAAAAATGAAATTTTTGTAAAGATTTTGAAAATGAAATTTTTTCAAAAATTGACATTTTTTTAAAAAGGTCAACTTGAAAAAAATATGTTTTGAAAATTAATTTTTTTTATCAAAAGCAATAAATTTTCTTTTCAATTTTTTTTACAATTTACTAAAAATGGTAATTTTTTGAAATACGCGATTTCAAAAACATATTTCATCTCTTAAAAAATGTAACTTTTTGAAAATAAGTAGGTAGGTAACTTTCAAAAAAAAAAAAAAAAAAAAAAAAAAATCAAAAAAATTATATTACCTACTCAAAAATATATTTTTTTTGGAAATTTTGTAGAAATCATAACTATGTTGTTTATGTAGTTAATTAAAAACACCCACCTCACAAAAAATTTAATATTTTATCAAAAACTGCTATTTTTTTTTCAAAAAAATTACAATTTCTCAAATAACACGATTAAAAAAAAATTAAAGATGACAATTTTGTAAATTGAAAGTTTCTATTTAAAAAAATAAAAAAAAGACAACTTGATTCTCTTGAAACCGATAATTTTGTAAAGATTTCTGAAAATTATAATCAAGTTGTTTAATGTCAAAAAAGACAATTGAAAAATTATAACTAAAAAAATAAACAGGTAGGTAATTCAAAATAACAAATTTGTAAAAATGGCAATTTCTCAAAAAAAAAAAATTTTCTTGAAAATGACAATTCTGCAAAAACAGCAACATTTAATAAAAATCATAATTCGCATAATTAGGTAATAAAAAAATAATAATAAAAAAAAACTCAGAAAATTATTTATATTATCTATACCTATAAAAATATTAAAAAATGACAATTAGAGCAATGAAAAATATAATAATTGTGAAAAAAATCTATAAAAATCAGCTAAATGGCAATTTAAAAAAAAAATAAGAATTTTGTAAAAATGGTAATTTTTCAACAAAAAAAATAATAAAAAAATAAAAAAATCTTATTTCTCAAAAATATAATTTTGCAAAAAATGCAACTTCTTTAAAAATCATAGGTAAGTAATTAATTGAAAAAAAATCTCAAAAAATTGTACGTAAATTGAGCATCGTACTTCTCTAAAAATCATAATATGAATAAGTATGAAAATCTTAAAAATTGATTGCTCTAAAGCAAAAATTTACGTACGTACGTATTTTTTATGAAAAATATAAAATTGCAACGAAAAAAATCATAGGTAAGTTGGACAATTCCGAAAACAACCTCAAAAAATTGATTTTTTGAGAAATAGGTAATGACAATTTTTTTAAAATTGCTTCTTCCTTAAAAAGTGCCTATTATTTACCTGAAAAAAATCTAATTCTCAAAAATTAATATTTTGCAAAAATTAAAAAAAAATCGTGGGTGACCAAAAAATGATAAATTGAAGAAAAAAAAAATTATTAGGTACGTACTTAATTATAAAAATGCCAGTTTAAAAAAATGGTAATTTTGTGAGAATTTTCGAAAAAATCAAAGATAGGTTAAGGTTATTCATTTTTTTTAGTAATTCTCAAAAATTGTAATTTCTCAAAAATCGTGTAATGGGAAAAATTTCTCCAATTCTCAACAATTTTGTACCTAACTACCTACTACAAATTGCAATTTCTAAAAAAAAAATAATAAAAAAAATAAGTACCATCTCTCAAGAATAATAACTTGTAAAAAAAAATATAATTTTTGGAAAATGGTCAGTCGATATAATCTTTCAAAAAATAAAATAACAACAATAAAAAATAAAAAAAATTTCAAAGATTATAATCTGCTCCCTATTAAAGTCCTACATGAGTGAAAAAATAAAAAAATCTAGTTTCTAGAAATCATAATTTTTTGTAAAATTTTTCAAAAAAATCATTGTTACCATAACCAAGCAAAATTAAAAATTATAATTCTTTGGAAAATTGCAATTCGATTTTTTTTTTTCAAAAAATAAAATGACAATAATTTAAAAGAATTTTCAAACGATTTCTCCCAAGAAATATGGAGACATTTTTTTGTATTTGACTTTTTTGTGGAGAATTTTTTTTTATCAATGTTTTCGAATGATTTTTTTTTTCAAAAAAAATTTTGGATGTCTTTTTAAAAAAAATTTTCTCAATCGAATTTTTTTTTGCAATTTACCTCGTCTCGGAATCCAAATATTTACTCTCACGTAGAATTTTTTCAAAGGATGCTTTCAATTGATCGATGAGTTTTCTCAAATCAGGCTTCAAATTTCCATCCAGATATCTACTGACGTATTCGTAATTCATAACTTTTCTGAATAAACTGTAAAAATAAATCATTGAAATATAAATACCCATCAATCTACAGCACTCAAATGATTCGTATAAATTTTCAAACATCACCTGGACACTCTCAAAGTACAATAGTCCTCTTTGGAGCCCATATTTTTAAGACTCAATGTTTTAAGAAGCACTTCGAAATTATTATCTACGATATTGTCCACAATCAAATGCCATATTAAATAACTCGCCAACGCCCTGCAAATTAATAAAAACATTCGATTTGATTTCCAAATTTCAAAATAATTCCACTCGATTACTCCTTACTTTTTATCCTTGGTAACGAAGGTATTCGCCAAGTTCGCCAAACACTGTTCACATTCGACCAGAATTTCTTGATCTGGATCAATCTTCATTGGTTTAAAAACACCTCGTAATATTTCTGCCCAAGGAATTCCCGGAGATTTACGTTCCAGTTCTGATAGTTTCAAGATGGTGAATTCCGATTCAGGTGCATAAGCCTGTAAAATGGTAAAATTCTCGTATATAGATTAACCTACAATATAATCAAATTTGGAAATGGGCTATTTTCTTACCTCAGATACTTCTTTCTCTTTTTTTTGGTTACTATATTGCTCCATCAAGGTATAGGTTTGAGAGATTCTCAATTTCTTAGCTATATCTTGCATTATGACATCTGAGAAATCATTTATGTCTACGTAAGTTACAACCTGAAGTGGCCACCCGTACCAAGGTTCTGTGAAATTTGGTCTCGTTAGCTGTACAAAAATATAGAAAAATCGATTAGCTTTAGATGAGTTTACAATAAGTACATAATTTTAAAATATGATTTTTTTGACAAGTGATAAATTACGGTTATAATTTTTTCATTCATTTTATCAGGGTGCTGGAGGATGTCAATGGTGAAAAGGGAATAAGGTAAATATCCCATTTCGACTGATTTTTCATAGAATTTAGCCAATGAAAAATTTTTCTCGTCCCAGTTTGGCTGTAACCACCATCCACCTACTTCACTGATCATATTTTTCAATTCAGTAAAGTTTTCAGCTGTTTCAGGCGTACCTGAAAAAAAAAAAAAAAAAAAAAAAAAACGAAGTATAAATTTTAGGTAAATAGGCCATAAGGTATGGTACGTATTTTTAGAGATTGTTCACTTAAAAAGAAAACACATTTTTTTTTTAAATTTACGAGTAAATCATCTTTGGCATTTTTTTTCACTTGAAAAAATACTTATTACGTAGGTATATTTTTATTTTTTTAATTTAAAAAAAAGTGATTTTTCAACACTTTTTTGGGAGGAAATTTTTTTCGCAATAATTGGGTCCATTTTGAGAGGTTATGATGAAAAAATTTATAGTTTTTCAATTATTCCCATTTTTGGTATGTAATAAGTCACTAGGTACCTTACCTACCCAAAATAAAAAAATAAATAGATACTTAAATAAAAAAATAGATTTTTTAAAAAAATTTTGCAATGAAAATTTATATCTAGGTACCTAATTACCAAAATAAACTTATTAGAATTTTTTTTTAGTTTTTAAGAAATCTGGTGATTTTTTTTTATATTTTTAAAATAAAAATAAATAAATTTTTTAATTTGTATCTATACCTACAAAAACAATGTTTTTTTTGTTGTTTTTTTTTTGGAATTTTATGGCAGATACAAATACTTATTTTTTTAAGTAAATTAATTTTTTCAAAATCATTTAGGTAAAAATGAACATTTACCTATTTGTCTCTTTATTTGAATTTTGAATTTTTTAACAGAAAAAAATATAAGTATAAAAGTGATGAAATAATTTTTTTAAAATCATTTCCTATTTTTAAAATAATAATTTTTTTTTTCTCCTAGTGGGGCCCCAATCTTATTTGAAATAAAAAGAGACAAATAAACATAAAAAAGAACAAAAAAAAAATCAATAAAACTGAACGGAAACCAGCTCTTATGATTTTTTCAATTACAATGAATTTTCCATTCAAAATAATATTATGTTGATAAGGTTTTTATTACCTAGATCAAACATTAATTTTTTAATTTTTTTTTTTTGAAAATTTATTTTTTTGATTTGAAAAAAAACTCCCTTGCAAAAAAAAATTATTGAGAATTTTTTTTTCAATTGTAAAGTAAAGTAACTGTTTTTAAAGTTCTTTTATACTTTATGTTATTGCTTCAAAAAAACAACAGAGCTTAAATTACTTAACGTACCTATTTAAAAGTTGTTTTGTAGTTCGTCTTGTCATCCCCCTCGTTTTCAGCCATTTTATTTCACATGGATTTGTCGAAAATTTTCTCAATAGCAGGTTTAAATGGATTTTCTCAAAATTTTGTAAAAAAAAGTCAATAATTTAATTAGGTAGATATCTAAAAATAACGAATGGGGAAAAAATTCTGAAAAATTCTAGTTTTGTATTAACACTATTAAGTAGGTAAGTGAGCGGTATTTTCTCAAAAAAAAAATAATTTCTCAAAATGTGATTATTTTGAAAAATCGATGGACTAATATTTTCTCAAAAATTATATTTCAAAAGTTAACAATTTTTTTGAAAAAAAAAATGTAACGAAACGTAAAACTTAAATTTAAAAAAAAATACTAATTTTGTTAAAATTTCTGAAAAATACACTTTAAATAATTTTTAAAAAGAAAATATGAAAAAAAAATCATCTCTCTTGTAAAAATGATTAGGCATTTCTCAAAAATAAAATTAAAAAAAAAAAAGATGGTAGCACGTCTTATTATTTTTTTTAAGAAAGACAATTATTTAAAAAACATACCTATTATTTCCCCAAAATGATTATTTTTGTGAAAAATAAAGTTTTTCAAAAAATCATAATTTTTCAAAGAAAGTATAATTTATTTGAAATGTGAATTTAAAAAAAAAATACTATTTCTCCAAATTTGCTGCAATTTTCTCAATTTTTAATTTTTTTTTCAGTCATTAGCTTGAAAATGAATAACTTTCATTCATTTTAAAATTGAAAGAAGTATGTGCTTTTTCAAAATGAATTTTTATGATTTGCTCAAAAGGTTATGTAAAAATATACGTATTAAGTATTTTATTTATTTTATAGTTCTATAAAAATGACTTTTTTTTTAGATTATATGTTGGGGTCCAAACCCCTCCCATTATGCATAAAAAAAAAAACCTTTAAAATACCTCAAAAATCTTGCACAACAAAGATGCTCATTTTACATATTTTTCAAAAAGTGAAAAGTTCTCGAAATGCATCCCTAATTTTTCTTTAATTTTTCGAAAATGAGATTTTTCAAAATTTTCCCAATTTTTAGTCGCAATGAATTTTTATCAAATAAAATTGGTCAATTTTTGCAATTTTTGAAATGATTTTTCATAAATTTTCAAAAATAAAAATTGGATAATTTTTTTAATTAGGTAGATACATATTTTTTTTTTCAAGAATGAATTTTTCTAATTTTTTAGGTAGGTAGGTCTAGATATACAAGATTTGTCTTGAAATTTTTCAAATAATTACCTAAGATTTTTCAATTTTTTCAAGAATGATTTTTTTTTAATTTCCAGAGTTCATTTTCTCTTGAATTTTCAAAAATGATATTTTTGTTATTTAAAAAAAATCAAGAAGGATTTTTTCCAATTTTTTTTAGAGGTGATTTTTCTACTTTTCAAAATTAGATTTTTTTTAAATTTTACAATTCCGAAATTTTATTTAGGTACAAATTTTTAATTATGATGAATTTTCAAAAAAAAAATTAATGTAGTCAAATTCTTCAACATAATATTGATTTTCTTCAATTTTTAGGAAGGAATTTTCACAAAGAGAAAATGTATAAACTTTTTTGATCATCTTATTTCAATTTTTCAAAGTTAAATTTTTCCTTCATGCTTAGATTTTTTTTTGATTTTCTAAAATTGAATTTTTCGAAATTGATTTTTTTTTTCAATAATTTTTTAATGATAGGTAACTTTTCTTAATTTTCAAAAACAAAATTTTCAAAATTTTTCAATTTTTGAAATGATTTTTCATAAATTTTCAAAAATAAAAATTGGATAATTTTTTTAAATAGGTACATTATTTTATTTTTCAAGAATGAATTTTTCTAATTTTTTAGGTAGGTCTAGGTATACAAGATTTTTCTTAAATTTTCAAATATAAAGTTTTTTCAATTTTTTCAAGAATGATTTTTTTTTTTAATTTCCAGAGTTCATTTTCTCTTTAATTTTCAAAAATGATATTTTTGTTATTTAAAAAAAAAAATTGAAGAAGGATTTTTTCCAATTTTTTTAGAGGTGATTTTTCTACTTTTCAAAATTAGATTTTTTTAAATTTTACAATTCCGAAATTTTACTTACTAATTTTCAATTATGATGAATTTTCAAAAAAAATTAATCTAGTCAAATTTTTCAACATAATATTGATTTTTTTCAATTGTTAGGAAGGAATTTTCACAAAGAGAATAAATTATGTATAAATTTTTTGATCATCTTATTTCAATTTTTCAAGGTTAAAATTTTCCTTTATGCTTAGATTTTTTTTTGATTTTCTAAAATTGAATTTTTCGAAATTGATTTTTCCCTCAATAATTTTTAATGATACCTAACTTTTTTCAAAAACAAAATTTTCAAAATTTTTCAATTAAATTTCCAAAAATAAAAATTGGGTATTTTTTTTGATAGGTAGGTATATTTTATCATTTTCTCTTGAATTTTCAAAAATGATATTTGTTACCTACCTACTAAAAAAAATTGAGATGAATTTTTTTGATTTTTTTAAAGAGATTTTTTTCTAGTTTTCATAACTAGATTTTTTAAATTTTACAATTTCAAAATTTTACTTATTAATTTTTAATTATGATAAATTAAAAAAAAAATTAGTTTAAGTCAAATTCTTCAACATATTATTGATTTATTTTTTATTTTTGGGGAGATTTTCTTTGAATTCTCACGAATAGAACCAGTGTAATTTTTTTTTGTTTATTTAGAGATTTTTTGAAAATTGAAATCTAAAAATTTTGAAAAATGTATTTTTTGTTATTAGATAGTGAAAATTAAAAATTCCATTTCATAATACCTAACCACTTTCGAAAACAAAATTTGAACCCCTCCCATGATTCCATCCTAGATACGCCACTGCAAGGAGAACATTGAAATTACGTCTTTAGTGATATTTACGTATTAAATACAAAACATTCGCATCCGGGCAATTTGATAGCACGATGACAACATCAAGAATGGAAACGGATGTGCGGCTGTTATTACATTATCGCGTCAGTCGAGGCATACGTGCAACGTGGGCTAAGATTGCTTTCCCATTCATAAAATTCCATCATTTCATAGAGGATTTCCGAAAGATAAGGACAAGCAGATGGTGGTATTTTGTAAATACAAGTACGCCATACCATTTATTATCAAATTGTCAGTTATATCATAAAAAAAACCACATCGTAATATCGACATTATCGAATATGTTTCCTTTTTTTATTTCAATTTTTTTATTTAAAATAGCATGAAAATTAATAATACGATATAAAAAGTACAAAAAAAAAACACAATCATCTCCGATGTCACTGTAACGCATCAAAAGCATTATTTAGCGTTGAATGAATTTGGACAATTTTTGAGAAAAAAATTTGATAATTTTTGAAAAAAAAAACACCTAGAAAAGAATTGAAAATCATTTTTATTCAAAAAATTTTCAAAACTAATTTTTTACTAAAATTGAAAAAAATAGAAATTTTTATAAAAATTATTGTTTTGAACTTGGGTGCAATTTTGTCTTTTCTTTTTTTCGAGTTTAAAAAAAAAATCAATTTCTATATGTAAAAAAAAAATTATATTTTAAAAACTAATTATGAGTTTTTTTAGGAAAATATGAAAAAGAATATTCTATGCCCAAACATACCCAGCTTCATGCAAATTTGAAACATCTCCTTGGCTTTTTTCAAAGCCTCACTACCCTTCGACGCATCCGATTCATTTAGTATATCGCGTAGTCTAGACGTTATCTTTTTTTTTGATAAAAAATGCTCATCGTTCGAATTCGATTCCGAATCGTTGCATACGAATTTGTAAAAATTATCGCAAGGGTCCAACTTCGGATTCATTCTTTTTACAATATTTTTATCTGGCGTACGAACGAAAAATCAACAGTTAACATTATTCGAAAACATATCGATGAAATAAATAAACAAATCGAGTTCGAGGTACCTAATTTTAAACACTCTTTCGATTTGCAAGTTGGTGCAGCTGCAGACTCAGGACCAGGAGAGCCTCCTATTTCATTCGTAGAGACTCCAGGTTGACCACCAGATCCAGGAGAACCTCCTATTTCATTCGTAGAGACTCCAGGTTTACCACCAGTTGGGATATTTTCACCGAATCGAGAGTTTCCTGTAGGCTGTTGTACTTTATTAGGTCGAGACATTTCTTTACCTACTGAAATTGCACCTGAAAGCCATAAGTAGGTACATTAAAATCTATCCATATGAACATATTTTTTTGATAGGTAAATTACCTATCTACAAAATTAATTGATGAAAACTTACTAAACCATGCTGTATATCCAGTGAATGCCAGTGCCCCTACAATCAGTGGAAGTATCACAACTTTTACCAGAGTACCGAACATGGTACGATCTCGGATGATTTACGAACGTATTTAAAAAAACATCATAATGTACTTTTTCTTTACCTGATTAGAATTACACGAATGAATATTCTCGACGAAAATAAAATTATTTATAAGCAAAATACCAGAGCCAATTAAAATTCCAAAATAAACCTTTTAATTATTCGCCTAACCTGTGGGGTGATTTTTCTATAATTATTTCCCCGATCAATCGAATAGTGAGTTAATGGCATTGGATGAAAGTTAACGATGAAATTTCGCATTGAAAACATAATTAAATTGATTCTTTACGAACGTTTTGTCGTAAAGTTTAACCTTCTCCATTCGATATAATTTTGAAATTAATGATTGAATTATTAAGAAATGCTAAAACGATACGATCGTATCCAATATAAGTTTTCACTTCCTATTGACTGTAATTTAATTAACTCGATGAAAAGCGGACTAAAATCCATATTAAGGTAATTAAAAAAATGAAGGCCTGAGTTTCATTCGAAAGTGAAAATTAGGTTAATAATTTTTTTGAAAATTTTGAAAGTCCAAAGCTATAAAATCGAAAAAAATAAAAAAAATATTAATTATGAAAGAATTTTTCGAATTTAACTCAAATTTAAAGCATTGTCTTAAAAAATTTATTTTTATTTTCATTTTCCAATTTGAAACGTAAACAAATCAAATACCTTTCACAAAAATTATTGCAACTCTACCAAAAATTGTTGGAATGTTGAATAGGTAAACCGAACACACACTTTCAAAAATTTCTATTCAAACAATTTTTTTTATTAAAAAAAAAATCAAAAATGAACGTAAGTATGTCCAAACATTTTTTCATGAATTTCGGTTCAAAAATGTTTTCACAAATTTACTTTAGTTGACAGAAGAAAATTAGAAATTTTTTCAAATTCTGGGTATACTGGAGAATAAGCATATTTTATTAAATTTTCAGGTGTTTACGTTGTAAAAAAAAAATCACGAAAAAAAATCAAAATAAATAAATAAATAGGTAAATAAAAATCAAAACTTTTATGAGTAAGAAAAGTTTTTAAATTTTTTTCGAAAAATAATGAAATACGTACGATTTGAGAACAAAATTGCGGTAAATTTTTGAAATCTTTTCAAAAACAATTTCATTTTTTTTCAAAAAAACTAAATAAAAATTATTATATAGGTACCTATAAATTTATAATTTGGCGAATGACAATTTTTGAAAAATTTACTATGAAAACCTTTTTCTTTTTTTCAAAATACATTTTTGAAATTTTTTTGGAAACCAATTTTGAGAAGTTTTATTTGAAATAGGTACCTATATATATTTTTTAAATGGTGAACATTTTTAATAGGTAGGTACTTGGTGTTAAAAAAAATTTAATTAAAAATTTTCTGAGCAAAAATTTTTTCAGAGCGCAATAATTTTGAAAAAATGTAATCAATTTTTTTCAATTTTGTTAAAAAAATTATTTCATAGGTACCTATTTTAAGAACCATTATTTTTTTGAATTTTTAGGAAACTAATTTTAAAATTTTTTATTTAAAATAAATTTTGAAAAAATATTGCTTTTCAAATCATGAATTATAAAAAATTCCCACCAAAAATAATTTTCCTATAAATTCTTCTTCCTTGATTTGATTGTTGGTAATTTTTTTTTCTACGTTCAAGTATGAAATTTTTTGAAAAAGTCACGTAAAATAATTTCCCTGTTTTTTAAACAGTATAAAATAATCGCAATTGAAAAAAAAAATGGATTTTTGTTTGAAAAATAATTTATCCAAAGTTTAATTTAATTTTTTTTATGTGTAAAAATTTTTTATCTAAAGCAAAATGTAGAAAAATTTGAAATTTCTTCAGATTTGAATTGGAAATACCTATCTCTTTTTAACATAGATATTTTTAAAAGATTTTTAGTCGAGTTGTAAAAAAAAAACTTAACCTAAGCGCTACAAAAATGTGGCATTAAAAAAGTCAAGTTCAAACTAGTTCTCAACTTTTATAAAAGATTTTACACATTTTTAGTTCATTTTGAAAGTTGAAAAAATGGATAAAAATTATTCAAAAAAAAAAAAAAATGAATTTTTAAATTTTACATTTTAGGCATAACTATTATTTTTGATAGAAATAGTCGTAAACTTTTTCAATTTTGTTACAAATTCAATTTTTTTTGATTTTTTAGAAATTGGCTTTAATCTGAAATGTATTTTTTTTAAATTGAAAATCTATTTGAATTTTTTTATACCTACTTAATTAAATTTTTATATTTGAGGTGTAATTTTGAAAAAGAAGGTAATTTTATCTTTTAATTTTGTTAAAAAGCAATATTAATTTTTTTTGAAAACCTCTTTTTTGGATTTTTTTTTAATTTATAGGTACTAGGTATAGGTATCTGAAACAGGTATAATTTTACAAGCTCGAATTTAAAAAAAAATTCTAGAAAAAATTTTGTAAGATTTTTTTTTGTTGATTTTATTAAAAGTTAAGACCTTGGGAATTTCTTTCTAAATCCATTTTTTCTCAGTGAAACATAAAAAAATTAAAACATCTTAAATGATGTTGCGATTTTCAAAACTTCATGTTTAAATAATTTCTCAATTTTTAATTTTTTTATGTTGAATTTATTTAAATTTCTTTGGAGTAATAATTTTTTTTTGTTCAAATCACTTATAAAAAATTCGGTTTCTCTGTGCAAAATTAGATGCTCTCATAATTTTGGGCATAAAAGAGACCAAGGGATTAACCCTAAGTGTAGGTATTCAAAATTTATATAGTTAAATATCATTAAAAACAAAATTGAAAAAATCTTTTATAATTCAACTAAGTACATTTGTATAGAAAAAAAAACACACACAAAGAAAAAGGTACCTTATTAGTTAAATGCAAATTTGTCGTTGTGATATAACCCCACCAAATCTTGTACAACTCTATAACTACAAAATTTACAAATCTTAATTATAATTTAGGCTATTTGTACCAGTTTTCGTTATCGTGATATCTTTGGAATTTATCTTCGACGAACCACTTGAGTAAATAATATAAACTTCTCGAATTCGTCGTACCTACAAAATGTCCTGAATTTCTAATCATAACATGGGTTAAATTTCGATAACTTCTGAAGTAACCTTCCGGGCACGAGTCTGAATCTTTTTTAGGATACCAGTTGACTATTTCGGTCGTATAAAATTGATCTATCGATTCCCATTCCAGTTTCAGCAGTGCCTTTGATGTCAGCATGTACGGAGCCATCAAATCGAATTGTCCATTGTAGTACAATATCTGCAAGAAATTAAAAATTCTCAATTATTTTCAAATAATTATTCATTTTTGAAAAATATTAAAATGATAATTAGATACCTTATAATGATGTAACAATTCTGATACCAGCGTATCCACAGAAGGCATAATTTCTTCTACCAATATGTCAGATTTTATCTCAAAATTTATGTCATGCATGCAAACCATCCTTTTGAATTCTTCAGATTGCACCACATTTTGCATATTTTCCTCCTGAGTTTCCTTCAGATATCTTACATCTCTATAAACTTCATAACCAGCTTGTGACATCAGGCAGTAGACGTGAAGGTTCAGAAAGTCGATGGCATCTTGGTATTTGCCAGCTCTTATCAATTCCTGGGCATGGTACTGCATTGGTATCATATCCTTATGGCCAACTTCATCTATTATACCATTTGCCAAGAAGAAATCACTGAAAAAATGCATTCTTTAGATTGATATCCAATATAGAAATTGGCTTACCCCAATAAAAGTCATATTTACTTGTAATTGACCATGACTCCAGAATCCACATAAGGTCCACCGATCAGCAATCCTTTGAGATTCATTTTCTGACTACAAATTCTGTTTTTATTCCCATTGTGGATGGTTTGAGCGATCACAGGAATATACTTAGCCCCGCCATAGGACCCAGCCAAGTACAAATCATTTGGTACCATCTCATACCATATTTTGAAGAACTGAGACAATCCTTGATAAACATTCCTGGCAACTTGCCCATAACTAGGAATATAAGCTTGGTGATCCTTTGATGAGCTAAACCCACATCCTACACAATGATCCAAATACAGCACGCTGTATTCCTTGGTCCATGAAAACTTCCTCAACTTCATATCAAACCCATTCTCCGTATGTTCCAAATAATAAGGACCATGTTCCTGAAATAGTCCATGCAAAGAACTTAGGCCAGGTTCTCCTTGTAGCCAGACAATCAAAGGAGTATGCTTCCACTTTTGATTGCAAAAGAACCAGAAGAACAAGCGTGTGTCACTTTGTTGATCAACCTTGAAAAATCCAGCATAACTGTGAAGTTTTCCCAAAGCTGATAGGATTTTGGTGAGTCGACGACTTTTCCTTGGCGACTTTGGATTCACTATTAATTGATTTGGGTTACATATTGGTTTTGATGAAGAACCCGAAGAAGTGGTGTTGTTGTAGAATTGGTGTTGCGATTGTGCAGATGATCCGCAAAAGTATGGCGTGGAATTGGTGATTAGTGTTTCATACAGCAGAGTTGAGGATGACTCGCATTGCCTTGGGTTGAATTCAGTGGTGGTGTGGATTGAATCAGTTATGATTTCAGTATTATCTGACGAGAAGATTGGGGTATCATAGGATGTTTCAAAGTCTTCTGATGGTGGTGGTGGATTGGTTGAGATATCTGATGAAGGATCAATGTAATTAGTTGATGATTCTGATGAACAATATTTCAGACAAAATGAATCATAGGATGGATTTTCAGACGTTGTCGAGGACACAGTGGATGACCAACATTTTGAACAAGGATCTAATTCGCGAGTTGTGTATGTGGCATTTGTAGTTCTTAATGCTGTGGTAATTCCTGAAGTGTGCATTTCAGAAGGCGTTACTTCCAAATTTTCAAGCTTAGTAGTGGAGTTTTTCGTACTTTGAAAGAAACGTGCTGTGGAACATGTGAGACATGGCAGTTTCGATTTTTGTGAATTATCTATTCTTGTTTCTTCAGGAGTTTCCAAATCATAATTTCGATCTTCCGCTTTATTGACGGTTGTATTCGATGACTTTTTCGAACATTTCGAACATTTCTTGTGGTTCAAGTATGGAATTGACTTGGAGTTTTTATCCATTGAACTTTCCTTCTTATTTTTGTTTTCATTACAAAAGTAAGAATCCTCATTATCTTTGCTGGCATTTGTCACTTGATCATTTTTTGCACTGTAATTCATTATTGATAATTCTGAAGAATGCTCATCAAGATCGATCAATTCCAAGGAATTTAACGGGTTTAATTCTTCATTAGGGTATGTTGGGTCAGGTATCATTGGAGTATTGGAATTTAGGATGATCTCTCGTCGGTTAAAATTACCTGGTAATTCTGTTGAGCTTTGATTTGGGGAAACTGCTATGATTATGGTGTCTTTTGGTGTCACAAGTGTAACTGTTTCTAAAGTTGATGCTTCTGAAGGTGATGATGATGCCGATGTTTTCCATGAACTATTCGAATTTTGGGAAGTGATCAAAAATCGAAACGTTTCTGACGATTTAGAATGTTCTGGAGTCAAAGACGTTGAACTTCCTTCTTCCGAAGTCGATTGTAAATTTTCCTCAATTTTAGGAGACAAATGCCCAGAAATCCCTTGATCTGAAATCAATTCTTTGGGCAAATCACTCGCAGTGGAACCATCTCTCACTTCAGAATTTGGTGTAGATCCGACTGAAGAGATCTGATCACTGATATCAGACCCTGAAGACCTCTCATCATCCACCAATAGTAAATTTTTCTCGATTTCTCGATTATCAAGAGCTTCCAACTGATCACAGAAGTCTTTTTTTACCTGCATTCGCTCTTCCAGAGTGAACTCAGTTGAAGTATTGGTTTCCTTGATCATGTTGCAAATTTCTAGCTGCATATCTTTATCAAGCAGGTAAAAATCATCGAAAATGGAACTATTGCTTTTATCGATATTAACTGCGGCACTACGCGAATACAGAATTATTAAAAACGACACCCATGATACTTCCATTTTAACCAAATGCTGCTCTGATGAGAGACTAACACATGAGTGAGAGCCTAGCTCGAGAACTTTTTTATTTATGAATTCAAGTTTCGTAATTTCCCCCGGTTGCGATGTATTTGAACAGAAAAGGTGGCGAAATTGTATATTTTTCGACCTAGAGAAAAAGGTGCAAGTGGTACGTGACTAATATATTGGCGTATTTCTTGGTTTTAATCGAATTGTGTAAGATTTACACACATGTTTTTAGTCATGACAAAATAATGCGAATTAATTTTGTTCCCACCAACGAGACCTGAGTCTAATTCACCAACTCGATTGTGCCATAATAAAAATAAATTTGAAAAATTAAAAATAATCTCAGTCTGTATTTACACGTAAAAGTATTTCACAATTCGCCAAATTGCCATATTAATTTTAAAAATGAGGACGTTCTTCAACCTCATCATAAACAAACTTCTTGACCATCTCTAGCAAATACCTGGGCTGGGAAGCACCAACTGCATGGCCCGCATTTAGAATCAAAACATGGGTCAATGTTTCATGTTTCTTCCAGTACCCGAGCAGTGTTTCATCCATTATCCAAGGATCATGTTTTGACGAAGAAAACAGCGTAACACCTTCCCATTCCAAATTATCGAGAAAATTCGCCGTATGGATGTAAGGTACAAGCATATCAAACTGACCGGTATAGAAGAGTACCTAAGACAGAAATGGATATCCCTTTGGTGTTTGTGTCAATGATCTTTAATTTAGGTACCTACACTATGTTTGTTAGACGAAGTCTCCACTAACTTCAAACACCTTATAAACTTACACGTGTTGTCTTTAATTAAAGTATTAACCTGTATCTACGTCTTGTTCTCTATTTAATTAGTTTGACCGAGATTTTCTCTAATATTATGCAAAGTTTTCTTATATTACATTACGCGATCTAGTGTTACTGAACAGTGCAGATGGCCAACATTTCACTCGGTAACAAGATATGAGGTTGTGAAAAGCGTATAAACTTTCAAAAGTTTTTTAGGATGGTAGTTCGACGCAAGGCGAAGAGATAGCGATAGCGTTGGCATGTTTAGAATTGGATTGCACATTCAAGATGAACTGAATGATAAAGGGAGAATTTTTCCTTCGGCTTAAGACGTTTTTCAACTTCTTACCTAGCATCTCACGATTTCAATGTTTTTTCCTAAAAATATTATTTCTGAGAGATTTTTGATCTGTGCAAATTTATTTTAGAAAAAAAAAGCAGAAATATCTTCTTGGGAAAATTCCAATAAATCGTACCTATTAAAAAAATTTGTTTCAAAAATTTCGATGAGATAGAATTTTCCTATAAAATGATTTTTTCCTAATGAATTTTTTTGACGATTTTATGGGAAATGTTCTGCAACAAAAATCTTGAAAAAAATCTAGAGGTAGGTATTCTTCAAGAAGCCAAAAAAAAAGATCTGAAAGACTTTTAATTCATTAATTTTTTTTTGAAGAAAAAAATTCAAAAAATTGCAACAAAAATCATATTGAAAAAATTATTGAAAAAACATAAAGAAAAACATTCAAAAATATTCTCTTTTTTGAAAAACTTCTTAAAAAAAAAAAAAAATTGAATTCTCTGGAAAAAATAATTTTTCTTTTAAAAATTTTATTCGAAGAAAGTTTTCAATAGGTAAAAGCTTTTACAAAAAAGGAGTTTCTTCAATAATTACTGGGAAAAACATTTGTCAGGAAAAAAATTATTAAAAAAAATTCTCTAAAAACTTATATATACCCACTACAATTTTTTTTCAAAAACAGTCTCAGTGAATTGAGGAATTCTTCTGTGAAAACAAATTTTTCTAAATTTTTCTTTTGATGATTTTTTTTTGAATTTGAAAAAATTACGAAAATTTTTATTAGATAACTTTTTTAAATAATTTTTACTGAAAATTTTCTTGAAAAAAAATTCTTGAAAAATTTTAAACGAGAAAGTTTTTGAATAAAATGCTCTTGAATAAGAACAAAAAAACATTTTAAAAAAAAATGATTTTAATTTTTAGAAGCTCTTGAAAAAATGATTAAAAAAAAATTTTATGATTTGAAAAAAAAAAAAATTATACCTAACATAAATTTCAAATTTTTATACATCTAAGATATTTTTTTCAAGAAGAACAATAAAACAGAAATACTGCATAAAAAATTATCTTGAAACAAATTCCAAAAAACATACTTTATCAAATTGAAGAAATTTTTCAATTTTTTCCCATAACGTTTCCAAAGAATTGAGAGCAAGTGCTTTGAACAAAAATTAGAATGATTTCTTTTGATAATTTAGTAGAGAAAAAAGACATTCAATAAAATTTTGAAAGAATTGTATTTTTTCAATTTTTCAAGAGATAAGATTTCACAAAATTTTCTTTAAAAATTTCAAACAAAATTTTTTTTGAAAAAGTTTTTCAAGTTTTCTTTTTCTTTTTAAAAAATCGTTTTTGAAAAAATTCCAACACTACCATTTTTTTCTTTTTCTTCAAAAAATATAATAATATTAAAAAAAATTTGCTCAGAAAATTTTTTTTGAAAAAAATAGAACATAAAATCTGCTGAAAATTCCAAACAACATACATTAAAAAAATAATCACTTTTTACGAGTAGAAAAAAAATTCAAAAAAAAAAGTAATTAGGAGGAAATTGTTGATGATGAAATTCAAAAAATGGATATTTTAAAGTTTTCAACTGAGGGAATTTTTTACCAAAATATTCATTAGATATTGTTTATTTATTTTTTTTAATTTTTTAATTTAATTTTAATTTTTATTAATTTTTTTTGAAAACTGAAAACTTATGAGAAATTGTTTTGAATGAAATTCCAACAAAATCCAATTTTTTCGAAAAAATCTTCGAGAAATGATTTGAAATACTCTCTCTTTATAAAAAAAAATGTTTCCACAAAACTGGTGGTAAAATTTTCAAATTTTTTGTACAAGAATTCTCATCACTTGAAATTTAGTTACCCCAAAGTCACCAAAAAATATTCTTTAGAAAAAATAAGAAAAGAAAATCATACAAAAACTTTAGGTGAAATACCTCGGTACTTTTCTTTTAGAATGAATTTTGAATAAAAAATTTTGGAATACATTTTTGAAATTTTTTTATAAAAAAATCTGTAGGTAGGTATACAAATTTCCAAGAAAAAATTTATAAAAGTAATTTTGGAAAATATTTTCTCTTAAAAAAATCTAAAAATGAAAAATTCGAAATTTTTTTTTTTTTCAAAAAGGTCCTGCTTAAAAAACTTTAATGCAGAAAGAATTCTGTCAAAAAAATATATTTATTCAAAAAACGTATGAGGAAGAAATCTTAAAAAAATTTTTGGGTGAAAAATTCTCTAAAAAATTGATAAAGTTCTTGAGATTTTTTTTTATTAAATACCCTACAAAAAATTGAACCATTTCTCAAAAAATTACTGAACAGAATTTTTTCTAAGAAAAACTCTCCAACTAAAAAAAATCATGCCGCAATACAGATTTAATACGTATAAAGGAACCAGCGAATAAAAAAAACATGTCAACTTCACCTCCTCACCCTTCTCTCCCCCAATCACCCTCGACAATTCAACACTCTTACGAACCTCTTAGGCGACACATAACCAATCCGAAAACACGTTCGAATCGAATAAACGTAAAAAAAGAAAAAAAAATCGGGTTAATCGCTTTCGTTTGTAGTTTTTATCCCCTCGGCCTTTCTTTCTTTTTTTCATAAAAAGTCAATCAAATGCCGGCATTTAACGGTCATTATTATTTGAAACTATTCGCGAAGACGCCGAAAACGCCGAAAATGGGCCGGTTTTACGATTCTCAATGTTTTTACGACACGATACTTGGATGAAATTTTAGTATAATTTTAACACCCTTTTTGGCTTGCGACTTACTGCATATAACCATAGCCTTACATTCGCAATGGGAACAGAGTTGTAAAAGATACCTTTCAAACTTATTTCGAATACAAAATACAAGATAGGTGATTTCTAAAGGTATTTTCAAAATACAGATATGAATACCTCTGAAAAGGTATCTTCAAATATCGAATATAAATACCTATTTTCAAAATAGGTATTATTCGAATATAAAATCGAATACTTTTTTTTAGTTACCCACCCAAGCTGCATTGAATTCAAACAAGAATAGTTCAACTATTCAAGTATTTTTTGAAGAATGTTCGAACTATTGGCCGTTTAGGAACTAGAATTTCAATTTTAGCGAATCAAATTTGAATCAAAAGCAAAATTACCGAAAAAAATATAAAAGTAAGTACATGTATTCGAATTCACTTCGAATAGATATTTTTGAAAAAAATCGAATATGTTTTTTCGTAAAAGCATTTGAAAATAGAAGATATAAATAGGTTGAAAAGTGATTTCGAATACAGATACAAAATACGTATTTTCTTTTCGAAAATAGGTATTTATATTCGATACATCAAATATTCGTTACAACTCTGAATGGGAATTATTTAAAGGAAATTTTCATTTCGCCAACGGTTCGTGTATGGGTTTGAAATTTTATTTATATAGTGCAAATTGATAGGGCGTCGTTTAATTAAAATTTTCCAGACGATATTTTTGTTACCGTTGATTTAGGTAAATTTCGAGCTGTAAAATTTTTTACGATCAGAGAAAGTAAGTATAGATTACCTTGAATAGTTAAACCATGTCGAGTGTTTAGAGTTTATTTTTAAAAATACGTAGGTAATTTACGAGTACACCAAGACCAAGGTGGAGGTCACCTCAGAGGCTCAGATGTTAATAAAATACCCTATTAGTATTATGTAATTAAAAAAAATTACCTTGTAATGATTCAAGACCTCAGCCAAGACCTTGGTAATTGGTCTGAAAACTTCGCCAATGAAGTAAGCGCAATGATGACCAACGTGGAATGTACGATCACCTACTCGAAGAAGTTGACGTATTTCTTGGGATGTGGCCACCTCAGGCACGAGACTATTCCAGAATGCGTTTATGTCTCTCACATCGTACATACTCGAATACCCAGCTTGATTGATTTTCGTGTAATAGAACTTCCTCCACAGCATTATGGCCTCGGTGTAGTTCCCAGTCAGGATATGCGAGTCAATGGTGGGTAAATTGGGGTACATTTGGTCGTATTCTTTCAAAGGCATGATCCCAACTCTGAAGAGATTCTCACGATATTGAGAAAGCTGCATAGGATCCATGAAGCCATTACCGATCAGCAATCCTTTCAAGTTGAGCTTCCTCCTCATCATTGGATTCGACTTGAAGATACCATGAGCAGCCACGAACATATACTTGCCACTCATCGACTCTCCACTCAAATAGAGATCATTGCCTGATAACTCTGGATACGTCGAGAAGAACATATGCAAAGCTCTGATCAGATTCTTGCCAACATCTTCAAACTGCAAAGAGTATCCTTTGGGGTGCTTGGCGTAACTATACCCAGAACTTGTGAACAGATCCAAGTACAGAACGTTGAATTTACTATTCCAGCTATATTTTCGTTTGAACACAGTCTTGTTCCAAGGATTAATAGCAAAAGGGCCATGTTCGTCAAATAATCCGTACAAAGATGAAGCATTAGGTTGTCCCTGCAACCAAACTACCACAGGATCCGTGCTACTGTCGTTTTCGCTGCGGAAAAACCACCAGAACAGATGAGATCCGTAACGTTTATCTACCAAGAATGTGCCACTGCTGCTGGAAGTATTCAGAAAGTTCACTGTATGCTTGGTCACTCCGGCAGGTGTACTGGTGTTTGAAGGTTCTCCAGGTGTGGTTATTCCAGTGCCTTGGGCGTCTCCTGAGGTCTCATTTCGTTTATATTTTATGATCACTACCGGATTGATACGTACTACGATGGTCGAACAGAGCTGTACACTGATTAGTATCACGAACCAGAGCACCATTGCTAAGGATATGAGTATAAGAATGACATCGGGATCGAGAGAACACGACGATAATACGATGCATCGATCGAAAGCGATAGTGATTTGTTATTCGTTGAAGCGAATTAACTCTTCGAGTTTGGGCCCATACGTGTGGTAAATATGACGTAAGGAGACGGCAGCATGGACTGATTGTCATGTAGAGTGATCGAATGAAATTTATAAACAATTCGGATGGTATGTTTTTTTCTTTTTGCAGAGTTGAAAATATTATTCGGAAATGGTTTAGATTTGGTTGAACGAGCGCTGGCGTGTTAATGCGTTTTTAGGTCTTTGGAGTAGGAAAAGTTCAACCTTAAATTCAAAGATATATATCTATTGGAGCATGAATATTTGAATTTGTAAGTATAGAAATTATTTGGTATAAAAAGGATCTCAAATCAAAAAATTTAGGCTGATTGACTCATTTGCAATACTTAATTGTTTAAGCATCCACCTCTTCTCCTGTTGGAAACATTTTTCAATGGAACCCCTCCCCCAATTTTCAAAAAGTATGTACCGGATTTTATGTGAAATAAGAGGAGATAGAGGAGTCGAATCGAAATGTTTTTAATGACCAAAATTATTGCTAAGATCTTATGCTATAATCTTTGTTCAAAATTTTTTTTAATTGGACACTTATATCTCCACCAGTTTTTAAAAACATAAGTATCTAAGTCATATTATGCAAAATTGAAGGGGTGGAAAGGGTCTAATCAAAAATTTTATGATGAAAAAATGATTTCTAGAACTTTAATGTACAACTTTTGTTTGAAAAAAATTTCGATTGGACCCCTCCTCCAAACTTTAAGAAGTATCTACCGCGATGTTATATGAAATCGGAGGGAATAGAGTAGTCCAATCGAATTTTTTTGATAACTCAAATTATTGATGGAACCTTATTCTACAATCTCTGTTTGAAAATTTTTTTAATTGGACCCTTACCTCCACTAGTTTTTAAAAACATAAGTATCTAAGTCATATTATGCAAAATTGAAGGGGTGGAAAAGGTCTAATCAAAAATTTTATGATGAAAAAATGATTTCTAGAACTTTAATGTACAACTTTTGTTTGAAAAAAATTTCGATTGGACCCCTCCTGCAAACTTTAAGAAGTATCTACCGGATGTTATATGAAATCAGAGGGAATAGAGTAGTCCAATCGAAATTTTTTTGATAACTCAAATTATTGATGGAACCTTATTCTACAATCTTGGTTTGAAAATTTTTTCAATTGGACCCTTACCTCCACCAGTTTTTGAAAATATAAGTATCCAAGTCATATTATGCAAAATTGAAGGGGAGGAAAGGGTCTAATCAAAAATTTTATTATAACCAAAATTATTTCTAGAACCTCAATCTACAAGTTTTGTTTGAAAAAATTTTCAATTATGCCCTTCCCCCGATTTAAAAAAATTATCTACAGATGTTATGTGAAATCGGAGGAAGGGGGAAGGTCCAATCGAAATTTTTATAATAACAAAAATAATTTTTATGATCTCAATTTACAACTTTTATTTGAAAAACTTTTCAATTGGCCCTTCCTCTCTTATCGTTTCGAATTTTTATAATTAATATCTTCGTAGTGTTACGCAAAATTGTTGGAGAGGGAGGGGTCCAATTGAAAAAAATTTCAAATAAGAGTTGTAGCTTGAAGTCTTAAGAATAATTTTGATTATCACAAAAATTTCGATTGGACCCCTTCCTTCCATACAACTTTGAATTTCAATCACGTGTACAGTATCGTTTTTTTCATTTTTTCACACTGTTATGTTATTTTTACGCCAGTTTTGGTACCACTCTTCACTTTTTGAAAAAAATGAATATGAGATTTTCTGTTATAAATTTTACGCACTTCAATTTTAGTTATAATCAATTTTTCATTTAAAAGCATATTTGCTGAGTTATAATAAGATCAGAAAGTCTTCGAAGCTTCAAATTAAAATTCGACTTCTTTATTTTACTGGGCTACGAAAAATGAAAATTTAAATCGCATCGAAAGAAAATAATTCGAAAGTCAATGCGACAGAACAAGAGCTTTGCCTATAGTATTTTATTGCGTTCGTGTCTTTGTAGTGGTGATTGAAAAATGAAAATCATAATTTGAAGGCGTCGCTCAAAAATAAAAATTACGAGAGAAAAAAATTCGGAAGTCGATGCGGCAACAGGACAACATATTATATTGCATTAGTGTCAATGTAGTGGTAAATGCTGGGGTCAATGAATTGAAATGGAAGTGCCTGTGCGGCAACGTAGCGTCGCGTCGCACCAAGTTTGGAAAATTTTCTACGAAAATTCCAAAACAGCTGATTGATCACAACAAAAAATAAAAGAACGAAAAAATCCGTTCTTTGTAATTAAATTTTGAAAAAAATTATGAAAACGCTCGAAGCGCTTCCTATATATTTAATCGTGTAACTAAAATTCGCCAAATTTGTTTACAAATGGCGAATGTTTATCTTTTAGTAAACGAAATTTAATCAATTGAAATCCGTAAATATTTTCATCAATACGTGACAGAAAGCAGTGAAATTTAAAATGGTGATCTATTTTGAGATGATACAGGGCGGAAATTATGTTAGATTTCAATCTATGCAGTAAGTTACGAAATATGTACCCTGAAAATTTGACGTAATTTACACATATTTGAACGAATGAAAACTAATCAATATTTCAAGATGCTACATAATTTCCGCCCTGCATCAGACCTTTATACACAACATTTCAAAAAATCAAACATTTTTATGAAATATTGAGCGAGTAATCGCGGGACTACTAGACCCCTTTTTTTGATGTCTTAATAGGTGTAAAGGACACCCTTAAAAAAAAAAAAAAAAAAACCAAAAAGAATCTAGAAATAAATTTAATTTATGCACTTACTGAAAAATGTTTGCTTCAAAGAAGAAGAACAAATCTCTTTGACTAGGGCGTCCTATGTTGGCTTTCGATTCTTATCGTTTTTTATTGACTTCGAGCAGTCCATTTATATTATATAGTCAAAGACAAATCTGTCATTTATTATTCAATAATTTTGATGTGACCAATATTTTTTCAACTGTTCATAAAAGTCGCAATGAAAAAATCCACAAATTTTTTGGGGTGTTGTTATTTCCACCCACCTAGGTGAGTAGTTCATAGAAATGAATCAACTTAATCTGTCGACTTGGAATATTTCTTTCAAGTTTTGATTGACATTTATTGTATGTACCTATTCAAAATTGGAGGGGAAGGAAGGGTTAAATCAAAATTTTTGTAATATTCGTATCTAAAATTATTCCTAAGTCTTCAAGCTATAGGTAACTTTTGTTTGAAGTTTTTTTTATTTTTTAAATTGGACCCCCTCCTCACTGATTTTGTACAACACTTCGAAGATATTAATTAAAAATCCCAGATAAATAAGCGAGGAAGGTACCGATTAAAATTTTTTTTCAAATAAGTAAAAGTTGTAGAGCAAGATCCTAAAAATAATTTTGGTCGTCATAAAAAATTAAAAATTTCTATCGGATCTCTCGTTTTCGTCAAATTTCACATAATATCAGGTAGATAGATACTCTTTCAAAATTGGAGGAGGGGTCCATTACCTGGTAAAACATACTTACCTACACCATTTTTTCGAAAATTTACAACAAAAAAAAAAACACACAATTTATTTTGCTCATGGTGGTGGTGGGTTTCTGACCTGGAACCCCCCTTAAATATGCCTATGGAAGAGTGAAATATATTTTTCAAACAATGATAAATGAAAAAAAAATTGATGCTCAAAGAGCATAGGTACGTATGAGGAAAATCCTACAATGTTTCTATCAAAAACAGAAAAAATTAAAAAATATTATTGACTGATGAAAAATGTCTTTCAAGTTTTGAATGGAAAATGGAATCGTTTGAAGCGCTACTTACTTAATTTTTTTTTTGTTGTTGTTAAAACGAAAAGAATGTGTCGAAAATCCATTTTAAATTTTTGATGAGTTTTTGAAAAAAATTTACGGCCCCAAATAAAAAATGTTTAAAAAATTTTGATGAGATCACTTTTTTCTCTCTAATTGTGCATTTTATGTATGAAAATCACATACTTAGACATACTTAATGTAAAATTATTATTTGTATTGCAACATAGGAGCTAGGGACATGAGTGATTCATTCCAGATTTTTGTACTTACTCATAATAACCAAACTTGGTCTATATTTTGTTTGAAAAAATTTTCAATTATTGAGGGCTCAAATATAGGATTGACATTTCTGGAGAGGGAGGCAAGCCAGTTTTTTTCAAAGAACCTCGCTATTTCTGTACCTTAGGCACCAACTGAAAAAAAATTTCAAACAAAAATCTCACATCAAAGTATTTAAAATAATTTTGGCCATTATTTTTTTCTTCTTTTTGAAAAAATGCAACAAAAAACTTGGTATTGGAGAAATTTTATACTTGGAAATGGATGAGCGAAAAAAAAACATCAATTTTTTTGTGCCCTTCTTTTAAATTTTGGGACAGATAAATTTAATTTTCAATTTCTATAAGAAGTAATTTTTTTTTTAATTTTTGATTTTTTTGAGGTACCTAAAACAAAATTAAAATAATTATAAAAAGGTACCAATTTGGAATAAAAAAAGTTCTGATTTTTTAGAATAAAGAAATACAATTTTTTGGAATAAAATTTTTGATTTGTTAAGGAAGGGATAGGTATTAATTTTTTAGCATGAAATAAGCTTAATATTTCAAAATTAAAAATCTATGATTCCTTCAAAGTAAAAAAAATATATATAATTTTCCACAATAGAAAAATACTTAATAAGCACCACTTTTGGAATAGAATTTTTGATTTGTTAGGGAGGGGATAGGTATTCATTTTTTAGCATGAAATAAGCTTAATATTTTAAAATTAAATTTCTATGATTCCTTCAAAGTAAAAAATATATAGAAAAATACTTAATAAGCACCACTTTTGGAATAGAATTTTTGATTTTTAGAAAGTAAATAAATGTTCGCATAATTTTTTGAATAAAAAACTTCAATTGTTTTGAATATATATATATTTTTTTTTGATTTCTCTTTAGAAGTAAATAAAATTATATTTTTTTACAATTAAAAATTGATTTTTTTGGAATAAAATTTTTGAAGTAAGTACCTTTTTTTACAGTCTATCATATTTTACTTTTTAGGATAAAAAATCTCAATTTTTTGGAATTGAAGTTTTTCTGATTTTTTTAGAATTTTTTTTTGATTTTTTAAATTTTTGAAATGATTTAATTATTCATTTTTATTTGTTTGTTGAAATAAAGACAATTATTTTTCATCTGCTGAACCACAAAAACACACACGCGACTTTGTAATAAAATAAATATTTTTTTTTAGAAATACCACTCTCTAAAATAATTTCTTCAGCATTCTATTGAAAAAAAAAATCATTTCCGCCAAATTTTTTCACCAAAAATGTTTATCAGAATGTTTTTGAAGTACCTATCAAAATAAGATCGTACTCATCATAATTATACAAAAATAAAAGGAAATGGGGATTAAAAAATAAACTTACTTTTGAACATCGGATAATTGAGGTTCTATAGATACTGCGTATGTGATTTTCATGTGTTCTCTATAAGTGTACCTAAAGTGGAAATGGAAGGGCAATAGTATAGTTCGATCAAAATTTTTGTAATAACCGAAATTGTTCCTGAGATCAAATTACACCACTTTTGTCTGATTTTTTTTTGATTTTTTCATATGAAATAGTGTGGGAGGAAGAAGGGAGGAAGGGACTAGTTTGAAAATTTTTTCAGATAAAAGTTGTAGCTTGAAGTCATATAAATAATTTTGCTTATTATAAAAATTTTGATTGGATCTCTTCCTCCCCTCTGGTTTCACATAACATCAAGTAAATACATTTTCAAAGTCAGAAGAAGGATCTAATTTTATTGAAAAAATTTTCAGACAAAAGTTGTAGATTGTGGTCCTAAAAGTAATTTTAGTTATTATAAAATTTTCAGTTAGACCCTCCCCTCTCTTCAAATTTAGCATAATATGACAGAAATACTTATATATTATTGAAAGCTGGTCACTGCTGGTGGAGGTAGGGGTCCGATTGAAAAATATGCTAAGTTCAAATATTCAATATAAGTATATATTAAAATTACACCAAAAATAGTGTTCAAGCCAACATTTCGACATTTTTTGTCAAATATGCGGCATTGAGGCCACCTTTGTAGCTGGACACATGCGAGTGTCCAACTAACATAGAGATGATTCTTAGACCTTATGTACTAATTCACAACACACTTTATCTGCGAGTATCACAATCACCCTCAAGACGTCGACAGTCAAGTCGATGCATTATTCGACCCTCGACAATTAGATCGACATTAACTCGACTTAAAATTCCTCTGGTCAACACTGTCGACAGTTAAGTCGATGCTTTATTCGACCCTCGACAATCACATCGACACTATCTCGACTTAAAACTCCTCTGGTCGACACTGTCGACAGTGAAGTCGATGCATTATTCGACCATCGACAATTATGTCGACAATAACTCGACAAGTCGTTGTATTATTCAAAACTTTGAAAAATAAGAAAATTTTGTGATTCTTTCAAAAATTATTTATTCCTGAGCTTAAAATGTTCTTATTAATTGTTTTTAGTTCTTTTTAGATATAAAATTTGTAAATTTAATTGGCAGAAATTGTCGACATAAATGTCGATGCGTTTATCGAGTATCGATTTTTACATTGACTTGTCTATGTAGAAAAACAACGTTTTCTAAATTATAGGAAAATACTGAGAAAAATTCAAAAATTTTGATTGAACAGTTATGTTTAACATAGAACATTACTTTAAATCTCAAATATCATTTTTAATTCATCGTTAACCGAGAAAAAAATGTGTCTGAATTTTGTCGACATAAATGTCGATGTCGACAATTGCTACACGGGTAGTACCTAAATGAACACGATTCGAGCGCAGAATGCGTACTTACCACAAAACGATCGCATAGAGATTTTACAGTGACAACCTTTTGACGATACGTCAGATTTTCGTACGATGTAGTCAACAATGGGTTAGTTTCGCCAACGATTCGAAAGAATTCCGGTTCTATGCCGATGATGCGAGATGCCTGCAATGTTTTACACGCAATTAACGACATTTTATATCGGCCAGACGAAACTATCGTACGGTACCTAGTACCTACTTTGACATCATCGTGATTTTCATCTTTGTATACCGAATACCAATCGATTAGAAGTTGTTTCAATTTCATCATCAAATCATCAAAGGAGGCAGGTTCTTCGCGAAATTCGTCTCTGAAAAAAAAAAAATAAATAAACGATGACTAGATATATTAGGTATGCGGCGAATCATGTACAACTTTGAAAAACTCGACATTTTTTCCATCTACGAGTACATTTACACAACCAAATTATGCATTATTTTTATATACATGCACTATAAGTAGTATAAGCTACACCAAAAGTGCTGACCGGCGGTGCCGGTCAGCACTTTAGGTGTAGCTTATTAATAGGTTTTTAGGTTGCATAACTAAGTAAACCTAAGGAGACTGACTCTTTATACATACCTGGTTGGGGTTTCCAGGGGTACACCTTGCCTACTTTACCCTACCTCTGGATCATTATACCTACTTGGTCGAGGTTTCCAGAGGATTTGGAAACAACGTTAGGTATTCGGGATGGTGTGGGGGCTAAGGTGGTTTTAACAGACCACTTGAAAAAATCTGGATCGGCAGGGGATCGAACTGGGAACCCCTCGGGTGGAGAGCGGCGCCTTAACCCACTCAGCCAACTAGACCCACGGGGTCTAAGGGCTTAGCATCGTATATATACGACATATACGTGCTGAACACTCTATCTAAGAGTATTGAACATACCCGTACTGGATTAGGCCCCGCCCTTTTGGCTCCGCCCACAAGGAACCCCCGCCCATGTCTCACCTTTTTGAGGTGAAGCCCCGCCCATGTCTCACCTTTTTGAGGTGAAGCCCCGCCCACAGACCCCGCCCCCAGTCCTTACCTATATACATACTATGACCTTTATTGCGACCTTTGAGTTGAATACACTGAATAAAAAGAACACGCGAGAACAAACGAGTGATGTGTACTAAGCATGATGAGAAACTGAGAACTTAATAAGAAAGAGAGTGGGTAGTTAAATCAAATCGCATGCGCGCGCAATAGATACATATTTGGTGGGGATAGTTATTTTTACAAGTGGTGTTGATGAAAGAAAAAAGCAACGCGGCAATTCTTAGAAAAAATTTTACCAGTAAACAGGATATGAGTCATCATTAAAAATAGAAAAATCAACTGAAAAGAACTGCGCATTAATTCTAGGAAACACTAATCAGCGAAATAATATTTTTTCCAACTCTGTTATCTTATCTCTTAGATAAGGGAACAATTCTTTGAAGCGTGCCGCCAAAGAAAATTATTTTTCTTGGAACCTTATCTTATCGCATTTCATTCATAGTTTCATTCTTGTTGGTTTAGTGAAGTTGAAGTGCTTATAGACTTATTTTACTCGTGATGCTTTTTTGCTCATGCATTGAATTGCATATTGACATTCGTGATTTTTTTTTTCATACTGCTCTGAATTTTATATAGACATTCGTGATTTTTTTTCACACCTGTGCTGAATTTTATATAATATTTTTTTTTTACATTGGTACTGGTTTGTATATAGACATTCACAATTTTTTTGTACCTCCGCTCATTATATACCAGTGTTCTGTCACAATGTCAACTGATAAAATTGGTGAGTAGAAGTTGTGCATCTACATAAAGTGCTCTATACTATAACAAAGAAGTGATGTTTATTATTTTTGAAATTTTTTTTAGAATTTGATGTCGATGATGATGAGTGGATGCTAGCAGCTCCGAATGAAGTTTTACCAACCAACAATAATCGTGATGAGATTGGTATGTAGAAGTTGTTCACCTACTTTTTTTTCATTTTTTCTATAATGGAGAAGTGATGTTCATCATTTTTATTTTTTTTAGAATTTGACGATGATGACGTATGGATGATTGCAGCACCTAATGAAGATCCAACAACAGCAACAGCAACAACTCAAACAGGTACATTATCATTTTTTAAGTGGAAAATTTATTTTGTTTAATAGTTATAATTATTGATATTTTTTTATTTTTTAGAATTCACCAGTGATGATGATGATAATGATGGTGTTGAAGAGATGGTTGCAGTACCCGACCATGTTCAATGTCCAGTAGTTTCTAACCCTAATATGACAGGTGAAGGGCATTCAGATCCCCAGCCCGTTGCTGTTGCATCGACTAGTAAGGTCGAAACTTCAACTGCTGCTGCTGCTGACAAACCTATTCCATCAACAAGCAATGCAGACAATCTTTACGAAGTGCTATCCACCAGCACAGCACATAGTCGAAAATTCAACACTCAAGTTACTGAAATGACTATCAAGATTAACGAAATCGAGACCAATCCTGAAGCTTTCATCAAAGAGATTTTCGATTCCATTCTTGAAAAAGAACTGAAAGACACCGATGGACAAGATAGAGTGGGAGTTGTATTGGACAATATCACATTCAATAAGCCTCTGTACATTACTTTGCGCCGAAGAGATCAACTAACATCTGAAGCAATTTTGGCGGAAACTGAGAAAATTGTTCAGAGCAACGAAAATTTCTTCTTGCACGAGCCTTTGGATGTAAAAATTACAACTGTACATTTACCAAAGGGTCAACATAGACTCCGCGGCCTTGACCCTCTGCCATTCAACACATTTTGTGAAAGAAGGAGTAAATCCATCGTGGTGATTGAAAATGATAATGATGAAGAAGGAGATGTTGCAGATAATTTGTGCTTACCAAGAGCCATCGCCGTTGGGAAAGCATTCGTCAAATTTTCTGAAAACAAAATAACAAAGGAAATGTATAACCGAATAAAAGGAGATATTTTACACCAGAGAAATTTGGCTATACAATTATGTCAAGATGCGATACCCGAATGCAAACAAAATATCAACAATATACAGAATTTTGAAGGTACTCTGGAAGATGTCAATAAATTTCAGCAGTACTTCGAGGATGAATTTGAAATTACCGTATTCTGTGGTACAGATAAGAAAGGCAAGAAGATACTTTTCAAAGGAAATACTGAAAATACCCGGTACATTGATTTAATTCTTAGTGATAACCACTATAACACCATAATAGGTGTCAAAGGCGCATTTGGTCATAGTTACTACTGCCGAAGGTGTAACAAAAGTTACAGCCATAAATATGATCATAACTGTGCTGGCAGATGTAAAAATTGCTGTAGCATTACACCTTGCAAACCTGAAGCAAATTTCAACTTGAAATGCCGTCATTGTAATATTTATTTTACAAATGCACGATGCTTTGACAATCATAAACTTTGCAATCGGGATAACAATACAAAGTCCATATGCGATGTGACCAAGTTTTGTTATAACTGCGGTCAAATCTACACACTCACTAAAAAGAAGACAACTCATAAATGTTGGTACAAGATTTGTAAAATTTGTGGGAGATCATGTACCAAAAGAGCACTTGTGTTACATTCAGAAGTTGAAAGACAGAAGTAAATCCAATACAGATAATTTACTAATATTTTTTGATTTTGAAGCCAGAGTGGAAGAGGGATTTCATATTCCTAATTATTGCGTAATACAACATCAATGTCCTAAATGTATGGAAAGAACTGATGATATAGATCAGATATGCAAGTATTGCGACATAAGACAATTTTTTATCGATAAAGAAGGCGACGAATTGTTGGATGAACTGTTCACTATTATTGCCAGAAAATCTGAGTTCTTTCAAAAAGTCATTATATTTGCTCACAACGGTGGGGGCTACGATTTCCAATTCATCGTCAAATACATGATTATGAAGAAGAAGTGGGCACCATCAATAGTCAAAAATGGATCGAAGATAATGTCTGTTGAATACCGGAACATGATGTTTAAAGATACATTATACTTCTTTGGAACCAATTGTCATCTCTTCCTAAAATGTTAGAAGAGGTGAAAGGCTATTTTCCCCATCACTTCAACGTTCCAGAAAACCAAAACTACGTTGGACCAATGCCAGAGCCAAAAGAATATGGAATCAACTACATGTCCATTGAGGAAAGAGAAAAATTTGAAAAATGGTATGAAGAGCATAACCATTTGCTGTTCAATTTCAAAGAAGCAATGCGGAGATATTGCAAGTCGGATGTCGATATATTGAGGAAGGCAACCCTTCAATTTGCAAAATTGTTTCGACAATTGTTGAACATTGATCCGTTAACCTCAGCAATAACAATTGCATCAGCTTGCATGCAAGGCTATTGAAAAATTTTTATGCCAGCACAGACCATAGGAGTCATGGATTTCAAGACCTACCATATGCGCGACAATCAGTCCAAATTGGCTTTGAAATATTTATTATACTTCGAACAGAAATTCAATGTTGTGTTGCAGTCGGCGTATCGAGGGTGGGAAAAGCAATTTGGACCATATAACGTGGACGGATATTACGAAGATTTTCCAACGTCTAAATTGGAAAATTTTGATAACAAGGTACCACTAATTGTGGAAATTTATGGGTGTTTGTTTCATGGCTGCATAAATTGTTATTCAGAAGATGAGAGACACACCCCAATAGGTGACACAAAGAAAACGTTTGAAACATTACATCACAGGTATGAAAATACAAAGAAGAGAGTTGAATACCTGCGGAGATTACCATGTCAACCAATCTTCATTGAAATATGGGAGTGCGAAATAAGACAACACTGTACAAAGGATGACCTTTTGCGGAAAATAATGACCGATCCTGATTCATTAATACGAATTGAATCGAATAGAGAGGCGTTTTTTGGGGGTAGGACAGAAGCTTTTCGGCAATATTACAAAGTGAAGAATGGCGAGAAGATTAGATACATCGATGTAAATTCATTATATCCATATGTCAACAAATATGGGATATATCCAATTGGACATCCAGAAGTAGTCCTCGACAAAGATGCCAAAAACTACAATTTAAATGACACGGTTGGTATAGCTAAAGTGAAGATTTTACCACCAGAGCAAATGTTCTTTCCTATTTTGCCTCTGAGGGCAAATAATAAGCTGCTTTTTCCCCTTTGCCACACTTGTGCTGAAACAGCAAACACCGAATCTTGCCAACACACGGACTCTGAAAGGGAATTCATTGGAACATATGCATGTATTGAACTGAAAGAAGCCTTGAAGCATGGCTATAAAATCCAGAAAGCATACAAAGTTTGGTCTTATGAGTCCACCCAATATGACAAAGCATCCCATACTGGTGGAATCTTTGCTGAATATATGGATACATTTTTGAAAATTAAGCAAGCGGCATCAGATTTTCCACCTGATATGAAAACTGAAGAAGAAAAACTCAATTTTTGTAAAATGGTTAAAGAGAAAGAAAACATAGATTTGGAACCACACGAAGTTCAAAAGAATCCGGGGCTGAGATCACTCAGTAAACTCTGTCTGAACAGGTAATATATATATTTTTTTTAAATTGTTCATTTTTTTCTTCATTTCTATACTTACTCAAAATGTGCTTTATATTTCAGTTTATGGGGTAAATTCGGACAGAGAAACAACATGGTTCAAACGAGTATCATCGATAAAATGGAAGAATTCACTGAACTTGTAGTAAATCCAGAGAAAAATATTTCTGATGTTTCAATTTTGACGAAAAAAACCAATTGCAGCGACGATGAAGACATTTTGCTCGTTTCGTGGAAAAAAGTAAGAAAAAAACGTTACCCCAATACTTGTTTGGGTGTGTAAGTAATTAAGCTGACCTGTACATGTTTTCATTGTTATAGGTAGACGAATGTGCCACAGATTCATGCTTTATAAATCCTGTGATTAGCGCATATGTCACTGCTCAAGCGCGCCTGTACCTGTTTTCATTTCTCCAACGTCTCGGAGATAAGGTGCTGTACTGTGACACCGACTCAATTATTTACATCTACAGAGATGGTGACCAAGAAATCGAAACCGGTGCTTTTTGGGCGAAATGAGAGACGAAATGGATGATTACACCAAACATTATGGACCAGGATGCTACATCAAAGAATTTGTTTGTGGTAAGAAAAAAAAGAAGTTCGATTTTTTCAAAAGAAAAAAATACATACCCTGGTACTAATTTATTGTTTTTTTTTTTTTCAACAGAAGGACCAAAGAATTATAGTTACTGAGTTGTCGACAGGAATGGTCACGATATAAAAATGGTTACAAAAGTAAGAGGATTCACGCTGAATTATACGGCGAGCAAGAAACTCAACTTCAAGAAGATGAAGAAATTTGTAACTAGTGAAGAAAATTCCAAAGTTATTTCTATTAAGGAACCATTCAAAATACAACGTAAACGTCACTTCGATGTTATTACTAAATCAATGACGAAGAAATATGGTCACATACAGAGTAAAAGACGTCGTCTTGACAATTATGAATCTGTACCTTATGGTTATGTAGATTAAGATTGTCTTTATTTCATAGTTTCGTAGTTTAAGATTGCATTTGTTTTATAAATTTATTTCATTTGAGAAAGGCTGTTGTACATTATAGAGTTACATAGATTAAGATTGTATCTATTTTATAGACGTGTAGCTCAAGATTGTATACATTTTATAAGAGAGAAAAAAACACAAATAATATATGACTTTTCAATTTTTTTCAAAGTGTTAATTTTTTTTAAATTGGTAACAATGAGGACGTTTACCTTCGATCATTTTCTTCTTGATAGTCTTCTTGTTTTTCAAGTTGAGTCTTATCAACTTCATTACAGGAGCAATTTTTTCAATTTATTAGTATAATAAAAAAATTGAAATAATCAACAAGAGTTACATGTTATAATAATGTTTTTTTATTCGCTAGTTTCGTATTACTATTGATCACTGATAAATCGTTCACTTTTAAATCAGTTAGAATACGACAAATTTTTGTTTCTGGTTTAAAAAATCAAAATGATCAAAATCAATTTTTTAGATGACTTATTTAGTGTTACGGTATGTAATTTTAAGATTAACCTAATTTTACAAATTGTTTCATTTTTTGAATTCAAAATTGCCACGTTGCTTTTTTTTCTCTTCCTTCTTTCCCAATTGCTCACGCATACGATTTGATTCAACTACTTACACACATACCTATCAAGTTCTCAGTTTTACAAGACTTAGTACATAAGTGCTGTTAACTCAAAGGTTGAGATAAAGATCATAGTAGAACTATAGTAGGACTATATATAGTAGGACTATATATAGTAGGACTATATGTAGTAGGGTCAGTGGCGTTGGTGACTATGGGGGAGGGTTTGGGGTGTTTGCTTAAAAATTAAGATTTCAGATAAATTTTTCATATAAAAGAAAAAACTTACGAATTTTAAAAAATTATATAGATATTTAGTGTATATCATTATTCTTTATTTTTTCAATTATTTTTACATCGTTATAATTACATCATCGTCTTACGAATTTTAAAAAATTATATAGATATTTAGTGTATATCATTATTCTTTATTTTTTCAATTATTTTTACATCGTTATAATTACATCATCGTCGTCGTCATAGTTCCAACACTGGAAAAAATGTAAAGTAAAGAATTTCTAAGCATAAATTCATTATTATGTAAAATTAGGGTTAAGAGAGGGCCCAAGCACAATTTTTGTAATAGTCTAAAATATCTGCGAGATACCAATGTAATTCTACAATTTATATACTAAAATTTATATACTAAAATTACCTTCTTCTGCAGGCACATAAATAAAATTCTCTACCCGTTGAATCACTGGAACTGTAAAAAATAAAAAAAAGTAAGTATTTATTTAAGAAATAATAATTAAAAAATAATTTTAAAAAATACCTCCTTCCATTGCATATAGCCCATCATTAGGTAGCCCATCATTAGGATCGACGAAAACTGTAAATAAATAATCATTAAAATTTTTTTACAATAAAAAATTTTGATTTGTTAAAAAATAATAATTAAAAATGTGGGATTTTTATTAAATAAAAAATTTTGATTTTTGTAATGAATTTATGTTTAAAAATCAATAAAATAATTTCTTTACTTGATAAAAAATAAGGGAGAAAAAATCAAAAAAATTTCTAGGTAGATAAAATATTTGTGGGATTTCATAATGTAGTTTTTTGTTTGAAAAATGAAAAAAAAAAGTTATCTGCGCCTTCTCGCTCTGTAACATATCTCACGAAATTTGTAATTGTGGTGTCTGAAAAATTAAAGCAAGTAAGTAAAAATAGCCTAATTGATTAGATTAATAATTAATTGAGGACATCATACCTACAAAGCCTAAAGGCTCAGGTTCAGGCTCCGGTTCAGGGAATAATGCCATTGGTAACATACTCGAGCAATCGTCACAGTTGTGGTGATTACACATTTTAAAAAATTCAAAGGATTAATAGCAAAAGGACCATGTTCGTCGAATAATCCGTACAAAGATGAAGCATTAGGTTGTCCCTGCAACCAAACTATCACAGGATCCGTGCTACTGTTCCGTTCACTGCGGAAAAACCACCAGAACAGATGAGATCCGTAACGTTTATCCACCAAGAATGTGCCACTGCTGCTGGAAGTATTCAGAAAGTTCACCGTATGTCTGGTCACTCCGGCAGGTGTTTATATTTTATGATCACTACCGGATTGATACGTACTACGATGGACTAACAGAGCTGTACACTGATTAGTATCACGAACCAGAGCACCATTGCTAAGGATATGAGTATAAGAATGACATCGGGATCAAGAGAACACGACGATAATACGATGCATCGATCGAGAGTGATAGTGAGTTGGTATTCGTTGAAGGGAATTGACTCCTCGAGTTTGGGCTTATACGTGTGGTAAAGATGACGTACGGAGACGGCTGCATGGACTGATTGTCATGTGGAGTGATCGAATGAAATTTATAAACAATTCGGATGGTATGTTTTTTTCTTTTTGCAGAGTTGAAAATATTATTCGGAAATGGTTTAGATTTGGTTGAACGAGCGCTGGCGTGTTAATGCGTTTTTAGGTCTTTGGAGTAGGAAAAGTTCAACTTCAGGGAGCTAAACTTAAATTCAAAGATATATATCTATTGGAGCATGAATATTTGAATTTGTAAGTATAGAAATTATTTGGTATAAAAAGGATCTCAAATCAAAAAATTTAGGCTGATTGACTCATTTGCAATACTTAATTGTTAAAAAAAAAAAAAAAAAAAAAAAAATCTAGAAATAAATTTAATTTATGCACTTACTGAAAAATGTTTGCTTCAAAGAAGAAGAACAAATCTCTTTGACTAGGGCGTCCTATGTTGGCTTTCGATTCTTATCGTTTTTTATTGACTTCGAGCAGTCCATTTATATTATATAGTCAAAGACAAATCTGTCATTTATTATTCAATAATTTTGATGTGACCAATATTTTTTCAACTGTTCATAAAAGTCGCAATGAAAAAATCCACAAATTTTTTGGGGTGTTGTTATTTCCACCCACCTAGGTGAGTAGTTCATAGAAATGAATCAACTTAATCTGTCGACTTGGAATATTTCTTTCAAGTTTTGATTGACATTTATTGTATGTACCTATTCAAAATTGGAGGGGAAGGAAGGGTTAAATCAAAATTTTTGTAATATTCGTATCTAAAATTATTCCTAAGTCTTCAAGCTATAGGTAACTTTTGTTTGAAGTTTTTTTTATTTTTTAAATTGGACCCCCTCCTCACTGATTTTGTACAACACTTCGAAGATATTAATTAAAAATCCCAGATAAATAAGCGAGGAAGGTACCGATTAAAATTTTTTTTCAAATAAGTAAAAGTTGTAGAGCAAGATCCTAAAAATAATTTTGGTCGTCATAAAAAATTAAAAATTTCTATCGGATCTCTCGTTTTCGTCAAATTTCACATAATATCAGGTAGATAGATACTCTTTCAAAATTGGAGGAGGGGTCCATTACCTGGTAAAACATACTTACCTACACCATTTTTTCGAAAATTTACAACAAAAAAAAAAACACACAATTTATTTTGCTCATGGTGGTGGTGGGTTTCTGACCTGGAACCCCCCTTAAATATGCCTATGGAAGAGTGAAATATATTTTTCAAACAATGATAAATGAAAAAAAAATTGATGCTCAAAGAGCATAGGTACGTATGAGGAAAATCCTACAATGTTTCTATCAAAAACAGAAAAAATTAAAAAATATTATTGACTGATGAAAAATGTCTTTCAAGTTTTGAATGGAAAATGGAATCGTTTGAAGCGCTACTTACTTAATTTTTTTTTTGTTGTTGTTAAAACGAAAAGAATGTGTCGAAAATCCATTTTAAATTTTTGATGAGTTTTTGAAAAAAATTTACGGCCCCAAATAAAAAATGTTTAAAAAATTTTGATGAGATCACTTTTTTCTCTCTAATTGTGCATTTTATGTATGAAAATCACATACTTAGACATACTTAATGTAAAATTATTATTTGTATTGCAACATAGGAGCTAGGGACATGAGTGATTCATTCCAGATTTTTGTACTTACTCATAATAACCAAACTTGGTCTATATTTTGTTTGAAAAAATTTTCAATTATTGAGGGCTCAAATATAGGATTGACATTTCTGGAGAGGGAGGCAAGCCAGTTTTTTTCAAAGAACCTCGCTATTTCTGTACCTTAGGCACCAACTGAAAAAAAATTTCAAACAAAAATCTCACATCAAAGTATTTAAAATAATTTTGGCCATTATTTTTTTCTTCTTTTTGAAAAAATGCAACAAAAAACTTGGTATTGGAGAAATTTTATACTTGGAAATGGATGAGCGAAAAAAAAACATCAATTTTTTTGTGCCCTTCTTTTAAATTTTGGGACAGATAAATTTAATTTTCAATTTCTATAAGAAGTAATTTTTTTTTTAATTTTTGATTTTTTTGAGGTACCTAAAACAAAATTAAAATAATTATAAAAAGGTACCAATTTGGAATAAAAAAAGTTCTGATTTTTTAGAATAAAGAAATACAATTTTTTGGAATAAAATTTTTGATTTGTTAAGGAAGGGATAGGTATTAATTTTTTAGCATGAAATAAGCTTAATATTTCAAAATTAAAAATCTATGATTCCTTCAAAGTAAAAAAAATATATATAATTTTCCACAATAGAAAAATACTTAATAAGCACCACTTTTGGAATAGAATTTTTGATTTGTTAGGGAGGGGATAGGTATTCATTTTTTAGCATGAAATAAGCTTAATATTTTAAAATTAAATTTCTATGATTCCTTCAAAGTAAAAAATATATAGAAAAATACTTAATAAGCACCACTTTTGGAATAGAATTTTTGATTTTTAGAAAGTAAATAAATGTTCGCATAATTTTTTGAATAAAAAACTTCAATTGTTTTGAATATATATATATTTTTTTTTGATTTCTCTTTAGAAGTAAATAAAATTATATTTTTTTACAATTAAAAATTGATTTTTTTGGAATAAAATTTTTGAAGTAAGTACCTTTTTTTACAGTCTATCATATTTTACTTTTTAGGATAAAAAATCTCAATTTTTTGGAATTGAAGTTTTTCTGATTTTTTTAGAATTTTTTTTTGATTTTTTAAATTTTTGAAATGATTTAATTATTCATTTTTATTTGTTTGTTGAAATAAAGACAATTATTTTTCATCTGCTGAACCACAAAAACACACACGCGACTTTGTAATAAAATAAATATTTTTTTTTAGAAATACCGCTCTCTAAAATAATTTCTTCAGCATTCTATTGAAAAAAAAAATCATTTCCGCCAAATTTTTTCACCAAAAATGTTTATCAGAATGTTTTTGAAGTACCTATCAAAATAAGATCGTACTCATCATAATTATACAAAAATAAAAGGAAATGGGGATTAAAAAATAAACTTACTTTTGAACATCGGATAATTGAGGTTCTATAGATACTGCGTATGTGATTTTCATGTGTTCTCTATAAGTGTACCTAAAGTGGAAATGGAAGGGCAATAGTATAGTTCGATCAAAATTTTTGTAATAACCGAAATTGTTCCTGAGATCAAATTACACCACTTTTGTCTGATTTTTTTTTGATTTTTTCATATGAAATAGTGTGGGAGGAAGAAGGGAGGAAGGGACTAGTTTGAAAATTTTTTCAGATAAAAGTTGTAGCTTGAAGTCATATAAATAATTTTGCTTATTATAAAAATTTTGATTGGATCTCTTCCTCCCCTCTGGTTTCACATAACATCAAGTAAATACATTTTCAAAGTCAGAAGAAGGATCTAATTTTATTGAAAAATTTTTCAGACAAAAGTTGTAGATTGTGGTCCTAAAAGTAATTTTAGTTATTATAAAATTTTCAGTTAGACCCTCCCCTCTCTTCAAATTTAGCATAATATGACAGAAATACTTATATATTATTGAAAGCTGGTCACTGCTGGTGGAGGTAGGGGTCCGATTGAAAAATATGCTAAGTTCAAATATTCAATATAAGTATATATTAAAATTACACCAAAAATAGTGTTCAAGCCAACATTTCGACATTTTTTGTCAAATATGCGGCATTGAGGCCACCTTTGTAGCTGGACACATGCGAGTGTCCAACTAACATAGAGATGATTCTTAGACCTTATGTACTAATTCACAACACACTTTATCTGCGAGTATCACAATCACCCTCAAGACGTCGACAGTCAAGTCGATGCATTATTCGACCCTCGACAATTAGATCGACATTAACTCGACTTAAAATTCCTCTGGTCAACACTGTCGACAGTTAAGTCGATGCTTTATTCGACCCTCGACAATCACATCGACACTATCTCGACTTAAAACTCCTCTGGTCGACACTGTCGACAGTGAAGTCGATGCATTATTCGACCATCGACAATTATGTCGACAATAACTCGACAAGTCGTTGTATTATTCAAAACTTTGAAAAATAAGAAAATTTTGTGATTCTTTCAAAAATTATTTATTCCTGAGCTTAAAATGTTCTTATTAATTGTTTTTAGTTCTTTTTAGATATAAAATTTGTAAATTTAATTGGCAGAAATTGTCGACATAAATGTCGATGCGTTTATCGAGTATCGATTTTTACATTGACTTGTCTATGTAGAAAAACAACGTTTTCTAAATTATAGGAAAATACTGAGAAAAATTCAAAAATTTTGATTGAACAGTTATGTTTAACATAGAACATTACTTTAAATCTCAAATATCATTTTTAATTCATCGTTAACCGAGAAAAAAATGTGTCTGAATTTTGTCGACATAAATGTCGATGTCGACAATTGCTACACGGGTAGTACCTAAATGAACACGATTCGAGCGCAGAATGCGTACTTACCACAAAACGATCGCATAGAGATTTTACAGTGACAACCTTTTGACGATACGTCAGATTTTCGTACGATGTAGTCAACAATGGGTTAGTTTCGCCAACGATTCGAAAGAATTCCGGTTCTATGCCGATGATGCGAGATGCCTGCAATGTTTTACACGCAATTAACGACATTTTATATCGGCCAGACGAAACTATCGTACGGTACCTAGTACCTACTTTGACATCATCGTGATTTTCATCTTTGTATACCGAATACCAATCGATTAGAAGTTGTTTCAATTTCATCATCAAATCATCAAAGGAGGCAGGTTCTTCGCGAAATTCGTCTCTGAAAAAAAAAAAATAAATAAACGATGACTAGATATATTAGGTATGCGGCGAATCATGTACAACTTTGAAAAACTCGACATTTTTTCCATCTACGAGTACATTTACACAACCAAATTATGCATTATTTTTATACAGGGTGTCTCGTCACCAGTTATCACCCCTTCACCAGCGATATAGTCAACTCAAACTAAGCTCATGTATGCATGTTTGCCGACCCTGTGAATTGAAGGGGCAAAGATATGCTCAACTGAAAATTTTTTATTTTCAGTTTTGTTTCAGATTTTTAACCATGCGTCACTCGACAACCGAGATAGGTAGAAAGTTGCGCTTTGCGGCGTTGGAAAGGAAATTTTGTGTAGAATTTTTTGATGGGGTTGATAATTGTACTAGGTGATCAGGGGGGTCTGTACCGTATTAAATATCTAAAAAAACGTGTTCAAAAATTGAGATTTTTTGGCAATTTTTGAAAAAATCTCAAAAAAGTTTCCTCATTTGGTAATATTATTATGATTTGCCTTACATGAAAAAAGTTCGACCTTTCGAATGCCGCAAACTAGACTCTTCTATCTCACTTGGTTAAAAAGTTATAGCCATTTCAATTTCAAAATCATGACTGAAAAACAAAAAATTATTTTTTCAAAAAAAATTTTTTTTACCGAAATGTTTTTCTTTTCATTTTTAACATCGAGTTTCACTCAAAATTATTAGTTACGATAGGTATCAACTTCCAAAAATTAAAATAATTGGAAATTTAAAAAAATGAAAAATAAATTGATTTTTTTTCTGTTTTGATTTCGAAATTGAAATTGCTATAACTTTTTAACCAAGTGAGATAGAAGAGTCTAGTTTGCGGCATTCGAAAGGTCGAACTTTTTTCATGTAAGGCAAATCATAATAATATTACCAAATGAGGAAACTTTTTTGAGATTTTTTCAAAAATTGCCAAAAAATCTCAATTTTTGAACACGTTTTTTTAGATATTTAATACGGTACAGACCCCCCTGATCACCTAGTACAATTATCAACCCCATCAAAAAATTCTACACAAAATTTCCTTTCCAACGCCGCAAAGCGCAACTTTCTACCTATCTCGGTTGTCGAGTGACGCATGGTTAAAAATCTGAAACAAAACTGAAAATAAAAAATTTTCAGTTGAGCATATCTTTGCCCCTTCAATTCACAGGGTCGGCAAACATGCATACATGAGCTTAGTTTGAGTTGACTATATCGCTGGTGAAGGGGTGATAACTGGTGACGGGACACCCTGTATACATGCACTATACTATACTAAAAGTACGACTCAATTTGAGGGGAGGGGAGGGTCTAACTGAAAATTTTTATAATAACTGAAATTACTTTTAGGGCCTCAATCTACAACTTTTGTCTGAAAACTTTTTCAATTAGACCCCTCCTTTGACTTTGAAAAGGTATCCACCTGATGTTACGTGAAACCGGTGGGGAGGGAGAGATCCAATCGAAATTTTTTTAAAAAGCAAAATTATTCCTAGGACTTCGAGCTACAAATTTCATCTGAAAATTTTTTCAAACTAGTCCTTTCCTCCCACACTATTAAATTTTTTAACCGTTATATTCGAGTGTTATACATGTTATACAAAGAAAAAATGTTTCAGTTTCTTAAAAAAAAAAAATCTCGTTTTTTTAAACACGATCTTTTTGAGAAAATAATTTTTCGAGGTAAAAAACTTCTCATTTTTTCAGGAGTATTTTTTTTGAAATTTTAGAATCATTTCAAGCGAAAAAACTCATTTTTTTCACTTTCTTCGGAGAAAGAAATCTTACAATTTTTTCAGAATAAAAATTTCCGAATTTTTAGGGGAAAACATGAAAAATTTCAATTCTTTTTGAAGAAAAAAAAAAACTGAATTTTTTTGAATTAAAAAATCTTGTAATTTTTTTTAAAGTAGAAAAATTGTAAAAAATCCAAATTTTTCTGAAAATGAAAAAAGATGTAAAAAAACTAATTTTTTTGAAAGAAAGCCGTGATTTTTTTTTGGAGAAAACCAACCCTAGGTACAAATTTCCTTGACAATCTCAAATTTTTTAGAGTAAAAATATTCCTCAAATTTTTTGGCATAGAAAATGTCTCACTTTTTATAAAAGATAATTTCTTAATTTTTTCAAAGTAAAAATATTTTTCAAATTTTTTGTACTAAAAAAATCTGGATTTTTTGAAACCAGAAATTTTTTTTGAAGAATAATTTTTCGAGAGGAAATCTCTTACATTCTTTAAGTTTTTGGAATAAGAATTTTTCAATTTTTTAAAATGAAAATTTTGGAGAAGAAAATTTCCTAATTTTTTCTAGGTAAAAATAAATTTTTGGATGAATTTCTTTTGAGAAGAAATACCTATCATTTTTGTTTATTGTTTCAATATTTTTTTGAAGAATCATTTTTCATGGGAATGAAAATTTTTTCATTTTTTTGTATAGGATAACATTTCATGTAGGTATACCATATCTGATTGGCACGTACTTGTAGCATAGACGACGATGGCGAATCCATTGTGCGAGTTGCGAGTGTTTCTTCCAATTCGTCGAATTTCCCCAATTTTAATTTTCTATACGTTTACACGTTGAATTTAGAGCGCCGTCTTCCACTGCTTTATGTTTTTTCACAATCGATCTCATTTGTGACTCCGAAGGCCCAAAATGAACGAACAAGAATTCATCGCATATTCTTGTTTGAAAACTCGTGGTTGTCATTGCAAAGTGGACTTGTCAAAATTGATTCTTAATTCAATTTTTCACGAATTTTTTGAGATTTTTCCACTACGTTTAATTTAATAAAATGTTTAAAATTTTCCAAGTTTTCTATCCAATTTTTTCATTTTTTTTTCTATTTTCAAATTCCATTTGATTTTTGAAAAAAAAAATCTAGAGGAAATTATTTATCATTCATCAAAAAAATAATTTATTTCTTATTTTTCCTCAAATTTTTCATTAGGTAATTTTTTTCAGTTTGTCGTTTAAAAAATAAAACTCATTTTTGTATTATTTTCAATTTTTTCATTCAAACTTTTGCCAATAATTAAATATGCAACACTATAGGTAACCTTCGTTACTGTACATTTTTTCAAATTCATTTTTTTTTAATTTTTTAAATGAATATTGTTAATTAACTTTATTTTTAAATTTTCATTAAGATTTTAAAACATTTTTCATGAAATTTTCTCATCGAAATGTTTCTAAATCTTTACCATATTTTTTCAAATTTTTCTTTTTGAAATTTTTTTTTTCAAGTAGGTAAATTTTTTATCAATTTATTTAATGAGAAGGAAAAACTAAGGAAGGGAGTTATAAATAAATCAAAGAAACTCTTCTTACTTATAACTGCTTTATTCAATTCATTTTTTAGTTTTTTACCTAAATTAAATTTTTTTCGATATTTTTATTTTATATTTTTTTTTTCAAAAAAATTGAGAAATATTTTTACTTTAGAAAATATTGAGATTGTATTTTTTTTTTTCTTCAAAAATTAAGAGAATATTTTCTTCGAGCATTTGGGAATAAGTAGGTAATTGAATTTTTTTTTCCTTAAAAAATTAGAGCTTTTTTCTGCATATAAAGAAAAATTTTTGATTTTTTACAAAACGGAATGCAGAATTTTTGTTTTTCAAGATCTGGTTTTATTTCATTTTGTTTACTCGGATAATAGTAATCCGGGCCCCCGCCGCTCGCCTTACGGCATAGGGGGATCTGGCTGTACAGTGGCAAAATATATTTCATTTCATTTCATATTTCATTTTTTTTAAAAGAACCATTCAATTTTTTTAAAATTAAGTTTTTATAGAGAAAAATTATTTTTTAAAGAAATCTTGAAACATTGAATTAAATTCCGCATAAAAATTTCTCTTTTATTAAAAATCACTATTCATGAAAAAAAAATCTCTCTAAGTCTCAAAATGAAATAAAACTGATTTTAAGCAATTTAAAATGAATGATTCATTTTTTTTTCAGACTTCTATAAATTATCTAAACTCATTTTTCCATAACTTCAAAATGCATAAGATGCGTCTTGAAATTCTCTAAAATAAATGTAATGAACTAAATTTTTGTTTAATTATGTTTACAGATAATGGAAGTGGAACCAGTTATTTTAAAATAATAATAAGCCTCATTATAGTAGTATTTTTAATTGTTATTATAATATACGACTATATATATAAATATAATATCATGGGATATTTAGGAGCCCTTGCCGGGGTGTCTGCCGCCCTGACAGGGGCTTTTAAAAGCACATTTTTTAAGAAAACAAAATGAAATTTCACAAAAGTTGTAAAATTAGTAAGTAGATTTTACTCAAATTTTACCTATGTGTAGTGTGTACCTACTACCTACCTAAATTACTGTTAGAATGTCGAAGCTGAAAAAGTTCTTTGTCGATTTCATTTTTGATACTCAGCTTCGACTGTATAAAAAATTGTGAAAAAATGTAGGTTCGATGATAGGTAAGGTAACCTCGTATCGCTGTTACCTACTTCTAAAAAGTAAATAGGTATACCTCTACTAATTTCCTGAGAAAAAGTTTTTATGACTTATGGTGCTTTTAAAAAAATTTCGAAGTTGAAAATCTTTTAATTTTTGGCGGAAAATCTCAATTTTTGAAGAAAAAATCGAAATCTTATTAGGCCTAATTACTTATTATCTGGAAAAAAAATGTTTACCTACAACCTACCTACCTATATTTTCTCAGTTTTGTAAAAAAAAAAATTAAGTTTTTCAAAAAAGTAGAAAAATATCAATTTTTAAGAGAAAAAAAAGAAAAAACCACAATTTTCTAGTAAAAAAAATTTCGGATAAATTAGAGCACAATTTTTAAAGAAAAAAATCTGAAATTTTGGAGAAAACATCTAAATCTGAGCAGAGAACAAAAAAAAACATGAATTTTTTGGAATAAAAGAAAGTCAATTTTCAAGAGAAAAAAATCTCAATTTTAGAGAAATACATTTTTTTTTTTCAAAAAAAACTGAAATCTCATTTTTGTTGAAAAAAATCTAACTACTCGTATCTCGCAATTTTAGAGAAATACATTTTTTCAAAAAAAAAAAAAAAAAACTAAAATCTTATTTTTGGAGAAAAAAATCTACCTTTAGGTACTTAGGTAGGTACATATTTTCTCAGTTTTGTAAAAAAAAAAAATGTTTCTCAAAAAAGTATAAAATCTCAATTTTTGGAGAAAAAATCTAGGTACAATGGAAAAAGAAGAAAATAATATTGTTTTAAAAAAAAGGAAAAAAATCACAATCTTTGGTGTGAACTCGCGAGAGAACCGAGATTTATCATCATACGAGGGCCGAGGGGACGATATGCGATTTCCCCCATACTACTTTGATTCGATTTCATTGGTCGTACATTTCTAACGTCCGAGGTCGACAAAATAAACGAAGAGAACGTTTACTTACGTTTTCTTAAAATTCAATCCAACACCACTTACACAGTAGACCTAGACTTTATAAAGTTTCACTCTCGGTGCTTCGTTGTGTGTCTGGTTAGGTACAAAATTTCGTTCTTGTTTTCATTTGCGGTGATTTTTATATTTTTTAACAGTGAAAAGTAAGTTGATAGATTGAGAAATTGAGAATGTTGGCGTTTTATTCGCCGAAGTTATAGCGCAATTAATGATTTATCGTTATTTTTCAGTGGATTTGAATAAAATAACCGTTACCAGTATTCTTGAAGATGTCCATGATCTGAGTTTATCCGAACAATATACCGTTTACATATCTTTATTGAAAAAACTGAAAAGCGAAGACAAAACATTGGTGGATTATTGTCAAAATGTGCACAGCTTGGGTAAGTGTTTTTTAACCATAATTTTGGCTAGGGAATTTTTCGAAAACTCAACGCTTTTTTGATTTCTTTGCAAAGAGTACCTGAAGGGTTTGCTTAATATGAAGAAAGAAACCGCGATTAATCGTATGACAACCATTCTACCGTTATTAAAAACAAGAAACGTCGAAGCCAAGTCGTTGATTTTGAAAGTTTTGCCAGTTCTGCTCTCGTACGTGAGTCTGTACGACACTGAAATTGATCAGGTGTTCAAAATTATCGAAACCATTCGCGTTCATCCTGCATTTAGTCAGGATTTAGGGTATGTATGGTGCCAAGTTGTTGGATTAGATACTTCATTTGATTTGAAAACCCCTAATTAAGATGTAGGCCTTATGTTTGTGTGATATTTCGGTTGCAGATTATTTCAACAATGGTTCCAGGTTTTCGAACGAAGAAGCAAAGCAGATAAAAAGTTTCAGTATAAAGTGAGTTGTCTTTCATTTGTCATTTCATGTATTTGAACAATTTAATTGGTGTTATGGTGTTCTTTTCTGATCGTACCTGATTGTGTAATTTATCTACTTTGAACCTAAATTGATTTCTTATTGCTTCATTTACAGGACGAAACATTCTTCTACGATTTGCCTCCCTTGACGGTCGACAATCATTGCACATTTTCCATGTCAATCGGATACGCAGACGTCAGTCTTTTGAGAAGTGAGTAAAATTGAAAATTTTCCATCTTACGTGTATTTACTTTTTGTAGAAATAGTCTACGACTTCGATTCTGTTTTACAGCTGTGCACAGATGGCTGCGAATTTTACGCCTACACAAGTATCTCTATTTTTTCGCCAACCTCACGTACGGAGAAATCATTTCCATCAACTATAACAACATCCACTATTACGAAAGGACCGTTGGAGTATTCGACATGACTCAGGGAGCAAGAAACAAAATTCTCCGCGAGATCGAAGATTTAAGAAATCGACCAGCTCGATTGAAATCTATTATCGAAGTACGTTTATTCAATTTACAAGTATACGTAGGTCATTTTAGGATATATTTTAATTGTAAATGTACTTACTCGTTTTTTATAGAGAACTCATTTCAATTCCGATGTGCTGGAAAACGCGGTTAGAGATTTGAAAAAAGTTATGAGGAGTCCAATATCTGCAGCTGCGGAAACGAGATTGATTAACCTGTTGTTGGAAACGTTGAGTAAAAGTAAGGAGTAATTTTTTTTAGCTATCACGATGGTTTTTTGGTTCGTTGCACTAAGTCGCGTTTAATCTTTATTTATACGGCGCGAGGCGTTCGTTACGCTAAAACGCGTTTCGAGTTGGGGTATTTCCTTGGCGAGGGGTATATTGGCAAGGCGTGGTGGGATGGTTTGCTCCGTTGAGCTGCTACCGGCGAACTGTGTGTTGGCGGAGCTCTGCTTCGCGTTATAAAGCCATCTGGTGGGGTAAGGGGTAGCGTTACGTTCGGTTATCGTCGGTTGCGTTCGTGGATTCGGCGCGCTGGTAGGGCGGACGCGTTCCGCATAAGGCGCGCGCATCGTGGGCACTTCCCTCCCCCTTCACTGCCCCCGAACTGCGTGCAAAAAAGCATTTTGAGCACGCAGATCGCCCTATTAGGGCGAGGGAAGGTGCCCACGAAAAAAATCAATGACGATTCCGTTTTGGTTACGTTACGACTTTTTGGACTTGGTCCTTATTCCATTAACTTCGATGAGTCGTTGATGTTTTTTCGAGATTGTTCTATCCAGTTTTGCTTCTTTACATCACAGTGCAATTCTGATTGGACGTTTATTCAATGTCAATAACAACATGGCTGAGAACTCTGCGAAATTTGTGATAGTTTTACCTTAATTAAAAATTTGTTTCGTAGTTTTATCTTAATTAATTTTTTGTTTCGTAGAGTGGAATTTCCTCACTACGTTTCCATGGTGCTGTGTTAGTTGTCGATTTCTTCGCCTCATCTGTTAGAGACGGGGCGATACAGGTATATGGATTAATTATATTTTATCACTCACACCACTCATTTTTCCCAAGATTACTGTTGTTTTATTTCCAATTTCAGGTTTTGTTCGAGGGTAACTGCAATACGTTGCGTTTGAGACATTTGCCTGCTGTTTTAGGTGTTCAGTAATTAGGTTTATATGTGCAATAAGTATTCGTACATTTTCCAGGTAAGAAATAATTTATTACATCGTTTTTACAGTATTCGAGACTATAAGCTAATTTACTTTAACATTTTTTGGCGACAATTGGAGCACTTATCGCGCGATTTTTGAAACCGCGGTCTACGTTCGGCGTTCTATGTGGTCTATTAGTGCGAGTATAAATTGTCGGCTGAAAACAACGTCGCCATTCGAAGTGGTTGTTATATCGTTGTTGTAAGTATTTGCGAAGTCTCGCACTAAATTGTTCATTGGAATTCGCGCTGCTTCGGTATAATTGGCTAACATGCGATTAAAACTTGTTACAGACTCGTTTATCTCCGGTAGCGCCCACACTTCGACATCGCATGATCGCTCCACCATATCTTCCGCGACTCCTGCCGTCCCGAGCACAACGCGCCCGATTTGCCGCCGCCTTACCACCAGATCGTACCATCCAATGAATATAGCAACCCGCGCCGGCAATGTCCGCTGCATGCGAATTCCATTTCGTACCTCCGCGGTATTGTAAGAAACCAGCCGCGTTACGCCAAATTCTGCTGCTATTGCTGCTGCGATTCCGTCCCCTATCACAAATCTGTTTCCGATATGAAGCGCTTCCCTGTGCCTCGCTATATTCCTGGGAAGAGGCGTACGCTGTCGCGGTTCCGATATTTGCTCCCTCGACGAGATGAAAGATCTCTCTCTGGCGGCCTCCTGGAGCAGTATTCGTACATAAGTACCTAGGAATAATTTTTTACGTATTATCTTTACATAGTTTCTCAAACAATGTACTCGCTGGTCGGCACGAGTGAAAAGGTGATCCCGTTATATGGACTGACCTTATCGATTTTGAAAGAAGCCTACAACTATTCGTACTTCAACGCTAAACAAAAGGAAAATTTCAACGTGATGAGATTGCGATTGGCGGCTAAAATCAACACGTAGTTTTAGCATTATATAAAAAATAAAAATAAATTTTAGGTTTATATTTTATTCTAAGCTAAAATCAACACGTAGTTTTAGCATTATATAAAAAATAAAAATAAATTTTAGGTTTATATTTTATTCTAATCCAACTTTTTGAATATAAAATATTTCAATTTAATATTTCTAATTCAATTTTATTTTCAATTTTTTTTATATTAACTTCATTTCATATATTTCATGTAATTATAGGTTTAATTATAATTTTATTATTAAAAATTTTTAAAATAAAAAATTTAAAAACTACGTAAGTCGTGTGTATTTTTGGCGATGTTTTTTGTCTCCTTAAAATTTTGATTTTTGAAGATACGAGGTTTTGACACGTCCACGTCGATATGAGTCATGGAATAAGAGTTGGGTGTTATCGACCAAAAATTTCGACTTTTTCATTTTCATCAATTCGTATGAAAAAATTCTCAGAAGTTCGATTAAACACGTTTTTCTCAAGAAAAAAAAAAATATTTACCAATAACAAACAAAATTGACTCAGAGGGAGAAAAAATCGATAGAATTGGAAATCTCAGAAAACTAGAAAAAATAAGGAAAGATGCACAAAAATGTGTTGAGAAAAATCAAGAAAAAAACAAAGAAAATTACGACAAAGGGAGAAAAACGGTAGATTTTAAATTTGGGGAAGAAGTTTTTGTAGAGAACCCAAATAAAAAAACGTTCGAAGAAAAATATGACGGTCCATACCCCATAACAGAAAAAATTTCCGATTTAAATTATAAAATAAAAATGCCTGTAAGAGAAAAAGAGACAGAAAAGACCATTCATGTACAACGTTTAAAAAAATACGTCGCACGAAAAAAATCGTAATTAGAAACGAGACATAAATTTTTTTTAACATAGGTAACACTGGGAAAATAAAAAGCATATGGAAAAATGTACACGAGAACATACATACACATATACAAGCAAGTTGAGTGACCGCAGGTAACGGGATTGATCACCCCGCCACCCGCGCACAATACCAGTCCAACCAGACAAACTGGTGACCAAGAGTATTGAGAAAACGTTGCTAAGCAACAGATACTCACACAAGCTTGATACACCGCGGCCATCGCGATTAGGGCGTGGTTAGAGAAACTGGTTAATAACCAGAAGATGTGTACATATACATGCCTGTATAGCAAGCGCGAAAAACCGGTGAAACATTTATGTCAGAAAAAAAGCATAAGAAATAAATTGAAGGTATTCTTTCGGGCATAAAAAAAAAAAAATTACCATAAAACACTATGAAAAATCACATCTATTAATGAAACCAATCAAATTATTCGGGGATATATTTATCAAATTCTTTTTCTAATGAAAAGAGATCATAGATATTTTGAAAATAAATCGTAGTTTTTTGCCAAATTTTGGAAGGCCAAAAAATTTAGTATTTGGAAGGGGACAAGTTTTTATAAGAGAAAAAATGTTTAATAAAACATCCCTCACAAACAAAAACTACGTGGGAAACATATTACTATATACTGAAAAAATAGTACTGATCCAACCCTTACGAAACAAAGAAATAATTACAGAAAAAAATTATTCATTTAACGAGAACGGAAACTTTATTTTTGTATTAAATAAAATCAAATTTTGAATAACCCTTAAATTTTTTTCTAGATGAAAAATACGATCATCATTTTTCTACTGAAAATAATTTTGGAAATAGCCACCCAAGAATTGCCGACACAAGTTATTACAGGAGGATACTTTAAAAAATTACCCACTATGACACCTTATGAGAAATCTTATCCCTTAATTTATAAACAAAAATTTACCCTTCCCTCGCCAAAGAAATTGTCAAAAATATTTGAGAACAAAAATTGCGAAGTCGCAAGCACAAAGGCTTTTTGCGAATTACAGGAGAAAACAAACGAAATTTTGAGAAATTTAGATGTGTATATAGAAAATAAAATTCAAAGCTACAAAGTAGATATAAAAAATGAACAACAAAGAAAAAAACGGGGGGTACAAATAATAGGAGATTTTTTCGACTGGTGTTGTAATTTAATCACCAGAGAAAAAATAATACCTCTTTTCGAAAACCAAAAAAACATTGAAGCACATTTTGGGAAATTGAAGGAAGGATTGATAGAAACTCACCAAGACCTATTCAATCTCACATTAGAAATGAACTCATTTTCGAGTGAAATAAATGAAGGATTTGACAAAATTCATGAAATTTTGAAACAAATAACTAAGAAAACTTTGGAAAATGAAAATAACATGCTAGACCAAATTTTACACAGCCAATCAACTTCTATAAATATTCTAAATTCATTCCAAAAATTTGTAATATCGGAACATTTTCATACTATTATAGAACATTGCAAAAATAACCAAATCCCTTCAATTTTAATCGAACCAAAAAAATTACTAAGTGACATACAAAAATTAGAAGAAAAATTAGAAAAATTAAACTATACCCTAGCTATAAAAAAATCAAACATAATGGCATACTATATGCATAAAATAGCAGCATGCCATATCTCAGAAAACAAAATCCTATTAACCGTAAAAATACCTATAATAAGTAAACAAAATAATTGGGAATTATTCGAATATATACCCATTCCTTTCGTATTTGAATCAGAAATATGCAGGATAAACTCAGAGCAAGCCTATGTAGCAAACAATTTGGAAAAAAATGATCAAAAAATAATTTCTGGAACGTCATTAAAAAATTGTGAGAAGGAAGAAGGTCTATGCTATGTGGATAATTTTGACGGAAACACAGAGGAAGCACCTCTATGCTTTAAAAATATTTTTAATAAAAAAACCCTAAAATTTCTAAATAAAATTTGTACGTTCATCTGCGAACCAATTCATGAGAAAATTATTGTGAAAAAAATTACATCAAATGAATATATAATAACAAACGTAGCAGAGGAATTAGAAATTTTTGATAACTTGAGAGAAATTATAGTAGAAAAAAATCTTCTGAAAAATTCAGCTGGAGCTCTAAAAATTAAACTGCCATGCCACCAGGAAATACGAAAAAAATTAAATAAAGAAACAATAATCCCCACATTAATTCCATGTAAAAAACTTGGAAACGAAGCAGAAATACACCAAATAGTCCCTTTACAGTGGACAACCTTAGAGACAATGTCTTTTGATAATTTTTTGGTTGACGCAATAACATTCGATAATATTTCAAAAATCATGAATGAAAATTGGAAGGAAAATACACTAAATTTCAAAATAAAAACTTCTCACGAAAAATTTGAAATAAGATTGAAAAAAGTTGAATTAAAAATACCCGATTTCGCAAAAAATTCAAACTTTTGGGAAAATTTATTCGAACTATTCTGGAAAATCATAATTTCAATCATGGTAATTGTAAATTCCATTTTTTTGACGTATCTTTTCATAATACGTTCAATAGAAAAAAGAACCCCAAAACCATTGCCCAGGCAAATATACAAATCCCAAAATGAATTGAATGGACAATAAAATATGAACGAACTACGATAGAGAGAAAAAAATATTTTTTTTAGTACCTACAATGTGTAAGAAAATATGTAAAAAATTTTTTATAGAGGTATAAGGGTGTAAAATGCAAATTATGTTATAGAAATATTACGAATAACACATATAAGAAGATGTAAAATATTAGGTAGGTATAGATTTACGATAAATTAAGTAGGTACATAATTATAACTATAAGATTGTAAAATGTAAAACATTTTAATTGAAAAAAATAAAAATAGTAAAAATAAAGCGATGGAGAACAAACAAAACATGAGAAATAAAAAAATGAAAGTGCGAGGACGCACTTTACCCCAGGGGAGAGGGAAGTTTGTCACGAATAAAAAGTACGTAAATTACGTACGTTCGAAATATGAAAACTCCCGTTAGAATAAAATCGCAGAATCGATGAATTTCTTCGACACGAGCTCGTCGAAATTCACCGTTACTTCCGCTGTGGAAAAATACACAGGGAAGTAATTATAATGACCAAATATGGTCATATCAATAAATTTCGTCACCTACGATTAAGCGAAGCCACGAACATAAGTTTAGTCGCTCGCTAATCGTCACTTCGGCCTTTTAAGAAAAAATCTAGCTGAAAAAGAATTGTTCTCTATCGCTCATATTTTTCACAAGAAAAATAATCGTGTTACTTTATTTCTCGCTAAAGTTCCTTCGATAAAGTGTCGAATTCTCTCGCTTGGTTTTTTACAAAGAAAAAAAGATTCTTCAAAAAAATCAGTGAGAAGCATTCCTCACAGTATCTACGATGCACTGATTAATTATCTATTTACATTTTTTCTCAAGTTGAAACTTTGGATCTTCACTGCCTTTTTGAAGGAAAAAGTTTTTTTTTTGAATAGAAAAAACCCTCATCTTCTGAAGAAATAATTAATTAAGGAGTTATGGTAAGAAATTTTCTCAATTTTTTAGCAGGAGAAATTTTATTTTAAAAAAGTCTCCAAATTCTTTAAAGGATGATAATACTTGCCAATAACCAAAGTCATAAAACTCATTCTAGTATAGCATATTTGAATTTTTTTCAAATTGTGATTTTTTTCCACATTTGCAATAATTTTGATTTGATTTTTTTTTTTTGTCTTCCCAAGACGTAACTTTTCCGCGGTATTGGATTTTGAAAATCGAAAATTTTGGTTTTTTGGCCCACCCCAGTGTTTATATGTGACAAGTTCATTTTCAATTTTTTTTCATTTTTACTTACTTAACCTTAGTTACTTCAGTTTTCATGGGACATGGGAAAACGTCATTTTTTAAATTTTTTGAAAAAATAAAAAATAAAGTATTAAAAATTTAAAAAAGTTTTGTTGAATAAAATTAAAATGGTTTTAACACATCCATTTTCACCCAAATGAGACCGACCATTTATGGAGATTTTCATCTTTACCTTCATTTTCAGGAACCGTCATGTTAAATAATTGTATTGATTTTTCAAGTTTTCTTCATTTTTTGATTAGGTATATTTTTTTTTAAATTCTCACTTATAGGGTGATGATGAGAAAACGCCATAAATGACCTCTTTGGGTGCAAATGAACATGATTGAAACCATTTTTTTTTCATGCTGCATATACTTTATAGAGGTACCTACCCGCAAAATTTCAGTCAATTTTTCCCATAAATAGCGTAAATAATAATTCTGTTCGCACTAGTGTAACTTACACTCGTATGTAAGTGATACAAAAAATTTTCTCGCAAATAATCTAAATGAAATTTCAAGAATTTGAAATTTTTGACGATTCTTTCGGTTTCCCCTATTTTTGGTTCTCATTGACCAAAACACTCGCGGAACCCCTGTTTAGGGTGACTACCTGTCGCATCCTTGCGAGTCGTTTTCTTTTGTAATGTGTACATTCTTTCTCTTTGGTAGTAAAACTAAGGGAGGATGCAGGATGATGTCACTATAGTGCACGTGTCTAGTTTGCTCTCAATACACACACATACTTTCCCTTCAAGGACAAAAACCAGTTAAAATAGAAAGACCTGTACTCGAATAATACACAATACACATCTTCTATTTACTAAATCGAAAAAAATAATTCTCACGGTTTTCAAATTTTATGTGTTTTTGATATTGCATTGCTTCAATCCTAGAAAAAAAAAGCTCTAAATATAATCTGAACTAGAAGTAAGTAGCTATACATTCTTCACAAAATTAAAAATTGAAATTTTGTAATTTTCAAAGTTTTATTGAATTTTTGAAGTTTAATTTATTTTGAAAATTTCGTTTGACTTTCAAAAATCTTTAAAAGCAATTTTCATTGATTTTCACAATTTAAAAAATCAGTAATTTTTAAAATCTGGATTGATTGAGTATTAATTTTGATAATTTTTTATGATTTCAAAAGTTTGGTAAAAATTCAAAATTTTACAATGGGTTTAAATAATAGACACTCTAATATTCACATGAATTTTTTTAGCTCTTAATACTTTGCAAATAAAAATCTCATTAGTATCAGTGGCGTATTTAAGGGGAGGGTTTTGGGGTCCAAACCCCTTCCATATTAAGCATAAAAAAAGCTCTAAAATACCTCAAAAATCTTGCATAACAAAGATGCTCATTTTACATATTTTTCAAAATTTTCTTAATTTTTAGTCGTAATGAATTTTTATGAAATGAAATTGGATAATTTTTTTAAATACCTAGGTATTTTATTTTTCAAGAATGAATTTTTCTAATTTTTTAGGTAGGTCTAGGTACCTATACATGATTTTTCTTAAATTTGCAAATATTAAGATTTTTCAATTTTTTCAAGAATGATTTTTTTTTAATTTCCAGAGTTCATTTTCTCTCAAAATTTCAATAATAATATTTTTGTTTAAAAAAAAATTCAAGAAGGATTTTTTCCAATTTTTTTAGAGCTGATTTTTTCTACTTTTCAAAACTAGATCTTTTTTTTTAATTTTACAATTCCGAAATTTTACTTATTAATTTTCAATTATGATGAATTTTCAAAAAAATTAATCTAGTCAAATTCTTCAACATAATATTGATTTTTCTTTTCAATTTTTAGAAAGGAATTTTCACAAAGAGAAACTGGGTAATTTTTTTGATCATCTTATTTCAATTTTTCAAGGTTAAATTTTTCCTTCATGCTTAGAATTTTTTTCGATTGTGTAAAATTGAATTTTTTCCCTTTTCTTAATTTTCAATAACAAAATTTTCAAAATTTTTCAATTTTTGAAATGATTTTTCATAAATTTTCAAAAATAAAAATTGGGTAATTTTTTTGAAAGGTATATTTTATTATTTTATCAATGAATTTAATTTAATTTTTAGAAATCATTTTCTCTTGAATTTTCAAAAATGATAATTTTGTTACCTTACCTACCTACTAAAAAATTGAATTTTTTCTATATTTTTTTAAAGAGATTTTTTCTAGTTTTCAATACTTGATTTTTTTAATTTTACAATTCCAAAATTTTACTTATTATTTTTAATTATGATAAATTTTCAAAAAAATTAGTTTCAGTCAAATTCTTCAACATAAATTGAATTTTTTTTAATTTTTGAGGAGATTTTCTTTGAATTCTCACGAATAGAAACAGTGTAATTTTTTTTGACTATTTTAGAGATTTTTTGATTTTTTTAAAATTAAAATCTAAAAATAAAAAAAAATGGATTTTTCGCTTATTAGGTAGATAGGTACCTAGTGAAAATTAAAAATTTCATTTCATAATACCTAACTACTCTCGAAAACAAAATTTGAACCCCTCCCATAATTTCATCCTAGATACGCCACTGATTAGTATTAGGAAACACGTAGTACCTATCATAGTGAAATTAAATTTTTAGAAATGATAAAAGATTGTATTTTATATGTCATTTTTTTAGAGAGAAAATTAAATAAATAATTTTTTTTTCAATTGTAAAATACGTTTATTTTTAAAAACGCACTGATATGTTGTTGTTAGGCAGAATTGAAAATAACGAACCCGACCTTTTTTAATTTTGGTATAGTTGAAGTAAAAAAACAAACAAAAAAAATTGAAAGGGAACTCACTGCATAAGTTATTTTTAAAATAATACCTACCTATTATTTGAAATATTATTTTAATTTTAACAAACTATTGAATTGAAAAAAATGGTTATTTAATGAATATTCAAAAATACTTTGACTTTTTAAAAATTCATTTGCTATAAGTTTTTTAAAGATATTCATTTTTATGAAAAATTGGAAATTCCACAAAATAATAAAAACATCGTTTACGAGTATTTCAATTTTGTTTTTTCAAAAAAATTATTTTTGAAACTTTTTTCTGAAAATTTTTTGTAAATAATTTTTATTTTTTTGCTTACATTTTAAAATTTTAAGGTTTACCTACTTAACACAATTTTAACACAATGTGTGGAACAGTGTTCTAATTGTAAGTCACGCGTCTTGCACATGGAAAATCTTCAAATTTAATCATTTATTATATCTACCCCCTCCTCTCATCATTTTGTTTTCTAGAAAATTTTTTCCTTGAAGAATTTAAAAATTTTTTCTTTGAAAGTATTTAGTTACATTTTTATTTATTATTATTTTTTCAAAAAAATAAAATAAAATAAAAAACGAGGTTTCGAAAACGCATTTATACTTAGAATACGAGAAAATGCATTATTTGAAAAATGAAAATTTTCCTTATGTGTAAGTAAAATATACTTAGTTTTACTCGAAAGTAGTTTCGGTGAAATTTTTTCAGAGAAATTTACTTTTTATAAAGAAATGTGACTGACAAGTTTTTCTATTTTTGTTGAAATTTTGACCATTTGAAGTCTTCCCCTTTTTTTGGTGAGAATCACTTTTTGAAGAAAAAAAAATTCTTAGAAAGTCGAAAGTTACATTCTTTACAATGGAAAAAATTTATTTAAAAGAATTAAACAAAATTTATTTTTGCATAGATACTCGTACCAATTTCTCTAGAAGAAAAAGTATCAAGGAAAAAATTTATGTTTTCTAATTTATGGAGGAATTTCATCAAATTGTAGATTGTAGGTAAAGGTATATTATTAGGATGGGCTTAATTCAACTTTTGGATTTTTTAGACGTCTTAAACACAAAGATTTTTTTTTTGCATTTTCGGATTCGTTGTCATTTTGTCATCATTTTACTGAAAACAGGAGTACACTAACTACTAGGTGTTTTCATTATTTTTATTTTTGTAGGTATAATTTTTCAAAGTTCAATCTAAAAACTAGTTTTGAATTTTTCAAAATTTTTGAAAAAATGAGTTTTTGGACACCTAACTATTCGAAAATGAGAAAAAAAAATTGACAAAAATTTAAAAAATCGCACTCCCTGTAAAATTTTATTTACCAACTTCTAAGCTTGGGTTTCCTAAATCGCATCACATTTGCCAAATTTTTCAAATTTTTTCTCAAGCGTCAAATTTTGGAAACTGGTTTAAAAATAAGTACGTATGCATGCACTTTCAAAACATCTCTGATCCTTGAGAAAATCCAACGTAAATAGTACGTAGATACGCAGATTAGAGCAGTGGCGTCACTCTGATTTTCTAACCGTGGATGCTCTAGTCTCTCTTCCCTTGAATTCATACAGAAGAAGCTCAAAAACCGTGGGTGCTCAGCACCCACCAAGTTCTGCGAGAAGTTTAACCACCCCAAATTTCTTATGGTGGTACTATGTAAAACTGCACACAAAAACCAGGTTGGGCCATCTATCAATAAGAATAGTGCAGAAATATTTTCGGCGTTCGTTCATCGAGGCCTTATATTATAGGAGGTGTTGAAGGACGTCAAAAAAATAAAAAAAACTTTGTTGTAATTTCGTTTTTTTTTTTTTTTTTTTTTATTGCAAGTTATTGTTAATTATTTTTGTTATAATTTTGTGTTTGTTTTTCTGTATTGCAAGTTATTTGAATTCTTTAAAAATTAAACCCTTCTCTTTCGCCATTTTTCTACTCTTTATTTTCTTCTTCTCCTATTTTTAAAGCTTTTTTAGCTCCTCTGATTTCAAAAAATTTTATTTTATAATCCAACAAAAGTTGTAGATTACGTAAGATCCTAAAAATAAGTTTGGTTATTATAAAAATTTCGATTAGACGTTTCCCTCCCCTTGCATTTCGCATATTAGTATGAAGACACTCAATATTGAAAAACGGGGGGAGGGAGGGATTAAATTAAAAAAAATTTCAAACAATAGTTGTAGATTAAAATCCTAAAAATAAGTTGGGTTATTATAAAAATTTTGATTAGACGTTTCCTTCCCTCGAATTTCGCATATTAGTAAGAAGACACTCGATATTAAAAATTTTCAAATACAAGTTGTACATAGATTAGCTATAGATTCCTTGGTACACTACACGACACGTTGATGGAGTGATAGTAGAGGGGAAAGAGATGGCAGACATAGGCCTAACTAGACATATTCAGTAGGTGGTGCTCATTTTTTCACCAATCGGGGGTGGGGAAAAAAGAGAAAAAGTTCAAATGATTAAAAAGTTCATTGTTCAATAAAAAGTTACGAAAATTTAAAAAAAATACGTTTTTTTTACGTTGTCCTCCGAGAATTTGACCTCTTTTTTTTTTGCTCATTTACAATGGAAAATTTTTTTATTTTCCTTATTTTTCTCCTTTGTTTTGAGGTCACTTATTAATCATTATTTAAAAAAGAGGAAATGAAGTGATGCCCGAGCGAAGCGAGGGCGAACATTTTGAAAAAATTGTGATTTTGAATGGATTTTCTACACAGATTTCATGATTTTTCAAAATTACAATTTTTTTTTTAAATTAGCCGAAATTTGTGAAAACCCCGTAGTGCTTTTGGAAGAATTTAGGTGGTGCTTTGGCACACTTTACCTTATATGTGGTTACGTCTATGATGGCAGAGTCATTGGTTATCAGGATCAGGGCCGCTCTTAAAGGGGGGCAGGAGAGGCAGCTTGCCCCTCCAATATTTGAAAATTTTGTATTCTAGTTGGAAATTTTCTGTTTGAGTTGGAAAATTTTGGTTTTGCTCATGTTGGGTAAAAAATTTGTTCGCTAAAAAAGAAAAAAAAAAAAAGGTCAAACGAAAAAGTCAAGTTGGAAATTTTTGAAAACGAGTTGGAAATTTTGAGATTTTGCCCCTCCAATATTCTGACTTCAGTTCGGGCCTGACCAGGACAACGCGAATGAACCTAGATTTGCATTTTAGTGAGAAATCATGATACTTGATATTATAATTGGAGGGGAAAGAGGGGTCCAATTGAAATTTTAGTAATGACTAAAATTATTCCCAAGATTTCAATCTACAACTTAAGTTTGAAAATTTCTTCAATTGGACCCTAATCTAAATTTTTATTTATAAGAGCCTATAGTACAGCATTATGAAAAATTAAAGGAGAGGGAGGGGTCTAATTGAAAAAATTTTCAGACAAAAGTTGTAGACTGAAATCTTGGGAATATTTTTGGTTATTACAAAAATTTCGATTGGACCCCTCTTTCCGCTCTAATTTTGCATAATATTACAATATGTGGGCCCTTATAAAAACAATCATTGGGGAGGGAGGAGTCCAATTGAAAAAAATTTCAAACAAAAGTTGTAGATTGAAATCCTAGAAATAGTTTTGGATATTACAAAAATTTCGATTGGACCCTTCCTTCCCCTTCAATTTTGAATATTATAAGTATCTGCGTAGTATTGAACTTGTATTTTTTATTTTTTTTTTAAATTAAAAAAATTCTACCTATTTACTACGTTATTTTTGTGCGGATTGCATAACTTGCACCGTGCTCTTCTCTCACTTGTAAGCCTTGATTATGAATAGTCCGTAAGTAAGCAGATAAACCAAAGATAAACCATCAGAATAGGCTTTGTTGGAAACAACATTTTGTAGTTGTACGTTGTATACACCCAGACACCAGACATCAGCAGGAGTAGTTTTATGTAATTCTGTATGTTCTGTATAGTTCTTTTTAAACATTCTGTTTTTAGTTTGGTTGTCAAGTTATGGTCGGGTGTATTTTGGGTGTATTCATCAATAATACTGTCGAAGTGGACGAATACCTAAATGCTCTTGAATGCTGTCCTTTTAAGTAACTAAAACGTGCATTATGTGCCGATGACTCTCTAATCACTACCTGACTAGACCTTTTTCCTTTTTTTTTCTCCTTTTTTTTACACAAGGAATCCCTTTTTCATGAACATCGACCACTACTGTTTGTCGGTACTGTTCGATCTGCTTTCGACTAGGGCCTTTCGAATGTTGTATGCTGACTTGCTGACCCATATTTATTGAAGATCAAAAATTAACTAATCAATAATGAATTATAGAATAATGATAATAATAAAAAAAATTTGAAAAATTAGTTTGTTTCCTGCAAAATATTCTTTGAATTTTTATTTTGAAATATTCCTCATCTTGTCATCAAAAATTGTTTGAAACTTATATTTCTACTTTTTCAACACAAGACATGAAAAACCAAATTCAATTTCATCTGCAAAATTGAGCTCTTACTTAATTTTTTTAACATACCTAAAGAAAAAGTTCGAAATTTTTTAAAATACTTACTTCCCAGTGACAAATTCTTCTGAAAATTTTTTGAAAATCGAAAAAAAATAATTTAAAAAATTTGATATTTGGAAAATTTGAAATAAATGAAAACAAAAATTAAGAAACAAAAAAAATAAAAATGAGTTGAAAGATTGAAAATAATTTATTATTTAAAAATTTAGAAAACGTTCGGTTACAACGTATGTATAACATTGAGAAAATTAAAATTGGATACAAATCGTTTTGTTTGTTTGAAATAGAGAAAAATGTCAAAAAAATGTAGGTAGGTAGGTACCTATTGAAATTACTCTTAATGAAAAAAAAGAGGAAACTAAAAAAAAATAACAAATTTCTTAAAGATTGAACGCGAGAATCATTTTTTAAACAAGTACAAAAATTTTGAATTTTTTCTGTTTTCATTTCTACCAAAAAATGAGAATTTTTTCAATTTTTTTAAATCATAAAAAAATATAATAATGAATGAACGGGTAATGTTGGAAAAATTTTTCTAAAAAAATATTGAGATTTTTGTACACTCCCAAAAGTTGGAAGATTTTTTTACTCCTTTTTTTTTAATGAGTGACTCCCAAAAATTGAAAAATAGGTAGGTATTCTAGTTGTATAAAAAAAAAATAGAATAAATAAAAAATAATGACATAAATTGGAAAATGTTTTTCCTCACAAATTTAGGTTTGTTTTTTTTCTAAAAAGAAGTGGTACTTTTTCCCTTGACTGCAGAAAAATTTAAACATTTTTTAATCCAAAAAATTGATAAATTTTCCTGTTTTAAAAAAATTGTGCTTTTTTTACTTTGAAAGTTGATGAAAAAAATATTAAAAATTTCAATGATTTTTTTTTTCAAATCAAATTTTTTTGAAAAATTAACAATTGCTACATTTGTCTTCTGTCCACTTAAATCGTAATCTTCTATAAAAGTGTACATATACCTAGGTGGTGTTCTATATATAAGAGAAACGTTTAGGACATAATCCACTGTTTTTCCCTGTAAGAGGGAAATTTTATAGGGAGTAAAATATTTAGGATATAATCCACTGGCTTTCCCTGTTGGAGGGAAATTTTACTCGCCATAAAATTTTTTAGGATATAATCCACTTTTTTCCCTTTTTGAGGGAAAAAGGGAATTAGGATATAATCCATTAGGACAAAGTAGACATCACCAAAAACGAGATTAAACTTGTTAGAAAACAAGTAATAACTCTTCACAGAAAGGAAATTTTTAATTCTTTACAATTTTTATATTGGGCATTTTTTCCATAGGACCCTTAGTTTGGCCAGAAAATTGCTATGTAAATGTGTTCTTGATAGAAATCATTTATTTTCATTTTTGAAATCAATGAAATCATCAACTTTGAAAAGATTTAAAAAATATTAAAAAATGGAAAATTTTTAGTCGAGTGATCATAAAGTGGGCATTTCTATACGGCAAGACCGTTTTTGATGATTTCTCATCTACGAGTACAAAAATTTTGAATGAACCACTCATGCCTCTCCTAAGTTGCATTATAAGACGGTACGGTACATACCTACAAATAGGGGAGAGACGCCTAATATCGGATAGCATCTTTAAAATTGGAATATCTCAGCTCGTAATTGAGTTAGCATCAATCTCTAGTGCCTAGACATAGTTAATAGAGTCTAGTTTGAGACCCTAGGAAAGGTCTCTACGGCGGACCAATTTCCCCCCACTTCAAATTTTGTAAAAAGTGCACTTTCAAAATTTCAAAAAAATGGGTGCCTAATATCGGATACCTATTTTTTTGAAAAAAAAGTAAAAATTACGTAAATAAACGATCGGATTTGTTTTAAAAGTATTATAATTATAGTATATGGATTGATGTAAACAACGTTTTTTAAACAAAATTTCGCAAATGAAGTTAGCTGACTCTGCATCCAGCAAAATTTACGTGACCCCGCTTATGTTTATTCCATAAAAGTGACTTTGAGTTTCCACTCATGGTAAAAAATCTATATAATATCACCAAAAGACCCTAATTATTAATTACCAGTGCAAAAAAACAATTATTTAACTGAAAACTACAAGTATCCGATATTAGGCAACTCCTATCATTTTTAACAAAAGTGCTTCTACTTTTTTCGTTTTTGTCTTTAGATCAAAATCAAGCACATATTCAGAAACTATACTTGTTTTTCTCTTTCAGAACATATTTTCAAAAAAAATTTATGAGAAATTTTTCTTGTTCAAATTTTAACTTAAAAATTTTTTTGAGAGAGAAAAAAAGTTGAAAAATCATGTTTTTGCCAATAAAACACAGATATTAGCGTATTGTTTCATCACGAAACCTCGTATGGTCAAGTTTAGTTATAAGACCACATCTACAATGTCTGACGATGGCCGGTAGAATGTGCTTTATACCAGCTGAAAAATCATGGTATCCGAAATTAGGAACCTATCGATATTTGGCGTCTCTCCCCTAATAATTTTACATTATGCCTATGTGATTTTCATACATAAAATGCACAATTAGAGAGAAAGGAGTGGTCCTATCGAAATTTTTGTTATAACAAAAAGTGTTTCTGAAATCAAAATACACAACTTTTGTTTGAAACATTTTTCAATTGCGACTGTAAATTTAACTTTTTTCAAAAACTCGTCAAAAATTCAAAATAAATTTTCGACACTATTTTTGTTTTTACAAAAAAAAGAACAAGTAGTAGCTCTTCAAACGATTCTATTTTCCATTCAAAACTTGAAAGACATTTCCCATCAGTCAATAATCTTTTTTCAGTTTCTCTGTTTTTGATAGAAAGATTATAGGATTTTTCTCATACCGATACTCTTTGAGAATCGAAGTTCCTTTCAGTTAAGTATCATCATTTAAAAAATAAATATCACACTTCTGCCAAATTTTTAATTTCAAAAATCATATTGAGAATGTGTTTTGATAAATTTCAAAGTTTTGGGACTCTCGGTATATGTATCGACGGTGAGGGACTGAAAAAAAATTCAGGAGTTTTGATTTTAATTTATAGAGATAGAATTTCTAATCAAAATGAAATTGGGATCGATTCAAAAAAAGTAGGCTACCCACTTCAAGGTGTGACATTCAGAGTCTTCGTTATTTTGGAAATGTAGATCACAATTTTATAGATTTTTTTTCTTTAAATTCAGTTTCTGCTGATGATTTCAATGAACTTCATCATATAGAACCATGACCAAGTGCAACAAGTTGAAAATCGAAAAACGAAATTTGCAATTTGAAATTGATACAGACTTGTTGTATGAGAGAAGAAGCACGAAAGACGTCTATTATTTTATGCGACAATACAAAGGAAGACGTTAGACGTATTTTAATTTTTAATAAGGTATACGTTTTATTAGGTCTACCTACATTAATCTACAGGTTAGGAAAGTCTAGGAATCCAGACTTGAGCTCTTTTATGTTTAAATAGTCGCGCTTTCTTTGGAAAATGCGTTAACTTCGAGGATGACGAGAGATGTGTTACTGTACTTTTTTTTCAGGGAAGAAAGTTTTTTTTCCAAAATGTAGATACTAGATACCTACGCAACAAAGGTTGAATGTTTTTTGCTTAGTTATAGAAGAAATAGGTACATAGATCAATATAACTATAGCATCCTCTTGTTTTGATTTTCTATTCAGTTTTTATTTTTATTCAATTGTAGAAAAGAAAAAAAAAAAAAAAAAAAAAAGAAAGAAAGAAAAGGAAAAGAAAAAATGGGGACCCGTAGCAAACACGAATGCCGACACAAGTCGAGGTTATTGTTGTTACTTATTCCTGCCGCACTTTAAAACATACAGCGTTATTTATTTTTGCGTTTGCCCTACGGATATATGTATTTTCATTTTACGATCTCAATCGTTGAACTGCCCTAAAGACCTGCCGATGTCCTTCATACTTCAGTCAAATAACTACCTAATGAGTCATTTCCAGACTCTGGCACTTCATCAGTTTATCGGTAACTGAGAAATATTTCCTAAAATTTCAGTTAAAAATATTCTTAACATGTTGTACAGCATAGTTTATCTTGATACACCAAATAATATGAGTACTTAGACGAATTCTCAATAATTTCGATAACGATTAATCGCATGAACAAAAACTTCGAAAATGTGAAGATATGTATGGTATGGGAACATTGGGGTATCGCGATAGAGACGTGAGAGCGATTCGTATTTTTAAAAATATAATACAGTGACGTGTCCCATTTAAAATGATCCAAGTGGGGCCTCGATGACGTTATCTGTAATTTTTTTCGCGATGGTTAAGTGAAGCTGAAAAGTCGGGGCTTTTTGCAAAAAAAATGCAAACATGTTGTTGATGGAGTTCAAATTCAAACCTCCCTCCACACTATAATACGAAGTAGATACTTGATATTCAAAATTGGAGGAAGGAAAGAAGGAAGGGAGGGATGCTATTGAAAAAAAATTTCAAACAAAAGTTGTACATTGAGATTTTATAATGTAGGTAATCTTAGTTATTATGAAAATTTCGCTAGGACCTCTCCCTCTACTCTAATTTTTACAACTTTAAAGTGGAAGTATTCTACAAACTAGGTATGTGAAATTGGAGACACACACACAAAGATCTCGATTTTACAACTTTTTACGAGCTCGTAAAATCAGCGAAGGCAAAGATCTATACAGTGTTAGTTGCTAGTCTCGCTCTCGTTGTTCGGCTGCAGTAGCTTGAAGTACTACGAATAATTTTGGTACTAATGACCAAAATTTCAATTGAACCCCCTCCTTCCCCACCAATTACGAGTAATATGACTTATTCATACTTTATTCAAAATACATTATTAAAAACTGGAGGAAAGGTAAATGGCCCGATTGAAAAATAGTTCAAAGAAAAGTTGTAGCTTGAAGTTCTAGGAATAATTTTGGTTATGACAAAAATTTCGATTGGATCCCTTCCTTCTCTCCAATTTTAATGTAAAGTATTTCTGTAGCACTGAATTTCGTAAAAAAAAATACTGATAATAATGAAAAATTCAAGTCCAGCCGAACATAGCCGAAGAAAACCGAAGTGTATTTGCGGATTTTGTAAAGAACTCAGTCTGCATACAATACAATATATGCAAGTATTTTAAACACCCGGGTGGCGGGGATTCGTAAGTTCAGCTCGGCGTCGGTCGCGTCCCTCCTTGCTCGACGGTGATTGGTTGGCGTGGTGACGATTGTGATCAAGGCGATTAGGATTAAGGCGTATAAAAATAATTTTGCATTCCCTACTCGCAACCAGGCACACCTTCCCTGCGCGCCATTACTGAGCATCGCTCTTCCAATTAAATTCATTTTGATTCATTTTATTCAAATTGGAGGGGAGGGAGGTGTTCAATCGAAATTTTTACAATAACCAAAATTATTCCTAGAGTATTACTCTACAACTTTTGTTTGAAATTTTTTCCAATTTGATCCTCCTTCTCTTCTGATTTCGCATATTACTGTTATAAATGCGCGAAATAAGAAGGGTGAGAGACTCTAAGCCACCACATCGAAGATATTATGTCATAGTTTCTAGAGAGTATAGAGATTTAGAAAATTATTATTTATATTTATTCCCTATTTCCTCTTCAGGATTCATGTCACACTTCTACTCTGCTGTAGAAGTATGAAAGGGAAAATTTGAAAAGAAAATTGAATCACTTTTTCACTTTCTTCACTCTTCACTTTAGATTTAAACATAGAATAAACCTTTTTCAAGTTCCAACACTTCCAACTTCCACATTGCAAATTGCATGTTTTGATAATAATTATTATTGATTCCTTTTTTCAGACACCATAAAAAAAAAAAAAAACGCAAATTCGCAATTATTGCAACGCCATTACAAGGAAAAAACTGAGAACTCAAAAAGTTAAAACAGGAACTGGGAGGCGATTCTACTAATCCACGTGAGGATATTTCCGCGTAAAGCTTGAGAACAATGTGCTAGCGAGGTCTGAAGATACAAATTAAAAATTATTGGAGGGTGGGAGAGCTCAATTGAAATTTTTTTCAAATAAAAGTTGCGAAGATTGAGATCCTAAAAATAATTTTAGTTATTACAAAAATTTCGATTAGATACCTGCTCCCTCTCCTTCGATTTCAAACAATATCAGGTGTCTTTTTAGTTTTTCAAAATTGGGGGAGGGTCGGAGGGTCCAATTGAAAAAATTTTCAAACAAAAGTTGTAGATTAATGTCTTGGAAATAATTTTTGTCACTATAAAATTTTCGATTAGACTCTTCTCTCCCCTCCAATTTTGCATAATATGACTTAGATACTTATTTAATATATTATTAAAAAATTGTGGAGATAAGGGTCCAATTAATTTTTAAAAAATCAAGTACAAGTTATACCTTGAAGCCATAAAAATAATTTCGGTTATTACAAACATGTAATACCCTACATTACAATAAACATTTATTTATTATTTATTATTATTATTTTGATAGGACCCGTCCTTCGCTCCTTCCCCTCCAATTTTGAATATCAAGTATCTATGTAGTATGGGACTTGCAATTAGTAAAAAATAAATAAAAATTCAACAAAAACAAAAAACGAAATTTTTTCAAATTGTTCAAAAATATTGTAAAGGAAATAAAGGAATTTTAAATTAAAAAAAAAAAATGATGTGTAAAAGTTGATTGCAAAAATAATTAATCATTTCAAACTTTTGAACTTATAAATTATTAGCATGATGCATCCAGTTTCAGTTTTGCAGCCCTGGGAGAGAGGGGTCCAAAAATGTAGACTGAAATATTACTTGGAAATATTTTATCATTACGCAAGAATTTCGATTGTGCCCTTCTCTCCTCTCAATTTTTATAATGTTTTGTCATTATTTTTTCAATTCTGAAAATGTAATTCTTCAATTGCAAAGAATTCATTTCTTTAATTAAAAATTTTATTTATCAAAACATTATTTCTTTTCTTCTAGAAATTTAGTTTTCTTTCGAGTTTTTTGTCAACATTTTTTTATGTTTTCTCTAAAAAAAAAAAATCAAGAGGTTCGAGGTTTCTTAACCTCATAGGTAATTTTTAAACTTTTTCAAAAAAAAAAAAAAAAAAATCGAAAAAATTTCATATTCTATCTAATCCAAAAAATATTCGATTTTTTTTTCAAAGTGTGACGTTATTTTTCCCAAACGATTTCCTATTTTTTTTTCAATGACTTTTGATTTTTTCTCATAAAATGATGATATTTTTCCATAAGATTTGCAGTTGTAACAAAAACATTGAAATGTTTTTCTAAGAAACTTTGATGTTTTTTCAAAAAAGTTTTGATTTACTTATTCCATGTTTTTTTTTTTAAATTTCTTACCTTTTTCAAAAAATTTCATTTTTTTCCCAAATATCAATGTTATACCGTAATGTATTTAAAAAAAATGATTTCAAAAATTTGTATATTTTTTCGATGGAGCTGTTGTTTTTATCAAGAAACCCAAGATTTCTTATTTCAAAAAATGTAAATTTTTCTCATTTCGTCTCCTTAATTCTGTAAACTGCTAAGTGCCACTTTTGTGGAAAATGATTTTTTTACATAAATTCTGAATCTATTTACTGAGCTCTACCTAATAGTTTTAAAAACCAAAGAAAATATCAGGCAACAAAATCTTCAAATAACTCTACGGCTTATGGAGAAATTAAGCGTTTTTAGGCTATACTGTAGAATTTTGTTTTTGGCACTTGGCAGTTTACATAATTAAAAAATCGATTTGAAAAAAAAAATTAGAATTTTTCATTTTGAATGAACTTGAAAAAAATTTATTATCAAAGATGGTTTGGACTTTTACAAAATTGAAAATTCTTCATACAAAACTTGAATACAAATTCTTTTTAAGAGCTCAAAATTTGTATATGTAAGTAAATTATATACATGTTACGCTTAAACTGGGAAATTGCCTAATTCATGAAATAGGCAAGAAATTTGCCTATTTCATGAATTGGGCAGAATTTCCCTCCATTTTGCCTGTTTCATGAAATAGGCAAAAAAAGGGGGAAAATATTTGCCTATTTCATGAAATAGGCAAAAAGTTTCCCTTTTTTTTCACGATTTAGGCAAGTATGATTCTGAATTGTGGGTAAGTATTAGAATTGGACGAATTTTACACATTGTTTGGAGAAAGTTGATTCAGATTAGGTATCAATTCAACGTTTCATATGACTTTGAAACCAGACATTCCTTGAGTCTTCCCTGAGAATTTTGGAGGACTGCAATTTTAAAGTTTTTTGTGTCTAAATGAGAGCCTCATCACACCGGAAATTCATTATTTGGAAAATTTCGAAAAAGAGAAAAAATAATTCATTTTCGAACAAATTTTAAAAGAAATTTCCAACTAAATTCAAAAAAAAATTGCGTTTCAACCAAATTTTCTACGACCCTTTTCAACGTGAATTGAAAAAATAAAAACTTAATTTTTTAATTTTTTGGTTGAAATAATTTTTTAGAAAATGAGTAAATGTCATGATCAAAAAATACCATTTTGAAAATTGTCTTTCCAGAATTTTTGAAAATTTTTGTCGAATTTTTAAAATTGTGTAAAATGGTTAAAATTGCTGCCATCTTGAAAATTCATTAAAATTAAAATTTCAATATTAAATTACCAAACTTTCCCAAAATGTTTTCAATCAAATTTTCAAAATTTCCCAAAATATTTTCAATTAAAGTTACAAAATGTTCCAAAATGTAAGATTAGATTCTTGTCAAAATTTTTAAATTGAAAAAATCTGTCCAAGTTTTAAAATGAACTTTTTGAAAATTTTAGAAAATTTAGCGGAATTTTAAAAGAGGTTTAATTTCAAAATTGATAAAATTCTCAATTTTTGAATATTTATCAAATTTTTAATTAAAAAAAATAATAAAGATCCACTCAATTTTCTGAAAAATCATTGTGCAGATGGCAATAAAAATCAGCTTATTTGCCTCAAAATATATTTTTTTAGTTTCAATGTTTTTCAAGTGAAGATTGTTCAAATTCGAAATATTTATTCTGGTAACTTCTTAAATAGAATTTTTCAAAAGAATTTTTCCGAAATATATATATATTTTTTTCATGATTTTTTTCACAGATTTTTTTTCTTTGGAAGATTTCATTAAGATAATAATAACGATAACGTACATGACGTCTCTAAAATTCGTCCAATGCTACTTACCCACGGTTCAGAATCAACTTGCCTAAATCGTGAAAAAAAAGGAAAACTTTTTGCCTATTTCATGAAATAGGCAAATATTTTTTCCCTTTTTTTGCCTATTTCATGAATTAGGCGTAACATATAAATACATGCGAGAGGTACTTTTCACCTCATTTTTCAAGGAGCGTTTTCGCCTCCGTTTCATACTTTCTGGAACTAACTTTTGTCAAGGAACACAATGCACATGGTATACACCGATATACACCGAAGTCAAATTTAGATAAAAAATACTTTTCACCTTTCAAAAAACTTGCAGAGTATGTTTGTAGAGGAAGGTCTAAGGAACATTTTGGCTCTTCGTTCAATTTTCTAGCTCAATTAGCAACGCCTGTGTGTAGTCTCAAACATGAGGTTCTCAGGTTTAGGTGTAAAATACTTTTGGCCTCCGGAAATTTTTGGTCACAGAGGGGATGGGTGCGAATATTTTTGGATGGTTTAAAAGGCGGAACGTGTTCTCCTGATTTTCTTCTTCGAGTCAAACCTATATAAGTGCAACCTTTTTGGTGCAGAATTCATGGAGTATACGCGCTCTGTACTTTTCACCTCAGATTTTGGTTTTTTCACCTCAAAAATGAGGTGAAAACAAGGCACGATTTAAGAAAAAGAGGCGAAAAAGCCTTCCTGCAAACATATAGGTAGGTATAGGCTTTCAGACGTTTGTATTGTTGTGTCTATTCTGGAAAATAGTGCGTCCAGAGCTTAATTAAGGTTTAAGAGTGTGCTCTGGGGCTATTATCAGTAAAAAATTTAGTGACGTGATTTCTCGGCGAATACTGAAAGAAATGTCATGAAATTGTGATATTATGCTTCTTTATAACAATATCCAGGTGAGTTATTTTCAATATTTTGAAAAATTTGTCTATTTATGGAAAAAAATTGAATCCCAAGTTTTTTTTTTTGACAAGTCAAGGTTACGATGAAGGTCCCAAAATGTATCGCTTAAACGCAATTTTTTCCATAGATACATTTTCCAAAATATTGAAAATAACTCACCTGGATATTGTTATAAAGAAGCATAATATCAAAATTTCATGACATTTCGTTCAGTATTCGCCGAGAAATCACGTCACTAAATTTTTTACTGATTTTGCCCTCCAGAGCACACCCTTAAACTTAAATTGAGTTTAACAAATAATGTAAAACTGGGCCTTATGTACGTGAGATTTGTTTTGTCGAAAATGTGAGGCGTGCGAATGCTTTTTGGTTCCACTGATCTGAGAAAAATCTATAATAATAATTTTCTAGCAATCTTTTTTTATTTTAGAAAATTCAAATTTTTTAAAACGAAAAAAAAAAAAAACATTAAAAAATTCATGAAATTTTTATTTTTGTACAAAAAGTCGTCCCTGAAATAATTTTGCAGAAATGAAATGAGGCGTGTTTTTCCAAAACGGCTCAAGTCCACTTTTTAAAATTTTACAGGAGAAGCAAAAAACGTAATAAAATCGTATATTGAAAAGCTATTTTGGAGGTAATGGTTCAATTTTAGAGCAGATAGTCCTCGAATACACTGAAAAAAATGGATTTTGATATCGATGCACTGAATACCTCAAAAAAGTAATGAATACCTCAAAAAAATACACATTTTAAGTGAGAGTTAAGGTTATGAATACTTCAAACGCAATAAATTTAGGATAAGAGCGAAAAATGGGGATCACTTCATTGAAACAAGGTAACACTCCACTGAAATGAGTAAATGTTACTGTTTCGAAGTAATCATTCCATAATTCTGAGTATACTGAGGACATATTTTCACTCTTATCCTAAATTTGCCTCGTTTCAAGGTAATCAGTACCGAATAGTTTTCTTTGTGTATTTTAGTTGTGAACTCAAGTACATAGACAGAGGCCATTTCGGAAGAATTTTTAGGCAAATTTGAAGGCTGTTTCGCACCATCCTTTGTTTTTTACTTTTTTAAATATTAGCTTTTTGAGCAGGTTAAACGCGATATTTTGATAGGTTGATGATGTAGGATTATGTATATAGGCCTCCTTAACCAAATGGCGTCATGAAATCGATTTCGAAAAAAAGTGGCCTCAAATGCTGTATGAATATTATTTACAAAAAAATGCGATGAAATTTCGAAAAAATCAAACGTTGAGAAATTATTTCTCCGTGAGTTTTACCAGGTTTTACCCCCCCCCCCCCCCCATCAGCATAAGTTCATAAATAATAGAAGTGAAAGTACTTGGAGCGAATGGAAAATTTTTCAGATTTTTACGATCTTATGTACAAATTCTGACTTCAACTAGAACAAAAGGGTATGAAAAATTCAATAAAGCTTCAAATTCTACTGCTTAAAAGGTTAGTAATTAGTAATGAAAACTTACCAATAGAAATAGCAAGCAACAACCATAATTTAATATACGAATCAAAACATAACGAAGTAAAATAATAACACAACTGCGAATTTCGATATAAATATTCAATTCATTTACAAATAAACGTGACGTTAAGAGAGAAATTTAAACAGAAATAAATAACGAACAAAACTTTTCATACGGACACCATTATAGTACACCACTTGAAGGACAAGCAAGATGCTAGTGTAGGTTGGTGTAGTTGTATGTACCTAAAAATGCCGAATATTGTGTGGAGGTGTGGTTATGTCCACGTTTACGTTGCAGGCTGTGCTGTATGTAATACACGCAAACGAGTTACATGACTACTTCGTACTTCAATTATTCATAATCTCAAGTAGAAAACACCCTTTCCTTTCCTTCTGAATATGAAATGGTGAAATGTGTTAATTTAAAGGGGCTGACTTGTAGTTGTAATGCATTTGAGTTTTGACTTTTGATAGTTAATCCAATGTTCATACCATATTTAAAAAAAATAAATCTCTACAATCTTGATTAAAAAAACATATTTTTTTCCCCTGAAACTGAAATGGAGAAACGTAGGTATTCATTCAGAGGGACTTATTTGATATTTGATATTCAATTTTATTTAAAAATCATTTTAATTAATACGTAAATTCAACACGTATTAGGACTTATCAATTCAAGTATCTGCATTTTTTTACCTTTAATTATTGAAATATGTTTTTAATTTTTGGGAACATATTATATATTTTTTTTCATTTCAACTTTTTCCTTTTATTTTTTTTGGAAAAATTAAAAATAATTCAATTTTTCAATTTTTCTGTATACTTACCTAATCATTTTTCGAATTTCAACCCACTGAATTTTTTCAATTTTTTTTTTAATTCACGTGTAAATCTTCACGTGTAAATCTTTTTAATTTTAATTTCTTTTATAAATTTTAATTTATTGATTTAGGTCAGGTTTTGTGAATTTTTGAAAATTTGTGAAATTTATTAAAAAATTTTATTACCTACTTGCAAAATTTTTCTAATATTAACTTGATATTTAATTTTTTTTTAAAATTTCAATTTAAATATAGGTACCTAAAATGATATTGAATTTTGGTGAGGAAGTACAAGCTCATTACTCAAATCATTTTGTCCTTCATTTCCCTCTTGTAGCTAGTTTTAAAAGTGTCAACTATTCAAGTGATTCTAAGCTAGGTAAAATGATAAATTTGCAATAATAATTGCAATTAATAAATTCTCCTGAAAAGTGAAAACCAATGAGATTTTTTTAATATATATATTTTTTTTTTCAAGAACAACTCAATGTAGATACTATTTACTTGAAATTTAAAGTAAGTTTTACAAAATAAATTTTGCAAAATTTTCGAAAATTTGCAAATAGAGAAATTTTTAAAAGAAAATTGAATAGAACTAAGGAAAGAAACAAACCATGGCAAATTTTTCAATTTTATTTGAACGGTAGAAAAAAAAATTCAGGAAGAGACAGAATTTTTAAAAATAATTTTTTATGGATATTTTTTTTAAAACAAAAATTAATGTAAAAAAAATCAATTTGCGAAAAATTTTCAAAATTCAAGTTTTATCACAGATTTTTTTTCAAAAAAATATGTAGGTATTTTGAAAATACCTACTCAGATGTATTTTTTAAAATTGATTTCTTCGAGAATTCTTTAAATTTAAATTGTTTATTCTTACAATATTTTTCGATTACCTGTCCACGCATAGGTATTAATTAATTAACTTTTTAATTTTTTAAAAGTTTTATATAATTAATACCTAGATATTCTTCAAAATGATGTTTGAAACATAATTTCTGGTAAAGAGTTTCTCAAAAAAATAAATTGGGTTAATTCATTGGGAAATTTAAAAAAAAAACAAAGTACCTACCTACTAGAAAAAATTTCAAAAAGAAATAGGTGTACCAGCCTACCGCAGGTGGCTCTTATTTTGAATTTGGAAATTTTTTTTATACTTTTACCCCTGAAGTTTTTTCATATCATGAGAAAATAATTAAGTGTACCCGAGTCACTTCATTTTTTTCCGAGAAATAAAAAATTACTGATTCTTTAAATCTTGCCTTTCTTGCGGTTACTATACTTACTCAACAAAGTTGTTTCTTTTCATGAAAATGAATCCAAAAGTTTTTATTCTCCTCCTAACCTAATTTGAAGTTGTTCTTGGGAGCGCTCCTCAATTTTTCAAAAAAAAAAAATTAAAAAATAAAATAAAATGAAATGCAAACTGAATAAATTAGCGAAATTTTTTCACGGAGCATTCGAAGTTTATGCATTTTATTGAAAAATAATTTCCTATTTTTTATTTTTTCCATAAACGAATTTTAAGTGGTAGGTATAGGTACTACTAGCTTCAATTTTGAAAAAAAAAAGAAAAGAAAAATCACAAATTTTAGAAACAAGAGGCCGGCAGCGCCACGTAAAATCTACTTAGGAGAAAAATGAAAAAATAGGGAATTTTCTAATGAAATGCATCAACTTAAAATGGTATTGCAATTTTTTTCTCAATTTGTCTTCTTTTTCTTTTTTCTTTTTATTCCCTTCTTTATTTTTGAGAAATTGAAGATCAAGGTACCTACCACTTGAAATTAAGTTTGGAGGAAAATATAAAATTGGGGATTTATTTTCATGACAAAGAACAACTTCGTTGGGTTTCAACTAAAAATAGCCTCATTTTGAAAATTGGTCAATTGTGTACATTTTTTCAAAAAAAAAAGGGGTCAACTCAACTCGAAATTCAGAAAACAAGGCTAAAGATCAAAATTAGGGAATTGTTTTCTTATGAAATGAAAAACCTTTGTTGGGTTTGTGCTAAAAAGAGTAGGTAGGTGAACATAAATATGTAGGTAGGAAAGTACTTATAGGGTGGACAAAATTTTGTAATCAACTCTTCCAAACTGTCAATTTACATAAAAGTTGATAGGAGGAGTAATATTGATTATATTACCTATAATTTTTTTAAATCAGTTATTTCATTATAGCCTACTAATAAATGTTTATAGGTAACGAATTTTTGATAAAAATCATAGGCCAACTACTAAATGAAGTAAATAATTGGTGAAAATGTATATTCCCACTAATTTGGGGTCGTAGAATTCGAATTTCGGGTCAGTTTTTTTTATAGAAAGTAACCCGGATGAATCCCATAAAAAATAGCCCCCCCCCTCAAAAAAATTCCGAAAAGCTTAAAATTTAGAAATATCATTTGGACGCTGTTATGCAAAAAGCGACCAAGTGACATGTCCCCTTAGCTTGTTTACGTATTTCGTAGACGCACATAAACAAGCTAAGGGGATATGTCGCTTGGTCGCTTTTTGCATAACAGCGTCCATTTATCAAGTGTAAATACGGCATCCCACAAAATTTGAACTTCCCAAGTACCATGGGATTCAAAAAAAATAAAAAATTCAGTTTTTCAGCGTATTTTTCTGTTTCTGTTGATAATTCCGAAGTAGGGTATACGTACTCTACTGGATTTTATTTTGAAGTACAATTCTCTTGAAAATTAACGAATAAAAAGGCTTTGTTTAACTTCGAAAACGATTTGCGGCGTTACTATCACTCCTATCAAAAAATATTAAATAACTAATTTGTAGGAAATTTACTGCTCCACAAACTTTATGCTGAAAATTTTTCAGTAGCTTAATTAGAAACCGAGTTAAACGCCAATTACGCAAAAAAAAGAAAATTAGGGGGTCAAAAATGTGGAATTTTTTAACAAAATTATAGGACCAATTATCAACTCCAGATTTTTTTGGAGAATTTTATTTTCAAATTTCTGAAAAAATTTTCAAACAAGTATCATAAAATTTTTTTCAGCATTTCTTTTTTGAAAAAAAAATCACAAGAATTATTGAAAAAATAAAATATTTCTCAAAAAAAGAGAAAAAATTAAAAAATGGAAAAAATCCCTCGCATTTTTTTTTGGAAAATTATTGAAATTTATTTTCAAACAAAAAATCGTACATTTTTCCTACGATTTTTTTCTTGAAAAATTTTGATTAAAATTATAGAAAAAATTATCAAATTATGTTTAAAAGTTTATTTTTAGGTGAAACATTTTTTTTTTAAAATTACCAATTTTTGATCATTTTTTTTTTTTTGAGAATTTTGTTTTTCAGTTCTTTGAAAAAATTCTCAAGCAAGTAGGTAGGTAACATAAAAAAATTTGTAATTTCTTTTTTGAAAAAAAAATTACTAAATTTATCGAAAAATAATTGAACATTTCTTTAAAAAATGCCGTTTATTATTGGCTATTTGGTGCTTCGTTATCTGCTCGACAACACGTTTGTTTATTTATCATCATTCATTTGTGATCAAATTGTGTTCGTTTCAATTATCAAATTCTTTTTTAAATATAAATCAATAAAAATATAGGGTAGTAGCGCCACCTTTGGCCACTTTAAGGAATTGGTGAACTTCAAAATTCATTTGGAAAGTTCACAACTCGCTTGGAGCGCTGATGTTAGCGCTACTAAACAGACCATTATGGGATACTGGATGATTGTGGCTTTTCATTTTTTTGGATTTTTTTTAAAATTGAGGGGGTTTAGGTGAAATTTTCATTGGACATTATTTTTAGAGAATAAAAAATCCTATTGAATGGTGCATTTGGCAAAATTTTTATACCTTTCCTTCATCGAGATTCATCTCTTTAAAGAATGATGTGATATTGAGAACTTGTAATTTTTTACATTTCATTAAGAAATGAGTGAGTTTAGAAGAATTTTTGAAATGACTTTATTTTTAGAGAATAAAAAAGCCTATTGAACGGTATATTTGGCAAAATTTTTATACCTTTTCTTCATCGAGATTTGTCTCTTTAAAGAATCATATGATAATAAGAACTTGTAACCGTGAGATTAAATTGTTAAAAGCAATTTTATGACTGAATCCTATTCTAGGGTCTATAAAGGATAAAATAAGCCGATATGCCATTTTTTTAAGACCCTCATTTTTCGAGGGTCCACCCCCCCTTCCCAAAAAATCACCCCATTTCTGTACTTATGACCCCAATCGAAAAAAATTTCAAACAAAAGTTGTGAATTAACATCCTTGGAATAATTTTGATTATCACAAAAATTTCGATAGGACGTCTCCTCCCCCTTCAATTTTGCATAATACGTATCGAAATCAGCATTTTATTTCCATACATATCATACAAAATTAGCGGCGAGGGAGGGGTCCAATTGAAATTTTTGTGATGATCAAAATTATTCCAACAATCACAATCTACAACTTTTGTTTGAAAATTTTTTCAATTGGGATCTTAGGAACGGAGATGAAAAGGATTTTAAGGACGGGGGCTGGACCCTCAAAAAGGGGGAGAATTAAAAATGGCATGCCCATTAATTGCTTTTTCTAGTTGTCTGGTCTAATTGCATTTGTTTCGACTGTTTACAGAACTCATTTTTTCTATCTTAGTTGTACTACAACTCGAAGTTGCATTAAGGCGATTAAAGGCAACAGCAAAATCAGCAATTAAAATTCAAGGACAATTTTTATACGTAATATGGAAAATTGAAGGGGAATAAGGAGACGTCCTATCGAAATTTTTGTAATAACCAAAATTATTCCAAAGATGTTAATTCACAACTTTTGTATGAAATTTTTTTCGATTGGGGCCATAGGTACAGAAATGGGGTAATTTCTTGGAAAGGGGGGTGGACCCTCGAAAAATGGGGGCCTTAAAAAATGGCATTCAAAACAAGATTTTTTTTAAATTTCTGTTGAACATTCTTTTGATAAATTTTTCAGGTATTTAAAAAAAAAATGCAAGAATTTTTAATATTTCTAAGAATAATATTTTTAAATTTTGGGGTAATTTTTGCAGAAGTTTGAAAAAAAAACTATTTTTGGGAAGAAATTTTTCCAATGATTTTTTCCCTTCGAATTGTTCATGAGAATGTTTTTTTAAGAGTGGAATTGGTACTTATTACTTAGGTACCTTATGCTTTTAAATGATTTTTTTAAATCGTTTTTTAAAAGAGGATTATTGAAGGAGAATTTTAATTTTTCAGATAACATTTGTTTAGAATAATTCGTTTATCAATTTGATGCAAAATTATAACTTGCACGATCATTTTTTTAAAAATTTTTCTTCTGATTTAAAAAAGAAATTAAATTTTTTCTCAATGAATTTTTCAGTAAGTTAGTAGTTTTTTGTGTTTGGGAGAATATTACAAAAAGAACATTTTTTTGGAAAAATTCTTCAATAAAACAATAACATTTCGTTTGAAATTTTCTGAAGTAGCGAATAATAAGTAGGTACTTACACAGTTTGAAAAATCACCTTGTACAATCAGGTGGCCAGAAGTTTGTATACTTATTTACTTGTGCGCAAGAATCAGTGCAAGAATGGCATAGCGCTTCATTTCGTGTTGATAGGTTGAACAATATCGAACGATTTTAATTAAACGAATGCATTTTCTCCGGAATAATACGAAATTTACTTCATAATAAAAGTCTTACATACATACAGTAACGAGAACCATTAACGAAACTTAGAGTAACATCAAGTAAAAAGCGCGTTCGAGAAGACGTGAGAACGGCACCTTTTTAGCTTTAAACATACGTAAATATAGCTAATACCAAATACTTTAAATTAATAATACTGGAAACTCAATGCTTTTGATTTGACTCCCAAGAAGAGCGCTCTCTAAGCGGCTCGGCATGAAACTAATTCCTGGTTTTCGACTAATCGTCGCGTGATTCGCCTTCTGATTGGTCGAAGACATGACGATCGGTCGAAAGTCTGAGAATAGTTTCATGCCGAGCCGCTAAAACTGCTAAAAGAGCGCTTTTGTCGGGGCCACTTTTCCCCATTGAAGTTTCCAGTATTATTAATTAAGGGCCATTATTACAATCGTCGATTAAGTTCCGTGAGCAGCGTCACGTGATCAAACTGAGCTACGTTATTGGTCACGCGGCTTAACCGAGGTTCTTAACGGCCCGATTTTGGCCGGTTAAGCCTCGGTTAACGCGAACCGACTGTTGTAATACTGGCCCTTAAAGTATTTGCTAATACTAATAAAAGCGGGTAGGTAAAACCTACGTAACGTAACGATAACGTAACTTAAATAAATCTTAGGTCTAAAACAAGTACATTTTGATTCTTCTTATCAACATTTCGTAGCTTATCACTTATCAGCCATATTTGAATTTTCGTGTTAATACACACATATTTAATTTAACTACATTGTTGTGTCAAAACGAGTGCATGAATCGATTTTATTTTTCAATAAAAGTTGTTGAGAGAAGAATAATCTACACAGGTACAGATCGCGATTGCTGATTTGTATCACTACAGTTAATTGGATATCCCAAAAAATAAAAATTTAGGTCTGTAGCTGCGTAGTTTACACCTTTCTGAATAATTTTTATCTAAAAATAATCTTGATCCGATGTTTCGTTTTTATACAGAAGTGTTGAGAAAAGTGGATGTTTTTGTGTTGTGATTACCTACTCATTTACCTACTAAACTACAGCCTCAAGTGAAGTAGTAATCATAATTCGGGATGTTTAATGATTTAACGACTGTGTCGTGTGTTAAAACGGCATCTATATAGTATTTTGCAATTGGTGTATACAATTTTATTATACATGCATAGCTACTAGTATTAGATACGTTGAATTGTGTAATATTCGACGATAGGGCTCTCCCGCTTATACGCCATTTAATAACGACATTGCTATGGCCAAGCGAAGAGGAGGGTGATGCAAAACGCAATCAAAAACTTGGTTCTCGCTACATACATATATGAAAAGTAATTCATGGTGAAACGCGCGAAATACTATAACATCGTAGTTGAAGAATAAAACAGGGCCTTGAATAAAATCATTTTCACATAATACATATAGTATTTATTCGTAAATTACGTAACGATTAACGCATGAATACGATGCAGTTATTTTGGGTATTTATTGAAATTGTATATGTAGTACCATTGAAGCTTAACCTCGTACGACCTTTTCAACCGCATATACAACCTCTTTTACAAAATAAACCCAGCAAAATGTACATGTGCACATGTATAATAGGTAAATAGCTAGACACCTATATGGTTCGTTGAAATGGCTTTGATAAAAACAGCTTCCCTCGATAATGCCTTCGCGTAATTTGGATGCGAATTCATCGATTTAAAGGGTTTTGACAAAAAAAAAAAAGCGACTATAAGTATTATTATGCTGAATTCACCGGAGGGTTATATTATTTTGAATGTAAAATTTTTTTAAAGAATTGAAAAAAAAAGAAATGATTCAAATAAATCAGGTAGGTATAAAAATGTTTTCAAAAAAATCTAAAATCAGGAAAAATGGTTAGAAATTTTTAAAAAGTTGTTTTGAAAAAATGATTGAAAATCAGGGTTTAGAAAAATCCAAGAAAAAATGGTGTAGGGGTTACTTATGGCCATCTCTCAAATAGGCAACACTTCCTAGTCTTAGATAACATGTTAGGGTAACACTGCGACAGTCTCAAGTACTTGGGTACTGAGACTGTGTAATTGCAACGAGAGTCAGTTGGTTTCTCGATCAGCTCATGGTTGTAGATCATGGGTAGCTTGGTGGTACACGCGGTAGCCTTGCGTAGCCCCCTTGTCTCCCATGTGGAACGTGGTTGTAGTAGAATACTAACGTCTAGTTTGATAGTTTTGTTTACATCCATGGGGAGCACCTTCGATGTATTTTTTACAAAGTCCAGTGCTACATAATACGTTATATTCAAAATTGGAAAGGTGGAAGTGGTCTAATCGAAATTTTTGTAAAAACTAAAAGTATTTGTAAAACTTCAAGCTACAATTTTTGTTTGAAAATTCTTTTAATTGGGCCCCTTACCTCCCCACAGTTTTTAATAATGTATTTTGAATGAGTGTGAATAAGTTATATTACTCAAAATTGGTGAGGAAGGAGGGGTCCGATTGAAATTTTTATTATAACCAAAATTATTTTTAGTACTTCAAGCTACAACTTTTGTTTGAAAATTTTTTCAATTAGACCCTTTCCCCTTTCCCCTTCAATTTTTATTTAGTATTTTGGGAGTGTTATGCAAAATAAGTGGAGAGAGAGGGGCTCAATTGAAAAAGTTTTCAAACAAAAGTTGTAGCTTAAAGTTTCACTAATACTTTTAGTTATGACAAAAATTGCGATTAGACCCCTCCCTCCCCTCCAATTTTGGATAATCCAACTCATTCAAATACATTATTGAAAACAGGGGGGAGGTAAGGGGCCCGATTGAAAAAATTTTCAAACAAAAGTTGTAGCTTGAAGTACTGGGAATAATTTTGGTTATAACAAAAATTTCAATCGGACCCCTCCTTCCTCACCAATTTTGAGTAATATAACTTATTCACACTCATCCAAAATACATTATTAAAAACTGTGGGGAGGTAAGGGGCCCAATTAAAAAAAATTTCAAACAAAAGTTGTAGCTTAAAGTTTTACAAATACTTTTAGTTATTACAAAAATTTCGATTAGACCCCTTCCTCTTTTCCAATTTTGAATATAACGTATTATGTAGCACTGGACTGCACTGGACTTCGTAAAAAATACATCGAAGGTGCTCCCCATGGATGTAAACAAAACTATCAAACTAGACATTAGTGTAGTAGAATGTGGTAGTTTTATATTTGTAGCTAATGTGCTATCGTGGATTTATCCCGGTGTATTTCTTCCGACCAATAAATGATTGACCAGTGTGACAGACTGTGTTGTTTCATTTATTGACAAGTAGTTAATGTGGTCCCCTTATTAATCTCGTCCCCTTTCCCCCGTGTGTAAACGTGGTATTCTACAAGATAGTAGATATTGAATATATGGCGATGTGTAGAGTGACCCTGCTCAAATATCAAACCATCCCACGTATTTTACTCGGGTAGATGTTAGGTATGCTCAAAGTTCATCGAAGGAAATTTTTTCAAAATTTTTCGAACCTACCTTCATCGTGAAATGCGCGTTTCAAGTTTTCTAACGGCCATTTTGACAATATGTTCTTTCAGAGGTGCAATAACGGAAAAAATATATGTATATTGTACACCTAGTCTGGATGTACAACTTATATATTTTTTAGAATTTTTTATATTGGTGAAAGACCTTTAAAAATGCAAAAAACTGATTTTTTTCATTATTAGGGTAGCTCTGTTCATTCAATGGAAAAAAAATCTTTTGAAATACTTAGGTACGTAATTTAAAAATTTAATCCTAAAACACTCTAATTTTTTTCCTTCAAATTTTTGATCTTATCGTGAATAAAAATGTAAAATTTTTTTAAAAAACCACGCTTTTATTTAAAGTTGGTCACTTTGTAAAATTTTATTCATAGGGAAAGAGTAATGCCTTAAAAAACAAAAAATAAAATTTACTTGAATACAAAAATGTGTCATGAAATTTTTTTTTTTTCAAAAATTTTAATGATGAAAATCGTGGTGGGGCGTTAATCGAAAAGGTATTCGTTTGCTCCTCGCACACCCCACCACGCTTTTCATCATTCAAATTTTTGAAAAAAAAAATTTTCATGACACATTTTTGTATTTAAGTAAATTTTATTTTTTGTTTTTTAAGGCATTACTCTTTCCCTATGAATAACATTTTACAAAGTGACCAACTTTAAATAAAAGCGTGGTTTTTTAAAATTTTTTTACATTTTTATTTAACTCTTTTTGTCGTTGAAAATATTTTAATTTCATAGTTTTACTAGGTTCGAATGTCTATCTAAAAAAAAAAAAAAAAAATTCAGCGGCCTCGAAAACCAACATTTTGATATCAATGTTGTGAATTTTGAAATTTTCAAAATGGAACCCCCTCATAGGGGCTCAATTTGGGGTAAGGGTAAATTTAAGTCCGAAAATCGAATTCAACGACCTCAAAAACCTACATTTCGATACCAATGTTGTGATTTTCTGAAATTTTCAAAATTGAACCCCCTCGTAGAGGCTCAATTTGGGGTCGGGGTAAATTTGAGTTCGAAAATCGAATTCAGCGACCTCAAAAACCTACATTTCGATACCAATGTTGTAAATTTTGAAATTTTCAAAATGGAACCCCCTCATAGGGGCTCAATTTGAGTCGGTGGTAAATTTGAGTTCGAAAATCGAATTCAGCGACCTCGAAAACCTACATTTCGATACCAATGTTGTGATTTTCTGAAATTTTCAAAATTGAACCCCCTCATAGGGGCTCAATTTGGGGTCGGGGGTAAATTTGAGTTCGAAAATCGAATTCAGCGACCTCGAAAACCCCTAATCTGAGCACTATGTTCTTTCAATTCCAGTAAAATATTAAATGAGAGAGGATTGGTCGAAAACATACTCTTGGTTCCATGAGACATACAAACAAACAAACATACATACCAAGTATATAAAAGCGTGGTAAAAAGTATGTATGTTTTTCACGCTTTAAAATTCGCTTTTAACCAAAATCACAAGTTGCCCAAATGTTTTTTAATTGCTCCAAAAGTCATACAGTTGAAAGATTGAATTACACAAAAAAAATCTCCAAATTTGATGAAAGTTGAAGAAATTGATTTAGGCCTGAAAAGAGTTTACACTCAATAATTCACATTCTCACACAAGTGGAGAAAAATTGGAATTATTAACTCGAGAAATCCTACAGCTTGGTTGAATTATATACAAAAATTGCTAAATTTGCCAAAACTGAAAAAAAATTATTCCAAAAAAATTGATTCAAACAAAATTGTTCAACTCACATAAATTCAAATTTCCTCAAATTGAGGATTTTTTCCCGAAATTAATACTTCAGATTCAGAAGTCCTACAGTTGTAGGGTTCGATTCTGAAAAATTAAATATGATGAAAGTTGAAAAATTTATTCAAAAAATTGTCCATTTCAAAAATTCAAATTTTCAAAAAATGAATGAATCGTATTTTCTCGAAATTATTACTCGAGAAGTTCTACAGTAGTAGGGTTCATGAAATCTCAAAAAATTCCTAAATTAAAATGTTCACAAAATTAATAAATTTTTTCTCCAGCGAAGAGTTGTACAATTATTGTAGGGTTGAATTGTTAAAAAAAATTGTCAAATCTACTGAAATTGAAGAATTTTGATTAAAATTTTTTTTTTTCAACTCGGAGATTAAAATTGCCTTAAAACGAATTATTCAAAAAAATTGCGAAATCTGCTTGAATTGAAAAAATTAGTCCAAAGTGATTTTTTTCAACTTACTTCCAAAATCCGACTCGAAATTCCGACACGAAACCCCCTGACAAGGTGTGAAGCGTCAAGTTTTTCAATTATTAAAATATCGTACCCCTGGGTACTTTCATACCTCTGGGTGATATTTTTCAATTTGCTGTGAAACATTTACTGATTTCTTTTTTTGATTTTTGAAATTTTAGAGGAAAATAAAGAAAAAAAATCTTAATTTCAAGGTGATTTTTTTTCTTTTTTTTTGTGAAAAAGTTTTGAACTTACTTTTTCTCAAAATTAGAACCTTCAAACAAGACAAGATGTTTAGTTTCAATTCTTTAAAAATGAATTCTATTTTTGGAAATTTTGTGAAAATCAAAAGAATTTTGGTCTGAATTTCTTATTTTACCTAATTACTTACCTACCTATTTTTTTTAAACTTTGTAAATAAATTGAAATCTATTACTTTCCGAACAGCGCGTAGCGTTGTAAGGAAAGTATTGTTTTCGGTGCGAAATGCGTTTTCACGAATATTGCACTTAGACAAATTTTGACTTCGTACAAATTTGTTTTGACCAATTTCCAGATGATGTTCCGTATGTATGTGTGTGTGTGTGTGTGCAGAAAAATTTGTTAACACGATTCCAATCGCCCTACTTGAGATATCTCGTTGAAATTCGGCGATGAGAAGTGGTTTATATAAACGAAGGCTACGCAAGAATTTGGGGCCTTTACGTTGAATAGAAAAAATTTTACGAGCGATTTATGCGAAAAATTTGTTAACACGATTCCAACCGCCCTAATTGAGATATCTCGTTGAAATTTGGCGATGAGTAGTGGTTTGTATAAGCGAAGGCTACGCAAGAATTTGGGGCCTTTACGTTAAGTAGAAAAAATTTTACGAGCGATTTATGCGAAAGATCGTCGAGTTTCACATTTGTCGCGTTTTAGATGTCGATAAAGGGAACGGTTCAAGTGTTTATCTATATCCGGACATGTCCGCGGGTGTACCGGTTTGCTCTCCTTTCCCTAACATGCGCATTGCGCAATGCTTTGCATTTTTGTTATTCATGATAAGATGTACGGGTATTCGAATGGTTGTTTTGTTTACATCATCATGATATTTTTTCACGATTAATAATAATGGAGCAAGTGTGATTTTGCCGAATATTTTTGTGTCATGTTTAACGTTTTTCAGTGTAATTGCTGACGTTTTAAATACAAAAAATATTTTATAGTCGATTTTTTCACAAATATTCGATAATCAATTTTTTTTACATAATATTCGATGACCGATTTTTTTACAAATATTTTTTTGTTAATATTTTTTAAAATACTTTTTGATTCGGAAAGTTCGTGATGCTTGCATCACTGTTTATTTTTTACTTTTTTTCAAGCAGTAGGTAAATTATTTTTTTTCAATTTTAGAAATTGTTTTTGTTGACGGTTATGTAGGGAGAAGCCTCCAAGCGACAGCGGACACCCAGCAGTGCTAAGGAGAGAGACAACACAAATGAAACACCAGATTACGTACTACCTATAACAGGTTTATTCGTACTACGAGCTGATGATAAATGTACAGAAACTGGTTTAGCCTTAAATACTTTCTGCTCATAGATTTAACTAGGAGAAGTAAAACATACTCGTTTTACATATCGTATACACGTAGGACGGAGTGAGTTAGGTTGAAATTACAACAGTTTTAAAAATTTTTTGCTCCAAAAAGAATAATAATTTTCATAAATTGAAAAAAAATCGTATTATTTTTTCAAGTTTTCAAAATGTTGAAAGTGAACTGAAAATTTTATTGGAGATTATTTAATTTAATTTTTTGGAATTGAATTTCCCAATTTTTCACACATTTCGGAATGTACGAAAATTTTGCATTTTTTTTTGTTGAAATTTCAGTAGGTAGGTAAGTATTTGATGTTTTTTATTTTTTTTTCTATTTCAATCATCCCGAACACAACTAACTTGTAAAGAAAATTTGTCCGATGATTTTTTTTCAAGAATTAAAAATTAATTTAAAATTTTTAATTCGAAACTGAAATCATAATATAAACTCTTGATCTGAATTTTTTAATATAATATTGGTGATGATTTTCAAATATTTCGAACAACTAATTAAAAACCTCTCATAATAGTCTTGAAAACATTTTACAAAACAAACTACCTCCAAAAAATAAAGTATCCCGGAGAAGAAAAAAATCTTCCAGTTCAACGCACCTTTACAACACTTAAAAAATCTCCTCGTCGCATTAATGAAGTCCAAAGTCTTATCACCAATTTCCATCTTCTCTTTATGAATTCCACGACGAAGAATTTTTTCCCCTCCGCCGTGCCGCTTACCTACCTCATACTTATGTACCTAATCTGAACCCATAGTATGGAAAAAGTTTTTCTCATTACGGTATTCGAGTCGAGCTCGACTGCGCGAAGGCAAACCCATTCCGACAAAAGCAAAAGATTTTAAATCTTCGTCAAGTAATAAGTAATCTTTGCTGTTCCTTGTTTTCGTTAAATGTACCGAAAAGGGAGCTAATAAATTCGTGCGGTTTGGGACGCGAAGAGAAACACAGAAAAAAATCATATCAAGCTTTCCGCAACACTACGCAAATTTCCTACTCGCAAAATCGGCTACAAAAACTTGTAAAAAGAAATTTAACTTTAAGAATATCGTTAAAGTAAAAACTATGTTGAAATTTTTCCGATTTTTTGGACGTCGCGTCCTCGCCACGCCGCTTTTCTCCTTCGCCACAAAGTGGAAAAAAAAAAGTCGAGGCGCTCGCTTTCGCCAGCACGAATTAACCATAAGATATCTAATTGCCGACAGTGTGCAAGTCGACGACGATAACCGGCTCATTTAATTCTCGCCTCGCATTTAGTGTCCGATATTCTTCAGACCAGAAAACAAGATAAATCGTATTAATGGCTAAGCGACGCAACGGTACGCGTATTTCAGGGCTATTTATTTAAATCCTGACGTCTTTCTTGCTATCGTTTGATGCTACGTATATTTATAAAAAAAGTCGACTTAATTGCGATTTGAATCGTGTTAAAGTTGTGAAGGGACAAAAGAAAACGAATTCGTGAATAATTAATGCCATTTCTTAAGCGAGTTTTTACGATTTTTCTATAAAATTTCATTTTTTTAAATTTTGTTCAATAGCCCATGATCTACCTATTACAAAAATTAAAAAAAATCAATTAATTACATAATTTTTCAGAATTGAAAAAAGGAACTTATTTTCCATCAAAAAAATGAACGAATTTCTCCAGCAATAGCCTATTTTTTTTTAAAAATTCACCGTTTTTCGCAATTTTCAAAATTAAAAAAAAATTAATGGCAAATTTTTAAAAATTGGTAATTTTTCAAAAATTAGGTACATTTTTTAGATCATTGGTAATTATTTTTTATTTCATTTTATTTTATTTTGGTTTAAGATCTGTAGTCGTTTTGGTTTAAGGGACATTGTAGACAGGGTAATACCCTAAATTACAATAAAAAAAATGAAAACAAATTAAAAGATTGCTAATTTTCAAAAAATGAAAATTTAAAAAAAATTGAAATCCTTCAAAAAATTAATTTTTTGAAAATTGGTAGATACTTAATTTTTTGAAAATTCGTAATTTTTAAAAATAGACAATTTTTCAAAAATAGGTGATTTTTTAATATGAATGAAATTTAAAAAAAAATTAATGTTTCAAAAATTGAATCTTTTTTTAAAATTTAAATGGACAATTTTTTTTTTTTTTTTTTAACGCCATGTACAGCAACTAAGGCTAGTGGCGTGACAATTTTTTGAAAATTAATAATTTTTTAAAAATAGGTAAATTTTTAATATGATTGAAATTTAAAAAATTATAATGTTTCAAAAATTGAAAATTTTTCGAAATTTGGTACTTAGGTAATTTTTTTAAATTTGGCAATTTCTCAAGAATTATTGGTAATTTTTTTAAGAATTGATAATTTTACAAAAATAGCCAGGTAACTTCCGAATTTGTAATCTTTTAAAAATTTGTAATATTTAGAAAACTGGTGTTTTTTGGGGGAATCGGTATCAAATTTTTCGAGAATTAGTAATTTTTCAGAAATTGGTACATTTTTTAATATGAATGAAATTCAATCAAAAATGGTAATCTTTCAAAAATTGGTAATTTTATTTTTGAAAATTTGTACCTAATTTTTCAAGAAATTTGGTAATTTTCCAATATTTGGTAATTTTTTAAGAATTGGTAATTTTTTTTTAAATCAATAATCTTGAAAAAATGGGAAATTTGTAATGTTTTGAAAATTGGTGATTTTTTTGAGAAGTGGCAATTTTTCGAGAATAATTAGTAATTTTTCGAAAATTGGTAGATAGTTTTTTAATAAGTAGATATGAATGAAAAAAATTGTAATCTTTCAAAAGTGGAGAACTGTTTTAAAATTTGGTAATTTTTCAAAAGTTGTTTTTTTTTAAAATTTGTATCTAATCTTACGAAAAATGAAATTTAAAAAAAAAAATTAATCTTTTAAAAATTGATAATTTTTTGAATAATGATAATTTAAAAAAAATTGTGAATTAAAAAAAAAAAAAAATTAAAGTTTTTCAAAAATTTGTAGTCGTCTTACAAAAATTGAAATTTTTTCAAAAATTGTAATATTTTGAAAATTGAAATTAGTGTTTTAAAAGTTGATCATAGGTACTTTAAAAATTGATAATTTATCAAAAATTGTTATTTTTTAAAAAATTTAAAAAAATTGTCATCTTTTTGAAACTTTTTAAAAAATTGTCATCTTTTGAAAATTGGTACTTAATATTTTGATAATTGGTACCTAATCGATTTAAAAATTTGATAATTTTTCAAAAATTGCAAATTTTTCAAAATTCTACTTTTAAAAAGTTGCCAATTTTTCAAAATTTCGCAATTTCCGAATTTTGTAAATTTTCATAAATTGGCTATTTTTAAAAAATGATCTATTTGTCAACAAATGTTATTTTCTAAAATGTGACTATTTTTCAAAAAGTGGCTTGGTATCTTTCAAGAATTATTGGTCATTTTTCAAATAAGTATTGGTAATTTTTCAAAAGTTTTTAATCTTATCACGAAAATTGAAAAATTTACAAAAATTGTAATATTTTAAAAATGGGTAATATTTTGAAAATTGATAATTTTTTGAGTATTGGTAATTTTTCAAAAAAACTGGTAATTTTGATAAAAATAGAAACTTTTGGAAAAATTAAAATCTTTCAAAAAATGGTAATATTTCGATACCTAATTAGCAATTTTTGAAAATTTTCCATTTTTCAAAAGTTTGTAACCTCACAAAAATTGAAAATTTTTCAAAAATTGTAATATTTTGAAAATTAGCAAAATACCTATTTTGAAAATTGATAATTTTTCAAATATTGGTAATCTTTCAAAAATTGTAATTTTTTTAAAAATTGATATTTTTTTAAAAATTGACAACTTTTTGAAAATTGAAAAATATTTGTACTTGACCTTTAAAAAATTTTTAATCTTAAGAAAATTGAAAATTTTTCAAAAATTGTAATCTTTCAAAAATTGGTAATTTGTCAAAAATTTTCAACTTTTTAATAATTGGTTAATTTTTTGAAAATAGTAGAAGTAAGCAATTTTTCGAAAATTGTGATCTTTCAAAAATTGGAAATTTTCCGAAAGTTGGTAAATTGACATTTAAAAATATCATTTTTCAATCATTGAAAATGGTCTTCCGGCAGAATTTCAATCCAATAACTTCTGCACATTTTTAATTATAAATTAAAAAAAGTAATCTGTCAAAAAAAAGTAAAGCACAAGAATTTTCGAATAAAATGATCAAAATCTTTTTTATCGGAAAGAAAGCATTGCTAAAAAAATTTCCATTCGCAGGAATAACTACGCCGCAGAAATTAATTTCTACGAAAAATTTGACACCCCCTCGTGCATATTTTTTCCCTCATACATTCGTGTAATCTCTCACTCGCAATTTAGGACAACCTGACGAATTCGCCACGAGTTCGTATTACGTACTTTCTGGCGCGTATTTTGTAAACGAGAAAAAAAATATAGGCTAAATTAACCGCACACGACCCTGCTCTCAAAACTTCAACAACAAGAAATGATCAATGGACTCTTTGAAACTATACGTTGGAAACGAAACTCGAGGAAACTAACTCGGGCTATGTACGAGTAGGAAAAAGCCCCAGCGTGGCCTTATAGCATCGCATTATACATCTCCGTCTAACACTTGCGGTGTACGTAACGCAAATCGTAATAAAATTACGCATCTGAAATGTAGGTAGTAGGTACCTACAGCAGCACTCCAACTCGTAAAACTTTTACTGGCCGGTGGCGCGCGAAAAATAATTATAAAATTTTCTCCGTCCGATTTTCTCTCCCTCTCTCTCTTTGTATTATTCCAATTCACCTGAAACTTCACACATTTTGAATTTAATTCGGCCACATGCGAAGGCGAAAGCTTGGCCCACTTGAGAACTCGCTTCGCTTCGGTAATTACCATACGCGTCACCGTCGTATATACTTTGTCAAGCTGCATACGCAGAAATACATGGACTGAGGCGACCACAATAGAAACAAAAACAACTTTATAACGAATGCAAACCTCACTATTCAGTAAGTAATCTTGTACAATTAAGTTCATCACCATCTAGCTCGCAGAATCCTTATTATGAGATATCTCACCGCAGAAAGTCCTCCAATGGTGGAGATATCTTTTGTTATGTCAACTCGAGAAAATCCACGTCCACTTGTACCAGCATTTCATATACAGGGTGTTCCGGATTGCGAATAAAGCCTTCCAACCAGTAACTATGCAACTTATGTTGAGTCGATGTAAGTATGTTTGCCTAACCTCCGAGTCGTAGGGGCTGAGTTAAGCTCATCGAATTTTTTTTTTTCGTTTTAGCAGTATTTTCAACCTTGCACTTCTCGATAACTATAATAGTTGGAAAGTTATGCTTCATGGCATCGGATGACAAATTTTGTATAGAATTTTTTTATGGGACTGATAATGTTTTGTAGTGGACGAGGAAGTCTGTACCGAGCAAAATATTTGAAAAAACATGTAAAAAGGTAACAACTTTTCTTATTTTTTTTGTGATAACTATGAAAATTGTCCTTTGATCAAGTCATTATTATTAATTTTTCTAAATGAAAAAATTATATTATTTTCAATGACGCAATTCCCACCCCTCTATCTTACTCCAATCAAAAGAGATATGAGCGAATAATTTGTTGAAAAAGTCTGAAAAAAATCATAATTGAAATTTTTTCAATATTTTTTTCTTAAATAATTTTTTTTTTTAATTTATCAAAAGTTATGAGTATAGTTTATTTTTTCAGAAAAACACATCTGAAAAAATTATTTAAGAAAAATAAATTGAAAAATTTTGATTTTTTTCCCATAAGTTTTTCAACAAATTATTCCTTCATGAGTTTTGATTGGAGTGAGATAGAGGAGTGGGGGTTGCGTCATTGAAAATAACAACATTTTTTCATCTAGAAAAGTTACTAATAATAATAGCTTTGTCGAAGGATAACTTTTTGATTTATCACAGAAAAATAAGAAAAATTGTCAGTACAGGGTGTTTCGTAACTGACTGAGTTCCTTCCATCAGGTGAATAGGCTACCCATAAGGAACAAAAAATGTTGAATAAACATGTTGCCTATCTTGAAAATTTAAGGGGCAAGGGAAAATTAATTCAGAAAAAATAATTTCTGATTGAGCCAATGAATAGTACTAAAAAAATGAACTTTTTTTGTTCCAGACGTTTTTCGCCTATCTTTGAAAATGAAGGCGCAAGGGAGCTTTAAACTTTGAAAAAACCGGTTTTTTAATTTTCAAACCCCTGTAGCTCCTTCATTTTCGGAGGTAGGCAACTTTATCATATAACTTTTTTTGCTTATATCAAAGAGTTACATCTGTTTCGTGTAACATCTTGACAACTCTTGCAGTTTTTATTTTCCAATGATGCGCACTGATGATAATTTGAAGCTCAAATGATCAATAGGTACGAATGAGACATAAAAATTGCAAAATTTCTTCAATATGATACATGAAAGAGGTATAACTCCTTGAGATAAGCAAAAAAATTGTTGTTATGAATTTGCCTATCTCCGAAAATGAAGGAGCTACAGGGGTTTGAAAATTGAAAAACCTGTTTTTTTTTTTCAAAGTTTAAAGCTCTCTTGCGCCTTCATTTTCAAAGATGAACAAAAAAATGTCCAGAACAAAAAAGTTTATTTTCTTACAAGGGAACCTCGCCAACTCGACCTCAAAACCAAATTTTTAGCTGCCGAAGTTGATTTTTCGATTTTTGGCGAATTTTGAAGAATGGCTAAAACAGCCTCCAAAAAACAATTTTTTGAAAAACAAATTGTAAATTTCGTGATAGAATCCTGAAAATTGGTTTGTACACTGAAGTAGACCTCCCGAGTCGATTGACACCATTTTCGAAGCGATCTGGAGCTTCCAGGAAAAGTTGACTTTTCTCCAGCACACTGGAATATCTCCAGACTGCAAAAGTCAACATTTTCTGGAGGCTCCAGATTTCTTAGAAAATTGTGTCAATTGACTCGGGGGGGGGGGGGGGGGGTTATACGAAGTTTCGCCGATATGCTGGAGAAATTGATTTTTTGGAATTTTTAAGTTGTCAAAAAAATACGTGCAAACTCGTCACCTCAGATTTTGGATTCAACTACGTCAATCGATAGATGGCATCATACTAACGCTAGGATTTAATTTTCAGCTGCCGAAGTTAATTACAGCGCCGTCTGGAGCTATTCCAGTGCGCTGGAGAAAAGTCAACTTTTTTTGGAGGCTCCAGATCGCTTCGAAAATGGTGCCAATCGACTCGAGAGGTCAACTTTAGTGTACAAACCGATTTTCAGGATTCTATCTTAAAATTTACAATTTTTTTTCAAAAAATTGTTTTTGGTGGCGGTTTTTGCCATTTTCAAAAATTCGCCAAAAATCGAAAAATCAACTTTGGCAGCTAAAAATTTGGTTGTGAGATCTGGGTGGCATGTTCTTTCAGTGAGCCAAATTTCAGCTGAATCAGAGGTGGCGAGTTGGCGAGGTTCCCTTGTTAGGTATTTATTGGCTCAATCAGAAATTATTTTTTCTCAATTTAATTTTTCCTTGCCTAATTTTTTGATGCGCATAACTTAGCCCTTGCAGTCCGGAGGTTAGGCAAACACACCTACATCGACTGAACATAAATTGCATAGTTACTGGTTGGAAGGCTGGAAGGCTTCACTCTCAATTCGGAACACCCTGTATATCTGGAGTTAATTATACGAAAATCCAGGGCTACGTCTTGTACCAGCATCTCGTACAATATCTGCATGCTACTCATAATTACACGACAACTCGATCATCGCATGTGTAACTCATTTAGCATACCCTGAGATCCTGATACCATAAAGTTCACTCGAAAAAACACCCAGAACCTTTTCAGTTTTCACGTAGCCAACTCTCAAACGAAAACAACAAAAAAAAAACCTAAATTTAGCAGCAAACTAGTTGATATAGATGAAAGCCCAATTCGCGTAGACTCTTTTAAGATCCGCACGTAATCATTAATAAATTAGTAAAACAAACAAACCAAATGAATTCCAAGCGTTGGGACTTAAATTGCAAATTGTACCTGTTTAATAAGTTGCGGTTTGTTAATTACTTTCGTACTACGGCTCTGACGCTTAAGGAATTACGCGAATATTTATCTAAATTATACGACCGACGTTGTACCTACACTGGATGATTCTGAAGCGAACAAATGTTTGCATACCTGCTACCACTGCAGGTAGTCTAGTACGCGATGCTAATTTCGTTTCAAATTTCGCATTTTACAGGGAAGTTTCAATTTTACAAGGAAATAATTGTTATCGCGGCGTCGAATTAGAGAATTTCGCAGTTGATGATATTTATTTCGATGGAAAATTTTATTTCGAGATTTTCGAGAATTCGAATTTTGCTAAAATTTATTACAGGCACATATATTACGTCTGGAAAGTTATGAATTTTGATTTCTAATAATTTGTGTGTTTTTTTTACATGAAATATTTTTTATGTCTTGTAGATTTTTTGAAGTTGGGAAATTTCCGATTTTTTGTTATGCTTTTATAGTGAAAAAAAAATCCATTTTTTGTATTTTTTTCGTATAATTTTTTTTATAGTTTTGTAGTAAAGGAAAAACTTGTTACGATTTGTTGTAGTTTTTTTTTTGCATTAAAATCGTGTCTCTTATTTCTCAAAATTTTTTTTTCAGTTTTTTTGTAGGTAGCAAAAAAAATTTCCAATTTTTATCACAACTTTTGTGACGAAAAAATTTCTATATATTGTAGTTTTTTCGTTGTAGAATTTTTTTTCCAATAGTCATAGTCTTTTTGTAGTGCAATATTTCCAATGTGTTGCACTTAGTTTTGTTGTAGGTGGTGAAGAAACTTGGAATTTTTTGCAGTAATTCGCAATAAAGTTGCATCACTTGTGTTTTATAGTATTTTTGTAGTAAAATTTTCCAATTTTTTTTTGCCAAAATATTTTTAATTGTGGTGTTTAAATTTCCAATTTTTAAAAAATTACCAATAAGTGAAGATTTGCAAAAAAAAAAAAATGAATTCCTCATAAATCAGAAAAAATTCTTGCATAATTTTTTTTCAAAAATTTACTGAAAAATATATTTTTTTAATTCCTAAAAAAAAAATGTACAAAATATCTTTAAAAAATTAGTTCAATCGATAGGTACTGAAAATTACGTATTCTTCAACTATTGGATCTTCGTTTTTTTGAAAATTGATTTTCAAGAATTTTCTGAGAAATATATTTTTCAAAAAATGGTTCTAAAAAAATTTAATAATAATTTTGAAAACTTCTTCAAAAAGTTGACCCTTAAATTTTGAAAAAATTATACCTAACTATACAAAACATTATTTTTTTGTAAAAATCATTGAAAAATTGATGTTCAAAAATCTAATTAAAAATAAGATTTCAAAAATTCTTCAAACAATTTACTTTTCAAATTCTTCATCCAAATGACTTCCGATTTTCTAAAAATTTTCAGAAAATCGATTTTTTCTAAAATTGACTTTTTAAATTGTTCTACAAAATGAATTTCAATTTTAAAAAAATATATTCATAAAAATTTTCAAAAAATTGATTTCTTCAAAACAAAATTTAAAATAATAATTTTTATAAAATCAATTGTCAAATTAGAAAAAAAAATCAAAAATTCTTTCAAAAATTTTTTTTTCTACAAATATTAAAAATCTTTGAAAACTCATTTTGAAAGTTATTCCAAAAAACTCAGTCTTCTCAAGAAGTTTTTTTTTCTTCTTGGAAATTCTACAAAAAGTTGATACTAATTCAAAACTTCTTCAAAAAAAAAATTGAAAATTTCTTTTTAAAAAATTTGTAAGTACTCAAAAAATTACAATTTTTTTTGTACAGCTGTTTTTAAAATTTATTTTCAAAAAAATTCTGCGAGTAGTGTCATTTTTAATTTTTTTTTCTTCAAAAAATTGGTTTTCAAAGACTCGTGAAAAAACAGGTAGGTACACAGGTAAAAATTTTATGAAAAATCAATGTTTAAAAATTCTGCGAAAAATTTATTAATAAAAAAATTAAATTAGTTAAATTACTTACGCATAAATTTATTTTTAATTTCTGAATAAAATTTATAACCATTAGGTAATATTATTTTTGAAAACCTTATTGAAAAATAATTTTTTTCAAATTCTTAAAAAACACGTTTCAAACATTCTTTGGAGAATTATTAATTCTCAGAAATACTTGAAATGATCAATATTGAAATATTCTTCAACCATTTGATTTTTGTTTTTTGAAAATTGATTTTTAAAAATTTCCTGGGAAACCTTATTTTCAAAAAATGATTTCCTAACATTTTTCAAAAATTAAATTCTGAAAAATTGTTCAAAAAGTTTACTTTTACATTTGAAAGAATTACTTATACGAAACATAATATTTTGTCAAATTCAATAAAAAATTGATGTCCACAAATTTCCTAAAAAATAGGCGTAGGAACAAAAATCCATCAAAATATTGACTTTTAAAATTTTTAAATCAAATGACTTTCATTTTTTAAGAAATCTATTTCTAAAAATTTTCAGAAAATTTATTTTAAGAAAATTAACTTTTAAAATTTTTTAACAAAATGACTTTCAATTTTAAAAAAAATGATTTATAAGAATTATTATTAGTCAATTTGATTTCAACTTTGAAAACATATAAAAAATCTCTCAAAAAATGGTTACTTGAAAAAACATTCTACTCAGTGGAGGAACTGTATAATGGAAGCCAGGGCTAGTACAACATAACAAACATTTTATCTCATTTTTTATAACATCTCTTAACAACCTTCATTTTTATTTTATACTTTCATTCATTCATTTAATCATTTATTTAGTTTCTTGAAATCCAACATGCGGTATTAAGTACATCTTTATGGCTATAATTATTCATGTACCCGTGTAGCAACGTCGATGCTAATTTCGATATAAATGTCGACACATCGAAATCGGTCACTTTTCGATCGTACATGTCGACACGATTGTGGATGGTTTGCCGAGCTTATTATCGACATGTTTGTCGATAATAAGCTCGACAAACCATCCACAATCGTGTCGACATGTACGATCAAAAAGTGACCGATTTCGATGTGTCGACATTTATATCGACATCCACATCGACATTTGCAATGGTGAGATTTTGAAAAATATGCCAAGTTCAAATATTCAATATAAGTATATATTAAAATTACACCAAAAATAGTGTTCAAGCCAACATTTCGACATTTTTTGTCAAATATGCGGCATTGAGGCCACCTTTGTAGCTGGACACATGCGAGTGTCCAACTAACATAGAGATGATTCTTAGACCTTATGTACTAATTCACAACACACTTTATCTGCGAGTATCACAATCACCCTCAAGACGTCGACAGTCAAGTCGATGCATTATTCGACCCTCGACAATTAGATCGACATTAACTCGACTTAAAATTCCTCTGGTCAACACTGTCGACAGTTGAGTCGATGCATTATTCGACCCTCGACAATCACATCGACACTATCTCGACTTAAAATTCCTCTGGTCGACACTGTCGACAGTGAAGTCGATGCATTATTCGACCATCGACAATTATGTCGACAATAACTCGACAAGTCGTTGTATTATTCAAAACTTTGAAAAATAAGAAAATTTTGTGATTCTTTCAAAAATTATTTATTCCTGAGCTTAAAATGTTCTTATTAATTGTTTTTAGTTCTTTTTAGATATAAAATTTGTAAATTTAATTGGCAGAAATTGTCGACATAAATGTCGATGCGTTTATCGAGTATCGATTTTTACATCGACTTGTCTATGTAGAAAAACAACGTTTTCTAAATTATAGGAAAATACTGAGAAAAATTCAAAAATTTTGATTGAACAGTTATGTTTAACATAGAACATTACTTTAAATCTCAAATATCATTTTTAATTCATCGTTAACCGAGAAAAAAAATGTGTCTGAATTTTGTCGACATAAATGTCGATATCGACAATTGCTACACGGGTACTCATCTGTTATTTTCTTATTTATGCTATTTTTGGTACTTATAAGATCTGTAATCATTTATTTTTATTTTTAAGGGACATTGTAAAAAGGGTAATACCCTAATAAACCATTCATTCTTTCATTCGCCCTTTTCTGCTAAAAATTGAGTTTTTAAAAAAAAATTAGGTAGTAAGTAAGTATAATTTTTTTTAAACACCTATTTATTTAATTTTTTAAATAAATTGAAAAAATCAATTTTAAAATTTAAAAAAAATAAAAAAAATAATTCAAAAAACAATTTTTCTACGATTAACAAAGCTTCAAAAACTCATTTTAAAATTATTTAAAAAAAATAAGTTTTCATAAATATTTTAATATAAATACGTATCAAATGAATTCTCAAGAATTTTGCATAAGCCCTGAAATACTAAAATTTATACGAAAAATTATTTCTATGAATTTCCCAAGAAGTTTTTTTTTTTTGGGGGGGGGGGGGGTGGTTCTATGAAAAGTTGATACTCGTATTTCTTTAAAAAATGGATTCTCAGAAATTTCACAATCAATAATTGCTCAATAATTTTTTCAAAAATTCTTCAATTTTTTCCAATGAAAATAAAAAATTTTACTAATTATTTTTGCCATTCATTTCCAAAAGAAATTTAGTTAAATCTCGAATTTGACTTCATTTGGTCATTATCATCAGCGAGGAAATTTTTTTCAAAAAAAAAAAAAAAATACAAAAGCATTTTCAATTAGATTAAAAAACACGCTGTAGATATTAGTTGAAAATTCGAAAAAGCTGCAAAACGTTTAATTATCTGCGAAAAGCATAATCACCCAATCGGCAGATGTTACCTAACAAAAAAAAAAAAAAAGAAAGAAAGAGAAAAAAAAACAACAACTTCTCAAGGTAGGTACATGGTCTTAGTCTTCTTTATCTTTGGAAAACCTTGTAATGATACCATTTGTGCACGCCTGTTTCGTGCAACAAAATATTCCATTATTTCTTTGTAGAAGATATTGCGTTTTCTACGATGCTTTTTTTTTATTATGGTAGAAGAAACAACACCAAATATGCACCCTCGTATAATGAAGCCTTCTTTCCTCCTACCAGATTCTTACTCGCCACTCACTTTCGCATTCGATATCGATAAAATTTAAACTGACATGGCTCACTCAACACGTCGGTCGTATATTCAGCAACAATTCTGGTGCCTTTGTCGCCCTAGACGAACGACGTTTATAACCTAAGGACTTCAAAGGATACGTTCGTTTGATGTGTACCCCTTCACCCAAACACACACGTACGTAGGTAGAGGACAAAAGCTGGCAAACTTCGTCACACGATGATGAAAATACTTCGCGAAGAAAACCTCGTAAATAACTTGGAATAAAATCGAAAGAAATGTACGTAAAATCGAGCGAGTATTTTTATATATATTTGTTTCGATTAGGAAATTTCTTCTTAGGTACGTACCTATTTTTTCCCTTTCTCTTTCGTACTTTCACGACACGTGCGACGATTCGGTCTTTTATACAGAAGGTATTCTTCAATCTCGACACATTTTAACCGCTTATTATAATTTCCTAAGGTTGATATTTTTACCAGCTCCAAGTATCATAAAGGTCTGCCGAGCGCCACAGTGTGTGAGTGGAGCTGTCGTGAAAATTAATTGTTTCGCGAGCCTGTAAACAAGAGGGCGACGAGAGCGCGCTAAATTGTTATGAAAATCTGCGGCTAAATATTTTGATCGAACCGAGAGAAAGGAAATTGCGATTTGAGGTTCGCTCGGTGTACGCATTTCGTTGTTGCGGTATTCGCTCTCTCCTCGCTATGAATGGGAATCGAGAATAAGCGATGAATTTTCAACAATGTTTCCCGCCTTAGGTGCCAAGCCGATTCCACCAAGATGGGTTTATATGTATCTTGGTCTTTTGTCACCCCTCCAGGCCCTTCTCAACAGCTAATGTTTTGTTTTCGTACGTACGTATTTATTTGAATCGAGTGTAATGAAAATTACGTTTCGACGATGGCAAATGTATGCTCGGATGAAATAATGAGCGTAGAAGTCTCGACGACAAATCAAACGTTTACAAATTAAGGATTAGAATTTTTAATTTTTTTCGAGGGGAAATATAAAAATTCGAAAACTCCAATTGGTTTAAGAGCAGAATAAGTAGGTAAGTTTTTTTTTTCTGTCTTTCTTTTTCTTACCTACAAATTTTAGGAAGAAGTTTTGAATAATTGATTTTACAATGAATTAAAAAAAAATTCTATTATAAAAAATTAAAAAAATTTCTATTCCAAAGAAATGAGATATTCTTTATTCAAAAAAAAAAAAAATAATAATAATAAAAAATTTTAATTATGCATTCCAAAAAATTGACACTTTTTTAAATTAACATTGTTTTCAGTTCCAAAAAATTGTTTTTTTTTTCAATTCCAAAAATTAACATTTTGTTTAATTCCAAAAAATTAATTTTTTTTTTCTATTTCAAAAATGGCATTTTTTCATTCCAAGAAATTGAATTTTTCATTTGAAAAAATTGACATTTTTTCAAATTTCAAATAGGTACATGACACATGACATTTCTTTTATTCCAAAAAATTATCACTTTTTTTTAGTACTTATCAAAAAATTGGCATTTTTCAAATTCCAAAAATTAGCGTTTTGTTCAATTCCAAAAAATTAAATTTTGTTTGATTTCAAAAAATTTACATTTTTTTCAATTCCACTATTCCAAAAAATTTACATTTTTTTCAATTCCACTATTCCAAAAAATTTACATTTTTTTTAATTTCAAAAAATTGTTTATTTTTTAAATTACAAAAAATTTACTTTTTTATTGCAAAAATGGTATTTTTTTATACAAAGTAATTGCAATTTTTTTACTCTCAAAAAATTTACTTTTTTATTCCGAAAACTTTACATTTTGAATTCCAAAAAATTGTCATTTTTTTATTACAAGAAATTGAAATTTTTATTTCAAAAAACGACATATTTTTCAAATTCCAAAAATATGACATCCAATATCTCTAAAAAATGAAAAAATATCGCCCTTTTTTAAATAATTTTAAAAACTGATTTTTTTCAAAAAATTTCTGAAAATGAACATTTAAAAAGAAAATTTAAAAGTTGATGTTTTGAAGAAATTTTTTGAATTAAGAAATGAAAATAGATTTTTTGAAGAATTTTTAGTGTCAAAGAATGAAGTCAATCGAAAATATTCAAAAATCAATTTTTAAAGGATTTTCAACAAATGACTCGTTTTTTCAAAAATTGTTTTTTTTTTATTAAAAAAATTATGTTATTTTAAAAATATTATGACTTTTCGATTTTTTTTTTTTTTTTTTTAAATCTGATTTCAAAAAATTAATATTTTTATTTTTAAAGATTTTAAACAAATTGCATTTTGAAATAAAAATTAATTTCGTATCAATCGTTAAAAATAAATTTTCTGTAAAATTTCCAAATCAATATTTTGATAAATTGATAAATTAAAGAATTCAAGGAAATTTTTGAAAATTAATTTAGCTATAGGAAGCTAAGTACACCTATATATATTGGAGAATCAAAAAAAAATAAAAATAAAAAATAGATATCTAGGAAATGAAAATAAACTTTTTAAATTTATTTTTAAAGGAATTTCTAAAAATCAGTTTTTTTACGAACCAAGTTTTTAAAATTAAATTTTCAAAGAATCTTTGGTAATCAATTGTCTTAAGAATTCATTTGATTTTAAAAAATCAACTTTTCACAAATTGATTTTGAAAAATCGATTTACTGACAACATTCAAGTACCCATTTTTAAAAGAATATTCAAAAATCTTCAGATCATTTCTAATGCCATTATCTTAAAATATAGGCAATCAAATAAGGCTTTGACATTTTTTTTTTGAAAAACTTGAAATAATTTCCTTCAAAAAAATTACGATTTTTTTTCTACAAAATGTGAGATTTATTTGTAAAAAAATGACCATCTCATTGATATTTTTCAAAAATTTCGGAAGAAAGACAAGGACACATAATAATAGAAATAATGTGAAACATTTCCAATGTTTGTGGTAAAACATTTCCTTATTTTTTTTGTAGCGGTTCTTTTTTTGTGGGAAACATTGTTTTAGGTTGCTGTTTGCCATGCTTTAGATTTTTTTTTTTTTAAATAAAAAAATTACAATTTCAAAGTATTTAGGTACGTAATAAAGAAATTTCCAAATTTTATACTTATTAAACCACTACATATGTATTTTGTAGGTAGTGAAAAGTAGTGTTTTATTTGTAATGTTTTTTTTCTTTTTTTTTTTTTTGGTAGTAAAATATTTCCAATGCCTTGTACTTTTTTTGTGATGAAATTTTCGTCTATTTTATTATTTCTTTTTTTTTTGCAGTAACCAATTTCTTTAATGTTGCTTTTTTGTAGCAAACAAATTTCTAATCTTTCCAGTTCTCTTGTAGTGAAAAATTCACAATTTTTTGCTGTTTAAAAAAAAATTTGTTGTCAAGATTTTCCATTTTCCATTTTTTTTCTTTTTTTTTACTTAAATATTTTCAATGTTTTGTGGTTTTATTTTTTTTTATCGTAAAACACTTTTTAATTTTTTTTTGAACTGAAAAAATTCCAATTTTCAGCTATCTAATACTGGGTAAAAAATTCTTTTTCTTGCAGTTTCATGTTAGTAACTTTATTTAAAAAAAAATTCTTGTCGTTTTAGTTTTTGTGCAGTTAAATAATTTCTAATCTATTGCATGTTTTATTTAGGTACCCATTTTATTATTTTTTTTTGTAAAAAATTTTCAATGTCTTGTTTTTTTTGGTAGCGATTTTTTTTTTATTTCATTTTCTTGTCGATTTTCTGCAGCAAAAAACTTTAATTTGCAGGTACCTAAGTGAAGAAATTTACGACTTTTTGCAGTGGAAATTGAAATCACCAATTTCTTAGATAATGTTTTATTACGGTGAAATTTTCAATTTTTTTTTTTTTTGGAGCAGTAAATAAAATATTTCCAATGTCTTCTAGTTTTTCTGTTGTAAAAAAACTTTATTAATTTTTTCTTTTTTTAAAAGTGAATAATGTATTTCCATTATCTTCATTATCTTTAATTTTTTGTAGAAGAAAATTTCTTCATTTTTTGTCATAATTTTTTATTTTATTTTTATTTTTCAATTTTCGGGTAATTTGGAAATTTTTTATTTTTTATGAAGGGAGGGGATATAGTAAAAAAATAAAACTACCAATATTTTTAGTTTTTTAGTTGTGATTTTTTTTTTTCAATTTTTGTATTTTTTTTTGTAGTGAAAAAATTTGTGTAGTTTTTTTATACTCAAGATTTATTAAGTATTTTTGTAGCAAAAAAATGACCGATTTCTTGAATATAATCCATTAAAAATTGAAAAATGTTTGAAAATAATTTCTTGAGAAACTTTTGAAAATCAACTTAAAAAAAATTAAGTACGGTTTGAAAAAATTTCAAAATCTTTTTTTTCGAAAAAAATTCAGAAACTGATTTTTTAAATTCAGGTTTTGAGTTTTTTTTTTTAAATTATCATTTTGTTTAATGAAAATTAATTTTTTTTAAAATTGATAAAAAATTATTTTTCTGTACCTATATTTTTCAAAACTTAATTTTTGAATGATGTTTGAAAATTTATTTGGAAAATTTAAATTAGGTAATATGTAAAATATGTTAGTTTTTGAGTTTGATCAATTTCAGTTGTCATCATTTCTTTGGAGAATGTTTTAAAAAATAGGTAGATTTTTTCTAATAATTTCTAAACATTGTTTTTTCAATAATTTTCCAAACTCATTTCCGAGAAGACTACCTTTTTAAAATTTCTTCATCCACCTCGCTTACGACCTACGAAAAAAAACTCGCATCCCCTCCACAACTTTCACCCACCTCGTAACCCAATAAAGAGACCAACGTTGAAAAAAAATCATACCTACGAACGAAACCTCTCGAACAAACCTTCTAACCCTTCGCGTAATTAGAAAAAAAAACGACCGAGCGAGATTCTACTCTACCTTAAAGGCCAACAAAGCCAAGTCCTCTATACTCTCGTCAGAAAAAAAATCATCGCTAACGAATCCACACTGCACGTACCTCCACAGCCAGTCCGGCCAGGCGCATTTAAAAAACACTCGCGTAATCAAACGATAATTTGAATTTGGAAGGGGAAAATTACGTCGGTACTCTCTTTAATATAAACTTTGGAATAAAAACAAAGCCTCCGGTTCGTCGCGAATCGCTCCATTTACTTTTCAAAATAAAAATATACGAGTCAACTGCGATAATTAGGTGAAAAAATACACCGTGAAAAAAATTCCTCTTTTATTGTATAGTCGATTCGGATTCATTCGTCCATATATTCGTGATATATCGAAACGTGCAAAAAATTAAGTTCGTTTGTTCGGTGACCGTTGAAAATGTGTAAACTTTTAGTCGTATTTTTTGTTATGTTTTTTCAAATAGGTACAACTTTTGGAAAACAGTTTCGCAACGATTACCTATACTTTAACTGGGCTGATTTCGACGATATTATTGGCTCGTCTGGCCAGATCCTGCAAGATTTATATGAAATGTCCAGGTCGCAGTACGACAACGAGACTCAAGATGAGAATTTCCCTTCAGCTATACGAGATTGCAGTTTGAACGATTCAAGAGCCTATCAGCCCATCACCGATGATAAAAAATCGGCCATTTTGAACGCCTGTTTTCCAAATGAAAGCAGAGAAGCTGCCAGTGTATCCTCAGAAGGCAGCAGCAGATTCCAAACCTACTCTGGATATTTTCTAATTAATGAAACCGACGAAAGGCATCATTTCTGGCTCTTTATGACCGAATCGAACCTGACCCAGGATCCATTGATCATCTATCTCCACGCATCGCCACACACCTCCCTCCTGGCGCACTTTTTCTCACCGAATAACTCGACCCTGGAAGGGTTGAAATACAATTTTCTATTTATCGAATACAAAACCCACTTTGGGTTCAATTCTGGCCACCAAACCAATGAAAAAGATCAACCCAAACCGTTCGATCGAGCTATTGTGATGCTCGACATGATGGACGATTTTTTCACCATTTTCCCCGAATTCAAAAACGTCGACGTGTACATTGCTGGCAACTACGAAGCTGGTAAAATAGCTGAAATGTTATTATTTATTTGGAGCTTCGATAGTCGAAGAAATGAATCGCTCAAAGGGGCCATAATCACTCACGGAGCCCTCGACACCAATCTGATGATCAACTATGGGCCTATCTGGTCGCAAACTGGGGCAATAGATATTTTCACAGCTCAATATCTAGATTCTCACGAAACTCTGGGATTGGCTGTTGAAAAATCTGAAGAATACCATCAATTGGAATACTTCGTTTCGAATTTTTTACAAAATAAAGTACCTGAAATAAAATACGCCACAGATCAAGAAAAAAGGATATCTAAGACAATTGAAAAAACCATTTTTCAGCTTTTTGACGACAATCAATTTAAACTCGAGCATAATATTGGTGATAGGAATTACATAAGGAAGATTTCCTTTTTCGGAATTGGCACAGTTCAAGAATACGTTCCTAATTTTGAAAGGGTATTAAAGAAGTATAAAATTTTATACTGTAATGGTCAACTGGATAATATTTATACGTACAGTATGACCACTGAATATTTGAAACGAATGCGGTGGCCTTTTAATGATAGATGGTATCATGCTCCCAGACAATTATGGTACGAAGATGGTCATTTAGTGGGGTATTGGAAGAATTGCTCGAATCTGCATCAAGTTCTGATACGAAATACCGGATATTCTTTGGATCTGACCAGGCCCAAAGTGTACCTGAGAATGATCGACTTGTTCGTGCAGGATCAAAATTCCAGTCATAATTGTTAATTGGAGATCTAGCTTGAACTACTCGATCAGAGAAACTTGTAAATTCTGCTGAAGGTCTATCTCCGAAATCCGTCGAGTGATTGGGCGGGGGGGGGGGGGGGGGGCTCAGAGTTTGATTTCACGATACATTGATAACATTTTTTCCCAATTCAAAATGTAGTGTTTGGGTAAGTATTTTTTTTATTGATTACCAATTTGTTTCAGTGTTTTATTGTATGCAACTATATTATACTCTGACAGTAATTTTACCTTCTTTTTTTTTTCAAAGTTTGAGTTCTCTTATTTTTTTTTTAGTTTTTGCATTTGCAGTCATTTCAATTTTTTTTTCTTCAAATTTTTCCAAATTTTAAATCCTTTTAACTATAAATTTTGTAAAATTTAATACTATAATATAATATTTCTTTTTTGTTTTGTTTCAAATTTCCAATTCTATTTTTATTTTATATTGTGAAGTTTTCAATGAATTGTGATTAAATATAATATTGTATAATATGTACCTCACGTCTTTTTAGTTTTTTGACCAATTGTCAAAATCTTGTCTTTTTTTGATTACAACAATTAAAATCGTTCTTTTTCTTGACTAATTTTTGAAAAAATGAAAATTTTCGATTTTTTTTTAATTCTTCAAAAATTCCATCAGAGGAGAATTTTGCATTGGATCGTACGGTAGATTTTTTTCATTGATTGAATGCAATTTGAAAAAATCTCATTTTTCAAAAATTATTGAAAATAAAATTTTTTGCAAAATTGATGATTTTTCAATTATTTTTTTTAAAAATTTCATCAAAGAAAGATTTTGCATTGGATCTTACTGTAGATTTTTTCATTGATTATATGCAATTAAAAATTGCTGATGATAAAAATTTTCGAAAAATTTATTTTTTTAAAATTATATTTGAAAATTTTATCAGAGGAGGATTTTGCATTGAATCTTATGGTAGCTTTTTTCATTGATTAAATGCCATTTCTCATTTTTAAAAAATTTACTAAAAATGAAAAATTTCAAAAAATTGAATATCCCGAGCAGCACACTCGATCGATAATATCGAAAGTTGAAACGTATCGATAAAAAATCGTTTAAAAATCTAAAGATGTTCTCACGATATGATACAGATTTAGCTGTACGATTTTATAGGCAAAAAATCTAAAAACTATCGAATTCGATAGTATTACGATTTTAGGACGATATTCGTCAACGATACTATCGACAAAGAATATTAAATTTATCGAATCCGATTTTCCACCGATTTTGTGCAGATATTTGAAACTATATTATCGACAAATAATCTGAAATTTCTCGAATTCGATTTTTTAACGATTTTGTGAAGATATTTGAAACTATATTATCGACACGTAATCTGAAATTTCTCAAATTCGATTTTTCAACGATTTTGTGCAGATATTTGAAACTATATTATCGACACGTAATCTGAAATTTCTCGAATTCGATTTTTCAACGATTTTGTGACGATATTTAGAACTATATTATCGACAAATAATCTGAAATTTCTCGAATTCGATTTTTAACGATTTTGTGAAGATATTTGAAACTATATTATCGACACGTAATCTGAAATTTCTCGAATTCGATTTTTCAACGATTTTGTGACGATATTTACACCTATATTATCGACAAATAATCTGAAATTTCTCAAATTCGATTTTTTAACGATTTTGTGAAGATATTTACAACTATATTATTGACAAATAATCTGAAATTTCTCGAATCCGATTTTCCACCGATTTTGTGCAGATATTTACAACTATATTATCGACAAATAATCTGAAATTTCTCGAATTCGATTTGTTAACGATTTTGTGAAGATATTTGAAACTATACTATCGAAAAAGAATATTAAATTTATCGAATTCGATTTTTTAAAGATTTTGTGAAGATATTTAAAACTGTATTATCGACAGATTATATGAAATTTCTCGAATTCGATTTTTCAACGATTTTGTGACGATATTTAAAACTATATTATCGACACATTATATGAAATTTATCGACTTCGATATTTCAACGATTTTGTAACGATAGTTGTTGAAACTATATTGATTTTTTTCTAGTCAAAAAATACCTACTTTATATTCAAAATTGGATGGGAAGAAAGGGCCAAATCGAAATTTTTATAATAACCAAAATTAAATCCAGAATATTATTCTACAACTTTTGTTTGAAATGTTTTTTCAATTGGACCTCATCTCTAGCCTCTATTATTTTGCATTTACCTACTTAAGTGTAACAGTAATATGCGAAATCAAAATTGAAAAAATTTTCAAACAAGTTATCTAGTTTTTTTGGTTTACTAGGTATTTTACTTGAAACCAGATCGTTGTTCTTAAATAAAATTTTACCAAGTTCAATACTACGATTACTATGTGAATACTTAGTATTTAAAATTGAACGGGAGGGAGGCGCCCAATCGAAAATTTTGTAATGACCAAAATTATTCTTAGAACTTTAAGCTACAACTTTTGTTTGAAAATTTTTTCAATTGGACCTCTCCTTCTCCTCCAATTTTGCATAATACTCTGTTGATACTTATTCAAAATTGGAGGAGCGGAGGAAAAAGGGGCCAATTTGAAAAATTTTTCAAACAAAAGTTGTAAATTAAGGTCCTAGAAATAATTTTAGTTATTATAAAAATTTCAATTGGACCCCTCCCTCTTCTCCAATTTTGCATAAGATGCTTGAATATTATAATCCAATTCGTATTATGCGAACGAACTCTGATGTTCGCAACAGACGCTTGTTTTGGTAGAAACTGCTGTATTTGGAACGAAATTCGCCAGCCTTAAGCGTAACTACGACTTCAAACTCGCCAACCGGTCTTGAAAATGTGCGCGCGCATATACCCATATATGCTAAATTATCTACAAAAAATCGATAGAATATCGAAACTAGATAATCTACAAAAAATCGTAATACAAAATCGATAGAATATCGAAATTAAATCGAAATAAAAAATCGATAGAATATCGAAACTAAATCGAAATAAAAAATCGACAGAATATCGAATTCGATAAAGTGTCGCGTTAGTTCCGCATAAATCGTGTAATTATCTTTCGATTTATAGATAGGTTATCGATGAAGTATCTAACTATAATCTTGAGATTTTTAAAAGAAAAATCGTTCGATTTTATCGAAAGTTTATCTGTTGATGGATTTTGCCAACTATAATTCATCGATAATCTGTCGATATATCGAAAGATAATTTCACGATTTATGCGGAACTAACGCGACACTTTATCGAATTCGATATTCTGTCGATTTTTTATTTCGATAATTTGTCGAGTGTGCTGCTCGGGATTTGAAAATTCTTCAAAAATTCCATCAGAGGAGGATTTTACATCGGATCTTATGGTAGCTTTTTTTATTGATTGAATTCAATTTGGAAAAATCTCATTTTTCTAAAATTATCGAAAATATTGTTTTTTTTGCAAAATTGATGATTTTAATTTTTTTTTTTAAATCCCATCGAAGTTGGATTTTGCATTGGTTCTTAAGGTAGCTTTTTTCATTGATTGAATGCAATTTGGAAAAATCTCATTTTTCAAAAATTATCGAAAACAATTTTTTTTTGCAAAATTGGTGATTTTCATTTTTTTTTTTTTGTTTAACTTGATCGAAGGAGGATTTTGCATTGGATCTTACGGTAGCTTCTTTCATTGATGAAATGCAATTTCTTATTTTTCATAAATTACTCATGATAAAATTTTTTTGAAAAATATATTATTTCAAAATTATTTGAAAATTCCATCAGAGTAGGATTTTGCATTGAATCTTAAGGTATCTTTTTCCATTGATTAAATGCAATTTCTCATTTTTGAAAAATTTACTGAAAATGAAAATTTTCAAAAAACTGAATATTTGAAAACTTTTTAGAAATTTTATCAAATGAGGATTTAGCATTGCATTTTACATTAGTTTTTTGCATTGATTTCATGCAATGTAGAAAAAAACTCTTTTTTAAAAAATTACTAAAAACAAAATTTTTTATAAAATTAATGATTTTAAAATTCTTTAAAAAAAACTCGGCGCTTCGTGCCTCGCCAGGGGGGGCTTCACCCCCTGGACCCCCCTGATTGGCTCTATTTCCACACTACGTTTGAAAGTATGAAACATAGTATATGCTTTTACTCTTTGACAAAATGTCTAAAAGTCATCAATTCTAAAATGATGCAATATTTTATTTCCATGAAAATTTGAAAATTAAAAAAGTAATAGGTAATAAAAAAAAGATAAGCTTAAGAATGTCTGACAAAAAGCCTAAAAGTCATAAAATTTCTTAAAAAATTTCCAAGTTTCAGAATGTCAGACAAAGTGTCTAAAAGTCATAAAATTTATTAAATGTCTGACAAAAAGCCTAAAAGTCATAAAATTTTAAAATTTTTTTCCAAGTTTTAGAATGTCTGACAAAGTGTCTAAAAGTCATAAAATTTATTGAATGTCTGATAAAAAGCCTAAAAGTCATAAAAAATTTTTAAAATGTCTGACAAAATGTCGAAAAGTCATAAATTTATTTTAAAAATTTCTAAAATACTTGATTAAATAAAAGTTTCAAAATGTCAGAAAGTCATCTTTCTAAAAAAATTACAAGTTTTTTATGTGAAATTTCATAAAAAAAGTTCTAGAAATCACGTAGGTAACAATTTTTTAAGGTTTTAATTTTTTTTTAAAATAATTTTTGAAAACTAAAATTTTGAAAAAAAAAATAAGAAAAGAATTGAATCAGTAAAAAAATATTTTTATAAAAACAATTCGTGTATTATTTACTTAAATATTTAAAAAAAAACTAAAAAAACTAAAAAAGAATTAAAATTTCAATTAATTAGGTATCAAAATTTTTCAAAAATACAAGTGAAAATTTGAAGAAAAAAAACTGAAGAGCAAAAATGATGCCACTAAAAAGACAAAGTATTCCAAACAAAGTGAAAAATTCTACCAATGAGGATGCTGCGCTAGCTAGGTACCTACGTTAATATGCACGCGATCGTTTCAACGTACACAGTTGAATTGTGGTTTCAATTCATAAAAATTCGCGTGAGTTATTTGGGTGTTGGAGAGCTGTCGGAATTGTGTCGGAGGGGGAGGGGGGAGATGAACGAATTAAAACGACTAGAGCCTCGGACAATATTAAAATTTTCAGCAGTACCGTAAAAAGGGATACCATCTTGAAGAATTTCCAAATAGCCCGCAACATTTGTTCGGTATATACGCCGACGTTCTAGTAGAGCGTCAGCTTTTACCCTTTATTTCCATAATGAAGTACTCGGTTTTGTCAATATATTCTTCTTCTCAACATAAATATGCTAATATTTTCCCAGGGGCAAGTTTTAAACTTAGGATATTATAAATTTGAACGTAACCGTGTATGAGTTCACAGACTTCACTCGTATGCAAATTTAAAATTAAATCAGATAAACTTTTGCTATATATTATTATTCTAAATAAGCTTACGCAGGAACTGTTAACGTGCGAAATTTGCTTGACGAAATGCTCAAATCATCTGGCAGTCAGTTCGGTTCGTCTGCCTTAGATAAAAATCTGTTTCGTCAAATGTCATATATACCTATTATTGCTAAATTTGTCATGTTCGTACCATTAAAGGGTCTCATTTTATTGAGAAATCGTCAATACGTACTATACGTAGATGGTGCTTCGACAGTTGCCAATTGAAAAAACATTACCGTGATTTCCGCTTTTGTATTAGTCTCGTTGAGATTAATTGAAATAGGTGGTTAATGTGCCCTGAAGAGTTATTGTCGTCCATGAAGCTTTTTAAGCTACCTACGTCAAACGTACGAGTCGTTGAAAGAAGATACTCAATTTAGATTATCTATACGTTTAGATTGAATTCGATTTTTTATATAAATTAATTACTTCAGACGAATCGAGTATACTGCTTTGTAAAGAGTATTTTGCGAAATTCGCATCAACGACGAATGCATTACTACCTACTCAATATTATTACCTATTTTGAAGAATTGTTCGGACAATACAGACTCGAAAATATTGCATCATCTCCAGCATGAAATTCATATTTTAAAAAACACTAAAAAATTGATTTTTTTCAAAAAAAAAAAAAAAAAAAAAATAGAAAAAAAATTTATTGTAAAAATTTTCTCAAAAATTCCCTGTGGAGAAAGTTTAGGGAAATTTGGAGGAAATAAAATTTGAAATGAAAAGTACTGAAAATCAAAGGGGATAAAATTTTGATTAAATGCAAAAATGAAAAAAAATCGTAATTTTAAATTTGGTAAAGTTTATAATTTGGAAGAATACCTACCAAAGTGAAAAAATTGGACAATTGAGAAAATTTATATTGGAAAAAAGAGATTAGAATCCAATAGAAATTAAATTTCAAAAAAAAATGAAGACATTAATTTATGTTGTAGAAATTTAAAAAACGACAAATTTCGATTGAACGAAGAAAACAATCTAAGGCAAATAATTAAGTTTCAGAATAAAAAATCAATAAGAATTGTACAAAATTGGTAGGTATTAAAATTGAACTGAAAATCAGAAAAAAATTAAAAAAATTGTCAACTAAAAAAATTAGGTACTTAGGTACTTGATAAGAAAAAATTTGAATTCAAAAAATTAGAAAATAAAATTCATTCGAAAAGCATAGAAAATTGAACAAAAAATAAACCTATAAAAAAGTTTTAAAGAATTAAAAATTTTGGAAAAACTCAAAACTAAAAAATAAAAAAAATACATGAAAATTTGGTAAAAATTTACACTTGAAAAAATTTAAAAATTTTGAAAATCTAAAAAATAAATCTTAAAAAATAAAAAAAATATAATAAAAACAATTGGAAAAATGATCATTTAACTACTATGGAAAAATCTGAACAAAATACGTAAGAAGCATTATTTCAACAATTGAAAAAATTACTCAACGCGAAAGTACTTAGCTACTGTATATAATTTAAAAAAGACTATTAAAAAAATCGATATAAAATAAATTGTAAAAATTAAAAAAAAAGAATTAAAAATTGAAAAATTCTCAAAAATAATTACAGCATTGGTAAAACAACCTAAGTAACTTACCTACTAAAATTAAAAAATGATTCACTCAGTTTTTTTTCTCAAAATACGTCTTATTTTTTGTTTTATCGAAAAAATGTTTACTTTATATTTTCAGTATAATGCTCTTCATTTGTTAAAAAATCAGTTGTTCACTAAATTTGAAATTTCACTCAATTTTTTTCGATACTTTTTGATCAAGATTAAAAGAGAATTTTTCAAAATTTTCACGAAATTTCTTACCGAATTAAAAAAATTACACCACTTTTAAAAATTTTTGTTGTCAAATTCATTCTGTAGGTGCTTTAAATTTTCAAAATAGTTCTCATTAAAAAAAACTTAAATAAAATAAAATAATTGAAAAATAGAGTTTTTTCTAAATTTTTACTTTTTATTATTTTTTAAAAATTTTTGCATGATTTCCAAAAAAGTTTCTGTGTACCTAATATAATTGTTTTCAAACTTTTACTGATTTTTATAAAAATGAAATTTTCACTCCAAGTCCTTTTTAATTTTCTCATGATTTTTTTCTGCTCAAAAATGTTACTTGAAAATTATGTACTTAGATTTCTAAAATTGGTTTTGTTAAAATAGATTAGCAAATTCTCAGATTTTTTCGAAATTTTTACTCAATTTTTGACTTGGTGTTTTTTTTTTTTTTTTTTTTACTTTCTTCTCATTTAAAAAAAGTTCCTCTTTGTTGGAAAATTGTTACTTGATTAATGATTTCTCTAAAATTATTCACTAAATTTTTCCTGAATTCTTATTATATGTAAGTTGTAACCATTGAAAATTAACTATTGTGCTGTATATTTTTTTGTTTAAAAATTTTTGTATCTGCGGTAAGTATTCTTTAAATGTTTACAAAATTATTAGATAAGTATAGGTACTATATATTTTTATAATGTGCAATTTTTACTGAAAAAAAAACCTACTTACCTACAATTAAAAAAATATTCAGAATTGAAAAAAAAAATCGTTAAAATATTTTTGTTATGTTTTTGTAATATTTTTGTATTTTTATTTCATTAGCTTTTTTTTCTTAAAAAATTCTTACTTATTTAGATCAAATATTTTCAAATTTTTTGAAAAATCGTTGATTCATTTTAAAAAATTTCTCTGATTCACTTGAAATTCTTTCGGTTTTTTGATGTTCTATGCTAAAAAATAAAATATGGACACCGCATTTTTTATTGATTTTTTTTGAACATTTTTCCCATATTTTTTGTTAAAAAATTGTTCCTTGAATTTGAGATTTTACTCGACTTTTTAATATTTTTTAATAAAAATAGATACCTACTTTATAAGAATTTTTTCAAAACTTTCAAAAAATTTCTCACCTAATTTAAAAAAAAAAAAAAAAAAAAAAAAATAATTGCTCGTGTACCTGCTGTTATTTTTTTTTCTTTAAAATTTATTAGTCAAGTACCTTGAATTTTTTGAAAAAAATTTTACCTTAAATACTAATTTTTATTTCAACTCATTTTTTTTGCCAAATACTTTTTTTCGACAAATTTTCTTCACATTTATTGAAAAATGGTAGCTTACATACATTCTTTTCAAAGATTGGCTGAATTTTTTTCGAAATTTTATTGCATTTTTCTTAAAAATTCATGTTCACATAGATTTTCAGGAAAATTTTTATTGATTTTTTTAAAAAAAAATTTCAAGTTTTACATGAATTTTGTTAATTTTTACCAGTTTAAATTAGATAAGTACCCATACTATTTTACTAATTTTTTAAATTATTATTTTTTAAAAAAGTTTCAAGGGGAATTCATCAATAAATTTGTTATCTATTTTTAAAGAATTCTACTCAAAACTTTACAATATTTGTTAAAACTTTACTTACACTAATTTTTGAGAAAAGTTTTCTCACGAATTTTTAAATGAAATTTTGCGGTTTGAAATGTTTTAATAGATGGGCTATTAATTTTTTCCAGTTTTTCAAGTCTGTATTAATTTTTTCTATTTTGTTTTTCTAATTTTTTGCAACTTTTTTTCTTCAAAATTGTCATTTGTGTGTTCTAATTTTAAAAAATGATGTTCTGTTGAAATTTTCTCCTTATCAAATTTCTAATCAAAATTTTTGTTCAGAAGTTTAATTCGTTTCTATTCTGTTTTTTCAATTCCAAAAAATGTTTGCACACGTGAAACATGTGAATTCTGAAGCTATGTTACAAGCACATTAAAGTCGAATACTCATTTCCAAAAATGTTCTCCTTCGAACAAAATATATCTGTTCTTCTGTTACTCAAAGGTTTAATAATCTAACCAAAGCTGAAGCATAATCAAGTACACTGAACGAAAAGTTGAAACGAGGAATACGAATGAAATTTCAATCTATTTACGTATCAACCCTTTAAATATAGTTTAAATAGTGAAATTTATATTCCGTAGTAGGTAATTAAATTACGTGGGATACCTACATATTTTTTTTTACTTAAGTAAGTACATTTTACGTAGGTTTTGTGCTTGCTCGTATTTGTACGAATCGATAGGTACTCGGAAAAAAGTACCCAATTACTTTTTTCTCGAATTTCTACGCATATATCGTTAACGAGACCATTTGAGAGACTTTTTTTTCCTGAACGAAAAACAAAAGAGACACGAACGCCAATTACGTTTGTTTTTTTCGTCGACTCGATTCATAATTAGACATTTTATTCGCGTATAAAAGTAACAGCCTGGTACGTGTACCTGATGGCTACGGCGAGCCTGGGCCCGGTATTAAAAGAAATATACCTACATCGAATTTAAAGCCCACGAGCATCGAGAATATTGAATGGAAATAAGTGCGCTTCGACTGTTCAATTGTGTATTTGAAGTGAGCTGTTTCTGATCATATAGAGTAACGCCGAAAGGCCTACGTACCTATTGCAAAAAGTAACTGCGGAATTATTAAAAAGTCTATGCCTACCGCTACCCTCCTCCGTACCAAAAAACGCAACCCAAAGTCGTTTACCCGTGAATTGAATTTCAACCAAATCTTTTGATGGCGATGTTTGCTTAAATGCGACCTCGATATTGCCGTCATTTTCGTTCTGCTTTATGATCGACTTTAATCTAGTTTCAGTGTTTTTTGTTTAATATTGGTTTACTTGGTTGTTTGCTTTTTATGCGATATTAATCTGAAGTAGTTTCTACATATTATACAGGTTCGATTCACCAGTGTACGCTTGGTCGCTCAAGTGGCTTGTGAAGTGTACGAATTGAGAGGTACAGGTATGATATGAACTCAATCGGATCACTGTAGTGATTCTATGAGGTGAGCTGTTGATGGTGCTGAAATTAAGAAATTGTTGCAAAATAAATCTGTTAAAATTTATAATTTCATTTTCAGAATTTTAAATCATACCTAAGTAAAATTTCCCAAATAAATAATTTTTTTTAAGTTTCGAATTTTTATAATTTTTGAACTCCATTTAATTTCAATTTAATTTAAATTTATTGAAATTTTTTATTTTATTTATAACTTTTTTCAGTTTTATTTCTTATCAATGTAATTTTTCAAAGTTTCAATGTTTGTCAATTTTTGGGATATTTTTCAATTCACGAAATTTCTGTAATTTTTTACTAAGTATATTTTATTTTTAACAGTCATTTTTTTCTGAAAAACCAGTCGAAATGATTTGAAAAGATTACTTATTACTTTTTTGAAAAAGATCACTCTGAAATTTTCATTTAAAAAATCTTTTGAATTTATTGTGGAAAAATAAATTCTCAATTTTTTTTGGAATAAGAAAACTTCAATCTGTTGTGGAGAAAAAAATGTATTTCTTTTTCAAGAGTAAAATGTACTTTTTTACCACGCTTTTATATACTTGGTATGTATGTATGTCTCATGGAACCAAGAGTATGTTTTCGACCAATCCTCTCTCATTTAATATTTTACTGGAATTGAAAGAACATAGTGCTCACATTAGGGGTTTTCGAGGTCGCTGAATTCGATTTTCGAACTCAAATTTACCCCCGACCCCAAATTGAGCCCCTATGAGGGGGTTCAATATTGAAAATTTCAGAAAATCACAACATTGGTATCGAAATGTAAGTTTTCGAGGTCGCTGAATTCGATTTTCGGACTTAAATTTACCCTTGACCCCAAATTGAGCCCCTATGAGGGGGTTCCATTTTGAAAATTTCAAAATTCACAACATTGATATCGAAATGTTGGTTTTCGAGGTAGCTGAATTCGATTTTCGAACTCAAATTTACCCCGACCCCAAATTGAGCCCCTATGAGGGGGTTCAGTTTTTTCACTTCAATAATACGTTGGTTAAGATTTTTTTTTTTTTAGATAGACATTCAAACCTAGTAAAACTATGAAATTAAAATATTTTCAACGACAAAAAGAGTTAAATAAAAATGTAAAAAAAATTTAAAAAACCACGCTTTTATTTAAAGTTGGTCACTTTGTAAAATGTTATTCGTAGGGAAAGAGTAATGCCTTAAAAAACAAAAAATAAAATTTACTTGAATACAAAAATGTGTCATGAAAATTTTTTTTTCAAAAATTTTAATAATGAAAAGCGTGGTGGGGTGTGCGAGGAGCAAACGAATACCTTTTCGATTAACGCCCCACCACGATTTTCATCATTAAAATTTTTGAAAAAAAAAATTTTCATGACACATTTTTGTATTCAAGCAAATTTTATTTTTTGTTTTTTAAGGCATTACTCTTTCCCTATGAATAACATTTTACAAAGTGACCAACTTTAAATAAAAGCGTGGTTTTTTAAAATTTTTTTACATTTTTTTTGTTGGAAAAAATCACTATTTTGGGGGGGGGGGGGGAATGGCAAAGACTGTACAAAAAATTATTCATTTTTTAAATAAAGTAGGTAGGTAAGTCAATTTGTTTGAGAAAACCAGCCATGTTGTTCTGAAAAAAACATCAGACGATAATGCTTTGAAGAAATCACTCATTTTCTTGAAAAAATCATTAATTATTTTCCTTGAAAAAATCGTTTTGATTTTTGTGGAAAAAGAAATCTCTCAATTATGGAATAAGAAAAGTCTGGTGTAAGGTAATCTGTTGCGTAGAAAAAAAATGTTTTTCTTTTTGAAGAGTGAAATATTTTTTGGAAAAAATCATTTAATTTTTTTGAAAAAAAAAAAAAAAAATCCATAAAAAATCAGTAATTTTTTTGATAAAATGAGTCCATTTTTTTGATAAAATCAGTCAATTTGTTCTGAAAAAAAAACATCAGTTGATATGCTTTGAATAAATCACTCACTATTTTTCTTGAAAAAATCTTTCAATTTTTTGTGGAAAAAGAAATCTTTCAATTTTTATTGAATAAAAAAATTTTAATCGGTTGTAGAGAAAAAAAAAGTATTTTCAACAGTGAAATATTTTCTGATGAAAATCAGTCAGTTTTTTGATAAAATAAGTCAATTTGTTTTTAAAAATCAGTCTTTTTTTTTTTTTTTTTTTTCATTTATTGTGCCATATACAAGTACTATGCTTAGAGGCACATTCTTAAGATTAGGATAGTATGTAAGTATTAAGTGTATATATTAGAAGTTAATTTATTTACATGCTTAAAAATTAAGGTAAAGGTAATTATAAAAGTTTGTTTAGATGGGTGATTTTTATGAATTGGAGAAGTTTTTCGATGTTGTTTTGATTATCTGAGAGGATGTTTTGTAGATTTCCGTCGAGGTAGGTGTTTCGGGCTTGGTCTATTTCCTTTGAAACGACCCTTTTATTTGAAAAAAAAAAACACTTAGTTTTTCTTGAAAACATTTTTGTAGAAAATTAATTTTTTTTAAATAAGAAAATTTTAATCTGTTGTGGATTAGAAAAATCTTTTCATTTTTAAGAGTGAAATATTTTTTGGAAAATATCAATTATTTTTTTAAATAAAAATAAATAATTAAAAAAATATTAGTCGTTTTTTGGATAAAATCAGTCATTTTGTTTCAAAGAAATCTTTTGATTTTTATGGATAAGAACACATCTCTCAACGTTTTTGGAATGATAAAATGTTGATTTATAGTGCTGAAAAAACATTTTTATTTTTTGAGAGTGAAATATTTTTTTTGTAAAAAAAATCTCCACACTTTTTTGAAGTAAGAAAATTTTAATTTTTCGTGGAGAAAAAAGCACTTTTTTCAAAAATGAAATATTTTTTGGGAAAAAAGCACTCAATTATGTTAAAGTAAAAAATTATTGACCCGTTATTGCCGGGAAATTTTTTTTTTAATTTTTTTTTTTTGAAAGTGAAAAAATTTCTTGATTATCCAAAAAAAGTCACTCAATTTTTCCGAAGAAAGAAATATCCCAATTTTTTGAAAAAATAATTTATTTTTTTGGAGAAAAAGTCTCGTTACTTTGGAGAAAACACCTTTCAATTTTTAGTCTCAATGTTTTTTTGAAAAATTTTAATTTTTTAAAAATGAATCATAATATTTTTTTGAATGAGAATATCCCGATAAACCAGTTGACCACCAATTTGACGTCGATTTTCAGTTAGTAAAAAGTTTTCCCAATTTTCGACTCAGTATTGACCAATTTCCAATTTCCACAGTCTATTCTCAGTCTATTTTCCGGCATTTTAGACTCATTTTCGACATCAAATTTGGGTAAAAATTTGGTAGATTTTAATTGATCTTTCTCAAGTCATTATCACTCTTAAATCGACCTATTTTCGATGTGCTTTTAAAGTCAATTAAAGGTATTCAAAATTCAAAAGGTCCAAGTCGATAAAGAAGGATATTCGCTTCGTAATAGACTTTATTTCGACGTCAATTTGGAGTCATATTCGGGTCTATAAAAAAATTAAATTATGTAAAAACCCCACAATCAGAGGGTCGATATTTTGAATTATTAGACCCAAATTTGACGTCAAATTTAGGTCTATTGATGAATATATTTTATCGACGAAATTAAGACGTCTATTTTAGGTAGATTTTTGGTTTTTTTGTGAATAAGTTTTCAAGTAACTAATCGACCTATATTCGACGTCGATTTTTAGCGAAATTTTAGTTTTCTCAGGAATCGACCAACCTTCGACGTCGATTTTTGGTTTTCAAGATTTTTTTCATTTATGTATTCTAATTAGTGTTCTATTTACCGATGAAGACTGATAGACGTGTGGTTAGTTATAAGGATTCCCCAGCAGCAGGTCATGGAATCGAACCCCAGTGAGGTAAGGCTTGAGGAATTTTAGTTGTAAAATTTGGTTTCGATAGTTAGGTATGGTGAATAGGAACACAATTAGGGCAAAAAAAATTCAATTCGGTCATGCCAACACATTTTTTAATTGATTAATTAATTAAATTTTATGACAATGGAAGCCTAAAAACTGACTTTTGATCGACATCGAAAATTAGTCGAATTTAACTCAATATCGACCAATTTTCGACGTCGATTTCATATCACGAATGAGTCAAAATATGGTCGAAATGGGCGGAACTAATTCGACTTTGAATCGACGTCGATTTCAGTACGGAAAATGGTGAAAATCGGGTCGATTTCAATGGTCGATTCCAGGTATGTTTTGACGTAATTTCGACGGTCGATTTTTGGTTGGTTTTTTGGTTTATCGGGATTTCTCAATTTTCAGAGGAAAAAAAACTTTCAATTTTTGGAAACAAATAATTTTGCTCTTTTTGGAAAAAATCTAATCAGTTTTTTTGGAAGGATACCCTTCAATTTCCTTGAAAAAAATTACTTATGGTTTTTTCCAAAATAAATATTTTTTTTGTTGAAAATACTCTTTTTGTAACCTATCCCGAATTTTTAGAGCAAAAAAATTATTTTTCTAAAAATAAAATTTCTTAAAATTCTTGGCCTGAAGAAAATATTTTTAATTTAGACTATTTAATTTATTAGAAAAAAATCTCTTTTTGGAAAAGAAAATTTTTCCAGTTTTTTGAAGCAAAAAATTTTAATTTTTTCTTCAATTTTATTTTATTTCTTCTTATTATTTTTTTTACAGTTTTTTCGTCCTTTTAAAAATTTGATTTTAATATTTTTTAATCATATTGATTTTTCAAATTTTTATTTTTATACCTATTTTCTGCCTTTGTTTTTAAAATTTTATTTGTCCTATAATTTTGGGTTCATTTTTGGTTTGTTGACTTCTGATGTCTATTTTTTAAACGCTAAGTTTGTTGCAATGTTTATTCTCAATTTTTTTGTTCTAAAAGTTTCTCAATCAATATAATAAGTCCCTATATGTTTCAATTTCTTTTTTTATTTCTTCATTTCTTCTTCTGTTTGTTAGTGTTAACTTCGTGATTTGAAATTTAATTTTGAAACTTATTTCTTCATTCTCTTTGGTTTTCATTCATTCATTTTTACTTGATAACGCTAGTCCGACTTTTCAAACAAATCATCAAAATAATGTTGAATTTATTGTAAGTAATCTTTATTAAAAAAAAAAAAAAAACATTTTTTCCGTCAACATTTTTCATGTTACAAATATTTTTATAATTTTCTTTTCAGATTTTATTTGGTTTTTTTAACGTTTTAATTTTTTTTTTAAATTTATATTTTGTGAATTCTTGTCAATTTTTTTTGTAATTTTAAAACTCCATATTTATTTTTAATTTGAGTAGGTGTATTTTTTTGAATTTATTAATTTATTTTCAATTTTTCGACCCAGTTTCCGTTTGATTGTTCTCAAATTTTTTAATTTTTAATTTTATTTTTGTTTCAATTTCGTTTTATCTTTGATCTGTTAATTCTTCATTTCTTACCCTATGCTGTTATTTTCTGAATTTAGCTGATTTATTGTAATCAATACCTTCAAGATAGATTTATCCTATTCAGGAAATCTCCACAGAATTACTGAAATGACCTCACGACCCTGTTGAGCGTCCATCGACAACACCAAGATCCCGAATCATGTAATAGGTTACCCTTTTAATCGTCACCAAGCGACCGCACGTTTTTATCGTAACAAACTCGCTGTCAAAATTCTAAATTATACCTCCACATCGGTATTCATGCATGCCACTTGTTAAAAAAAATCTACGACATATACCTATTGAATGAATATGCCATATTAGTACTACGAGGTATAATATGGCACAGGTTTGGCTTTGGCTTATACTATATGCATGTACATTAATAGGGTTATGTCAGTGCTACGATATAGGCCAGTTATAACGATTTGAAGCCTGCAAAGACGTATAGAAGGAGGCTTGGTCGGGAGATACATTAATCAGGCAAAAACTAAACACACCTGCGACTGAACATTTTCACATATAATGTATCGGTAATATTTTACTCCTGCGGGCTTTAAATTGTCTATGTGTACATTGTACCTACCTATAACTGTACGTACCTACGAGTATGGCGTTTTTTTCCTGCCTCGTGTACCCACCTTGCATTTTTTTATATGTTCGTATTGATCATACCGACAGGCAAGGGTATGATGGAAGCTTTATTGTGAAAAATTTGCTCGGAGGAGTTGGTAGGCTCTGTGTTTTGAAGTCACATCTGGTTCGGTGCTGGTGTGTGGATCGCATCGAAATCAGAATCGATCTCGAAAAATCGATCTCAAGTTGTGCAATGATTGTGTAAATTTTTACAACTCTTCTTTTCGAGATATCCTCAATAAATTTTCTTCGAAGGAGGGGCAGAGTAACGCTGCTCCTTAAATTGTAATTTAAAGTATTATTGGAATTAAAAAAATAATAATTTTATGCAAGAAGTTTTTTCATGAAAATTTTCTCGTGAAATTAAAAAAATATATATTTATTCTGCAATTGGATTTTTCTCCAGGAGAAGTTTTTAATAAAAAAATTTGAATTCTCACAAGGAATTTTTAAAGACAATTTTTTGAAGATAAATTTTCTTTGAAAATAATTTTTTGTATAAAAAAAATCAAAGTAGTAAGTAGGTATTTGAGAATTTTATGCCACGATCCAAAAGTAAACTTTCAAAAAAAAACACTATGTCTAATATAAAAATTAAATAAAATAAAAATTGTTGTAAGTATTTTTGAATTGTGAAGTTTGTTTATTTTTTACAACTAGGGGTTTTCCTGAAATTTTTCCTAAAAAAATTTTAATGAGAGGAATTCTTCTCAAAATAATGCTTTGAACATAATTATTGGACAATTTTATTGAAAATTTTGTTTTTTGAGAATTTTTTTAAAGAACTTTGTAAAAAAAAAAAACTTTGAAACATGCACGACATGCAAGTAACAAGCTTTGAAGTGACTCTAATATTAATCACCAGTCAATAGATTAATTTTTTTTACTACGTATTTTTAAGTTTTTATTTTCATTTACGACTTTTTTTGTCTCAGAATCTAAAAAGAACTTCTATAGCGTTTTTTCTTAAAAATTCTTGTTTATTATTTTATTTTATTACCTACCTATTATTTATTTTTTCATTTTTTGTCAACTTAGGACTTTTATGATTGAGAAATATTTTCACTACAAAAAAGTCAAATTGATTGATGTTTTCTCCATAGATTTGAAAAATATTTTGTGCTCGAAAAAATTTGATGATTTTTTCTTCTTTAAAGAAATTTAAAAAAAATAGAGGTTTTTGGGTATACTCAAAAAAATTAGACATGCTTTCTCAATAAAGAAATTGAAATAATAAATTATGTACCAGCCTATTTTTATTCGTCAAAAAGTAGAAATATTTTTTCTTAAAAAAATTGAAACATCTCTTCCAAAAAAATTTAAAAATTTTCCCAATCTCAACCAACGCAAAATAAGTATTCATTTTTTCTAAAAAAAAAAAAAATGAAGTAAGTAAGTAAGTAATTTTATCTTTGAAAAAAAGTGTTTCATTTCATAAAATTTTTTCTCAAAAAATTTGATAAATTTTTGGCACTCTAAAAAAGGTATTTTTTTCTTCAAAAAAATTGAGACTCAGGATTGAAAAAAATGATAGTTTTTCTCTCCAAAAATGATACTACCCATATGTTTTTCCATAAAAAATTAGGGTACCTTTTTTTCAAAAAAAAAAAAAAATACCTACACAATATAGAAAGATAATAATTTTTTTCAACAAAAATAATTGAGATTTTTTCTCTGAAAAATTGGAAAATTCAACTTTTTCAAAATAATTTAGTGTTCTTTTTTCTGAAAAAGTAAATCAATCTCAAAAAATTAATTACTTTTTTCAAAACAGTCGAGTAATGTTTCTTTTGAAAAAATTAATCCTAAAAATTGGGAAAAATTTCTTTAAAATCAGGATACCCCCTTCTTCCTAACAAAATAGGAACTTCTTTCAAAAAGTTGAGAAAGTTTTTTCACTCTTGATGAAATTAGTAAAAGAGTGTTTTATTTTAAAAATTTGAGATATTTTCTCAGAAAGATTCAACAATTTTTTTCTTCAAGAGAATGGGTGACTTTTTTCTTTGAAAAAGTATTTGGTGAAAACTGCAGCCAATTTTCTCTTGGGTGGGTTCAACAGTGATCATGAAGTGATTCAGATATACTCTTCAGTTCATTGATTTATGAAATTTTTTACATCTGCCAAAGAATTTTTTTACTGTAGAGAAATTTGAGTGACTTTTTTCTAACAAATTGAGTAATTTTTTTCTCCAAAAAAGTAAACATCTTTTACGAGTAAGTATCTCTCAAAAAATAAAAATATTTTTTTCTCTAAAAAGTTAGAGAAGTATTTCTACTCTGAAAAAATTAAATTTTATGTTTTTCTTTTCTCCAAATATTTGAGAAAAAACTTTTTTTCCTAATGAGATGTAACTAAGTACCTATTTGTTTCAATAAAATTCAGTTTTTTCCCTTCAAAAATTAAATACCGTAAGAGGCACTTTTACTACAAAAATGGAATTTTTCCCAAAATAATTGAGAAATTATTTTCTTAAAAAACTGGAATTCTATACGTACCTAATGATGATTTATTGGACTTGAGATTTTTATTTTATTTTATTTTTTTTATTGAAAAAAGACTTGCCACGCTTTACATAAAACTCAGTCAGGCGAAAAATAAAAATTAGGGAATTTTTTTAATAAAAATAGTAGATAATTTTTATGAGATGAGACGAAAAAAAAAAATATTAAAAAAAATTTCATCAACTATGTACTTACCATATTTAAGCACAATTAAGCAGAATCTTTCACGTGACCGAAATGTCATTTGATGTGGGAGAGTGAGGTATAAACAGACCAACATTTCGAGTTTGGCTCGGTTTCATCACTCTCTCTCTCTCTCGTATGTTAAATGGCGACGATGTCAAGCACTTGTTGATTATCTACGTATCATTTAGAAGCAGTCGAATGAGAAGGTATTAAACTCGATCGAGTACTCGATGAAGGTACCTATACGAAACAACGAACGGAATTTGAATTGTAATCTTGGCGAACATGGCTCACGTCTCGACAATTTACTTCTTTGATACCATCGATACGGTCATTACGGTAATTTACATTTTCGAAGTGGATGTTTTATGGTGTCGCGCGCTTATCTGGTTATTTAGTTTATTCGATGGCAGATAAAGAGTTTGTTAGAAAGGACGAAAGGAGAGCAGGTAGCTCTCGTTCGCATGATGCTTTAATGGTATTCGGATTGTGAATTCAGCCAGCGAACTCCCTTCAGTATTTCGTCGTTTAACCTCATTTTCGGTATAAAATTCTATCCTTTAAACGATTCCCTCGCCCCCGAAGATGCGCCCTTTGCACCCGTATCTTTTTTCGCCATCAAAAATGACGCTTGTTTACGATCTTAATCTTATTTCATTTTTCTTTACAAGCCGCTCGTACTCGTAATCAGACGACGAAGAGTTGGCGGTGTAAAATTATATGAAACGATGTCGAGTACTCGCATTAACCCCCGAACTCTCTTATGCTCGATTTTGAATTGTTTCTTCAGTGTATATATACACTTATACAGGGTGTCCGGCGAATGATCTGCCGAACTTTAAATTGGTCTGTAACTTGTACACTTGGTGTCTATCTCGATTTTGAAGGGGCAGTGGTCTATAAAAATTCAAAATTTCGTAGAGACAATTTTCTTGCATAAATTATTTTTTTTGAAATTTCTCTCCATTTTTTCAATTAAAGTGATAAGTACAACTTGAGAAATTAAAAAATTGAAAAATATTTTTACTTCCAAAAAAATAGGAAACTTCATGCTGCAAAAAATAGAAAAAAAAATCCAGATTTTTTTTCAAGTGGTCCAAAAAATTAAAAAAAAATTACTCACAAAAAAAAAAGAAAAATGAAAACATTTTTAGATTTCTTACCTATTCCAAGAAATTGAGAATTAGAAAAAAAGAATTAGATACTTGGTAAGAAATTTTTTTCACCAAAAAAAAATTGAATAGGTAATTTTTCATTGAAAAAAACTTGAGGCATTTTTATTCTAGTCTACAAAGAAATGAGAAACTTTCTCTCCAATACAATTCAAAGACTTTTCATTCAAGAAAAAAAAAGAAATAAAGAAAAAGGAAAAATGCCTTACCTAGATAGGTATTCAAAAAAAAAGATGGAATTTTCTATAAATGTTTCAAAAAATTGAAAGATTTCTCAATCAAAAAAAAAAGGGAATTTTTTTTCTCAATTGAAAAAGAGAAACAAAGAAATCTGAGAACCCTCCTCCCCCAAAAAAAATTAAAAATATTTTTAAGTACGACCTACCTACCAAACCTAACTATTAAAAGAAAACTTGAGAAATTATTTTCACAAAAAAATTAGGAAACATTATTTACTTCAAATAACACTAAAAGATTATTTTGTTAGGTATTCCAAAAAAAAAAAAAAAAAAAAAAAAAATGAGAGACCCGAGCGGCACACTCGATCGATAATATCGGAAGATGTAACGTATCGATAAAAAATCGTTTGAAAATCTATAGATGTTCTCACGATATTATAAAGATTTATCGGTACAACTTCATAGGCAAAAAATCTAAAAACTATCGAATTCGATATTATTAAGATTTTATGACGATATTCGTCAACGATACTATCGACAAAGAATATTAAATTTATCGATTCCGATTTTCCACCGATTTTGTGCAGATATTTGAAACTACATTATCGACAAAGAATATTAAATTTATCGAATTCGATTTTTTAACGATTTTGTAAAGATATTTAAAACTATATTATCGACAGATTATATGAAATTTCTCGACTTCGATATTTTACCGATTTTTTGACGACATTTGAAACTATATTATCGACAGATTATATTAAATTTATCGAATTCGATTTTTAACCGATTTTGTGACGATATTTGAAACTATATTATCGACACATAATATGCAATTTCTCGATTTCGATTTTTTAACGATTTTGTGACGATATTTGAAACTATATTATCGACAAATAATCTGAAATTTCTCGAATTCGATTTTTTAACGATTTTGTGAAGATATTTAAAACTTTATTATCGACACGTAATCTGAAATTTCTCGAATTCGATTTTTCAACGATTTTATGACGATATTTGAAACTATATTATCGACACGTGATATGAAATTCCTCGAATTCGATTTTTCAACGATTTTGTGGCGATATTTGAAACTACATTATCGACAAATAATCTGAAATTTGTCGAACGATTTTTCAACGATTTGGTGACGATATTTGAAATTATTTCCAAATTGGTGAAAATTTTTCCAAGTCCAACACGTCTGGAAGTACTAAACTGCCTATTATAAGCGTTTTATTGCTAATTTCTCAACGATAAGGTATGGCATAGTGGTTAAGGAAGAGGATTACCATGCAGGAGGTAGATGGTTCAAGCCCCAGGGGTGGCAGTTTTTTTATAATTTTTTTTGACTTTTTCTGAAATGATCCTCTTACCGTAACATGAATAATGTGTTTAGGCATAGTTTAATGTATTAATTATGCTAATTAATGATTTTTAATTATAGAAAAAAGCTAGTAAAAGACGAAAAATCGGAATAAAAAATCGATAAAAAATCGACAGAATATCGAATTCGATAAAGTGTCGCGAAAGTTCCGCCTAAATCGTGAAATTATCTTTCGATATTATAGATAGATTATCGATAAAATATCTTACTATAATCTCGAAATTTTTACTAACTATAATTCGTCGATAATCTATCTATATATCGAAAGATAATTTCACGATTTAGGCGGAACTAACGCGACACTTTATCGAATTCGATATTCTGTCGATTTTTTATTTCGATAATTTGTCGATTGTGCTGCTCGGGGAAATACTTTTTTAGAAAAGTAAGAAATATTTTTTTCTCCTTGAAAGAATTTCAAGGGTTTTCCAAGTCAGCCCCTTTTTTTTAGAAAAATGAAAAAAAATCACCGATTTTTGAAATCTTGCCTTTTTTAGTTATAAACCATCAAACTTGTTACTTGTCATGAGAATGAATTCCCAATTTTTTATTTTCTCCTCATCTTGATTTTAAGTGGTACCTTGGGGCATTAGGGTGGTTCATAATTACATTTTTTTTTTCGAAATATGAAGGGTTGGTTCTCTAAAAATGATTCTTTTCATGTAAAATCAAGTCTATAAAATTTTTCTCCAAAAAATTATTTTAAGAATAATTTTTCAAAATCTTTTAACAAAATGGTCATTACCTAGTACTTAAGTACCTACTTTTACCCATTAAGACTATTTTCGGTGATTTTTCATCTTTACCCACTTTTTTTGAGGGGACATAAAAAACTTTTTTTTACGTTTTTTGAAAAAAAAAAATATATACACCTATTAAAATTCAGCCAACATGAAATTTTTTTTTGATTAATTAAGTAGTCTTAACATACACATTTTTACCCCAAAAAACAGTTCATGGCGACTTTTCAACTTTTCCTCAATTTCCAGGAATTGTATGAACTGCGCTATTTTTCCAGAAAGATGAAGTTCTTGAAAACTGAGGTAAAGATAAAACAAGGAATTTGAATCATTTTGCAGGCTAACAAAACCGCAGCTCGTTTAGAGAAGAAAAATAATGAAATTTTACATTTCGCAAAGAATAACGTTTCATCACAGAAGATGGATAAAGCACTCCAGAAAGCTTACGCTAATTGACGAGGCATATTTTCATTTTTGTGATTTTCTAGTTTGCCTGGCACACCAACCCAACGCGATGGAGAAAGTTACTAAAATTGTCCAATTTGTGGAGCAAAATCTCGAGTATACGTTCTATAAAAAACTTTTTATTTTGCTTATGCGATAAGTTTCTAATGTTTCTAATTTTTCAGTTCAATATCAAATTTAAAAGAAGAGATTTTTATTAAAACTCACACGCTGGTAATGGACGAAGCCGGAATTGCCTGCAGACAATAATTATCGAAGTGAAGATGCCTTCACTTTTCGCTTAGATGGAATGCTTCATGATTGTTGAGGTCATTTTGATTTAGGTAATTTTTTTTTTTAAATTTTAGCTGATTTTTAATTTTTTTTTTTTTATTCAAAAAATGTAATAGGTAAAGTTATTTTTTATGTACAAAAATACCTACCCTCAAAAACAGGGGTAAAGATGAAAAATCGCCGAAAATGGTCTAGTTGGGTAAAAGTGGTGCCTATGAAGTGACCATTTTGTTAAAAAATTTTGAAGGAAAAAATTGAACTTCAATTTTTTGAATTTTTTCGTTTTATCAATAAAAGGAGCTCTCCGCCACTACGCAAAATATTTTTGTTTTTTGAAAAAAAAATTTTAGGGAGTTGGTTTTACACCAAACGAATAATTTTTAGAGGGAAAAATCTTGACAGTTCGAAAAAATGGAATTATGAACCACCAAATTGGGGCATCCCCAATTTTTCAAAAAAAGCAAAACCGACAAAAATGAGCTAAAAATTTTCACTTATGGCATTTTATCTCACTAGAAAATAATTCCTTATCTTTTATTTTCCCTCTTCTAACTTAATTTTTAGTGATGTAGCTTGCGTGGGGTGGAACGAAAATCAAAAATTTTCCATTTTCAAAATTTAATATCGCGGAGAAATCTAGGTGATACCTGAAAAAAAAATCAAATCGAATAATATCTTCCGATCGCGCAAGAGCCCTCAAATTTTTTGAAAATTTGCAAAAAATCAAAATTTGAAAAAAATTCCAAAATGTTACAGAATGGATTTTATGCCTTTGGTTGGCAAGTATAATCATCGTTATTAATACTTTTGGAAAAAAAATCTAGAATTCATCAGATCATCGCATTTATGAGACATTAAAAAAATGTCATACTTGTTTACGTTTTTTTTTTAAATTGAAAAAAACAGATAAAAATGTGGAAAAAAAATTGGAATTAAAATTGGTTTAACATACACAGTTTTGCTCAAAAAGACAATTTACAGCGATTTTTCATCATTTTCGTATCCTTGAGAATTTTTCAAAAACTACGAAAAATTGAAAAAAATGAGGAAAATAGTGGTTCCTGAAAATGAAAGTAAAGATGGAAAATCGTTGTAAACTATCTTTTTGAGCAAAACTGCTTATGTTACACCTATTTTAATTCCAATTTTTTTTCCAATTTTTAATCTATTTTTTTCAAAATTAAAAAAAAAATTAAAATATGACATTTTTTTAATGTCTCATTTAAATGCGATGATCTGATGAATTCTGGATTTTTTTTTCAAAAATAACGATGATTATACTTGCCAACCAAAGGCATAAGTAAAACCCATTCTGTAACATTTTGGAATTTTTTTCAAATTTTGATTTTTTGCAAATTTTCAAAAATTTGAGGGCTCTTGCGCAATTGGAAGATATTATTCGATTTGAAAATATTTTTTTTGTTTTTCATGTGTCGCTTAGACGCAACTTTTTCGCGGTATTAGATTTTGAAAATCGAAATTTTTTTATTTTCGTTCCACCCGTAAGCTAGCTCCCCTTCTCATACATTTTGAAAAAGTATGAAAATTACCAAGTTTTTGAATTTTTACTATTTTTGGTTCTTAGCTCTGAAAATGTTCTTTTGATGAAAAGTGACTCCAAATTTTTTATTTTTCCCCCAAACGGAATTTTAAGTACCTACCACTTGGTCGCCCCTCCACATTTTTCAAACTAAAAAAAATGGTGAAGGGCTACTAGGTATCACTTGAAATTCAGTGGGAGCGAAAATAAAAATTTGATATCATCTCGCCAAAAGAAACAACTTTGGATAGATGAAAAAAAAATTGAAAATTTGGTATTTTTTCATAATTTGTAGAATTAGGGAGAGTTTGCTGGTCCACTTGAAATTAAGTTGAGGAAAAAATAAAAAATAGGAAATTAGTTTCTAATGAAATTGCAACAACTTAAAATGCTGGATGTAAAAATTTTTCTCATTTTTTTCTTTTCTTTTTTCAAAAATTTGGGATGCCCCGAGATACCACTTGAAATTAAATTAGGGAGAAAAAAAAATGGAGAGTTCATTCTGATGACAAGAAACAAGTTTTATGGTTTATATAACCAAAAATGGGGCAAGATTTTAAAAATCGGTAAGATTTTCCATTTTCATAAAAAAAAGGGAATAGGAACCACTTAAAATTCTGTTGGGGGAATACAAATTTGGTAATTATTTCTCACCAAAAGAAAACCCTCTGATACATTAGAACCAAAATAAATGCATAAATTCAAAACAATTTGTAAAAAATGGGAGGTACTTGATGGCTCACTTGAAATTCAGTTAGAAAAAAAAAATAGGGAATTATTTTCTCATAAAATGAAAAAACTTGGAAATCGGAGGGCAAGACATTTAAAAATTCCAAAAGTCCAAAATAAGGGCCACCCAATGTACGTAAACCTTTTTTAAGTCATACAATCCAAATTTCAAGTTAGACAGATCACTCGTCGGACACTCTGTATAAGACGACTCGAAAGTGGAAAAAAATCTGAAATATTCGTTGTTTTCTTTCGACAGGACGACCCACCATCGAAAAAACAACGCTTTATTAACTGTTTCGTCGCACTTAATGTATTTTTTCCCCTTTCGCCACCGATAACCGCCGAACCTGTATTCGTCCTTGTTTATCCTGCGGATACCTTTTAACGTGTTTGTTTTTGTCTTTGCACGACAGCGACGTCGACGGCGACCGCAGCAGAGTCTCCGCCTTCGTTACCCTCTTGTTCATTAGGTTTTAGATGTTTGCTCGCCTTTTTGTGTAAAGCGTTACGTTTAACTGTGGAAATTGCCACTTTAACGGTGCTTTTCTTTGATGAAATTTTCCAGGTAGGTACTCGAACAGTATACGACGTACGAGCTACCTTTGAGTACCTCTAACGAAGTACATGCTGTGTCCGCCTCTTGAAACAGTTCTTCTTTTTCTTGATACTCGTACGATGAGTATGACCGCGGTGCCGCATGCGACGCCTCGTCCCAAGTCTTTAGGTGTGATGTGGTTTGTAATGGCGAGAATGCGATGGCCAAACTAACTTTTATCGTGTAATCGCGACACGTTTAGAGGCAAATTTCACATTTAAACGGAGAAAAGTGTCGACCAAAGGTGGTACCCGGTAAGGGTAGGTTGAATGGAGCGGTTTCGATGAGTTGAATTTGAGGTAAATTTAAACATTCGAGAAAGAATTAGTGGTATTTGATCGGATGCGCAGGTATAGGTACCTACTTAATTGGAGTTTAAATCAAGTAAGCTCATACAAATGAAATGAACTACAAGGTCCTAGAAAACTCAGAAAATATAAAAATTAAATACGTACCTATTACTCATTAGAATAATTCATGTACAATATTTTTGAAAAAAATCTTGATTTTTCTCCTTAACATTTTCTTTTTAAAAAATTCCAATATAAAGTGAAAATATTTTTCTATTTTTTTGTAGAAAAAAATCATCGTTTTTTTTATGAGAGACTGTTCTAGTTTTTAATTTGAGTAAAAAAAATCCCTACTTCAAAGTAGAAATATCTTAACTTGTCTTGAGAATAAAATCTCCATTTTTTGAATAAATTTTTACAAATTTTTTGAAAAAGATACTCATCCAATTTTTGGAGAAAAACATCGCATTTTTATGATATAAAAAAAAGAAAAAAAATTCCTAATTTTTTGAAGGAAAAAAAATCAACATTTTTTGAAATTACAAATCTAAATTTTAATAAAAAATTCTCAATTTTTTGGAAGAAAATTCTTTGTGAAAAAAATTCAACTCCCTCTATTAAAAAAAAAAATCTTTTTGAGAAAAAATTTCGAAATTGTTTTGAGAAGAAATACTCAATTTATTTAGGAAAAGGTTCTAATTGTTTTGAAAAAAAAATCCAATTTTTTTGAAAAGAAATTCTCAAATTTTTCTAGTGAGAAAATCCTAATTTTTTCGACGAAGAAATTCTCAATGCTTTTGGAAAAAGGTCCCAGTGTTGAGAAAAACCCTAATTCTTTTTGTTGAAAAAATTCCCAATTATTTTTTGAGAAGAAATTATCAATTTTTTCTAGAAAGAAGGTCTCAATTTTTTCTGGAAAGAAATTCTTGATTTTTCGAGGAAGATAATTATCACGGGGGGGGGGGTGGAGTACTAATTTCTAATTTTTCCGAGAAAAAATTCTCAATTTTCTTGAGAAAAAGTCCTAATAAGTCGTTTTGAGAAAAAAATTTCCAATTTTTTTGACAAGACTTTCAATTTGTCTAGAAAAAAGTTCTCAATTTTTTCTGGAAAGAAATTCCTAATTTTTTGAGAAAAAATCCTAATCTTTTAAGAACAAAAAAAAAACAATTTTCTGGTAAAAGGTCCTGATGGTTTCGAGGAATAAATTTTAATCTTTCATGATGAAAATTCTCTATTTAATTTTTGAGAAAAAAATTATTACTTCATTGATGAAAAAAATTGAAAAAAAATTTTTGAAAAGAAAGAATTCATTTTTTAAGGGAAAAAATACTATTTTTTTGAGAAAAAATTCCTATTTTTTTTAGAATAAAACTCCTATTAAAAAAAAAGAAAATTCTCAATTTTTTAGAAAAAAAAAATTCTTTGTGAAAAAAAAACTTCCAAATTTTTTAAAATGAAAATTCCCTGCAAAATTCCCTGCATATTTTTTTGAAAAAAATCGGAGTCTTTTTGAGAAAAGAATTCCCAATTTTTTTGGAAAAGACATTTCTAATTTTTTGAGGAAAAATTTGTCAATTTCTTTGGTAAAGGCACAAAAGGGTCCTAATTGTTTTGAGAAAAAAAATCCTAATCTTTTAAGATGAAATTTCTCCATTTTTGAGAAAAATCTTATGTTTTTTTGAGAGGAGTTCTTTTTTTTTAGAAAAAAAAAAATCCTAATTTTTTTGAGAAAATTTATTACATTTTATTGAGAACAAAACTCTGTTTAAAAAAAAAAAAACAGAAAATTCTCAATTTTTTAGAGAAAAAATTTTTTGTGATTTTTTTTGAAATAAAAGTTACGAGGGAAAAAAATTACAATTTTTTGGGAGAAGAAATTCCTAATTTTTCGAGAAAAAATTCCAATTTTTTTGAGAAGAATATTTTCTAATTTCTGAGAAAAAATTCTTTGTTCATTTGTGAAAAAAATTAGGTAATTTTTTTCTTCAAAAGAAGGAATTCAATTTTTTTGAAAGAAATTATTATTTTATTGGTTAAATTATACGTTTTTGACTAAATTAGATAGATATTATTTTTTTAAAGAAAAAAAAGTATGTATTTTTTTGAAAAAAAATCTCACGACGTTTTCATGAGAGAAAACTTTTTATATTTTTTATCTTAGGTACTTTCCTTGAAAAAAAAAACAAAAAAAAACAATTTTTTCAATTTTTTTTTTTTTTTTGATGAAGAAGAAGAATTATCTACTTACCTAAATCGCTTTAAAATGTTTTAATTTTTTTAGAAAAAAATGTCAACATTTTTGGGTTAAGAAAAAAATCAATGTTTTGTTTTTCATTATTTTCATTTTATTTATTTATTCGTCATTTATTTATTTTGGAAAATTTTTTTCAATTTTATAACATGACGTAAGAAAATTTTCAAAAATTTTTTGAATAAAGTACAATTTCTCGGTGAAAATGTTTTAGTTTTTCCTTTAAAAAAAAAACACACTTCAATAAATTCGCACAAAATTCTGAGAATTCTTAAATTTGATCACGAGAAAAAAAAATTGAAATTTTGTTCAGAGATGTTGAAAAATTTTGTAGAAAAAATATATCTGAGAGAATAAATTTTTATTAGGTACTACCTATAAAATTTCTCGCTCGATATCGTTGTGGGATAATGATTTTTTGTACCAGATAGGTACCTATATTCATTTGCAAAATTTTTTCATAAAAAAAAAATTAATTCTGTTAATTTTACAAATTTTATTTATTTTCAGTCAATTTTTTTCCAATTTTAGTTGAAAACACAAAATTCTAAATTTTTTATACTTACATTTGTTTTTGTTGAAAAATGTGGTATAGAAACACATTTTTAAAATTTCGTTAAAAATAATTTTGATTAAGGAAATGATTTTATTTAAAATTTTGTTGGAGACTGAAGTTTTTCATACATAAAATTTTACGATTTTTGTTAAAGAAAAAAATTTGCAAGGCCAAGCTAGTAAAAAAGACCAAATTGGCCATAGTTCCACTTGTTAAACTGGTCAAACCTACTGAATGAAAATACCGAAAATAGAACCCAACGCTTGTAGGTAAAATAAAGAAAATCAGTGTAGTAAGTAATTTTTAATTTTTTTAATTTATTATTTATTCACTTTTTTTATGAAGCCATCACACACCATGGTCGTCAAATCTTCACTAAAAATATGGAGACCTTCATTTATATCGCCAAATTACCATGTAAACTTACCCTCATATGATCGTAAAAATTACCCCAAGTTCGTTTCACCACCTTGTACTCTCGAATCTGCAAATACCTACCTAACGAAACAAAGCACGCGACTCGCAAACATTGTCCAACTAATTATAGATCGAATGACGAGCATTTCAAATGGAATCGTGGCAATTTGCACGAAATAAAGCGATCTTCGACTCCACTCGTTTAGTTTTAATATTAGCTATAAAATAAGCTCTTTTTTGAAACATTTCTTTGTGTCGAGCTCCAGCTCTCGCAACAAACACGCCAACATTGTTTTAAAATAAAGTCAGCGAAAAAGATAAAAGAAAGGCGTAAAATCTCCTCCACCTCCTAGGCCGAGCTTACGACTCGAAATTATGTAAGTATTTAATGAATACAATATTATACGCGGAACGTGAAGTACGAACTCGAGTCTTCAATGGATATTCGCGCAGAGAGCACATTTACCGAATGAGATGTTTAAAAAATACCCTTAGTCCAGGGTGGGGAAAATCCGAGAGGAGAATGGTACATAAAAAAAACACCTTGTACTTTATTAAGGGAGTAAAAAAAATATACAGAGTTTCTCATCTTTGGTAAAACGATTCGCGTTTAAAAGAGGTCTTTTTTATACCTATTCTTTGTTTATTTTGCACAGACACAGGCCGAACAATTATCTTCTTTTTTTCATACGTCATTATTCGGCCTGTATTGATTTTGGAAATTCATTGTTTTTCTTTTTTTTTTTGGTACCTTTTCTGCTCGGTGGAGTGAAGCCGAAAGTTTTTCCGCTATTCTTATTTTGCATAAAACGATTTCATTATGATAACAGTTTTCTTTATCGTTTCACAAAAGACCATTTAGAATCTTTTTATTGTTTGTTTCTCGGTTATGTAAATTGGCGTAAAATTCCAGTCGCGAGGTTTTTTTTACGTCAATCTCTTCTCCGAGATGCTCTCGAAACACACGAAAAAAAAGGTGGCAAATTAAAATGATAAATTTCTCTAAAATCGTTCAATCGAAAGTTTATTTTTTCCGCAGCTTTATAATGCTTAATGGAGAATGAATTTGAAATTGGATTACGTTTTAATTACAACCAGAGAGACGAGAAGTTCGGGCGGAACTTTGATTGGAAAAGTTTTTTTTTTTTTTTTTTGGCTCTGTAAGCCGTAATTTATTTAAGTCTGTTTATTCTACCGGTTCCGGATGCCATCGCGGATGGTGAACTTTTGCTGTCAAGGATTAGGAATCGAACATCGATTGCAATGATTCTCAAAAGTACCTATGACAATATGTAACGAAGCACCATTCACCATGTTCGATGTTCCTATGTCCATGTCCACTTGATGTATCGCTTGTTTTATTGATTTGAAATAAATTTACGATTTTGTTAGAGTAGGAGTATATATACCTAGACCTACTCGTATATAAAAGCTATAAGAGCTTTTTTATATAGAAATAATCGACGAAAGCTCGTAAAATTGGCTAAAGAAAGCAAACATGAGCAGGTGTAGTGTACGATACATAGAAAATACATAATTGAATTAGGTAAAGTCAGGAGGGCACTGGATGCAGCTTGTCAATAATTTCTTTCGAAATGATACAGAGTAACAGATTTTTTAGCTACGTGAATCTTCAATTCATCCAAAAACTCGTCCAGAGAAGTCCTCATGCATTTTTCTCCAAGAATCCGATTTTAGGTGCCCTAAAACTAATACACAAAATGTAAATACCTATCTACCTAAAATAGGTAATGATTTTTTGAGCGATTTGAATGTCTGACGTGGCTGGTTCAGAATGGTACCTATAAAAATCGAATGTACCTATCATTTTTTTTTCCACCAGTGTCCAGTTTGCTCAGTTTGTTTACGTGGAAGTGGATCGTTTTGTTAAATTTTACCAAGTCAATATACTACATGGAATGGATACTTATTATTCAAAATTAGAGGGGAGGGAGGGGTCCAACAGAAATTTTTGCAATAACCAAAATTATTCCTAAAACTCTGAGCGGGAACTTTTGTTTGAAAATGTTTTCAATTGGACCCCTCCCTCTCCACAGATTTTACATGAAACTTCGTAGATATTAATTAAAAATTAAAAGAGTGTGAGAGGAAGGGGTCATTTGAAAAAATTTTCAAATTAAAGTTGTAGATTAAGATTTAAAAAATAATTTGGTTATTATTTTTACAAAACATCAGGTGAATACTTTTTCGAAATTGGAGGAAGGGTCCAATCGAAAATTTTTTTGTACAAAAGTTGTAGATTGGAGTACTAGAAAGAATTTTGGTTATTACAAAAATTTCGGTTGGACCTTTCCCTCCCCTTCAATTTTGAATATTAAATTTCTCAACGTGAGCATGACGTGAGAATGAATTCTCAATTTTTTGTTTTGCCCGAACTTGATTTTAAATGATAATTTTGGGTAATCCCAATTTTTCAAAAAAAAGCAAAAACGACAAAAATGGACAACATATCCCTATTTTTGTATTTCTCCCCCTATAACTCAAAATTTTATATGATCCTGCACAAACCCTTTTTTTTCTCTTTTTTTTCTTTTTTTTTTTTTACAGATTATGATTTTTTAATAACTTTGATGGTTTAAAATCAAAAAATAACAAGATTTCAAAAATCAGTGATTTTTTTCATTTGTCAAAAAATAATTTGAGTGTAAGACATATATATACTATATTTTTTTTAAATATTCAAGGACTTTTTTTCTACGAACGATTTAAAAGCCCCCCCCCCCCCCCATAAATTGGCATTTTTTAAAAAGAACGTTTTAAAAATAGGTTTTTTCAAAAAATTGATATTTTTTGAAAAAATTATAGGTATTGGGTAAGTTTTATTTTTTTATTTTTTAAAACTTGATAGGTATTTTTTTTAAAAATTGATAACGTATATATTCTTCTTTTTCAAAAAATTAATATCTTTCTTCTCTAAAAATAAAAAAAATCTTTCTCAGTAGAAAAAAAACTGCATACCTAGAAATTAAAACATTTTGCCTCAAAAAAAAATTTCACTTCAAAAAATTTAAAAAATTTAAAAAAATACCAACTGCAAACAAATTGAAAAATTTTTTTGTCCTCAAAAAATTGAAAATTTTTCTTCTCGTTTGTTTGCACTAAGTAAATAATTGAAAAATTTTTTACGCTTAAGGCTTATAGATTGAAAAATTTGAATATTTTTTTCTAAAAAAAAATCTCCCGAGAATTTTAGAAAAATATTTGTATCTACCTATTCCAAAAAATAAGAATTTTGCACCCCGAACACACGCAGATTTTTTCCTTTGATAAAATTGAAATTTTTAAATTCCTCTCAAAAAAGCGAGATAAAATTTTTTTGATGTTATTTCTCAATAAACTGCAATTTTTTCTCTAAGAATACGTGATGTTTTTCCTCTAAAAAATTAAATAATTTTCAAAAAATGAGAAAGTCCTAGTTATGTTTTTACTTTGAAAAAAGAAAAAAAAAATGAGAAATTTCTGTACCTACACTGGCTTTAAAAATCTGAGACATTCTCGTTCCAAAAAAAATAATTAAAATGAAATTCTTTCAAAATTTTAGCAGAAGGCCAAATCCCCTCAACTTGTTTACTTAGCTATGCTTTTTCAATTAAAAATTTATACCTGTTTTTTTTTTTTTTTTTAATTCATTTATTGTGCCATGTACGAGAGAGAACTAAGCTTAGAGGCACTATACCTGTTTTAGTCGATAATAAATAAATTTTCTCGACATTTCCTTCATTTTTACACTCGCTGTGCTAATTAATGGAGGCATAATTGATTTCCATTAGACTATGGTACTTGATGTCTTTAACCTTAAGTATGCACGTGACTAAAAAGATACGAAGTACAAAAATCTGTATATTTTAATGTCAATCACAGTTATTCAATTGGAACGTATAGGTTTATAACAGGAAGACTGGTGAAATATGACAATGCTTTGCAATTAAACTAAAATATTGTACAAATTCTTCATTTATACTTATCATAAAACTATACTTATTAACGAAGTGCGCGTTTTTTTTTGGTAAAAAAATGAGTATTTTGGTGGCTTTTGTGTGTTTAATTTTAATATGGATTTTGGTGAAATCAATTCTCGAGAGAAAAAACCAACGGTTATATCAATTACTGAAACAATTTCCTTCGCACCCGATTTACCCATTGATTGGAAACTGTTTACAAGTTGGCATGATGCATGGTAAATTTAAAATTTCTAAATAATTGGTAACCTTTTCCGAAATGAACCTTAATCATGAACCAGAATTGTCACAATGAAGGTTTGCTTGAAAAATTGGATATAATTGTGGAGAAATATGACCGTCAGGTATTCTGGTTCGGCCCAATTCCATTCTTGCTTTTAAAAAAGTACAACGACATTACGGTGAGCTATTTCGTCATTTTGGAGTTTCGATACAAGCGTCTAAGTATGCAGTGCTGGATTTTCCATCAAGTAGCCAATTTAAACAATTGCCTAAAGCGGCAGATTTTTGGGCCGGAAAACTTTTTACAAAAAAAAATTGACAAAAAAATTTTGAAAAAAAAATCACAGGAAATTTCGAAAAAAATTAAACAAAACATTTAACAAGAAATTTTGAAAAAAAATTGGAAAAAAATTTGCCAAAAATTTTTGAAAAAAAATCGGCAGAATTTTGAAAAAAAAAATTCAAAAAAATTTGCCAAAAATTTTTGAAAAAAAATCGACAGAAATTTTGAAAAAAAATCGACAGCAATTTTGAAAAAAAAAATTTGTCAAAAAATATTGAAAAAAAATTGACAAAATTTTTTTAAAACAAATCAACAAAAAATTCTGAAAAAAACTAATAAAAAATGTTGAAAAAAAATTGACAAAAATTTTGAAAAAAATTAACAAAAAAATTTTGAAAAAATTAAAAAAAAATTTGAACAAAAATTTGCCAAAAAATTTTTGAAAAATATCTGACAAGATATTAAAAAAAATTGACGAAAAATTTTGAAAAAAAATGACAAAAAATTTTGAAAGAAAATGTGACAAAAAATTTTGAAAAAAAAATTAAAATTAATTTTTAAATTCAATTTTTTTTTTGCGCTGAACATCCTTACATTATGTGTATTTATTTATAATTTTTAATGAAGATTTCTTTTAATTCTTAACCCCAAAGAAAGAAATTTGAGTGTTTTTATTTTATTATTAATTTCTCCACTTAAATGTTGAATAAATGTTTTATTATGTACGCATTTTATTTTTGATCCCCTCCCTCCCCCCCAAAAAATTCAAGGAGCGGCAAAATTTTTATTGCCTAAAGGCGGCAAATTTTAAATCCGGCACTGCGTCTATGGATCCAACCAATGTGTCACATTTTACTGTCTTGAATTATACAAAGTCCAGTACTTCATAAGATACCTGAATTTCTAAACTCGGGGGACGGAAGGGTCCAATCAAAATTTTTGTTATATCCAAAAATTATTCATAAAACTTCAAGCTACAACTTTCGTTTGAAAATTTTTTCAATTGGACCCCTTATCTTCCCCCTTATTAATAATGTATCTTAAGTAAGATTGTATTATCCAAAATTGGTGGGGAGAGAGAGACGGGTCCAATTGAAAAAATTTTCAAACAAAAGTTTTAACTTGAAGTTTCAGGAATAATTACCACCTCCCTCCCGAACCTATTTTCTGATAATACAACTTACTCGAGATAATTATTAAAAATATTAGTGGGAGTTGGGGGGGGGGGGGGCAATTGAAAAAATTTTCAAACAAAAGTTGTAGCTTGAAGTTCTATGAATAATTTTGACTATAACAAAAATTTTGATTGTACCCCTCTCTCCCTTCCAATTTTGAATATCAAGTATCTATGTAGTATGTAGTACTGGATTTGATACAACTCCCAAGAAAGTAAATGTGACACATTGGCTGGATCCATAGACACTTGTAAAATACAAAGTTATTTTTAGAATTTTTCACCTATGCTTATTGCAGACTGTACTGAGTCAATGCCAGGATCGTGATATGATGGGGATAGGCAATGAATGGCTCGGTATAGGAATAATAACTGCCAGACGTAAGTACGACAAATATGGGCATACGTAATTTACGTACCTACTCATAATAGGTGCACAAGGAAAAATACTTAAAGGGGAAAAAATGCTTACAAATTTTTCTTTTATGGAAACGTGTTGAATGTGGTCTCAGTAGTCACCACACGAAACTCTCGGTCCTCACCTGGCTTTGCCCCTCCCGTAAGGGGCAGAATATGCCGCTAAAGCATATACTATGCTAAAATGAAATTTTCACCTTGCAACTTGTTGTTCCATTTTCTGGACAAGACAAAGAAAAAATAATAAAGTCGGAAAATTTTCATAACTCAGTAAATTTTGAAGCTGAATAAAGAACCTGAAACCTGACGACCCCAGATTTTCATTTGAATAAAACTTCTTTTTGGAATTTGAGGTACAAGCAAACTAAAGTTCATATTAGCATCCAAATTGACAAACTTGAAAATTAATTATCATCCCGAAAGAATACCAAAAGATAAATTTTATGAACTTTGGAAATTTTCATATCAAATGAAAGTTGAACTTTGTTCTGAAGGTTCTGCGATTTTTTTTTGCAAAATTTCCAATTTTCCCATCTTAAAAAGTCACAAAAAATTTATCTCAAAGAATTCCAATGAAATTTAGGAAATTTTCAGGTCATGTGAAAGCTGAAATTTTATGGGAAGAACTTTGGGGAAAATCATTCAAAATTTTTTATTCTGCCTTTCGGAAAAAAATTCTTTGATACCTATAATGGTCAAAACATCAAAGTGATGAAAATGTCTCCGATGTTACCAAAAGAAAAAACTTGATGAACTATGATAATTTTCAGGTCCTGTGAAAGTTGAACCTTTATGAAATGCCCCTGGGAATTTTTTTTTTAATTTATCATTTTGTCCTATGGGAAAAAATTTCATTGATTTGGTCAAAACATCAAAGTAGTGGAAATATCTCCAGTGTTACCAAAAGAAAAACTTTATGAACTCTTGAAATTTTCAGGTCATGTGAAAGTTGTACTTTTATGAGAAGCACCTGGAAAAATTTTTTTTCAAAATTTTTCAATCCCACTTTTGTGAAAAAATGTCATTGATTTAGTCACAACATTAAACAATAAAGTGACGAAAATATCTCCAGTGTTACCATATGAAAAACTTAATGAACTTTGAGAGTTTTCAGGTTCTGTGAAAGTTGTACTTTTATGGGAACTGGGAAGCCCTTGGGAGAAATTTAAAAAAAAATTTAAGTCTGCCTTTTGGAAAAAAATTCACTTATTTGGGCAAATCATCAATGTGGTGAAAATATCTCCAAAGTCACCAAAAGATAAACTTGATAAACTTTGAGAATTTTCAGGTCCTGGCTGTGTCGATGGTTTCGCGATCCAGGGGTGATGCGATGATTAGAAAAAATGTTCTTACAAGGGAACCTCGCCAACTCGTCACCTTCGATTGAGCTGCAATTTGGCTCACTGAAAGAGCATGTCACCCAGACCTCATAACCAAATTTTTAGCTGCCGAAGTTGATTTTTCGACTTTTGGCAACCTCCAAAAAAACGATTTTTGATTAAAAAAATGTAAATTTTGAGATAGAATCCTGAAAATTGGTTTGTTCACTAAAATCGACATCCCGAGTCGATTGAAACCATTTTCGAAGCGATCTGGAGCCTCCAGGAAAAGTTGACTTATCTCCAGCGCACTGGAATAGTTCCAGATGGCGCTGTAATTAACTTCGGCAGCTGAAAATTTAATTCTAGCGTTAGTATGATGCCATCTATCGATTGACGTAGTTGAATCCAAAATCCGAAGTGACGAGTTCGCACGTGTTTTTTTAACAACTTGAAGATCCTGCTGCATTTTTTAAAAATTTCCAAACCCATGTAAAAAAATATTACTAGTTTTCTAAAAAACCTAGTAGTCACTACTAGTTTTCTAAAAAAAAACTAATAGTTCATTATTAGTTTTTAAACATGTATTAGTAGTAAGCAATTTACAGTAGTAAATCACTACTAGTTTTTAGAAATTTATATGTAGTTTTCAATTCACACTACTAGTAACACTACATCACTACTAGTGTTTCACTATTCGTTCATGAAACTACCAGTAGTTATCAAGGCAACCACTAGTGTTTTTATTTAGACAGTAGTGTTGCACTACTAGTTTTAAATACAAACAGTAGTGAGTTGATTCAACTACAAGTTGATTTTTTAGTACTAGTAATTCATCATCACTAGTGTGAAAAAACATTAGCCGTTTTTGATACATACTACTAGTAACTCTAAATCACCAATAGTGTTCCACTACTAGTTCATGAAATTACCAGTAGTTTTTGATGAAAACTATTAGTGTTTTGATTTAAGCAGTAGTGTTTTATTACCAGTTAAATTTGAATGACAATGAATTCATTTTACTATTAGTTATTTTTTGGTACTAATAGTGTCAAAATATTTGTAAGAGTGAAAGTAGTCCACTACTAGTTTTATTAAAAAACTACTAGTTCACAATTACTGTGTTATTTCAATAACTACCTAGTAGTAATTGGTTGGCGAACTTCTCGTAGATAGTTTGTGTAGCACAGTAGTATATAAGGAAGACGTCCGTCTTTACTTTTAAGAAGTACCATATTCTCATCACTACTACTAATGGTACTAAGAGTGTGAGAAGTGTGATGTGATACTCTGATTACTCCTTAATGAGAGTAGAACGTCACTCATGAAAATTTTTGATTTTTTTTTTGCAGTCCATGTATGGTAAATTATTGCACTGTACTAATAAGAGTAAGTTTGTGGAAAATTTATACCCTCATGTAAATAACGATTACGTTGTACCAACAGATAAAGCATGGAAAACATCTAGAAGAATTCTAAATCTCGCTTTCACGTCGAAAATGCTTTCAACATATTTACAAGTTTTTAACAAAAATGCTGCAGTGTTGGTTGAAAATTTGAAATCAGTAGCGGATACCGACAAAGAGGTCGACGTTCTGCGTTTCATGATGGATGTGAGTCTGAACTCAATTGTAGGTAGGTATCTAATCGCTTTTTTTTTTCTTCTCCAAGTCAATCCAATTCAAGTTGAATTTATTTATTGATTTATTGAAGAAGTAAGTATTAAAATAATAAATGTACGTGTAATAACTGTTTCACATCCTTGGCTATTTCAGAAAATTCGATGGGTGTATTATGTCGAAATGATGAGAAAAGTGAACGAGAATTTTGTAATGCCATACAAGTGTAAGATTTTTGAGTTATTAATTTAAAGGTGGAGGGAATTATAAATTTGCCGGCTTGAAACTGAAAACTTTCAAATTTTTTCAAAATCTCAGGAGAGAACCTCCCTGAAACCCCGATCGCTACTTCTCTGTAAATTGAATCCTTTTATTACAAAAGACCGTTTTTTAAATATATATAAATATTTTTTAAATTTACCCATAGAGCTCCCTTGGTGGAATTTAATCGCTTTCGATTTCCTTGGTTATTTCCAAATCACATTTACAACTTATACTTGAAAATCACGAAGAAAATTAGAATGACCGAACACATGAAGTTTTTGCCTACCCAAGTAAATTATACCTACTCGTACATTCACTTTTACCTACACACATACTTAATTAGGATAAGTGTGCTGTATATCATAACTACATTGTGTTCCTCCAATAATTCAGATATTGAGAAAAAAATTAAATGAACTTCAAGATCTCCAACATTTGAACAATATTGTCGACGATGGTAACTAAACACATGAATTAAGTATTTGTATTGATTAGGTATTCAAGTAAGTAGGTACGTATTATTAAACTGGAAGAGGAATCTGCTAAAAATTTCATAAAAGTCAATATGTCAAAAGAAAGCCTCTCGAACGAGAGTAGGTTATTAAAATTTGTATTTTTTGTTACTCTAAAAGTTGTACTTATAATATAAGAGCAGAGGCGCAGGTGCCCAGAAAAACAGTGCAGTATTGCGGTCGCAATAGGGGCCTCTTGATATAGAAGCTCTGAATCCAAGTTAGGGCCCCAAATTTTATCATTTCAAAGTAATATGCTGAACTAAAAATTAATGCACGATAGTAAACATTCAAAGCAATATTTTGAATTAAAAAATCTACTTTTTTGCAGAATAAAAATATATTTTATTTTTTGGGAGAAAAATATCTGTCATTAAAAAAAAAGAAAATAAACTTTACAAACAAATATTTTAATTTTTTGAAATAAATACTTGATGATTTCAATTTCTCTTCAATTTTTAATTATATTTTTTTTAAAGAATAAATTTTCTATTGATTTTTTTGGAATGAAAAAAATTCTTTTAATTTTTTCAAACACCTAACTAGGTACCTACCTATAAAAAATTCTCGTTTTTTTTTTTTTTTTTTTTTTTTTTTTGAAATAGGAACCGGAAAGTAATTTTTATTTTTTTATTTTTTTTTTATAAAAAGTCTTTCAATTTTATTGGAAAGAAAAATAATATTTCAAATTTAGTAAAGACAGAATTTTTCAATTTTTTTGGGGAAAAAATTCTCATTTTTTCGGAAATGAAAATTGAGATTTCTCAAGTTTTTAAATTTTTTTTCTGAATAGGTTGAAATAAAATCTGTTTTTCTTGGAACAAGACGTACTTACCTACAAATAGGTAGGTATAGGTAAAAAATTTCCTATTTTTTTCTATTTTTTTCACTCCTATTTTTTTGGAAGAAAGAGTAGATATTTTTCCTTTTTTTTTTTTTTTTAGTTTTTCGATTTTTTTTCTTTCGAATGAGAAATCTTTTAACACTTGAAAAAATTCTCTTTTTCTTCTTTTTTTGAAATACCTAGGTAAAATACTTACCTAATATCGAATTTCTCAATTTTAGTGAAGAGAACATTTTCTCAATTTTTTTGTAGAAAAAATTCTAAACTTTTTGGAAATAAAAATTAAATTTTTTAAATTTTTTTTGATTAATTTTTTTTTTTGATTAAAAAAAAAATTAACATAAAATATTAAAAACTCGACAAAATGTCTAAAAGTTATGAATACCTACTAATTTCCATGGAAATTTGAAAATCAAAAATGTCTAATAAAAAAAATGTCTATAAGTCATAAAATATGTAAAAAATTTCAAGTTTCAGAATGTCTGACAAAATGTCTAAAAGTCATAAAATTTATTTTAAGGGATGACATAAAAAAAACTTTAGACATTTTGTCAGACATTCTGAAACTTGGGAACTTTTTTTTAGAAATTTCATGACTTTCAGACATTTTTTCAGATAATCTGATTTTCATTAATTTTTACATTTCAAAGTAAATTAATTTTAATGAGAATTTTTTAGGAGTTTTTTTTTAAATAACTTTTTTTTGCATTTTAATTTACTCATGTAGAAATTTCAAAACCGAGGACAAAACTACGCCATTCAGCATATTTTGTTCTCGAATAACTATAAAATATCAGGCAGACGTCAGTTACATAGTAAATTGTAACTCAGTAACAATACATTCTCAATGTTGCAGCAAATTCATCCAGAACAGTGATCGACTTACTCATCAAGACAAGTGTAAAAGAAAAGGATTTCACTGAAACCCGTATGAGAGACGAACTATTACAAATAATGGTATCGGTAAGCATTGTGTGCAGTAGCATTAATTAATTTAGTAAATTCAATGAAGATAGTCCTTGAGCTCATTAAAAAAAAAATTGTTTCATATAAAAAGGGAGTGGAAACAACAGCATTAAGTTTGAGTTTCCTGTTGTTGATGTTGGCCATGAACCAAGACATTCAGGTACAATTTGATAGTTACTTGGTAACGCATAATTTTATACCCAATGGGTCTCATGGTTCCACATATTTTAGCAAAAGGTATACGAAGAAATCCTACAATTTTCAAAACAACACAATAAAGCTAATGATGAAATCACAGAAAGCGACTTGAAGGATCATTTCGCGTACTTGGAGAAATGTATCAAAGAAACAGTGAGACTGTTTAGTCCGGTGGCACATGATATTAGAAGAACACATAGAGACATTTTATTAGGTAGGTGTAGTGTAGTTTCATGCATTAAGTAATACAGGGTGGTTCAATGAAGCTACAAAGTTTTGAAAATTATTTTATTTTTTTGATTGGATAAGACAAAAAATAACTACTTTTTCTTTAAAAAAGTAAGAGTTTTTAATACAAAAAGTTAAAAAATTAAGTTTTTTAATCCGAAAAACTAAAGATTCTTGTTTTCAACAGAAAAAATTATGACCAAAAAATCAACATTTTTTTTCTTCAAAAGTGAAAATATTTTTTCTGAAAAAAAAAACTCAAGAAATTTCTCCTTCAAAAAATTTAGAGATTTTTCCGCAAAATTACGTAAAAATTTTTTTTTCTTCAAAGGAATAAGAAAAGTTTTTTCACTTCAAAATGCTGAAATTTTTTAAAGTCTACATTTAGTTTTTTTCTTCTTCAAATAAGCGAAAGATTCTTTCTCCAATAAAATTAAGAGATTTTTATCACCCCCCCCCCAAAAAAATATATATATTAAAAGATCGTTGTTCATATAAAAAAGGATTTATTTCACAAAACAAAAACAAATTTCGCATAGGTAACTCCCAAAAAGTTGAAAACTTTTTTTCAAAATACAATAAGTAATTGAGAAAAAATTGTGCCCCCCCCCCCTCAAAAAGAAACTTATTTAAATACTTGACATCTAATTATGAAAAAACTAACAAAATAAAAGTCATTAGATCACTTATTAAAAAAACATGAAGTATTTTACTACAAAAAATTAAATTTCGATCCCCTCCCTCCCAAAAAATTTAACGCTCCAATTTCAAAAATGAAATAATATAAGAAGAAGAATAAAAAGATGGCAAAAAATGGAGTTTTTTCTTCACTGATTGAAAATTTTTCATTGCGAGGTTTTACAACCTGACAATTAAAAATTACCATTTCTTCTATCAAAATGATATTTTTTTGCATCAAAACGAGCCATTCAAGTCCAGTCGATTTTTACCCCCCAAAAAAATCATGATCATTGGTCTTTTTTTTTAAAAAAAAAGAATACTCAAGTCTTTTTTTAAATTAAAAAAATTCCTATAATTTTTTTGGAGAAAAAATTCTTAAATTTTTCAAAATTTTGTATTGAAAAAACTTCTCACTTAAAAAAAAAAAAGAAAATGCAATTATTTTGCGTCTCATCCAATTTTAAAAAATCCTTCAATAATCTGAATTTTTTTCAATTACTTATTTTTAGAGAAAAAATCTTTCAATTTTTTTTAAAGAAACTATTTTTGGAGTAAGAGAAATTCTACTATTTTTTTTGAAGAAAATCAAAATTTTTTAAAGAATAAATACCTAATTATGGAAATTGTTTTGGAGTAAAAATCGCTTGATTTTTATGCCATTTTTTTCGATTGCATTACACTTTTTATTTTTGATTAAAATTTGATGACTTTTAGACATTTTGTCAAACATTCTTATTTCTTTTATTCCAACTTTTTTTTAATTAGACTTTTTTGATTTTTTAAAAATTCATTTTGTCATGATTTTTTTTCCATGGAAATTATTATTCATGACTTTTAGACATTTTGTCACAGAGTAAAAGCATAATGTTTCATATGTATTTACTATCAAACGTAGTGTGGAAATAGAGCCAACCAGGGTGGTTCAGGGGGGGGGGGCTAACGAGGCGCGAAGCGCCAAGTTTTTGAATGTTTTTTCATAAATTTTCAATACAAAAAATATTGGGTGATTTTTTTTATTTCTGTACAATTCGATTTTTTGACTACCTGTGGTTGTTTTTTGAACAGAATCAGCGCCTACACATCATATGCTTATTTTCTTAATTGGTTTGTGTTATATTTGCATTTCAAAAAGGGTCCACGGGCCCATCTTTTACTTGGCCACCCTATATAAATAAAATAAGTTTACGAAATTTATATATTATTCTCACCTCCAATTCCTTCAGATGGTAAAATCATCCCTGCGAATGTTTTGGTTGTGACATTTATTTACGCAGCCAATAGGGACAGCGAATTGTACGAGAATCCCTTTAAATGGGACCCGGAACATTTTTCTGATCAAGCAGTTAAGAAACGCCCCAAAACTGGTGAATTGACTTTTGGATATGGAGCGAGGAATTGCATAGGTAAACAATATAAAATTCATAATATTAGGCTAAAATAAATAAATACGCAATTAAAATAAATATTACTTACCTTTAAATATTAATTTTAAAAAATCTGTTAATAATTGAATTATAATTAAATTATTTGTCCATTTCAACTCCGGATACATATAGGAGCCAAATATGCAATGTTGAATATAAAAACGCAAGCTATATACGTCCTGCGCAGATATCATTTATCAACCCAAATTGAAGAAGTGACAAACAAGGACTTGTACTTGGATCTAGGCATAAAAAGTAAACTCGGTTACCCCGTCAAATTTACAAGCAGGTGAGAAATAATAACGTGAAAAATATTATACTTAAGGTTATGAGTAAATTTACGTAAATTACTTAAAATAAAAAATGGTACTTAGGTATTTAAGAAATGTTTTTCAACAGTTTTTTTGTTTTCTCAAAAGTTGATTTTTTCACAGTCAACGAATTATTTTTAATTTTTTTTTTTTTTTTTGATTTCGTTTTGGAGAAAGTTTCTTGTTTTACTTTTACGAAAAACAATTGTTTTTTCATATGAAAAGGAAATTCGTTGAATTTTATTCAGACAGATCGAATTATCGATATTAAAAGATTCCTTATAAGAAATTTCGTCTTCGACTTTTTTTTTGGAAGGTTGGAGGGGATTTGGAAAAAACATCGTGGGCGATTTCAATACAACGTTGAAAATTTTGGATCCCAGGCTCGAATTTTTCATCTACTATAAAGGAACTAATTGAGAACATATTTTCATCCGTGGTAAATTTTTTCATCCTGTAGAAGAGCTGTACTATCAAAGAATTCCTACGTCAGATACCTAAACAGAACATTTTCCAAGAACGCTTCGAATTTATTAAAAAATCAAAAGAATTTTTTCATCAAAGGAATAATAATTACGCTTTGTGAGAGAATGCTTCCACCCTCCGCTTCGTCCCATGTACTTAGTTCGTCTCAGGTAAGTAGGAAAAAATTATAAAAAGAATGCGCGCAAAGGGACACATTTCATAATATTTCATCGTTTTTGTAATAATTGCCGTCTTAATTTCCTCGAATAATAAATTACCTATCTGGAAATTTTGATTTCGTGCCACGTGCTCGAAACGTTAATTTTCTGCAAATTGCTACTACGACTGTGAGAAGGCAATTTGAAACACGCTAACGAAGCAATCTTGGGAGCAGACTGCGAATTTACGTTATTTTCGAAAAGTACGATTAACTTTTGTAAATTATCAACGCAATGAGAAAATTGAGCGTAATTAATTTTTAATTGTACGTTCGTCATTGTTCTTCGATCATCACTTCATCAGTGTGGGTAGATTCTCATTGGTTGGAAAAAAAATAACCTTGTATATTTTGATGGGTGTTTTTGCTCCACCCGTACACTTTTCAAAAAAAATGAATATGAAATTTTTTGTTGCAAATTTTTTTTACTTTAATTTTCAGAAAATATCAAAAAATGACAATTTGCATTTTTTGAATAATTAAGGCTAGCATTTGACTCAATGAAAAATCCTACCCTTGGTAAATTTGTGAAAATTTTGATTTTCAGTAAATTTCAAAATATGAGAAATTGCATTTATTCAATGAAAATCGCTACCCTAAGATCCAATGCCAAATCCTCCTCTGGCCGAATTTGTAAAAATTTTAATTTTCAGAAAATTTCAAAAAACAGCCAATTTGAATTTTTTGAATTAATAAGGCTACCATTTGACCAAATGAAAAATCTGACTCTTGGTGAATTTCTAAAAAATTTTATTTTCAGTAAATTTCAAAAAAATGTCAATTTGCATTTAATTGAGGACAAAGGCTACCATTTGATCCAATAAAAAAATCCTACCCTAAGCGAATTTGTAAAAAATTTTATTTTCAGTAAATTTCAAAAAATGAGAAATTGCATTTAATCAATGACAAAGGTTAACCTAAGATCCAATTCAAAATCCTCCTCTGGCTGAATTTGCAAAAATTTCAATTTTCAGAAAATTTCAGAAAATGACAATTTGCATTTTTCGAATTAATAAGACTACCATTTGACACAATGCAAAACCCTACCCTATGTAAATTTCCGAACATTTTTATTTCCAGTAAATTTCAAAAAATGGCGATTCGCATTTTAATCAATGACAAAGGCTACCATTTGATCCGATGCAAAATCCTACCCTAAGCGAAATTGTGAAAATTTTAAAAAGTTTAGAAATTGCATTTAATTAATGAAAAAAGCTACCCTAAGCTGAATTTGTAAAAAATTTAATTTTAGTTATGACCATTTTTTGTTAAAACGTATACAGAGGGTTGCTGGACCAGTGCGCCCCCTTCAAACCTATGATTCAGCTACCAAAACTACAAAACTATACGCACGTTTGCTGACGCTGAGATTTGAAGGTGCAAAGTTATGTAAATCGTGATGGTCATTTTTTCAGATTATTGTAATTTCGGTGATAATGAAGATAGAAAAAATTTGTTTGGAACTTTTTTATAGAAGTTCTCAAGTTCTTCAAAATTGGTTGTGTTATTTTTTTTTCAAACTCTAAAATCGAAAGAGATACGAGAATTTAAAAATTTGTGCGCATCATAAATCCTTCAATTTTCAAGTTAGACAAAATTTGTAAGAATCAATTTTTATGTTTTTTTGTCGCTCAACAAAATTAGTCATTATGGTTTTACCTAACCCCAAAAGTGAAGGAAGTACAACCATTTGAATAATGAAGAGGGGTATTTTTATCCAAATTTGCTTCTTTTCATTATTTAAATGATGGTAGACAATAAAAATCAAAACATTGAAAAAATTGAGTACAAATTATTTTTAAAGGTACAGTAAAATAAAAAAGTTAAAGTTAAGAAAAATTCAATGTTCAGCGAAACATTCAGACTCAGTAGTTGGTTCATATTACTTACATATTTGTACACGATAGGCTCGTGTAGATCCTTCAATTTTCAAGTTAGACCAGGCACTAATAGATAATTTTATTGAGCACACAAAATTAAAAAAATTGATTCTTACAAATCCTGTCTAACTTAAAAATTGAAGGAGTTATGATTTGCACAAAGAGTCTAGCCCGGTTTATAGGGGTGATTTGGCCCTGAGCACCGATTTTTGAATTTTCCTTTAACTTTGGCGGTTTTCAATCGATTTTTTTCAAACTTACATGGATGATAACTTTGGTACCAAGGGTAATTTATGGAATTTTTTAGAAAAAATTTTGAGCACCTTTTTCAAGGTCAAATGGGCATTTTAAGCTTTCTAGCGACCATTTTGGTAACCCCTTTCAGAGGTGCAATTCTGAAAAAAATATATATTGTGTACTTTGTTTAGATGTACAACCTCATATATATGTCGAATTTGAAATCATGGTGCATCACCTTCAAAAATGCAAAAAAAACGATTTTTTTGCCCATTTTTCCACCTTAAATGGGTCATTTTTTGTCAAAAAATTTTTTCCTCGCAATTACTTAATATAATACGTATTTTTACGCCACTCACCCGGATTTTTATTCAAATTCATCCATTTTTCATGATTTATGTGATTTTGATTTTTTTAATTTTTTTGCATCTGATTGATACGTGAATTGAAAATAAACGATTTTCATCAAGGATAACTTCAGGTGAAAAAACTAATTACAGATTCGTGTTCAGTTGGTTTTTCTTGATACAAAAAAATATATTTTGTTTCAAAAAAACCATCAATTTTTTGTAGAACAAAATCTTTTATCGAGCACTTGGACAAGAAGAAATAACATAACAAGCATGCTTATTATGCTTGTTATGTGAGTGCTCAATCGTTCGATAAATATACACTCAACAGAACTTATGGAAATGTTTTCTTATAGGAAATTTCACGAGGAACAACTTTTGTTTTATACATTTTTCTCGTATGATAAACCGTTCAGCAATTAAGTATGAAAAACATGTATTTTTGAAAGTTTTTTGGGTTTTTCAGCATGGCCCACTACTTGAATCGAAAGTTCATTGATATAAAAAAATTAACGTCAAAATACGTATTTTGAGAAAAAAAAATTTTAGTCATCCCTCAGGAGTCCGGGTTGTGGCGATTCAAAGTTTTCTTTTGCGTATTGCGCGCCATCTATGCGATGGAAAATTCCAAAAAAATTAGGTGAAAAAAATTCCAAAAAGAATAATAGGTGAAAGCCTCTATGGTCTATGCTTCCTCTACACATTTTCATTTGTTTCAAAATTTTATCTTCAATAGCCGTATAATATACTTAGAGATTTTTTCATCTAAAAAAAATATTTCTAGGGGGTACTAAACAATATCCTAGATTTATTCTAAAATCTAAGAAGGGCATTTCACCTATCTTAATGGGGAGTATATCATAGAAAAAATTAATATAATAAGTATTTAATCAAAGAATTAGCGTGTAAAAATGTGAATTTTTACAATCCAAGTAAATTTGTCATTAAAATAAGGTGTATCGACGCTATTTGACCAACTAAACACGAATCTGTAATTAGTTTTTTCATCTGAAGTTATCCTTGATGAAAATCGTTTATTTTCAATTCACGTATCAATCAGATGCAAAAAAATAAAAATCACATAAATCATGAAAAATGGATGAATTTGAATAAAAATCGGGTGAGTGGCGTCAAAATACGTATTATATTAAGTAATTGTGAGGAACAATTTTTTTGACAAAAAATGACCCGTTTAAGGTGGAAAAATGGGCAAAAAAATTCGGTTTTTTGCATTTTTGAAGGTGACGCACCATGATTTCAAATTCGACATATATATGAGGTTGTACATCTAGACAAAGTACACAATTTTTTTCAGAATTGCACCTCTGAAAGGGGTTATCAAAATGGTCGCTAGAAAGCTTAAAATGTCCATTTGACCTTGAAAAAGGTGCTCAACATTTTTTCTAAAAAATTCCATAAATTACCCTTGGTACTAAAGTTATAATCCATGTAAGTTTGAAAAAAATCGATTGAAAACCGCCAAAGTTAAAAATTTTTAATGAAAATTCACATTAAACCCCCCTAGAAGAGGCTAGGGGTGAGATATCGAGCTAAAAATTTTGTCACGGGGGTTTTAGACCATAAGGACCAACTTCCAGTGGAAAATTCAAAAATCGGTGCTCAGGGCCAAATCACCCCTATAAACCGGGCTAGACTCTTTTTAAATCCTTGTAACTCCTTCGATTTTAGAGTTAGGCAAAACATGCATATAACCAATTTTGTAGAACATGAAAAGTTTTACAAAAAAGTTTCGAACAGATTTTGTCTATCTTCATTATCAACGAAGTTACGATATTCTGAAAAAATCACCATTACGAGTACATAACTTTGCACCTTCAAATCTTAGGGTCAGCAAACATGCATTCACTTATGCAGTTTTGGTAACTGCATCATTGGTTTGAAGGGGGTGCACTGGTCCAGGAACATCCTGTATTTGATGAGTTGAGGAAAAATTTGAAGTTTTTGGACCGAGCTGTCAATCAAAATTGCAGCCAATTTGGTAACACCTTCAACTTTCGATTTGAAGAACGTGACTGAAGTTCACTGGATAATTTTTAAATCTCATATTTGGACATTCACCTCTAGAACACCCTGCGCATGTCATCAACTTACTCGTGAAAAAAAAAAACAAAGGAAGCAATTTCTCATCAGGAGGAATGGAAATTAGCTCGTTTCGAATAAAAATTACAATCTAAGATGGGGAGTTGTAGTCTCGGTGGCGGCGTTCAGTGTACCCGGTAATGCCGTACGCTATCTCTTATCTTGGAAACAGAGAGGCCGAAGAAACGCCTCTAGTCGGAAAATACCTCAATAAGAAACTAATTATGAAAGATTATTAAACTCGTATAAGAAAATATGAAAAGCGCCGAAAGCGGTGAGCCGCTGAGTTGGTAATAAATTGGATACGAGCAACGAGAGGTACCTATGGTACATAGATATGGCTGGAGCCAGGATAGCAGCTTGCGGGGCGGGGCGGGGTGGGTTAGTACATGCTGAGATCTGTTTTTAAGCAAGACGACGGGGTACTTAACAACGAGCAGCAGCAACTTTCTAATCGAGTAAGAAGCTCGCTTTAATACCATTAACATCCAACTTTTATATAAACTTTAATTGAAAGTTTGAAACTATGATGAAGTGGTTGGTTTGAGGCTATCGTACACGCGAGGAAGGACAAACGCGAGAGCGAGAGAGAAATCATGTCTTCGGAATTATTGAACCAAAATTCGCACTGTTCGAGGTTTCTTCTGTACTTCAACTTCGAGATGTTCCAATACGCTCGAGAATAATGAGAAATGCATCGTGTATGCATTTGTAAGTGAGGATATGTCTTCATAGGTCAGGTATAGTCACTAGTCGGGTAAGGATGTATTTACCTGGTTTTGCAAAGTATCTAGTTCCAAGCGATTTCAAATAGGCTGGAGCCGGCAATCAGGAAGAAACTTTCTAGGGTATAGTTTAATTGAAAATTTTTAAGAGATTTTTTAAAACAAAAACTTAAAAATAATATAACTCCAAAAAATAAAAATAAATTTCATTCCAATGGGATTTAAAAAAATTGAAAAAAAAAATATCCCAAAAAATCAGGATAAAAAAATATCACCCTATCTCCTCCAACAACAAAAAATCGATGATTTATTCATTCCAATCGAATTTTAAAAAATTAATGAGAAAAATTGTCCCAAAAATGAGGATTTAAAAAAAATACCTCACCATCTCTCCTCCAACAACAAAAAAATTGGTGATTTTTTCATTTAAATCAAATTTTAACAAAATTGAAAAAAAATAATAATCCCAAAAAAATGAAGATTTCCCTATCACCTCCTACAACAAAAAAATACGTGATTTTTTCTACAAACAAAAATTTAGAAATTTTTTCGTCAATAAAATTCAGAATTTTTTTTCTCAAACGTAACCGGAAAAATTTTTCTAAAAAAAAAAATAAAATGCTGCTTTTCTGAAAAAATTCTAGGCAAAAATTGTTTTTTTTTACTCCAAAACAAAATAAATTTTCTTTCGTTTCAATAGAAATAAAAAAACCTTTTTTTATTTCAAAAAACTGAGAAACTTTATTCTTCAAAAATTTATGATTTTTTTTAATGGAAATTTTTATTTAAAATTTCCATTCCAAAATAACAGGAAAATTTTGTACTTCAAGAATTAGAAACTTTTTTTATTGCCCAAAAATTGAGAAATTTTTCTCTAAATTAATAGCATATACACGAACCCAATCAAAGGCTCTTTCCTCAATGAAATTCTGATATTTTTTTCTCCAAAATAAATGAGAGAATTTTTCGCATGTGAAAATAATAAAACATTGATGTTGTGAGAAAATTTTGACAAAAAATTAGGATATTTAACTTCAAAAAGAGGAGAATTTATGATACTGTTTTTTTTCCTTCAAAAAATGAAGATTTTTTTCTCCAAAGAAATTACGAATTTTCCAATTTATTTTTCTTCAAAAATCGAGATTCTTACCAAAAAAATCCCTTGAAAATTGATTTTTTTCGAGATAAAAATTCAAAATCATTTTTCTCAAAAAAATTAAGAAGTTTTCAATCTGGTACAAAATTTTGATAATAATTTCTACTGAAAAAAATTGAAAAATGTCGTATTTCAAGATAATTGATTTTTTTTTGTTTCTAACAATGAAGAATTTTTTTACTTCCCTCAATTCTAAAAAAAAAATAGAGATTCTTTCTCTAATGAAATTAAAAGAATTTCTCAAAAGTAATCGAGGTACTTTTCACTTGAAAAATCAGAAATTTATTTATGAAAAAAATTAGACGAGAAATCGAAATTTTTGAGGTCATTTTCCCGAAAAAATTTATCTAAGATTTTTTTCAGAGAATTGGAATTTTTTGTTCTATGTTTTCTTCAAAAATTATTTTTAAAATAGATAAGTAGGTACTTATATTTTATCTGTAAAAACTTGAAAAATTGAAGTATTTATTTTCAAAAAAAAAAATTTTAATCCCTCTTACTTCAAAAAAAAAATTAGAATTTTTTTTTGCTCGAAGTGAAATGAAATGTCAGAGAAGCTATTCTGAAAAAATTGAAAAATAAAATTCTGCAACAAAATGGGAGACGAAAAATTGAGATTTTTGAGATTAGGTAACTACTCGGGAAAAAAATAAAGATATTTTTTTTTCTTATAAAAATTTGTAAATTTTTTCAGATCAAAAGTTCACAAATTTTAGTAGGTAGATATTTTAAAAATTTACAATTTTTGTACTTCGAAAAGTTAAATTTTTTTTTGCTTCAAAAATTTAGATTTTTTTTTTCTTCAGAATACCCAGGTAAGTACTAGGTAGGTATATATATTTTTTCAAATTTAGTTTTTTTTTCTCTCTAAAAATAAGAGATTTTTTCTGCGCAAATCTGAGATTTTTCAAACTTTTTTTTCTCCCTAAAATAATCAGTAGAGTTTTCCCTCAAAAAATTGATTAATTTTATTTGAATTTTTTCCGTTTTAAATTAAAAAAAAAAAAATTTTGAAATAAAAAATAGAAATACCAAAAACTTTTTCCTGTAATAAAGAAAATTGAGAAAACACTATGAGTAGGTAATTTTTTTAAGTTTCATTCTTTTTTTTTTCTGGAAATTTCTATTCAAAAGCTCATTTTGGAAAAATTCGTATCAAAAATTCCTGATGAGAGTTGACATTTTCTCATTACAAAAAAAAATCTCGCTACACAATAAAATTAGGTAGATATGTGTTTTGGAGAAAAATTTTTATGAAAATATTTTTGCATTTTAAAAATCACAGAAAATACTTTAAAAATTTTTGTATCCATAAATTTTTTTATTTTGAATTTTCTTTAGAACTTTTTGAGAAATTATTCGAAAATATAGTAACATTTATTTAAAAAAGTTCCTTCACTTTTTCAAATTTCTTAAAATTAATTAAGTTGATAAAATGATTTTGAAAAAAAAAATTATTCATAAAATTTTGTTATGAAATATAGGTAAATACAATTTTGTTCTACCTTAGAAATTTTACTGAAAAAAATCATATTCAAGAGGAAAATTTTCAATTTTCTGGAACTTAAAAAAATAAGAATTTTTTAAAAACAAAATTGTCATATTTCTGTACTTTTGTGACACAATTTCAAAATTTTTGTGAACTACTGCTCCATAAAATTTGAAATAATGACCTGGTGCTTGCACATGATGCATTTCAATTTTGTACATTCACTTCCGGAACACCCTGTATGCGAGAAAATCTAAATTAAATTTTTTTTCCTCTTGCATTTTGAAATACACTTACGCCTCGTGTCGAAGATTTAAATGTACATATTTGTATTTTAAATCAGATAGAAAATCTGACGCTGGAAAATAATAAAGATACACGAGTCTACGTTATGGAACTTATTCCGCTCGCGACATAAGAAAATTTCACTTTTCTAAGGCGAAATTCGACGCGTATAAGGGCGGAATAATATTGTAAATGTACCAAATACGTATATTAGCATTGCAAATCTCATCGCAAATTCGTTTCCACAAGGTTTTAAGCGTCTTAAATCAATGAAAGGTTTTATAGGTGTATTTTGAATATTTTAAAACGACTCGCATCCCGCCTTCCTCTCGTCTCGCCCACCCATTTTGCAATCAGATTAAGCAAACGCGATCGAACGAGGCCCCTTCTCGACCCTCGTGCTGCAACCGCGTCGACAAGAAGCTAACATTTTCGTATACAAATTTTAATTATTCTCGGTGAAGTATGCTAATTACGTAACGGGTACCCCGGATGGTGTTGAAAAATTACCAGTCGACTGGAACCGTCGTCGCGAGGTATTTCGCCCAAATTCTACGTAATTTTCGCCATTCTCGTCCTACAGTCGTTCTTTTGTTTCGCCGCCGCCGTCGTCGTGGTTTACACGATTATGCTACGTACAAAGACGCGAGATGATGCTATTTGTTGCGAGGCGAATTTTTTCTCTCGCAGTGAAAAATATTACGATTTGGGTACACGTAATATTTCTCTCGGAAATGTTGTTGTTTTAGTCGTTGATTTTTTCCTTTTTTTTTCTCTTTTTACACGGCCGTCAGTAGGGATGATTTAATGCCAGAGATAATTACCGACAGGAGTTTGAATTTTACCCAAAGCAGTAAAAAATACGTAGAACCACCCTGAGACTTATTGAAAAGTAAGTAAGCTTAAATAATTTATATCTACTACATTTGCACTTATTTTGAATTTATTTCGAAGAAAATTAAAAAATATATCTATTTACAATTCAAATCAACGTTTTTTATTTTAATTATAATGCTCTGATTGAGCAAGCAGAATGCAACTGGAACTTCGAATCTGTGATTGAACAACAAATCCAATGTTACAGAAGAATAAGAAATTATTGGCGGACCTGGACTGTTGCAGGTTTTCAAAGACACAACGAGAATATCAAAATTTCCTAATTTTGCAAAATACTATCCACTACAATTAGGTAGATACTATAGAACATTTTACGAAATTATGATTTTATCTACAAAAAAAAACTGTTTTGCAAAATTTTACAATTTCACAAAATTTCATTGTTTCATAAAATATTACAATTTTACAAAATTTTGCAATTTTACGAAACTTTACAATAATTTTAAGTAGGTATTTTACAATACGTTTACGAAATTTTACAAAATTTTACAAAGTTTAACTGTATTTTTACAAAACTTTACAATTTTACAAAACATAATTATACAATTTTACTAAATTTCACAATCTTACAAGATTTTACCATTTAACAAAATTTCACAATTTCACAGTTTTACAATTTTGCAATTTTACAAAATTCTACAGTTAAAAAAAAATTTACATTTTACAAAATTTTGCAATTTTACAAAATTTTTCACGATTTTACAGCCCAACAGAATTGGACAATTTCACAAAATTTTACAATTTTACAAAATTTTACAATTTTACAAAATTTTACAAAATTTTACAATTTTACAAAATTTTACAATTTAACAAAATTGTACAATTTTTTAAAAATTTTGCGATTTGAAAATTTTACAATTTTTTAAAAATTTTGCAATTTGAAAATTTTTCAAGAGTTTACAGCTAGAATGAAACAAATTCATGATTTTACAGCCCCAACACAAATTGAATAAATTTTGCATTTTCACAAAATTTTGCAATTTTACTAAATTTTACAGTTTCAGAACATTTCAAGAGTTCACAAAATTCAACAATCTCACTATTTTACACATCAACAAAATTTGAATAAATTTTACAATTCTACAGTAGAAATTTTTTTACAATTTATTAAAATTTTACAACTTTACAAAATTTTAAAAATTATGACAACATTTTTACATTTACTAAATCTTACAATTTTACAAAATATTACAACTTTTAAAAATTTCAAAATCTTCCAATTTTACAAAATTTTACAATTTCAATTTTTGTTTATAATTCTATAAAATTTTGCAACTTTGAAAAATTACATTTTCTTGTGATTCAAAATATTACAATTGAAGAAATTGACAATTATAATTTTTTTTGCCATTTTACAGTTGGTCAAATTTTATAAATCAATGAAATTTATGAATTTTATAAAATTTTACAACCTTGAGAAACTACACAAGATCATAATTTTAAAAAGTATTAAAATTTTATAAGTTTTTACGATTTTATATAGGTAATTATTACAATTCAAAGAGAATTTAATGTAAATTATTTTCCCAGTTTTACAAAATTTTACAATTTATCAAAAAGTTTCAATTTTATAAAATATTACAATTTAAAAAATTCTACAATTTAAAAAAAAATGTTACAATTTTACAGCTTCATAAAAAATTACAATTTACGACATTACAAAATCACACAATCATCATAATTGTGATATGACAAAATATTATCAATTTCACAAAATCTTACTTCTTACATCTTTTAAAAAATTTTTACAGTTTTAACTATAAAATTCTTCAATTTCGCAAAATATTATGCCTAATTCAACAAAAATTTTAAAAAATGTACGATTTTACACTTTTATGAAATCTTGTGATTTTGTAAGTGGGCAATACTGCAAAATTTTTTGTAGGTAAAATGTGAGTTGAAAATTTTTTCAATTCTCCCAAATTTTTTAGTTTCAAAAATTCTCGATTCTACAAAATTTTACATTTTTATAAGTATAAATTTTTTATTCGGTATTTACTAACTTAAAAGATTACAAAATTTGAGAAATTCAATTTTTTTAATTTCATGAAATGTTTTCATCAAAACTTATCAAAAACATATTTAAATATTTTCCTTTCGTAAATTTAAAATTTGTAAAATTATGCAGGTAAGTAATTATACAAAATCTTTGAATTTTTTTCTTTTAAAATTTTTTTTACTCGTAGACGTTCCGTGGAGTGGATATGTTACACAAAATTATTGGATTCCAAGTTGATTGTTCGACCAAATTTTTAAAAAAGGTTTCAATTCTGATCATTATTTAAGTGGGTACCTAAAAAAAAAAACTAATTAACAAGGGAACCTCGCCAACTCATCACCTACGATTGAGCTGAAATTTGGCTCACTGAAAGAGCATGCCACCCAGACCTCACAACCAAATTTTTAGCTGCTGAAGTTGATTTTTCAATTTTTGGCAAGTTTTTGAAAATTGGTAAAACCGCCTTCAAAAAAACATTTTTTGAAAAAAAAATGTAAATTTTAAGATAGAATCCTGAAAATCGGTTTGTACACTAAAGTCGACCTTCCAAGTCGATTGGCACCATTTTCGAAGCGATCTGAAGCCTCCAAAAAAAGTTTACTTTTCTCCAGCGCACTGGAATAGCTCCAGACGGCGCTGTAGTCAACTTCGACAGCTGAAAATTTAATCCTAGCCTTAGTATGATGCCATCTATCGATTGACGTAGTTGAATTCAAAATCCGAGGTGACGAGTTCGCACGTGTTTTTTTGACAACTTGAAATTCTGCATTTTTTAAAAATTTCCAAAAAATCAGTTTCTCCAGCATATCACCCGAAACTTCGTATACCCCCTAAAGTCGACCCCTCGAGTCGATTGATACCATTTTCGAAGCGATCTGGAGCCTTAAGAAAATGTTGACTTTTGCTGTCTGGAGAGATTCCAGTGCGCTAGAGAAAAGTCAACTTTTCCTGGAGGCTCCAGATCGCTTCGAAAATGGTGCCAATCGACTCGGGAGGCCGACTTTAGTGTACAAACCGATTTTCAGGATTCTATCTTGAAATTTACAATTTTTTTTTTTCAAAAAACGGGTTTTTGGAGGAGGTTTTAGCCATTTTTAAAAATTCGCCAAAAATCGAAAAATCCACTTCGGCAGCTAAAAATTTGGTTGTGAGGTCTGGGTGACATGCTCTTTCAGTGAGTTAAATTTCATCAATCGGAGGTGACGAGTTGGCGAGGTTCCCTTGTAAGTATTTTTTTGATTTTTAAAAATTTTCTAACTTTCAATATCCCGAGCGGCACACTCGATCGATAATATCGGAAGATGTAACGTATCGATAAAAAATCGTTTGAAAATCCATAGATGTTCTCACGATATTATAAAGATTTATCGGTACAATTTCATAGGCAAAAAATCTAAAAACTATCGAATTCGATATTATTAAGATTTTATGACGATATTCGTCAACGATACTATCGACAAAGAATATTAAATTTATCGATTCCGATTTTCCACCGATTTTGTACAGATATTTGAAACTACATTATCGACACATAATATGCAATTTCTCGATTTCGATTTTTTAACGATTTTGTGACGATATTTGAAACTATATTATCGACAAATAATCTGAAATTTCTCGAATTCGATTTTTTAACGATTTTGTGAAGATATTTGAAACTTTATTATCGACACGTAATCTGAAATTTCTCGAATTCGATTTTCTAACGATTGCGTGAAGATATTTGAAACTATATTATCGACACGTAATATGAAATTTCTCGATTTCGATTTTTTAACGATTTTGTGACGATATTTGAAACTATATTATCAACACCTAATATGAAATTGCTCGATTTCGATTTTTTAACGATTTTGTGACGAGATTTGAAACTATATTATCGACAAATTATCTGAAATTTCTCGAATTCAATTTTTCAACGATTTTGTGACGATATTTGAAACTATATTATCGACACGTGATATGAAATTGCTCGATTTCGATTTTTTAACGATTTTGTGACGATATTTGAAACTATATTATCGACAAATTATCTGAAATTTCTCGAATTCAATTTTTTAACGATTTTGTGAAGATATTTAAAACTATATTATCGACACGTAATCTGAAATTTCTCGAATTCGATTTTTCAACGATTTTGTGACGATATTTGAAACTATATTATCGACACGTAATATGAAATTCCTCGAACTTGATTTTTCAACGATTTTGTGGCGATATTTGAAACTACATTATCGACAAATAATCTGAAATTTGTCCGAACGATTTTTCAACGATTTTGTGACACTCGTCTGGAAGTACTAAACTGCCTATTATAAGCGTTTTATTGCTAATTCCTCAACGAAAAGGTATGACATAGTGGTTAAGGAAGAGGATTACCATGCAGGAGGTAGATGGTTCAAGCCCAACGGGTGGCAGATTTTTTATAATTTTTTTTGACTTTTTCTGAAATGATCCTCTTACTGTAACATGTATAATGTGTTTAGGCATTGCTAATTAATGATTTTTAATTATAGAAAAAGACGAAAAATCGGAATAAAAAATCGATAAAAAATCGACAGAATATCGAATTCTATAAAGTGTCGCGAAAGTTCCGCCTAAATCGTGAAATTATCTTTCGATATTATAGATAGATTATCGATAAAATATCTTACTATAATCTCGAAATTTTTACTAACTATAATTTGTCGATAATCTATCTATATATCGAAAGATAATTTCACGATTTATGCGGAACTAACGCGACACTTTATCGAATTCGATATTCTGTCGATTTTTTATTTCGATAATTTGTCGATTTTGCTGCTCGGTATATTATTTTTTGTTTTATATTTTTATTTGGAATTTTCAAGCTCAAAAATACAACACCTCGAACTCCAAATTTTGAAAATCAAAAATATGTAAGTAGATATACCTAATATAAATCATGGAAATAACTCCAACTACGCATTTATTTCAAAACTCGTCCAAGCTGCGTAAAAATTTCTCACGCTTTTTAATCGCTCATTGGTCGCTACGACCCCCCACCACCGCGAAAAATTTCAAAGACCACCGTTGAACGTAAAGTAAAGTAAGAGTAAAAAGGCCACGCTGAGTTGAGCCAGTACATTACATCGTTGTGCTTGGAATTTAAAATGAACCCGGTATACGCGCTAAAGATATACTACATTGTAATCTGATGTTTGTTTTATGCAAAATGTGTTTCGTTGTTTTCTATTACGACACTATACCTAACCTACCTATATAGAGAGTTGATACCATATACACACACTGTAGTGTATATTTAATACTTCGGTAGGTATATATACGCGCCAAATTATATATGCGTTTTTTTGCCCAACCTCTCGCCAAAAGTTTGATGGCGTTGGCAAAAAGTAGATGGTCTTACCAAAGCATACCTCTCGAGCTTTATATACGTAAAAAATACGTAATTGTGACATCCAACGAAAGAGAGGAAAAAAAAACAACCCAGATTTGGGTGACTTTTAAACTCTCGGCTTATTTGCTTTAGATACTCGTAATCTTCGGCAAAATTAAGCCATAGGTAAGCGCTCGTGTACCTTTATATAGAGAACCTAGCTCTTTTGTAGTGGTTACCTTACCTCACTCGTGTATGTCTTTGCGGTTACACGTCTTCTCTGGCGCGAAATATTATTGAAAAGCGATTTAATTAAAAGTATAAGTAAGTACTTGGCTGGAATAATTTTAATTAAACGATACCCGTGCCTAGTCGTAGGTACCTCGAGTAACCGCACACACAGTCGAGTGTGCTTTATCCACCTATATGCATCGATTTACATTTCCTCTATTTGTAGGGAGTGAAAGAGAAAATTGGGCGGGAATTCGTAAAGGTGTGTCTATGTGTAAACTATATAAGCAATGTGCTTCAAACTATACCAAATTCTCCATCATACTTTCAAGTTCACTGGTCACTTTGCTGAGTCCGAGCACGGTTCTGGGTACTCGAGAGATTATACTCGTAGTACCTCGAGCTACTCGAATTGCTGAACCCTTTTTGGTTCTAAAGATACCTCTCTACCCAGTGTACCTACCGATCAGGTGCTCCATCGAGACCGAGATAGAGTGAAAGAGAGTCTGCGAGAAGCAGCGTCCTATTACTAGTTTAACTTTAGAGATATGATATGATACGATAGGAGGCGATCCGTTCATCTGTGACTCGATTATAAAATTAAGCAGTAATTTTACAATTTCCAGCAGCGAAACTATCGTCTTCCTACTTGTAGCTGCAAGACCTGAAACTTCTGTAGATGATGTAGGATAGGGTGGGTTGGAATTTCATCGTATTGTTGGATACTCGTACTTACTTACGTCGTCTATTGTATTTTAAATACGTGCAAAAGTAGTTTTTTTAAACCTTTTTTTTTCCAGGTGAAAAAAAAAATGCTTCCTTGAGAAGTTCTACAAGATTAGAATTCGTGCTTTTATTATGTTACTGCTGAGATGAAATGGTCATTAAAATTCATTTTTAACAATTATTTGGAATCAGATACTGATAATTTTAGCAAAAAATTCATCAATAAGTATATTTCTGCTAAAAATTAAGTGAAAATTAAATTTAAAAAATTTTAAGAAACAATTTTCATTTTAAAATTTTTGCTCGAAACACATGATTTAAAAAAATATATACCTAGGTATTTGAAAAAAATTGGAACAAAATTTTACAATTTTTTTTTTTGTAATCACATAAATATGTACGTACGAGTATATTCAGTTTTCAGCATAAATAAAATTTTTCACTTGACAAAAATTTTGCATGAAATAAGTTGAAAAAATCAAAGTTGCTCGATTTTGCTGAAATTGCAGTATATGAGGACTATCGACTTGAAAGAAGCCCAAACATGACTTTTAGGCCCCCAGGTCATCGTGAAGAGGTTCTGGGTACCTAAAATGGCGTCATTTAGGTATTTTTGGGAAAAAAGTAAAAAATGAACGAATTTGGTCCAAAGACAAGTTGATGGTGTATATTGGTGTCATTGATGATATATTTCAACAAAAAAAAATTTGGACCAGAAATGACGCACTTAAGTACATATAAGAGGGAAAAATAGACGAAAAAGTCAGTTTTTTGCATTTTTGACAATGACGCACCACTTCTAACGTTTCTAAATTTTTACAGTATATTTCGGGTTAGATGATACGTTGTGCCGAAGTGGCTTCATTACAAAATGGCGGTTCAAAGTTTTTAAATCGCTATAACTCAGCGAAAAATGATCCAAAAAAATCGAAAAAATTTCTGCAGCTTCCCCTATAATGATATAGAATCTATTAGAAAAAACGTGAAATTTTTATCTTAATTTGGCGAAAATCCAAAAAATATTGACTAAAAATCACATTTCGAGCCCCCACCCCCAAAATACTTGCGCTCGGGGTCCAAAATTTTTGTCAAAATTTTTTCTCATCATGGTCGACCTTTGGGGTACGTTTGACCCAAATCGGTTTCTTGGCCCAAATCACCTATCTTAACCGTCCATACCTTTTCAAAACTCAACTTGAAACTTCATTTGAAAAATTGTACTAGTTCACTCAGATTATTGTCATTCTGAAATTCCAATTGAATTTTGTTTAGTAAATTTTATTCAAAATTTCCTTACAAAAATTTGATTTTAAAAAACCTTCCTAGAAATTTTATTTGAAAAATAGGTACCATATTTTATTCAATTTTTTAGCCGAATTTTTTTTTTTAAATTTAGGCTATTGTGTCCGACCCTAATTTAGAAAGAGGGGGGGGGGTAGAAGAGTTCTGACCTCATTTCTCGACGTTTGGGACCAAAAGATGACGATCTGTCACATGTCACATATTTATATATATATATATATTTATAATTTTACACTCACTTTTGGAACTCTGGGGCCGAGCCTAACAAGTCAAATGAGGTCAAACTTGATATGTAGGGTCCCCTCGGTGTAGTAATGATGCAAAAAAATTTTTGGGGCCCTAACTCAAAATTGAGGATATGACCCCTTTTTGAGGAGGGTGCGGGGGAGCCCCAATATCATGAAATTTTTTGAAACTTGCCCCAGCGATGAGAATCCTAATTACCTACACCTTAGTCAAATTTCAGCCCCCTAAGTCATCCCCACCTCATTTTAGGGGCCAAAAAGTGGATTTTGGGGTCATTTTTTTCACGTTGATCAGGCTACAGACCCCCCAAATGGGACTGGGGGGCCAAAATTTTCATCATGGATCAAGTTTGTGCCCCTGATGTGCCTTTTGTAGGTTTCAACTTTTGGGCCCCCTTTGACCCCTGTCAAGGGTCAAAAATCAAGATTTTTCACAATTTTTCATGTTTTTTCTCGCTTCCCGGTACGTTGATCAGCCTGCAGCCCAAACCAAATGACCTTGGATGCTAAGATTTGATATTTAGGATAGGTAAGGGTCACTGAGGTGCCTTTTGGGTTTTTTGACCCTTGAGCCTCAAAATTGGGGGTGGCCCCTTTTTGAGGGGGGCTCTAAAGAGGTCCCAATTTGACAAAATGATTTGAAATTTGTACCAACAACAGTGACTCTGATTGTCTCCACTGTATCCAAATTTCAGCTTCCCAAGTCATCTCCACCCCATTTTAAGGCCCAAAAACTGGATTTTGAGGTCATTTTTTCACGTTGATCAGGCTACAGAACCCCCAAATGGAGCTGGGGGGCCTAAATTTTTATCATAGATCGAGTTCATGCCCCTGATGTGCCTTTTGTAGGTTTTGACCTTTAAACCCCTTTTGACCTCGATTCAGGGTCAAAAATCAATATTTTTCAAGTTTTAACCTGTCTTTTCTGACGCGTTGAACAGCCTACAGCCCAAACTAAAAGACCTAAACAATCGAAATTTAGGATGTAGGGTCAGTAGAGGTCACTGATGTGCCTTTTGGGTGTTTCGACTTTTGAGCACCATTTGACCCCCGTACAGAGTCAAAAATCATAAATTTTCACGTTTTAACCTCTTTTTTGGTGTGTTGGCCCTCGTCTGAAGATCTGAAAGTGTGAAGGGGATTGAGAGCGAAGCCCTCAATCCTCTCCTGCCATGTCCCTATTGAGGGTAAAGCCCCCCAATAGGGGCATGGGAGCGGAGCCCCATCTGAAGAGTTGGAAGTGACGAGGTGGTTGGGGGCGAAGCCCCCAATGCGAGGGTATGGGGGCGGAGCCCCCATCCTAAGAGCCGAAAGTGATGAGGGGTTGGGGCGGAGCCTCAACGGGGGTATGGGGGCGGAGCCCCCATCTGAAGATGAAATCTTCAATGCAGAGAGGAACTAAAACTGAAGACAAAAACCTGACATTTTTAAACTGAATTTGAAGTTAAAACTGATATTGAAACTGAAATACCATGGATGAAAACGTTTTCAATGTGGTACACTAACTTGAAAAAAAAAATTCGGCTGTCGCGGAGCATCTTGACTGCTACGCGTTTTTTTTAAATTGTAATCAAAATTCAAGTTGAACATAGGTATTTTTTGAAAATTTTAACGAAAAAAATGCCTAAATTTTTATTTGAAATGTCATTTCACTCAAGTGACTGGAAATTCGAGCAGAATGACTCGAAATTAGTCAAAATGCACACCTATTTCGATATTTTGAGTTAAAACGATTTTGCTCGAAAAATGACTCAAAAAAAGCGTGTACGCGGCGAAAGTACGAGTCGTACGGCCGAACCGATGGTGCCAATCGATTCGCCAGGTTTGACTACCCCTATTTGCATATGTCGCGAGCGAAAATTGAACAAAAAGTTTTTTGAACCAAAAAAATAATAAGGGGTTTTATTCACGTTTTTTTGTGATTTTTAGAGCCGCCAAAAAAATCGAGATAAAGGTGGTTTTCGACTAATTCGAGGTCGCTGGTCTCAGATCCGGTGTCGGTTTTGCCATCCGGCCATCTGTTGTTGAGATATTCGCCTCAAAAATTGACCGAAAACTCAAAAAAATAGCGCAGAAAAAAACTGAGTAGAAATTCGTGCAGAACGACCCAAAATTAGTTGAAAAACACCTTTATTTCAATTTTTTGAGTTGAAAAAAATTTGCTCAAAAAATGACTCAAAAAAAGCGTGTACGCGGCGAAACTACCAGTCGTACGGCCAAACCGATGGCTCCAATCGATTCGCCAGGTCTGATTACCCCCATCTGCATATGTCGCGAGTGAAAATTGAGCAAAAAGTTTTTTGAACCAAAAAAATAATAAGGGGATTCACGTTTTTTTGCGATTTTTCGAGCCTCCAAAAAAATTGAGATAAAGGTGCTTTTCGACTGATTCGAGGTCGCTCGTCTCAGAACCGGTTTCGGTTTTGCAATCTGGCGCACCGTCTTCGAGTAATTCACCTGAGAAATTGGTGGAGAACTCCAAAAATGAGAGCAGAGCAAAAGTGGCTTGAAATTCGAGCCGAACAAATCGAAATTAGTCGAAATGCACACCTATTTCGATATTTTGAGTTGAAACGATTTTTCTCAAAAAAATGACTGAAATCGATTTGCCAGGTCCCAAAACCTCCATCCACAATTCCTCATAGTCCAGTAAAATTAGACAAAATAAAGGCCCCATCGGGAAAAGTTCATCGGCAAGCTGAATTTTGGTATACGGGTCCATTTTGATGCCCTAAAAACGAATACAATTAGTCCCTCATTGTCCCCTGCAGGCTTCCTCCCCTAATTGTGGATCTTAGCCCCCAAATCACATTTTTGGCCTATATCTGCTAAAATATTGACCCTAGCGTGAAAATGAGGTCTATAAATCTTAATCTACGTCAAATTTCCTATCTAGTGACATATATATGGTTTTTCTAACCCCAAGGGGGTGGAGCCACAATCGTTCAAAAGGAGGGGTTTTGCATCTGTGCCATTATACACTTTGGGAATCGTTCTTATTCAAAATTTTAATGAACTGAAATACTCAAAAAGTAATGTTAACCTCGTCCTCAACTTTTGAGTGGACCGCAGAGCTCCACCCTCCCCCTCCCCCACCCCCTTACAACAATAACCTGCTAGATACGAATCACAAATGGGATAAATTGCACCATAAACGGTATATACGCCTGAATGAATGTACCCTCAATTAAAAATTCAATTTTTTGAAATTACTTTCAATTGCAAATTTTTGCTCATATTTTAACTCAAAAACTTTGACCAAAAATTTTATAGAACACTTTTTTTTTTCAAAAATCTATTGAAAAATCTTTCTTATTTTTATAATTTTTGAAAATGTATACGAAGATTATTTAATTCAAGAGTAACCTCGGACTTTTATTCAATTTTTTTGTCTTGAAAATGGCTAAAACTTTTGAAGTTCTTTTTTTTCTAATTTGCTTAAAAAATATTTTCAATTTCAAAAAAATTCAGTTAAATGTTACCTGCTGGCTGCTTTTAAAATTTAATTAAATTTTTTTTTAATTTGTAAGTTATGTTTCATTTAAAGTTCATCTGAATTTCACGTTGATTTTTGCACATAAATTTCAATTTTTTTTTGCTCCCGAGCGGCACACTCGATCGATAATATCGGAAGATGTAACGTATCGATAAAAAATCGTTTGAAAATCTATAGATGTTCTCACGATATTATAAAGATTTATCGGTACAACTTCATAGGCAAAAAATCTAAAAACTATCGAATTCGATATTATTAAGATTTTATGACGATATTCGTCAACGATACTATCGACAAAGAATATTAAATTTATCGATTCCGATTTTCCACCGATTTTGTGCAGATATTTGAAACTACATTATCGACAAAGAATATTAAATTTATAGAATTCGATTTTTTAACGATTTTGTAAAGATATTTAAAACTATATTATCGAAAGATTATATGAAATTTCTCGACTTCGATATTTTACCGATTTTTTGACGACATTTGAAACTATATTATCGACAGATTATATTAAATTTATCGAATCCGATTTTTTACCGATTTTGTAAAGATATTTGAAACTATATTATCGACACGTAATCTGAAATTTCTCGAATTCGATTTTTCAACGATTTTGTGGCGATATTTGAAACTACATTATCGACAAATAATCTGAAATTTGTCGAACGATTTTTCAACGATTTGGTGACGATATTTGAAACTATATTATCGACAAATAATCTGAAATTTCTCGAATTCGATTTTTCAACGATTTTGTGAAGATATTTAAAACTTTATTATCGACACGTAATCTGAAATTTCTCGAATTCGATTTTTCAACGATTTTGTGGCGATATTTGAAACTACATTATCGACAAATAATCTGAAATTTGTCGAACGATTTTTCAACGATTTGGTGACGATATTTGAAATTATTTCCAAATTGGTGAAAATTTTTCTAAGTCCAACACGTCTGGAAGTACTAAACTGCCTATTATAAGCGTTTTATTGCTAATTCCTCAACGATAAGGTATGGCATAGTGGTTAAGGAAGAGGATTACCATGCAGGAGGTAGAAGGTTCAAGCCCCACGGGTGGCAGATTTTTTATAATTTTTTTTGACTTTTTCTGAAATGATCCTCTTACCGTAACATGAATAATGTGTTTAGGCATAGTTTAATGTATTAATTATACTAATTAATGATTTTTAATTATAGAAAGAAGCTAGTAAAAGACAAAAAATCGGAATAAAAAATCGATAAAAAATCGACAGAATATCGAATTCTATAAAGTGTCGCGAAAGTTCCGCCTAAATCGTGAAATTATCTTTCGATATTATAGATATATTATCGATAAAATATCTTACTATAATCTCGAAATTTTTGCTAACTATAATTCGTCGATAATCTATCTATATATCGAAAGATAATTTTACGATTTATGCGGAACTAACGCGACACTTTATCGAATTCGATATTCTGTCGATTTTTTATTTCGATAATTTGCCGAGTGTGCTGCTCGGGCTTGAATAATATTCTTAAATTGTTTGTTACCTATGGATCGGTTTTGAACTCAATAAAATTTGTTGATCCTAATTTATTTCATTTTTTCAAATTTTGCCTCAGCTTTTCTGGTATTTTTGTTCAATGTTTTTTCTCAACTCTTGATCATATAGTTTATTTTAAACTTTAATTCAAAATTATTCTCAATTATAGAAATAAAAAACAAAAAAAATCTACAAAAACTGAAATTACCTCAACATTTTTTTCAACACACCTAATTAGATGAAATCATTTTTTCGAAATTTGTCCACAGCATTATTCTATTCATACTTCGACAAGAGAGAATAATTATAATCTGAGTACGACACGACGCGTCGAACCCTCCAGGGCAAAGTTGCTATTGTTAATAGAACGAAAAACTCGGCAACATCGATTTATTTGAAAATTAATATTTAAGTGTACACAACGACGAATTAATTAACATATAAAATACATAACCATCCGTAAATATTTAAAGGTATACGAATAATTTTCATGCTTAAAATAAATATAACATCGTTTTCGAAATTACACTCCAAAAAAAAAGGGAAAAAACAACAGAAAAGAAAACTATATAATTGCGATTATAATTTTCTGAATCGCATACGAGTACGAGACAAATTTTAAAATTTTTCTTTGTATGTGCAACCATACCTCACACAATTGGTAAGTAAGTATGATTCCTCAATTTACAAAAAAACAACAACAATAACGACATACACCATTCCATAAAAAAATATACAGAAAAAGAAATAGAAATAATACATATCAAACATATAAAGAGGCTATAAAATGAAAAAAAAAAAAAAACAGCTATAAAATTGGTTTGCCAAACCACATTCGCAGGTCTGCCATCTTGGAAAAAAATAAAATAAACAAGTTACAAAAAAAAATGGCAAATAGATGACAGATTAATAAGGAACTCAAAAAAAATGAAGAAAAAAAAGGTAAAATTAAACAAATCACAAACATTTAAAAAAATCTCTATAACACTCGAAATAGAAGAAAGGGGGGGGGGGACAGTAATCATTTCTGGTGAATGGTTTCCTCGCATCTACTTATTTATATTTTTTTACATGGAAAAAATATCGTTCGAGATTCGACATTTTGTTTGAATTTTTTTATTTTTCACTATAAAAATATATAATACACGTACGTACGTAACCTTTATCTACACGAGTGAATTCGACTGTCGATGTCGATGTCGGTCGCAGACTTAACTCATAAAACATCACGTCGTCTGCTGCTATCTTCCATAAATGAATTTTGAAATAAATAAAATACTACATAAAAGTAGAACCCTATTGACGTTTATTCTGCTGCAGTGATCTGTAACACAACAACACCGACACGCGTACAGACGTAAGTACGTTTAGAATGAAAATCTATAATATTATATGTACACACAACAGAGTGGATAAAAAAATATATGCATCAGCCAGCCAGCCAACCAACCCAGCGACAACATTATCATCATATACTCCACATACTCCCTCCCCTGCTCCTCCATTTCGCCTTCTATGCAAACTCCATACATGGAATTTGAATTCCTACAAGGCTAAAATGTCATTTGCAACTAATTTACTTTTCAATAACCGTTCACAAACGATTTAACATTTTTATTTCGCTTTTGAGAACAGACGATGACGACGACGACGACGTCTATACGAGAAAGAGTACACGTAGATCCTAAAAACTCGGGCTCGAGTTTTTTCCTCTAAACCGAGCACCTATTCTTTCTTCCAGCCGACAGACTGTTTATTTGGCCGGATGCTGCGATTTTTCTCTCATCGATAGAACGATGCTTTTTCTATGCACCGTTTTATCAATTACTTGTATTCGCGATGTCAGCGACGTTTCCGAAATCGTGTATTTGCTGATGAAGAATAAATGTACGAATATGAATACGATGCCGGGCCTATTGTCGAGACTCTTTCTTTACGAGCAAAATGAGCGAAATGACGTTCTTTTTCGAGATATTTATTCTTCGATATTTGTACATATATTTTTAGGGTTTTTTATTTGTACGTACTTGTGCATATTTTGATCTCGCTAGGTATAGTACGAATCGAAAGCAACGTCGTCTTGTGCTCTCAATGCAATGTACGAGTGTATGAACTATAAAGAGTAAAAATGACGTGTGTTGTGCAGACTCACACGACATGTACTTACAATAAAAGCGTGAAATTCGAACGAGTAAATTTTACAGTGAAAATACGTTTGTATAAATCGATTTTATATGCGTGGTTTTGATTTGAATTGTCAGACAGGAGCAATCGACTGAGTCTTTGCGAAGAAAGTCGTCGAAATTCGCGAAAAACCCAAAACTTTTAAAAATTGGCTTAGAGAAAAATCCTTAAAAATCCAACGCTGTTTTTACAGCTTTTTTGTCTGATCTTTATTGAGTTTTCATCAAATATGAGACAAAACTCGAAGTAAGCTCATTTTGCTTAGTTTTTATTCATCATTCGAAAAAAAAAACACCTTTATTACAAAGGTAGGTACCAAAAAAAAAAAAAAAAAAAAAAAAAAAAAATGGTAGACAAAAAATGTTTCTACATCAAAATTTTGAAAAATATATACAATATACTTGGTGATATAGGCAAAATTTTGCCGAAAAATCACCATTATCGAGGCAAAAAACAAACAATTTCATCACATTTCAAGGTATTTTGTGAAAAATTCCAAATATTCCTCAAAAAATCCCTTATAAAATCAATAAAACATCGAAATACTTGAAAAATCCTCAACATTTTTCACAAGGGTCAAAAAATCCTCAATTTTGAGGAGAAATCCTTAAGGTTGGCAAGGCTGATTGTTTTCGCAAAATAATTTCCAAAAATCAAAATTTTTCTTACTTTTTAAAATTAAAAAAAAAAATTTTAAAATTTATTTTGCAGTTTGTTGTTTTTGTAAAAAAAATTTGAAATTAATTTTTTCTTTTGTAAAATATAAATTACCAAAATTATAATAATTTTTTTTTTTTGCAAAATGTGCACATTTTTGCCTTGCAAAAATTGAAGAAAAATTCTTATAGAAAACATTCACCTATTATGGCTATGTCACTTTTCTAGCAAAGTATTCTCATTTTTTGCCTTTGAAAAAAAAGTTGAAAATATATTTATGTAAAATACCTATTCTTGGAATTATCTTTTGTGAAAAATTGAAAAAATCGAAAAATAAAAAATCTTCGTTCGTGAGCAATCCAAATACTGTTCCATTTTACCAAAACTTGAAAAAAACATTCATTGATTATAGGTGGATAATTTTAAAATTATTCTCGAATTTTAAAAGATTTTTATGTTGTTTTTTTTTTGTCAAGAAACTTTTTTATTTAGGTAGGTAGGTACTTCTTTCCAAATATTTTGAAGAAATTTTTTTTCTAATAAAAAAAAGAAATACAATTTTTTGGAAAAGAAAATTTCTCAATCGCTTCATAATAATATTTCTCATTTTTTTTTTTTTTTTTTTGAAGAAAAATTCTCTTCAAGTTTAAGATAAACCCATCTTATTATTTTTTGAGGAAAAAAAATGTTCAATTTTTTTTGTAGAAAATAATCTCGATTGTTTTCAAATATTTAGGTGTAAAAATCTATTTTCTTGTTCAGAATGAAATCTACCATTTTTGGGGAAAATTTTTTATGTAAATATAAGTATCTCAATTTTTAGGAAAAAAATTTTTTGAGAAAAAACTATTCTCACTTTTTTTAAGTAAAAGTATATACTTACATATTTCGCAAATTTTTGGAGAAAAACATAGCTATTTAGTGAAAAAATTTATGATTTTTTGAATGAAAAAGAATCTCAAATTTTTTTAAAGAAAAAAAATTCCTTCTTCCTTTTTTTTTTTGGGAAAAACAAGAAACATAGGCCCGTATTTTAAAAATTTCCTTATACTTAAGACGAAGCGTTCTTACACAGACCAAGTAGTTTTGTTTATTTTTTCCATACAAATAAATGGCTGCTCGATGTAAATTGACACGATACGTGTGAAATCGCCTCGCCTTAAGGTCAATGTTTGCTTAAGCAAATTTTTAAAATACGGGCCATAGTCTCATATTGCAAATAAAAAATTATTATTATAATTCTCAGGATTTTTTTTTTGAGAAAAAAAATTTATTTGATTTCAATTTTTTAGCGAAAAAATATTTTTCAAATTTTTGGAGAAAAAAATCTTAGTTTCTTTACTATTTTTAGTGTGCGTAAGCACACTATTGGTTTCAGTCTTGAAATATAACATTTTGAAATAGGTTTATCGAGGTTAACTCATTAATGATGGGATGGATTTGGTTCAAATTTTCAAGGAATGTAGAGTTCATGAAGGCGGAGGGCCAATGAGATTTGTGTGTGAATCTAATGAGTAATTATCGAGATAATTGCAATTTTCACTTGAATAAAAAAAGGGAAAAGGGGACTTTTCTATTCTTCATATCTTATCTTATCTTGTTTTTTTTAAATTCAATTTTCTTGGAATAGAAAATAACTATACTTACCTACTTCTATTTTTTAGAACCATCTTTTTGAAAAAAAATCATAATTATATTATATAAAAAAATCTTAAATTTGGTAAATCGAATTTAGTTACCTAAGTCTAAAATACCAAACAATATTTATTATTTGGATTAATTTATAAACATTTGTTTTCATATGTTCAACAAAATATTAGTAAACGACCAAATTATTCTCAAGTGACGAATGAATCATCTGTGGAATGTAAATGAAGGAAATTAACCCAATATAATCGAATCCAATCCTTCTCTTGAATTTTTTCCCAGAAAAACACATTTTTGAATATTTCAAAGAAAAAAAATCAAGTCAAAAATCTCTAAAAAATTTTGAAAATTAATTTAAATAGGTAATTAAAAATTTTCCAGGAAAAATATTTATAGAAAAAAAATTGATAAAAATAACATTTAGAAAAATTTTGATTAAAATTATCGAAAAATTTGAAAGAAAATTTAGAAATATTTCAATGAATTTTTCATCAATAATTTTGAATAATGAATTTTTTTTTTGGTAAGTTGATTTTCGCTTTTTATGGGAGATTCGTTCTCGTTCATTAGTGATTCGTGATAATTAGTTGTTGAAATAGCCAATGCCGATTTTTTCCCCGAACCATCACTTTCAGGTGAACGACTGAATTAATTTACAAATGAGTCGTTTGAGAACGACTGAATCATTTCTCGAACGAAAGAATCATAGTTTTTATGGATTCTAGTAAAATATTTTCTGATCAATGATCAAGTGCGAAATAATCGTTGGCGAACGAATGGATCAAATAAAATATTCGAAAATAAATTTTAAAAATATAATTTGCCTGTAATACCGTAGGAAAATCTCGTTCATAAATTTTATAAAAAAATCAAAATCATTCGAGCCAAAAACCCCAGTCCATGCCACGATACACCTATTTTCGCATACCGGAGCACGATGCACGAACCTATTCCGACCTTCTCGACCATAATCTGCCCAAAAAGAAGACCTTTTACACCACACACATACACAATCGTAACTATTCTAGCATGGAAATCTATTTGTTTGCGCGCAAATTACACGTACGTATATCTACACAGCAGAATAAAAGTCAAACATTCGAGCATTAATCACTAAAATGGAAATTAATTACCGACCATATACGAATAACATCTGGCCAACCCTTGGCTCTTCCCCCACACACTCGTGCTTCCTCACACGTCTCGTAAAAGTCGTAAGTACGATTCCGGCGATTACAGCGCATAAGACGACGACGACCTGTACATTTTCCCAGCCCAGGCTGCGATACACAGAGAAAAACACTTAAGAAATTAAATACGGTATAAAACACCCCCAGCCATATGCCCCTTCTGGCCCAGAGCTAACCTATAATAATGCCAACAAACGCTCCGCGACAGATAAAATTATACGTCATATTTCTATCTCTTTATTTTCTTCCTCTACCTATCTATCCATGTACGTAACTACGTATACCCCGCGATACTCTGCACATTCTGAATGGTAGATACGTGGAAGAGATTATCTATGGGCTCGAGTAGTAGGTAAGGTAGCTAAAGCTATAGAGTATAGATACAGTAAGGTTGGTCTGAAAATGAAATGCGTAACTTATAACGTCGCCAATTATCGTACTAAGTCGTCGTCTTCGTCTTCGTCTTATTTCTCATCGTCGAAGTAAAATCTTTCGCGAGCTCAAGGTAAGTATAAACGAATGAGTTTACTCGTAATTCTCACATCGGGACAGTTCCAATGGGAGTTTCTTTTCACATGAAAATAGTATATATATTTGTACGTATGACTGACCTAGTTTTTGCTCCTCTTTTTCCTTACTTTAATGCCTTATGCAATTCATCTCGCCGGCAGAAAATATCATTTTGGAAATTTGTAGTGCCCTTAAAGTGACGCTGATTTATGGAGAAATTTTTTCTCGTAATTTACGACGAATAACTAGGTTTCACGAATGAAGTAAATTTTTTGGCCACTCGAGTAAACATGTCGGCTCGAGTAATGAAATTTTTTTTTGCTAGCAATTTTTTTCCTGAAACTATTTCTCCCATTTTCCTTTACTCTTATTTTCGATGAAATATTTTTTTTTAAAATTCTGGTGACTTGCGGTAAGTATATTTTATACCATAGGTACTTACTTTTTCTAGAACAGTTTTTCTCGGATTTTTTTTAAATACTTTTTTTAATCGAAGGTTTTTCCTAAAAAATTTTAATAATTTTTTTCAATTTTTTGGCAGAAATTTTTTATTTTAAAATAATAATAATTTTTTCAAACTTTTTTTTACTGAAAATTGAAAAATTGATTCTTGAATAAGTCGATAGCATAATTCTCTACAGTTCTTTTCTCAAAATTATTTTTATTGGAAACACTATAACTACTTTTTAAAAAGTTTTTTTTTTTTTTTTTTTTTTTAAATATTTAACATTGAAAAATAAGTTTTATAGATACAAATTTTCAATTTTTCACAGAAAAATTTGATGAAAAACATAAAATTTGATTGGGACCGGAAAATTTGTTAAAATAAATTTTGAAGAAAAATAAATAATACAGATTACAATCTATTGAACTATTCTTCCAGAATAATTTGACAGACAAACGCTATGAAGTTTTCACAAAATGTAAAAATACATATCTACTCAAATTATAAATCGAAACAGGTAAAAAGTGATGAAGAAAAAAAAAGGAGAAATTTTTTTTAAAAAAATTTGAAAATAACATTTTAAAACGAACAAAAATCTACGAAGAATTTGAACAAAAAAATAGATAGCTATCGAAAAAATGATAAGTTTTTTGAAGTTCATAAACAAAAATGAATGAGAAATGGAAAATTTCGAAAAAAAATAGAAGAATTTCTTTTTTAAAAAAATTTAAAAAATGATTTCAAAAAAAAAAATTGATAAAAAAAATTGGGGAAAGTTAATGCTTTGAAGTTTGATTATAAAAAAGTTTTGTAGAAAATTTTGGAAGAAAAATGCCACAAAGTTCAAAAAAATAAATAAAAGAAGTAAAAGTGAAAATTAAAAAAAAAATCATTGATGCAAAAAAATTTATTCAAAACATCTTTTTAATTTTGAGCGAAAAAACTGGTTTGAAAAATTGGTTTGGAAAAAAGACAAAATGAAATGCTTTGAAGTGTAAAAAAAAACTATACATCAAAAATTCAAAAATTCAAAAAAAATCACGAGCAAACAATTGATTTTTTTAAGAAAGAACTGAAAAAACTTTGGTTCGCATTACAAAATTGTTCAAAATTTTTTGAACATAATAAGTAGGTAATCTATTTTTTTTTAAAGCAAAATTTGAAGAAAAACTGTTTTAGAATACAAATATATATATATATATATACTAGCGGTTAGCCCGGCGCTTCGCTGCCGCGGATGTTCGATAGTGAGTACAAAAAGATAACATGTAGGCCTATTTAACAAACTGCGGTGGCACGGACAAAAATTCTGCACATTCGGTACAACACGCGCGCCACCTATTGTAACTTAATTGTACTATGCCTATATTGTGGCGCGCATCTGCTGTAGCAACGCACCGGTTAGGTTGGTGGTTCGAACCCACCCAATGACGATAAATTTTTTTGACCCCGATTTAATTTTTTTTTTTTGCCTAAAACCTTCCCGCAAGTGCAAGCAATAAGTTGACCAAGTTTTATCGCAATCGTATGAACGGTATGGCAGCGCATAAAATACATACAAACATACAAACATTGATTTTTATATATTATAGATAATTGCTACAGGAAATTCATTAAAGAATATTTGAAAGGAAAATTTCAAAAATAAATCAGAAACATTCGAAAAATTTGAAAAAAAAATACAATAAAAAAATGTTTTAACTATTTTTGGAAAAATGCTTTAAGGTTCGAAAAAAATGAAAAGTTTCATAAAAATGAATGAATTAATAAAAAGGAGGTAATTTAAAAAAAAAGTAATTAATAAATTTTTTTTCAAGTTGAAAAAAATTATTTTTGAAAAAATTTGAGCCAAAAACCAACTTAAATTTTTCTTCCAAAAAAATTTTGAAGGACAAATGCTTTGTAGTTTGAAAATAATAAGAATCAACCTGAATCAAAAAATTAAAGCAGGTTTTAAAAGTAGAAAGTTTTTTAATTATTAGGTACTTTTTAAAACTTTTAAACGATTTTTTTTTCAAATTTGAAGGAAAACTGCTGTGAAATTTGAAAAAAAAATGAAGATTTTAAAAAGCTGGTTTGGAATTTGGAAAAAATAAAATAAGAAAAATTCAAAATATTTTAAACAAAAAAACTTTTCAAAAAAAAAATTCAGAAAAATTTTGATTGAAAAATATTATTTTTGAATTTTCTAAAAATTTGTAGGAAGGACAAATGTTTTGAAGTTTGAAAGAAATTAAAATCAAACTGAATCAAAATATTCAAGTATAGGTTTTGAAAGTAGAAAATTTTTCAAATACCTATAGGTACCCGAGCGGCACACTCGATCGATAATATCGGAAGATGTAACGTATCGATAAAAAATCGTTTGAAAATCTATAGATGTTCTCACGATATTATAAAGATTTATCGGTACAACTTCATAGGCAAAAAATCTAAAAACTATCGAATTCGATATTATTAAGATTTTATGACGATATTCGTCAACGATACTATCGACAAAGAATATTAAATTTATCGATTCCGATTTTCCACCGATTTTGTGCAGATATTTGAAACTACATTATCGACAAAGAATATTAAATTTATCGAATTCGATTTTTTAACGATTGCGTGAAGATATTTGAAACTATATTATCGACACGTAATATGAAATTTATCGAATTCGATTTTTTAACGATTTTGTAAAGATATTTAAAACTATATTATCGACAGATTATATGAAATTTCTCGACTCCGATATTTTACCGATTTTGTGCAGATATTTGAAACTACATTATCGACAAAGAATATTAAATTTATCGAATTCGATTTTTTAACGATTGCGTGAAGATATTTGAAACTATATTATCGACACGTAATATGAAATTTATCGAATTCGATTTTTTAACGATTTTGTAAAGATATTTAAAACTATATTATCGACAGATTATATGAAATTTCTCGACTCCGATATTTTACCGATTTTTTGACGATATTTGAAACTATATTATCGACACGTAATATGAAATTTCTCGAATTCGATTTTTCAACGATTTTATGACGATATTTGAAACTATATTATCGACACGTAATATGAAATTCCTGGAATTCGATTTTTCAACGATTTTATGACGATATTTGAAACTATATTATCGACACGTAATATGAAATTCCTGGAATTCTATTTTTCAACGATTTTGTGGCGATATTTGAAACTACATTATCGACAAATAATCTGAAATTTGTCGAACGATTTTTCAACGATTTTGTGACGGTATTTAAAATTATTTCCAAATTGGTGAAATTTTTTCTAAGTCCAACACGTCTGGAAGTACTAAACTGCTTATTATAAGCGTTTTATTGCTAATTCCTCAACGATAAGATGTGGCATAGTGGTTAAGGAAGGGGATTACCATGTAGGAGGTAGATGGTTCAAGCCCCACGGGTGGCAAATTTTTTATAATTTTTTTTTGACTTTTTCTGAAATGATCCTCTTACCCTAACATAAATAATGTGTTTAGGCATAGTTTAATGTATTAATTATGCTAATTAATGATTTTTAATTATAGAAAGAAGCTAGTAAAAGACGAAAAATCGGATTAGAAAATCGATAAAAAAATCGACAGAATATCGAATTCGATAAAGTGTCGCAAAAGTTCCGCCTAAATCGTGAAATTATCTTTCGATATTATAGATATATTATCGATAAAATATCTTACTATAATCTCGAAATTTTTGCTAACTATAATTCGTCGATAATCTATCTATATATCGAAAGATAATTTCACGATTTATGCGGAACTAACGCGACACTTTATCGAATTCGATATTCTGTCGATTTTTTATTTCGATAATTTGTCGAGTGTGCTGCTCGGGTATTTTCTTTTGAAAAATTTTGAACATTTTTTTTTCAAATTTATAAGGAAATGGAGGTTGAAATTTGAAATACCAAAATAAACAATCAAATAAAAAAAAATTTTAAAAAACAGAAAAGTTCAAATTATTTGAACAATTTAGAAAAATTTGGAGCAAAATTGTTTTGAAGTTCGAAAAAAAATTTTTTCAATGAATCATCGATACAAAATTTTTTTCAAAAAATGTTCAAATAATATAATACTTATAGGTACCTATTTTAAAAAAAAACTCTGGAAAGGAGTAGGTAGTTCAGTTTTTTTGAAAAACCTAGATCAGGAGTCAAAAATAAATTGTTTTTTATTTAAATACTTACTTATTACCTATATACTTAAATAAAAGTCGATTGATGATGAAAAATTATTATAATTTTTTTTTTTTAAATTTGGAGGGAAAGTACTTCAAAATTTAAAAAAATAAGGATACCTATCAAGTCGAAAGTAAAAAATTTTGAAAAAATTAAAAGTAAGTAGTACGTACATCAAAAGTGAAAAATACGTACGAGAATTATTGAAGTTGAAAAGAAATATTTTGAAAAAAATCAAAATTATCGATAAGCAAAATACAACACTTTTTTTGGGGAAAAAATTATAATAGGAAAGACTCATTTATTTTTGAGAAAAAAAATCAACTAAAAATAATTTGAAAACAAGTATTCACGTAAATAGTAATTTATTTAAATTCAAAACCATAATTTAGTTTCCAACCTCCAAACTATCCCATCCAAAATTTCTTCAATGTCACTCAAAAACCACCAATTAATTTCAAACTCTATTATTGGCATCTTTCATCGGGTAAACATCAATATTCTTTCATCTGCTTTCGACTCGAGTCCCTTCCCCCTCCTCTCCATCTGTTCCAAACCTCTTCATTAAATCTACTTCGGCCGCACTTGCGGCCACAGTATTCCACGCTATTCGAGCTCGTTGTAAAACTTTACTGCGAACTAAAAACCTCCATCGACTTGGGTAACTTTTAACGAGTAAAGACCTTGGTTTGTCTCGACGCGACAAAGAATATAGAGCAAGAAACTATTCGCTACCAGAACGATTGTAGCTTTTTAAACCGTCGTCATACGTTTTTAATAGAACCTACTACACATATTATAGCCTTCGGGTTTGGAGTTTAAAACTCGAAGCAAGATGGAGCTGGAGCAGAAAGAGGCAGAAAGACAGCCACATTGAGCCAAAGACATGGCAGAAACTGAGAACGAACGAACGAGGTCTTCTTTAAAACTGACGAAATTTCTACTAAACTATTTAATTTTGTAGAAAAGAAGTACCACGATGTATTCTGTATTAGTTCGTCTCGGTAGCACACCTCAGAGGGGGAGAGATGGGGGTGGTGTCGAAATGGAAAAAACCGCAGCTTCGCAGATACACGCGCCGTATTACTCGCGTATTCTTTCTACTTTTTTTTTTTTTTTTGCAAAAAAAAGAGAGAAAATAGCTATGGTAGAAGGGGAGGGGGAAGTGGCAAATTTGAAAAGTTACCGGAGTTCACACAGTTCTCTCAAGTTGAGGTTGTTTTTCTCACGAACTCGACGAGATAAATTAAAAAGTTGGCGCGTTATGGTTTCCTTTTTTTTTCTCACTCTTTCTGATGTCGATGTAATTCTGACTCGATTAAAAGGTATTTAGGAGTGCGAGGGGGTAGATTATACGATACGTACCGTGACTAGGCATCGATGACGGACTGAGTACTGGAGCGAGCTGAGGCCTATCGTCTTCGACTTCGACTTGCGAACTATCCTGGTACAAGTCGTATTGATTTGCTTGGCATTTAATACGCATTTTACCTTCTTTGAAGTGCGAAGCTCTCGCATATATTTCCAATCTGGATTTAATCGTTTCCAAGCCGTTGGCTTCTGTAACTATGGTATGTGAAATGGTCGCCGAATGTTGTTCGTTTATCTGAAAACCGATCAAATGAACCAATAAGTTTCGGCGTGAAAGGCTACACAAGTGGGTCGTCGAAATACTGTTTTTTTGGAACCATTGAAAATTTACAAAGTCCGATACTGTATTTAAATACTTGATATTCAAAATTAGAGGAGAGGGAGGGGTCTGATCGAAATGTTTATGATGACCAAAATTATTCCCTGGACTGAAGCTACAACTTTTGGTTGAAAATTTTTTCAATTGGATCCCTCTCTCCCCAACGAGTTTGCAAAACACTCCGAAGATACTAATTAAAAATTGTAGGAGTGAGGGAGGAAAATGCCATATTTTGAAAAAATTTCAAATAAAAGTGGTTAATTAAGATCGTAAAAATAATTTTTGTTATAAAAATTTCGATTGGATCACTCCCTCACTTTTTCAAAAATGAGAGAGGGGTGCAATTGAAAAATTTTTCAAACAAAAGTTGTAGATTGAAATCTTATAAATAATTTTAGTTATTATAAAATTTTCGATTAGACCCTTCCTTTCATACAATTTGGCATAATATGACTTGGATACTTGAAATATTATTAAAAATTGGTTGAGGTAGGGGTCCAATTAAAAAAAATTTCAAACAAAAGTTGTAGCTTAAAATCTAAGAAATAATTTTGATCATAACAAAAATTGTGATTGGACCCCTCCCTCCCCTCCAATTTCGCATAATATGACTTAAATAGGGTGTCTGGTGAGTGGTCTGCCAAACTTGAAATTTAAATATAACCGAGTACGACTAATAAAAAAGTTTATGTACACATATTGCCTAAGTTTGGAAATGAAGGAGCTACAAAGGTTTGAAAATCGGTATTTCACTTAGCAAAATCGATTGGTAACACTGCGTTTAAAAAAAATTTCGACACCGGCAGTGAATAGATCTTCGAAAAAGCAATAAAAGTTGTGATCATATTGGATTACCTATCTTTGAAATTGAAGGAGTTAAAGCAACGCAGAATCCCAGTCAAACATATTGCCTACCTCAATTTATTACGGTGCAGTGGTGATAAATGAAAATTACGAAATTCGGTCAAAAAATACAGAAAACAGTTGTAACTTTTTGAGAGGAACAAAAAACTCCATTTGAAAATTTTGCCTATTTATGAAAATTAAGGCGCTACAGAGCCTTGAATTTCGAAAATACCAATTTTCAAAGCCTTGTAGTGCGTTATTAATTTTCAAAGATAGACAAATATTTGACTTAACTATTTTTTTTCCTTTTAAAAAGTTATACCTGGTTCGTGCATTATTTCACAAAATTTTGAAATTTTTGTACACCACTGCAAAATCGAGATAGGCACCATGTGTACATGAAGATTTTTGGTAGTGGTTTTCGGTTATGCTATCCAAATTTCAAGTTTGGCAGACCACTCGCCGGACACCCTGTATTATCAAGAATTGGTGGAGGTAGGGGTCCAATTAAAAACATTTTCAAATAAAAGTTGTAGCTTGAAGTCTTAGAAATAATTTTGGTCATTATGAAAATTTCGATTGGACCCCTCATTCCACTCCATTTTTGAATATCAAGTATCTATGTAGTATTGGGCTCATTTGGCGCAGCCAGAACTATTTTTTAGTTGGAGCATGGTTGCAGCTAGAATTCAAGTCTTTTTATCTCTCAACCTAAGGCTCTAATTGAAAAAATTTTCAAACAAAAGTTGTATAATAGAGTCTTTGGAATAATTTTTGTTATTACCAAAGTTTTGATTGGACCATTCCCTCTTCTCCAATTTCACATTATACGTACACTCGTATAATATTTTTAGATTTATGTGATTTTCATACGTATATAATGCAAAATTGGAGGGAAAGGAGTCGTCAAATTAAAATTTTTGTAATAATCAAAATTATTCCCGAGATCCAAATACACGACTTTTGTTTGAAACATTTTTCAATTGGGGCATTTTTCAAAAATTTGTCAAAAATTTTCAATGGATTTTCAAAATTATTTTTTTGTTTTTCCAAAAAAAAAACTACGCGGACCATTAAACAATTTCATTTTTTATTCAAAACTCGAAAGAAATTTTCCATCAGCTATTAATTAAATTTTTGAGTCGTAATAATTTATTCAGTTTTTTAAAAAAATTCAAAGAATTTTTTCGAGGGATGGGCTAAGTTTTTGGGGGAGCTATAATCCGCTAACTTCTCCCTTGACTGCGCCAATGATTGGACTTGACAAATTTTACGACGGAGCCTCACTCCCTAAAAAATCACTTTATAAAAGCTACAGTACTGGAAAAGCTGACCTTGGTGGGCCAATTTCGCTCACCTGATTCGAATTAATAAACCAGGTAATATTCGGAGCCGGATATCCATTATATGATGTACAATTGACCCGCACCAGTTCGCTAATCGAGTACTTTGTTTTCTCTATCGTCAATATAGGTTTAGCTTTTGGCTCTTCTGCGAAGCAAAACGAGAAAAAAACATAAAAAATAGATTACAATCATCAATAACACTGCTGTAGGATTGCACCTGAACACACATCGAGTTATATATTTCTATACAGAGGGGACTGTCAGACGACCACTTACTCACGTAGCAAATAAAAACACCTAATTTACGAATTTATAAACCGAGGTGCACTTTAGACTTTTAATCTCTTAAACGCAGTTCCGGGTAATTTATTTCCATTTAGCAAAAAGTCGTCTCGTATAAAGTCGTCTTAATATAAAGCAAAGTCTACCCTTGATCCATGCCCCATGTGATACCGAGTAGCCTATTAACTTATCCCTACGCAAGGTAGAGCTCCCAAGTCGTGGCAAAAATTACCTATACGAATTGAAAGCTCGTGCTACGACATTCCAAGTTTAATTACTTTACGCGTTAGTTACTCGTAGGTATATTGGAATTGTTTATCGGAGCGGATTCGTTCTAGTATGAAAAATATCGCCATCGTAGGCCAATGTTGTGAAACACATTTGCGTCGTGTAATTGAATATTTTTCCAATTAAGTACAGTTATATGAGGATAAAAATACCTACGTAGAATTAATTACTTTCGAGGTTTCAGGTGTTTTATTTGTTATTTTTAAAATTTTATATCGTTGTGCTCAGTTATAATTATGATATAGAAAGTGACGGACTGACGGTCAATCAGAGAAATACATTTTCGGGTGAGAATATCTCTTAGTGTTTTCATAGGTAAGTTTTTATTTAACGTAAACATTACTGATTTTTTTCCTGGAATTGAGTAGGTAATTTATTCCAATATATAAATATCAGAATTGTTGATTTTATAGATAGTGAGATTTTTAAAGGTAATATTTTTCTCAAGAGTTCAAATACCCTTCCCTATTGAAAGGCAAAATTTAAATATCGCCTGTTTTGTGCCCATCCCACCTATAATGAAGCACAAATTCTAAATAATGAGTAAGTAGATACGACATCATCATTTTGGCTACGAATTTCTGGAAAATTCTGTATTGAAAAAAATTCTACCACCATGGGAAATCATTTTTGATAAAATAAAAAGCATCGTTTTATTAATATATTTTTTTAATTTTCAATTTTTATTTTATACTTTTTTTGCGATTGTAATTTCCAGAATTATTGCGCAATTTTTTCATTCAAAAAATCTGCATTCCAAACTATCTTCATTTTTATCAAACAAATTTAGTAAGTAAATATGTATATTTTTAAATCCTTGAAAAGTTTTAATTTTAATTTTTTGAAAAGCTCTGCATTCAACATAATCTTCATTTCTCTAATTAAACTATTTTAATTTTTTAAATTTTCATTTAGAAATTCTTCGTTTGAGAATAAATCTCTTCTCAAAAAATTTCTTGTTTTCTTTTGGTTAAAAAATCAATTTTCTTCATTTTTTAAAAATTTACTAACTTATACTTGATGTTTTAGTTTATTTTTTAAAAATTTTCAAGAATAAAATTTTTAAAAATAATCATTTTTACTGTTGAAATAATCTCGATTTTATTAAAAAACAATACTTGAAAAAAGTATTTTTTTTTTGAAAAGAATTATTTGATTAAAAAAAAATAAAAAAATTCCAAGTTTTTTTCAAAACAAATCTTTAAATTAAAAAAAAACAATCAACCGAGTTAATTTTTGACTTACAAAACTACATCATAAAATTCTTTGCCTCCGACAAAAATTGTACATTATTTAACGAGAATTGCCATTTTTTGTTGAAAAAATTATTATTGAAAAAGTACCTCTGAAAATAGATTCTCCTCCTCCTCCCTCCCCCCAAAAAAGTTGGTAAATAGATACATAGGTAGGTAGTTACTTATTAGAAAAAAAAAAGTGGAAAAATATTGAATTCCTTCAATTTTTTATAACTTATTCCAATTTTTTCAAATTATTGTTCATCAGAAAAAATGTAGTAGGTACATTTTTAAGAAAAATCTTTAAAAAGTTAAGTAATTATTTCTGTTCCTAAAATATTGAAAAAACATTATACTTATTTGAAAATAAAACTCAACTAAAAATATATTTTTTTTTCGTTGAATGATGTCTTTTATCCAATGTGGGTATCTATTCGTAAGTATAAAAGTGTATTTTTACAAATTTAAAAAAATTTCATTGATGCGTACTTATTCAAAATAATTTCACAAAACCCATTCTTCCTCCAGAAGTTTTATATTTAAAAATAAAATGTAATTTTTGTAGAATTTTTTCAGAAATTTTTCCTTGGTATAATTGAAAAAACTACTCTGATTTTTTCAAAGAAAATCGTGCAATTCTTTCAAATAAAAATCCACTAATTTCTTCAAAAATTAAAAAAAAATCTTCATAATATTCTTTGCTTTTAAAAAAAATCGCACACAATTTGTAAACTCGCATTCAATCATCTCAGAAAAAGTGCTTGAAGTAGGTAGGTACCTAAGTAGTTTTCTCAAAATAAAATCTTCTTTTCTTAAGAAAAAAAAAATTATCAAATATTTGGCACCGATTGAAAAAAAAAAGTTAAGAAATTGTTAATTTCTTTAATTTGTTTCCAACTTCCATTTTTTCAAACTCGCAAACTCTTCATTGAAAAAATCTCCATTTTTCTCAAAAAATTTAGAATTTGAAAAAAAATAATTGAAAGTTTCATATTTTTTCCAGACAGTTTTGAACTTGAAAAAGAATAAATCGTGATTTTTTCAACTTTTTATGCATGAAAATCTTTCTGAAAAAAAAGAGAAAAGAAGTGCTTTTATCCAAAATTTCCTCCTTTAACTCCAAAGAAGTGTTTCATTTTTTAAAAATTAATTCTCAATTTCTTCAATTTTTTTTCAAACTTCCATCCTTTCAATTTGAACTGTTCATTTAAAAAAATCTTAATTTGTCTCAAAAAAACTACTTAGTGTAAAAAAAATATTCAAAATATTCATCATTTTTTGTTCAAAACAGTTCTGTATATCAAACAAATAGAAATAACCAATTTTTCATGCGATATTAACTTTTTTACAATTTTACTTTCGATTATAATATAACTTTTTTCTAACTTTTCGTTTTGGAAAATTCTTACTAGAGAAAAAAAAGGGCCAAAAATTCATCGCCGCTCCAAAAATTCAAGTTTATCTAATAACGTAAAATACATTATTTACAATGAAAATAAATGTAAGCAGTTTTCTCAAATATTTTCCCTTCTTTCTTAAAAAAAATTAGAAAATAAAAATGTTATCTTTTTTTTTTTAAATTCTATATTTAAAAAAAATGAAATTCTTCATTGAGAAAAAAAAATTGAAATAAAAAAAGTCTTCACTCTTTTCAAAAAATTTTGTAGCTTATTTTGAGAATAAATTAAAAAAAAAAAAAAAATTTTTTGAAAAAATGTTTTAAATTTTTTTAAACTGTTTTTAAACTTTTATTTTTACATTTTCAGAAGAAATTTTTATTTTTACTTGTAAAAAAAATCTCATTTTTTCAAAAAAAAAAAAAAAAAAAAAAAGGGTATAGGTATATAGGTATATAAAAACATTTTTTTGAAACTAATACAAGTTTCTGTTCAATAATTCATTTTTTTTAATCCTAAAAATTTTTTGATTTTCAAAATAATTCTGTACTTGAAAAAATTGCAATTTTTTGTAATAGTGTCCTTTTTCAAACTTTTCAAAAAAATTTCATTTGAATAAGAAATTGTCATATTTTTTTTGTTGAAAAATTTCATTATTTAATAAATATCGTGGTTTTCAAAAATTTAAACTACTCATTTTTTTCAAAAATTTTGTTTAAAAAGTCTTCATTCGTTTTTTAAATAAGTAAAAAATTTTCATAAAATCTACATAAATTTTTAAAATTGAAATCTTGATTTTTTTACTGTTAAAATATGTCATATTTTTTAATCCTTCATTTTAGAAAAAAAACCTGCATTCAAAAATAGATAATCATCACTTTTTTTCAAATCTTTCAGATAGTAATAGAATTTATTTCGTTAAATTCTGTGGCACATGATTTGGGTGGTAAATTTTTTTAATTTATTTTTTGAAAACAGGCAGCTTTGTATTGAAATACTGAAAAAATCCAACATGAAACTATTCATCGTTTCCATCGCCATTCTAATTTCATCGACAATCGCTCAAACTGAAAAATATGAAGATGATTTGAGTTCCCAGATCGATAAAGAGTATCAGAATGTAGAGCATTTATTAGCATCATTGGATAATGCTCGGCTGCAAGAAGGTGCAAACGATCCTGTTTGCCTAAAACAAATTATTCGTTCGGGTGTATCGAGAATACGAAGTACTACGGATCATTTCAAACGTTGGATGTACAATGAAAATATTACGAGTACGAGTAAACTTGAATTGGGCCAGCAATCCGACCTTTCCAATCATTCTAGAGTCTCTCTAGGTAAGTGCTACTGTATAATGTGTCAACAGCAACAGAGGCTTACCAATCTAGGAAGATGGAAATGAACTTGACTCGTTAGCAAAAGAAAAAAAGAGTGAGAAGAAATGGTGAAAATACACATACTTATTTGTTAGGGTGGTTCATAATTTCATTTTTTTTCCGAAATGTCAAGAGTTGACCCTCCAAAAATGTTTTTTTTGGTGTAAAATTAACTCATTAAATGTTTTATTGAGGAAACGAAAAAAAAAATATCAAAGAATTGGAATTAAATATTTTTCAAAATTTTTCAACAAAATCATCACTATACGTAGGTACTTTTACCCAATAAATCTATTTTCGGTGATTTTTCCTGTTTTTAAGGAGACGTAATAAATCCTCCCTTTTTGACGTTTTTTGAAAAATAAAAAATAAAATAAAAATCAGCTAGAACAAAAAAACTTTTTTTTGGATCAAAGATTTGAATCTAAGATTCATAAAATTTTTCCAGTCAATTTTTATTCAATTCCAGCTAGTTTTACAATTTTTTTTTAAATTCTAGCAGATATAGGAATTTTTTCGTTTTTTAACCCTACAACTGTAGAGTTTCTCGAGTAATTTCGAAAAAAAATCATAAATTTTTTTGAAAATTTGAATTTAAGAGTAAAAAAATTTTTTCAATCAATTTTTGTTTAATTCTACCAGATTTTGCAATTTTTTCAAATTCCAGCTGTTTTGGCGATTTTTTCGTTTTTTTTTCAACCCCGCAACTGTAGGGTTTCTCGAAGAATCATTTCAAAAAAAGGATCAATTTTGTAAATTTTGAATTTATGAATCGAAAATTTTTTTCCAACTTATCTAATTTTACATTTTTTTTTTCAAATCCAGCAGTTTTGACAATTTTTTCGTTTTTTTCAATGTAGGGTTTCTCGAGTAATTATTTTTTTTAAAAACACAAATTCTGTGAAAATTTGAAATCATGAGTCAATTTTTTTTTAAATCAATTTTTATTTATTTCCAGTGGATTTGACATTTTTTCTTTTTTCAGCAGTTTTGACAATTTTTTTGTTTTTTTCAACCATACCTCAGCAGGGTTGCTCAAGTAATGATTTTGCTCAATTTTATGGAAATTTGAATCTAAGGGCCAACATTTTTTTTTAATCAACTTTTATTCAATTCCAGTAAGATTTTGGAATTTTTTCGATTTTTTCAACGCTACAACTGTAGAGTTTTTCGAGTAATTATTTCGAAAAAATTATCGATTTAGTGAAAATTTGAATTTATGAGTCAATTTTTTTTCAATCAATATTTATTCAATTCCAGCTCATTTTATTATTTTTTTTCAATTCCAGGAAATTTTGGCAATTTTTTCGTTTTTTTCCAACCACATAATTATGTAGGTAATTATTTTGAAAAAAACATCATGCAATTTTGTGAAAATTTGAATTTATGAGTCTAAAATTTTTTTCAATCAATTTTTGTTTAATTCCAGCGGATTTGTCTATTTTTTTTTTAATTCAAGCAGTTTTGGCACTTTTTTCGTTTTTTTTCAACCCTACAAACTGCAGGGTTTACTCGAGTTATAATTTCGCTCAATTTTATGGAAATTTGAATCTAAGAACCAAAAAAAGTTTTCAATAAATTTTTATTCAATTCCAGCTGGTTTAACATTTTTTTTTTTTTTTTCAATTTTAACAAATTTCGAAATTGTTTCGTTTTTTGGTTTTCTCAATAAAATGGCCTCTGCGCCAACCCTAAATTTTTTTGAGGAAAAATTTTCAAGGAGTTGATTTTACACCAAAATAAAGAGGTCCTACTTTGATTTTTTCATTGCATTTTTATATGAAAATATACTTTTCCTGAAAAATTCCACATTTCATGATCCTCAACTACTTGAATTTATTTTTGTTGACAGATTCCAAAGATATGAACATCACTATACATCGGCTACGAGATATATATTCATCTCTGAACGTGGCAATCAACACCATACGTTATATGAGGCAAGATTTCCACGCAGAATTGGAGAAAGATCAAGTAAAAGAAGAATACGACGTTGAAGGTGAACTAAAAATGGAATGTGATGCTCTGAAAGGAATACTCGGCATAACGACGCAATTAGCGAGACGACTGGTGCCTCCCAGAATCAGGAAAACGATAGTTCCACCACGAAATCCGATCATTCGTGTAGTGGAAAGTATACTCAAATTCTAACAACTTGGATATTGAACCGTTAAACTTTTGTTTTAAACATTTTAAATAATACATTGTTATGTACTAAGCATTTTTAAATAAAACACCGAAACAACCAAAAGATATAAAAAAATTTTAATCTATATCTAAAAAAATGTGGTAAGTTCACTTTTTCTAAATTAATAAAAATTGATTCATTATAAGGTATAAAAAAAACCATAATATTGCACAAAAAGTTCCCAAATAACTTATTTTTACAAACATTGAAAAAAGTCAGGTATCTTTTAAAATTTATTTCAAAAGATGATTTTTTTAATTTTCTGAAACATTAAAAAATTTTATTCCAATTTTTCATTTAAAAAATTCCATACAGATGATCGATTGTTCAAAGTGGAAAAATTTACCAAAATTGAATCTGTGATCGGTGATCGATAATCGATCAATTTTAAATATCGATAAACTGCCCACTAGCCCACTCTCAATATTTCAAAAAAATAAATGATCAACTTTAGAGTGGTAAGTTCACTTTTTTAAATTAATGAAAATGAATTCATTAAGGTATGAAAAAAACATAATATTGCTCAAAAAATTCCCAAATAACTTATTTTTACAAACATTGAAAAAAGTCAGGTATATAATATCTTCAAAAATTGATTTCAAAATATGATTTTTTTAATTTTCTGAATCATTAAAAAAGGGAGTAGGAGAAACGATTAGAGAAATGGAAATATAGCTGTGATGGAGAGAGAGGGGGAATTCAGGGATGTTTGGAAGATATCAAATGATCTATCAAAATCCTACCTTCGATAAATGATAACGAAAAGTTTCATTATTCAAATACCATTCACTCAAATGACCCACTCTCTCAAGCAAATTCTGTTCCATTTTTAAACTCCTTTTAATGAACCCATCCACCTCACACACCTTCCTCTCTCCATTTATATTCCAAAGAATCCACGATCAACATCCCTGAATTCCCTTCTCTCTCCACCTCAGCTACATTTCCATTTCTCTAATCGTTTCTCCTACTCCCTTTACCATTTCGTGTGCCAATATTTGCCAAATCCGTATCGAATCGAGCCTCTTCGATTTAGCGCAAAGCGAGGCCACACTGCTCCGCATCTCTGCTGTTCCAGCTTGATTTATCGATACACTCGACGAATAGCAATAAACAGTATCATCTTCGCCATAAATATCAGCCGCGTATTTCGACACTCGCAAAGGAATCAGAAACGCGAACGCGAACCATTAGTTGTAGTATATCTGAAGAAAGAAGTAGAGAGAAAAAAACACACCATGCGCCGTTTTATGCTACGGTGACATCTTAATCATAAATTACACAAGTCCGGGGTATTCTTTATGTGCTCGCTGTTTCGGCTCGCCACGTATATAAATATACAGGGTGTTTCGGAAGTGAATGGCCAAAGTTGAGATTTAGATGTGACCGAGTCCAGTTGAACAAAAAAGATTGTATGTGGAGTCGAGGTTTACTTTGATTTCGAAGGAGTGGTCATTTACCAAAATTTAAAAATTCTGTCAAGCCAAGAGATGAAACAGGTAAGTGTATTTTCTCGAAAAGAACAAACAAGTTATGTGAAAATTTGCCTATTTTTGTAAATGAAGTTGTTACAAAGTTTTGGATACCGTAATTTTTTAAATATTCAGCTTTTAAACGCCTTGATTTTCAAAGATAGGCAAACTTTTCGTATATATATTTTTCTTTCTCTCAGAAAGTCTCACCAATTTCGTCCTTTGGTTTGACCGCATTTTGCAATTTTCAAGTATTCTGAGTGTCCCTCAATAAATTTAGGAAGGCAATAACTCCTTCAATTTCGAAGATAGACATCCAAATTTTAATTAGTGATGAGATTCGAAAATAATTTTAATCTAGGTATTGTATCAATATAATTTTCAATTTTTTTTTTTTTTACAATTTTCAAAACATTAAATTTTTTTTGAATTTTGGGAAAATCTAATTTTTTTCAATTTTTCAAATTTCAATCAATTTTCAAAGTTGAATCAATTTTCAAAATTTAGCTCAACTTGAAAAAAAAATCCAACCCAAATTTTTATAGTTTGATCAATTTTTAAAATTTAAATTTTTAAAATTTTTGAATTTAGTGTCGAGATTTGAAAATAATTTTAATGCATTGTTTCAATATAATTTTGATTTTTTTTTTTGCAATTTTACGAAACATTAAAGCAATCTTCAAAATTTTGCAAAAATCTAATTTGATCAATTTTTTAGATTTTGACCTTTAAAATTAATTAGTTAGATATTATTAATTTTTTTTTTTGAATCTAGTGCTGAGATTCGAAAATAATTTTAATGTATTGTTTCGATATAATTTTTGATTATTTTTTTGAAATTTTCGAAACATAAGAAAAATCTTCGAAATTTGCCAAAAATTTGATTTTATCAATTGTTTAGATTTTAATCAATTTTCAAAATTCAGCTGAACTAGAAAAAAAAATCAATACAAATTTTTATTTTTTGCAATTTTCTAAACATCCCGAGCGGCACACTCGATCAATAATATCGGAAGATGTAACGTATCGATAAAAAATCGTTTGAAAATCTATAGATGTTCTCACGATATTATAAAGATTTATCGGTACAACTTCATAGGCAAAAAATCTAAAAACTATCGAATTCGATATTATTAAGATTTTATGACGATATTCGTCAACGATACTATCGACAAAGAATATTAAATTTATCGATACCGATTTTCCACCGATTTTGTGCAGATATTTGAAACTACATTATCGACAAAGAATATTAAATTTATCGAATTCGATTTTTTAACGATTTTGTAAAGATATTTAAAACTATATTATCGACAGATTATATGAAATTTCTCGACTTCGATATTTTACCGATTTTTTGACGACATTTGAAACTATATTATCGACAGATTATATTAAATTTATCGAATCCGATTTTTTACCGATTTTGTAAAGATATTTGAAACTATATTATCGACACATAATATGCAATTTCTCGAATTCGATTTTCTAACGATTGCGTGAAGATATTTGAAACTATATTATCGACACGTAATATGAAATTTCTCGATTTCGATTTTTTAACGATTTTGTGACGATATTTGAAACTATATTATCGACAAATTATCTGAAATTTCTCGAATTCAATTTTTTAACGATTTTGTGAAGATATTTAAAACTATATTATCAACACGTAATCTGAAATTTCTCGAATTCGATTTTTCAACGATTTTGTGACGATATTTGAAACTATATTATCGACAAGTAATATGAAATTCCTCGAACTTGATTTTTCAACGATTTTGTGGCGATATTTGAAACTACATTATCGACAAATAATCTGAAATTTGTCGAACGATTTTTCAACGATTTGGTGACGATATTTGAAATTATTTCCAAATTGGTGAAAATTTTTCTAAGTCCAACACGTCTGGAAGTACTAAACTGCCTATTATAAGCGTTTTATTGCTAATTTCTCAACGATGAGGTATGGCATAGTGGTTAAGGAAGAGGATTACCATGCAGGAGGTAGAAGGTTCAAGCCCCACGGGTGGCAGATTTTTTATAATTTTTTTTGACTTTTTCTGAAATGATCCTCTTACCGTAACATGAATAATGTGTTTAGGCATAGTTTAATGTATTAATTATGCTAATTAATGATTTTTAATTATAGAAAGAAGCTAGTAAAAGAATAAAAATCGGAATAAAAAATCGATAAAAAATCGACAGAATATCGAATTCTATAAAGTGTCGCGAAAGTTCCGCCTAAATCGTGAAATTATCTTTCGATATTATAGATATATTATCGATAAAATATCTTACTATAATCTCGAAATTTTTGCTAACTATAATTCATCGATAATCTATCTATATATCGAAAGATAATTTCACGATTTATGCGGAACTAACGCGACACTTTATCGAATTCGATATTCTGTCGATTTTTTATTTCGATAATTTGTCGAGTGGGCTGCTCGGGATTAAAACAATCGTTGAAATGGAAAAAATCTAATGTGATCATTGATCAATTTTTTAGAATTTAATCAATAATTTTCTAAATTTAGCTTAACTTGAAAAAAAAAAAATTAAACGCAAATTTTTTAAGGTTGAACAATTTTTAAAACTTTTGAACTTTGATCAATTCTTTTTTTTCAATTTTTTAAATCTAATGCTGAGATTTGAAAATAATTTTATAGGTAGCATTAAGTATTTCAATATAATTTTCGATTTTTTTTTGCAATTTTCGAAACATTGAAAAAAATCTGTTTTTTCACACTAAAAAAAAATCCACATTTTTGGGGTATTTCTACATAAGGCAAATTTTGTAAAGTTTGATTTATCATTAAGCTAAAGCCAGGGATTCAATAAGAAAAAAATTTTTACAAACATTCATTTTGGAGAAAAAATTGAATAATTGGTTTTCTGAAATTAGGGTATTTCAGTTGAAAAAAATTGTAGCAGTAATCTTCTGAAAAACCAAATAGGTAGGTAAGTATTTCCGTGAAAGAATTTTTTTAATAGGATATTTAATTTTTTTTAATCAATTTTTTTTGTTGAAAAAATATTTTTTTCATCAGAATGTTTTCCATTTTTCTCAAAGAATATTGACTTTTTTTTTGCCATTTTCAAGAATTCTCTATATTTTTAAATCAATAAAAACATTCGGAGAACTAATCCATGACATGTGTTTGGAAGTCATACCATTTTATTTCTCCAACTTTAGGAAAGCATCTATGTCTTTACATTTCTAGGAATTATTTTCAAAAATTACCTACAAAAAAAGTCGGCCTCACTCTATTTTGTTGAAAAATATAAACGACAAATGAAAAAAACGATCTGTTTTATCTTTGTGTTTGGGGATCAGGCTGGTAAATTTTTTTTTCTTTTCAAATCGAAAATACTGCATTATGTCTTTGACTTTTTGATGCAAATTCTATATTTTCCCAACTTTTATGGTGTATTTATTATTTATTGCCAAATTTTTAAAATTGAAGAAGCAAAAAAAAATGCAAAATACATCCACTTGCATATCTCTATGCCTTCCACTTCCAATGATAGGCAAACCATCTTGTGTACAGGGTGTTTCTTCGCTGATGTAATTCCTTCCACCAAGTGGATAGACAACCCATAAGGAACAATAAATGTTATATTAAAATGGTGCCTATCTTAAAAGTTGAAGGGACGGAGGGAAAATGAAAATTGAGAAAAAGTTATTTTTGGTTGGGTCCTTGTATAGTTCTAAAAAAATGAACATTTTTTGTTCCCAACATTTTTTTACTTATCTTTGAAAGTGAAGGCATATGAGCGCTTTAAACTAGAAAAAAACCGGTTTTGCAATTTTCAAAGTTCTGTAGCTCCTCCATTTTCGAAGATAAAAAAATTAATCAAGGACTTTTTCGTTCCTCTCACAAAGTTACACCAATTTCATGCATCATTCTGACGAAATTCTTGAATTTTTTTTTGTGACAATTTGTAGCTCAAATGATCAATGGGTACAAACGCGACATGAAAATTGTAAAACCATGCGTTATGACAACTCACGAAATGAGTGTTATTTGTTGAGATAAGCGAGAAATGTTATGTCAAGAATTTGCAAATCTTTAAAAATGAAGGAGCTACAGAGCTTTGAAAATTGCAAAACCGGTTTTTCAACGGTTGAAGCTCTCTTGTGCCTTCACTTTCAAAGATAGGCAAGAAATGGCAAGAACAAAAAAAGTTTATTTTTTTTGGTACTATTCACGTACCCAACCAAAAATTACTTTTTCTCGATTTCATTTCCTCTTGCCCCTTCAATTTTCAAGATAGGCACTATGTTTATATAAAATTTTCGGTTCCTTGTGGGTTGCCTATCCAAATGGTGGAAGGAACTACATTAGCTACGAAACACTCTGTATAATATGTGAATCAAGTTTTGACCTTTACCCTTCGCAAATGAGGCACTCAAACTGGAACACCCTGTACAGAGAAAAACTGTGCCAAAGGAGGGATGCCAGCACGACGAAACGTTAACTTTTTAGTGCAAAAAAAAAACGCACCACCACTGGTCTATTTTCTTCTACTTCGTATCGATATTTAATTTTTCTAATCGAGGCGAAATTTACGACGTGGACGAATCGATGTGAGACGATGATGATGATGACGACCGCGTCAAATACCCGGGAAAAGCTCGACAGCGAGCAAGGGTACACCATTAAATGGCAATTAAGAAAAGGAAAAAATCCTCCAGGGTGGTAATTACCTTTTTATACGAGGCTATTTTCGGGTACATAATACCTCGATGACGCGTTAAAAATGTGAGATCGAAGAAGGTCAACTAAGGGGTGGGAAAATTGCGGCTTTTTTCATTCTTTCCAAAGCATACATCGCAACTCAGAGCTTCGAAGAAGGATTTTTATTAAATCGTACGACAAAGCTGGTAAAATATTCTTTAAATTCTTCACCATTTTTTTCCCCATTCTCTCGCGAAAGGCGAAACAGGAAAAGAGAAAATCCATCGGTGATCTTTAATAGGTTAGAGAAAAAGCCAGCCCGAGACGAGAGTTTATCGACAATGAACCTAAAAATCAATCATTTTTCAAACTACAATAACTCCGGAGCAGTTTTTATTTCTCTCTATGCTCATTTTAGCACATAGAATAACGAATCGAGCTAGTCGAACAGAGAGAAAAGACAGGTCCATGACTGGTGAAAGACCTGCTGCGAATCTCCATTGTGTACGGACGTTATTACCGTAAAGCTAGCTTTTTCTCTTCTTTTTCTACGTGGAATTTTTTTTCGCCACCCACTCCGTGCTTTTTTTTTCCTCGAACCAAAATAATTCCACCCAAGTCCATTTTTCAAACCGAAAAAAAATCCCTCGTAACAATAACGTTCGGAATTGGACGTTCATTAAGTGAAAACCTTTTATACGGTTGTACGGTCGCCGACGCCGCCTCATCTGACAAAGCTACAAAAGCTGGTAAAATGAAACCAAACGAGCAATTAATACCCTTTTTGATTACTATTCTCTTTGAAAATCTCCCCCAGCAAAACAAGGACCTGCTCGACGTAATGTTGCACCCCACCCAACCGCTACATGCCTCGGTGCTCGTATTTATGGTATGTCGAAGAATTACTCGCTAAAATCCCAGCGTCGACTCTGGCAGCCGCCGGTGCTTTTGACCAGAGAAAGCCGATTTGTTAATTCTTAAGGAGCACGATGACGATGCTAGGTGCACAAGCACATATAGTAACAATAATACGAATGAAAGAGGGAGACCCAGGGAGGTGAAGTAGACTCTCCAAGATTACCTGTGTACGTGTGCATTGCGTCGTGTATTTAGACTGTACCATTTTATCGTTGTATTATTACGTATGGTGTGGTATGTTGTGGTACGAACGTAGGAAGGTACGTACGTGACACGTAGATATAATTTATTAATATTGCTTTTATCTTGGACGTCAATTTAATCGTATCGTAGGTCTGGCTCTGGGCATACCTTTGTATGTATTTTTAGAAATGAAAAATTTACCAAATTTTTTCATTCAGAGTTTGACTTACTGCATCTGTATAATCAGTTTCGAAAAAAGTGATATTTTCTCAAATTACACAATAAATTTCCCTGATACAATAAAACATTTTGTGAAAACTATTTTTTTGAAATAATTCTTTTTCGATTTTCTAGTAAAAAATTTTGTAAAATGAATTTTTCAATTTTCCAAGATTGATTATCTTGAAGCATTTTATATTTTTAAATATAAATTTTTTTTTATTAAATCTTAATAAATAAGTGTGTAGGTACCCGAGCAGCACAATCGACAAATTATCGAAATAAAAAATCGACAGAATATCGAATTCGATAAAGTGTCGCGTTAGTTCCGCCTAAATCGTGAAATTATCTTTCGATATTTAGATAGATTATCGACGAATTACAGTTAGCAAAAATTTCGAGATTATAGTAAGATATTTTATCGATAATATATCTATAATATCGAAAGATAATTTCACGATTTAGGCGGAACTTTTGCGACATTTTATCGAATTCGATATTCTGTCGATTTTTTATCGATTTTTTATTCCGATTTTTCGTCTTTTGCTAGCTTTTTTCTAGAATTAAAAATCATTAATTAGCATAATTAATACATTAAACTATGCCTAAACACATTATTCATGTTACGGTAAGGATCATTTCCGAAAAAGTCAAAAAAAATTATAAAAAATCTGCCACCCGTTGGGCTTGAACCATCTACCTCCTGCATGGTAATCCTCTTCCTTAACCACTATGCCATACCTTATCGGTTAGAAATTAGCAATAAAACGCTTATAATAGGCAGTTTGGTACTTCCAGACGTGTTGGACTTAGAAAAATTTTCACCAATTTGGAAATAATTTTAAATATCGTCACAAAATCGTTGAAAAATCGTTCGACAAATTTCAGATTATTTGTCGATAATGTAGTTTCAAATATCACCACAAAATCGTTGAAAAATCGAATTCGAGGAAATTCATATTACGTGTCGATAATATAGTTTCAAATATCGTCATAAAATCGTTGAAAAATCGAATTCGAGAAATTTCAGATTACGTGTCGATAATAAAGTTTTAAATATCTTCACAAAATCGTTAAAAAATCGAATTCGAGAAATTTCAGATTATTTGTCGATAATATAGTTTCAAATATCTTCACGCAATCGTTAGAAAATCGAATTCGAGAAATTGCATATTATGTGTCGATAATATAGTTTCAAATATCTTTACAAAATCGGTAAAAAATCGGATTCGATAAATTTAATATAATCTGTCGATAATATAGTTTCAAATGTCGTCAAAAAATCGGTAAAATATCGAAGTCGAGAAATTTCATATAATCTGTCGATAATATAGTTTTAAATATCTTTACAAAATCGTTAAAAAATCGAATTCGATAAATTTAATATTCTTTGTCGATAATGTAGTTTCAAATATCTGCACAAAATCGGTGGAAAATCGGAATCGATAAATTTAATATTCTTTGTCGATAGTATCGTTGACAAATATCGTCATAAAATCTTAATAATATCGAATTCGATAGTTTTTAGATTTTTTGCCTATGAAGTTGTACCGATAAATCTTTATAATATCGTGAGAACATCTATAAATTTTCAAACGATTTTTTATCGATACGTTACATCTTCCGATATTATCGATCGAGTGTGCCGCTCGGGATGTCTTAGATTTTAGAAGAATTTTAAGCCATTCAGTTATCTTAAAATTATTAACAATTCAATTTTTAAATTTGATGTAATTAATTAAAATTGCTCGTTTGTTGATTTTAATAAACTTTCAAAATTTGAAAGATCGATTTTTGTAATTTTATTTTTATTGTTCAACTATACAATTTTTTGAATTCAAACTCTATCTATAAATTAGTAGATACCTATTCATTTTTTTATTTTATTATTTTTTCAGAATTCAAAATTTTAGAAAAATCTAAATTTTTAGCTCATTTTAAAAAGATTAATTTTTTTATGCCCGTTTGAAAAAAATAAATTTTTTTGTGATCAATTTCCAAGAAAATGACTTCTTTTAATTGATTTCACTTATGCTTAACGTACAGATAATTTTCAAAAAAATATGATGTTTTCAATTAAATTTTTAAAAATTTAATTTTTTAATGATAGATTTTTAATACAGATAGTTTCAAATATCGTCACAAAATCGTTGAAAAATCGTTCGACAAATTTCAGTTTATTTGTCGATAATGTAGTTTCAAATAAATCGTTGAAAAATCGAATTCGAGGAATTTCATATTACGTGTCGATAATATAGTTTCAAATATCGTCATAAAATCGTTGAAAAATCGAATTCGAGAAATTTCAGATTACGTGTCGATAATAAAGTTTTAAATATCTTCACAAAATCGTTAAAAAATCGAATTCGAGAAATTTCAGATTATTTGTCGATAATATAGTTTTAAATATCGTCACAAAATCGTTAAAAAATCGAATTCGAGAAATTTCAGATTATTTGTCGATAATATAGTTTTAAATATCGTCACAAAATCGTTAAAAAATCGAAATCGAGAAATTTCATATTACGTGTCGATAATATAGTTTTAAATATCTTTACAAAATCGTTAAAAAATCGAATTCGATAAATTTAATATTCTTTGTCGATAATGTAGTTTCAAATATCTGCACAAAATCGGTGGAAAATCGGAATCGATAAATTTAATATTCTTTGTCGATAGTATTGTTGACGAATATCGTCATGAAATCTTAATAATATCGAATTCGATAGTTTTTAGATTTTTTGCCTATGAAGTTGTACCGATAAATCTTTACAATATCGTGAGAACATCTATAGATTTTCAAACGATTTTTTATCGATACGTTACATCTTCCGATATTATCGATCGAGTGTGCCGCTCGGGTAAGTATATTTTTTTTTCAAATTAAGTGTTTTTGAAAAAAAATCCCGCAATACTTCTAATATTTTTTGAATTGTTTCTTCTTTTCAATCATTATTTTTTTTTTTAAATTGTTGTATAGAATATTTTAAAAATAAAATTATTTTCAAAATTCTCACCTAATTATTTTTCGATTACCGGGCAAAACGTTTTGTCGTGGCATGCTTGAAAACATTTTCAATTCTTCATTTTTTTTTCTTATACCTATTACCTCTACATACTTTTTTTTACCGTAACCATAAAAGAATTGACCACGGAATATTTTCTATTTAATTACCTCATAAAGTTTGGTAAATTATTTTTTAAATATTTGGAATGATCGAAGTATTTGTGATAAATATTACCTGTGTTCTACTTTTGTAAGGCCTTCCAGTCGAAATTAAAAGCCAGAACTAACCCCGAAACGAGAACGCAAACATCTTTAGGTAAGTAGAATTCGATTTAATAAAATGAAAACGTCGTCGTGAGAGTCTTAGGTATATACGGTTCGGGGTTTTAGAAAATGAAGTGTTTAGAAATTATAAAAAAAAATCTAATCATCATAAATTCACGTCTATTTTTCATGCTTTCAAGTTCAAAGTTTCAAAAATTTTCAAAAAATCTCAAAAACTTAATTTTCCAAAAAAAAAAATTGGAAAAATAATTTTTTTTTAAATTGTTGAAAAATTGCATTGAGAAAAATTTTTCAGAAAAATTCTTCCTAAAATTTCTTGATAAGAATTGAAATTTCCTCGTTAAAAAATATTCCTGAAAAAAATCGTATGAAAATCTTGATGGAAAAATTCCAAGATTTTTTTTTTTTTTGAAAAAAAAAATCTCGTGGACCTTTTTTAAAGCTCACATTTTTCACTTTTTTTTATCACCTATACCAATTTTTTCATAAAAGTATTATTGGTAAAAAATTATTCATTTTTCATTGCGAATTTCAGAAAAATTGCTGAAAATTCCTTTGTGTTGGAAAAAATAATCTTAGACAAAAAATTTTTGGAAGAAATTCTTCTTACAAAAATTGAAATGTTGCATTGGAAAATTTTCTAGAAAAAAATCCTAGAAAAAATGTTGAAATTTTTTGTTTGATTTTTCTTGAAAAAAATTATTATTATTTTTTCAATTTCACGTTTTTGTTTATTATTTCAAAAACTTGATATTCAGAAAATATTCTCAAAAATTCCACCATGAAAATTTCTTTAAAATCCTGTGGAAAAAAATTATTTTCAAAAAATTTTCAGCATAATCATCTGAAAAGTTCTTGATTTTTTTAATGTCGCTTAATTTATTTCAAAATCTCGCATTCTTTTTGCGACTTGGAAAAAATTCCTTTCGAAAACTGAAATCATGGAAAAAATATTCCCAAGTAAGTTTCTTTAATCATGAAAAATTATTTTAAACTCGGTTGGAAAAATTTTCAAAAAAATCTGCTGAAAAATTCTTGGATTTTTTTTTGAATTCTTCAAAAAATTCTCAAATAAGTATTTTGAAAAGAATCTTTTAGTAAAATTCTATCGTAAAAAATTTATCGTGTTGGAAGAAAATTATTTCCAAACAAAAATACTTCCAAAAACTTCTGCGTACAATTTCTGGATAAGAAATGAAATCTTCTCATTAAAAATGTTTTCTCAAAAATACTCATCTCAGAAAAAATCTGTTCACAATATAATTTATTTTTTGCTTCAAACTTCGCATTTTTCTTCAAGTTTTTTCTCTCAAAAATTTCCCCTTGAAAAGTGAAATGATAAAAAAAAATCTCGAATACTTTAAAAACTTTCTTTTTAAGAATTGTATGATACAAAGTTTCAGTAAAATCTGTAGTTTTTGTGATAAGATTTCTTCAAAAGTAACTTTTCAAGAAATCTTATCACAAAAATTTCTTCGAAAATTTTGTTGGAAAAAGTCATAATTATTTAAAAAATTGCTTTCAAAAAATGTTAGGTAGGTATAGGTACATACAATTAAAATATCTTGATAAGATTTTTTTTCAAGTTCTAAACGATCTGTTCGTAAATTTTTGGATTTTTTTGAAAAGGAGCTTTTGGGAAATTTAGTTTTAATTTTTCTTCAAATTTTTATTTTCAAAATTTCATTCCAAAATTTTTTTGTTTTGAATAAATTCTTCCATAATTTCTTTATTTTTCATTTTATTATTATCAAGTACCTATTTATTTATTTTTTTGTCCAGAGAAGTAACTTATTTTTTAAAAAGATACCCAAGGAATTCTTAGATAAGTACACCTATAGAGAAATTCTTGATGAAAATTAAAATTTGCTCACTAAATAATTATTCTCTTCGAAAAAATCTCATTGAAGAACGAACGTATTTTAAAAAATTGCTTGAATAAAAATTCTTTCTAAGAGTCTATTTTTGGGATAATTTTTCAAAAATCTCGAGATTTTTTTATTGAAAATGTTGTTTTGAAGTTTTCATGTTTTTCAAAAATCGAGCTAAAATTTTCTCTTTAAAAAGTTTCCAACAAGAAGAATGTAAGAGAAGACAAACTTAAATATGAAGTAATAATGCTCTGCAAAGATTATTAGATTTAAGTAGCTAAGTTTAGTTATTTTGTTGAAAAAATTCTTATGTACAGGGTGTACCGACGCGACGTAAGAATAAAGCCTTCTAATCATTATCTATGCAACATATCGTGAGTCGATGTAAATTTGTTTGCCTAGTCTCCAGACAGCATGGGCTGAGTTATGCTCATCGAAATTTTTTTGTTTTGTTCTGGTTGAATGTTTTTAACCTTGCCTTTCTCGACAACTATAGGTAATAGGAGAGAGGGAGAGAGTTACGTGTTGCGGTGTCAGGCAGAAAATTTTTTTTCAAATTTTTTCATGGGATTGGCCATTTTTATAATTTGACAAGGAAGTCTATATCGAGCAAAATATTTGAAAAAATATGTCAAAAGAGGCAATTTTTCTTATTTTTCTAGTTGTCTTTGACAAAGCTGTAATTATTATTTTTTTTTTTCAATTTTTTTTTGTTAAATATTTATTTTTCAATGTATCCAAAGGTCTGAGCGGTTTATTTAAAAAAAAAAAAAATCTGAAAAAATTATTTTAGAAATATAATGTGAAATTTAGCAGTGATTTTTTTCAGACGTTATTCAACAAATTGTTTAAAACCTGAAATCACTTCACTCGAAACGTTGAAACCACGTTGGAAAAAATTCATTCAAAAAAGGGTAGAAAACTCTAAACAAAACCATCAACCTCGACAGGTACTAAACCACTAAACATTGCCACGTCAGCACTTCACACGCATGGAAAACACCACCCACGCCTAAAAAATCTCCCATTTCAACACAAGAATTAAGTACAACTCACCGATCACAATGACGACTGCGGATTTGATATCGGTATGAAAGCTGGGTGCGTCGGCGGATACTTCGCATTTATAATACCCGGTCATCTCTCGTTGAACTTCATTCAACGCCACCTGCTTTTCGTTCGATTTGGAAATCTGAAACAAAAAAATACGACACGTTGAACATAGCACAACACATAGCCCAACACCCGTGTTAATTTTCGATTCGAATTTGAACCGAGCACAGCGAGAGAGAGACCGAGAGAAACAGAGACGCCGTGAGTGGTATTCTCCACACCCACATTCGTACGTAACTTATAGATACTAAAAGGAGACAGGAGCAGAAGATGAGGGGCATCTCATCGGCATGGTATTTCGATAACAGCATAATTCCGGGTTATAAGTTGGTCGTCGACGGTTAAATCTAAAGGGAATAATACGACGAGGGCGATGAAAGATTATATCATTTTGACAATAAGCACGACGCTGCGAGCTTCTATATAACCGGCTCTTTTCTCGTTAGATTAGCTTTTTAGCTGGCGCGATGATGGATGTGGCACGTATATATCGCGCCAACCATGCCCCGCCTAATGCTTTCCTCAACTTCTCGGTCGACCATTCGCATATACATTTACACCATTATACGAATATATCGAGGATTACCTTGTAATATTTGGAATTACAGCGTGTCCTCTCCGCACCTTTCGCTAGTTTCGTTCCACACCGAATGTAATCCGCTGTAAAAGTACTAGATTCCTATACAGGGTGTCCGGGGAACACTGTTCGAGACTTCAGATTTGGGTACAATCGGGTACCACTAACAAAAAACTTTCTATACACAAGGTGCCTATCTCAAAAATTGAAGGGGCAGCAAAAAATAAAACAAAGAAAAAAAATTTGATACAGAAAAATTATTTCTGGTAAAAATTTCAAAAAAAGGTACTCATCATTGAACAAAAATAAATACGAGTAATTTTGAATCATTCATTGTTCACCATAGGTAATTATGAAAGAAAAAAAAACTGCAAAATATGAAAAAATATATTTTAATAAAAAATTTTAAAATTGTAAAATTATTAATAATTCATTTTTGACTAAAATTGAAAGAAAAAAAACCTGGAAAATTTATATCATTTTTTTGACCAAAATTTGAAAAAAAAAACTTTTGAACAATATTTGAAAACATTCATGCACATTCGAACGAAAGGTAAAAAATTTATCCATGACAAAAATTTACAAAAAATTGAAAACTTTGAAAATGATTGAAAAAATTTTGAAACATTCACTTTGAACAAAATGTTGAAAAATTTCAAACGATTGACATCTACATAACATTTAAATGAAAATGTTTTGAATCAAATTCAAAACCAAAAAAATTATACAAAAAATAACAGACCAATAAAAATTGAAATTTCAGAAGTTTGAGGCTCCCTGATCGCCTTCATTTTTTAAGATAGGCAAATTCATCACATAACTTTTTTTGTTCCTATCAAAAAGTTACACTTCTTGAATGCATTTGTGTAAGTGGAATCTGAACGATTTTCAATTCTCATCAGCACTCCTTCATAATTTGAGCAAGGCAAAATTTTTGACGTGTGATTTCTTTTTGCTTTAACTCATCCAATTTCAGAGATAGACATTCCATAGTGATTAGAATTTTTTTTTTGCTTTTTCAAAGTATTAAGTATCCCTAGATCGCTACAGAAAATTTTTATAATGCAGTGTTACTAATTCATTTATTTTTAAAATGAAAAATCTCGGTAACGCCTTCATTTTTCAACTTAGGCAAAAAAGGTTGAAAGTAAAAAATGTGTTTTTCAGTTCTACCCATGTACCTAACCAAAAAATTTTCTCTTAATTTTTTTTGTCAAATTTTCCACTGCCCTTTCAATTTTTGAAATAGGCAAAAAAAGGTTAGAAGTAAAAAATGTGCATTTTTTTCAGTACTACCCATGTACCCAACCAAAAAAAAAATTCTTTAATTTTTTTTGTAAAATTTTCCACTGCCCCTTCAATTTTTGAGATAGGCAAAAACTGTTGAGAATAAAAATGTGTATTTTTTAGCACTACCCATACACCTATCAAACAACCCCCCCCCCCCCCCCCAAAAAAAAAACTCTTAATTTTATTTTTCAAATTTTCCTCTGCCCTTCAATTTTTGAGATAGGGACCATCTGTATTAAAAATCTATCATTAAAAAATTAAATTTTTAAAAATTTAATTGAAAACATCATATTTTTTTGAAAATTATCTGTACGTTAAGCAAAAGTGAAATCAATTAAAAGAAGTCATTTTCTTGGAAATTGATCACAAAAAAATTTATTTTTTTCAAACGGGCATAAAAAAATTAATCTTTTTAAAATGAGCTAAAAATTTAGATTTTTCTAAAATTTTGAATTCTGAAAAAATAATAAAATAAAAAAATGAATAGGTATCTACTAATTTATAGATAGAGTTTGAATTCAAAAAATTGTATAGTTGAACAATAAAAATAAAATTACAAAAATCGATCTTTCAAATTTTGAAAGTTTATTAAAATCAACAAACGAGCAATTTTAATTAATTACATCAAATTTAAAAATTGAATTGTTAATAATTTTAAGATAACTGAATGGCTTAAAATTCTTCTAAAATCTAAGACATCCCGAGCGGCACACTCGATCGATAATATCGGAAGATGTAACGTATCGATAAAAAATCGTTTGAAAATTTATAGATGTTCTCACGATATTATAAAGATTTATCGGTACAACTTCATAGGCAAAAAATCTAAAAACTATCGAATTCGATATTATTAAGATTTTATGACGATATTTGTCAACGATACTATCGACAAAGAATATTACATTTATCGATTCCGATTTTCCACCGATTTTGTGCAGATATTTGAAACTACATTATCGACAAAGAATATTAAATTTATCGAATTCGATTTTTTAACGATTTTGTAAAGATATTTAAAACTATATTATCGACAGATTATATGAAATTTCTCGACTTCGATATTTTACCGATTTTTTGACGACATTTGAAACTATATTATCGACAGATTATATTAAATTTATCGAATCCGATTTTTTACCGATTTTGTAAAGATATTTGAAACTATATTATCGACACATAATATGCAATTTCTCGAATTCGATTTTCTAACGATTGCGTGAAGATATTTGAAACTATATTATCGACAAATAATCTGAAATTTCTCGAATTCGATTTTTTAACGATTTTGTGAAGATATTTAAAACTTTATTATCGACACGTAATCTGAAATTTCTCGAATTCGATTTTTCAACGATTTTATGACGATATTTGAAACTATATTATCGACACGTAATATGAATTTCCTCGAATTCGATTTTTCAACGATTTTGTGGTGATATTTGAAACTACATTATCGACAAATAATCTGAAATTTGTCGAACGATTTTTCAACGATTTTGTGACGATATTTGAAATTATTTCCAAATTGGTGAAAATTTTTCTAAGTCCAACACGTCTGGAAGTACCAAACTGCCTATTATAAGCGTTTTATTGCTAATTTCTAACCGATAAGGTATGGCATAGTGGTTAAGGAAGAGGATTACCATGCAGGAGGTAGATGGTTCAAGCCCCACGGGTGGCAGATTTTTTATAATTTTTTTTTTTTGACTTTTTCTGAAATGATCCTCTTACCGTAACATGAATAATGTGTTTAGGCATAGTTTAATGTATTAATTATGCTAATTAATGATTTTTAATTATAGAAAGAAGCTAGTAAAAGAATAAAAATCGGAATAAAAAAATCGATAAAAAATCGACAGAATATCGAATTCGATAAAGTGTCACGAAAGTTTCGCCTAAATCGTGAAATTATCTTTCGATATTATAGATAGATTATCGATAAAATATCTTACTATAATCTCGAAATTTTTACTAACTATAATTCGTCGATAATCTATCTATATATCGAAAGATAATTTCACGATTTATGCGGAACTAACGCTACACTTTATCGAATTCGATATTCTGTCGATTTTTTATTTCGATAATTTGTCGATTGTGCTGCTCGGGATTGTAAAAATTTCTGTAGGTATATTATATTAACTCAGTTACTCATTTTTTAGATTTTTTTCTTCAAAATTTAGAAGAATAAATTAAAAAAAATAGACAGTCTGGTCTATTTCAAAATATTTAAATTTTAAAAATTGTAAAAATACATTAAAAAAATTTAAATTGATCCAACTCTAATTTTAAAAACTAACAAATTTGTATGTAATTTCAAATTGAAAATAACACAAATTTAAGCTGCAACATGAAAATTGGTCTTCAACTTCTTTTAAACTCTTTAGTAAATAATTTAAAATTAATCCACATTTTAAAAATTGTTGACTTCCTGAAAAACTAAAAACAAATAGAATGATTGGAAAATTGATGAAAAGTGGAATTTGTTTGCGAAATGGTACAAATTGGTTAAGAAGATTATGAAAATGAGCAGAAAATTTGATGAGAGTCTAATAAATAGATTAAAATTAAAATTTCCTGAAAATCCAGCAAATACTTATAAAATTTTAGAGAAATTAGCAGACAAATCCATTTTTACTAAATTGAATTTTAATTATTGAAATAATTTATTGAAAATCGCAAAAAATTAATTTATTGCAAAACCATAAAAAATAAATTTTTTAATAATTAAATAGAGTCATCATTTTTGAGAACTGCAAGAAAGCAATCGATTAAAAATTTAATTTGTCAGAAATTAACTGATTGAATTTTTGGGAAATTGATCTAAAATCAAAAATTAGGTTACCTTTTGAAGAATTAATGGAAAAGAGGATTAAAAATTCAAACTCTTGAAAACCTGTCAAATATTGAGGTAAGTATAAAATTGTTTAGAAATCTGATTTCAGACAAATTTATTGAAAATAAATTTTAAACGAAAGAATATATGTACTTATAAAAAAATTTTCTCAAAATGATAAAGATATTTTTTGAAAATTAGCTGAAACTGTAATGGAAGTCAAAGCAATCAAACGTTTTAAATTTTGACAATTCACTGAAATTTATGTAGGTAAGTACTTTTTTTTTTTTTTTTCATATGAAATATATATTTTTTAAAAATGAGATGATAAGTGATGAAAAAATCAATCAAAAAATTAATTTTTTGACAATTGATTGCAAATTAGAAATTCGGGGTTTTTCATATCTATAAAAAGTATGTAGATGTTTTAGAAATTACCCAAAAATTTAATTTAAAATAGAATTTTTTGAAAATTTATTAAAAATTCAATTCTTTTCAAATTAACTAGTGAAAAATGGATTTTTTGAAAATGAGCTGAAATTTAGTTATGATAAAATCGATCTAGAATTAAATGTTTTGGAAAATTGGGTGCCAAATTCAGTTCAATGAAAATTTATTGAAAATTCAGTTTCTTTCAACCTCATACAAAATCGATGTGCGAATGAATAATTTTTTTTTTCAAATCAATAATAATCAATTTTTGAAAATTAGCTGAAATTATGATGAAAATAAAATCTATAAAAAATTCAAATCTTGATAATCAGCTGAAATTTCATTCCTTTGAATAGATATAAAATAGATTTTTTGAAAATTAGGTAAAAATATAGTAATGACTAAATCGATAACAAATTAAATTTTTTGAAAAAAAAATTGAAAATTGAAAATTTTACAAAACAATAAAAAATGATTGAAAAGAATCATTTTTTGAAAATCAGCTGTAAATATTAAGTCTAATAAAAATACATTTTTGTTTGAAATTCAACAGTGAAAAATTGATATAAAATTACATTTCAGGTAAGAAAAGTGACTGAAAATTCAATTTTTCTAAAACAGATATAAAAAATTGACGTTTTGAAAATTAGCTGAAAATTTATTTTATTTTTTAATTTTGAATTTCCAGAAAGTTATGTTTCAAGTATCAAAAAAATTTTCATAAATTTTTTTCTAAAAAACAAAAAAATTTATACCAAAGCAAATATACGAGTAACTTCCTCCAGTGAAAAATTACAAAAAAAATGAATAGGAGCATTTTGATGGAAAATTTAATGGGGAATAATTTTTGTTTGAAGAATTTTTCTCTAACGATGATAGTTTTCCTGAAATAATTGAGAATAACGTTGAAAATTGATGTTTTTTCTTACTTTTTTTTTAGAATTTTGTTGATAACTTTAAATTTTTTGATTACCTATATGAAAAAAATGTTTCATACAAAAGTTATTCCAATTTGAATTTCCTACAAAAAACATTTTTGTATAGAGTTTTTCCTTAGTGGTGCCTGTATCCAAATCAGATGTCCTGTACAGTGCTCCCAGGACACTCTGTATGTATACCTACACACCAATCCCTCACGACATTACCTAATCAAATCAAGATTTGAAAGTAAAATCACCCGAGATGCTTTTGCAAAGAAATAAAAAATACGAGGAGCAGATGCCCCAATGGGCCAAAACATGATACCAGACCCGACCAAAGAGACCGCAGCAACCATCGGAGCACTGCGAGATTGTCAAATTTTACGCTCAAAATGACATCTTTAAGTTTAAACTTTAATAATGACAAATTAAACCGAAAACGAGAAGCTGCACCTAACAGTGATATGAATGTAATTAAGAACAACTACCGTCGACGTGTTTGTCACATAAATACGTATACGATACGTATGTTACCAGACCACATCGTCCTGGTCCTAGGTCCTTTCTCACTCTCTTTTCCTCCTTGCCCACCATCGTCTTCTTCTTATCCTTAATTCGATGCTGCGACATGTAATAGTCGTATGTACAGTACCGATTTCTCGTCATGCTTTTTCTCTCTTCCTCTCTACGTACCCCAAGTCGAATAAATGTTCTGCCTTATATAACGCTTTATACGTCATCAGTCACGAAACGTATTGCGAACCATCCATCACTATAAAAATCCCTCATATACGTAGTAGTATTTCGGTTTAATCGCGTACACGCGGTACCTCAATTCAGTAGGTCTTCGTCATCGTCGTCAAAGCTCGTCCTATGCTAGCCCTGTCCATGCCCCAGTCACTGGTGTAGGCTGACGCCACGACGATGACGCGAATTCCGCAACGAGCGCTCTGTAATATAGTATAGAACTATATCATTCGTATTTTTTCATGCTCTTTACTGTTGCTGTGGCTGTTGCACTCCAGGGTGTATGGCTGCACCTTTTGTAAACGTCCCCCTAACGCTATTTTGTAAAAAATTATATAAGGTAGTTGCACCAGTGGTGGACCCTTATAGTGGAAGTGTCTTATAAAAACATTCTGGTTTAAAAACTAATAACGTTGGCGAAATGGTGAATATACCAAACGATTCCTTGTGTATTCTACTACAAAATGCGCTATAATTTTTTAATTTTACTTCATTTCTTTGAAAATTACGACCATTTTAAGTGAAAAAATAGAAAAGTCCAGTAGTTGGTCAAGATAATCTAGTAGTTGATCACCCAGTAGTTGGTCAATCAGATTATGACAACGGCTCTCAACCATTTAATTTTTAAAAAAATCAATAAGTATTCGGTAAAATTGTCACTCATTAGCCATGAGAAAGAGAAACTATCATTTTTCGTAAATATTTACCAATTTTTTGCATGATCAACCACTAGAACTTTACAAAAATTTCGTAAGTCTAGTACTTGATCAAAATTATCAACTACTGGCTAAACACCATTTTTTCCTTCCAGTAGATAGTCACCGCTATATTTGATAGAATTTTGGCAATATTTTTTATTTTAATGAAGAAATGGAATCTCCAAACTCTTCTGATTCAGGTCCAAATGGTTATATTTCAAGTTTTATTAATCTTAATAGTGTAAAATTCATATTTCGACAACACTTCGGCTTAACAAAAATCTTTAGAATTGGCATCATTTTGAAAATTGTTCTAACAAAAAAATTTCAGACGATCATTATTAATTACTTGAACAGAATTGATTCAAAACTTTTATGTGGTTCTATGCAGAAATGTTCCAGGTTTGCTCTAAAAAAATTTTCTGAAGCTATTTTAAAAATACGCTTAATTATAAACATTTTTCTTCTCAAGTGACCCACCACTGGGTCGTGGCCAACGACTGGTGCAACTACCTTATGCACCTTTTTGTTATACAGAATCATACCATATTAAAGTTTTTCTGTTAATTTGAAAAATGTTTTCAATTTGCAGTAAAATCACATTTTTTTTATAGAGAAAATATTTTTTCTTCCACGTTGCAACATTGTTTTTACCCAAAAATTTGAAAAATGTTTTCAATTCGCGTAGTAAGTTCAATTTTTTTTAAAAAGACAATTTTTTTTCAAACTTGTATCTACCTAATTTGAAAAAAAAAATGGGTATTAGCCCGAGCAGAACAATCGACAAATTATCGAAATAAAAAAATCGACAGAATATCGAATTCGACAAAGTGTCGCGTTAGTTCCACCTAAATCGTGAAATTATCTTTCGATATATAGATAGATTATCGACGAATTATAGTTAGCAAAAATTTCGAGATTATAGTAAGATATTTTATCGATAATATATCTATAATATCGAAAGATAATTTCACGATTTAGGCGGAACTAACGCGACACTTTATCAAATTCGATATTCTGTCGATTTTTTATCGATTTTTTGTTCCGATTTTTCGTCTTTTGCTAGCTTTTTTCTATAATTAAAAATCTTTAATTAGCATAATTAATACATTAAACTATGCCTAAACACATTATTCATGTTGCGGTAAGAGGATCATTTTAGAAAAAGTCAAAAATAATTATAAAAAATCTGCCACCCGTGGGGCTTGAACCATCTACCTCCTGCATGGTAATCCTCTTCCTTAACCACTATGCCATACCTTATCGTTCAGGAATTAGCAATAAAACGCTTATAATAGATAGTTTAGTACTTCCAGACGTGATGGACTTAGAAAAATTTTCACCAATTTTTAAAAATTGGAAATAATTTTAAATATCGTCACAAAATCGTTGAAAAATCGAATTCGAGGAATTTCATATTACGTGTCGATAATATAGTTTCAAATATCGTCATAAAATCGTTGACAAATCGAATTCGAGAAATTTCAGATTACGTGTCGATAATAAAGTTTTAAATATCTTCACAAAATCGTTAAAAAATCGAATTCGAGAAATTTCAGATTATTTGTCGATAATATAGTTTCAAATATCGTCACAAAATCGTTAAAAAATCGAATTCGAGAAATTGCATATTATGTGTCGATAATATAGTTTCAAATATCTTTACAAAATCGGTAAAAAATCGGATTCGATAAATTTAATATAATCTGTCGATAATATAGTTTCAAATATCGTCAAAAAATCGGTAAAATATCGGAGTCGAGAAATTTCATATAATCTGTCGATAATATAGTTTTAAATATCTTTACAAAATCGTTAAAAAATCGAATTCGATAAATTTAATATTCTTTGTCGATAATGTAGTTTCAAATATCTGCACAAAATCGGTGGAAAATCGGAATCGATAAATTTAATATTCTTTGTCGATAGTATCGTTGACAAATATCGTCATAAAATCTTAATGATATCGAATTCGATAGTTTTTAGATTTTTTGCCTATGAAGTTGTACCGATAAATCTTTATAATATCGTGAGAACATCTATAGATTTTCAAACGATTTTGTATCGATACGTTACATCTTCCGATATTATCGATCGAGTGTACCGCTCGGGAGGGTAGCCCTTATTTTGGACTTTGGATTTTTTTAATGTCTTATCTCAAAAGTTTTTTTCAATTCATGAGAAAATAATTCCCTCTATCTATTTTTTATTTTTCTCCTAACCAGAACTTTACGTGGTGCCCATTCACAGCTTTTTATAGAAAAATGAAAAAATCGCAGATTTTGAAACTCTTGCCCTTTTTCGGTTATAAACCATCAAAGTTTTTCCTTGTCATGAGAATGAATTCTTAATTTTTTATTTTCTTCTCAACTTAATTTTAAAGTGGTACCTTGGGGCATCCCCAATTTTTGAAAAAAGTCATAACTACTACTAAAATTTGCATTTCATTAGAAAATATTTCCCTATTTTTTATTTTCCCAACTCAATTTTAAGTGTGTCCGCAACCCCCTTCCCCTTCATTGTTTACAAATTATGAAAAAATACCAAGTTCTTGAATTTTTGCATTCGTTTTTGTTCTAACCAATCTTGGTGAGAAATGATTCCCAAATTTGTAATCCCAACTGAATTTCAAGTGGTTCCAAGTCACCCTTCTTTTTAGAAAAACGAAAAAAAAAATGATTGATTTTAAAAATCTTGCCCTTTTTTGGTTAGGTATGGACCATCAAAGTTGTTCCTTGTCATGAGAATAAATTGTTAATTTTTTTATTTTCTCCTAAATTTAATTTCAAGCCCTAATTTTTCAAAAAAACAAAAATGACAAAAATGAGCAAAATTTTTTCATCTAGCATTTTAAATTGTTGCATTTCATTAGAAAATAATTTCCTATTTTTTTATTTTTCCCATACTTCAATTTCAAGTGAGACTGCAACTAGAGCCCTGCGTCGCCGCCGCCGATTTTTCGGAATTTTTGACGCAGCCGCCGCCGCCGCCGCCGATAATTTTTGTCGGCTGAGCCCGGCTGACTAACGTTGAAATTACTAAAAATGGGTAAATTTCAAAGGTTTTGGTGCTATAGGAGGCCTAATGCCACTGAATGTGAACAAAATTTCAAAAATTTTAAGTTTTTAGAGTTTTAGACTATGTACATAATTGTGAAAGATCTCACCTCCGGGGCTGGTACCTTGAAATATGTAATTTTAAGCTTGAAAGATCCATCTATAAACAAATTTTCTGCGGAACTTTACAAAACTTGGCATGTAGAAGTACATACGTATTTTTTTCTCAATTTTTTAGGGAAAATCTCAACTTATTGGCGATTTTTTTTTTTTTTTTTTTTTTGAAATAGTCTAGGTTTTTCAGAAACGAAAAAAAACTCTAATTTTCTTGTGATAAGACAGAAGATTTCTTTGTTGTAGTACATAAAAAGAACTTAATTTTTTTAATAAAGGGAGAATATCTGTCTTTTATCCAGACTCCTTGAGTGAAAACAATTTTCAATTTTTTTCAAATGAAGAAATGATGAAAATTTTTTCAATTTTTTTAAACGATAAAATAAATGATTTTTTTTTAAATTTTTTGGTATGAAATTTAAAAAAAAAATCTTCTTTCTTTACTTTTTTTTCAAGAAAAAATTCTGTTTTTCACACAATTCCACATTTTTTGGGGTATTTCTACTTGAAGAAAATTTTGTGAAGTTTGATTTATCGTTAAGCTAAGGCAAGGGATTAAATAAGAAAAAAATTATTATACAAACATTCATTTGAGAAAAAGCCGAATAATTGGTTTTCTGAAATTTTAGGTGACCCTCCCTATTTCCATAAAAATTTGGAAAAATTCTGAACGTATATATAGAACATTTTCGAAAACGTGAAGACCCCCCCCCCCCTCAGCTTCAGATTGTACCCTACTGAGGGATTTAAAAGCTACAAAATCGTTTTCAAGATCATTTTAAGGGTCTGAAATATCTGAAAAAACTTTGTCACAGTACCTTGAATGCCAAATTTTGGAAAAATTAGTAGAAAACTCGTGTAGATGAAAGTTCTGAGTTTAAGATCACATACTTCGAGGTGCCACCCCCGAGGTGATAATTTATTAAGGAAAAAATAATTGGGGCAAAAATATTGCGATCAATATCACTTTTTTCTTGTAGGCCGAAAAAATTGAGAGAAAATCGAAAAAAAGCTATATGAGAATCTCTTGAAAAACACAATTTTTGAAAAATTGACTAAATTAATATAATTTTGCATTAAATTAGCGTAGTTTTGGCGTTTTGCAGCCGGCTGAGCCGCCGCCGCTAAAAAAAAATTCAGCCGCCGAAAATGTCGGCTGGAATCGGCTAGCCGCTGGCCGCCGATATATTTGGACTACCAGCCGCCACCGCTTCCATTTTCATCGGCGCAGGGCTCTAACTGTAACCCCTCCCCCATTTTTACAAATTATGAAAAAATACACAGTTCTTAAATTTTTGCATTTAGTTGGGTTCTAAGTCTAATTTATTTATTTTTAGTGAGAAATGATTCCCAAATTCGTATTTCCCCGACTGAATTTCAAGTGGTACCAAATAACCCCTTTTTTTCAGAAAAACGAAAAAAATCATATATGTGGCTACACTGATGAAGCAAGATTTAGAACGGAAGAACTTCTAATACGTATTAAACTAAACACGCAAAAAAGGAAGTAAGTTTTTTTTTTCATTTTTCAAAAAATTCCACTGAACTTTTTTTTGAAGAAAAAATTGAAAATCCATTCAAAAAAATGCAAAAAAATTTCTCGAAAAGTTTTGTGAAAAAAATCAAAACTTTTACTAGCGTGATAAGTTTTTCATTATCTATTTAGGAATAAGTTATATTATTTTGCCTCAAAGTTGACAACAGTTATTCTTGCTTAAATTTTTCTAAAAAAAATTTTCACAAAAAAAATTCCTCAGTGAATTTCAGACAAGTTGCTTCATTTTTTCAAAAATAAATTTTTGCTCAAACATTTGTACGAAATTGCAATTTATTATTTGAAAATTTATCAACAAATGACTTGAAATTTTTCATAAGAATTTGAACAAAATTTATTCTATGTAAAATTACCTAGGCACCTTATTGGGACAGCCCAAATTTTTGAAAAAAAACAAAAACGAAAAAAATGAGCAAAATTTTCTCACCTAAGTAGTAGGTATTTCAAGTTGTTGCATTTCATTAGAAGATAATTCCGTTTTTTTTTTTAAAATTTAAAAAGTTTCCCAACTAAATTTTTAGTGATGCGGCTGCCCCTCCCAATTTCGAAAAAGAATGAAAAATAAAATTGCTGAAAAGTGATTCGTATTTTATTTTTCCTCCAACTGAATTTCAAGTGCCGCCTGGTCGCCCCTCCACATTTTTAGGAAACTACAGAAAAAATGGTGAGAGGGCGACTAGGTGTCACACTGAAATTCAGTTGAGGGAAAAATAAAAATTTGGTAATCATTTCCCACCGAAAGGAAAAACTATGATAAGTAACCCTCCCCCTCAAAAAAAATAAAAATTTTGGTATTTTTTCATAATTTGTGAAAAAAGGGGAGCTTACGGGCCCACTTGAAATTGAGTTAGGGAGAAAGTAAAAAATGGAGAATTATTTTCCAATAGGTACCTACAAAAATTGAAGAAAGAAAACTTGAAATTTAGAAATTAATTTATTGAACATTTTAAAAAAGGAGAAAAATAAAAATCAACCCTAAATTAATTGTACCTAATGAAATCAAACTTGAACTACGTAAACGTATTTATTTTTTATTGACTCAGAAATTCAAATTTTTTCATAATTCGTCAATTCATATTTACGGCAAACTGAGTAGGCAAATTGATACACATCAAAACACCATATTTACGGCAAACCAAGTAGGCAACTTATCAATCTTACATACTCGTGTTATTTTTAATCGTAGTTTCGATTCGACAAAGAAGTACTAATTTTTCTTTCATAAAAAAATAAAATTAACACACAGAATAGGAAGCAAGTTTTTTTTTCATTTTTCAAAAAATTCTACTGAACTTTTTTTTGGAGAAAAAATTGAAAATCTATTCAAAAAATTATAAAAAATTCTCGAATGAAAAAAAATCAAAACTTCCACCAATATTTTGTTTCAAATTGATATTTTTAGGCACAGAACGTAAAAATTTTTCTGAAAGAAAAAACAAAAAATTCATTCAAATTTTTTTTTAGTATTTTTCCTTTAAATTTCTAAACAAAAATTCAAAATATTCCATAAAAGTGATGTAGACAATAGACATACTTGTTCACTTTCATGAATTATGAGGGAAATGCTAAGTTAATTTATATTGAAATGTTCTCAAAAAGTATTTGTAAAGTGTATGCAAATACTACGTAATTATTTTGGAGAAATGGATAGGTAACTAATTCCCCGAGAGATTAGATCCTTTCCTTTTTTCTCTCAAAATGATCACGTTGTGGTAATGAAATTATTTAATTACGAAAATAAATATTATTTTTAAATCTAAAAAAAGATTAGTTCTTTTACGTATAGAAAAAGACGTTTTAGCAATGATTAACGAAGTATTAGAGATGTTACCAACGACACGTAGAAAACGTCAATCAAATTTAGCAAGGTAAGTTTCTCATTATGTATTTAAGAATAAGTTATGTTTTGCCCCAAAGTTGACCACAGTTCTTCCTTAAAAATATTTTTAAAAGCTTTTCACAAAAAAAAAAAAATCCTCAGTGAAAAATTCGAATGAAATTTCATGTAGCTTCATTTCTTTAAAAATAAATTTTTGCCCAAACATTTGTACGAAATTGCAGTCCAAAAATTCGGACGAATTATTCGAAAATTTTTTTTACAAATGACTTGAAATTTTTCATAAGAATTTGACCAAAATTTATCCAAGGTAAAATTAGCTTATTCAACTGTAGGTAATAATTATTAAGTTGGCGAATACGATGGTCTTTAGAACATTTTCGAAATTCTTGCAGAACCCCCCCGTCCATTGGTTGCATATATGAAGAAAAAAATTACAATGTTTTTATTTTTACTCCAACTGAACTTTTGTGGTCTTCCAGAGCCCTTTCTTTTGAAAAAATGTCAAAAAATAAAAATTAAAAATTTACAAAATTTTTTAAACAAAGTGGTCACTACAGAGATGCTTTTACCCAACAACAAAATTTTCAGTGATTTTTCATCTTTACCCTCTTTTATAAGGGGGCATAAAAAATACCTCTTTTTACAATTTTTGGAAAAAAATCAAAGTTTAGCTAAAATTGTTTTTTTTTTTTTATCAAAATAGTCTTATCTTACACATTCCCCACCAAAAATAACATTTTTGGCAAATTTACAACTTAACCTCAATTTTCAGTGATTGCCATTTTTCACAAAAATAGAAGCCCTCAAAAATTTGAAATAAAGTTCAAACATAGCCGAAAATGGACCTTTTGAGTAAATTTTTGTATGTTAAGATGATTTTAATTTTTTTTTTAAAAATCCTCATTTTAGCTGATTTTTAATTTTTTTTTTTTCACAAAACATGAAAAAGAAAAATTTTATATGTTCCCTCAGAAAAAGAGGTAAAGATAAAAAATCACCGAAAATTGTCTTTGTTGGATAAAAGTACACCTGTAATGATCATTTTGTTATTTATTTATTTATTTTTTTTGTTGAAAATTTCAATTTTGATTCAGAGGTATTTGTACTTCATTTTTTTCTTCATAACATGTAATCAATTGAAAAGGGGTCCCTCAACATTTTCGAAAATGTTCAAAATACAGAAAAATAATCTGAAAATGATAAATCTTTGTTAAATTGATAATTTTCTATAAAATTGACTAAGATGATTGACCAATGAGTTGGTAAGTATTTTTTAGAAAAATTGAAAATAGCCCTATGGCCAAATTATAGAAAATGTGTAATGTTTAATTTTGAAACGTGTGATTTCAAAAATATTAAAGAGGGTAAGTTGTTAGATAAAATATCGCCATTTTTTCTTCTACCAATTTTTTTCCACTTGGAAATTGAGAAGGAGTCGTCGAACTTGTAAATAAAAAAGAAATCGAGTTTATTATTCAGAAAAATAAATTGTATAGCTTTTCTATATTATTTTTTCGCTCTTTATTTCAAATATATAGGTCTATACTTTTATATTTAAGAAGCTTTTGAAAGACTTCGTAATATTTTTTTTTTTTTTTTTTTGCAAGAATGAAAAAGTCTCGAGTTGACTTCTATTCTTTTCTCCCAGTTGATTATTATTTTTGTTTTCAAAAATGAAAACCCGAGGGTACCTATTCGTTCGAGAAATTAATTCAAATAAAGACATACGACGACGCTGGCAACGAAAAATACGAGTCCGAGGAAGGTCGCAGGGGTCCAAAAATGATTAAACAATTTTCCACCAAAAATACAACAACTTAATTTCAAACCGTTATACAGATGCACTGAGTAGGTATTTCATAATAAAGAGAAAAACAGAGAAAATAAGCATACTGGGTACGAGTGAAAAAAAGACTCCTCGAAACGAACTAAGAAAAAAAAAAAAATGATACGATGACTGCTTCAAAAACGATAACACTTTAGAATTAATACGGTCGAATTTAGAAAAGAAAATGAAGTAAAATACGCCCAAAATATTCTAGAATAAAAAAAAACACACGTACGGGCGCGAAAAGGATCTAAAAAAGGCGTAGAACGAGCAGAGTGGGCAAGAGGTGCAGAAAAGAAAAACCCCGAGTAAAAATGAATTACAAAAAAGAAAACATTACAACGGAATCAAAAGAAATAAAAAGCTTTTTAAACTCCTTTGCTACTTTCTTCTTTGGCGAATGAATATCACGTTTTTCTTTTGGTACCGGAGCTGGCAGAATTGGGAGCTGGGACGGTGTGCTACTCTCTCCGGTACTTTTTTTCTTTCCAAGGAGAAATCTGAAAAGAACTAGAAATTTAATATACAAGTTAAAAGCGACATCTGAAACCCGCCAATCATACTTTTTATGATATTGCTACTCGTTTGAAAAACCATCCTCGTCTCTGTCGCCCTTGCCAAGGATATACCATATTCTTTATGTTAAACTTTTCTCTTCCTTTTACTTATTTTTTTTCCAGAAGTAAAAAAGTTTTTCTTATACGAAGAACAATTTTGTAAATATTTTGCGATTTTTTTCCACCTTTGTTCTGTACGATATGATCGACGCGAATAGAAAGAGAAATGTTACTCCAGAGTATCAATTGTCGAGTGATCCCCCCCCCCCACCTACCTATTTGTCCCTTACTTTGCGTCTTACGAAAGGAATTACCAAGCTTTGGGTATTGAAGAGAGTATTAAAGTTGCAAAGGTAAAAGAAAGGAAGGGTGGAAGAAGCACCGTTAAAATAACGCATAAAAAGGTTTTGAATGAAAAGGTTTTTTCTTCTTCTTCAGAAAATTCGGCATATTGTTGAGCTGCGAGCTCGCAAGAGCTGGAGAAACTAGTGAGACGTGGAAATTGCTTCGTCACCTTGTGGCTGTGGCTGTATCATCCGTTTAGACTCGTTATAAGAGGGCTTATTTCGCTTGGAAATTTTTTCCCAACGAGTCTCTTTCATTTATGAGAGAAAAGTACGCTTAATTTGTTGGCTTATACCGGCATTGTAAAGGTTTTCGGGGTAATTTGCGGCGCGTTGAGATTTTTTTCCAGAGAGAAAACGTTGCAAGTTTTATACGCAGATTTGCTCTTCATCTTTAGATGGTATGGGTAGGAAGGGATGGGCGGTGGGATTGGCTCACTTTTCATATATTCGTCAAAAGTTTTTAAAAAGTGAGGAAAAAAATGGAGAAAACTTGTGTGGAAATAAATTAGTATGGAGGTAGATACAGTCGCAGAAAGAAATTCCATGCGAATGAAAGGTTTGAAAGGATTTTATGATTGATTCGTAGTCTGGAAGGTATTTTTTTTAAATGAGCTGAGGTTACTTTTTAGCTGAATTTTTTTCTATAAATTCGGACTATTTGTATTCGGTCCGAGATTTTTGAAAGTTTGATAACGCAACTTCTCCCCTACGTAACTATAGAAGGTAGAATAATGAGAGGACCTTTTCTGGTACGAAGGTGAAATCCGCACTCGAATCAATTTTAACAAAAGTCACTCGAAATGTTCGTATTATTGTAAAACCATCCAACAAATGGTCGATAATTCAATATTTTTCATCTTCGCAGAGCATGGTCTGAAATTTGTGAAATTTTCACAGAAAATGGACATTAATCGTATGTAGGGGTACGAGTGAGAGTTTTTTCAATTTTTTTCTTTTTTTTTTGTTGGTATTTTCTTGATTTTTCTGGGGGTTGAAAATTTCAAAAATTCAATAAGAATAGAAGGGAGGATGAGTACGAAATTTTTTTCTTAAAAAGTTTTGTTACACCTTTGAGTACAACAAATACTATTTTTACACCCCTTTCTATGGCCCTTAGGGGGTGGAACGTGGTAAAAAAATTCAAAATCAACAAAAAAATACGTTTTTCGTTAATTTTCCATCATGAAAATGATGAAAAAATGTTCCTCGCAGGATTCAGCAAAATAAAAGAAAAAAAGCGTTCAAAATCAAAATCTAAAATTAAAATACTTTCCATAATTGGATTTTAAAATACAAAATCCCAATTCTTTTTTCTTTTATTCTGACAAATGGCCCATTCTAATTTTCGAGTAGATAATACCTTACTTACTCATCTCATAACTTTTTTCAGAAATCTCTATTTTTTGACCTTTCTTTTAAAAATTGAAAATAAAAATGTTTCAATTTCTTTTCGAAAAAAAATCTTTTGTAGAAATAATTCCAATTTTTTTCGATATAATTTTTTTTTTTTGAGTCAGCGTAATAAAATTTATATTACTCGAGCGGCACACTCGATCGATAATATCGGAAGATGTAACGTATCGATAGAAAATCGTTTGAAAATCTATAGATGTTCTCACGATATTATAAAGATTTATCGGTACAACTTCATAGGCAAAAAATCTAAAAACTATCGAATTCGATATTATTAAGATTTTATGACGATATTTGTCAACGATACTATCGACAAAGAATATTAAATATATCGATTCCGATTTTCCACCGATTTTGTGCAGATATTTGAAACTACATTATCGACAAAGAATATTAAATTTATCGAATTCGATTTTTTAACGATTTTGTAAAGATATTTAAAACTATATTATCGACAGATTATATGAAATTTCTCGACTCCGATATTTTACCGATTTTTTGACGATATTTGAAACTATATTATCGACAGATTATATTAAATTTATCGAATCCGATTTTTTACCGATTTTGTAAAGATATTTGAAACTATATTATCGACACATAATATGCAATTCCTCGAATTCGATTTTCTAACGATTGCGTGAAGATATTTGAAACTATATTATCGACACGTAATATGAAATTTCTCGATTTCGATTTTTTAACGATTTTGTGACGATATTTGAAACTATATTATCGACAAATAATCGGAAATTTCTCGAATTCGATTTTTTAACGATTTTGTGAAGATATTTAGAACTTTATTATCGACACGTAATCTGAAATTTCTCGAATTCGATTTTTCAACGATTTTATGACGATATTTGAAACTATATTATCGACACGTAATATGAATTTCCTCGAATTCGATTTTTCAACGATTTTGTGGTGATATTTGAAACTACATTATCGACAAATAATCTGAAATTTGTCGAACGATTTTTCAACGATTTTGTGACGATATTTAAAATTATTTCCAAATTGGTGAAAATTTTTCTAAGTCCAACACGTCTGGAAGTACTAAACTGCCTATTATAAGCGTTTTATTGCTAATTCCTCAACGATGAGGTATGGCATAGTGGTTAAGGAAGAGGATTACCATGCAGGAGGTAGATGGTTCAAGCCCCACGGGTGGCAGATTTTTTATAATTTTTTTTGACTTTTTCTGAAATGATCCTCTTACCGTAACATGAATAATGTGTTTAGGCATAGTTTAATGTATTAATTATGCTAATTAATGATTTTTAATTATAGAAAAAAGCTAGTAAAAGACGAAAAATCGGAATAAAAAATCGACAGAATATCGAATTCGATAAAGTGTCGCAATAGTTCCGCCTAAATCGTGAAATTATCTTTCCATATTATAGATAGATTATCGATAAAATATCTTACTATAATCTCGAAATTTTTACTAACTATAATTCGTCGATAATCTATCTATATATCGAAAGATAATTTCACGATTTATGCGGAACTAACGCGACACTTTATCGAATTCGATATTCTGTCGATTTTTTATTTCGATAATTTGTCGATTGTGCTGCTCGGGTACATCTCTTTATCTAAAAAAAAAAGTTTCTCAATTTTTTTGAATTACAAAATATTTTTCAAATTTTCAAAGGAAATTTTTTTTAAAAAAAGTTTTAAATTTCTAAAAAAAAAATTGAAAAAAAATTCTCTGAATTTCTTTAAAATAGAAAAAAAAAACGTTATTTCTCGGGCCAACCAAAAAAGTACTTAATTATTTTTTGAAAAGATCTCTAAATATACTGAGTAGCTACCTATTTTTTAAATTTTTTTTTAAAAGAAAAAACTCTTTATTCGTCTTCAAATTTGTTGAAAAAATTGCAACTTTTTTTATTAAAAATTTTTTGGAGAAGAAAATTCAAGTTGAATTTATTTCCTGAATTCAATGATTTCTCCATTTTTTTGATGTATAGAATAATATTTTTTGCAATAAGAATTTTTCTCACTTAATTTTTGGAGAATATAAGAATTATTTTGCAAAAAAGCTGATTTCTTTTTACAATTGGATATATTTTTTATTTTTTTTATTTTCAGAATCAGTATAGTGAAATTTTCAATTTTTTCGATGTAAACCCATGAGTAGGTAAAACTTCTTTTCAACTTTATCGGAGAATAAAATATCTGTTTTTAGTACCTGGATAAGAAAAAACTTGTTAATTTGTTGATGAAAAAATTAAATTAAATTTCTGAATTTTCTTGAAACAATACGAAATCATTTTTTTTGCAGCTCAATTTTAAAAAAAAATCTCATAAAGCAAGTCGCACTCACGTATGACATTTTTATAAAGTTAAAGTAAGTAGGTACATTACCTATTTTTCTCAAATTTTTGAAGAAAAAAAATAGTGAACAAATTTTCAATTTCTTGAAAAAGAGTTCTTTGTTCAGGATGAAATCTTTCATTTTTAGAGAGAAAATTCGCAGTTTTTTTGAGAACATTTTTTTACTAATAGGACACTTTTCTGGGGGGGGGGGGGGGGAAATATTTTTTAAATATTTGGATTAAAAAAATCTCTTTACATTTTCAGTTTGTTGAAGAAAGTCACGCATTCTCACAGAAAAAGAAACAAAAATTATAATTTTGTTGTAATACAAAATTCCTCTATTCTTTAGAGTCACTCTTAAAAAATTCTCATTTCTCATTTCTAAAAAAAAAGATTTAAATTAGACGAATTGAATTGATTTTTTTTTCACCCAAGGTCTAAAATAATATTTTTTGATTGGATTAATTTTTAAAAATTTGTTTTCATAAGTTCAACGAAATATTGATAAATTGGATCAATTTTCAATTTGGAATTTTGACATGATGTGGCCAAAATTTTAGATCAAAATCTGTTCCACTTCGTAATTTCTCTCAATTTCAGCACTGCCTTAATCTAGCTCTTTTCAAGCCACGATAGGTGTTTTCTTTTGACAGGTAATGGTAGAACCAGGACGTCACACATATAGAAAAAAATCCCCCTTGCCCCACGAACTCGATTAAAAACCTAACCTAAAAAAAGACCCTCTTAACACCTTCCACCTTATACCTCAGAATAGTAAATTTCAGTCGACGTTGGATAATTATATTTTTGTGGGCGGTAATTTATTATCCTCTGCGTATTTGTTTGGGTTGGTTGGAAAAATAGCGTCGGAATCGAGCTCTGCGATAGAAAGTGGACGATATTAGGTAATACAGGCCGGACCGTCGACCTAATCCAATCGAAGTGTAAATGAAAGCAATTTCGAGTTTCAATCGAACGATATTAGTATAAAATAGAACGACGACGACGTCACAACAGCGTGGTGGGGAGGGGAGGGTAGGCTGTCGACGACGAGAAGTTCGACTGACGATTTTTCTACGCGCTTTTGTGTTTCGCTTCGTCGTCGTATTGTTATCCGCGTTCATTGTTCCAATACGGCCGAACAATGGAACGTATAATTAATTTGAGTGTAAAATTTATCTATATCGAAGAATGCGAGCAACTTTTTCGCCAGTGATGTTCGACTTCGGTTCTGGGTTCGATACACTGTACCTACGATGAACATGTGGTTCCAACCTCGATTATCATATTTTCAAAATCGCACAAGAGTTGATCTGGAAAGATATACGATTTTTGCGATATTCCATCGAAAGAGGACCTTTTCTCGATCCCGAAACCACAACCACATTTTTGAGACGGTTCAAGAAAAAATATTCGATATTTAATATAGTTTTGAAAAATACCAGTTTTTGTCCTACAGTCGATAGAGACCCATCAAAGGGAGGGAGTGGAACATGAAAAAACACGATGTTTTGGGACTATAGTAGGATGGCTCTTATTTTGGATTTTTGGATTTTTCAAATCTTTTACCACCAAAGTTTTTCCATTTTAGGAGAAAATAATTTTTTATTTTTCCCCAATTGAATTTTATGTGCTGCCAAGCACCCTCTTTTTTAAAATAAAAAAAATCACTCATTTTTAAAAGCTTGCTCTTTTATGGTTTTAACCCATCAAGGTTGTTCCTTGTCATGAGAAGGAGTTCACAAAATTTTCATTCCCTCCCAACTTAAGTTTAAGTAGTAGCTTGGGCTCATTTTTCAAAAAAACAAAAACGACAAAAATGAGCAAAATTTTTTCACATTGTATTTTAAGTTGTTGCATTTCATTAGAAAAAAAATCACTATTTTTTATTTTACTCCAACTCAATTTTAAGTGGGGCCACAATTCCCCTTTTTTCACATAAACTATGAAAAAATACTAAATTTTTAAATTCGATCTAAATTGTTTCATTTTGGTGAGAAATGATTCCCATGTTTTTATTTTCCCTTGACTGAATTTTAAGAGGCACCTAATTTGGTCTCTATTTTCTCCTGCATCCTGTCCGTTAGTCAGTTACATTGTTCAGTTAGTTACGTATCGACTTCGTAAATAAACACATCTCTCAACATACGCCTCGTTTACTTATTTCGCGCTTGCGGGGCCCCGCGCTCCGCAAGTCTTTTCAAAATTTTATATTCGAATTAAAATTTTTCATTTTTTTTTTCAGTAAGCAATCATTTAATTTTTTGGATTATTTGAAAAAAAATGCTGGATTTTTCGGGGAAAATAAAACTATTCTACAATTTTTTTGATTTATTTTTATTTTTTGCAGAATGAAATTTCGAAAATGAATTCCCAATTTTTAATTTTCCCTCTTCTCTTAATTTCTAGTGGAACCTTGAAGCATTCCCAATTTTTCAAAAAATGACAAATACGAACAAAATTGTAAATACTTGAAACTCAGTGGAGGGGAAATGAAAAATTGGGAATCATTTATCATGGAAAGAATAATTTAAGAGCTTAGAACTAAAAAAAACAAAAAAAAAAAAACAACAAAAGTTCAGGAATTTTGTAATTTTTTATAGTTTGTAAAAAAAAGGGGGCTTGCACCCCCACTTAAAATTGAATTAAGAGAAAAATGAAAAATTACTTTCTAAAGTAACACAACAACATAAAATGTTAGATGAAGAAATTCAGCTAATTTACTTTTAGTTTCTGCTTTTTTCGAAAAATTGGAGTGCCCCAAGGTACCACTAAAAATTAAGAATAGGAAAAATTAAAAATTGGGAATTATTTTCCAATGAAATGCAACAACTTGAAATGCAATGTGAAAATTTTTTGCTAATTTTTGTTGTTTTTGCTTTTTTTTTGGTTGAAATTTCAAAATGCCACTTGAAATCAAGTTGGGGAAAAATGAAAATTTGCGAACTCATTCTCATGAAAAGAAACAACATTTGAAACCATAAAAGAGCAAGATTTTAAAAATGGGGGCAAATTGAAAAAATTTTCAAACAAAAGTTGTAGATTAAGATACTAAAAATATTTTTGGTCATTACAAAAATTTCGATTGGACCTTTCTCTCTACTCCAATTTTCGACTAATACATATTACGTAGATACTTGATATTCAAATTTGGAGAGGAAGAAGGGGTCTAATTGAAAAAATTTTCAAACAAAAGTTGTAGATTAAGATCCTAGAAATAATTTTTGTCATTACAAAAATTTAGATCGGACCCGTCTCTCCCCTCCAATTCCGTCTAATATTACGTAGATACTTGATATTCAAAATTGAAGGGGAGGAAGGGGTCGAATTGAAAAATGTTTCAAACAGAAGTTGTAGATTAAGATCCTAGAAATAATTTTTGTCATTTCAAAAATTTCGATTGGACCCCTCTCTGTCCTCCAATTTCGGCTAATATCGCGTAGATACGATATTCAAAATTGGAGGAGAGGAAGATGTCTAATTGAAAAATTTTTCAAACAAAAGTTGTAGATTGAGATCCTAGAAATATTAAAGTCAAAATAGATGAGAGCGTATAGGTGCTCAAGTTTGACAACTTTGAGAGCCCCTGAATCGGTTTTGCAAATCGATCTCAAAAATGTGATAAAGGTCATCTTTCGATAGAATATCGCAAAAATTGTATATCCTTCCAGGTCCACTCTTTTCGAAATTTCCGCCTTTGAACTCACCCAAACATACGTGTGGCCAAAAATAATTCCAGCCTAAGGAAGAAGCACCAACCGTGGTACAATATTTTTTATTTATAGGGTCGGAATTACTTTTATTGCCTGCGTATATGGATCCATATCGTACGTACGTAGATGCTCCTTGAACACAACCCCTAATATTATTTTTTTCACTTGCAGTTTTGGACGCAGCCAAAGGAGGCAAAGGGTCCAGAATTAATATCCGTGTTGGGACGAGTACGACTCGTGTATTTTTTCCTTCTTCTTTATTATTATTTTACATAGAAAAAAAATAATAATAAAGTAGTAAAGAGGCGAGAGTGTAATGTCGACCTTTTGTGCGCTCTACGAGTCGACCTTTTTTTTTTCCTCCACCACCGGTAACTTCTTTTAGCCGTCGTAAAAGTGTTATATTATTCTTATACGACGAACACCAGCATAGCGGAGTGTTGATATTTCGGTATTAATTTTTCACCCCTCGCCATAGTATATGTCTCGTTCGCGAGGTTTTTCCCGCAAAAAACATAATGGCTCTTACACAGGTTTCAAAAAAATGAACAGGTGATGACAAAATGTCACCAGAACGTACCGCGTATAAGTTTTAACTCTTTAGAGTGAGCCCTGTGGCGCCGTGTGGGTCGCAGTTTACTTATCCGAGAGAAGTAACCGAAGAAGGGTTACGAGGTGTATGGTTTTAGCGGCAGCCCGATAGCGAAATTTCCACTAAATGGTCTTAATAAGGAAATTGTAGCGTATAAAATAGGCCACCAAGTCGCGTCGTCGTATGCTTTTAACACGGCTACCAGAACCCTTACCCGAGTACAAAGCTAAGGTAAGTTTTGCAAGATTTGTGTCGACGTCCTTTCTAGACTCGGGCTTTGGGCTTTCTTCGCCCGATATCCCGCATTTATACAGCGTGTCTCTGTTAAGAATATTCCCCCTTCGGTGTGTCAAGTCGGCAACTTGTTCTAACTGTGTGTAGATATGTTTGCCTAACCTTACTATTGAAGGAGCTCAGATATAAATTGTGAAACTAACTCAAGTTTAAATGTAAGATCTCGAAAAAAATGTGTTTTCTCGATTAAAAACAGATGGACTTTTTATGCAAAATGAAGTAAATTTTTCCGAAAAAAATTATCAAGATAATTTTTCAGTTTTATGGACCTCAAAAAATATATTTCTCAGATTTTTGATAAAAACCTTCAATTTCTTGAAAGAAAAATTATTTAATTTTTACTGAAATTTTTTTTAAACATTTTGAAACTCAATCAGTCTTATTTCTTTTTTAAATTTTTTTGAAAGGTACCTACCTAATAATAGAGCAAAAAATATTTCTCCAATTTTTAGAGAAAAATTCGAAGTTTCTTTGGAATAAAAAATAATGCTGATTTCATTTTTTTTTTTTTGGCTTCACGTGAAATTTTTTCGTAATTATAAATTCTCTAATTTGTACCTTGTTGAGTTATTTTTACTTTCAGTTTTTTCGGAACAAAAAAAAAATTATCAATTTTCGAGTGTGAAAAATGTTTTCAATTTTCTGAAGTACCAAAAAATCATTAAAAAAATATATTTCAAATTTTTTGGAGAAAATATTCTGAGTTTTCTTGGAATGCAAGCTTGTCTTAATTTTTTTGGAATCAACATAAAAAAGTTTCCATTATTTAAAACCAAATTAAGGAAATCGAAAATCAAACATTGTGATAGCCAAAAAATTAATTAAATGGTAAGTTTTTTTCATTTTTTTTAGCGAAAAAATGTTTTAATTTTCTCATAGGAAAATCTCTTCTTTTTTTAAAGAAAACACTAATTATTTTTATTATATACTTGCAAGAAAAAATTCTCATTTTTTTAATTTTTATGATTTCTGTCAACTATTCTATGTATTCAGTTGCTCGTGGGCTATGATATAGTAGCTAATAAAAAGCATAAATTATTCCAAAGGTTTTAGTCTACAACATTTGTTTGAAAAAATTTTCAGTTAGACTTTGGTTAAAGCGTTAGAAGATCTTGTATGAAAGAGGTTTGACCTCTCAGAATTAAGAGAAGCCTTGAAAAAATCTAACCCCAGATCATTTTTATGAAAATACATACATGAAAATTCACTTTCAACGTTTCGATTGCACGCGGCAGTAATGTTTCTTTCATGGCACCCCGTCGTAAAATTTTCCAAGTCAAATACTACATAATATAGATACTTGGTATTCAAAGTTGGGATGGAGGCGTCCAATCTAAATTTTTATAATGATCAAAATTATTTTTAGGCCCTTATTCTACAACTTTTATTTAAAAAGATTTTCAATTGGCTCTTCCTCCCTCCCACCTCCAATTTTTAATTCTCGTATTTTCGGTGTTTTATGCAAAATTGGTAAGAAGAGAGAGGTCATATTAAAAAAAATTTCAAACAAAAGTTGTAGCTTGAAGTTTTAAAAATAATTTTGGTTATTACAAAAATTTCCATAGAACCCCTCACTCCCCTTCAATTTCGAATATCAAGTATTTATGTAGTATTGGACTAATTGTTAAAATTCAACAATAACGATCCGCCGACATGTACACAAATTGAGTAAACTAGACACTATTCTTTCAACATTACAGCTGAAGTAATCTCAAGTTGAAATGAAGTTAAAAAACATAAAAATGATGTCACACCATTCTACGTAATGACTACAGCTACGTCGATATTACTTAAGGATTTTTACTAATTTTTGATTTTTTTTAAATCCCAGGCGTAGCTGTGTATGTTGTGCCAAGTGTACTTCGGCACAACCGACTTTTTTCAAAAGAATACCTAGGTAGTAAGAAATACATAATACTGAATGGATTTCTTCGAAAAAAAAAATAATTATGCATTTGAATGGTAAGATAATTTTCCAGTTTTATGAACCTCAAAAAATATATTTCTCAAATTTTTGCTAAAAACCCTCAATTTCTTGAAAGAAAAACTCTTTTATTTTAACTGAAAGAAAAAATAAAAATGTTTTTGAGACTCGAATCAGTCTTATTTCTTTTCTTAGTTTTTTTGGAAGATAAATAGAACAAAACCATTTCTCCAATTTTTAGAAAAAAAAAATCGGAGTTTGTTTGGAATAAAAATAATGCTGATTAATTTTTTTTTTGGCTTCAGCGTGAAAATTTTTTTGTCATTTTAAATTCTCTAATTTGTGACTATACTATGTTCCAAATAAGAATTTAAAAAACACTGATTATCAACACCCTTTTTGCGCAAGGAAATTTAAAATAAATCAAGCAATAACTTTATAGCCAACTATTGCTTGGAATTTTTTTGCTTGTCTAATTCTTATTTGTCTTTTCCCCTTTCGTCCATCTGCTGGTGTGTTTTTTTATTCTTATTTGGAACGTAGTATAATTAAGTTCTTTTTATTTTCAGTTTTTTTGGAACAAAAAAATATCATTTTTTGATGGTGAAAACTATTTTCAATTTTCTGAAGTACAAAAAAATATTTCAAATTTTTTGGAGAAAAAAAATCTGTATTTTCTTGGAATGAAAGCTTGTCTTAATTTTTTTTAAACGACATTAAAAGTTTCAGCACGAATTAGGAAAAAATTAAGAAATTCTCAATGGTAAGTTTTTTTCATTTTTTGTAGCGAAAAAATGTTTTAATTTTCTCGTAGGTACTCGCGAGAAAAAATTCTCAATTTTTTTAAAAATTATTTTGATTTCAGTAAATTATTTTATTTAGTTGCTCGTCTGCAATGATATACTTAGTAGCTAATAACGCCGCAGTAATGTTTTTTTCTATGGCACCGTCGTAAAATTGATATTAAAAATGGAGGGGGGATGGAGGCGTCCAATCGAAATTTTTGTAATAATCGAAATTATTTGTAAGACTTCAACCTAGGTATAACTTTTGTCGGACTTTTTTTTGAATTAGACCCCTAACCCCACCAGTTGTTTAATATAGTAGTATCTAACATGGGACATGTCAGAAGTGCAAAATTCAGATTGTGTTAGGTTTTTAAAGAATTGGTGTAAAATAATAATTTGTACATCATAACTTGAACGAAATATATTTGTGAGTACTTAACTCAACATCGGATATAGAACGAATTAGAACGAATGACGCGACCAAACTCAGTAGCAAAGAGCTACATGAGAAAACAAAAACAAAAAATTTTCAGGCCGAAGCAACCAACAATAATTAACGAAACCGACATAGAAAAACTTTCCTACTTAAATTAGATAGGATAAATACAAATCAACATAAAACTCAACATCCCCCCTCGGACTGAAAATTCCACAATACAAATACAACAAAAATTTACATATCTTATCAAAATAAACAATCGAAAAAATCAAACTCGAAATTAATTGAAATAATTGTAAAAATAACGTGAATTCGTAATTAAAAATTAAATGTACGTTATAAAAATATGGAACGAATAGTGATCGAAAAATAAATAAATAACTAATTAGTACCGATATGAACGATTTACTAGATCTAGATATAACGGAGCGAAATTGATCGATTTACGAACGGTAAGAAAGTACGAAATTGAGCGATTTATCAAAAAAAATAGAACGAAGTAAGTTGAACGATTTAAGAGCGAAAATTGAGCGATTTACTGACAAAAATAGAACGATGTAAGCTGAACAATTTACTGAAATTAATTAAAGAGCTATTGGACGATTGGGATCGGAACGAAAATCAAAACTACTCAAGTTCGCGGAAGGTTTATTGGTACTTGGATTTCTATTCGGGCAATCTGTGGAATTCGATTTTGTAAGTACGTTATCACTCGCGGTTCTCGTAGTGTTATCTGCATGGTCACCGAATTTGGGACACATACGACCGATATGTCCCTCTTCTTGGCACCGAAAACAATGAAATTTACCGTCGTTTGTACCCATTTTCCACTGAGACATTTTGCTCGATACTCGAATTTTCGGACAGGAGCGAGTCGACTACGGCGCTCGAATTTTCTGCAGTACCAACCGGAGCAACAGGAACGATAGCTGATAATTCAGCAGTGGCCGGAACAGGATCGACGTGATCTTCGGCAGCTGATGGAAATATTGACCGATTGAACCGAAATCGATCACCGAATTGGTTTACCGCACCAACGATTCCTCGTAGGTGGTAACCTGACGTGGCAGTTTCTTCACCCGGCGGCGATGAACGAAAATCGATATTTCGCGGTTGGAGCGAATTGAAAAATTCTTTCGTTTTTTTCTTACGCTCTTTACGAATTTTTGACCGTGATTTATCGCCGCTCGATGACTCTTGTTCAGCGTTACGATGTGAACGAGCAATCGGCGGTACCGACATGCGAACGTACGACTATGAATAATTAACAATTACGATACCTGATGACATTACGAAATGAACGGAAAAAAAAAAGTTACAAAAACGGATAAACGAAACCAACGCACTGCTATCATGTTAGGTTTTTAAAGAATTGGTGTAAAATAATAATTTGTACATCATAACTTGAACGAAATATATTTGTGAGTACTTAACTCAACATCGGATATAGAACGAATTAGAACGAATGACGCGACCAAACTCAGTAGCAAAGAGCTACATGAGAAAACAAAAACAAAAAATTTTCAGGCCGAAGCAACCAACAATAATTAACGAAACCGACATAGAAAAACTTTCCTACTTAAATTAGATAGGATAAATACAAATCAACATAAAACTCAACAGTATTAAATACATTCTTATAAAGTAGTCTTATGAATGTAAGTCAAAGAACCATAATTACATGTGTCCGTTTCCATTTAAAAATTTTTTGTGAATTTTTAAAATTGCAATTTTTGAGAAAATCAAAAATTTTGAGGAAATTGACAATTCAAAAAACGATTGAAAATTGTTTCTTTGCCTAATAATAGAACTTTAAAAAACAAACGAAATTTATTATGACATATTTTTTCCTATCTCTGAAATTGAAGGCGCTAGAAAAGAAAATGATACCCATTTTAATTCAATTTTTTTTAGAAAATCCAAATTATTGAAAATTGAACATTCAAAAAACCGATTAAAAATTGTTTCTTTGCATACCACCTGGTAGAACTTGAAAAAACAAACAAAATACATTATGACATATTTTTGCCCATCTCTGAAACTGAAGGGACTGCTAGTAAAAATCAATTTTTAAAAAATCGAATAAAATAGCATTTTCTTTTCTAGCCTCCTAAATTTCAGAGAAAGGCGAAAATATGTCATGATAAATGTTGTTTGTTTTTTCAATTACTATAAGGTGGTATGCAAAGAAACTATTTCTAATCGATTTTTTAATTTTTTTTAATTTTTGATTTTCTCAAAATTTTAAATTTTGAAAAGTCACAAAAAATTTCCAAATGGAAAATGGCACCTGTAATCATGGTTCCTTGACTTATATTCATAATGCAACATTTTTAACATAATTATTATATCCAATGCAATCTGAATTTGGCACTTCTGACATGTGCCGTAAGTCGTATTATGCAAAATCGGGGGGAGAGAAAGGTCTAATCGAAAATTTTATAATAATCAAAATTGTTACTAGGACTTCAATCTACAACTTTTGTTTGGAAATTTTTTCAATTGGTTCCCTCCTTCCTTAATCTTCCAATTTTTAATTAGTAAGTATCTTCAAAGTGTTATGCAAAATCTTTGGGAAGATAGAGAGGTTCAATTGAAAAAATTTTCAAACAAAAGTTGTAACTTACAGTCCTAGAAATAATTTTGGTTATTACAAAAATTTCGATTGGACCCCTCTCTTTCCTTTAATTTTTAATATCTATCCTTTAATTTTTAATATATACCAAGTATCTACAGGGTGTTGCGGATTGAGAGTAATGCCTTCCAACTAGTAACTATGCAACTTATGGTGAGTCGATGTTGATATGTTTGCCTAATCTCCGGATTGCAGGAGCTAAGTTATGCTCATCGATTTTTTTTTTTTTTTTTTTTTTCGTTTTGGCAGAATGTTTTTAACCTTGCGTTTCTCGACAACCATAATAGATAGAAAGTTGCGCTTTGCAGCATCGGATGGCAAATTTTGTCTACAGTTTTTTCATGGGATTGGTAATTTTTATAGATGGACAAGGGAGTCTATAATGAGAAAAATAATTGAAAAAACGTAAAAAAAAGTGACAATTTTTCTTATTTTTCTGTGATAACTTGAAAAGTTGTCCTTTGAGCAAGCTATCATTATTAACTTTTCTAGGTGAAGAAATGCTGCTCTTTTCAATGGCCTAAACCCCCACCTCGCTATCTCACTTCAATCAACAGTTATGAGCGAATAATTTATTTAAAAACGTCTAAAAAAATCATAATTGAAAATTTAACAAAAAAAATTCTTAAATATTTTTTTTAATGTATCAGAACTTTAGAAGTTATGAGCAGTATATTTTTTCAGAAAAACATCTGAAAAAAATTGGGTATCTAAGAAAAATAAATTGAAATTTTTTAAAATCCGGAACACCCTGTATATAAGTAGATATTGGTCTTGGTAAATTTTATCAATTTTCAATGATGCAAAAAAACAGTATTGCACTCATCCACTCGTATTTTTTCCATCTGCTACTATATTAATTATCCAACATCCAACCCGAGCGGCACACTCGATTGATAATATCGGAAGATGTAACGTATCGATAAAAAATCGTTTGAAAATCTATAGATGCTCTCACGATATTATAAAGATTTATCGGTACAACTTCATAGGCAAAAAATCTAAAAACTATCGAATTCGATATTATTAAGATTTTATGACGATATTCGTCAACGATACTATCGACAAAGAATATTAAATTTATCGATTCCGATTTTCCACCGATTTTGTGCAGATATTTGAAACTACATTATCGACAAAGAATATTAAATTTATCGAATTCGATTTTTTAACGATTTTGTAAAGATATTTAAAACTATATTATCGACAGATTATATGAAATTTCTCGACTTCGATATTTTACCGATTTTTTGACGACATTTGAAACTATATTATCGACAGATTATATAAAATTTATCGAATCCGATTTTTTACCGATTTTGTAAAGATATTTGAAACTATATTATCGACACATAATATGCAATTTCTCGAATTCGATTTTCTAATGATTGCGTGAAGATATTTGAAACTATATTATCGACACGTAATATGAAATTTCTCGATTTCGATTTTTTAACGATTTTGTGACGATATTTGAAACTATATTATCGACACGTAATCTGAAATTTCTCGAATTCGATTTTTCAACGATTTTATGACGATATTTGAAACTATATTATCGACACGTAATATAAAATTCCTGGAATTCGATTTTTCAACGATTTTGTGGCGATATTTGAAACTGCATTATCGACAAATAATCTGAAATTTGTCGAACGATTTTTCAACGATTTTATGACGATATTTGAAATTATTTCCAAATTGGTGAAAATTTTTCCAAGTCCAACACGTCTGGAAGTACTAAACTGCCTATTATAAGCGTTTTATTGCTAATTCCTCAACGATAAGGTATGGCATAGTGGTTAAAGAGGAGGATTACTATGCAGGAGGTAGATGGTTCAAGCCCCACGGGTGGCAGATTTTTTATAATTTTTTTTGATTTTTTCTGAAATGATCCTCTTACCGTTACAAGAATAATGCGTTTAGGCATAGTTTAATGTATTAATTATGCTAATTAATGATTTTTAATTATAGAAAAAAGCTAGTAAAAGACGAAAAATTGGAATAAAAAATCGATAAAAAAATCGACAGAATATCGAATTCGATGAAATGTCGCAAAAGTTCCGCCTAAATCGTGAAATTTTCTTTCGATATTATCGATAAAATATCTTACTATAATCTCGAAATTTTTGCTAACTATAATTCGTCGATAATCTATCTATATATCGAGAGATAATTTCACGATTTATGCGGAATTAACGCGACACTTTATCGAATTCGATATTCTGTCGATTTTTTATTTCGATAATTTGTCGATTGTGCTGCTCGGGAAAGCTTCCCACATAGAATCTCAAAAAACAAAAAAGAACCAAGGCTCGGACAGCAGCTCAGAAAAGACAGAGAAATACGACGTAGGACGACGTCGATGTCGCACCACACAGAGAAAAAGCATCTTGAAAATAATTAAATATTCCCGTCATACAGTGTTAAATCGTTGGATTCGAGTTGAATTACACATCCCTGCCCAATCCCCCCATCGTATAAATTTTTGTTATACATACCAGGCGCATATAAAACACCACACTCCCTTATACGTACATACGGATAAAAGAGTGGACAAAAGTTTTTGTATTCGGAACAGCTACATATTGCGTAGAGTGGCCTTTGTAGACTAAATCCTTTTTCATATTAAAGCTTGTTCATTATGTGCCGCAGGGCCAAAGTTAACCAAAATGTGTTTATTTTTTTACTTCTCCTCTTACCCTGTCTCTTTCTCCTTTTCCAATACGTGCGTGGTATATAAGAGCCATCACTCCACTTCACCTCCTGCTCTCGGCTTACAATCTACATCGGTCGAGGTGGTAATAAAAGAGTCGTGTTTTTAAAAAGTCTACAAATACTGTCCCTTTATCCACTTCCTGCTCACATAGAACGCGGCAACAAAGCGAAAGAGAAACAGAGACGTGTAAGGGTATTCGATGCGACGTTACAAATAACTCGGGCCTAAAATTTGTCGTTACAGGAGCACGAGGTGTTGAACAAAGCAAGCCGAAGCCCCCAAGCCGAGACCTATCTAGGTGATTCTTTGTTTACCAAGTAATTGAACTCGTTGGCGAGCTCGACGAATGCGAATACGAATTTTCAGCCCAGCTTTGAAGTGATTTGTTTTTTTGCGGCTTGTACGGAGCTGGAGCAGTCTTCTCATCACGCAGATGAAATACACAAGCGGCCAGCATTTTTCCATTTTCATTTTTCAACACTCGTGCTCTGCTACAGCAATATAAGCGAATGGCGATTCTCATTAGAGCTTTAGTAAATTAAAATACCTACTACGAGCCGAGTTAGCGTGATTTTTTTTTTTTTAATACAAGAGTATTGAAAATAAATTCTTGTATTTTTTACCCTCTCTGACCGCGGCCAGCCTGTTGTCGGCCATGGTATATAGAAAGAGTAATAATCAAAGTGATATCATTCGCTCAAATGTTTACAAAATACGTTTGATAAAAAGTTTCATATAATAAGAGCACATATACCTAGCTAAATGTAAATAGAACTTTATGCGGTAGCGTATCGCATATAAAAGCGTAATTCTGGCACTAAATTAAAAAAAAGCTCAACAAGAGCGAGAGGGGAAGAAAGAACCAGGCACTGGCGATTTTTTCGAATGAGAATTCGCGCAGGGTTAGAGTTCTCTTTTTTTATTTTTTGAAAAAAAAAAGGGTCAGTACTGTATTATAGAAATTGTGTTTTCCCTTGTTTATGAACGAATATAAATAAACCCTATCACTGAACTGTTTTGCGGACTTTGTATAAATATAGCAGACCGCGTACGCCGCGTACGTATCGCGGATACCGGAAAAAAAGGAAATTATTTTGTTTACATTGGCCGGTTAAAGCTGAGCTGAGGTTGCGAGTTTATATTTGATTTAAAATTATCCTCGAGTTAAATTAATTTTTACTATTGATATGAAACAATGCGAAATACCGTAAATTATATTTTTTTAAGAATATTTGCGTTTTTTGTGGGGTTTATTTCCATGATAGTCGATGGTTTATTACTTAGGACAAAAGGAGAGAAACGAAAATCTAGATTTGGGATTTTTTCCAAAACTGGTGTTGGATAAAATGATAAGTATTTATTTTATACGGTTTGTTGAGGTGGTATGGCGTTGAGATTTCGAATTTGAATCAGGTTTGTAATTTTTGACGAGTAAAAGGTGGTAACAGCGAAATCCTGAGTCTGTTTCACCGTTTCTACTTCGCTGAGCAAAATTCAAACCTGCAAATTTCTCCTAGATTGTTTCTAGTAAGTTTCGTGAGTTGACTGATTTTTTTAAAAATTCCTGTAAGTATATTTAAGTAGTGCTGTGCAAAATGTAATTTTTAGTGGATTTTCTTAGATGTTTTCAGTAAGTTATTCGCAAGTTACTTAAGTTTATACAAATTCTATAAATGTACATTGTACATTTTTTTCTGCAAATCGTAATTTCTCGTTTATCTTAGTTCATTGTATACTTTTTTTTTGTGAAAGCCTGCAAAACGTAATTTTTCATATGTTAAAGTTGTTGTTTTTTGTAAATTGTTTGTAAGATCGTCAATTGTATTTTCTATTTGTAAATTCTGTTTTCCTACTAAGTAAGTTAAATTAGAATTTTTGGCAGTGCCTATTTTAACGTGCAGTTCCAACAATTTTGCGGAACTCCAAAAAAACAGTTGTGCCGTTGGAAATGAATTTGTGCAGTCCCGAAAAAATTCAAGCAATTTTAAATTTTTCCTGTTGCAGATTTTACCAACTCAAATTTATGCTAAAAATGCATTTTTTTTTTACCACGCTTTTTTTTCTGTCAAAATAAAGCATCTGTTTTTCAAAATTATCGCCCTCGCTTCGCTTGGGCAGTATTTTTTTCTGTTACTTTTTGATAGCGATTGTATGCTAAAAATGCGGTTTTTTTTTTTCAAAAATCGTATATATTTTACAAATTTTTGCCCTCGCTTCGCTCGGGCAATATTTTCTTTCGACATTTTTTAATATCGATAGTATGAATTGGAAAATTTCAGTGATTAAGTTGTCATTTTCAATGATTTTGCCCCCTCAAAAAATCGCTTCGGTTCGTCTCTAAATAAAATAATATTCAAAGTTTAACCTAATAAAAATTGAACAAAAATGTTTTTTTCTGGAAAACCATCAAAATTTTACAAGTGACGGTTGTCCCCCTCCCCCACCCCCGTAAACTAAACGCCCATTATACCAACATTTAACATGGCTCTGGAGCTAAGTTTGTGCAGCTCCAAATTTTCCTTAGAATAGGCTCTGATTTTTGGTACCTAAATGATATTTTGAATTCTATAGTAAGCAGAATTTGTAAAAAAAAAAAAAAAATGAAAAAAATGTGTAGGTAAGATGATTTTTTTTAAGATGACAAAATTTGAAAACATTTAAATTTTTTAAAAAGAATTTACAATAAAAAAGTTCTGAAAATAAGAGTGGCAGTAAGCAGTGAAGAAAAATTTTCATAAAATATTTCTTTTGATACATTGTTTTAAATCCCCCCCCACCCCTCAAAAAACACATTTCGAATAACTATTTTTTTCTGAAAAGTTTTTATTCAACGATAAAATTATATTTGGTTGTAAAAAATGACTACATATTTGTTTAATTTCTAAGACCAAATTTCTAAACCTAGAAAAATTTCCTTTGAAAAAATTTCATCAACATTTTATCAATTCCTTTCAAAAAATTTTTATTAAACAATTTCTTTTAATTTTCAGCAAAAAAAACTGAATAATTTTGTTTTGTTAAATCGGAAAACATGAACGTTAGAAAATCAATTAGGTAAAGAAAATTAGAAATAATGGATTGATTTTCTCCTGTGGTTGTAACAAAATTTTTCCTTTTTGCGGGAGAAAAACGCGTATTTTTGCCCTCGAGCGATCAGCGAGAGGGAGCAAAGTAGCGTTGCTTCCGCTAAAAGGAAAATCTTATTTCGTTTATTTTTTTATTTTTTTGTTAGGTATCTTTATCAATTTTTCAAAAGATTTCTGATATGTATACGTAAGGTATTTTTCAAATGTTGAGTCAATTCTATTTGATTTTTTTTGGGGGAAGGGGGGGGGTGGGGGGTTGGGGGAGGGGCATAGACAATTAGGCATACACAATACAATTTTTTTCATACTGACAATTCCTTTTAAATTTTCTTAATGTACCTACCTACTTATTTGAGTTTATAATTTTAGGAATTTGTTCTTAAACTTTTATAAACTTTTTCTATCCTCTTTCATGCGTTTAGTCTAATCTTGAAGTTTTTCAGTTCTCGATCAATTTTAATCTTTTTAATCTTTTTAGTTAAATTTTTTCAGTCATTTCAAGTTTTAGATTTCAAATTTTTATTTATGTAACTATTTTACTTGAAAATTTTCCTGTGTCCAATTTCAAATTAGATATTTATGAATTTGAAATTTTTCCAAATTCCTGTTTCAATTTCGTTACCATGAAACATGTACCTACAATTTATTCATTTATTTATTTAGGTAAGTATTTATTTATTTATTTATTTATTTATTTATTTATTTATTCATTCTTTCATTCATTTATTAGAGTATTTATTTTTATAATTTTCAGAAATTTTTTATTTATTTATTTTTTTAATTAAATTTTTTTTCAATTTATTTAAGGTTGTAATTTGATTTGAAAATGTCTATTATTTCACTTTTGAAATAAAACTAATTTTTTCAGATTTTTCTGATCCCTGAAATGACCTTGAAAATCATTTTGAAAATTTCAAGTAGTCGTAGGAGGCGCAGTTTGGGAACTGACAAGCTGAAAAAGAAATGTCCCTGTTTTCCAAACTATTTTACATTACTCAAAATTTTTTTAGATTTGTGTCAGAGGGAGAGTCAATGGGGGGTGTTGTTATTTCCACCCGCCTGGATGAGTAGTTCATAGAAATAAATCAACTGAATCTCTGGATTTGGAATATTTCTTTCAAGTTTCGATTGACATTTATTTTATTCAAAATTGGAGGGGAAGGAAGGGTTAAATCAAAATTTTTGTGATATCCAAAATTATTCCTAAGTCTTCAAGCTATAACTTTTGTTTGAAGTTTTTTTAAATTGGACCCCCTCCCCACTAATTTTGCACAACACTTCGAAAATATTAATTAAAAATCCCAGACAAATAAGCGAAGAAGGTACCGATTAAAAAAAATTTCAAATAAAAGTTGTAGAGCAAGATCCTGAAAATAATTTTGGTCATTATAAAAATTTCGATTGGATCTCTCCCTTTCCTCAAATTTCACATAATATCAGGTAGATACTTTTTCAAAATTTGTAGAAGGGGTCCAATTGAAAATTTTTTCAAACAAAAGTTGTAGATTGAGGTGCAAGAAATAATTTTTGTTATTATAAAATTTTCGATTAGACCTTTCCCTCCCCTCCAATTTTGCATAATGGCTTGGACACTTATATTATTAAAAAATTGCGAAGATAAGAGGTCCAATTGAAAAAATTTTCAAACAAAACTTGTAGCTTGAAGTCTTGGAAATAATTTTAGTTATTACAAAAATTTCGATTGAAGCCATCCCTCCTCCTCAATTTCGAATAAATTACATAGGACCCTAATCAATCCTTCTACCTACTCTTCCCTTAACAACACTAACTGTGATAAACAAACTAATAATAATGGTATTTCAAGTTTTTTTTTCACCTCGAGCCTTATTAGCGCAGTCGATAAAGAGATGCGAAAATTGGTCGAATAGAGGCAATAATTATATCCAAGAAAGTCGTACTCGTGACCCGCGAATTCGATCACAATCAAATTCTCAGGCGCTCACCTCGAGAGAATTTTGAAGAGAGACGGTATCCGCATCCGGTCAGAACAGAGGCTAAGAGAACGATCTCTAAGACCGGAAATAGGGTCAATAGGTCCCAAATTCGACTCACTGAGTCAGTGCGTATTGGAGAAAATGCATACAGGGCACAAAAAAATTATGCACTAGGGTGGTCCAAAATTTACTAACTTTTGAAAAGTCCCGCTCCCAACCGCTTAATATGTTCTATCTGATGAAAAAACACACTACAAATTTTTTTTTTGAAATCGGATAATATTTAGAGGTCCCTCAGGGGGGAGGGGGGAGGGTCAAAGTAAAGAATTTGAAAAAATTTGAAAAAATAGACAGTTTTGAAAATTCTAATTTTTTTTTGAAAAATGGTCATAAGGTGGATAATACTATATAAAAAGACCATTTTCGATGATTTTTCATCTTTAGCCCCATTTTAATGGGACATAGAAAAACGTCATTTTTTACGATTTTTGAGAAAAATTGAAAAAAATGGTTAAAAATTGAATAAAATGTTTTACTTCATAAAATCGTTTTAACATAAACATTACCACCCAAAAAGATCATTTAAGCCAATTTTTCAACTTTACTTTTATGTTGAGTTTGGTGATTTTTTCACATTTTTGAAAAATTCTTACCGATACGTCAATGATGTAAAATTACTGCAAATGGTCTTTTTGGATAGTAATGTGTATGTTGAAACGATTTTATCAAGTAAAATCTTTTTTTCAATTTTTAACCATTTTTTTTTTCAATTTTTCTCAAAAATTGTAAAAAGTGACATTTTTTCATGTCTCATGAAAATGGGGCTAAAGATGAAAAATCATCGAAAATGGTCTTTTTATATAGTATTACCCACCTTATGACCATTTCTCAAAAAAAAAATTAGAATTTTCAAAACTGTCTATTTTTTTTAAAATTTTACTCTAACCCCCCCCCCCCTCCTCCTTAGGGACCTCTAAATATTATCCGATTTCAAAAAAAAAAAAATTGTGGTGTGTTTTCTCATCAGATAGAACACATTAAGCGGTTGGGAGCGGGACTTTTTAAAAGTTGGTAAATTTTAGACCACCCTATTATGCGCATATCATAAACCTTTTATTTATTTATTTTTTTTTTATGTAAGCTCAGTTTCGAGGAGCAAAATCTTCGAACATGATCATCATAGCTTAATTTGATGCAGCTCTATATCAAAGCCTTTGAAACCACCTTTCCATTTTAAATTTGGATCAATTTTTTCAAATGAGATTTAGGTGAAACCAACTAGTGGAAGTTGGTCCTTATGGTCTAAAACCCCCGTGACCAAATTTTTACGTCGCTATCTCACCCCTACCTCCTCCAAGGGAGAAAAATGTAATTTTTCGATTATAATTTTGGATTTCGACAGTTTTCAACCGAATTTTTTCAAACTCGGGTAGATGCTAAGTATCATCAAGGGTCACTCATGAAAGTTTTTTCAAAAATTTTCGAACGTATCTTCATCGAGAAATGCGCGTTTTAAGTTTTCTAACGGCCACTTCGGCAAGTACCTTCAGAGGTGCAAAAATGGAAAAAATATATTTTATACACCTACTCTGGATGTACAACATACATTTTTTTCCGAATTTTTCAATATGGTGAAAGGCCCTCAAAAATGCAAAAAACCTAATTTTGTAACCATTTTTCAGGCTTAAAACGGTAATTTTTGGTCTAATTTTTTTCCCCTGGTAATATACCACAAAATACACCTAAATACATCATCAACCCGAATTTGGATGAAATTCGTTGTTTTTTTCTATTTTTTTCTAATTTTCATTCAGCATCTACCTCAGTTTGAAAAAATTCGGTTGAAAACTGTCACAATCAAAAATTATAATCGAAAAATCACATTTTTCGCCCTAGGACGAGGTGGGGGTGAGGTAGCAACCTAAAAATTTGGTCACAGGGATTTTAGATCATAAGGACCAGCTTCCACTAGTTGGTTTCAAAATCCGCATGGTGGGCCGATTCACCTATCTTAGCCGGCTGCACTAAGGTGGAATGATTTTGACTTTTTTTCGAAAATCGAAATAGCCTACGGCACAAAAGTTGTGTTTTGGTGTCAAAATAACGTGGTAAAAATTTGAGCCCCCTCGGTCAATATTAACCCATGCTTCAGGGGGTCCAAAGTTTTCAAATTTCAGTAAAATTTCTCATATAATAAATTTTTTTTTTTTTAAATTAACAATTTTTCAGAGGTCTAGTCGATGGTAGGGGTCCTCTTGGTGGCCCAGAACCAGGTCATCCATCAAAAAATTGCATAAAAGTATAAACAGGGGTTTCCAAAATATCCACATTTTTGCATAATTACACCAAAATCAAGAAATGCGCGAATATTTTTATTTTATGAGATATGTTGCATATTTTGAGGTTTACATATTTGAAAATATCTTCAAAATGAAAGGGAAGCCCCATCCTCACCACCCCTCCATAGAACATGAGACATTTTGCCATGAAAACTTTGTTTTTCCAAAACTGACCCTACTTTGAGGATCCCTAACGCCCTGCGCCTTTGAGGAAGGAGTCTAATATTTTGATGGGATATTTTCAACACAAAATGAACCGCTCTCATGCATATAGTAATTAGAGTGTTAATTTTTTTACTTTGCCCTAATACAAAGTAGGTAAAATAAGTAATTTCATTAAAAAACACAGGACAAAGTTTTCATAGCAAAATGTCCCATTTTCTATTGAGGGGTGGTGGTGATGGGACTTCCCTTTCATTTTGAAGATATTTTCAAATATGCAAACCTCAAAATATGCAACATATCTCATAAAATAAAAATATTCGCGCATTTCTTGATTTTGGTGTAATTATGCAAAAATGTGGATATTTTGGAAACCCCTGTTTATACTTTTATGCAATTTTTTGATGGATGACCGGGTTCTGGGTCACCAAGAGGACCCCTACCATCGACTAGACCTCTGAAAAATTGTTAATTTAAAAAAAAAAAATTTATTATATGAGAAATTTTACTGAAATTTGAAAACTTTGGACCCCCTGAAGCATGGGTTAATATTGACCGAGGGGGCTCAAATTTTTACCACGTTATTTTGACACCAAAACACAACTTTTGTGCCGTAGGCTGTTTCGATTTTCGAAAAAAAGTCAAAATCATTCCACTCTAAGCTGCACCCTTTGTCTACCTCTTTGATGAAGATTTTATTAGTATTATTGAAATATTCTTTTAATTTGGCAAAGTACAAACATACAATACATTTTATTTCAACCCCCAAAAAAACACAGAGGAAAAGAGCCCTTCTCCTCTGCCTGTCTAACCTGAACGAGCCTACAAGTTAAAAGTTTGGCATTACAGACATTAGACGACGCGAGGCTCTATCTACAAAGAGAGAGAGAGAGAGAGGCAATGAGAAGGGCATCGTGACACATCAGTGGAAAAACGTAAATAGCGGAAAACCTATGCTACGACGAAATGGACACTTAATAGAGATATTTCCCAACATCCACGATGGTCTACACTACTTGTACTCTTTACACGAGTACATAGATACAGAAAAGTAAAGTTTTTGCCCACACTAAGTATAAAGTGTAGTCGTATAGGGTCGTTGGCAAACGGCTTTTTAACAGCGAAAACTCTCGAGCACCTTAACATGTGCCCGGATAACTGGACTTCTGTCAATAAAATGAAATATAACGCCTATTATCGAAGAGAAATGAGAACGATCTTGATATCGCCATCGTCGTTCAAAAGGTACATTGAAACACTCTTTATAGTGCGTCTAAGAATTGCGCCTCACACCGCGCTCTATGTACCAATAACACAAAAGACCATTTTTTTTTCACTCTCATCCTCGTCCTCTCTTTCTATTTGCTTTTTTCTCTTTTTTCTCTCTCACATCGCGTCGTATTCTTTATCGCAAGTAGGTATATAGTTATACGGAATCGATAAGTATTTTTGGACTATTTAGACGTGAAAAATAAAAGATTTTTTGAGCCTTTTTCCTCCCAATCTCTTCTTCGAGCCGCGTATCTGCCAGTATAAGAGGTTTAGACGTAGAGTGATGTGGTTTTTTTAAGAGAGAGCGGGACAGAAAACCAGAGATGATACAAAGAAGACAGCTCGAATTCAAGTGTGTGCGGTTTTTGGCAGATGAACTGCTAAAAGGATTTTTAAGAGAGCCTGGGGTAGAGAGAGGATGTTATTCTATGAAATACCCTAGCTTGACTTTATGCATGCTGCGAGGAGTTAGATTTCGTTCTTATACAATGGATAAACGAATGGACCGAGGATTGCTATAATTTTTCGACTTAGTGGAAAATTTTGAAAAAATTTCTAAAACAAAAGAAAAATTGTAAAACATTTTCTATTAAATTTTTAAATAATTATGAAGGTGTTAATTTTTTTGGAATTCACGTTGAAATTAAATAAAAGTGAATTTTTTAAAAATTCAGTCTAACATTGTCTCAATTCTTTGATAGAATCCTCCTCAAGCCCCCACAACCTCCCGCCCAAACAAAAAAAATCGACGAAGACAACGGAATGGTGTGGAATATTGTAGAAATGAAAAAAATATATATGTATAATTATGTACTGTCTTGATTAAAATGAGAAATAATAAAAAATTAAAACCCGAGCGGCACACTCGATCGATAATATCGGAAGATGTAACGTATCGATAAAAAATCGTTTGAAAATCTATAGATGTTCTCACGATATTATAAAGATTTATCAGTACAACTTCATAGGCAAAAAATCTAAAAACTATCGAATTCGATATTATTAAGATTTTATGACGATATTCGTCAACGATACTATCGACAAAGAATATTAAATTTATCGATTCCGATTTTCCACCGATTTTGTGCAGATATTTGAAACTACATTATCGACAAAGAATATTAAATTTATGGAATTCGATTTTTTAACGATTTTGTAAAGATATTTAAAACTATATTATCGACAGATTATATGAAATTTCTCGACTTCGATATTTTTCCGATTTTGTGCAGATATTTGAAACTACATTATCGACAAAGAATATTAAATTTATCGATTCCGATTTTTTAACGATTTTGTAAAGATATTTAAAACTATATTATCGACAGATTATATGAAATTTCTCGACTTCGATATTTTACCGATTTTTTGACGACATTTGAAACTATATTATCGACAGATTATATTAAATTTATCGAATCCGATTTTTTACCGATTTTGTAAAGATATTTGAAACTATATTATCGACACATAATATGCAATTTCTCGAATTCGATTTTCTAACGATTGCGTGAAGATATTTGAAACTATATTATCGACACATAATATGCAATTTCTCGATTTCGTTTTTTTAACGATTTTGTGACGATATTTGAAACTATATTATCGACAAATAATCTGAAATTTCTCGAATTCGATTTTTTAACGATTTTGTGAAGATATTTAAAACTTTATTATCGACACATAATCTGAAATTTCTCGAATTCGATTTTTCAACGATTTTGTGGCGATATTTGAAACTACATTATCGACAAATAATCTGAAATTTGTCGAACGATTTTTCAACGATTTTGTGACGATATTTGAAATTATTTCCAAATTGGTGAAAATTTTTCTAAGTCCAACACGTCTGGAAGTACTAAACTGCCTATTATAAGCGTTTTATTGCTAATTCCTCAACGATAAGGTATGGCTTATTGGTTAAGGAAGAGGATTACCATGCAGGAGGTAGATGGTTCAAGCCCCACGGGTGGCAGATTTTTTATAATTTTTTTTGACTTTTTCTGAAATGATCCTCTTACCGTAACATGAATAATGTGTTTAGGCATAGTTACCCGTGTAGCAATTGTCGACATCGACATTTATGTCGACAAAATTCAGACACATTTTTTTCTCGGTTAACGATGAATTAAAAATGATATTTGAGATTTAAAGTAATGTTCTATGTTAAACATAACTGTTCAATCAAAATTTTTGAATTTTTCTCAGTATTTTCCTATAATTTAGAAAACGTTGTTTTTCTACATAGACAAGTCGATGTAAAAATCGATACTCGATAAACGCATCGACATTTATGTCGACAATTTCTGCCAATTAAATTTACAAATTTTATATCTAAAAAGAACTAAAAACAATTAATAAGAACATTTTAAGCTCTGGAATAAATAATTTTTGAAAGAATCACAAAATTTTCTTATTTTTCAAAGTTTTGAATAATACAACGACTTGTCGAGTTATTGTCGACATAATTGTCGATGGTCGAATAATGCATCGACTTCACTGTCGACAGTGTCGACCAGAGGAATTTTAAGTCGAGATAGTGTCGATGTGATTGTCGAGGGTCGAATAATGCATCGACTTAACTGTCGACAGTGTTGACCAGAGGAATTTTAAGTCGAGTTAATGTCGATCTAATTGTCGAGGGTCGAATAATGCATCGACTTGACTGTCGACGTCTTGAGGGTGATTGTGATACTCGCAGATAAAGTGTGTTGTGAATTAGTACATAAGGTCTAAGAATCATCTCTATGTTAGTTGGACACTCGCATGTGTCTAGCTACAAAGGTGGCCTCAATGCCGCATATTTGACAAAAAATGTCGAAATGTTGGCTTGAACACTATTTTTGGTGTAATTTTAATATATACTTATATTGAATATTTGAACTTAGCATATTTTTCAAAATCTCACCATTGCAAATGTCGATGTGGATGTCGATATAAATGTCGACACATCGAAATCGGTCACTTTTCGATCGTACATGTCGACACGATTGTGGATGGTTTGTCGAGCTTATTATCGACATGTTTGTCGACCATCCAAATATGGCTCGACATGTCGAGCCATATTTGGACGGTCGACAAACATGTCGATAATAAGCTCGACAAACCATCCACAATCGTGTCGACATGTACGATCGAAAAGTGACCGATTTCGATGTGTCGACATTTATATCGAAATTAGCATCGACGTTGCTACACGGGTAAATGTATTAATTATCCTAATTAATGATTTTTAATTATAGAAAAAAGCTAGTAAAAGACGAAAAATCAGAATAAAAAAAATCGATAAAAAATCGACAGAATATCGAATTCTATAAAGTGTAGCGAAAGTTCCGCCTAAATCGTGAAATTATCTTTCGATATTATAGATAGATTATCGATAAAATATCTTACTATAATCTCGAAATTTTTGCTAACTATAATTCGTCGATAATCTATGTATATATCGAAAGATAATTTCACGATTTAGGCGGAACTAACGCGACGCTTTATCGAATTCGATATTCTGTCGATTTTTTATTTCGATAATTTGTCGATTGTGCTGCTCGGGAACCAAGCATTTTTTTTTTAATTTAATTTTTTTTTGAGTAAGAAATCTTTTAATTTTTTACAGCATAAAATTTCCTATTTTTTTAGAAGAAAAAAAATTGTTTTCGTTTTTTTTATTTTTATTTAATTTTCTAGTTTTTTTTTTTTGGATAAAAATTCACTTTTTTGATTAAAAAATTTCTCAGTTGTTCAGGTGTAATGATATTTCTTATAAAAATATCACTTTGATTAAAAACACCAAAAAGAGGATTTCCAAGTTTTCTTTTTTCTTTTTGTGGGGATATTAAACATAATTTTATGCAAGAAAATTTTCCCAGAATTTTTTCTACACCTAAAATATAATTATTGTGAAATTTTTTTCAGATTGAATTTTTAATGAAAAAGTAATTTTACTTATTCAAATAATTTTTCTCAATATTAAACAAAATAAGAATTAGCACCTACGGAAAAAAGAGGGGGAAATGTATAGGGTAAGGTTACTTAATTGAGATAGAGAGGAGAACAATATATTATGTAGAGGATGGTCTTTCTTCTTTTATTTATTTTGTGATATAGAAAGTATTAAATTCATCCGTAAACCTAGGTACCTACTTTGTAAGTTAATTCTGATCGTTTTTGTATAGATTTGGGGAGGTGGGGATCGAATCGTATGTACGTACGTAATTATCACAAATCTAATAGTTGTATAGTTGTATCATTGTCTTTATGTATGCCGATCGTGTTTCCGAATATAATTAGATTGAAAGTTGAGTTTGATTATCTTTTTATCGAGAGTAATGAATTTTATTTGAATAATTGGTGAAAATGATCAAGTTCGTGATTTTTGAAATTCATCTTACGAGATGATCGTGTAGTTAAAATCGCACATGGCTAGGTAAGTCTAGTTGTGTCGTCCCCCCAAATAATCCCCTTAATTTAGAATGTAGTTTTATGTTTAGGTAGAAATACTTCATTATGAAGTAAAAATTTAAATTCAAAATTTGTAGGTTCGATATACTCGTTTCGACTTAAAAGCCTCTCCCTTTCGATTGATATGTTTATTCTAAAATAATTCAAAATTTAATTTCCGATTTGTAATACTCAATTTTGAGTTCAAAAGTATGTTTTCGTAAATTTGAGATACTCGTTTGAGTGATAATTGTAGTGTTAGTTTTCCGAATTCGTCCGTATAGGTAGGTACCTATACGTGACAATTTTCCAGTTAGATCAGATGGATTTTTGAATAGGTATTATTTTTCTTGTCGTTTATTTTGGTTTTTTATTTCTGTTGTTTAAAATTAATTAGATAGGTTGTGTAATTTGATAGGTAGGGTTTTACTCTTTTGCTGTGTATACCTCATCCTATTTCATCTTCCAACGTACCTACTTATTTCGTATTTCGCACCCTGTTTCTCTGAGCTAGTTTTTTCCTATCTTTACCTCCTTTTTTACCCATGTTATGAGATAGATATTAACTTTCTCTCGTTCCTCATATTTTTTCCAACCCCCTCCCTCTTTTCTACACAGCAATTTTCTTTTTTTAAATCCTTCCTCCAATTTTTGAATTTATAAATTTTGTTGTACTTATTTAAATTCAAAACAACGTATTTTCAAGTATAAACTTTTTAAACATTTTCTTTTGAACATTTCTCCTTTCTTTCATTTTGTGTGAAGATTTTTTTCAAAAATCTGCAGATTATTTACTTATTAGAAAATTTTTCTTTCAGAAAGATTTCCTCAAGTTTGAATTTAGCTAACATTGATAATTGAAAATTTCTCTAGTAAAAAAGCTGCGTTAGCTAGTGGTTTCTTCAGATGTTTTAAAAATCGAATTAATTAGAAATTTCATCTCTCTGATATTTGCAAAATAGCGTTATTTTTCAAATTCGATAATACCTATGTAGGTATTGATGGATCCTGAATGTGGATGTTTTATGAAGAATACCTACAATAGAAGAAATAATGGTAATATGATGATTCATTTTGATAAAAATTAGTAATTTTTCAAAAAGACTTCGTGAATTATTTCCAAATTAAAAAAAAATCATTGAGAATTAACTTTTAAATTTTGTTTACAGAATTTCATTTTTTTTTTTTTTTTTTTTTGTAAAAACCTAAGCGTTTTTATTTTTTCAAACGTATTTTATTTATTTAATTACAAACTAAATTAAAAAAAATCGGCGCTTCCAATGAATTATTTACAATGATTTCATGATTATTTTTTTAAAAGAATGAAGTCATAAGCGAATTTGATAATATCTCGCGTGGATCAATAGATGTTTTCACTAAAAAAGTTAATAAATAGGTAAGTAAACTTTAATTTTTTAGAAATAAGTTTTTTTTAATATTTTTATAGTTGATTGTTTTTTGTTTTTTTTTAATTTTGAAAATCGTTTTGAAAAATAATAACCTCGAAATAAAAAAAATTTTCATTAAAAAATTCTGCGGTAATTTTTTTTTAAATATTCTGTGAGATTTTTTTAGTTGAATTTTTAATGAAAAAGTTGAAAAAGAAAAAAGAAAATCTGAAAAAAAAAAATGGGAATAACACGAGAAAACAAGCAACGAGCTACATGTTTTAAAAAATCAATCAATTTTTCGAATGTATAATTACATTTTATATAAAAAATATCACTTTGGTTGAAAAGTCAAAAAAAAAATAAAAAGAATCTTCAAGTTTTCATGTAGGTCATATCATTTATTTATTTTTGAGTAAGAAATCTTCTAATTTTTACAGCATGAAATTTATTATTTCTTTGGATGAAAAAAATATTCATTGTTTTTTTTCAATTCTCGAGTTATTTTTTTGATTAAAAAATTTCTCTATTTTTCAGGTACAATTACATTTCTTATAAAAATATCACTTTGATTGAAAACGTCAAATGTTTTTTCTTTTTTCCTTTTTTTGGGAGGAGGATATTAAACAGAATTTTAAGCAAGAAAATTTTCCATAAAAAAATTTTCCGGAAATTTTTTCTTTAAAATATTCTGTGAGATTTTTTCAGTTGAATTTTTAATAAAGAAGTAATTTTTGAAAAAGAAAAAAAAAATTAAAAAATGGGAATTAACACATGAGAAAACAAGCTATATCTACATGCCGATAAACCAAAAACCCGGAAATCGACCGTCGATATCACGCCAGAACACAGGCGAACACACCTCATATCGATGTCGATGTATCGTCGATTTAGTCCCGCCCATTTCGACCACATTTCGACTCATTCATGACATGAAATCGACGTCGAAACTTGGTCAATCTTCGGGAAGTTTTAAAAATCGAATTGACGAGAAAATTTCAACTTTTCGAGATTTACAAAAACGTTATGTTTTGATGGATCCTGAATGTGAAACAAAATAAAAGAAACGATGATAAATCCTTTTGAAAAAATGAATTATTTTTCAAAAATATTTCGTCAGTATTTCCAATTTAAAAAAAAAACACCATTGTAAATTTCATTTACAGAATTTCATTATTTTTTTTTTTTTTTTTTTTGTAAAAACCTGAACGTGTTTAGGTATTTTCTTAATTTTTTCAAAACTATCTAGAAAATTCTTTACATGATTTTTTAAAGATTTTTTTGAAAGAAAATACTTTTATGATTATTTTTTTGAAAGACGTTTCTTAGTTGTTATATTTCATTTGTAGGTATTATTTTTTTGAAGGAATCGATGCCTCCCACCTGATGAAGAATATTATTATCATTCAAAAAGTTGAGAAGGTAAGTAAACTTCAATTTTTTTAGAAATAATTTGTAAAAAAATATTTTTATACTTATTTGTTTTTTTGTGTTTTTTTTTGAAAATCGTTCTGAAAAACTCAAAATCGGACATAGTTAATAACGACGAAAAATTTTTCACGATTCTCTTTAAAATGGTAAATCTTCTCATTTTATAATTCTTTCAAGATTTCCTTACCCTCTTGCACGTATATCTACAGAACGGCACGAGGAAAAGATCGGTCACGCTGAGAAAAGCTCGAATTTAACACCACATGCCCACGATCGGAGATATTTTCACACCAAAACAAACCTTCATCTCCCACAAAGAAACCCTAATAAAACTAAATAAATCCCCACGTCGAGATATGCTAATGCTATTATAGAGTCCACCATCGGAACATTTGGACCTCCGCGACAAAAGGTTACGACACATAAGACACACACACTTGTACAATGTATATATAACCTACCAAGACTCGAGCAAAAAGCGCATCTTGCCCCAGCCAAAGAATTATTTCCAAGCTGATCCGTGAATTTCCACCACATGTATCTCTCAACTACCGAAGCAATGGCTACATACGAGTACAAGTAACATACCACACTGGTAGCTCGCTTGCTTCGCATACTCGTACATTACAATACACCAAGACCAAATATAAGATACCACGTAGGGAGGAAGGTAAAAAAAAGGCCACAGACACGGTAAATACATCCAGACTTAAACCCCCGCAAACCCATAAATATCTCCACACCTAAGACCTCAAATATCTTCTTTATTTTCCAGCGAGGAAATAAACGAGCGCCAGCGATGGGCGATGAAGAAAACCCCCTGCACCGTGTACGAAAATCGTTCTATATGTAGGTATTCGCCCGATAGTTATATTTAAAAAGAAAATGCTCTCGGACAAATACGCGTACCTAGGACGTCGTGTCGTCGACGCGCCATTGCCCTCGTTTCTCGTACTTTCTCGCAGACACTTTTCTCGACTAGAATAACACCCTTCTCATGTAAATTGCCAAAGTTAGCCGAATACGGTAACGACTTTGGTAATAACGAGGTAACGTGTAATGTGTTGGTTTGTCTTATGCGTGCTATTTTGTATATTCTTTTTCGATTCGTCCTCGTCGTTATCAGTACAGAGGTAAGTAGATCAATTACATGCTCGATAAAGGATTCAGGTCGAATTTCTCGAAATTATCGTACATGATGAGAAGTAAGGTAATATTCACGATTATAAACTTGCATAAATAAAACTTTTTGGGTAAAACATCACCAATTTTTTTTTCTTCAGCATGTGTCTAAAAATCAACGAAAATCCATTAAAAAAAAAATAAATCCATGTTCAATAAAATTTTGAAAATTTAAGAGATACCAAAAAAAAAAAATAGTGGGTATCAATCAAGCAAATCAAAGTATCCATTTATGAGAATTTTTGAGACATGCTATGAGCTATTCGCTCATTGCAAGAGGGTTTTTACTATTGTTTTTTTGAAGAAAAAAATTTTTTGGGCCTATACCCGTGTAGCAACGTCGATGCTAATTTCGATATAAATGTCGACACATCGAAATCGGTCACTTTTCGATCGTACATGTCGACACGTTTGTGGATGGTTTGTCGAGCTTATTATCGACATGTTTGTCGACCGTCCAAATATGTCGATAATAAGCTCGACAAACCATCCACAAACGTGTCGACATGTACGATCGAAAAGTGACCGATTTCGATGTGTCGACATTTATATCGACATCCACATCGACATTTGCAATGGTGAGATTTTGAAAAATATGCTAAGTTCAAATATTCAATATAAGTATATATTAAAATTACACCAAAAAAAGTGTTCAAGCCAACATTTCGACATTTTTTGTCAAATAAGCGGCATTGAGGCCACCTTTGTAGCTGGACACATGCGAGTGTCCAACTAACATAGAGATGATTCTTAGACCTTATGTACTAATTCGCAACACACTTTATCTGCGAGTATCACAATCACCCTCAAGACGTCGACAGTCAAGTCGATGCATTATTCGACCCTCGACAATTAGATCGACATTAACTCGACTTAAAATTCCTCTGGTCAACACTGTCGACAGTTAAGTCGATGCATTATTCGACCCTCAACAATCACATCGACACTATCTCGACTTAAAATTCCTCTGGTCGACACTGTCGACAGTGAAGTCGATGCATTATTCGACCATCGACAATTATGTCGACAATAACTCGACAAGTCGTTGTATTATTCAAAACTTTGAAAAATAAGAAAATTTTGTGATTCTTTCAAAAATTATTTATTCCAGAGCTTAAAATGTTCTTATTAATTGTTTTTAGTTCTTTTTAGATATAAAATTTGTAAATTTAATTGGCAGAAATTGTCGACATAAATGCCGATGCGTTTATCGAGTATCGATTTTTACATCGACTTGTCTATGTAGAAAAACAACGTTTTCTAAATTATATAAAAATACTGAGAAAAATTCAAAAATTTTGATTGAACAGTTATGTTTAACATAGAACATTACTTTAAATTTCAAATATCATTTTTAATTCATCGTTAACCGAGAAAAAAATGTGTCTGAATTTTGTCGACATAAATGTCGATGTCGACAATTGCTACACGGGTACTCGTTATTTCGTGAAAGAATCTCGAAAATTTTGTAGAACAACTCATTAAAATTTATTTTTTATGGATTTTTTCGTAATTAGCTAAATATCAAAATTTGTGAGTCACAATTTTCAAAAGTAGCAGGTATTTTGCTTAATTCAACATTTTATTAATTTTATATATTGATATAAAATTTTATTTTCAATTTATTTTTCATTTAATTTTTTTTTGAATTTTTAAAATGAAAATTATCTAATTTTGCGCTTTACAATTTACAAACTTGTATTTCGTTTAATTTAATAATTTATTAATTTTATTATTGTCATGAAATTTCATTTTCAATGTACTTTTTATTGTTTGCGTTAGTGTTGTTTCGTGAATTTACATTATTATTTATTAGGTTTATTACCTATCTTTTATTTCAATTTTGTTAGTTCTGTTGTTTCATATTTAAGGAGCCAGCTCATTCGGATATTGAGGTAAATGAAATTTGATTTTTGTTGTTTCATTTTGATTACCTATGTTTCATTTTTTTAATCGATTTTTTTTTTCATTACCATAAAACAATTTTACGTTACTAGGGAGATAAAGTGCTACTTTATATACCTCTCGCTGATTTTTCGGTAGTTTAAAGAAGCCTTTTTCTCCCTCATAACGTAAAATATTTCATCCAAATAGGGAAATAAAGTACTATAATTTTTTTAATAATTATTTTTTCAAATTTTAGTTTTTATTTTCATTAGCTTAACAATTAAATTATTTAAAATACTTAATTATTTTTTCAAATTTTAGTTTTATATTTAATTTCTTTGATATTATTTTAATTTTTTACGTGTTTTTAAAATTTTTTTTTCAATTAGTGTAATTTTTCTAGACTCACGTATTTTAAACTTATGAAAATGATTTTTTCATTTTAGGTTTTTTATTATCTTTTTTTTTTTAGATTTTATGCCTTTTTTGAATTTTTGATTTTTTTTCTCTCGTTTTTCATGTTGAGGTTGACAGATTATTTTTTTCAACTTTTTAATTTTTTTATGTTGAAATTTTTATTTTAACGGTTCGCGTATTTAAAATTTTTGATTTTTTTCAATTTTTTGTGTTTTTCGTCAAGTTTTTTCTATTAATGGAATTATTTTCATCGATTCGTGTATATTTTTTTTATTTTATTAGATTGAAAATTATATTTCGTGGTAGGTAGTTCTCATATGATTATGTCTTCAAATTATCAAATTTTTTCCGGTAAGTCTTTCTTCTGAAAATTTTATTTCATGGTAGTTCCCATATGATTATTATTGATTATGTTTTCAACTTTTCAAATTTTTTCCGGTAAGTTTTTCTTGTATTATAAATTTTTGAAAATATTTTTTTATTTCTATTTTTTATTATCTTTTTTCGTAACTTTATTTTTTTATCATCTTTGATTTGTGTATTTTAAATTTCTGAAAAAATGGAAATTAAAAAAAAAATTAAACCGATTTTTTTCATTTTTATTAGCTTAACAAATTAATTTTTAATTTTTTTTTTCAACTTTTAGTTTCATATTTAACTTTTTTTGATATTTAATTTTTTACGCGTTTTTCATATTTTTTTTTGCAATTGGTGCAATTTTTTCTCGACTCACGTATTTTAAATTTTTAAAAATTGATTGATTCATTTTATTTTATATTTTTATTATATTTTATTTTAGATCTTTAGCCAATTTTTTTTGAGTTTTTCAATTCGTTTTTTTGTTTTTTGTATTATTAGTTTAACCGATTATTTTTTTCAGATTTTTATTTTTTTTCATGTTGAAATTTTTATTCAATCGGTTCGCGTATTTTAAATTTTTGATTTTTTAAAAAAAATTGTGTTTTTTTATTAGTTTTTTCCATTAATGGAATTATTTTGATCGATATGCTATCTTTTTTAAAAAGATATTTAGTCATTTTTTTTTTGAATTTTTGAATTCTTTTTTGTCTTTTCTTCACAGGTTAAGTATTTTTCAACTTTTTATATTTTTTCTGGTAATTTTCCTTTTTAGGTATTATGAATTTTATTTTGAAAAAAAAATCCTTTCTATTTTTCAATATCTTTCTTCATAACTTTTTTTTATTTTATTTTTCTGGTCAGAGGTTTATTTTTTCAATGGAATTTTTAATCAAATTTTTTCTCAGTGAGAGTCTTTTTTCCAATTTCTTTTCGTCGATTTTTATACTTTTTTTTCTTGACATCGTCAAATTTTCTTGTCAATATTTTATGGTCATTTTTTTTACAAAATCAACTCCAACTAACGATAATTATGACAAAAAAGAACTCTGCAAAAAAAAAAAATAATAATTGAATAAACAGGAGGTACCTAACTCTGGCAAAAAATGTCCAGTAAAAAATAATTCTTTTAAAAAGCTCTCAAGGGAAATTAATGATAGAAAAAAAAACAGTTGACAGAAGTAACTTCTGACATACTAAAGAATGACGGAAAATAATGCTGGCCACAATATTAACCAATAATGGGCCAAAATTAACTGCGATAAAGATAATCTTGACAAGCAAGAACTCCGCCATGGGGAAAAGATCACGCTGACCAAATTTCATTGACAAAAAAAAGCTATGACCAAGAAATACTGACAAAAATAAAACATAAAAAAGTCATTTGAAAAAACTAAAATAAGGTGACTCTGACTTAGAAAAAAAAATGTCAGAAAATCCTGGTGACCAAAAAAGTTATGATCAAAATAATGTTGACAAGAAATGACGATGACAAGAAAAAAAACCTCATAAAAATTGACCAAAAAAAAAATGAAAAAATTGACTCTGGCTGAGAAAAAATTCGATAGAAAATTCCAGTGAAAAAAAATACTGAAAGTGACGTTGGCAAAAAAAAAATCACTAAAATCATCTCTGACAAAATGATAATCTTGATAAGCAAGACTCAGTAAAGATGAAAAATTGTTAAAAGTTACTCTTACAAAAATACCTAATAAACCTCTGACCAAAAAAAAAAAAAAATCATAAAAAATTACCAAAAAAGCTGAAAAAATTGACAGAAAATTCTCATTTTTTTTTGTGTGATGTATGAATAATTCATTCCATTTCTTTTCAAGGAATAACTTGCTTTCAAGATCAATCCATAACAAATTCGTCCACTCTGTGTACCTATACTTCAGTATCACGGTTGCCTAAATTTTATTGAAAAAAAAAAAAAAAAAAAATGAAATTTTCTGCCCAATTCATGAAATAGGCAAATACTCTCCCCTTTTTTTGTCCATTTCATAAAATAGGCAAAAAAAGTGGAAATTCTGCTTAATCATGAAAATAAATAAGCAATTTTTTTGCCTATTTAATGAATTAGAAAATATTTCACAATTTAGGAGTAACATGAACTTACTTAAAAATAGAACATTTTTTTAAGAAATAGGTATCATTTTCTGATTATAATTTTTTTTTTTATTATTATTATTCAAGTAGATAATAATAAAATTATTTATTATTAGGTATTTTTATTTATTTTTTCATTTTTTGTGCAAATTGAAAAAAAAAATTGAAATTTTCATTTCAAAGAAAAATTATGAAAATCTAGTTTCAAAATTAGAGAATATTGTTCAAGATGGTACTTCAAATCTAAAGGCAAAAAGTATAGAAATGCAATGGATCGATGCATCGGAAGAATGAGAGACAGACAATGTATCTTTCATCAAAAATGAAATCATCAAAAATGAAATCATCAAAAAATACACTCAAACAATTTCGATAAATTTTTTTTACCACGCTTTTATTAGCTTGGTATGTATGTTTGTTTGTTTGTTTGTATGTCTCATGGAACCAAAAGTATGTTTTCAACCAATCCTCTCTCATTTAATATTTTACTGGAATTGAAAGAACATAGTGCTTACATTAGGGGTTTTCGAGGTCGCTGAATTCGATTTTCGAACTCAAATTTACCCCCGACCCCAAATTGAGCCCCTATGAGGGGGTTCAATTTTGAAAATTTCAGAAAATCATAACATTGGTATCGAAATGTAGGTTTTTGAGGTCGCTGAATTCGATTTTCGAACTCAAATTTACCCCGACCCAAATTGAGCCCCTATGAGGTGATTCAATTTTGAAAATTTCAGAAAATCACAACATTGGTATCGAAATGTAGGTTTTCGAGGTCGCTGAATTCGATTTTCGAACTCAAATTTACCCCCGACCCCAAATTGAGCCCCTATGAGGGGGTTCCATTTTGAAAATTTCAAAATTTACAACATTGATATCAAAATGTTGGTTTTCGAGGTAGCTGAATTCGATTTTCGAACTCAAATTTACCCCCGACCCCAAATTGAGCCCCTATGAGGGGGTTCAGTTTTGGAAATTTCAGAAAATCACAACATTGGTATCGAAATGTAGGTTTTCGAGGCCGCTGAATTCGATTTTCGGACTTAAATTTACCCTTGACCCCAAATTGGACCCCTATGAGGGTGTTCCATTTTGAAAATTTCAAAATTCACAACATTGATATCAAAATGTTAGTTTTCGAGGAGTAAAACTATGAAATTAAAATATTTTCAACGACAAAAAGAGTTAAATAAAAATGTAAAAAAATTTTAAAAAACCACGCTTTTATTTAAAGTTGGTCACTTTGTAAAATGTTATTCATAGGGAAAGAGTAATGCCTTAAAAAACAAAAAATAAAATTTACTTGAATACAAAAATGTGTCATGAAAATTTTTTTTTCAAAAATTTTAATGATGAAAAGCGTGGTGGGGTGTGCGAGGAGCAAACGAATACCTTTTCGATTAACGCCCCACCACGGTTTTCATCATTAAAATTTTTGAAAAAAAAATTTTCACGACACATTTTTGTATTCAAGTAAATTTTATTTTTTGTTTTTTAAGGCATTACTCTTTCCCTATGAATAACATTTTACAAAGTGACCAACTTTAAATAAAAGCGTGGTTTTTTAAATTTTTTTTACATTTTTATTTTAAATTCTCAACATTGAAAAGCCTTCAACGTGCAATACTCCGAGAGCAGGTACAACCTCGATAAAAATCCCCTCTCCCTCGGCTCATTCTTTCCATCCAATAATTACGTCAGGGGGGTTGTGCGCCAGGCGCCGTTACAAAGCTGCGAATTTTGTCAACATTTATCGAATTTAAGCTCGTAAAACAGCTATTATGTAGTAATTACCTAGCGGAGTACAACAGAGTCGAGTGGAGCCGCTGCTCGTCACGCTAACCCCCTCCCCTCCTTCCTTCGCGTATTCTAATTAAAAGCTCGATAACTTTACCAACTTTATATAACTTATGGAAATCATGCAAATTATATAGCCTGGTCTGTTTCTATCTCAAGTATAATTCATTTGTAGGTGGGATTTACATGGTAGGGTGACTCTGTCATACAGCTCTAGTCCGCTTCTCTATCTCACAATCAGCCTGCTCGATTTGTACTCTAATTGAACTCCTATTGTCGGAGCCGATAGAAGAGAAAGAGTGGTGAGCCAGAGGTGAGGCAAAAAATTCCACCACGTCAACTTTTAATTAAATTCTAGCTGCAGGGATTAGTCGTCTTGGAATATGTTTTGGTATCAATTCTGCTGTCGCTTAAGAGTCAGATATTTTGTTCTATGACACCTACTCGAGTTACCATGGAGTTTATCGCCATTTGAAACGATACACGAGGTAGAAACTCGATCAAAAACAGAGACTTTGGGTACGTCTACGTACGTACACATATGTATATGACGAAAACGTGCAAAACTTTTTGAATACTTTAAGCTTTTTATAAAAAGCAAATTCCAAAGTGGCTGAGATTAATTTCAATTAGATATCGCGTATCGTACTCCTGCGCTTCGCATAAATCTGGCCTCGCCTCTCTCGCCCCAGCCCCCGGTTCGTCTTTCGACTCGCGTACACCTCTTCGCGCGTTCGTATTCGTAGCCGGTTAAAACTTTAATAATATGAAATTTGATTTATATTTTAAAAAGAACGCCATGGCTGCATGTACGTACGCTCCGACCAAACTCCAAATTCCGCCTCGATTTCCTGCCCTCCCCCCGTAAGGCCCCCCCCCCCAGCTCAATAATTGTATTATCTGTACAACGCTGATAAAACAAACATTGTGCGAAACGTTGAAAGCGTACTAATATATATCTAAAAATTCTCTCTCCGACGCGACGCTGCGCTATACGTTGCTAACACCTTCATAAAAATATGCAATTTCAGATTACGTACCGAGAGAGTACTATTTACAATTTTTTTCCTTCTTTTTTTTATCCCTTTTACAACACGCACCCCTCGGTTGGGTTTTTTCCTTTCCGCAAGATGAAGTGCAAAAAGTTTTCTCTCGACGTAAAAATTCATCGGTTGCATACTAAAAAATACGACTACACCACCGACGTACGATCAACATCAATGCGAGATGGCAACGCCAGGCGGGGCGCGAAGAGGGTACACTTCGTACATCCCAACGCTCTCTCTCCCTCCCTTTGCCCCCCAACGTTCGGTGCCTAACCCGGAACATCACCGCGGAGAATTTTTTTTTCCTCGCTTCGCCAACTAGCACATTTACAAACGTCCTTATTTACATAACGGGTTTTTATTTATTCTAGTAATAAACGACGAAATTACCATCAAATACGTTCTCGCTCTTGGCGGCTGTCGCGTCGCCCCATCGTGCCCCCTACGCAATGAAAAAAATATGGAAAAATGTGTAGGTACAGTGGTGCGATGGTATTCGAGATGCAGATTTTTCTCAAATATTATTCTATTTGAGAGAGGAATCTATCAATCAAGGAAGTGTAGAAAGGGAAGGGACGCTAAGAATGAAGAGCAGACGTTTGCAAAAAAATTAAAAGGCATATTTGATAAACCTATATGAAACATTTCAGTTTTTTAGATCAATATGAGTTGATTCTGTAGGTATCAAATGATTTAGAACGATTAAAAATTTTCTTTCTATTATTATTATTAATTTTTTTTTCAAAATTTTTAGTTTCTTGAGGAAAAAATCAGAAAGGTAGGTATAATTATGATGTACGACTAGACAGGAATTAAAATACAAAATTATTGAAAAAAAAAAATCGGTTTGTAAGTAAATTAATTTAAATTCCGATTTTTTTCTCAATTACCTATTAATTTTTTTTTAAACCGGAAGAATTGACATGTCTTTGAATTTTTAATCTTTGTTGAACAGCAAATTTTTCAAATTTTGTTTAGAAATCGAATTTTAAAGGGAAATTTTCTAAAACATAGGTATTTTTTTCCAAAATTAACTAGAAATCAGGTTTTCTTTTTCAAATTTTGTTCGAAAACAAATTTTTTTAAGTTTGCTCAAAAATTTCTTTTTCAATTAAAAATAAAAAAAAATAGAAAAAATAAATTTTTATAAATTTTTTGATAATTTTGTAAGAATTCCTAATAATAGGTAGGTACACATTATTTTCTAAATTTATGTAGTTCAAAACAAATTTTTGAATTTTCGTTAAAAAATTTTTATGAATAATTTTCATTTTTTTTTCTCAAGATTTTTTTCTATGATGAACTCGTCAATTCTTTTTTCATTTCTGATCATATTATTTAGGTAGGTTTATTTTGTTCAAAACCTAATTTTCTAATTTCAATGAAAAATAAAAATAATTATATTTCTTGGAATTTCTTAAAAAATGACTAATTTCGAACGAAAAATTCACTTTGTTTTCATTTTATTTTACTTTATTTTTTTTATTATAATGCTATCTACTTATTAAAAATTTTGTTCAGGAACAAAATTATTTTCTCATTCAAAAATAACAATTCTTAATTTTAATCAACATTTCTTTATATGCATTTCTTCACAATTGAAAAAAAATATACTAAATCAGAATTATTATTTTATACCCTTTCAAGATTATTTTTCAAAATTTTGATCAAATAGATACGTATAAAAATTTTCAGAAATTTTTATTGTTTTTACTCGAAAACAAATTTTATAAAATTATTATTTTTATGTCATTTAAAAACTATTCTAATTTTTGAAAAAATAAAAAATACCTAATAATTTCATTGAATATTTGATTTTTTGTTTTAATTTCTTTAAAAAATATTTTATGAAAATATTAGATAAATATCTAATTATTTCTGAAAAATTTTCAGAATTAGAATTTTGATTTGAAGTAAAATTTAAAAATTTTGAAAAAAAACCCACAAATATTCTTCAAAATCAAATTTTTACGTATTACCTTCTTTAATTAAAACTATCATTTAAAAATAATAGATATATATTTAATATACGAGTTAAGTATAGATATTCAAAATCTAAATTTTAATTGAGAACAATCTCAGTGTCGTTAAATTTTAATTAAGTAGATTTTCAATTGTAATTTCATTTTTTTACATGCGAAAATTTTCAAAATGAAACCAAAATTCATTGGAAAAAACATTATTATTTTTAAAAATTCATCAGTTTTGTTCAAAAACGATACTTTTGATTTTTTACAAAAAAATTGAAGTTGGCATTTCATTCAATACTTTGTTTTTTGAATTTCTTCAAAAAAAAAATTGATTCAAATAATTATTCTCATTAAGTATCTTATTTTAAAAATTAAAATTGCAAATCGTAAAAACCTTGTAAGAAACAAAACTTGACTTTTTAAAAAAAAATTTTGAAGAAGATACATAATATTTTTTAATTTTATAGAAAAAGCAAATTACTTGTAATTAGTTTCAAGAAATGTTTTTTCGAATTTATTCAAGGAGCAAATTTTTAAAATTCTAATCAGAATTTTCATCTGGATCAAAAGCAAATTTGAAAATGTTGCAAAAAATATAGATAGTATATACTTAATTTTAAACCTACCTATTTTTGTTTGAAAAGAAAATGATAATTTTGCAAGAATCAAGTTGTTTTTTTTTAATTTGTTCAAAAACAGCAAAGTAGGTAGGTATTAAATTTTTTACAAAAAACAAATTTTCGAAATTTCAATCATAAAATTATTTTTAATACTTACTTTTTGAAAATACTGTTTTTCAGTATCTTCGTCGTCGCGTCGTCTGGATCTAATTTGAAATCAGGTTCCTGAAGTAGGTAGGTAAGTAATTTTAAAATTTTTTAATTCACTTTTTTTAAATGAAATTCTTCATTTGAACAAATTATGGGTACCTATTTCGTTTTTTTCCTCTCAAATTCAACTTAAGGAATAATTTTTTTCTGATTACCAAAATGACCACAGTTTTATACGTATTTCTAGTTCGGAATAAACAGTAAGATATAAAAATCGCTTTCTCAGTCTTCATCAAGCAGATTCACGTCGTATGAGCTATTTATTACAACTCGTATCGTGATTGTTATTTCAAAAAGTGGCATATTATAGGTACGTAGTTCTCCGCAGACATGCCAAGCCACAGAAAATACTAAAAAAAAAAAATTATGATCACGCGAGGCTGGCGCAACATCTCATTTCTGCCACAAGTTACAATGCAATTCTGTGCAAACAACCCCAGATCTCTCTTCTTCTTACTCTCAGCCTTGAAGAGGGTAGGTATAGGTGTGTGCGTCTGACACGTCAATTTGGTAAAATACTCGAGTTTCGTCGCGTCGCGTCTTGAGAACGAGCATACTATAGAGGCCAAAACCCTCCGCTAAATTCGCTCATAATATATACTATAGTCCCCTAGCAACTCGTATTTTAAATTTGCTCGTATATATACGACTTCATAGACGAGGTGGTACCTCATTTGCACACACTACAAATGAAATAATGTGAAGTTGTTCTACTTTTCATCGTACTAATGCTCGTATATACAGGGTGTTTCGTGGCTGATGTAGTTCCTTCCACCAGATGCATAGGCAACTGACAAGGAACAATTTTTTTTATATTAACAAAGTGCCTATCTTGAAAATTGAAGGGGCAGGGGCGAATCAAATTGAGAAAATGTATTATTTGGTTGAGAACTTGGATAGTACAAAAGAAAATGAACATTTTTTTGTTCTTGACATTTTTTGCCTACCTTTGAAAATGAAGGCACAAAAGAGCTTTGAATTTTGAAAAACTGGTTTTTTGATTTTCAAAGCTCCGTAGCTCCTTCATTATCGAAGATAGGCAAATCCATCACATAACTTTTTTGCTTCTCTCAAAAAGTAACACCCGAGCAGCACACTCGACAAATTATCGAAATGAAAAATCGACAGAATATCGAATTCGATAAAGTGTCGCGTTAGTTCCGCCTAAATCGTGAAATTATCTTTCGATATATAGATAGATTATCGACGAATTATAGTTAGCAAAAATCTCGAGATTATAGTAAGATATTTTATCGATAATCTATCTATAATATCGAAAGATAATTTCACGATTTAGGCGGAACTAACGCGACACTTTATCAAATTCGATATTTTGTCGATTTTTTATTCCGATTTTTCGTCGTTTACTAGCTTTTTTCTATAATTAAAAATCATTAATTCGCATAATTAATTCATGAAACTATGCCTAAACACATTATTCATGTTACGGTAAGGAGATAATTTCAGAAAAAGTCCAAAAAAATTATAAAAATTCTGCCACCCACGGGACTTGAACCACCGACCTCCTGCATGGTATTCCCCTACCTCAACCCCTATGCCATACCTGTTCATTGAGTAACTAGCAATAAAACGCTTATAATAGGCAGGTTAGTACTTCCAGACGTGTTGGACTTAGAAAAATTTTCACCAATTTGGAAATAATTTCAAATATCGTCACAAAATCGTTGAAAAATCGTTCGACAAATTTCAGATTATTTGTCGATAATGTAGTTTCAAATATCGCCACAAAATCGTTGAAAAATCGAATTCGAGGAATTTCATATTACGTGTCGATAATATAGTTTCAAATATCGTCACAAAATCATTGAAACATCGAATTCGAGAAATTTCAGATTACGTGTCAATAATATAGTTTCAAATATCTTCACAAAATCGTTAAAAAATCGAATTCAAGAAATTTCAAATTATTTGTCGATAATATAGTTTCAATTATCGTCACAAAATCGTTGAAAAATCGATTCGACAAATTTCAGATTATTTGTCGATAATATAGTTTCAAATATCGCCACAAAATCGTTGAAAAATCGAATTCGAGGAATTTCGTATTACGTGTCGATAATATAGTTTCAAATATCTTCACACAATCGTTGAAACATCGAATTCGAGAAATTTCATATAATCTGTCGATAATATAGTTTTAAATATCTTTACAAAATCGTTAAAAAATCGAATTCAAGAAATTTCAGATTATTTGTCGATAATATAGTTTCAATTATCGTCACAAAATCGTTGAAAAATCGAATTCGAGGAATTTCATATTACGTGTCGATAATATAGTTTCAAATATCTTCACACAACCGTTAGAAAATCGAATTCGAGAAATTGCACATTATGTGTCGATAATATAGTTTCAAATATCTTTACAAAATCGGTAAAAAATCGGATTCGATAAATTTAATATAATCTGTCGATAATATAGTTTCAAATATCGTCACAAAATCGGTAAAATATCGAAGTCGAGAAATTTCATATAATCTGTCGATAATATAGTTTTAAATATCTTTACAAAATCGTTAAAAAATCGAATTCGATAAATTTAATATTCTTTGTCGATAATGTAGTTTCAAAATATCTGCAAAAAATCGGTAGAAAATCGGATTCGATAAATTTAATATTCTTTGTCGATAGTATCGTTGACGAATATCGTCATAAAATCTTAATAATATCGAATTCGATAGTTTTTAGATTTTTTGCCTATAAAAATGTACCGATAAATCTTTATAATATCGTGAGATTATCTATAGATTTTCAAACGTTTTTTTATCGATACGTTTCATCTTCCGATATTATCGATCGAGTGTGCCGCTCGGGCACTTATTCCATTCATCGCCATAAGATACTTTTGCAATTTTTTTGTCTAATTTGTACCAATCAATCATTTGAGCTTCAAATTACCGAGGGGGGCATTAGTGGAACATAAAATTGCAAAATTTCGTCAAGATGATACATGAGACAGGTGTAGCTTTTTGGAAGGAACGAAAAACATTATGTGATGAATTTGACTATTTTTGAAAATGAAGGAGCTACAGAGCATTGAAAATCAAAAAACTGGTTTTCAAAGTTTAAAGCTCTCCTGCGCCTTCATTTTCAAAAGTAGGCAAAAAATGTCAGGAACAAAAAAGTTTGCTTTTTTTGTACTATTCAAGTACCCAACCAAAAATTACTTTTTTTCATTTTTGGTTTACCTTGCCCTTCAATTTTCAAGATAGGCAACATATTCATATAAAACACCATTTTTGTTCATTATGGGTTGCCTATCCACCAGGTGGAAAGAACTTCATCAGCCTCGAAACACCCTGTATATTATAACTGATGAAAACTCAAACGCTGTGTGCCATCTTATGTGCACGAGAAGAGGGTAGGTATAACCACGTACCGCGAATACCTACGAAAAAAAAATTACCACAGCGAAACGAACTCGAGAGAGAGCTTTTGCTTCCGCCACGACGACTATACCTCCCTCGCCTTCCGCCCCGGACACCTTCGCCACGTCCGCAAATTACATTAAGCGTTTCTTTTTTTTTTCTAAACCATTCTTTTTAGCTTGTTTTTTTTTCTATATTTCTGCGTTGAAAAGAATTACTACGAGTTCTCGTTCTCACTCTCGTCTCGTATTCTTCTTCTATATGAAGTAGAAGAGGAGCACAGTGGTACTATTTTCTGTGCTGTTCGAGTCATACTATGAGTTTTGTGCCCTCTCCTCATGCCAGCACTTCGTATATGCGAATATATTATATTCTTTTATGTATATTTCTTTTCAAAAGTCAAGCAGCCCTGAAACACGATACAATGTTTTATACACGGACCCACGACGACGATTCGTATTGTAATTAAATTATTCTCCCTTTTTGAACGTGTACAATTGCGCACGTGTTTTTGAGCCTGAATCGAGTCGAATAACAGCCTCTTTTTTATTCCGAGCAGTTAGCACTGTATTAAGTTTAGCTAAGTGCCTCTACCTCTATAATAAACGTGAAAAGGGAGGGAAAATGTGCCTGCTATAAGTATAATTCGATTAATAGTGATATCTCGTGAAAAAATAAGGTTGTTTGATTGGGGCCTCTCAAAACCTTCTTGAACAAATTTTAAGACTTATAAGAATTTTTAAATATATGTATAAATCTATTGAATGACAGGAAATGTCTTTCAAGTTTTGAACAAAAAATAGGATTGTTTGATGGTTCACGTAATTTTTTTAGAGAACCAAAAAGTAACGTCAAAAATACATTAATTTAAAAAAAAATTATTATTATCATTTTTCAATTCAAAAACTTCCAAAAAAAGTCAACATTTTTTTTAAAAAATTCAAATTTTTGAAAATTAAAAATTCAAAAAAAAATCAAGTTTTTAATTGAAAAATGTTTCAAACAAAAGTTGTGTAAATCTCAGAAATAATTTTGATTAAGTAAGAAAATTTTGATTGGATTATTTCCTCCCCTCTAAATTTGCATTATACGTGTATAAAGCTCACTTACAACGAAAAATTATATTATACGAGTGTACGTATAATGCAATATTGGAGGGGAGGAAGCCGTCCAATCGGAATTTTTGTAATGAACAAAATTATTTCGAAGACCTCAACATATAATTTTTGTTTGATGAATTTTTCAATTTTGGATATAATTTTTGTTTGATAAATTTTTCAATTTTGGCCTTACGTACAGAGATAGAGTGATTTTGTTAATAGGATGATCCCTGCTTTCTAAAAAATATTTTTATTTTTTTACGTAAGGCCCTTATTGAAAAATTTTTCAAAGAAAAGTGGTAGGTATATCACAGTTTTTTGAATAAATTTGGTTATTACTAAAATTTTGATTACAACACGAGTGATCCAATCAAAATTCTTGTAACAAAAAAAATTATTCCTGAGATCTGAATACACAATTTTTGTTTGAAATATTTTTCAATTGGAGACTTGTTTTCAAAATCATCGACCTTGAAAATGGGCCTCCCCGTATAAGTAGGAATTTGTAAGTAAATAACGATTCTGCGATATCTTCATTTGCAAAGTAGATGTAACCAGTGCTTCGAAAAAGTCGAGTTTCTACTTCTATACCTACGTTTTTATTTCATCTAAGTACATAGATTAATTTTGTTGTTTTAATGTTGGTAATCGGTTTTTCCGCCCAATCTTGTAAAAAACTTATGAAAATCGTGAAAATATGGCAAAGTCATTTCTGGAGAAGAGACGACCACGGGAATTCAAAAGGTAAGACAGAATTTCGATTTTCTTACCATTTCAATAAAATTAAAATTTCTCTAATGAATTCAAGATTTGAAATCTAGTATTTCGCGACCGATTCATTCGTTAGCGAACTATTTGTAAAAATATTTTTAAACATTAGGTACTAAAAAAAAAAAAAAAAAAAAAAAAAAAATGAAAAGTCTACGAATTAAATAGGTATTCTAAATATCACTAAAGATCATTAAAAAGAAGTATAAGAATTTTTCTTAGAAAAAATATACCTATAAGATTTTACCGAAAACAACTCTCAACAGAAAAAATTTAATGAAAGATAAGAGGAGATCTACTTATGTAGAATAAAGTGAAAATGTAATTTTTTAAGAAAAATTTTTCTTTCTTTTCAAGAGAGAGATAAAAAAAATCTCGAGATTTTTTTCCAAAATAATTTCAACTTTTAATGAAACGTATCCCGGGAGAATAATCAATGAAAAAAATTCAATTCTCATCAAAATTATTTATTTAGAATTGTTAGGATTTTTTTTTGAAATTAATTATTTCACAAAAAAAAAAATTGATGGAAGAAATAGAAACTTTTGAAGATGTTTGTGAACTTTTTCCAAAATTTCAAAAAAGAAATATTCAAAACAATCTGAAGAAAAATGTGATAGGTATTTAAAGAAAAATTATGCAATTTATTTCACAGATTTTTCCGAAATTTTTTCCAAAAAAATTTTAAATGACGAAATTTTATTTTTTTCAAATCAAAAAACCTGTTTTGTGAAGTAAGTAATTTTTGGGAGAAAATTCTTCTCAAAATGTTTTTCTACAAAATTATGGAACAAATTTTTCCTATTCTTTTTTTTTGTTGAAAATTTCAAAAAATGACGTAGCAAATTGTGAAGTAGTTTCATTATTGCACATATACATCTAACTAAGGATATATCTACACTTGTATAACCATGCAAATATAATTTAAATAATAAGACCACGATCGCTCAACCAAAAAATTAATACGAAACCTCAAGAAGTATCAACATCTAACAATGTTCTGGAAGGTAAAACAAAATCTTCATTTTTTTATCATTTCGTTCTAATTACTAAAATTTCTTACATGAATTCAAACTAGTACGACTCTGTGACCGAGTTAATTCTAGGAACGATGGCTAAAAATTACTGAAAATAATTTTAAAACTTTCACAACTCGAATAATCACTTGAGAAAGATTAATTCGTACTGGAACCTGATTGTTTACGAATCAAAATCATTTTTCATATCACAATCTCTTCAAATAAACGCCACTTCCTTTACTGATAATAATCCAGCCGAACACATCTACCTTAAAATCTTTTAATCAATCCTGGGACTATCTTTATACCATCAACGCCCCCATTCAGAACCATCACAGTCAATTCCACAGTTCAGAAAGAAAATGAAAAACAAATCGATCGAAAACCTCATCGAACAAACGAGCGATTGCCGTCATAAAAATGAACCTTCCCTTGATATACAAATACAAACGACAGACTCCATCGTTCAATAAAATTCGACGACGCTTCGACGTAAAATTAAAAAAAAAATACAGAATAAAAATATTTTTTAATTAAAAACGCGTATAATTACAATGTTTCTGGAACAGGGAGGGAATTGAAAAAAAAAACATAAATAGAGAAAGAATCATGACGAAGAGGACGAATGACAAAATACAGAACAAGAGTGCGAGCGAGAGAGAGAGATAGACAGTTCTTGTATAGAAAAAATATAATAGCCTGTAAAAGGGTATCCGGAAATAGAAGAGTAAAGGGGTGAAAAGACCCATTAGCCACTTTTACAAATTAATAACATCGAGACCGAAAATGAAAAAAAATTGACATTAATTAAATACTATAAAACGTCAAATAAAAAATAAAATAAAAAAACTAGAATGAAAAATTTATTAATATTTTTTATAGTGTCGAGAAAAAGTATATAACGAAAGATATACGGCATCGGAGTTTGAACAAAAAAAAAGAAAGAAAAAAAGAAAAAAAAAACTAACGAAAATAATAACTTATTAAAGGTAAAAAGTTGGCAGCGAAAAACGAGTAAAAAAAGCCAAGTTTGAATGATAATAAAGAATGAGACAGCAAGACAGAGAAACGACGACGACGAAAAAACGCACTATACAGATGAAAGTTTTTCACGGCGACGACTACGACGACGAGGAAAAGAAAAGCCAATGAAAAAAAAAGGTTACATAACAGTTTGAAGTTCAGTCACGTATTTTGCTCGGAACAACACTAATGTCAGTAAGACAAAAAGAAAAAAAAGAGCAGTCGAGGTAGGGAAAAAAGCAGGTCGTTCTGCGAGAATCATGAATGTGGAAATACTTCCGACGATAAAGAACATTCGCATACCTGGCGGAGCAGTTAAAACGTGCTTTATTTCTTAAACAAGAAAATATTTTATGCTTTTGGCATATTAGTTTAAAGTCACCGATGTCTGTTGCCTGGCGTATGCCATTCTTATCCCACAACCTCTGCCAACGTGCCAGCAAAAAATATCACGGGATGAAAATGAAATAAGAAAATTATCAAAAAATTTTATCATTGATCTGCTACTTTCCAAAAAAAGAGAGAGAAAGTGGGAGAGGTATCTATTTTAAATTCGAGTAAAAAAAACACACACAAACAAATCACAATGTGAGATCTAAAACATCATTAATTTGTTTAATTTCAGTTTTTTTTTCAAGTTTTGTACAAAAACAAATTTTTAAAAAACTTTTGAAAATCAAATTTAAAAACAATAGCCATCATTTTTTTTTTAAATGCGGTTTAAAAAATGTTCAAAAACAAATTTTTGAAAAAATTGACAATAAACCAATTTTTGAAACAATTGTTAAGAAGACAATTTTAAAAAAAATAGTTTGAAAACATTTTTTACATTTTTTAAAAACATTTTTTTTGCTGGAAAAATTGTTTAAAAACAAATTTTAATTTTGAAAAAAATAAAACTTGAATTACAAATTTAAAAAAATCATCAACTACAATTTTTAGGATTTTTTTTTCAAATGAAAACTCTTGAACAACAATTTTTTAAATTATTAAAAGTAAAATAATTTTTTTAAATAATTAATATTCGGTATTGATATCATTTTTTTAAATTTTGATTTCATCTTTTTTGCCATCGTGCTTTTTGGTAAGTTTAATTGATGAGAAGATTTTTTAAATTGATTTATTGATTTCGTTCAAAAACAATTTTGTTGATAGACAACTTCTTAAAAAGTGGATTAAGAACAACCTCCTTCAAAAGTTGTTGTAAGGACAATTTTTCAGAAAATTGTTTGAAAACTGCTGGAAAAAATCCCTACAAAATTTTTCAAAAACATTGATTAAAACATTTTTTGCATAATTTTCTTTGTTATCATGTTATTTTATTAGCTTTAGTCTAAAAACATGTTTTTAATGAAAATTCTTCAAAATATATTAAGTAGGTATACATTTTTTATAACGACTGAAATAATTTTTTTTCCAAACAGCTATTTTTCAAAGAATTGTTTAAAAACAATTTCCTGTATTAAAAAAAGACTTGGGTATAAAAAGAACTTTTTTAGAATCGTTTTTTTTTTTTCATTTGACATTCCCGAGCGGCACACTCGATCGATAATATCGGAAGATGTAACGTATCGATAAAAAATCGTTTGAAAATCTATAGATGTTTTCACGATATTATAAAGATTTATCGGTACAACTTCATAGGCAAAAAATCTAAAAACTATCGAATTCGATATTATTAAGATTTTATGACGATATTCGTCAACGATACTATCGACAAAGAATATTAAATTTATCGATTCCGATTTTCCACCGATTTTGTGCAGTTATTTGAAACTACATTATCGACAAAGAATATTAAATTTATCGAATTCGATTTTTTAACGATTTTGTAAAGATATTTAAAACTATATTATCGACAGATTATATGAAATTTCTCGGCTTCGATATTTTACCGATTTTTTGACGACATTTGAAACTATATTATCGACAAATTATATTAAATTTATCGAATCCGATTTTTTACCGATTTTGTAAAGATATTTGAAACTATATTATCGACACGTAATATGAAATTTCTCGATTTCGATTTTTAACGATTTTGTGACGATATGTGAAACTATATTATCGACAAATAATCTGAAATTTTTCGAATTCGATTTTTTAACGATTTTGTGAAGATATTTAAAACTTTATTATCGACACGTAATATGAAATTCCTCGAATTCGATTTTTCAACGATTTTGTGGCGATATTTGAAACTACATTATCGACAAATAATCTGAAATTTGTCGAACGATTTTTCAACGATTTTGTGACGATATTTGAAATTATTTCCAAATTGGTGAAAATTTTTCTAAGTCCAACACGTCTGGAAGTACTAAATTGCCTATTATAAGCGTTTTATTGCTAATTCCTCAACGATAAGGTATTGCAGGAGGTAGAAGGTTCAAGCCCCACGGGTGGCAGATTTTTTATAATTTTTTTTGACTTTTTCTGAAATGATCCTCTTACCGTAACATGAATAATGTGTTTAGGCATAGTTTAATGTATTAATTATGCTAATTAATGAGTTTTAATTATAGAAAAAAGCTAGTAAAAGACGAAAAATCGGAATAAAAAAAATCGATAAAAAATCGACAGAATATCGAATTCTATAAAGTTCCGCCTAAATCGTGATATTATCTTTCGATATTATAGATATATTATCGATAAAATATCTTACTATAATCTCGAAATTTTTGCTAACTATAATTCGTCGATAATCTATCTATATATCGAAAGATAATTTCACGATTTATGCGGAACTAACGCGACACTTTATCGAATTCGATATTCTGTTGATTTTTTATTTCGATAATTTGTCGAGTGTGCTGCTCGGGTTGATTTCCCCCCTCCCCCCCAATTTCAATGAGAAAATTTTAAAACGCACCTTCTTCAAAAGCAAGTAATTTTTTTTGGATGTTTTATATTTTTTGAAATGATCAATATTTAATTTTGATAAATATTATGTGTTGAAGTACGTATTATTTGGCATCAACTTTTTTAAAATTTTGGTAAGATAATTTTTCAATTGATTTTTACTTACTGTTTTTCATTTTTTATTATCTATTTTTTTTTTTTTTTTGAAATTCCATTTTTTGATAAGTACTACGCATATGTATTTATTTTGAAAATCTTCATTCTAAATTGTCTTTTTTACAAATTTATTCGAAAGAATTCTTCAAGTTTTCATTTTAAAAATAATTTTCGGAAGAAGTTTAATGAAAATTTGATAAAACTTCAACATTTTCTTCCAAACTGTCTATCGAACAATTTTTGAAAAAGTTGCTCAATGCTTATCTCTTCAAAAATTTATAATGTTTAGCCCTTTCAGGTTTCTGTCCTTTCGCCCGAATCTGTTTTCCCGATGGACAATTTCTCGTTCAATAAGTTGGCCATTTTACTGAAAACAAATTTGGTAAGACAGTGCTTCTATATGTATTGATTTTCATCCATCAACTATTTTTTTTATCAATTCGAAAAAAAAATTTCAAGAATGATTACAACATTTCCCTCAAAAATTACTTGAGTGTTTACTCAAAAGTTGATTTTTTTTTAAAATTGCCAAATACCTAACAATTTTGTTTCAAACAATTATTTTGTTCAAAAAATCAATATTAAAAAATGTATACAAATAGCTAATACATTCAGAGCATCTTTTTGCAAACAAATATAAAACTAAATTTTCTTCGGTAATTGTCTTCTTGAGTTTTAGAGGAAAATGCTCAGCGGCTTGTTTTTTCAAAAAATTGACAATTTTTTCATAACTTATAAAACAAATTATATTCAAGTCACATTAGATGCTTGACATAGACAAATACTGATTAGATGATTTTCCATTGATTTTTGTTCAAAAGCTACTTCTTTCAAGAATAATATTAATTTATTAAAAATTAGAATCTCGAAAGTTGTGTTTTTTAAAAAATTGATCAAAAACTTTATCTTCTTTTTAGTTATGTGGTGTTGGTAACTTTAAGAGAAATATTTTGTTTTATCTATTGGGTATAATTACCTATCCATTTTTTAAATTTTAACGAAATAATTCTTCAATTGATTTTCGATTAAGAACAATTTTTTTGCACTACTTTTTAATAAAATTTTTCTTCAAAATGAATTTTTTAAAAGTTTTTATTGAAACAAGTAGTCTTCAAATAAACTTCTAAAAAATTTTAATTAAATAATCCATTTGATTTTTGTTCTAAACATCAAAATTTGATTTAAAAAAATTATAAGTATGTATTGAAAAACACATTTTTGAAAAATGATGTAGCTCAATTCTCCTCCAAAATTGTCATTTGAACATTTTTTAGAATAATTGTTCAAAGCTATTTTTTTTAATTTTTTTAGCGACTAATTTTTTCTTATTATTTTAGGTAAATAGGTATTAGTTATTTAAAGATGAATGAATTTTGATGCGACCTTTTTTGTAAATTTTTTTTTACGTCTTGAGTATCAATCATCTTTACTTATAAGTCCGTGTTCTTATTCATCATTTTTCATTTCATCGAATTTTCGTTTTAAAATAAATCTCCTCGTCTCTTTTTTTATAGGTTCTATAACGCAGTAGGAGCGACAGATGAATGGAAGTTTTACAGATACTCGTTAAAATGCGTTGATCGCAGTTAATCTTATATCTTGAATGATCTTTGTGGTCCGAAGTCTACCGAGGGCGCTTTTGTGAATTGATTTTCAACCTTGCTTGGGCGGGTTTTAAAATTATTTTGATGATATATTGAACTTAGATGTAGTTTTAGTGTTCTGAATTTTCTCGTCTGCGGTCTCGCGTCTTCCAGCATGCATCTTTAAATTAATTTTCGGCTGGTTTAAATGGTTTTTTTTTAAATTATTATTTTTATTATCTATTCAATTTTGAAGTAGTTTTAGTGTTCTGAATTTTCCTTTTTATGCAAAGTAAGAAAAATAATTTTTGAATTGATTTCTATTCAAAAATTTTGAAATAAATAAATTATTTATTTGATTTTTGATAAAAAGTAACATTATTTGAAAATAAAATTTAAGTAAAATGATTATAAAAATATAGTGACAAAAAATTGTAAAAAAAATCGTCTACTCGAGTGTTTTGATTTTTTGTTGAAAAATGTTTTTTAATTTCATTTCAAACTCCTCTAGAATCACATTCTAAGCAATTTTCGTTCATACTTATATTTTAGGGGGCAAAGAGAAGTTATTAGATGAGGTTTTCAAAATTTATCCTATTCCAAAAAAAAAAAATAAAAAAAATAGAAATAGGCTCTGCTACTATTATAGATGCTGAAACGATTCGACCAAACATCCCTCCTCATTTTTAAATCCAAACCTCACCCCAATTTAATTACCATCTTCGACTCCACATAAAAAATAATTTTTCGTCATCGAACAAGGTCATCATTTGGTTGACCGAGGCCAACCACCATCGGCGAAAAGGGACTCATTAACAGGGCACAAAATTCCGACCTTCAGCTTCGTTAGCCATTTAAAAGGCCTTGAACAAGTGGAAACCTAAGTGGCAATATCATTTGGACGCGAGAGAGAGCTGGCTGGAAAAAATAAACACAGGATAAGGGTCGCCTTGGAGTATCAGAGCAACGCTAAAATTTCAACTTTGGTGTTAATAAAATCGCTCTCCAGGGATACGATAGTTTGCGGGGTAATTGAGCCACAGCTCGGAGAAGGCACCGGTGGTGGTGAGTTTTTAGTGCCTTGCGAATTGTCTCTTTAGTGTTGATAAAATCGTCTATACTCGAACCGCGTCGTCTCTTCGAAGCTTAATAAAATTCGATATAAATACGTATTCGATGTGCGCTAACGAGAGACTGCTTATATAAGAAAGAGAAAACAACACGAGCCGAGTGAGTATTCGAGTCGTTGTTATAAAAAGGGTAATCTTATATAGATACGTATATTGGCACCGATATTAACATAGTTGTTCCATTCGCTTCTGTAAGAGAAAAATACTCCTTTTGGTAATTACATATAACTCATATTAAGAAACGGAACACGTCGTCGCACTAAGTTCACTATGCCAAGGTTGAAAAAGTTGTCTCAACTTTAAAACCAACCCCAAGCCCAGTCCCGAGCGTATATTATGCTGTCGACACCCTCCTTTTTACCAGACTTGTGCATCTAATTACCCAACATCGTCGATGTTTTCGTCTTTCGTCGGATACACAACTGCACCATAAATACTTTTACCTTGGGTAATTTTATTTTGAGAGCTTTGCTACTTTATAGCTCCTATTTTGCAGTTGGACTGCCAAGATTGGGATTTCGCTGAATTTTTCAAAAAACAAAACTACATAGACGTCTAATATACGAAATTAGAGGGGGTGGGGGGGGAGGGAATAATCGAAATTTTCATAATAACCAAAATTATTTTTAGGATTTTAATCTACAACTTTTGTTTGAAAATTTTTTCAATTCAACCCCTACTTACCTCACTTCCATTTTTCAATAAGGAGTGTCCCCGTGTAGCAATTGTCGACATCGACATTTATGTCGACAAAATTCAGACACATTTTTTTCTCGGTTAACGATGAATTAAAAATGATATTTGAGATTTAAAGTAATGTTCTATGTTAAACATAACTGTTCAATCAAAATTTTTGAATTTTTCTCAGTATTTTCCTATAATTTAGAAAACGTTGTTTTTCTACATAGACAAGTCGATGTAAAAATCGATACTCGATAAACGCATCGACATTTATGTCGACAATTTCTGCCAATTAAATTTACAAATTTTATATCTAAAAAGAACTAAAAACAATTAATAAGAACATTTTAGCTCAGGAATAAATAATTTTTGAAAGAATCACAAAATTTTCTTATTTTTCAAAGTTTTGAATAATACAACGACTTGTCGAGTTATTGTCGACATAATTGTCGATGGTCGAATAATGCATCGACTTCACTGTCGACAGTGTCGACCAGAGGAATTTTAAGTCGAGATAGTGTCGATGTGATTGTCGAGGGTCGAATAATGCATCGACTTAACTGTCGACAGTGTTGACCAGAGGAATTTTAAGTCGAGTTAATGTCGATCTAATTGTCGAGGGTCGAATAATGCATCGACTTGACTGTCGACGTCTTGAGGGTGATTGTGATACTCGCAGATAAAGTGTGTTGTGAATTAGTACATAAGGTCTAAGAATCATCTCTATGTTAGTTGGACACTCGCATGTGTCCAGCTACAAAGGTGGCCTCAATGCCGCATATTTGACAAAAAATGTCGAAATGTTGGCTTGAGCACTATTTTTGGTGTAATTTTAATATATACTTATATTGAATATTTGAATTTAGCATATTTTTCAAAATCTCACCATTGCAAATGTCGATGTGGATGTCGATATAAATGTCGACACATCGAAATCGGTCACTTTTCGATCGTACATGTCGACACGATTGTGGATGGTTTGTCGAGCTTATTATCGACAAACCATCCACAATCGTGTCGACATGTACGATCGAAAAGTGACCGATTTCGATGTGTCGACATTTATATCGAAATTAGCATCGACGTTGCTACACGGGTCTTGGTACTAATATGCGAAATCGGAGGGGAGGGAAGGGTCCAATTGAAATTCTTATGATTACCAAAATTATTTCTAGAATCTTAATCTACATCTTTCTTTTGAAATTTTTTTCAATTCAATCACTACCTCTCGGAGGGAGGGTTTCAATTGAAAAAAGGGAATAGCCGGGTAAGATAGGTGAATCGGCCCATCATGCGGATTCTAAAACCAACTAGTGGAAGTTGGTCCTTATGTTCTAAAACCTTCGTGACCAAATTTTTCGGTCGCTACCTCACCCTCACCCCTTCCTAGGACGAAAAATGTGATTTTTCGATTAGGTATAATTTTCGATTTTGACAGAAAATAATTCCCTATTTTTTATTTTTCCTCTAACTGAATTTTAAGCCGTTTCTCAGGGGCCCCCAAATTTGAAAAAATCAAAAAAAAAGAAAAAATAGAACATTTTGAAAATTTTTGAAAATTTTTAGCAAAATGGTCATAGGGATGGTATTTCTATAAGACAAGACCATTTTCGATGATTTCTTATCTTTACCCCCCTTTTCATGGGACATAAAAAAACGTCATTTTTTACGTTTTTTAAAAAATTTGAAAAAAATGACTAAAAATTAAAGAAACATTTTTTTTTGAATAAAATGTTTTTAGCATACATGTTATCACCCAAAAAGTCATTTACGGCGATTTTTCATTCTTACCTTCATTTTTGGGAACCTCATTTTTTTCAATTTTTGATAGTTTTTGAAAAATTCTCACTGATACGGCAGTGGTGAAAAATCACCGTAAATGACCTTTTTGGGTGATAACATGTATGTTGAAACCATTTTATTAAATTTTTTTTTTTTTTAAATTTGTAGCCATTTTTTTCAAATTTTTTAAAAAACGTAAAAAATGACGTTTTTTCATGTCCCATGAAAAGGGGGGGGGGTAAAGATAAGAAATCATCGAAAATGGTATTGTCTTATAGAAATACCATCCCTATGACCATTTTGCCAAAAATTTTCAAAAATTTTCAAAATGTTCTATTTTTTCTTTTTTTTTGATTTTTTCAAATTTGGGGGCCCCTGAGAAACGGCTTAAAATTCAGTTAGAGGAAAAATAAAAAATAGGGAATTATTTTCTACCAATATGTCACCAATTGACCCCCCCGTCCCGACAACATTTCCAAAATTCTAAAAATAAGGGCCACCCTAATGTACATGTACAACATATATTTTTTTCAGAATTTTATAATTTGGTGGAAGGGCTTCAAAAATGCAAAAAACCGAATTTCGTTACCATTTTTCGCGCTTAAAACGGCAATTTTTGGTCTAAATTTTTTTTACTTGTAATATACCACAAAATACATCTAAATACACCATCAACCCGAATTTGGATAAAATTCGTTGATTTTTTCTAATTTTTATTTAAATTGACCGAGTGACGCCATTTTGGGAACCCCCAGTGTAGCACGAGGTGTCTGGAGGGCGTAAAAATTCGTGTTTGAGCATGTTTCAAGTCGATATTTGTCATGAACAGATATTTTCGCGAAATTGATAAAATCTCATTTTTTTCAACAATCAGGTATGTGAGATTCTTAGAACAATTTTCCAAAGTCAGAAATGTGTAATTTTATGAATGTGGGCAAATAATCAAATTTTCCCGATTTGCCTAAAATTGCAATATATGACAAATATCGACTTGAAAATGCCTTTCTTTTTCAGAGACCTTGGACCCCAGAGAACTAAATCCTAGAATATGACATGGATACAAAATTCTAAAATATTAAGTACATGGATACAAAATAAGGACCTTGAATAGGAATAAATTCTAAAATATTAGATGGGTACAAGGTAGGGGGACTTTGGATCGCAGAGAAGTGAATTACGCGTATAAAACATTACATGGAGATCCCAAAGGCTTAAATCTTTCTTTTTTTTCAAATTTCCCTTCGAGTGATTTTCGAAATATTTTTTAGAAAACTTTTCCACTTTTAAAAATTCTTTTTAAAATTTTTACATCAAATATGATTAGGTATAATTATTTTTTCAAAATGGGTAAATTTAAATTTTAAAAAAAAAGCTCAAGAATACCTATAGGTTTTTTCCGAAATTACCAATCTTTTAACATATGTGAAAACATAATTATGTCACTTTCGAATAATTCTGTAGGTAGGTAAGTATTCTATTTTTATTATTTTTATTTTTTATTTTTTTGAATACTTAATTGAGTATATTTTTTGAATTTTTGCATTTACATGTAAGTGAATAAATCTTTTTATAATATTACAATTATGACTTTTTTTTAGACTTTCATCATTTTTCATTTCAACTTTTCCATATTTTATTGGACTTTTTCAATTTTCATGTTTCCATGGAAATAAATATTTCAACTTCTTTTTTTCAATTTTTATATAAATTTGTATGGAAATTTATTTTTCATTACAATCTTTTCAATAATTTTGTTGGACTTATTTAATTTTCATATTTCACTGGAAGCTGATCCTCACGTTCGAATAGCCCCCCCCCCCCCCCCCGGAAAATTGTTCAGACTTAATTATTATTTATAAAAATCTCACCTCGTATGATTATTTCTTTTTAAATTCATCTTCGAATGACAACTCCTTTCAAATCAGCGCTGAAATAATTTTTGGGAAAATGAACCAATTTCAAAAAAATAGTTTGTTCAATGATAATTTTTAAAAATTTTCGTTTTTGAACATTAAAACTAAACATTGCATAATTATTTTGAAAAATATTTTATCGTCGTTTAAGAAACACAATTCATTTTCTGAGAAAAACTTCAACTTGTAAATAAATAGATTTTTTTAAATTTTCACCTTCAAAGAGTTACCATATTTTATTTATTTATTTACCTATTAATTACATATTCGAATAATTTTTGAAAATAAAAATTGCGCTACATGAATGATTTAATTTTCTAAAGATCGAATGAAAATTTTCCATTTACAGAAATATTTTCGAAAATATTTAAACATTCGAATAATTACGTATTTCAGAAAAACTCAACCTTATTCGAATAATTTTTTAGACCTAGGTATAGTTTTCAACCTCCAATAATTATTTTGAAAAAATTTCATTTTCAGATGATTATTTTTATTTTTTTTAAAGATCCAACATCTAATAATTTCTCAAATTTTGACCTTCAAATGATTGCAACATTTTCAAAAAATTGAACTTTTGAATAATTTTTTGAAAAAACTTTGGCTTTTGAATATTTTTTTGTAAAAACTTCCTCTCTGAAAAAATCTTTTGAAAAAATTTTTATTGAAAAATTTCAACATTCCATTAATTATGTAATATTTCAAAAAAAAATCACCTTTGAATAATTCTTCAGAAAAATTTTTAGTCACGAATATTTTTTTTTTAAATCTCACTTTTGAATAATTTTACAGAGAAAAGTTGAGGTTTCAAATAAGTAATTATTTCTAAAATTTTCAACTTTTGATTCATCCTTTTTCATCTTCAAATAATTGATAGGGACATGTCAGAAGTGCCAGGGAACCGATTGAAATGAAAACATTGTTTAAATTGTTGTACTACTCGAGTAAGTTACCGAAACTATAGGTGCCCGTTTCCATTAGAAAATTTTTTAGGCCTATGATTTTTTGAAACTTAAAATTTTGAGGAAATCAAAAAATTTCAAAAAATCATTTAAAAAATTTTCTTTGCACACCACCGGATAGGACACGAAAAAACAAACTAATTTTATTATAACATGTTTTTGCCTATCTCTGAAATTGAAGGTGCTAGAGGGGAAAATTTTGTTTTAATTCACTCAAAAAAATTCAAAAACATATTTAAAATATTTCTTTGATTTTATAATAATGTGTATCCTTTCTGTTGACACGAGTTAAGTTATGTGTTCGAAAAATTGCATACCACGCTGTCTTAGGCGCTGTGCGTAACATTTCGGAAAGGATGCACATTACCATAAATTCAGGGAAATAATTTTTAATAGTTTTTCGACTTTTTTTTTAATGAATTAAAATAAAAAAATTTTCTCTAGCCCCTTCAATTTCAGAGATAGGCAAACATATGTAATAATAAATTTTGTTTGTTTTTTCAAGTTCTATCCGGTGGTGTGCAATAAAAATTTAAAATGATTTTTTAATTTTTTCGATTTTTTGAAATTTTTATATTTCTAGATCTTATAAGTTTCAAAAATTCATAAAAAAATTTTTAATGGAAACGGGCACCTATAATTTTGGTTTTGTAACTTACTCGAGTATGTACCTACAACAATTTAAACAAGTTTTCATTTCAATCGGTTCCTGGCATTTCTGCTATGTCCCGTAAGTAAATAATTATATTTTAAATTCTATTAGGTATTAAAAAAAAATTGCATGTATATAGAAAGCTTATTCAACGTATTTAAAATAAATCACAAACTTTCAAGTAAGTAGTTTTTAAAAAAATTATCATCGACTTGACAAAAAATTCTCAACATTGAATCTCGATTAATTTATTAAAATTACTTGTACTTTCCAATATAATAATAATATTTTAAGGAAATTTTACAATAATCGAATATTCCTTTAAAAAGTTCTAATCTTTAAGTTGATTCCATAAAGAAAATATAATATCGAGGAACACGATGAAAAATTTAAAATTGAAATATTCCTCAAAATAGTTTCAAACTTTGATTAATAGACCAAAAAAAAAATACATATATATACCAACTAAACCATTTTTTTAATTCACTTTCGAAAAATGTAAGTATTTTTTAAAATATTTCAAACTTTCGAATAATCCATGAAAAAAAAAACTTCAGCTCCCTTTCGAAAAAAAATCATCCTATATAAAAAACCACAGTCGATCGAAGAATCGCAAAGGACCCTAAAATACAACTCACAGATGCCAAGACAACGACAAGATATTCGTATTATCAGCATCATTAGTCGAAAAACAGGAATATAACGATATCTATACATAATTATTTCGCAAAACGTCGTAGAAAAATTCAAATACGTAAAGAAACGATAATCGCAGCTCGATTCGTTGAGAAAAATGCTACAAATAAACGAACCAGGTATACTCGATACCGGAATATAAAAAACGTATAAAATTTTATCTAACGTTAAGTATACTATGTACATTTCACAAAACTCATATTATGCATAAACACCCCTCCCCACCCTCTTACCCAGCCCTACAACTACACCATCGTCGATAATGTCCGCTTATATGCAAATATCCATGGTTGGTAAATTATTTGCAACGACGAACATAATATCACGTAAATTCACCTCGAGGGTGTTTCAGTTTCAGATTCTCGTGTACTCTTCGACGAGTATTTATTTTTTCAAAAAACACAAATATATAAGATGAATTTCTCAAGACGCGAGCGAGCGAGCAAGAAGAAGAAGGGTAAAGCAAACAAAGAATGGATTTCCTCGATCGAGTGAAAAGAAAACCGCCACCAAGGTGGTTCTTTCCCTCGCCTTTATATCGTTCTATTCTTTATTTTATACTGCAAACAAAACTCAACAAGTGAACAAGCCACGACTACCGGAGGGGTTTGTTTGACGAAAGCTATAAATTAATAGGCTTTATTAGCATCGTAAGTACAAGAACGAGCCGAGATGAAAGAACCCAGTGCGGATCCACTTCTTGCTCGCCCTCTTCTCTAACACAAAACACAAGTCGATGCCCTGAAAAGATAACCTAAGCTTTTGCGAGTTGCTTTGTCCGCAGAGAGAAAAAACTGCTTTTGAGATTGAAAATAGAACATCTCGCCGGTGGAGAAAGCGAAGCTCAGCGTGAGATTGATAAAAGCTCATTCGATGATTCGGATTTGTTCTAATATAACTAACCAGACGACCTTGATAAATTGCTCTGCTCGAGAAGACGAAAGACGATACTGTCGCCTGCGAAATTATCCGAGCATGAGGCGGTCTTCGGTCGCCAAACCGATAATTCCACAGTCGAGATAATCTCGCCAAATTACGCTGACGAGTCGTCGATGAGTCGATACTATACGACTACCGTCTGTAGAAAAACGCTGCAAAACTGGGCACTTGTAAAACGCCCTGCGTTTCTCTAGTTTTTGTCAATACGATAAAAGCATTTTTACGATTATAGAATATATATCACTTTTGCGTATAATCCAATTCTTTTTCCAGCATTGTTTTAAGTTTATAGCCGCACAAAAGAGAAGACCACCGGAGCGACGAATAAAACTTGCCAAATTTACTCGCGAATGCTCATGCTCCTCGCTCTCGTCAATTTGTACAACGTCGATAATAAAAACAAACCGAAAAGAAAAAAAGTTGATGGAAAAAAATTAATTCTATAAAGCGTACTGCGAATACGAGACTTTTCTTCGGACGAGTTCGGGTTTTTAAATGTTAAACCGACGAAAGGAGAGGGAAGAGGGGACTGAATCATGCTTGATTACCTACGTATTTATACAAGAGTGGAAATTCTCGATAGAGTCGGAGTTGGGTTAATACGATTATTAAGTGGGGTAAATGAATTAATTTTCTTATTGCTGGGTAATTTGAACAGCATACCCGTAGTGACCCAAGGGGGGGGGGGGTCAAAACGAATTCTCAACATGAGATCTTACGATAAGCGAGATCATTCATGTTGCATTTATAGTACTCGATTTGGTACAGGATTAAATTTAGTTTGATTTGGGAATCGTATCCGAACAAAATAATCAAGCAATTGGAGTGTTTCATTTGAAATTTCTTCATTTTCAAAAGAGACAATATGTTACTTAGACGTTTTGATTTTTACTTCGAAAATCACTTTTTGATGGATATTGTTAAAATTTTCAAACGAGACAAAATTTGTTCGAAAAATATTAAATTTTTTTGATAGAAATCAAAACTCAAAACTTTTTTTTGAAGAAATCATTTCATAGGTAGGTATATCCTTTTTTTTTTAATTTTCAGGAAAAAATTATTTAAAAAAAATCTTAATAAATTCTGCATAAAAATGTATTTTTTATTAAAAATCACCATAATGAATAAAATCTCTCAGAATAATATTATTTGAGATAAGAAAAATCACCTTTTTCGCATGAAATTTTTTTAAAAATCCAAAAATGAACCTTTGAAAATCCTCTTTATGAGAAATACATAAGTATTTTAACACCTGGAAAATTTAGAAATTTCTTTCATCAGAAAAATGAATTTTTTTATCAAAAAAAAAAAAAAAAAAAATCGCAAAAAACAAGATGTAGGCATGATCTCCTGAAATTTTTTTTTTTTTAATTTAAAAATTGAAAGATTTTTCATTGAAAAAAATAGAGATTTTTCCCCCTAAGAAATGAGAAATCCTTTCACTACAGAAATTTTTTTTTACTTAAAACTAAAAAAAAACAATAATTTTTTTTCCAAAAAATTTGAAAGAATTCTAATTTTAAAAAATAATAATTATATTAAATTAAAAAATATATTTCTAGTTTTTATTCCCAAAATATTGGTAATTTTTCTCAAAAATAAAAAATAAAAAATAAATAAATAAATAAAATAAAAAAAAGGGAAATTTTATCTCAAATAGGTAATAATTAATTGAAAGACTTCTTGTTTAAAAAATTAAAAGATTTTTTTATTCAAAAAAAAAAAAAAAAAAAAAAAAAAAAATCAAAAACTGAGATGTAATTGCTGCCCAAGCCAAGGAAGTGCAAAAATTTTCGAAATTTAATTTTTGATCATAGTTTTCAAGATAATGATTTTTTGTTTGATTTTACAAGTATGTTTTCAATTATTTTTTTTGAAATTCAATTTTAAATCATTTAGTAAAATAGATAGGTACTTATTGAATTCTCAACTCATTGACCAAAAATTCAATATTTTGTGTTTGATTTAAATAATCATTACTAAATTTTCAGCTCATTTTTAAAACATGCAATTTATCTTATAACTGAATTTGCAACCAATTTTTAAAAAAATGAATTCTTGATCGATTTTATCATCACAAAATTTCAGGTTATTTTCAAAAAATTGATTTTTATGGGATTGAAAAAAACTGTATTTTCAATTAATTTTCATCACTAAATTTTAGCTCATTTTCAAAAAATCGATTTTTTACCAGTTTTAAAAAATTGTAAAAATCGAAACATTAATCGATTTAAGAAAATCAAAAAATCTGATAGGTGATTCGCACATCCGAAGTAGGTAATAAATTCAAAACTCATGAATAAAGAAGAAGTTCAATTTTTATGAGTTTTGACCTTATTACTTCGGATTTGCGAATTGATTAAAAATTTGATACATTCATCGAAACTAGAAAATTCGTCGATTTATCGAAACTAAAAAAATTGAAAAATTATTCAATTTACTTATACTGATATTGTTGATATTGAAAAAATTGATAAATCGATCGATCTGATTACGAATTTATAAAGAAATCTATCAAATTAAAAAAAAATCTATACTGATTTATCAAAGTAGAAAATGTCAAAAAATCATTCGATTAATCGATATTGAAAAAATCGATAAACAATCTATCAAATTGATAAGCATGAAAAAATATGATTGATTGATTATTCAAAATATAAAAATCCATCAACACATCAAAACTGAAAAAATCGAAAAATTGATTAATAAAATTTATCACAATCGATAAATCTATCGAATGGAAAAAATAATATAATCGATTGAAAATTTCATATATTCATTAAAACTGAAAAATTTATCGACATTGAAAAAATCAAAAAATTATATTCAATCGCGAACATCAAAAAGTCTATCGCATTGAAAAGAAATAACCCATCAATAAGCTAATACATTGAACAACACTGAAAATTTCATGTGAACTTGTCAAAGTACGTAACATCTTCAAAATCACTTATGGTTCTTCATCTTGGAAAAGAGAAAGTAAGTATGTATTGAATCTAATGATATCTGCAAGTTGAAAATTTTTGGGATGGTAGATAAGGAAGAATGATTAGGTACTACATATATGGATAACATTTTCTTGAGCACTCATTACTTCACTGGTTTCACGCCAAGACGATTCGAAAATATAAGTGCATCTCATTCGTACTTACCTAAATATTGTTGGGGAAATAACTGTAAGAAAATATCTTCTGTACCAAAAAATTTTTATTCATATTTTCTTGAAATTGATTTTCCACAGTTTTTGATTATTTTTTTTGAAACATTCTTTTTGAATTTTAGTTTTGGTCAGTTTTACCTACCAAAAAAAAAATAAAAATTAGGAAAAAAATTGTTCAAGTTTGAATTTTAAAAATTAATTATTTTTTAATTTTTGTTAAAAGACATAAATAAATTATTATCGAAATTGATAATATTGAAAAAATTAGCTAATTGATCAATCGAAATCGAAATGTATCGAACTTGCAATAATGAAAAAAAACTTATAGAATCGAAAAATCCATCGATTAATGGAAATTGAAAAAAATTGTAAAGTTGATCGATTTATTGAATTATAAAAAAATGGCATCCAATTAAAAATTAGATCTAATTTTATCAAAACATTACAAAGTTTATTGCATTCCTTTTTGCCAGCTCTTTCGTAAAATTCATAGAATAACACTTGAGTTTTTCATGAGTTAGTCAGTGAAAGCATTTATGATCTACAAAAAAGTTCTAAAATAATTTTCAAAAAAAAACAGTAAGTAAGTTCACATAAACCTAGTTTGATTTCAAAATTATCAAAAATTGTTATTTTTTTCAAATTAACAAAGAAAATTTCGAAAACATTAAAAAAATTATCAAACTCGAGAAACAGTTCATCAACGTAAGAATCTATAAAAATGTTAAAACATTATTCATTTATTTTTTAAATCAACAAATAAATTTTCGCCAACATTAAAAAATATTCAAACTAGAAAAAAAATTTTAAATCGTAAAAAACGAACCAAATGTCTCACTTTTTCCAAAATCAAATACAAACTGACGAATTTCAACCATTTTTCAAAAATCTTCCACCACCACCTTAGACTCATCCTTATAACACACCCCTTGCCTCATCTTACAAATACCAGAAGGTATTTTGTTTATTAAGACCAAGCCACAATATTGTAGAACTTACCTTAAATAATCCTTTAATTTTTTTTTGCAACTCCAACCTTGGGCTGAAAATCTACGTATCTCGACTTTTATACTACTATCTCGTTAACATATCCGCAAAGTAAAGAAAGACACATCTCGTCTAAACTTATCCAGCGAACTTCGTCGTCTTGGTCGGACCACACGAAGCGAAGTTTGACACGCGCTGCAAGGCACTACATCAATCACCTTATCTCGCCGGCATCGTCCTCGTCAGAAAAACAGAAGCAGGGAAAGAGAAGGACGAAGTCAGCTAAGGATGAAGGAAGAGCTGGCGAAGGCAAACTGCGATACACCGCTATTAGTTCAAAATGGCTTCATTACAACCAACATCGTCGCAGCAACAACACAAGTACGAGATATTTTCCAAGAATACATAGGTACTGCACAGTGCACACACTTCTGTTACATGTTTAAATTTGAATCGTTATTTTAACAGATTTTTTAACGTGGAAAAAAAAATTATTACCTAAATCTTAGAAACAAAAACTTTCCAGATTTTACAAAACGTCGAATTTTTCCTCTAAAAAATAAAAATATTGCTATACCTTCACTTCCACAATAAAAAAATCGAAATCCGAAGAAAAATGATTAAAATTTGATTACCTACAGAAATTTTCAAAATACCTATTGAGAAAAGAATTCTAGCTAAAATCTCAATTCAAATTTTTAAAAAATCTGAGAACAACTTATAATTTCAAGTTTAAAAATTTGTAACACTTGGGAATTTTTTCAAAAATTTTCAACGTATTTTTTAGATTTTTGAAAATTTTTATCTAAAAATTCAAAGAAATTTTCCCAAAATTCTTTATTTTTCAGAATTTTTTAACTACAGTTTTTTTTGAAATTTTAAATACTTTCATTTTATAAATTTCAAAGTACAAAATTTGCAAAAATATATAAATTTCTGAAGAAAAAATTTCCAATAAATACATACATTTGAAATATTGAGAAAAAAAATGTACCTAAATATCATTAGAAGAACTCAACATTTGAGAGAAAAAAATATACATTTAAAATTTTTCGAAACATTCAAAGAAAAAAATTTCAAAGTTTCAAGGAAAAAAATTAAAAATTTTATCAATCAGGTAGGTAAAATATTAAAAATTTTACAAAAAAATTTTGCTATCAAAAAAAAAATGTCGAATTGAAAAAAATCTGACCAAAATCAAAATTTTGAGTGAAATATTTCAAAATTTCATATTAAAAATTTCAAAATTGAAAAAAATTGGATCTTGCGAAAATATTTCAAAAATTTCAAGGCACATCTTTCAGATTTTTGAAACTTTTTATCAAAAACTGAAAAAGTTTCCCACAATAACTATTTCAGTTTCTCAAAATTTTCTATTCTGGAAACATTACACACTTTATATGTTTAAAATATTAAAATTCCAATTTCCACAAATATCTTAAATTCAGAGGATGAAATGTCGAATTTTTTAAGAAGAAAAATCAAAATTTTAAAAAAATATCCTAAAAAACATTATTAAAATTTTGAGCAAAAAATTTCAAAATCCTGAGAGCAAGAATAACCAAAGCTATGATTTTCTTCGAATATTCGGCTAAAAGTTCGAAGGAAGAAACTCGTGAAAATTTTTGGGAAGAAATATAAGATTCCTGGGGAAAAAATTCAAAACTCGAACTAGAAAATTTAAAAACTTTTGGAAACGAAAAATTTTAAAAATTATCTTTTAGAAGGAAAACTTTTCTCGAGGAGATAATTTCAAGATTCAAGAAAGAACACAACATTGGAAAAACTTTCAAAACTTTTCGACTACCTAGTTTTTCAAATTTTTGTAATTTTTTCATTTAAATTTTTTTTTTTAAATCCACTCGATTTTCGATTCAAAAAATTTCCTATTAGAAAAAAATTTGTAATATTGAATTTTTGAATAAGTATTTTTCTTATCATATAATTTCAAAATTCTAAATACCTATATTAAAATTTTATAAATAAAAAGCTTTAATTTTCTGAGAAGAAAATTAAAAAGTTAAAATAGTCGGTCCTCGAAAAATATTATTGATAGTTTCCTATGAGAAATTCTTATGTGACAGAAAAGCATGGAAAAAATTTTAAAAATTACGCAAAAAGATGGTAAATTTACTTTTTCTAGTTTATCAATTTCCATTCGCACAAACCAACTTCTTATTCAACTCCCTTCTCACCAATCCAAACACTCAAATCGTTTCAAAAATGAGAGAGAAAAAAACGTTCATCAGCAGATTTCAAGGTGAATAAACTTTCAAAATTACAAAAAGCTTCAAAAATGAAACAATATCGGTTCCAGTTCCTGATTTCGGTTTCACTTTAAGTGGTATTGTTTCTAAAACTGAAACCAATAAGAATCAAAACTCTCATTTTTGATTTTCTTCGGTATGGTTTTTGAACCTAAACTTTTTTTGGGTTTGGTTCTGGTTCCGGTTCTAAAAGTTGAAAAAATCTTTGAAATGAAAAAAAAAACAAATGGCAGTTGAGCTCAATTTTTGTCTCAAATTTTATGAGGGGAAAAATGAAATGAAATGATCAATTTTGTTTATTATAAAAATTTCTATCGAACCCCTTCCTTCTCCCTAGATTTCAAATTAAATTACATAGATATTTTATTCAAAATTGAAGGATACATCCAATTGAAAAAATTTTCAAACAAGAATAATTTTGATTAGGTATTATAAAATTTTCGACTGAATCCCTCCCTCCTCTTCAATTTGCCTAAATACGACTAAGCTAAGTACTTATATTACTAAAAACTTGGAGAGGTAGGAGTTAAATTGAAAAAATTTTCGAACAAAAATTGATGGCTTGAAGTTCTATGGAATAATTTTAGTTATTACAAAAATTTCAGTTAGTCCTCCCCATTCCCTCTAATTTAGAATTACCTATCTATGTAATATATTGGACTCGATAAAATTTAACAGCGACGATCGATTCCCATGTAAACAAATTCATCAAACTATAGACTCGAGTAAGAATGATTGATTTTTTTTTTCAAATTAGCAGAGAAAGAGAAACCTGTATTTTTTCTGTGGAAAGCAGATCTACGAGTGAAAACTTTTCTGGTTCGATTCTTTTTGGTTTTGGTTTGGAATCAAAACATGTAGTAGTTTTTAAGAACCAAATCTCTGGTTCTCCACCTTCGACAGATTTTTCAGATTCAGATTCCGGAGCCCCGATTACGTTTTTAAAATCGTAAGTTTATTTTTTTCAATCAGTTTATGAAATTTGGAAGGAAACACTTTAGTCAAAAAATAGATTTTTTAGAATGAGAAACTTTTTTAAAATTCACGATTTTTTTCCTAAACAATTACACTACCTCACAATTTCTTCATCCCTGAAAAACTTTTTGTATGATATTCTTTTTGAAATCATTCTCAAAAAAATCACTTTTCGAAATCTTTTTTGATTTAAAGATTTTTTAATAAAAATGATATTTTTATGAGAGGTATCATTGCACCAAAAAAAATAAGAAATTTTTTCACAAAAAAAAAAACAAAAAAAACTTTTTATCCAAAAAAAAACTTGAGAAATGTTTTAAAAAATAAAAAATATTTTCCTTTAAAAAAAAAGGAAATTTAATTTTGCAAAAATTGGAAAATTGCACCCCCTCCCCCCCCCCCACCTAAAACAGAACTTTTTCAAGCGATAGAAAAAATTAAAAGATTGCTTATTCAAAAACATAATAATAATAGGTAAGTAAATAAATAAGTAAATAAATTTTCATTCAATAAAACACAAAAATTTGAAAAAAATTAAAAATATTCTTTATTTTAAACAATCGAAAATTTTTTCACAAAAAAATAACTGAATTTTTCTTTAAAACTCGAGAAATTTTTATTTTTATTTCCAAAAAAGATCGACAAGCTGCGATCTTCATACGGGGGTTACCCGAATGATCTTTTTGCTCCGGGTTCCATTATAGCAGCTTTACATTTCGAAAAAGTTTTAATGTATAGAATGTTTCGTATCAGTTCAGACATTATACATGTCACCAGCAGAGAACTCATAGCTTTGTTAGCTTACTTTCTGAACGGAGAAATTCGTAATGTTAAACCAAAATTTGCCGGTTCGTATGATGAACTTTTCGAAGATGATGCTATCGCTTATGCGTTTTTTATAAGAGCAGGAGTACTTTCATATGAGAAAAAAAATCGCTTTCTGCAATAATATTGAAAAATTATTTTTCTTTCCAATAAAATTGGTAAATTTTTTATTCAAAAATCCAAAAAAATTGGAAGATTTTTTACCTATTCCAAATATATATTTTTCAAAAAAATAATAAATATTTCTACTCTCAAAAAAATGAAGAAATTTTTCGAAATTCAAAATATTTTTACTCCCAAAAACTGCAATATTTTATTCTGCAAAAAAGTAAATTTTTTATTCAAAAAATGGTGTTAATACAATTATTTTTGGCATATTTAAAATGATAAAATTTGAGTGCTCTTATTGCGGCTGCAATTTTGCAACATTTCTCTGGGCGCTTCTGGAATATTCCTATTAAAATATTTTTCAAAATAATTCCTTTATAATGTCTAATTCATTTTCAGCAGCCACCCAATTCTTACCCTCTCATTCAACTCACCGCTCATCAATCCCAACACCGTGAAATCCGCCTAAAACCCCCTCCCAACCTACCTCCCAAGCCAGCGAACTCCGACGAGAAAATTCGGCCAAAAAGGTCACCTCTCGCCGCCGCTTTTTCCCATCTTTAAAAAACTTTCACAATTCATCACTAGCCAAAGACGGCGTTATAAATTACCACGTTGAGAAATTGAAAGCTCGCGTTAGTATAGATAACTCGGGTCTTGGGGGGGGGGAGGGAAATTTAAATTTATCGAGCCTGTTTCGGACGTTTGTGTTTATAGAGCAGCAGAAGAGGGTGCTTTATTGGAATGAAACTTTACCCCCAAGCACAGGATGAGAAAGTTTGAAATCGAAGATGACTGTCCTCGTGCTTGTGCGAATTTTTTTCCAAGGGCGTGTGCGGTTTTGAATATACGCGGAGAAATTGCATTTTGGGAAGATAACAGGTCAGAGTGGTATACAGGGTGTTCCGGATTGAGAGTGAAGCCTTACAACCAGTAACTATGCAACTTATGTTGAGTCGATGTAGGTATGTTTGCCTAACCTCCAGACTGCAGGGGCTTAGTTATGCTCATCGATTTTTTTTTTTTTTTTTTTTTTTTTTTTTTCGTTTTGTTTTCAACAACAACAACTACGTATAATAGTTAGAAAGTTGCGCTTTGCGGAATCGAATGGCAAATTTTGTCTAGAATTTTTTCATGGGACTGATAATTTTCATAAGTGGACAAGGAAGTCTATACCGAGCAGAATATTTAAAAAAACATTTTTTTTAAAAACCCGAGCAGCACTATCGACAAATTATCGAAATAAAAAATCGACAGAATATCGAATTCGATAAAGTGTCGCGTTAGTTCCGCCTAAATCGTGAAATTATCTTTCGATATTTAGATAGATTATCGACGAATTATAGTTAGCAAAAATTTTGAGATTATAGTAAGATATTTTATCGATAATATATCTATAATATCGAAAGATAATTTCACGATTTAGGCGGAACTTTTGCGACACTTTATCGAATTCGATATTCTGTCGATTTTTTATCGATTTTTTATTCCGAATTTTCGTCTTTTATTAGCTTTTTTCTATAATTAAAAATCCTTAATTACCCGAGCGGCACACTCGATCGATAATATCGGAAGATGTAACGTATCGATAAAAAATCGTTTGAAAATCTATAGATGTTCTCACGATATTATAAAGATTTATCGGTACAACTTCATAGGCAAAAAATCTAAAAACTATCGAATTCGATATTATTAAGATTTTATGACGATATTCGTCAACGATACTATCGACAAAGAATATTAAATTTATCGATTCCGATTTTCCACCGATTTTGTGCAGTTATTTGAAACTACATTATCGACAAAGAATATTAAATTTATCGAATTCGATTTTTTAACGATTTTGTAAAGATATTAAAAACTATATTATCGACAGATTATATGAAATTTCTCGGCTTCGATTTTTCAACGATTTTATGACGATATTTGAAACTATATTATCGACACGTGATATGAAATTCCTCGAATTCGATTTTTCAACGATTTTGTGGCGATATTTGAAACTACATTATCGACAAATAATCTGAAATTTGTCGAACAATTTTTCAACGATTTTGTGACGATATTTGAAATTATTTCCAATTAATTAGCATAATTAATACATTAAACTATGCCTAAACACATTATTCATGTTGCGGTAAGAGGATCATTTCAGAAAAAGTCAAAAAAAATTATAAAAAATCTGCCACCCGTGGGGCTTGAACCATCTACCTCCTGCATGGTAATCCTCTTCCTTAACCACTATGCCATACCTTATCGTTGAGGAATTAGCAATAAAACGCTTATAATAGGCAGTTTAGTACTTCCAGACGAGTTGGACTTGGAAAAATTTTAACCAATTTTTAAAATTTGGAAATAATTTCAAATATCGTCACAAAATCGTTGAAAAATCGTTCGACAAATTTCAGATTATTTGTCGATAATGTAGTTTCAAATATCGCCACAAAATCGTTGAAAAATCGAATTCGAGGAATTTCATATTACGTGTCGATAATATAGTTTCAAATATCGTCATAAAATCGTTGAAAAATCGAATTCGAGAAATTTCAGATTACGTGTCGATAATAAAGTTTTAAATATCTTCACAAAATCGTTAAAAAATCGAATTCGAGAAATTTCAGATTATTTGTCGATAATATAGTTTCAAATATCGTCACAAAATCGTAAAAAAATCGAAATCGAGAAATTTCATATTACGTGTCGATAATATAGTTTCAAATATCTTCACGCAATCGTTAGAAAATCGAATTCGAGAAATTGCATATTATGTGTCGATAATATAGTTTCAAATATCTTTACAAAATCAGTAAAAAATCGGATTCGATAAATTTAATATAATCTGTCGATAATATAGTTTCAAATATCGTCAAAAAATCGGTAAAATATCGGAGTCGAGAAATTTCATATAATCTGTCGATAATATAGTTTTAAATATCTTTACAAAATCGTTAAGAAATCGAATTCGATAAATTTAATTTTCTTTGTCGATAATGTAGTTTCAAATATCTGCACAAAATCGGTGGAAAATCGGAATCGATAAATTTAATATTCTTTGTCGATAGTATCGTTGACAAATATCGTCATAAAATCTTAATAATATCGAATTCGATAGTTTTTAGATTTTTTGCCTATGAAATTGTACCGATAAATCTTTATAATATCGTGAGAACATCTATAGATTTTCAAACGATTTTTTATCGATACGTTACATCTTCCGATATTATCGATCGAGTGTGCCGCTCGGGAAGTGACAATCGTGAAAAAAAATATTTAAGAAAAATAAATTTGAAAAAAAATTAATTAGGTATGATTTTTTTTCATACCTTGGAGTGAAATGGAGGAGTGGGGGGTTGCGCCATTGAAAAGAGCAACATTTTTTCATCTAGAAAAGTTAATAAAAATTGCTTGGTCAAAACACAACTTTTTGAGTTGTCACAGAAAAATAAGAAAAATTGTATTTTTTTTACATGTTTTTTCAAATATTTTGCTAGATGTATAGACTTCCTTGTCCACTTATAAAATTTATCAGTTCCATGAAAAAATTCTAGTCAAAATTTTCCATTCGATGCCGAAGCGCAAAATTGAAAACACTCTGCCAAAATGGAAAAAAAAAATCGATGAGCATAACTGAGCCCCTGTTGTCCGAAGGATAGGTAAACACACCTACATCGACTCAACATCAGTTGCATAGTTACTGGTTGGAAGGCTTCACTCTCAATCCGGAACACCCTGTATAATTTAGCTAATACGAAACATGATATGTGAAGAAAGGGTAACACGAGCACACAAAATGCAAATCCCAATGAATAGAAAAGTACAAAAAGAACTCCGGCTTCTATTGCAGTGCATGCTGCTAAAAGAGCATCCGAGCCTGGCCTTATCCGATGCATCACGTTTAAATATTCTCATTTGCAATCGGCCAATCCACCGCCAATTCGTTGCCGGTGCACTATTTTTAGCCATGTACTCGCGTATGTACACATAAAGTACACATATACCACTGCAGGGAGCTCGCTCAAGGGATGGCAGAGCCAGGAAGTCAATGTATATTGTATACAGCAGAGCAGACTATGTTGCATTGAAACCGAGACCGAGCCGCAACCGAAACAAGACAAAGGGCGAGGGGCGGGGGCCAGATACTCGTAAATAAAAGTTGAATTAACAAATGACTGCGATGAAATAGCAACTTCAGAACTTGCTATGTACCTTTTGCGTTTTTCGACGCTGGAGAAACTTTTTTAATTACCGGAGATGGTGTGTTTTTCTTTCTGGTTGCGCTGCGCTGGTTCGTGTGTCTCGGGCTGGCTGCTGCACTCTCCCCCGCACCTCCCCCCGGCCCAGCCATAGCCTGCTCTGGCAACAATGACGCGACGCAGCGGTTGCGAAATTACGGAATTATTCGTAAAAACAAACATTTTTCAATTAGAAGGTAATTACCGGCGAGTTTTTAAGTAGCCTGAGTTAGGTAAATGATACAACGAGCGTCGTTTTTTTTTACCTGATTTTCTCGCTCGGTGTGTTTTTTTTCCTTCTTCTGTCTTACCTTTTCCTATTATTTCTTTTTTTCTTATTATTACTACGGCGAGCGAAATTGTCGAGTTCTCGAAAAAATGAATGAATATTTTCTCGGGGTAGTTTTAATTTGAACGAGATTCTAAATTGGTTTTTTCCGACGAGACACGAGAAGCGAGGCTAGGCCATGTTCCGACAACTTCTTTGTTTCACGAGTTTTCTTGAAAAAGAAAACGAATGGAATGAATTATTATTTTTTTATCGGCAAGATGACGTAGGAAGCTATTGACATAGTCGGATGAATTGTGAAATGAGAGAGCAGGACACTACGAAAAATTAACGCAGGGTCGCGCGAGAGCGAGGTCCGGGCCCAGGACAAAATTTTCGGGTTCCCTTTTTTTCCTAAAAAAAACACCTATTTTTTATTTTATTGAACAAACAAAAAAATGCTTCTTCGCTTAAATAATTATAAAAAAAAAAAATCTAAGAAATTACTCCCTGGACGAAGTTTACAATTTGAGAAAAGTGAAAAAAAAAAGTTTATTAAAGTAAGTTCACATATTCCAAATACTAAACATAAAAAAAAATGAAATATTTCAGAGTTTGTACGAAGGATGCCAGCAAAACCGGTTTTGAATGTGAAGTTATTACTGTACAAAGTAATGTTCAATGAAAATTCGAGCCAACAACGTTTCGATTATTCAAGGCCGATGACCCCGTAGGAGAAAAAAAATTCCCGTGTGGTTATTATTGTAGAAAGATCATCTTCATTACGAAAACTTTCAAAATGAAATAAAAATTTCAAACAATTCTGAATATTTTTCTAAATTTTCAACTGAAAATTTTTTAGAATCTCGAAAACAAGACTTTAATTAATGACGAAATTTTTTTTGAAAATTTTACAACGAAACATTTTTAATATTTCGAGGACAAATCTTCAAAAATTTAGAGAAATATTTTCGAAATTCTTTGGACAAAAGTTACTAAGAAAAATTGGAAAACTTACGAATAAAATTTTTTATTCAGTTCACAAAGGTATACATGGTTCTAATATTTTGAAGAGAATTTTTTTAATACCTCACTGTAATATTCAACAGTTTTAAAATTTTGGAAACACGCAATTGTTCAAAACCAGGAAGGAAATTTAAAATTTTGTAATAATAATTAGAAAGATTTGAAAATCAAAATTTTTTAAAACTCTGAAACAAAATTCATCGTATTTTACTGAAGGCAATTTTCAACAAATTTGTCAAATTTAAAGTTAGATACAAATTTTCCAAAAAAAAATTTCATCAAAAATTTCAAAATTTAACAGAGAAAATTTTCAAATAAGTTCCAACTTTCAAAACATTCAACAGTGAAGCGATGGAAGGTTCATGATTTCCATAATTTTAAAGTTGGATACCAATTTTCCCAATCTTTTGATCAAAAATTTCACAATTTAGAAGAGAAAATTTTCAAATTTTATGATTTCCCAAATTTTGGAGACTAAAAATTTCAAAATTGTGTCAACTATACAATTTTTTAAATTTTATATTTTCTAAAAAAAATTTGGCATGAAATTTTTAAAACTGCGAATGAAAATTTCAAAAATCTCAGCTGAATTAAGACAAAACCTCAAATATTTTGTTGATGACGAAAACCTTCAAAAGTTTTCAAGAATAAGTAAGTACCAATTCTTTAAATTTTCGAAACAAGAATTTTCAAAATTTTGAGCTTCGACATTTTATTATTGAGCATTTTTAAAAATTCTAGACACAAAAATTTTTATCAATTCTGGGAGTGAACAACTTTTTTTAGTTTCCAACATGAAATTTCAAACAATGAATTTAAAATTTTTGAAATTTTTTAGTTCCTAATTTTTGAAAATATCTTGCTTCCAAAATTTTGATATTTTTCGTAGCTAAAATTTTGGAAGTACGAAATTTTAAAAAATTTGAAATTAAATAGGTAATTACCTATAAATTTTTTTAAATTATCAGGTATTTCAAAAATTTCTTGTTTGAAATTTTTTTAAATTGTCAAGAAAATAATTCAAATATTTTAAAATCGATTTTTTTTATTTTAAATAGGTCAGGGTACAGGGAAATGCTTGAAAATTTTTTCAAAAATTTTTTTCAAACTTACAAAATTGACGTTATCAAATTTTCTTTCATGAACATGTTTCAAAATTCAAAAATGGAAAAATTGTTTAAATTTTAGGAATGAAAATTTTAAAAATTTCATTACCTAATGAAAGTATTTTGAAATATTCTTACACGAAAATTTTTTAAATAATAGGGTCGAAATGTTTAAAATTTTATTATTACCTACTAAAATCTTAAAGAAACAAATTGTTGATAATTTGTGAGAAGTAAAATTGTGAGAATTGGACAATTTTTTTAAAATTTTGGATATAAATTTCCAAAATTGTAGGAAAACAGAAATTTTATAAATTTTATAATTATTAACATTATCAACGAATATTTTGAAAATTTATGATCTGCCCAACTCTGATGTAAAGTAACTTGGGTTACTTTTTTGCACTTTAAAGTATTTTTTATTGCCGTTTTGTCAGCGAAAATTCTGATTCGGAGGTAGAATTCATAGACATAACCAATAATGTAAGTATAAATATCGCCCAAATATTACAAGGTTCTCGTCTATATTCGTGTATTTGTACAATTCAGTGTATCAATCCAATACCGATTTCCTGTTTACGTCAAACAAGCATTTATGTAAATTCAATTCATTCGTCTGTTTTATCATTTTTTTTTTTTTTTTTTTTTTTCTAAAAACCCAACATTTTAATAATTTTTGAGATAAAAATTTACTTAAAAATCGTACCTAAGAAAATAATTATTGAAAACTTCACAAAAAAAAAAAAAAACAAAAGCAACAAGAATCAAAAAACTCGCAGAAAATTTTTTCCAAAATTATAGAGATATAAATGTTTAAAATTTCAACTTTAAATATTTTGAAAATTGTAAAGATGAAAATTTAAAAACAAGACTAAATTTTAATAGAATGCAATTTCAAAATCTTTGTAATGATCGTCCCGAGCGGCACACTCGATCAATAATATCGGAAGATGTAACGTATCGATAAAAAATCGTTTGAAAATCTATAGATGTTCTCACGATATTATAAAGATTTATCGGTACAACTTCATAGGCAAAAAATCTAAAAACTATCGAATTCGATATTATTAAGATTTTATGACGATATTCGTCAACGATACTATCGACAAAGAATATTAAATTTATCGATTCCGATTTTCCACCGATTTTGTGCAGTTATTTGAAACTACATTATCGACAAAGAATATTAAATTTATCGAATTCAATTTTTTAACGATTTTGTAAAGATATTTAAAACTATATTATCGACAGATTATATGAAATTTCTCGGCTTCGATATTTTACCGATTTTTTGACGACATTTGAAACTATATTATCGACAAATTATATTAAATTTATCGAATCCGATTTTTTACCGATTTTGTAAAGATATTTGAAACTATATTATCGACAAATAATCTGAAATTTCTCGAATTCGATTTTTTAACGATTTTGTGAAGATATTTAAAACTTTATTATCGAAACGTAATCTGAAATTTCTCGAATTCGATTTTTTAACGATTTTGTGAAGATTCGACACGTAATTTGAAATTTCTCGAATTCGATTTTTCAACGATTTTGTGGCGAAATTTGAAACTACATTATCGACAAATAATCTGAAATTTGTCGAACGATTTTTCAACGATTTTGTGACGATATTTGAAATTATTTCCAAATTGGTGAAAATTTTTCCAAGTCCAACACGTCTGGAAGTACTAAACTGCCTATTATAAGCGTTTTATTGCTAATTCCTCAACGATAAGATATGGCATAGTGGTTAAGGAAGAGGATTACCATGCAGGAGGTAGATAGTTCAAGCCCCACGGGTGTTAGATTTTTTATAATTTTTTTTGACTTTTCCTGAAATGATCCTCTTACCGCAACATGAATAATGTGTTTAGGCATAGTTTAATGTATTAATTATGCTAATTAATGAGTTTTAATTATAGAAGAAAGCTAGTAAAAGACGAAAAATCGGAATAAAAAATCGATAAAAAATCGACAGAATATCGAATTCGATAAAGTTCCGCCTAAATCGTGAAATTATATTTCGATATTATAGATATATTATCGATAAAATATCTTACTATAATCTCGAAATTTTTGCTAACTATAATTCGTCGATAATCTATCTATATATCGAAAGATAATTTCACGATTTATGTGGAACTAACGCGACACTTTATCGAATTCGATATTCTGTCGATTTTTTATTTCGATAATTTGTCGAGTGTGCTGCTCGGGGTTTAAGAAATTCTCATGTCTTATTTTTTGAAAATTTCCCATCGGAAATTTTTCAAAAATTTTAGACAAAACTTTTTTGGAATTTCCAAAGCAGATTTTAAAAAAATTTTCAGACGTAAGTTTTCAAAATTCGAGGAATGATGAGTTTTTAAATTTTAGTTTTCGATTATTTCAAAATTGTAACGATTTGTACAGAAGCAAATTGAAAATTCCATAGAATAGAATTTCAAAATTTTTATAACATTTAAAAAAATTTGAAGATGATTTTTTTTTAAATTGTCAGTAGAAAATTTCCAAAATTTTGTAGAGATTGGAATTTCAAAATTGCAGACAACAGTTCTCAAAATTTTGGATTTGGAAATTTTAAAAATTTTAGAAACAAAAATATTCAAAATTCTAGAGACGGTAAAACAAATATTTATGAATTTTTTATGAATCTCAAGCATGATTTTTTTCAAATTGTTGCAAAATTTTCAATGAAAATATGTACTCAAAAAATTTTCAAAAATTTTAAAAGAAAATACTCCCAAATTTTTTATACATTTCCCCATTCTCACAGCAGTTCCCAAAATAGCAATATTCGCGAACACAACCCGTCTAAAAATACTCCACTCGGTTATCTCGCTTTTAAATTCATTTCGTCGTCGGTTTATCTCGTCTCGTGCGTGCCCTCTCTTCACATCTGCCCCTCTCACAGCGCACAGCTTCGTGCATCGACGATCTCGTCATTCTAATGAGTTTACAAATTACCCGAGCTCGGTTCCGGTACTCTCCCTCGTCCCATCTCGAGACATTCCCTCCTTCTACAGACTGTAGACAGAGAAACGATGCACCCTGCTCTTTCGTCATCTTCATCGTAGCATTATAGTATACTTCGCTCGTCAATCTAAAAGATACGTCTGCTCGTGGCTGGTACCGCTTACCACCGCGTACCTAACAAATTCTCGGCGTAATAATAAAATGAAAAAAAAAAAAAAAACTCCGAATTTAACCATTAATGAAATTACCACCGCTCACGCCGACAATAAAAGTTTTTCTTTTCCACCTAACAATTTTACCCTGCTTGTAATCGTTGAACTAGTTCCCCCCCTCGCTTGCTCTATACCTTCGCTATCATCTCTCTATGTACTCATCCGTCAAGTCTTTGATGGTCGTAAGCTTTCAGAGACGCAATTACCTCTTGGCCAATGAGACTCGAGTATCGAACGATATTGAAAAATTACTCCAGTATTTACACTGCTGGCTCGTCGGTTGGTCTAATATCGCGTCGTGCCGTCGTCGTATTCCACCGTCGTCGCGTCGCGTCGCTTCCACTTCCGCGTACGGAACGTTCTCGCTCGCATTCATATTTACGGCAAATTAGTTAGGCAACTTTATCAACATCGCGAGTTGTAATATTTAAACGGCACGGCAACGAAATACGCAATTCATTTAGCACGCCCCCGCGCCCCGAATTTCCACCTAATGAAAATCGCGCTCGTTTTGGCCCGATGGAGCAGCCGAGGCAGTTCCAAGCCTTCTTTAGACCGCATTTCAGTCATCAAAATAGGATTAGCAACAAAAGGATTAGTGTAGCTATTAATATAAGCTATATTTACGAGTAAAGAGGGCCAATTCACAGGCATGTAAGGGGTGAGAGGTGAGGACAAAGAGCGAAGTGGATGTGTCGAATACACCACTACGTACGGATCATCACAGTGCATACAATTTTATGGTATAAAATTTTCCCAGCCTTCGAGTTCTGCTTTTTGTCTCCCTGTTTTCAGCTCTCGATATTGTCGAAACGATTTCGTGGCATATTTTGCAATTTTAGTATGTTTTTTAATGACCTAACGATGCAGACGAGCTTTTCTCATCGCAATGGAATCGTCTACACTATTTGGAAATTTACGCGTATTAAATCAGAAGTTATGTCGATGGAAGGGGAAGGAGGAGAAGGCAGAAGGAGAAGAAGTGGAGAATAGATTTTAAGAAATTTTTTTCCCGAACCGTCGATAAAACCAAAAAGTAATTTTTTTAAACCACGCTTCTAAATTTTTTTGCCATTTTATTCAACTATTTTTGTGGTTGATACCCCCTTATGGGTCCAATTAGAGGTCGGAAATAATTCAAGTTTGAAAATTGAATTAAGACACCAACCTCAAAAACCTATTTACATTTTGATACCAATATTGTGAATTTCAAAATTTCAAAAATTGAATCCCCCCTCAAGGGGCCATTTTGAGGTCATAAGTTGGCCTACAACTGCTTAGTAATCGGCTTCCTTCCTACTTGGCGCAAATGAAAACTTTTTTGGCAGTTTTGCAACATACCTACATCACTGGCGCAAATGATATGTTTAAACAACATCATTATAGCGCAAATGAAACTGCCAATAACGCAAATTTACATCAGTAATAATTGTTTTGGTAAGATAACTCTTCGTTTTCAAGAAATAAATCATACCTAGTAATTGAATACTTATTCAATCATTAATTTGGATAACTATTTCAAAACATCAATGAGATATTTTTGGGGTTTTGAGTAAAAAATTAAAATAAGTTAAATTAGTGTTTCTTTATAATTTTTTTATTTTTTTTTAGAAAATTCTATTTTTTTTAAATTTTGAATTGTTTACAATTTTTTTTATATTACAGTTCCCAAAAAGTCTACAAAAATTTCAAAATTTTATTGAAGATATAAATATTAAAAATTTTCTCAAAATTAATAATTCTGAAATTCTAGAGAAAATTTTCTAAAAATGTACACAAAAAATCTCAAAAAAAATATTGATTCTCGAAAAAAGTTCTAATTTGCTCAGAAAATCTTATTTTTTAAAGAAAAATTGTATAGCTCACATTACAAGGAAAAATTTTGAAATTCCGAAAAAAAAAACAGCAGAATTATTCAAGAAAATATTACCTACAATTTTTCTACATTTTTCACAATTTTAGTAAAAGGAAAATTTTCGAATTTTCTCAAAATGATTTCTTGAAATTTCGTTTTAAAAAAACATTGACTTAACTATTATTAAAAATTAAATTTGTTTTTTTTGTAAATCTTGATTCTTTTTTACAAATTGAAATAACTATTGGGCGATTCTCAAATTTCGGGAATGATTTGACATGAGAAAATTGAAAAAAAATTGTTGTTTTTTCAAAAAATTTTCACTGAAATGTTTTGAGGGAGTGCCCTAGACACCCAAAATATACATGGTCTCTAATGTAGTCTCTAATTGACTGTGAGAAAAAACTTTGAAATTTTTGTTGTTCATGCAAATTTTTTAAGTTGAGGAATTGGCTCAAATTTAAGTATATATATATCTGTGTTTTATTTTTATCTGTATTCATTTTTTAAACATATATGTTTTATATTTTTAGGAAAATATTTAGGTAGTGAAATAATTTAGTGCATTATTTTCTTTTGTAAAATTAAAATCAATTTTTCTTTTTGATTTTTCATATATATATATTTTTTTTGAAAATTACAAATATATGAGGGACCTTACGACTAAAATCATGTTTTTCAGAAACAATCAATTCAAGTTTTAAAAGTGTACGTATAGCTCTGGTTCAGTGCAATCGTTTTGAATCTTTGTAAGTATATAAATAATCAAAGTTATCATCAAGTGGAATACAAAAAAGTACTTTTGAGATTTTTCATCGCCTTATCGGTGGTACCGCAGTGAGAAGCAAAAAAATGACTAAAATGAAATTGTGATGGAAAGTTTTGATTTTTTCAACTTTAATGATATCTATACTAGAGGTATTTTGACCGGCTGAATTCGAAAATCATATTTTAAATTTCTACTATTTTTGTCGTTGGAACCCCTTTAGGGGTTCAATTTGGGGTCGGAAATAAATTCAAGTTCGAAAATTGAATTCAGCGGCCTCGAAAGCCTACATTTTGATACCAATGTTGTAAATTTTGAAATTTTCAAAACTGAACACCCACTCTAATTGTAAACGAAAGCAAAGATTCGCATAATTGTTTTCAAGAAATAAATCTAGTAATTGAATACTTTATTCAATCACCAATTTGGATACCTATTTTTAAACATCAATGAGAGACTTGTGGGTTTTTTGAGCAGAAAATTAAAATGAGTTGGATTAGTGTTTCTTCGTTTTTTTTTTTTTTTTTGGAAATTCAATTTTTTTTAAATTTAAATTGTTTACAATTTTTTTTTGTTGATATTTCAGTCTGCCAAGAAGTCTACGAAAGTTTCAAATTGAAGATGAATGTTGAAAATTTTCTCAAAATGAAAGTTTCTGAAATTTCAGAGAAAACTGTCTAGAAATTTTCACAAAAAAAAAAACTCAAAAGATCGATTCTTGAAAAAAAAAAATTAATTCGATCAGAAAATCTTATTTTTTAAAGAAAAATTCTATACTTTACATTACAAGGAAAAATTTTGAAATTTTGGAGAAAACAACAGAATTTTTCAAGGAAATATTAGATATTATTTTTCCACATTTTTCACAATTTTAGCAAAAGGAAAATTTTCAAATTTTCTCAAAATGATTTCTTGAAATTTCGTTTTAAAAAAAACATTAACTTATTATTAAGAAATAAATTTGCTTCGTTTGTCATTTTTTATTTTTTATTTTTTATTTTTTTTTTTTACAAATTGAAATCTCAGAAAATGACAGATAGGTATATATATGACCAGCTCTTATTTTGTATCTTGAAGTATCTATCACAGAAGATGAATTTTTATTTTTCGATTAGACATCAATTTACAGAAAAATAAAAAATAAAAATCTCGACAGAGGTTATCTAAGAGAAGTAAAACATACGCGAAATTGGATTGGTGACACGTAGCGTGGTCGTGACACTACCCGTGTAGCAACGTCGATGCTAATTTCGATATAAATGTCGACACATCGAAAAGTGACCGATTTCGATGTGTCGACATTTATATCGACATCCACATCGACATTTGCAATGGTGAGATTTTGAAAAATATGCTAAGTTCAAATATTCAATATAAGTATATATTAAAATTACACCAAAAATAGTGCTCAAGCCAACATTTCGACATTTTTTGTCAAATATGCGGCATTGAGGCCACCTTTGTAGCTGGACACATGCGAGTGTCCAACTAACATAGAGATGATTCTTAGACCTTATGTACTAATTCACAACACACTTTATCTGCGAGTATCACAATCACCCTCAAGACGTCGACAGTCAAGTCGATGCATTATTCGACTCTCGACAATTAGATCGACATTAACTCGACTTAAAATTCCTCTGGTCAACACTGTCGACAGTTGAGTCGATGCATTATTCGACCCTCGACAATCACATCGACACTATCTCGACTTAAAATTCCTCTGGTCGACACTGTCGACAGTGAAGTCGATGCATTATTTGACCATCGACAATTATGTCGACAATAACTCGACAAGTCGTTGTATTATTCAAAACTTTGAAAAATAAGAAAATTTTGTGATTCTTTCAAAAATTATTTATTCCTGAGCTTAAAATGTTCTTATTAATTGTTTTTAGTTCTTTTTAGATATAAAATTTGTAAATTTAATTGGCAGAAATTGTCGACATAAATGTCGATGCGTTTATCGAGTATCGATTTTTACATCGACTTGTCTATGTAGAAAAACAACGTTTTCTAAATTATAGGAAAATACTGAGAAAAATTCAAAAATTTTGATTGAACAGTTATGTTTAACACAGAACATTACTTTAAATCTCAAATATCATTTTTAATTCATCGTTAACCGAGAAAAAAATGACATCGACATAAATGTCGATGTCGACAATTGCTACACGGGTACAGTGTTAATCTCCTGCACTATTAGGTTCAACATTTTTCATTACAGTAAGTATTTCCAAAGCTGATTTCATACCCCATAGAGCCACACCAACCAACCTCTTGATAACTCGCAAGTATTCGACACCAGTCCTATAAAACTTGGTATAATATTCACCAGTCCGCAAAAAGCCACGTTATTCCCCAAACATTCCAAGACACGTCTCTCTAACTCGCAGTCGCGCACGTATTATACTCGCAGAGCAGAAGCAGCAGACGACAAAACGTTAAAACTGTCGCATCGTATCGGACTGCATCTAACGCGACTGCGACATCGACATCCGGCTCGACGATATCATTACATCAGGGTCCACAAACCCAACTCTCGCAAAATCCCATCTAATCTAAATCAACTTAATAGCAAAACTTTTTCAATCTTAACCCCCGGCCAGCGATGTAAATAAAAAGTAACCTCGACACCATCATTACTCACGTCAAACTTCAGGTAAAGAAATCGTCTCCTAATATAACACATTAACGTAAACTCAGCACATAATTTAAAGGCGTACGACCTCCGCGTCTTCGCGTTCGAAACATAAAAAAAAAACACAGTCAGCATCGAGCCACCCCGCTCTCATCCCCCCGTGTCATTCTCAAACAGTAAAAAACTCCCTCCCTCCCTCCCTCTCTCCGGAGAGCGCAGAGCAGCGCAGCTCATCAATTAAATCATATAAAAAAACATTAAACAAAAGCTTTGAATTCGATAACGATCTTAACCTGTCAACGGTACAAAAATTAAGCTGAAACCGTTATTTTTGCACAGTTTCCCACCAACGAAAGAGAGAATTATTTCTCTTGAGAAATTTTTATACTCTGTTTCGTCCGAGTTGAAAAACTTTTTAAAAACATCGTTTACTCCGTCGCAATCTCTCGCTCACTCTCGTATCGTAGGTCGCCGTCGCGTCATTTACCCCCTTACCCCCTCTCGCCATCTTTTAACCATTATATACGAAGAAATATTTGATTTCATTTGTTAAATCACCAAAGAACTGGATTTAATGTGCTGGAAGAAAGCACAGTACAATTTCCTCGTCTGTTTTTTTCGACCATCTCACTCTTTTCCTATATCGACTCCTCGCAACTCTCTCAAACCGAACAAGAAAAAAAAAAAAAAAAAAATCAAAAAACAAAATAACAAAAGAGCGAGCAGCGAAAGGAAAGAAAAAAAGCGAAAAAAAGAAAGAAATTTTCTTAACTAACGCGGACTTAGTTAACTAACATAACTTAGTAACATAGATTTATGGCGTTAAGTTTAGACTTTAAAAGGATCTTTATGTTTAGACCTCGCAACCTTTTTTATACTAAAAAGAAAACGATATATATATAAACGTTCGTATCCGCGAAATGAGCCAACCGAACAACTAAAAAAAAAAAAAAAAATACACATATACAACCACCCAACCACACACGAGGAAGATGAAGAAGAAGAGAAAAAAAGACGACCGTATAAAACACAGAACGAACAACCATCATTGCATCGTCCCCCTCAAACCAGCCGAGTTTTTGTTTTGGCGCCGTCATAAAAATGGAAATTCTGTAGGAAAAATGTGGAAAAGTACCTTTTCGCGAGAAGAGAGAATGCTCGCGATGGAAACAATGGTACATGCAACTTTTTCTCATTCTATTCCTCTATATAGCAAAAACCGAAAAACTTTCTTGCGAATACTTTAAAACATCGAAAGCAGTTAAATGGCAACGCAACATTTTCAGATTGTAACGTGATATCGTAATTTGAACAGTTTTGCGAGCCCAGAGATTTTCACTAAACGATAATATTTTAGATATGGAACATTACTTTTGCCAAGGGCAGCGCCTTTCCGCCTCTTATTCTTTACTTTCTATCTTTTGCTATCTGCTCTCGAAAATCTTCTGACAAATTCCTCGTCGACGAAAGATTTTTTCGGCGAGGAAAAAAAAAGAGGACAGAAAGTGGAACAAGATTATATTAAAACGAGACGTTATTTTATAATCGCTCGATTAAAAAGAAGAATGAAAATAAGCGGTTTCCCCTTTTCGCAGTTCGATAAAAAAAAGAGTATCTTATGTATCTAACGAGTTATGTTGGTACGATATCCGTAACACGTGGTTGAAAGGTAGCCAAACCAGAGACGAGTAAAAAATGTGTAATTGTATTCGGATAACACGAAAATGGACACCTTCAACTTTCTCTCGGTTTTCTTTTTTTCTTTTTCTTTTTTTGGTTCCTTTTTCTTCGTGTTTTTTTCTTCTTTTTTCAATGTTTCGGTGTGAAAAATAAGACCAGGATTAAATGCCAAGTAAAAGGGCGTTACGTCTATCATCGTTTATTTATTTCCTGTTCCTTGGTCTTTTAAAAAAATTACTGTTTCGTTGTTGCGGGCAATTGTACTTAATAACTTTATAATCTTAACAAATAAGTGGGGAACAAAAGGACGATTTACGTTTGTTCTTAAACGGATTTAATGATGACAAAATATTTTCTGAAGTTGATAGTCCAGGAGTATGACACCAAGGACGGATAGCCAATATTAACAGCATGAGTCAAAATCAGCTGAGCTCTAGAAACAGAGAAACATATTGCTCCTACCTTGTCATTTCTTTCCTTGGCTTCGATCTCATGACTTAAGTATATTGTTTGTAGAAGGTTTCCATCAATAGCAGAAGTCAAAATAAATAAACCACGGAAAAAATACCCAGGCCAGAGCAATGCGTTTCAGTCTGCAAAGAGCCAAGCAGATTTTAACTTATGCTGTTAATACTTGCTACCCTTCAAGTACGTAACCTAAAAAATGTTAATCGCGACTTTTTTCATATACTTGCTCAGAACACTGTACTGTTGGACATAAATAAACAACTCCACCTCAATTGAAGCTCCGGAACCTCTTTTTCTGGGATGTGGTACCTTATCCCCAAAAGGTTATTGGCGTTTCCTGGGCAAAATATGTGTGATAGAAAAATACTTTTCAAACAAAAGTTGCTTTAAATTGAATTTTACACAAAGAAGTTTATATTAATTTTTCTAGTAAGATGCCTATTTTCAAAGTTATGGACATGTGTGGATCACACAAAAGCTCTAAATTACCAAAAATCCATTCTTGAAGCTTTTGAGCGTGTACCGAATGTTAGAAAGTGGGTGGCAGTGAATTTCATAAGATTTCAATCTACAGAATTCGAAATGGTTGAAATCAAAACAAGAATCAATGCAGCGGAAGGAGCGATTAAACCAAACTAACTTGATAGACTCTTGATAGTCGAGTAAGTAATTTCTTCTTTTTAGAAAATCTCATTATTTGTTATAGATTCAGACATATTAGGGGTACCTACATTTGAAAACAATATTCAAATATGTATACAGTGCTGCAGAATTACATATGAGGATCACAAAAATATTTGAGAGTTTTGATACACCACTTTCTTACCAATTCGGACTTTGCCAAATTCGGACTTTGTGCTGACCGAACCAGTTGATTTCGATAGCATTTCGATAGGAGTAAGTAATTTCTTCTTTTTTAGAAAATCTCGTTATTTGTTATAGATCCAGACATAATGGGGTACACTTGAAAACAATATTCAATATGCATACAGTGCTGTAGAATTACACATGAGGATCATAAAAATATTCGAGAGTTTTGATACACCACTTTCTTACCAATTCAGACTTTTCCAATTCGGACTTTGTGCTGACCGAACCAGCTAATTTCGATGCGCATGGCGACCATCCATTGTTTTACCGCTTTCTACGTCTAAGCGAGCATTCCTTTCAATTGCGTTTCGATATGGACCAAGGAAATAATTTATTAAATGTAATAGTTACGGTAAGGGATCCTTTTTTCATTATACTTTGTCAAGTTGAATTTTTTTTACAAGTCTCTCTAATCCCAGAAGGAAGAAAATCACAGTTTTCCCAATGATCTCCAGAGGTACCCTTTTATGAAGGGCATCCTGGCTTTTGCATTCATGAGATATTTTTTTAGAAGACCCAAATTTGGTAAGCCGTACATCGAGATTAGTGCTAAGTAGGTATTGTTGAAAAGGAGATTTAAAATCATCGATGAAAACTTCAACATTCAAAGTTGAGCTTTTAAGAAAACCCCAACTTTTAAGAATAGACACACAGAATTCCAAGGACCTCCTCAAAAAATCTACAAAAATTTCTGTGAAGAGACAGTACATTCGTGTAATGATTTTCGTAATGGAATTTCAAAACTCCCAGGGCAGGGGTATAGCTCCTCAAAATTTTGGCCCAAATTCAAAAAAAAAAAAAAAGGAAGAAAGAAAGAAAGAAAGACATTGAAAATGATGGGCATATTGTTTGTTACATTTTCAGTAACACTGAGTTCGAATATCACCTTAAGTTTTCAATATTACCCCTCCAAAGTCCTCAAAGACCTCCTAAAATCGTGAAAAAATTGATAAAACCAAAAAAATGGTGTGGCATATCATATGTAATATTTTTGATGAGTTTGAATATTGCTTTATTTTTTTAATTTGACCCTCCCCAAAACCCACATCACCCCTAAAATTTTGAAAAACACTGACGAAAACAACAGAATCATGTAGTCTGTCATTTGTATGTTTTTGATAATGCTGAATTCGAATATTAACTATTTTTTTTCAACTGGGGTCTCCTGATGGCATCTCCTAGTCTCCAAGTTATGAAATGAGCCTTGTGAAATTCTTTGATATACTCCAAATAAAAAAGTAAATAAAATATTCGAATTCAGAACTATCAAAAACATAACAAACGGTATTACATATGTCACACCATTCTATTTCTTTCGTCAATCTTTTTCAAAATTTTAAGGGTGGCGAGGGCTTGGGGACGGTCCAATAAAGAAAAGGGCTATATTCGAACTTGGCGCTGTCAAAGAAATTACAAATGTTGGCACGCCAATTTTTTAAATTCGTCAATTTTTTCAAAATTTAAAGAGTTTAGGGAAGGTTTTGGAAGGGATCGAAAAAACAAATTACGTTCACCATCAATAATTAATTAATTAATTGATAATATTGTAAATTCCTTGAAATAAAAATGATGTAAGTATTTTTTGGTTGAAAATTCCTTTGTTAATCATTCTTTGAATTTTATTTTCTATATTTAATAAGTTTTTTGTATCATTATTTACTTATTTTATCTATCTATTATTTTTTTGTGCCTACAGATTCCACCCCATCCGAAATTATATGTGATTCGCGGAATTGAGGCCAAACTTCATTTTTTCCATCTAATACGTACACTTTGAAGTAGTTTTTAGCGCCACCCGTTCACTTTTCGATAAAAATTAATATGACATTTTTTGTTGCAAATTTTATCTACTTTTATTTTAGTTATGACCATCTTTCTGTTCAAACGTATATTTGAAGAGTTATAAGCGAAAATGAAAGATGAGGTTACTCTATTTCCACAGTTGGGTGACTTCCCAATGGGTAAGGTTCAGTGACTTTTTGGAAGTTAATCAGCACATCGAAGGAATAATTTTAAAATCAAAAAATTTCATGTAACCCAAAATGCAATTTCATTAATCTTTTTCACCAGGCTAAATGCCCAAATCACAATAATCGATAATTGATTCAAAAAATATCCAGTTAAATGAATTGAAAAAAAAAAAAAAATGGAAACCATTCGACATAAAAGCAAAACAGGTACGTAGGTAGGTAGGTACGTAGGTAGGTAGGTACGTAGGTAGGTAGGTAGGTACCTTTAGTATTATAATTTTTTAACGATACCGAAAACGAAGCTCGTTTCAAGTTTACAAAGTTGTTACAATCTAACCTTGGCCTTGCCTCCTGCAACCTTTAATCATCTCATTTTTTTTTTGTTTCATAATGAAACAAACGAAAGTAAAAAGAACTCCCTTTTTTAATGAGTACCTAATTCATTAATTACAACGAAGATGAAAATTTCTCTCTCGACACTTTCAAATTAACACTAACATTGTTTTCTTTTGATTACCTTTTTGAAAAAATTCTCTCATCCCCACTCCCCCCCCCCACCATCACCGCGTGTGTACTTGTACAATTGCTGCACGAGTCATCTCCAACGTACTATAAATCTATCCTCCATTATCCATCACCGTAAGATAATCTTACGGATGCTGTGTGGCTCGAATATACATCTCGTTGACGTTACGTGATGCACGTGTCCTGTCCACAAATACCTACCATTCCATATCCTCTCACGTTCGGTAAAAAAAGTACACACCCGACGACACTGACGACCCTTTTCAAACATATTAAAAAATTTTCCCAGCGCACAAAAAAAAAGAACCACAGCGACATTGTCGAGTATAATATGGTGGCGTTTGGACGCCACGTCTGTATATACGAGTAGCTTACCACCTTGAAAACGTACGTGGCACAGAAAGGGTATTCGTATATCTTTTCAATGTAGATATAACATTTATTTTATTACTCGACATCGTACTCGTCGTATATGGTAGAAAAGTCATGACGTTCATGGCCCGTTGGCAAAAGCTTACAACATGGCAAAGTCAAGTCTGCGATACTGGATTGGTATAGAATGAGAGAAGGGACCTCCTCGCCTTCTTTTCTTTACTATTCTCGAAAAAACGAGAAATATGGAAAAAGATATACCTGGGACACGAGTACGTACGCCACCTCTGGCTCTGGCTCGTGTACACGCCATTAATCACGATTTAGAAGGCCTAATGCATACACAAATACGATCGTTATTGCCATCCTAACGCCACTTAAAGTCCATATACGCCCTTCTTCCCACCGCGCTCTGCCTACTAGACGCATGAGAGCATAAAAAAGCACCAACGAGACGCGACGACGAATACATATATTCAGCGTAAAAATATGATTATGAAATTACACCCTCAACCTTTGCAGAATTTCTGTCTTTATTCGTATTCGTGTACTCTATTTTTCTCTTCTTTTTTTTGAATGAAAAAACCTACGTAAAATTTCACGCTCGATTATCAAATTCGTCGAGTATCATTTTTTTAGTCGAATTTTCCGTCTAAAAGGAAAATATGCCCCATTCTCTCGATTATTAACAGTTCTTTAGAAACAATTTTTTGAGAAAAGTTCAATTTGGTAAGTCATTTTCTTTGCTTGTGTTTGATTCATTTTTAATATTTAATAAATCACTAAAAATCTTAAAAATTGTTTGGCACTTTCTGAAAAAAAAAAATAATAATAAAAAAGAATAATTAAAAAATGAATACCTCGTCTACCTATTATTTTACCAAATTTTCCACAATATCTAAAAACATTAATTATTTTTATAACTTCTAAAATTTCGCCACTTTTTTACAGTCAAGTACGTACGTAAATCATTAATTTAAAAAAAATAAGCGTTCAAAATTTTAAATTTTTGAAAAAAGTTTTTTATTTCAATTCATTTTTGAAATTGGACCATTTCAGCAGACTTACTTTTACTTCAATTCGTGAAATTTTTCAAAATTCAAGTATTTGGATAAATCGATGTTTAAAATTTTTCCAAAGTTGATCAAAATTCAAAAATTTTAAAATGTGATGTTGATTGAATTTGAAAAAAAAAATCAAAACATAGATTTTTACAATTTTATTTATGAAATTTCAAGTTGATATTTTTGCGGTATCCCAGAATAACTACTCATTGGGGTTCTCTAATTCCTTAGAATTTATTCTGTAGGTACATTTTCCACAAAATATTGGAAAAATTGCATTCTTCACAAAACAAAAAAAATGCATTTTCCTCAAAATGTTGAAAAATTGTATTTTAAAAATAAACTCTACGAAGTAATCAATCATTTTTTCTGAGCCAAAATAATTTTATTTTAATGAAGATTTTTTTTCTGTTTTGATTTCAGAAATTAATTGTTATATACTTTTAGAGAAAAAAATCTTGATTTTTTTTTGTTTTGGAGAAAAATTCCTAAATTTTCAAAAAATATAATTTTTTCATACACACTTTTTAAATTAAAAAGACTTTTTTTAAAAGTTTATTCAAAAAAAAGTTTCTTTACCCTCTTTTTAGGAATAAACTTTTTACTTTCAAGGATGAAAATATATTTTTATGAAGAAAAAATTCCTGAATTCTTATGCAATATGAATAACTTTTTCAGTTTTTTGACGTATGTGTATTAAGACATTTTATTTTTTGAAAAAAATTGTCTTTGCTAATGTTCTTTTTTTTAAATGAAATCTTTTAAAATTTTTGAAACAAAAATCTTTACATTTAATTATTTTTGTGCAGACCGCAATTTTTTTTTTTTTTTTTTTTTCTGAAAAATCTCATATTTTTGAAAAAGAGAATCTCTCATTTTTGGAGTCAAAAATAAAAAATATTTCATTTTAATGCAAAATTTTTTGTTTTGATTTCACAATAAACTTTTTACTTGTGTTATTTTTTTTGGTAACCATCCTAAAAAAGTATTTTGCAATTAAAATTTTTTCAACTTTTTTGAAGTAGGTAAAATGATTTCTACTTTTTTACTAGGTATATACTTACTATTTTTTAAATACCTACAAAAAAAAAAAAAAAAGTTTTAGTCTAAATTTTTAAAACCCTTCAAACTGAGGAAGATACCTACTTTCCATTTTTTTTTTAGTGAAAAATTGTTTGCACTGTTGAGTTCATTTTAAAAAAAGTTTCATTTTTTTTCTCAAAGAACTCTTAAATTTTATCGTTTGCTCGGGGCCTCAATGAGACATTCTTGACTCCAAAGAGGATGAGAAATTCTTTATTTGCTCCAGAAAAATTGTGAATGTTTTTATTTCAAATCAAATGATTTTTTTTTGAAATTTATATCCTGAAAAATTGTGAAATTTTTGGCTCTAAAAATTGGAATTTTTTTCTGGAAATCCCACCTAAAAAAATTGATAAGAGTCTTTTCTGATACAAATTGGAATGTTTCTGTTTCAAAATATTGAAAGTTGAGAAATTCTTTCGCTCTGTTGGGTTTGGGTAAGTTTTGTCCGCCCTGGGCGAACTGAATATCGATATACAAGTGCAAAAAGATCCTAACTCCATTTGAAAATTTTCACAGAGAGGTCGAAAACAAATCGATACTATCGTGTAAATACCTCATAAATCCAATTTCCAAAAACTTTTTTTCAAAGCTGACTCTACTGCCGAGACGGTGATTTGGTCAAAATCCTTCAATGTATTCATACAGCTCCATGGTAAACACTTGATTTCGTTCTCGTTGTGAATTTTTGGAAATGGAGTTGGGATCTTTTTTCACTTGTGTATCGAATTGTTCTCAAGTACATAAAACCATTTTTAACAAAAAAAAAACTAAAAATTTTTTTAAAAATTTAAATTTTTTGTACCTAACTAAAAATTTTTCAACTTTTTTGAAGTAGGTAAAATGATTTCTATTTTTTTACTAGGTATATATTTTTTTAATACAAACAAAAAAAAAAAATAGTTTTTGTCTACATTTTTAAAACCCTTCAGATTTCTGAGAAAGATAATCTCCATTTTTTTAGTGAAAAATTGTATAGACGGTTCAGTTTATTAAAAAAAGTTTAATTTCATTTTTTCTCTAGAAGAACTCTTAAATTTTATCGTTTGCTCGGGGCCTCAGCCTCAATTTTAAAATCATAGAGACATTCTTGACTCCAAAGAACGTGAGAAATTTTTTATTTTCTCCAGAAAAATTGTGAATGTTTTTGTTTCAAATCAATTTTTTTGGAAATTTATTCCTTAAAAAATTGTGAAATTTTTCACTCCAAAGAATTGGAATTTTTTTCTGGGATGGAAACCCGAAAACTTAAACTTAAACTGAAAACCGATAAACCTGAAAAAAAAGATTGAATTTTGAAGAAATCAAAAACCTAAACCGAAAACTAAGTTTTTATTTCAAAAACCTTTAACCGAAACCGAAAACTAAACTTTAATTCAATCGGTTTTGCCATCCCTGATTTTTTTTTTGGTTTTAAAATATTAAAAGTTGAGAAATTCTTTCGCTCTAAAAAAATATTAAATATTCATTTTCGCCCGAAAAATGAAATTGTGAAATGTTTTTGCTCCAAAACAAATTTACATGTGAATTTTTTTTGAAAATTTTTTTCTCGAAAATATATTTGTGGTATTTCATAAGAAAAGGGTCCATATTCTGAAACTACATTAAATTCTCTTCAAAATGAGCTATTTGGGAGCCCTCTAACTATAAAATTCACGCCTGGGGACGCGTTTGAAGTTTGAACTTTGAAAAACCTAGTTTTGAGAAAAACAAGTTTGAAGTTTTCTGATCTGAAGTGAAAATAATTTTATAAAAGTTATAAAACCCCCAGAAATTATCAGAAATACCTAGTTTTACTGAACTTGGTGTTCCTTGATGCCATCATGCATCGGAGCGAAATTTGAAAAAATAAAAGTAACTTTAGTAACCTGAAATTTCAAAAAAAGTAACCAAAATTATGGAAAAAAGTAACCAAACATTTTCCATTTCCACTTGAATATAATGACTCATAACCCCCTCCCCTCCCCTCGTTTCCGTTTTTCTCATATTTACGCTAAATCTGACGTTTCACAACTCTTGAAATCAATGGTAAAAATTTTGAAAAAATCAAAATTTTTAATTCAAAAATAATAATTTATGCATTTTTTCTTTTTCTATAATTATGACGAATTTTAATAGAATAGTTGGCTTAATAGGTGCTCAATTTTTATATCATAGGAAATTTCAATTCTGGAGAAGCTCACAATAAATAATTTTTGAGTTCCTATCAAATCTTAATTTTTTTTGAACTCAATATTGAAAATTCAAAAAAAAATAATTTTTTTTCTTGAAAATACTTGATATCAACTTTTTTAAGTTTTTGAACTCTTATTTGTTTTGAAATAGTTTTCAGTTTTCAAATAATTGTTGATTTCAAAAAACGTGAATTTTAGAAAAATTTTAAATTACAAACAATACTGTCCTTTTTTTAATTTTTAAATTTTAATTTTTTTCAATTTTTTTTATTTTTCAAACAATTTTTAATTTCTATAAATTTAAATTTATTAACAATTTGTAATTTCTAAAAAGTTCTGGATTTCAAAAAATTATACTTAAAATTCTCAATTTTTTGATTTTTAAACAATTTATATTTAATTTTTAAAAAATACTCGTTCCTAAAATTCATGTTTATTCAAATAAAAAATTTCCAATTTATAAAAATTGTAATGCCTAAGAATTTAAAGTCTAAAAAAATCAATTTTTTGATTGACTTATTGCAAAATGAGTAGATACAAAAAAATTTTAATTTTTGAAAAGTCTTCATTCTCCACAAAAAAACAATTTTTCAACATGTGAAATTCACAACTTTTCAAAAATTTTAAAAGGAAAGTTTTGCTCATTTGAGAAATATCAAATTTTTGAAGCATTTTAAGTTCACGAGTTGAAACGATTTTATGTTTCATTTTTGCTGAGTTCTTTATTTTTCAAACATAATTTTCAAATACTTCGAACACATTTTTTTTTTAATTGAAAAAATTACTAGGTATTCTCATTTTAAAAAAAAAGTTTTTAATGAGGAGAAATCGGTTTTATTCTTCGACGGCCTCTACTTTTTTTGAAAAGAAATTTTGAGAAAAAATCGTTTATTTGTCGAGAAAAGAATTTCTCAATTTTTTCAAAAAAATACGGCTTATCTACTTACATTTTTTTTTCAAGAAATGTGGCTCATTTTTAGACAAGAATAAATCTTAATTCTTCAAGAAAAAAAAAAAAATCACAATTTTTCATACTGACTTGAAAAATGCCTATAAAAGAACTTTCAATTTTTTTAGGAGCAAACATTTTTCTACCTTGAATTTCAATACAAAAGTACAAAATAAATATTCCTGAAGTTTGAGCAGAAAAAATCTCAATTTTAAAAGAAAATTCAATAAATTGTTCAATTAAGGTCAGTTGGGGTAACTGGGCCACGTTTTTACAACTCTAAAAAATCTTTATTCAAAAATGCCTCACTAGTGAAGAATAACCTTAAATCTTCAAATGGGACGTGTAGAGGGGTGTCATAGAGGTACGCTCACTTTTTTGATTTTGAGGGTGAAGCACATACCTGAGCTGAGGAACACCTCACTCTACACAAAGAATGGTGGCCCAGTTACCCCGAAAAATGGGGTAACTGGGCCACCAATTTTTTTTTTTATTAAGGAAGATTCATGATGTGTAATTCACTTACCCCCACTCAAATCTGAGTTTTGGGGTAACTGGGCCATGTCATGTTACTCAAATTACTGAGGCCTCCTCAAGGGGAGCTAGGAACCGAATGATAATTGTTATGGTGGGCTTACGATGTCAGTGTTACCATGCAACCAACCATTTACGGCAAGACGATTTTGGAGGGGATTAGGAAGAGAATGGCCCAGTTACCCCAACTGACCTTACTTAATTCATTTTTAAATAAAATATTTCAAATTTTTTGGAAGCAAAATCTCTGAAAAAAACTTTCAAAACGTTTTTAAAGAAATTTTAAATTTTAATGGCAGCTGTTCGTCAGATTTTTGACGAAATAGTAACCAAAATGAGCCCAAAAGTAACTAAAGTAACCTTGCCTTTAAAAAAGTAACCAAGTTACTAAAAAGTAACCGTGTTCCGATGCATGTGCCATCTATATCGGCGACAAAGTTGACCCTTTTCTAAGTGGCTATCTCGCCCGACCTTTGATGGCATGTTACGGTGTTATCATGGTTAAAAAATGATTTCAAGGGTCCCAACCACTCTCACGTGAAAGTAGAAGGGTGATAATATACAAATCCGCCAAAAACCAAAAATCGATATTTTTGACCCAAAATCACATTTTTGCATTTTTCTCGAAAAGTTGTTTTCGCCCAAGTTGACCCTTTTCTTATGGAATGCCACATTTAAAAATTCGGATTTGTCTTGAAAGTCATTATCAAAAATTTCGAATAGATCCTCCCTCTCTTCCGCAAATAATTCTTCTCGACATATTCGTATTTTCGACCATATTCTTCTCATTTCATAAAATAATATTGAGAAAATGCGGCTCAAACAGGCACACGCAGCCTTAGGCCCCTCGATACCAACTCAGCACGAAAAAAAGGCCAAAGAAATACTTAATACGATAGAGGACAGAGCGTCGGGTCCTCATACAATAACCATACAACATTTCTCCTCGCAGATATCTCATATAAGTCCATTATAGAGGTACCAACTTAGGTACTTTTTTTCCTCACTCATACACACCTTTCGAATAATTAATACGCGACCGCCATCGTCATATACCTACTCATCGTCATCGCCACCACACACACATGACACTCTCGTCAGTCCACATCCAGCCTACCCCCAAACCCACCCCATACACCCTCCTTTTCGTTATATTATTCTTAGAGCGGGCGTAGATGTTGGTCTCGGTGTCATACACCGGGCTCCTCGATTCGAGACCTAGAGTGACATTTAAATCATTAATTTATTAGCTCGCACGATGCGTCCCACCCAGCCCAGCCCAGTCCAACCATAACAATTCGGCACGGTGCTTAGCTAGGTAAGCCCATTTATTTTTCATTTTATCTTTCCAACAGTAAAACGTCACGAAAGAAGAGAGCGAGCGAAATAATCCCCGAAAGAATAAAAAGGGATATGATGAAAATAAGCTCGAAGAGGGTAAATTTCTCTATATTCCACGTTGCGTTTTTTTCTCTCTTTTTTTCAGTACTCGTTGTTGTTGTTTCGGCGCCGTCATAAAAATGGAAATCCGGCACAAAACGCGGTAAAGTGAAAAACTATTTTCGCCTTCTGCCCCCTCACATCTGCCCCTTCTCGTCGTCGTATTCCATACAACAATCCTGCCACTCTGAGAGGGCACAAAAAAACAAAGACTTCTCGCCGAGCATGCTGGAAAAAAATCCAACCAAAGGTAGAGAGCATCGGCGTGTCGAATTGCTCCACACATCGCGTACCTATGACGAAAAAATTCGCCCTACTTGCCCAAGTCACCTCATCTGCACGCTTTTTTAACAATGAACAAAAAAAAAAAAAAAAAAAACAACAGCAGTATACACGTAAATATGTAGATAGGATCGAGGCAAAAGGGGGGTACCTTACACACAATATTATGCCAGCAGCTCTTTCGACGACGAAAAAAAAAAACTAATTCCACCAAAAAGGTAATATTTGTTAAGGTGAAAAGAACTTTCAGGAGCTGGCTGACTGGGGAAAAAAGGAGGAAAAAAATACAAAACGAATACGCGTGTTGTACGTGTTGAAAAATACTAAAAAGCCAGCACAGGGAGACATTTTCCAACAAAGAGGGAATTCAGCTACAAAGCGACGCGACTCGTATCGGTATTTGAAAATTTACCAAGACCATTATCAATTTAATTAACCAGCTTAATGACTATACACATCGCTGGCGTCCACCTTCATCCCCTCGCTCTCCTCTCTTTAAAACATTCTACACGTAATTAGTTCGAATTAGAAAAAATTAACATTTCAAAGGAATTTTCTCGTCGTCGATTAAATGCTTTTACAACTCTCGCAGAAGGCGCCCCCAAAAACAACGTGTACCAAGTTGAAGGAGAAAAAAAGCCAGCAAGCCGGAGAGATGCTAAAGCGAGTGTATAAAGCTAAAGAGCGAAAAAACCATACAAGAGGAATAACTTACATCGACGATAATGCCAGGAAGTGGAAACACTCTGGTGGGTGGCGATTCCTTCGGTACATATCGATAAAATTCATTGTCTCCGAAGTACCATTTAATCGAGTATAAAAGCGCTTCTTCTAAATCGTAATTACACTCTAAATGCAACGTTTCGCCGGCCCGGATCGCTTCTGCTGCGCGTAATTCCACGTTCTTTAAACACGTTATTTCTGCACATACGCAAAATAAAATCATAGATAAGTAAAATGAGATTTTACTTTACCCCTTTACTCTGGTACTGCCTTGGTAGGAGTATCGGAAACGTCGACTAGATGCTATTAAAAGGGAGCAGGGCGGTGGAAGGAAGCTAATGTTACGTCACGTCGTCATCGTATTCTTGCTCGAGCTATTACAGCGCGATGGAACTCAAAATTAGTGAAACAGCTGATATATAATGGAACAAATTGGTAAGTATAAAAAGTAAGTTTTTTTTAGTTCATTTGGTAGAAGACGGTGTACTTTTTTACAACATGTCAAAATTCGGCTCAATGTCAGATCGGACCCCCAAGGTGAATTTTCCCACTACTCATCCCACCACAAAACACGTTTTTTGCATGTATTTCGTCGGGACTGAATTTTATCGAAAAAAAAGTTCAGTAATAAGTTATTCTACGTAAAATTTTCTATAACTTTGTTTTCATACATATCTTGGTAAGAATCATGGGAGGGGTTCTGTGAAGTCCTGAAGTTGTGACAATTCTATACGTTTGTACATAGTACAGCAGCGAAACCAATTTCTTTCAAAAAAACACCAAATCGCGATAAAAGTTTTGGAATTCAAAAATGATAATTTATTTGAAAATTCTTCCATTTTTTTTTTTGAACGAAAATTTTTTCAATTTTCTCGAAGGGGAATTTTTTAATTTTTCGAGATTAAAACTAATTTTTTTTTTTTGAGAAAAAAATTTCTCGAAGTTTCTGGACTAAAAATATTTAAAAAACTTTTCTCAGAAAAATGTTTCGTTTTTTTTTTTTTTTAGTAAAAAAGCTTTCAATTTTCTGGGTATTGTTGAAAAAATAACTGTAATAGGTAAATATAAGGTTTTGTATTTTTTTTTTAATTTTTTGTAAAAATCTATTTTATTTACTGTATTAATTGAAAAATAATTTTTATGTGTTCAGAAATCCCATACCTATTTATTTACTCTCTATTACTAAGTTATTTTTACTTTTTTTTAAATCAATTTAAAAATTTATACTCTACCCCAAACCAAGTCTTTTCTCTGAAAGAAACAATAAGGTGAGGTTGGAAATTTCTGTAGTCTTGAGTGGAAAATTCCTTCTGTTGTAATAAAAAAAAAAAAATCAATCTGAAAAAAAGGAAAATTTTACATAAGAAAATTCCAAAGTTTTTTTTTTTTTTTATTATCAACGTATTTATAAACCTAAAAAAATAAATCACGTGAAAAAATTTGAAATTTTTTCTAGAAAGAAATTTAATTTATTGGAGAAGAAAATTCCTTTGAAAAAAGTAGATATCAAAAAAATAAATTTTTCAAAAAAAATTCTATGAAAAATATTTTTTTGAAAAATGTGTGGAAAAATGAATGAAAAATTTTAAATGGATTTTTAAAAATCGGTGAAAAACTGGAGAAGATTTCACAGGAAAAAATAACGTAGGTACATTATGTAGGTACGTATTTTTCAGTTTTTTGAGAAAAAATTTCTAGATTTTTTAAAAATATACCAAAAATAATTTTTGATTTTCCTTTTCATGTTTTTTTTTTTGGAATGAAAAATTTTCTTAATAATTATTCTCGTAATTTTTTAAATAAAAATTCTTTTAATTAATGGAGAGACAATTTTTTATACACCTCTTCCTCGAATTTCACTTCAATTTATTCACTTTACACGAATTCGGTCTTTTTCATCAGTTTTAAATGAGTACAATTCCAATGATCCCACAGCAATAGTGTACCTACACGTAATCAAAAAATTAAAAAAAAATTTTGAAAAAAATTTCTTCGAAAAAGTGTGGAAAAAATAAATGCAAAATTTAAAACGGGTTAAATCCGTGAAAGAAATGAAGAAGATTTCACAGAAAAAATACCGCGAATGAAACCTTGCGAAAAAAAACCTTGAAAATAAATTTAATTTAATTTCATTCAGGAATAATTTTTTTTTTTATGTTCTCTCGAAAAATTTCTCAACAAAAACGCCTTTCAAGAAATTTATCAAAAAGCCTCAATATACCTTTCATGAAAAGTCTTTTCAAGAAAATGATCTTAAACAACAATTTTATCCTTGAAAAATTCTATTTAAAAAAATCAAGAAAAAATTGATCATCTCTTGCGAAGAAAATCTTGAATAGGCACCTCGGTACCTTCTTATTACTTTTAATTCTTTTTGAAAAAAATAAAAATAAAAAAAGCTTTAAGGAATACCTAAAATTATTTTGGAAAACGCAAAAAATTCTTTGAAAAAATCTCTCAAAAAAATCCTAAAAGAATACTAGAGATGAGATTTTCAAAACTTTTTTTTTCAAACAAGAGTAGTGACATATGAAAAAAAAATAATATGAAAAACCACATAGTCTAAAAAAAATATCCTTAAAAAAATGAAAAATGAGATTTAAAAGCATTATTTTTAAAAATGGCAATTCGTGCGCGTATGGAAATAAGTTCACCACTTTTAAGAACGTATTTACGGCGAATCGCTTATGCAATTTTATCTACACCATCGAAAGCTTATTTACGGCGAATCGCATAGGCAAATTAATCGACATACTATTATTGTTCTGTTCTTCAATCTGACATCGTTTCTGCATTTTCTCCCCGAACGTTAAAATGAACTATGGAGTTTCAGTTCTTTTTGAATGATAACCCTCCCCCCCTCCTTACAATTTTTTTTTCAAAATAATTCACACTAAAATCAAAGGAAAAAAGATGCATATTACTGCGGAAATTTTTTTTTTCGAGCCCAGTTGAGTAAATTAGGAAAAATTTATTCTCTCGAAAAAATTTCAATTTTTTTTTATCAAAAAACATTTTTAAAAAATATAAAAAGTGAACAAAAATTTTCAAAAATTTCTCCTTAGAAAAATTGCTGAAAATTCTACTCTAAAAATTAAATAATTTTCTGAAGAAGCCTTTGCGAACAGCAGAAAATTTTTTTGAAAAATGTTATCTGAAGAAAAATAGTTTTTGAAAAATTCTATCAAAAAAAATTTAGAAAATAAATCAAAAATGTTTTCAAAAATTAAAAAAATTGGAATACTTATTTGAAATTACTTTTTTTTGGAAGAATTAAATGAAAAATTCTTCCAAAGGAAAATTCGTTTTGAAATTTTCGAGAAAATTTTCTTCCAAAATTTTTTTTGAGAAAAACCTAAAAAAATCTTGTGTTGTAAATTTAAAAAAAAAATGTTTCAATAAGATATTCTGTGAGAAAAAAACATGAGTTTTACATCAATGCTCTCAATTTAAAGCTAAAATGGCTTGTTGAAAAAAGAAAGGGTAACTGCTAAATTTTAATTTTAATCTTCCTTTGTACCAATTTACTTTTATAATGTAATGAATAACCGGGATGTTATTTTGTTTTTCTAGAATCAATAGGTATAAAGTATCTTATCAAAGCGTTTTGGGAAGGTTCGTCCTAGAGTCATTCAAAAATACCATGTCATTATTGAGTAAGTTTATAACGAATCCCAGGGACGTGCAATCAATAGAAAATGGTTTGACACTTTCCTAAACGATAATGGAAACCCAGACAGTACACGATTAGCAGAAGTGTTGCCACCTGGATTAATAAATACAGTCGCTGGATTGTGTCGTTCTTCATGCTCTAAACTGCCCACAGATAGAGTAGACCTATTTTAATAGGATTTTAACCGGAATTATTTATAATAATATTTTTATTAATTTTTTATTTATTTATTAGGTATTAATAATTATAGTATTTTTTATATTTATACTCGTATTAAATTTATTACATAATTTAAAATAATTATTTTGTTCAGGCATATTTTAATAAATTTTAATTTAATTATTTATATTAATATAAATAATAATTTAAATAATTTTATATTATTTATTTTTTATTTAGTTACCTAGGTACCCGAGCAGCACACTCGACAAATTATCGAAATAAAAAATCGACAGAATATTGAATTCGATAAAGTGTCGCGTTAGTTCCGCATAAATCGTGAAATTATCTTTCGATATATCGACAGATTATCGATGAATTATAGTTGGCAAAATCCATCAACAGATAAACTTTCGATAAAATCGAACGATTTTTCTTTTAAAAATCTCAAGATTATAGTTAGATACTTCATCGATAACCTATCTATAAATCGAAAGATAATTACACGATTTATGCGGAACTAACGCGACACTTTATCGAATTCGATATTCTGTCGATTTTTTATTTCGATTTAGTTTCGATATTCTATCGATTTTTTATTTCGATTTAATTTCGATATTCTATCGATTTTGTATTACGATTTTTTGTAGATTATCTAGTTTCGATATTCTATCGACTTTTTGTAGATAATTTAGCATATATGGGTATATGCGCGCGCACATTTTCAAGACCGGCTGGCGAGTTTGAAGTCGTAGTTACGCTTAAGGCTGGCGAATTTCGTTCCAAATACAGCAGTTTCTACCAAAACAAGCGTCTGTTGCGAACATCGGAGTTCGTTCGCATAATACGAATTGGATTATAATATTCAAACATCTTATGCAAAATTGGAGAAGAGGGAGGGGTCCAATTGAAATTTTTATAATAACTAAAATTATTTCTAGGACCTTAATTTACAACTTTTGTTTGAAAATTTTTTCAAATTGGCCCCTTTTTCCTCCGCTCCTCCAATTTTGAATAAGTATCAACGGAGTATTATGCAAAATTGGAGGAGAAGGAGAGGTCCAATTGAAAAAATTTTCAAACAAAAGTTGTAGCTTAAAATTCTAAGAATAATTTTGGTCATTACAAAATTTTCGATTGGGCGCCTCCCTCCCGTTCAATTTTAAATACTAAGTATTCACATAGTAATCGTAGTATTGAACTTGGTAAAATTTTATTTAAGAACAACGATCTGGTTTCAAGTAAAATACCTAGTAAACCAAAAAACTAGATAACTTGTTTGTAAATTTTTTCAATTTTGATTTCGCATATTACTGTTACACGTAAGTAGGTAAATGCAAAATAATAGAGGCTAGAGATGAGGTCCAATTGAAAAAACATTTCAAACAAAAATTGTAGAATATATTCTGGATTTAATTTTGGTTATTATAAAAATTTCGATTTGGCCCTTTCTTCCCATCCAATTTTGAATATAAAGTAGGTATTTTTTGACTAGAAAAAAATCAATACAGTTTCAACAACTATCGTTACAAAATCGTTGAAATATCGAAGTCGATAAATTTCATATAATGTGTCGATAATATAGTTTTAAATATCGTCACAAAATCGTTGAAAAATCGAATTCGAGAAATTTCATATAATCTGTCGATAATACAGTTTTAAATATCTTCACAAAATCTTTAAAAAATCGAATTCGATAAATTTAATATTCTTTTTCGATAGTATAGTTTCAAATATCTTCACAAAATCGTTAACAAATCGAATTCGAGAAATTTCAGATTATTTGTCGATAATATAGTTGTTAATATCTGCACAAAATCGGTGGAAAATCGGATTCGAGAAATTTCAGATTATTTGTCGATAATATAGTTGTAAATATCTTCACAAAATCGTTAAAAAATCGAATTCGAGAAATTTCAGATTACGTGTCGATAATATAGTTTCAAATATCTTCACAAAATCGTTACAAAATCGAATTCGAGAAATTTCAGATTACGTGTCGATAATATAGTTTCAAATATATTCACAAAATCGTTAAAAAATCGAATTCGAGAAATTTCAGATTATTTGTCGATAATATAGTTTCAAATATCTGCACAAAATCGGTGGAAAATCGGATTCGATAAATTTAATATTCTTTGTCGATAGTATCGTTGACGAATATCGTCCTAAAATCGTAATACTATCGAATTCGATAGTTTTTAGATTTTTTGCCTATAAAATCGTACAGCTAAATCTGTATCATATCGTGAGAACATCTTTAGATTTTTAAACGATTTTTTATCGATACGTTTCAACTTTCGATATTATCGATCGAGTGTGCTGCTCGGGTAATAATTTAAAAAAAAAATATTAAAATAGATTTATTTAAATTATTTAATAAGGTAGAATTTAAATCCACTTTCCGGTAGGAATAACTTTTGTAAATGGCAATCGTGAGTTTTTTTATAATTTCAGTGCTGTGCTAATCACAAACTAAAAATTTTCGAATTAAGTATGAAAAAATCTAATACTCTTGTGCCCTTCTAATTCCATCTCTTCTCCAAAAGCCTCACTACACAACAACTATCAACTCAAGATTTAGGTCCTTTTCACCCTTTCAAAACCCCTGATAAATACCTACAAATATTACAAATCCACTCACATTAGCGCAATTTAAACCGCAGCATCATCAAATTAAAGAAGACCTAATAACATCGAATCCACCCTAGATAAAAATCCGCTTTTATTGGAATTTTACTCTCAGAAGGGGTAGAAAAATTAAGAAGATTGTGCTCACTTCCGACTCCACCTTCTCTACTAACTCGTAACTTCTAACCCATTGATCTTTTGTTTTTAACATTGTGTTTGCGAAACGCTATTACAATCCCGCTCACAAATCATAAAACGAACGTTAAAGATATCGGCTCGGCAAGACTACAGGGCCAGGGGCAGGCAACGCTGAGCAGGGTAGGATGGAAAAGGAAGAAGAGACGACGACGACGACGTAATTTGCACTCTCACAGACGTATAATTCTACGCCAAGTAACCATTAAAATATTGAATTATAATGGACTATAGTCGCGGTACACCGTTATCAAAACTTTCAACTCCTTAGGGACAGTTTTGGTTGGGTTTAAGTTTAAACGCAGAATCTCAAGGGGGTGAGGGAGACAGACTCGCAGGGAGATGTGCAGCCGCTCGAGTAGCGAACACAGCCATGGAGCAACTAACAGTAAACTAATACTAAGAAAGTATATGAAATCACTTTCTCTTAAGCGGAATAATTTTCTACACTTAATTTCGAATTTATCTCGACGTAAAATGACCTCTTTCTTAGACTTCGATATCTTTTATCTACGCAGATATAAATCACAATTTCTTCTATATTATTTTTCGCCTTGCTTTGAACAAAAATATAGTATAATAAGAGATTCGAATGCGTATCTTTATTTTTAGTATTATTTACCCCCGAAATTCGCACAAAATAGGTTGTAAATTTTACCTCGATGAGGTGGGAAGGAAAAGGACACGAGGGAAGGGCAGGCAAGATGCGTAATAAACACAACTTTGTCGTTTGTTTGCCTTAAATAGGTAGGTCCTTTCGACATTTCGAATAAAGGGATAATTTCAAAACTAGATTAATTCAAATTTTAAAAATTTTGATTATAAGTACCTAAGCAATAGGTACCAATTTTTGTGAAGAAAATAAAAGAAATTTTATTTCTCCTTAAAAGCAATGAAAGAATTTGTTTGAGAATTTATTCCGCCATTTATAAGGTAAATTTTTAGCAGAAACCCCAAGAAAAAAAAATTAGTTATTTTTAGAAAATTTTCGTATAGGAGAATTTTTGATGATAAAGAGCTAGATATCTTCGATTGAGACGGGTGATTCGGCTCCCTCCCCACCAATTCACTTTTATAATGTAAAGAATAACCAGAATGTTATTTTGTTTTTCTAGAATCAATAGTGACGGTGCATGGAGTAAGGGACCTAAGGGCCACGACCTAAAATTTTTTTTTTTTTTTGAAATTGGGGTAAAATTTATCGAGAATTTGAATGAAACCGGTCCGAGATTCCTGAAGTAATTTTTGACAAAGATACAGCCGCTTGAAGTGAGTAAGGTAGACAAATTTTTTCCAAAATTTTGGAAAATTTTGATATTTTTTACTCACTTTAAGCGGCTGTATCTTTGTCAAAAATGACTTCAGGAACCTCGGACCCGTTTAATTCAAGACCCCAATTTCCAAAAAAAAATTCCAAAAAAATTTCAAAAAAAATTTTCAAAATTTTTTTTCAAAATTTTATTTGTTACGTGGATACAGAATTATAAAGAAAAAACGTCGAAAATAAATGGTAAACTTTAAACTGCTCTCCTGATCAATTTCACTTTTTACCCTTATAGGCCCTTTCCTTATGCACCGTCACTATACCCGGGAAAAAATGATTTGATCAAAATTGATTAGTTTTGATTAAAATCATGATATAAATTGATCAAATTTTAACAAAATCGATCAAATCAGATCAACTTAGATAAACTGACACACGTAGTGTTGGATCAATTTAGATCAAATTTTTTGTGTTTACATCAAATTTGATCAAGTATTGCTTAATATGTCTTGATCTAACTGATTGAATCCGATCAATTTTGATCAAATGTTTCATGTTTAGACTAAATTTGATCAAAGTATTGTTTGATGTGCCTTGATCTAACTGATAGAATTCGATCAACTTTGACCAAATGTTTTGTGTTTAGATTAAATTTGATCTAAATATTGTTTGATGTGCCTTGATCTAACTGATGAAATTCGATCAGCTTTGATCAAATCCGATTATTTTTGAGTTACACCTGTTTCGTGTATCATCTTGACGAAATTTTGCAATTTTTTTATCCCCTTGCTGTCCCTTTACTTGATAATTTTGAGTTTAAATGATTAATGGGGGATAAACAAGACAAGCAGATTGCAAAAATATGTTGAGACAATGCATGGAATAAGTGTTACTTTCTGAGAGGAGCAAAAAAGTTATGTGATGAATTTGCCTATATTCGAAAATGAAGGAGCTACAGAGCTTTGAAAATTGCTAACCTTGCTTTTCAGATTTTAAAGCTCTAACTGCGTCTTCATTTTCAAAGGTAGGCAAGAAATACATAAAAGAAAATTTTTTTATTACTTTTTCTCAATTTGATTCTCCTTTGTCTCTTCAATACTTGAGATAGGCGACATGTTCATAAATAACATTTTTTGTTTCTTATGGGTTGCATATCCACCTGATGGAAGGAACTACATCACCTAAGAAACACACTGTATATGCTGCATTTTCGACTATATTGCGGCCCAAAAATATTGCTGTCAGTGCCTTTGTTATTGAGAACAAAGGGTCAAATTTTAATACCATTGCGGGCCAAGAAAGAAGAGTTGACTTATTCGATTCCTTCGTGTGCGAAACCATATAAATATACTTCCAAAAATTTTCTCGAGTTTACATATGCACACACGAGCTTTTCAATCAAAGTGGTGTTTTTATGAAAAAATATTACAATTACACTTGAAAAATTGAGAATTTTTTTTATCCCCTCCCAAAAAAACTAGAAAAATTAGGAATATTTTTTCTTTAAAAAAAAAATAGGAAAATTGTTTCACTTATGTAGGTAGGTATACTTATTTCAAAGGAATTTTTTTCATGTGATCCCAGAAATTGGAATATTTTTTAATTTAAAAATAATAATAATTATTATTACCTACCCGTTTGTAAAATTATTGATCGAATATCGAATTTTCAAATCAATTCTTACAATCAATGATCGAAAACTTGCATTCAAAACAATTTATAATGCACCACAAACATGTAGTCAATTTTTACATTCATAATCAAAAGTTATTATTTTAAGAATCAACTTTTAGGATAAAATGAATCATGAATAATGGAATCAAACTTGAAAATAAAAAATATGAGATTTTTCGTAAGTTCTTTTTTTTTTTTCTTAGATGAAAAAATGTGCAAGAATCGAAGAAAAAAATGTGAATTCTTCCTAAAATATTTCTTGCAATGAGATGTTGGAGAGATATTTTTTATAAAAAATTTTCAGGACTATTTCCAGCCACGAGACAAATCTATGTCAAATTTAAATCTTCATCAGTATTTTTATAAATAATAGAAACCCGAGCAGCACAATCGACAAATTATCGAAATAAAAAATCGACAGAATATCGAATTCGATAAAGTGTCGCGTTCGATATATAGATAGATTATCGACGAATTATAGTTAGCAAAAATTTCGAGATTATAGTAAGATATTTTATCGATAATATATCTATAATATCGAAAGATAATTTCACGATTTAGGCGGAACTTTTGCGACACTTTATCGAATTCGATTTTCTGTCGATTTTTTATCGATTTTTTTATTCCAATTTTTCGTCTTTTACTAGCTTTTTTCTACAATTAAAAATCATTAATTAGCATAATTAATACATTAAACTATGCCTAAACACATTATTCATGTTACGGTAAGAGGATCATTTCAGAAAGTCAAAAAAAAAAATTATAAAAAATCTGCCACCCGTGGGGCTTGAACCATCTACCTCCTGCATGGTAATCCTCTTCCTTAACCACTATGCCATACCTTATCGTTGAGGAATTAGCAATAAAACGCTTATAATAGGCAGTTTAGTACTTCCAGACGTGTTGTACTTAGAAAAATTTTCACCAATTTGGAAAAATTTCAAATATCGTCACAAAATCGTTGAAAAATCGTTCGACAAATTTCAGATTATTTGTCGATAATGTAGTTTCAAATATCGCCACAAAATCGTTGAAAAATCGAATTCGAGGAATTTCATATTACGTGTCGATAATATAGTTTCAAATATCGTCATAAAATCGTTGAAAAATCGAATTCGAGAAATTTCAGATTACGTGTCGATAATAAAGTTTTAAATATGTTCACAAAATCGTTAAAAAATCGAATTCGAGAAATTTCAGATTATTTGTCGATAAAATAGTTTCAAATATCTTTAAAAAATCGGTAAAAAATCGGATTCGATAAATTTAATATAATCTGTCGATAATATAGTTTCAAATGTCGTCAAAAAATCGGTAAAATATCGAAGTCGAGAAATTTCATATAATCTGTCGATAATATAGTTTTAAATATCTTTACAAAATCGTTAAAAAATCGAATTCGATAAATTTAATATTCTTTGTCGATAATGTAGTTTCAAATATCTGCACAAAATCGGTGGAAAATCGGAATCGAAAAATTTAATATTCTTTGTCGATAGTATCGTTGACGAATATCGTCATAAAATCTTAATAATATCGAATTCGATAGTTTTTAGATTTTTTGCCTATGAAGTTGTACCGATAAATCTTTATAATATCGTGAGAACATCTATAGATTTTCAAACGATTTTTTATCGATACGTTACATCTTCCGATATTATCGATCGAGTGTGCCGCTCGGGAATAGAATTTTTAAAATATTTTTTTCAAAAAAATTTCTAAAGAATTTTTACCTACTGAATGAAATATTAATATTTTTTTTCAAGATTTCAAAAAAAATTTCAGGAAAAAAAGAAGAAAAATGTTAAGTTTGAAAAAAAATCCAAGATCAAGAAATTTTACGAAGAACTTCCTGGAGATAATTTTTGAAGATTTTCTTATTTAACTTTTTTTCAGAGATTCTGGTTTTGAAAAATTTTTTCAAAGAATTCTATTCAGGTAATAAGCAACAATTATTATTGCGCATAATGAGTCAATTTGACCATACAAAACTCAGTTCGTTACGCATCTCGCGTTCAACAGAAAAAAAATACACTGAAGTAGGTATGAAAACTCATGTACGAGTAATATTACGAAAAGAAAGTGAAGCAACCCCTGCCATCCCAAACGTAGGCCATATCTCCCCCCCAGGACCCCCTTCCAGGGTGTTTTTCTTTATTTGCGAGACACAAGACGTGCTAAACTATACAGAAGCTAAAGCCTATCTTTCTATCTCGCTTTGGCTCTGGGTCGTTAAATATTCGCAATTCATTTAACACAAGTAGCGTAGATTTTTTTTTCTTTTGGCTCGATTCGACGTATATACACCTTTAATAGGTTTCAGATATATTGAAAACTTATACCTACCTATCACGTCGCCGCGTACATAGAAGGCAAAACGATAGCAATTATTAGCGATAAAAAACCATTAAAAAAAATACTTCGCCGAAATTAATGCCATATACCGGAGCCCGGAGAGCTTTTTTTCCTCTCTTTTTCTCTCCACGGTACATGATGAGAGCGCGCGAAATCAACGGAGCGAACGTAAATTTTTGCGAAAAAACGAGAAAAATACTATACAGAGTAGGTAGGTCTACGTATATCCACTAAAGTATTGGAAAATATCGATCACGCAGCGTGTTTTACATCGTTAGCTATTTACGAATTACATATTACATTCATCCATCATTTTGACAACTTAAAAAATAAAATAATTGCAGTGATGGACGGCTTTTATGTATTCGTCGTTAATTTATCTCGTATCTCTCTATATACGCTAGTGAGCTCTTTTCGCGCGTAAATGGCTCAAAATTAGCGCGATAACGAGGCGGCAGACGCGGCGGTAGAAATTGGAATTTGGCAGCGAGCTAAATGAGTGAGAAAAATAATTTGTAATTAGAACCATCGTGTGATAGGATTTCAAAGAATTGGTGGATGGGAGAGGGAAAGAGGGGAGGATGAGAATGAATTATTCAAGTGGTGAATTTTTTTTCTGATTTTTATTCGTCTATGAGTACAGTGTGAGAGGGCAGAAAATAGTCATTAATGAATGGACGAATTTGATGTCAATTTGGACTATCAATCGGTCAATAGATTTCGAGAGTCAGTTTCGTTAGTCATTGTCATTTTAGCATAATATTAGAATTGTTGAAATTATTTTAAAAATGTTTGAGAATTCTGAAAAAATATAAGCAGAATATCTTCAAATCCGGCATAGGGTTTTAGAAAAATTTGAAACTAAGGAAATTGGGCATGATTTGACGTATTAAAAACGGGCGAGAAAAATTATAAAATCAACATAAATTAACAGACAGAGATCACTTCATAAATTTTCCGACAAAAAATCTTGTCGCGATAAAAAATAGCTGACTTGACGAAGGAAGTAAGCAAATTAAGTTTTTTTTTTCAACGAAAACAAATCATAAATTTAGAAAGAAAAAAACTGATCTTTTTTCTTTGAATCTGAAGATGCTAAAAAATGAATCATTTGACAAATGAAAACTGGTGTACAATAAGAACAACTCGCATCGTAGAAAAACCCTCGTAAAACGCTACAGAAATTTCACAAAATAATCTGAGATTCATAAACGATTTTGGAAAGCGAAAGTTTTAAATTAGATGGACGTAGCATTTCTAAAATCACACGAGTATACAAAATCACGTTTTGTTCTAAAAATCAAGAGCCTCATTCTTGAAAAAATCATTTGCGAAAAAATAATTAGTCAAAAAATGAAATTAATACAATCGCAGCACGAAAAGTATTCATTGAATCGTCTAAAAATGACTTATTGGTGATCGAATGGTTCGATAACGTTTCACAAATCGATAAAATTATAGAAAACAATTGAAAAGGATTTTTAAAAATGAAGAGTCGTTTGAAAAAGATTTTGTTCAAAAATATCGTTCGTCCACGAACGAGTTTGAATTTAGAACGAGTCGTTCACCAACTATTACTCGTGAAATTCAACAAATAACTAATTGAAAAAAAATGAAAATATTCAAAGAGTTGTTTGAGAACGATTTTTTCAAAATAATCATTCGTTCGCGAACGAATCTAAAAAATGAAACGAGTCGTTCGCCAACAGCACTAGAGGAATTACTTGTAAAAACAACCATAGTCAAAAAATCAAATTTTATAGGAGACCGAAATAACGTGTGCAGATCATGTTTGGGGGCGAAAATTTGATTCAGAGGGTGTTAATTGATCATAAAATTTTCCATAATGTCAAGAAATGCAATAATTTTTTTTTCCAAATTTTGAAAAATTTTACGACTTTCCCTTTAAAAATACCGACTATGGTGGTTTTTACAAAATAATCAGCTAAAACACGTAACTTTTGAAGTTGAAAAAAATTGATGACGGCCAAATTTTTTTAAAAAACTTTTATCACCATCGTCTTTCACGTGAAATTTTAGTTTAGAAAATTGAATAAATTTTTTTTTTAAATTTTTGACTATGGTTGTTTTTACAAACGACCCCTCACTTGAAATTCAACAGATGATTGAAAAAAAATTTGTAAAAATTGAGTCGTTCGAGAACAATTTTTTCAAAATTATCATTCGTTCGCGAACGAGTCTAAAAAATGAAACGAGTCGTTCACCAACAGCTCCTGAAATTCATTGCAATTTGCATGATTGAAAAAAATAAAATAAAAGAGTCGTTCGAGAACGATTTTTTCAAAATTTTCATTCGTTCGCGAAAGAGTCTGAAAAATGAAACGAGTCGTTCGTTGACTGATTTGAGTCGTTCGCTAACAGCTCTTGAAATTCAAAGGATGATTGAAAAAAAATTGAAAAAATTGAAAGAGTCGTTCGAGAACGATTTTTTCAAAATTATCATTCGTTCGCGAACGATTCTAAAAAATTAAACGAGTCGTTCGTTGACTGATTAGAGTCGTTCGCCAACAGCTTTTGAGACTCAGTGAATTGTAGAAAAAAATTTAAAAAACTAAGAGAGTAGTTCGAGAATGATTTTTTCAAAATTATCATTCGTTCGCGAACGAGTCTAAGAAATTGATGGATGGATAAAGAAAACAAATTTAAAAAATTGAAAAAGTCACTCAAGGGAACAATTTTTACAAAGTGATCGCTTACGAACGAATTCAAAAATAAACGGTCAGTTCTTTGACCGAATCGGAATTCCAATTTAGTTGTTGGAGAGAAAAATTGAAACTTTAAATACTTGAAAGAGTTGTTTTAGAACTTCTTTAAAATCATCGTTCGTTTGGTAACGTCATCAAAAATTGTACGAGCAGTTGAATAAAAAAAAAAATTGGGGTATTTTTCAAAAGAACGAGTTCGAATAATTTACGAATCGTTCGTGGATGATTTTTTTTAATACCAAATTTTTTTCTTGAACGAGTTTGAAAATTCTTCTTGTCGTTTTCAACTGATTCGAAAATTAAATGGATTGTTAAAATTATAAATTTTGAAAAATTGAAAGAATCATTCACGAACGAGTTTAAGAATTCAGCGAGTTGTTCGCCAACCGATCAGAAAATTTAGTGAATTGTTTAATAATGATGAATTCTGAAGAATGAAAGAATCGTTCGTGAACGAGTTCAAAGATTCAGTGAATCATTCCTCAATTGATTTGAAAATCTAGAAATTTGATGAAATTGTCGATTTCAAAAAAATTGGAAGAATCATTCGCGAACTAGTTAAAAAATTCAGCTAGATGTTCATCAACTGATTAGAAAATTTAGCGAATTGTTAAAATGATAAATTTCGAAGAATTGAAAGAATCGTTTGTGAACGAGTTTGAAGATTCAATAAGTCATTCCGTAACTGATTCGAAAATCTAGAAATTTGATGAAATCGTCGATTTCGAAAAATTGAAAAAAGGATTAGCGAATGAGTTTGAAGTTGGTTAATATATTTTCTTCCAAAAAAAAATTTAAAAAAATAGGTAGTACAAAAATAATTAATTTGATAGGTAGGTCACAAAAAAATGGCAAGACTCTGACAGAAACGATCGAGGATCCATCTACGCGCATAATCGTTCGTAAATGATTCACTAACCAAGAACCAATCACAAAATTTCATTTTAAAAAAATCCTCAAGTTCCAAAAAATTACAAGCATATTGAAACGAAATCCTAACAAAACCTGCCCACTCGTCTCAAACTCATCTCGACAGTTGCATATTATGTATTTTCATATTTTCCAAAGCATTAAAAATCTATACCTAAATTCTCTTCATCCGGACCCCCTCCCACCTCATCCCACATCATGTACACGAATTTCCTCTAAAGAAATGCCCAGGACCACCCTCCCTGTTCCTCATTTCCAAACGAACCTTTGCTGCGGGTCGATTTTTAAGCACAATTTCTTCACTTCAGCTTCGTCGAATCACCGAAACATTCCAATATTCTTTTTCTTTGCCACTCGATTGAAAAGTATCGCAAGAAAAATACATACGTATACACGCATCGTTTATCGAATCGTTTTATCCATAAGGTCTCTGAATGCACTATTTCATATATCAAGGAGCACTTTATGAGCTTACAAAAAAAAACTGTCTGGGGGAAGGGTGCTCGAGGATGCCTTGTATGTACGTAGGGTACCGCACAAAGAGATGAAAAAAACACACATGCGAATAAATCGGGTGAGCGAAGAAGCATAACGAATCTGATTCGGGTGCTGTTGTGCCTTTCTTTATCTTGACTTTTTTCACTCATAGATTGCGCATTTAAGTAAATGCTTTAAGAAAATATGTAGAATAAGGCTCGTTAACGCACGACTTTCCATCGCCGTTATATTAGGAGTGTTAAGTTTGAAGTATGTAGGTAGTTGTCTCTTAATTCTCTTTTAAATGCAAAATAAAAATACCTGAATTAAAATAAAAACAATCCGTTAGCTCGAATAAAATAAAAATTAAACCAGTGGTAAGATTGGAACTTACAAGCATACTTCGACATTTGTATTTTTACAGGCACTCTGGCACTTAGCTCCTTAAATTAACGTAAGTACCTATGTACTTAAGTAATGAATTTTGCAGTTTAATTAATTTTTTTTTATTTATGCATGTATTTATTTTTTTTAGTTATCCAATTTTAATAATTTCTTGGTCAATTTTTGATTATCAGTTTTAGTGTGAATTATTTTATGAAAATTGCTAATAACATTATTTGCAGTGATAATTTTTGGTACCAACTCTTGACGATAACATTTAGAGTTGATTTTTGGTAAATTGCCGTTGGTTGAGAAAAAATGTCACCATTCTTTAAAAACAACTGTTATTTTCTTGAAAAAATATCTTCATACTCATCATTGATTTCAAATTTGAAAAAAATAAAAATGAGAAAAATTTCCATTTTTTGAATAAAATGAAGTATTTTTATGGAAAAAATATCGTAATTTTTCAGAAGAAGAAAAAAATAGTCATAGGTAACTCAGGGGCGCTCTTAAAGGGGGGCAGGAGGGGCAGCTTGCCCCTCCAATATTTGGAAATTTTGTATTCCAGTTGGAAATTTCCTGTTTGAGTTGGAAAATTTTGTGTTGTGTAAAAAATTCGTTCGCTAAAAAAAAAGGTCAAACGAAAAAGTCAAGTTGGAAATTTTGAGATTTTGCCCCTCCAACATTCTGACTTCAGTTCGGGCCTGAGGTAACTATTTTTGAAAAATATCGTCATTTTTCAAAGAAAAAATATCTTCTTTTTTTGGAGATATCGGATGAATATCGTAATTTTTGAGGGGGGATTGTTATTTTCTGGGAAGAGTATTGTCATTATTTTAAAAATAATATCGTCATGTTTTAGGAAAAAATGTCTTTTCTTTTTTGAAAAACCTTGCAATTTTTTTCAAAGAAACGTCATTTTTTATTGGAAGAATTATTTTAAAAATAATATCGTCGTGTTTTAGGAAAAAATGTCTTTTCTTTTTTGAAAAAAACTTGTAATTTTTTTCAAAGAAACGACATTTTATTGTAAGAATTGTAATTTTTTGAAAAAATTTATCATTATTGAGAAAAATTGTCATTTTTCGATAAAAATTGTAATTTTAAATATTGTCATGTTTCTTGAAAAAATATTATCTTTTTTTTTGAAAAAAACATATTTTTTTTTGTTGAAAAAACCGTATTTTTTTATGAAAAGAAAGACGTCAGGAAAATTGTCATTTCAAATATTGTAATTTTTCTTGAAAAAATATTGTTATTATTTTGTTGGAAAAAATTTCATGTTTTTTTTGTTTAAAAAAAATTGTCATTTTTTGTTGAAAAAAATTGTCATTTTTTGTTGAAAAAAATTGTCATTTTTTTGTTGAAAAAAATTGTCATTTTTTTGTTGAAAAAAATTGTCATTTTTTTGTTGAAAAAAATTGTCACTTTTTGTTGAAAAAATTGTCATTTTTTTGTTGAAAAAATTGTCATTTTTTGTTGAAAAAATTGTCATTTTTTGTTGAAAAAATTGTCATTTTTTTGTTGAAAAAAATTGTCATTTTTTTTGTTGAAAAAATTGTCATTTTTTTGTTGAAAAAAATTGTCATTTTTTTTGTTGTAAAAAATTGTCATTTTTTTGTTGTAAAAAATTATCTTTTTTTGGTTGAAAAAAAATTGTCAAATTGTCATTTTTTGTTGAAAAAATTAACATTTTAAATATAGTCATTTTTCTTGAAAAAACAGTGTATTTTTTTTTGAAAAAATAAAATTGTCATTTTTAGTTTAAAAAATTGTCATCTTTTTTGTTTAAAAAAATTGTAATTTTTTTGTTCAGAATGATTATGAATGTGAATAACTCTTTATTGTAATATGAAGCATTTGCTTCCTTTACAACGTCTACGTATGTAATAATATTACAGTAATGCAGAAAAAGGTATAATAATATTTAAAATAAAAATAATACAACTAGAACAATTACAGAGTATTTTCATTTTCGATGTTCATACTGAATTTATCCACCGAGTAGAATGCTTTCGTTAAAAGCCATTCTTTCAGTAATTTTGTAAATCTTTTCAAAGTTGGGGTATTTTTAATGTCGGTGGGAATATGGTTATAAATTTTTGCGGCCATGAAATCAACACTGGATTGATAAAATTTAGTTTTAAATTGATTACTATAGAGTAGCTGACTATTTCTGGTGTTATAGGTGTGCTGTGGTGTATTCAGTTTAATAGTACCAGTTTTAACAGACTGAGCAATCATCAGTATGTATAAGGAAGGCAGGGTCAAGATTTTATTCGAGATGAAAGCATTTTTGCAAGATTCTGTGGATTGCATTCTGTACATAATTCTAAGAGCCTTTTTTTGTAGGATAAAAATACGTTGCATATGTTTTGCATTTCCTCCCCAAAATATCAATCCATATGCCAAATTTGATTGAAATAATCCATAATAAGCCATTTCAAGAGTTTTCACGTTTACTACATTTTTCAGTTGCCAAAGAAGATAATTTAGAGCACAAAGTTTTCCCGATAGGTGATCAACTTGTGTTTTCCATCCCAATTCAGACTCGATATAAACTCCTAGGAATTTTACACATGTCACTTTTGTAATGGACAAATTTGCAAGAGGGCAGTGCTGGACTCGTGGGCCAAAATACATCAAATTTGTTTTATTTACATTTATTCTCATATAATTTGCGGTAAACCACATTTCCATAGCGTCAAGGACCTCTTGCACTGATGTATTAGATATTAAGGGGATTAGAGCAGTTGTGTCATCAGCAAATAGTATTATTAGACACCTTAAAATTTTTGGAAGGTCATTCATATAGTATACAAAAAAAGATGGTCCGAGTAAGGAACCCTGCGGCACTCCTTGCGAAATATCCCCCAGCTCAGAAAAGTAAATTTCACCGAAATTTTATTCTACACTTGTATAAGTGGTAAAGTGGCATCACCAAAATAACCACATTTCTAGCATCCTGGCACCTTGCTGAGTTGACTGGCAAAAGTTGGTAATCTGACTTCAGTGGAATGAAGCCACTTTACCAAAACGAAGTCAGTTTTTGATACATTGCCACTTGCCAGATTCGATATGTTTTAAATTACTGACCTTTTTTGAACAGAAAAATTTTGCTCGTGCGGTATCGTTCCCCGCAAAACTGACAAGTTTTGCCGATGAATATCGCGTAAATCAATTCGTACTCGAAGAAAGATTTAACGTTATTTTTTGTTGGAAAAAATTATGTTATTTTTTTGCTGAAAAATTGTCATTTTTTGTTGAAAAATTTGTAATTTCTTTGAGAAAACTGGCATTTCTGTGGTAAAATATCTTCATTTTTTTGAAGAAAAAAAATGACATTTACCCCTAACTTTGATTACAAATGACATTGTATTGACAAGATCTCATCGCAACTGGTACAAAATATTGAAGTTAAAAAAGTCATTCAAAAAGCCTTCTAAGTACACCTCAAAAGACTCGAAAAAAATTGAGCCATTTCACCGAAACCCCAACTAAGAAGAAATTTCCAAGCAGAAACCCTTTCAATTCCGCCTTGTCATTATTAAGCGCAGTTTCTCATTTCATCGATATGCCGTCGACACGATACGAACTGAACTGAACCAAACTGAACTGAACGTGTCTTAATTACGTAGAACAAGGCGAGAACAGCGAATTCAGCAGGGTTTCTTATACTCGCGTAAATTATTTCTTTATTAACGAACCTGGTCTACATCGCACACCACACTTTGTTTCGTGCTGCGGTTAGTTTTTTTTCCCCACCGTATACAAAAGAGAAAAAGAAATTAAATTTTATGGCGAATTCTCAGTCGTCTTTTGTACAATTGAGAATATCAAATTAAATTTTTTTCCGGTTATTTGACCAAGCTCGCCGGATTTCACGCGTCTCTCCCCGCCTACCGGGCTCCATGTAACCTGTAGCCTGCTGGCCTCTATTCTTGGCGCGAGGTTATTTTTTCAGCCTCTCTATTTCAGTGCTGCGAGAGGAATTATTCGGCCCGTATAATAAAGTCTCTCTAAAATATGAATGTTATTTTAAATGCTATACGGTCTAGTTTTTGTTCGCTTTAGCGCGCCATTGCCATCGCAATCGTGGCCACCGCATTTTCATTTCTCTTTTTCGGTGGAGAAGGGGGAAAAATGGAACAGGAAAAAAGTACTAGGAGTGAGACTGTGCCGACGACAAAAAAAGACGCAATTTATTCTCGCTCTGCGACACCATTATCGCGTCGTTGTCGTCATCGTCATCGTCATCGCTATCGTTGTCGTGACCGCCAATTTTATGAAAGGGAAATGTAACCGCTATAGATGTCTCGATGGAGGAATCGAAAAAAAAATTCCAGACGAAATTTTAATCATGTCGAGGTCGGATTACCTTTTTATGATGCGCTTGTGGTTGAGGTATATTTTCGGATATTTTTATGATCAGAATAATTTGAGATGAAATTTCAGTAGAATATTATTTTTTACTTTATGGCTCGGCTACGCAGCTGCGCAAATGAGAGCTTCGACACTTAAAATATGGTAATTAAAAGTGAGTAGTGAGTCCATTGAAAACCAGAAAAATCCATCATAAAGAGTTCATTGAAAAACAGATAGACAACCATCAAAAAGCATACCAAAATCGTCTTATAAAATCTATTTTTCTCAGTTATAATCTCCGATGATTGAGGGCGGGGAAGAAGAGAGTGAATTATGTTGAACAACTAACTTGTAGAAAAAGATTACATCCAGCCAGACATATTCACAACTACAGGGTGGCTCTGTCAGGAATACATTCCCTTCACGCTGGCAAGTCGGCAACTTTTTCAACATTGTGTAGGCATGTTCACATAACCACAAAATCAAAGGGCCTCAAAAATTGATTTTTTTTCTTAAAATTATTATTTTCTCAAAAAATTACCTCAATATTCTCAAATTAATGCGTATTTTTTTTCTTTTTTTTCTCTAAAAACTATCTTCTGATTTTCTTTTCCCCAAAAATCTGAATCTAACTCTTTCATAAAATAATTATTTATTTTTATAAGTATTTTCTTAAGAAAATTATTTCAATTTTGGTTCCATTAATAAGCTATAATAGGATACTTACTAATTAGAATAAATTTTCTCAGTTTTCAGGAAGATGGGACATTTTATACCGGAGGAATGATAAGCCACGACGATGGACACTATTTTTGTAAAAATAGAAATTTTTACAGATGAGTACGTAAAAAATCGCTCTGTGCATTGCCATTCGAAATTTCAAATGCGGATAGTATTATTATAAAAGTAACAAATCAGTGTAGCCATTCAGCAGAAAAAAATATTCACTCAGCGAGCTGAGACAAATTTTTAAAAATTAGCCACGACGATGGACATAAATCTTTGCTACAGTTTTCAATGATCAGGTGTAGTTGTACTAAACACTTTTTGTGATCATCATTCACACTAGCCTATACCCTGAACTTCCTAATGACGTGTACTTACTTTTTTTTTCAGAAAAACATGGTGATTTCCATAATTTTTGAAATCTGTTTTCAAAAACATGTTGGGCTACAGGCCACGACGAAGGACATTTTGAGGTTTAGACTAACTTGTACTCAAGGGGAGGGGGGGTGGTATTCATTAAATTGGGCATGGTGGATTAAGGACGTTATAATGTACAAATAACCAAAAAATGAAAGTTGTGCATAGTACAGGAGTTGAGAAATCAGTTGGTTACTCAAATTTACCGATTTTCTGAGAATTACCCTCACCCTGTCATTTTTCTTGTGCACCGTTTTCGTGGCCAAAAAATTAAATTTTCAAAAATTTCAAATATGTGGTATATTTTACATTTTTTCCTTGCAATATATCATCAAAGATGCGTAAATTCACCATCAACCTAAATTTGGATCAAATTCGTTCATTATTTCCAATTCTCTTTTTAAAAATCCGAGTGACGCCACTTTGGGAACCCACAACCTCCTTCCAGATGACCTAGGGGTCTGAAATTCATATCTGGACATATTTCAACTCGATATTAGTCACATTATCATGATTTCAGCAAAATTGAAATTTTAAAAGTTTTTTTCAAAACTTCCTTATTCACAATTTCTGTACACTAAAACATCGAACATGGAAGTCACATTTTTCTTAACTTTGAGGTTTTTACGTTTTTTGAATTTTTGACACTTGTATAGGTTCATAAACTAAGTATCTATAAAAATCTCGACGTCGAAAAAAATTGGACTTCCATGATCGGTGCTTTAGTGTACAGATTTTTGAATCCACAAAAATACTCTATTTGAGAAAATGGGCAAAAATATATATATTTTTTTGCTGAAATTGCGATATACGACTAATAATAATTAAGTATGGAATTAAAAAAGGTATGTCCAGACATGTTTTTTTTATTTTCAAGATTAGGAAAATTTGTTAAAAAATATGAGCGTAATCGAAAGACCAAAGGTCAAAACGTAGCCTTATTAACACGGAGTAACCAAAATGGGGTCATTATATTTTTAAATAACTATGTACTTGTAATGAAGCTTACCATTTTTTTTTACTAAAAATTGTACTTTTTACTATAAAAATCAGCCCGAGCGGCACACTCGATCGATAATATCGGAAGATGTAACGTATCGATAAAAAATCGTTTGAAAATCTATAGATGATCTCACGATATTATAAAGATTTATCGGTACAACTTCATAGGCAAAAAATCTAAAAACTATCGAATTCGATATTATTAAGATTTTATGACGATATTCGTCAACGATACTATCGACAAAGAATATTAAATTTATCGATTCCGATTTTCCACCGATTTTGTGCAGATATTTGAAACTACATTATCGACAAAGAATATTAAATTTATCGAATTCGATTTTTTAACGATTTTGTAAAGATATTTAAAACTATATTATCGACAGATTATATGAAATTTCTCGGCTTCGATATTTTACCGATTTTTTGACGACATTTGAAACTATATTATCGACAGATTATATTAAATTTATCGAATCCGATTTTTTACCGATTTTGTAAAGATATTTGAAACTATATTATCGACGATTATATTAAATTTATCGAATCCGATTTTTTACCGATTTTGTAAAGATATTTGAAACTATATTATCGACACGTAATATGAAATTTCTCGATTTCGATTTTTTAACGATTTTGTGACGACATTTGAAACTATATTATCGACAAATAATCTGAAATTTCTCGAATTCGATTTTTCAACGATTTTGTGGCGATATTTGAAACTACATTATCGACAAATAATCTGAAATTTGTCGAACGATTTTTCAACGATTTTGTGACGATATTTGAAATTATTTCCAAATTGGTGAAAATTTTTCTAAGTCCAACACGTCTGGAAGTACTAAACTGCCTATTATAAGCGTTTTATTGCTAATTACTCAACGATAAGGTATGGCATAGTGGTTAAGGAAGAGGATTACCATGCAGGAGGTAGAAGGTTCAAGCCCCACGGGTGGCAGATTTTTTATAATTTTTTTTGACTTTTTCTGAAATGATCCTCTTATCGTAACATGAATAATGTGTTTAGGCATAGTTTAATGTATTAATTATGCTAATTAATGATTTTTAATTATAGAAACAAGCTAGTAAAAGACGAAAAATCGGAATAAAAAATCGATAAAAAATCGACAGAATACGAATTCGATAAAGTGTCGCAAAAGTTCCGCCTAAATCGTGAAATTATCTTTCGATATTATAGATATATTATCGATAAAATATCTTACTATAATCTCGAAATTTTTGCTAACTATAATTCGTCGATAATCTATCTATATATCGAAAGATAATTTCACGATTTATGCGGAACTAACGCGACACTTTATCGAATTTGATATTCTGTCGATTTTTTATTTCGATAATTTGTCGAGTGTGCTGCTCGGGAGGAATTATTTCAGTAAAAATTGTCACTGAAAAGTTGTGAGTTTAATTGCACGAACCAACATGGAATAAAATTGAAATAATAAAATTTTTAATTTGGTAATTTTTTTTTTGTAATTTTTATTTCAACTCGGAAATTTCTCCTTGACCATACTTTTCAATTAATCTAATAAATATAATAATAATGAATTGAATTGATAATTTAAAATTATGAATTTAATATAATTTTCATCAATCATCCTGTTCAATAATATGTAGACAGATTAGGCAAACTTATCAACACATCATTAAAACAAGTTGCCTACTCACCAGATTGAAGGACGCTCCACTCAATCGAGATACACTGTATACAAATACCTGTCCATTTCTAAAAATTTTACTCTCCAACGTGAAAAGATCTCCAAATATAATATATTTCACGACATTTCACCTCTTGTCTGCGTGCACCACTCGGCATGGCAGCCTCTCGAGGAAATTCTTTACTTTTTCCAATTATTGTCGAATATCTTGAATACTCGTAATTACTCTATAGGTAGGCGGACTATTGCGCCGGTTTGATAAATGAAAAATTCCAACGACGATAATTCTTCGGTATTTTACTGTCAAAAGGTGAAAAAGGAAAAGCAGAACGTATATTAAGACCCCTTTTCCGCAATTTCCCGTCTACATGAAAGCAGTACCGACATGATATCTCCTGGGAATGAAAACACACGTGTCACCGACGAAATCGTTTCTAGAATTAACGAAAAAATGGTATGTACTATACATATAGTCCGGGTATAGTTTTCTTAGAAATGAGTCGTGAGCCCCTTTTGAGTTTGAGGGTGCAATGAGGTGTCAAAAAAATATACTAATGAAGAGGGGTGATTGTAAAGGAAAATCTTCTTACTGATGGGCTCCCCCATACTTGGGTACTTCGGATAATCATTTTTTCTCAGATGATCTTTGGAAAGGAATGCGATCCAATTACCAATCGAATCATTCGCAAAATGATCATTGCTTTGGAAAAGACATTATATGAGAGATATTTCTCCATAAGGTATTTGAACTATTTGCAATCGCTTAAGAAGAAACAAGAAGCCATTTGATAAAAAAGAGACAGAACTTATCAAATAAAGAATTACAACCAAAAGAAGATCGTGCAAAAGAAGAATACAACAAATGCAAACTGAACCAGCCCAAGTATTTTCATGCATCTGACAACAAATTGTTTGACCCTATGCATGATACCTATTTTATGCGGCATAGGGCTGATGATACTAAAATTAGTTATAAACAAGTTTGTATACATAAAGCGCTATTTCGCATTGAATTACTTAAACACCAATATTTCATCGTACAACTATGGAGTCCAATCATTTGTAACCAAAGAATAGCTTTCTTCATTATTTTTAAAAATGAGGCCTGTAGTAAGTAAGTATATTATCTTATCCTTTTCAAAATGAACGAATAATTTGAAAATATTGAGGGAAAAATATGATAAAATATTCAAATAATACCTCTGATCCTTAGATATACGAATATAAAAAAATAACCATTGGAAATCTTTCCTATTGAAAGATGTTTTCAATCAAAATTAAAAGTGATATCTTTTTGAGAAATGTCATTATTACCTACATTGAGATTTTTTCATCAACAAAGTTGAATGTTTTTATCCAAAAAATAACTCGAGAAACTAAAAAAAAAAAAAAAATGGAAATTTCATGCTGCAAAATTGAAAAAAATTCAAAATTTCAAATTTCTTTCAAATGACCCAAAAAATTCAAAGATTTCTAATTCTTAAAAAACAAAATGAGATTTTTTTATTCAAAAAGCACGAGAAATTGAAAAAAAAATTGAAACCATCCTAAAAAATGAATAAGTAAATGAGGATTTTTAAATTTTTTTTCACCAGAGATTTGAAAAAAATTTCGTTCAAAAAAGATTCCAGCTGTAATGCCATCCATGAAGTTTTTTTTTTTTTTTTTTTTTTTTTTTGCAGAATTGACGTTCCAGTGGAACGTATTTATCATAAAATTAGCTGTACGAATTTGTACGGATTTTTTGGTTGTGAGATTTTCCGAAATTTTCATAATTGTACAGATTTTAGAGCTTATCAATCAGGCAATCCTGAAGAGTCATACGATATTCTCATAACAACCAAAATTATTTTAATGATCTCATTCTACAACTTTTGTTTGAAAATTTTTTCTATTGGACTCTCCCTGCTCCTACCCACAATTTTGAATAATCAGTTGAAAATTGAAAGTGGAAGTATTCTACATACTATGTGAAATTGGAGGGGAAGAAGAGATCCAAGCGAAATTTTCATAATAACAAAAATTATTTGTAGGATCTCAATGTACAACTTTTGTTTGAAAATTTTTTGAATTGGGCCCCTCCCACACTTCTAATTTTGAATATATAAAGTACCCATCCACATAACGTTATAGGGCATAGGTGATGGGGAGGGTGGGGAACTGGGGACCAATCGTTTGAAAACTATTCCTATGAACTGGGTCTACAACATGTTTGAAGATGTTTTGCAAAAAGCCTCGATTTTCTCGCTTTACCTACGTACTTACTTACTCGTATATCATGAATCATGAAAAAAAAAGGAAGTGCGAAAAATATCAAAATATTTCATCATTGTGGCTCGTCCGTTGTCTTAATTTCCAAGGTTTCAACGTTTCTAATAGTAAGCTATTAATTTAGCACACTCATTTTCCGAACTATAATTGCATCCCAAAACAAGCTCAAAAATAATTCGAACCCTTCACTCAACCATAAAGTCGGACAAAAAGCAATGTAAACTACTGAATCAAAATATTCACCATTTTTCAACACAGATATTACTCGTCCTACGTCACTGAAAATCCTTTCGAACTCCTTTTATCAAATTATTTTTATCAAACTAAACCTTATACACGAACGATTGAAAGCATCTTAGGTACTATTTCCTTGACTCGTGCAATTTTCAACAAAACATTACCAATCACTCGAAAATGCTTAATATCAAATAAGATGTTTTTTCTTAATCTCTACTATTCCCTCCTTTCCCCTCTAACTCGCTCTTCGGTCCAACCTTCTCAAAATTCCTATTTTCGAAATAATAACAAAGACTACGACGAGGGAAGTGAAATCCCTTAGCAGTTCTGGGGTACAGAAACCGTGTACAAGTACTACCAAGAGCACCAAAGCTGCGCGGAAAAGGAAATACGAAAAGTGTATAAAGCAAACTCGCATTAATAATGAACCAATCGACAAGTAAACAATATTTCCCACCGCTGCTCGCCCAAGTCTCAATTAAATCTCACGCCGAGAACCGCTCCCAGCCTCGAACGAGTATTACTTAGGGGTTTCTCGGGTAAACGAATAAAAAACGTATTTCTTTATATTTTTTTGTTCGCGATTCGGAAACATTTCTTTTACCGCACCAACTGACGCAGTAGTTCGCAAATTACGTCGTTTACGTAGGTAGGTATTTCGAATATGGTACAACATTTGGCCATGTGTAGGTACACAACACACGTTTCAGAAATAGCTTCCCACATCCTACACCTTGTCTCGAATACGAATATGTAGAACGAAAACGAAGTGGAATAAAATCGATTGCCGCGCGAATTCTCGTTTAAAAATTTGTAAAAAGCAATCAGTCTTAAGTTTCAGCAGTTTTTAAAGTAAACCCGAATAAAAAGTAATTTTTTGCCAGAGACAAATGTGCAAATTCTCAACGCTTGCTCTGGAAACGTGGCATGCTTGAACAATCTTCAGGCCTCTTATCCTATTATTTTTCCTTTTGTTTGCGAGTAAGTAAGTTCGTCAAGAAGGTGAGTAAATCGGATTCAAAAATACTTCGAAAAAAAGATGTGCTATTCGCGTTGCATTCCATGAATACTTCAATGTCTCGTCGTAAGTTATTATTTTATCTGTTTCGAGATCAGCAAATTCCGTGGAATAATCAAAATTCTTGAAAAAAAAATTGTTTTTCGTTACTAATTTCTTATCGATATGTTACTATTATTCCTACTTTTTGTGATTCTTAACTCAAGAAAGTTATTTTTGTACCTATTAATAATAATAATAATAAAAATAAATAAAAAAATAAAATCTGTAAAAGAAAAAAATTGATACTGAATCAAACAAAACTTACTCCAATTATAAATTACAAAAAAAAATCCAGACGCAATTTGATAGAAAATTTAATAAGGGACAACTTTTGTTTGAAAAATTTTTCTCCAACGATGATACTTAGTTTTCCTGAAAAAATTGAAAATACTTATGTGCATTAAAAATTGGTGTTTTTTCTTTTACTTTTTTCAGAGCTTTGTTGATATTTTTAAAAAATTATTTTATATTATGGGAAAATGTTGCACACAAAAATTTGTTCCAGTTTTAAATTTCCCACATAAACGTATTTTTTCAATTTTTCTCTCAGGCGCATTGTTGTTGAGAATTTTCTGATTTAAATACATAATTATAATGTCAGACCAAAATTTAGGTTCCCGAGCGGGCACACTCGATCGATAATATCGGAAGATGTAACGTATCGATAAAAAATCGTTTGAAAATCTATAGATGTTCTCACGATATTATAAAGATTTATCGGTACAACTTCATAGGCAAAAAATCTAAAAACTATCGAATTCGATATTATGAAGATTTTATGACGATATTCGTCAACGATACTATCGACAAAGAATATTAAATTGATCGTCCACCGATTTTGTACAGATATTTGAAACTACATTATCGACAAAGAATATTAAATTTATCGAATTCGATTTTTTAACGATTTTGTAAAGATATTTGAAACTATATTATCGACAGATTATATGAAATTTCTCGACTTCAATATTTTACCGATTTTTTGACGACATTTAAAACTATATTATCGACACATAATATGCAATTTCTCGAATTCGATTTTCTAACGATTGCGTGAAGATATTTGAAACTATATTATCGACACGTGATATGAAATTCCTCGAATTCGATTTTTCAACGATTTTGTGGCGATATTTGAAACTACATTATCGACAAATAATCTGAAATTTGTCGAACGATTTTTCAACGATTTTGTGACGATATTTGAAATTATTTCCAAATTGGTGAAAATTTTTGTAAGTCCAACACGTCTGGAAGTACTAAACTGCCTATTATAAGCGTTTTATTGCTAATTCCTCAACGATAAAGTATGGCATAGTGGTTAAGGAAGAGGATTACCATGCAGGAGGTAGAAGGTTCAAGCCCCACGGGTGGCAGATTTTTTATAATTTTTTTTGACTTTTTCTGAAATGATCCTCTTACCGCAACATGAATAATGTGTTTAGGCATAGTTTAATGTATTAATTATGCTAATTAATGATTTTTAATTATAGAAAAAAGCTAGTAAAAGACGAAAAATCGGAATAAAACATCGATAAAAAATCGACAGAATATCGAATTCGATAAAGTGTCGCAAAAGTTCCGCCTAAATCGTGAAATTATCTTTCGATATTATAGATATATTATCGATAAAATATCTTACTATAATCTCGAAATTTTTGCTAACTATAATTCGTCGATAATCTATCTATATATCGAAAGATAATTTCACGATTTATGCGGAACTAACGCGACACTTTATCGAATTCGATATTCTGTCGATTTTTTATTTCGATAATTTGTCGAGTGTGCTGCTCGGGTTTCGTACTTGACAATTTTTGGCTCGCTTGATAATCAACTCGAATTACTAACGAACGATCGAATCATTCACCAAAGGAAGAATCTTTTCCGAATAAATTGCTCATGACTGAAGGGTTACATCAGAAAATAATGATGTTTGGATTACTTATGAATGAATAAAATCTCATTTGAACAAGCTTAGAACAAATCGTTAATTTAATTTCATCATTTTATCAAGCCTTTCATGAATGACATTATCACTTGGTACTCGGGTCAACCATGAACCTGTAATTTTTTCACATTCAAATCATTTACAAGCATATCAACGAATGCTGAAGTATAGCCGACGAAGTAATGAATTAGATTCTTGGAACTGATTCCAGATCCATGTTGAGAGCGTTGGAAATCTAACGAGCCATTTTCGTCAGAATACGTATCTAAACACATTCTCATTTTCTTCAAACTACCTATACTAAGACGCATTTTCAGGAGTTGATTGAAAGAATTTTATGAGCAATATTTTGTATCACAAAAACGAAATTGTATGTATTTTAAAGATCCCACTAAAAATAAATTTTTGAACGGTTTTAAGAAATTTTCCTAAAAAAAAATTAAGAAAATTTTTATGAAAGCTTTTTTCAGGAAAAATAATTGTGAATATTCAAGAATTTTTGCAAGATTTCAAATCGTCATTTTCAACCAAAAAAAAAACCACATAAGTATTATATGAACCTGAACAAAAATACGATAATTTTTTTCAATAAAAATCTGAGAATTTTCCAAGAGACTTGTCACAAAATTTTATGAAATGTTTTTTGGAAAAAAATCTTCCAAAATAAATTTTCAACAGAATTTTTTGAGAGAATTTTTCTAAACTTGAAATTTAGAAAAGGTCAAGTATTATTAATTTTTGATGCGATTATCATAAATTTAAGATTACTTTATCACAGAATTAAGGATGAGGATGAGGTCATGACTGAATTTTGAGATAAGGTTATCATTTTCCCAAAATTGGGATGTAGTTATCTGAAATTTGTTATGAGAATACCATAAACGTGAGATGAAGTTATCATAGGATTTGAGAAAAGACTATCCCAGAATTGGGGATGCGTTTATCTAATATTTGTTAATGAATTATCATTTGTATAAGTTTGAGATAAGTTTATTACATTCAGGATAAAAATAAGCTCATTTGAAATTTTGTTATCTAATTATCACGAATTTGTCATGAGGTTATCACCAAGCTAGGATAAGATTATCCTAGAATTAGGGATGAAGATAATTAATTAAGGACAAGGTCATCGTGGGATTTGAGATAACATTATTCTGGAATTGGGGATGACGTTATCTAAAATTTGTTAAAATAATCAGTTATCAGTTATCATAAATTCAAGATGAGGTTTTCACAGCATTCAGGATCAAGTTATCCCAGATTTAGGAACGAACTTATCTATTTATTTGTGATGTGATTGTCAGAAATTTGGAATGATAGTGTTGCTTTAGAGATGACAGATGATACGTTGATCACGAATTTCCTTCTCCAACAACTAACAAGGCTACTTATGTCATTATTTGTGAAAAACCTGAAGAAGGTAAAACTTTCGTTAAAATACCCAATGATGAGGTCAAAAAAGAATTCCAATAGGATTATAACGATGTAGTACACAAATAAATTCAAATTTAATTGATCCTAATTTCATGGATGAATGCAGCGAAAGTTTTATGAAAATGAATAAGGCTAATACCTCAAGTATTAAAACAAATCTTAAACAAGTGAAAAATAATCTGATTTTTTTTTACGTGCTAAAGAAGGGAAATTAAACGAATTGTGATTTGAATATTTTCTTTTTAGCATATTCACGCAACATTTCAAAATCATCCAACAGAAACAAGTTATAAAAATTAGGACGAAGAATATAAGATTGTTACAGAACTTGATTTAAGGTTATCATAAATTTAAGGTAAGATCGTCATAGAATTTGAGATAGAGTTATCATGGAATGAATAGGTCATCCCTGAATGGGACATTACGTTATCTAAAATTTGTGAGGGGTTATCATAAAAATGGAGATAAGATTATCACAGAATTTAGGATAAAGTTATATCCATCCCAGTATTGAGGATTTTATTCATGATGAGATTATCATAAATTTAGAAGAAGGCCATCCCAGAATTTGAGATAAGATTATCGTAAACTTGTGACGAAGATTTAATCACAGGATTGAAGATAAGATTATTCCAAAATTGAGAGTGAGGTTATGTAATATTTGTGATATGTGATTATCGTAAATTTAAAATAAAGTTAGGCCTATTATTATGTTTTTGAGAATTTATTTCAAAGAACTTTGCTTAAAAATCACTTTGATAAAATGTGATGATGTGTGATGATAACTTGAATAATGTGCATAATGAGTCAATAATTTAATATGAATTCCACGTTTACCAATAAAAAATTCGCAGAGACAAATGTGCAAATTATCAATGCTTGAGCTTCAGAAAGACCAAACCCCACTACAACAATCCAAATGAGAAGCCAGTATTATTATTTCACCTATATATTCTTCCTTTTGTTTGTAAGTATGTCAACCAGGTAGGTAAACCGAATTCAAAAACACCCGAAAAGTAAGTATCTTGGTGAAAATAATTTTTTTCAAACATTTATATAGTACGCAAGTTTGATTAAAAAGTATTAGCAAAGTTTGGCTGGCACGAAGGAAAATTTTGCACTTTCGCTTCGTCTTCGACGTCTCAAGACCCTCTAATTCAAATGTATTCGCATCGCAGTTACGATACGATAAAAGCATAAAACCAACTCGAGCTCGAAATGATGCTACACTTCGACCCTCTCGCTCCCCACCGACTATTTCCTTTTTAATATACGAGTTAATCAAGTTTTAAATACGATTTGCGGGCTTGATCCTTACCAGGCTCTCTCGATAATTTATAATTTTACTTTTTAAATTTGATCGAGCTTTTTCAACTCTGAAATTATAAACTTTCCATTACCAAAGCGAAACACCTCCCAAGCTAAGCCTTCGGAGACGTTCGCGTATAATGCGTATTAATCAGCGTATCCCTCTTGCTTTCATTCTTCCCGTGAGGTCTGAAGGAAAAATCTCAGAGTACGCCACGTAGGTACAATTTTCCTCTACGGTAAGAAGCGAGACTAGATACTAAGAGCGTTTCTTTGTTTTATGTTAAACGATGACGATTTTAAAACTTGGCTCTGACTGTTTTTCCTTTTCCAAAAAAAAAAAAGTGAAAGAAAACAGCTCAGAAGAGGGAAAAACGCGTAAAGTTTTCTCCCCGTCTTGCTGAGTACTGCTAGGATATGAGGTAGGTACCTTTGGAGGCTAAGCTATAAGAAGGGATTTGAATAATTTAAGATCACCGATTTCATTCTAACGCGTACGTGAATGTGGAAATTTTGCACACCTTTTGCCTAGCTTATATTTTGGTGACGGCGAACAACGCGAGGGCTTTTTCCAGCTTCATTTTCTTCTACTTTTTTTCCTCCCCTCCTGCATGCTTTATACTTATACTCGTATCTTAAGAAGAATATGCGAAGCGCCAATTCTCTACGTACGAGTACGACAACCAAAAACTGCTTTTCTGAAAAAAGAAAGTCGTAGTGTCGTAGGTGGTGTTGGAAATGTCGAGATATTCGCGATATACTGCCAGGCGTTCGTGTTTTCTGCCATTTTTACGTGGGTATCTAGTTGTCGTAGATGAAAACGTGCACCGAAAGCTGAGCCTAGGATGCGATTTGATTATATTTTCTGTCTCTCGGTCGAAAGGCGAGTATGCGGTGCGAACACGTCAACGAGTAAAGTTGTTTTAGATGTTTTTTCATGACGAATGGTGGTTGCTAGGTGTGAACATAGGGTAGTCAGATTTTTTCGAAATATAAGTACATGACGGTGCTTGCGCCGAAATCTTCTTATCTTTTGAATTGTTTTATTCAAAACGCGTTCTATTCTAGATGACAGAAGACAGAGGATAGAAATAGTGGCCAGAGGAATGAGAACAGTCGCTAATGTAATTATGATGGAAAGTAACATGCTGAGGAAGTTCACCTTCAATAAATTTTCATGTCTTTACTTCCATTAATTTGAGAGAGGGTCGTGAAGGTGAATTTACCCTCTCTGAGGTTTTCTGTAGTTTAACACTTCAAGTATAATATAGGATGAGCATAATTTAACGTTTGCTAATTTGAAAAAAGAAAGAGTGAATTGAAATTTTTTTTGTCACCTTTCATACTTATTCGACTTGAACGATGATTGAATCGATAAAAGCAGAAACGCAGAATTTCTGGTCTCATTTTTTGAAAATCTTTATTTTTTTTGAACAAATTAATTTCTTAATTTTATGGAGATAAGAGGAAAAATATTTTCCAACTTGTTCTATTTTTCGTAATGTGTATTATTAAATAAATTTATTAAAATTATTAAATTTTGGCAGTAATAATTTTTTAAGGGGAATTTATTAATTAATTAAATAAAGCACTATAAATTCAAATTAATTTAATATTAATTTTTAATGAATAAATCAAGAAGCAAGTAAGTTTATTATCCGATCATTGTTGTTTTCAAAGCATACTCATCAAGTTTAAGTTCAACTACTCGTACAAAAAATTCAAGTGCACAAACGAGTATACATCTTCAAAATTAGACCGCTATAAAAGGGAAAAATTACTTGAAGATGATCGCAAAAATGACCAAATTGCAATCAAAAAAGGCAGCTAGTTTAGGAAATCGACAAAATAATTAATTTTTTCAAAGATGAACAAATTTTTCACACAACTCTTTTTTGTTCCACTCAAAGTCATCACATGCATTGTCATAGCCTCATAGGTAACAGACACGTAGCCGATTCTCCTTTCACTCTATACACACTAACACAGCAATCACAGTAAAGAATTGAAATAAAATAATACTAAAATTGAGTAAACGTACGAATTTTTTTTGTTGAAATATCAAAAAATGAGCTCGTAGCAAAAATGGACCAATAAATCAACTTAAAAAAACGTTTAATTTTTATCATATTTTTATTCTTTTTGTTTCCTTTTGAAATTAGACTATTCCATTGGGGGGGGGGGGTGTCTCTGTATGAATTTTTTGGAGTAAGGGATTTTTCAGAAGTAGAAATCTATTGGCTTCAATTCTTTTTTTAAATTTTAAAATTTAAAATTTAGGAATTAGCAATAAAACGCTTATAATAGGCAGTTTAGTACTTCCAGACGTGTTGGACTTGGAAAAATTTTCACCAATTTGGAAATAATTTCAAATATCGTCACAAAATCGTTGAAAAATCGTTCGACAAATTTCAGATTATTTGTCGATAATGTAGTTTCAAATATCGCCACAAAATCGTTGAAAAATCGAATTCGAGGAATTTCATATTACGTGTCGATAATATAGTTTCAAATATCGTCATAAAATCGTTGAAAAATCGAATTCGAGAAATTTCAGATTACGTGTCGATAATAAAGTTTTAAATATCTTCACAAAATCGTTAAATATCGAATTCGAGAAATTTCAGATTACGTGTCGATAATAAAGTTTTAAATATCTTCACAAAATCGTTAAAAATCGAATTCGAGAAATTTCAGATTATTTGTCGATAATATAGTTTCAAATATAGTCACAAAATCGTTAAAAAATCGAAATCGAGAAATTTCATGGTCATATTTAATTTAATTTTTTTAATAAAAATGTTTAGTTTTATATCTGGATTAAAGAAATATTCTAATGTTTATGGGAGAGAAAATTCCTAAATACAACTTTTTATAAAAAACTTCTCAATCTTTTGAGGAAAAAGAAATTATTTTTCATCTTATTCATCTACGAAACAAAATGAAATAAAATCTTTCAATTTTGCGGGAAAAAAATCTGTAAGTACCTAATTTTTTTTAATTATCTAGAGAAAAAAATCCTCTAATTTTTCTCAAGGTCTTTTAGTTTTTTTGGAGAGAAAAAAAAACAATTTCATAGAGAAAAAATACCTAATTTTAAAAATTGTTTTGGAATAAAAATCTATAAATTTTTACGCAAAAAATGTGTTTGTTTGTTTATTTTTGATGAAAAAATTTTCAACTTTTGGAGAAAAAAATATGAAGTTTTGGTCTCAATTTGTGGAGTAGGTAGAATTTTTTTTTTGGAAATTTTTTTCTCATAGAAAGATAAAAATCTCTTGATGGTTGAGCCTTGGAGAAAAATTCGGTGCGAAATCACCTTTTGCATCTCTGATAATAACTAGATTGAAGTCAGTAGCTGCAATTATGGGTCTTGACATAGGGTAAGAAATTATTTCACTTTCCTTTTTTTTTTTTAAATAGCATACTTACTTATATTTTGATCACTACCTTTAATTTTTCAATTTCTTCATACCCTAAGTAGAATATTGCAAAAAATATCAAAAATTTTCATCCAACTAGCATTCAACTCGACGCTCGCAATTCTCCCAAAACGAAAACTTATCACAACAAAGCTTTGGGAAAATTTCCTGCTCGGTGCTCTCCTACACGAACCCCTTGGCATAACAAAATTCGGCCAGTTGTTATCGCATATCGAATACATTTTCTTTTGCATCTCCGCGAACGATCGGTCTTTCACATAGGGACCGTTTATCCATAACTACGAGAAGGTCCGCATTGTAAAAAAAATATATCAAACCAATCGAATCGCTTTGTATAAGACCCGACACGAGAACCTAGAATGGCTATTTACGAAAATACATTCGCAGTATAATAAAACGACGAAAGGAGAAAAATTTTCATAACTTTATATTCTGCGGTGGAAAACGTCAAAAGTAATACTTTTTAAACTGCTGCTCGTAGAAGGTGGTACACAATTACTCGGGCATTAGAATGGACTCGATAATTTTATATACGAGTGTAGAGTGTAGGTATTCGTACGTAGATATTCATATTTCGAAGGCTAGACATTCCATTAAAGCGTGTTACAAAACGACCTTACCCTATAATCACTCTCCTGCTTTCCATTCCAGCACATGGTGTTATTTTTTGATACTTACGTAGCAGATTTGCGTTGAAGTTCACCCCCTCCACTTGAATCACCTCGCCTCACCAGAGATATAAATGAGGCTGCCATATCGAATAAGTATTTTACATCAGCCTTTAACTAAAGTGAAAATAACCCGCTTAAAGGAGGGAAAAAATGTACGTTTGAAAGTTCAAGGGCTCGACTCGCGGGTAAATGTGATAAATGTACCAAGGGTTGAACCCAGAATCGAAATTCGATTGAAATTTTCGCTGCACGTTTAAAGGGATACGATTTGTTATCGAAATCGATCATTAGGTATTTAGAAAGCAGGGGGAATGCAAAGAAAAAGGGGTAAAAAGTTGCCAACTTTTTAAACACGTCGATAAAAAAAGCGAAGCTGGTAACACTGCGAATACGGAAATGAGAAGGGAAGTACCGACAGGTTTGTTTCATAATGTATGCTATTTACGAATCATATGTTACTTTCATCTGTCATTGAATGCTGACAGTTTGCTTTTTTACTGTGTTGAGTACGCGGAGAAGCGGAGAAAAAACAAATGGATTTTAGGTAGAAAGGGGGGGTGTGCATTTTTATGTTACACGACGCTGTACACGAATCTTTTCCCTCCCTTGTACAGTTTTTCAACCCCCTGATCGTTCCCCAGCTCGAGTATTTACACGTTGTTCTCAGTCGCTTAGCTCTAGTCGAAAGTTTAACGGTGATAAATAACGTTTTCGTAGCGATATTTAAGTCGAAATTAAAAAAAAGCTATCGAGCTTATTAAGATGGAATTTTGCAGATTTGTTTTTTGTTTTTTCAGCTTGTCGGTATTTTGAGTGAGGGGCTTTTTCAGTTTCGAGGTCGATTGTTTACGTCGCACGTGAACGTGTGTCGGGTATCATTTTCCGGAATAGAATTTCTCTCTTTGTTTTTTGTTTTTTTTTTTCAAGGGTTGACGCCGAGTGTCTCATATACCGATATAGTTAACTGATGTGATTTCTTTGTTGACTTTATGACGTTTGTCTCGACAAGCAAATTGACAAGACTATGAATTTTTATTGGCGCAATTACTTACTTGCGCCGATAACTTTTCGTTTGAACGTACTGAGACTTCTTCAAAAAAATCGATTCTTTCGATACTAATACTTTAAAATATCGATAGTTTTTTAGTATAATAAACGTAAAACAAGCACTTTTTTTCCATTTTCCCCTCTTCATTATTAGCCCTTTTTCATGACAAACCCGAGGAGCACAATCGACAAATTATCGAAATAAAGAATCGACAGAATATCGAATTCGATAAAGTGTCGCGTTAGTTCCGCCTAAATCGTGAAATTATCTTTCGAAATATAGATAGATTATCGACGAATTATAGTTAGCAAAAATTTCGAGATTATAGTAAGATATTTTATCGATAATATATCTATAATATCGAAAGATAATTTCACGATTTAGGCAGAACTTTTGCGACACTTTATCGAATTCGATATTCTGTCGATTTTTTATTCCGATTTTTCGTCGTTTACTAGCTTTTTTCTATAATTAAAAATCATTAATTAGCATAATTAATACATTAAACTATGCCTAAACACATTATTCATGTTACAGTAAGAGGATCATTTCAGAAAAAGTCAAAAAAAATTATAAAAAATCTGCCATCCGTGGGGCTTGAACCAGAAAAATTTTCACCAATTTGGAAATAATTTCAAATATCGTCACAAAATCGTTGAAAAATCGTTCGACAAATTTCAGATTATTTGTAGATAATGTAGTTTCAAATATCGCCACAAAATCGTTGAAAAATCGTTCGACAAATTTCAGATTATTTGTAGATAATGTAGTTTCAAATATCGCCACAAAATCGTTGAAAAATCGAATTCGAGAAATTTCAGATTACATGTCGATAATAAAGTTTTAAATATCTTCACAAAATCGTTAAAAAATCGAATTCGAGAAATTTCAGATTATTTGTTGATAATATAGTTTCAAACATCGTCGCAAAATCGTTAAAAAATCGAAATCGAGAAATTTCATATTACGTGTCGATAATATAGTTTCAAATATCTTCACGCAATCGTTAGAAAATCGAATTCGAGAAATTGCATATTATGTGTCGATGATATAGTTTCAAATATCTTTACAAAATCGGTAAAAAATCGGATTCGATAAATTTCATATAATCTGTCGATAATATAGTTTCAAATGTCGTCAAAAAATCGGTAAAATATCGAAGTCGAGAAATTTCATATAATCTGTCGATAATATAGTTTTAAATATCTTTACAAAATCGTTAAAAAATCGAATTCGATAAATTTAATATTCTTTGTCGATAGTATCGTTGACGAATATCGTCATAAAATCTTAATAATATCGAATTCGATAGTTTGTAGATTTTTTGCCTATGAAGTTGTACCGATAAATCTTTATAATATCGTGAGAACGAACATCTATAGATTTTCAAACGATTTTTTATCGATACGTTACATCTTCCGATATTATCGATCGAGTGTGCCGCTCGGGAAGTAACACAGAAATAAAAAAATTGATTTTCAGTGTGTTTTGATACGATATCGATATCAACATTTTATACCGATACTTTTCGATACTAAAAAATATCGATACATATCGAAAAAAATAACATCATTATACTGAGTTGATTGGTTGTTTAAAAGAAAAAACAGATCCCAGCTTTACAAGCGATGCAGCCTAATACTTTTTTTTCAAATGGAATAAGTAGGTAAGTTTTTTTTTATACTCCATCGTGTGATCTAAGTTCACAATATTTCAGAACTTGGAAAATTTTAATTGATTAATGAATAATATTATTACTGATATAAAATGACGAATAATAATTAACTCGAACGCTGGCGTCGAAAAACGTACCTATTGCTCATTTGCTCATTAGAGTGACCCTTATTTTGGACTTTTGGATTTTTTAAATTACCCACCCCCGTGTTTTGTCATTTTATCAGAAAATAATTCATTATTTTTATTTTTCCCCTATGAGTTATGATGATGATGGTGCCAAGTCACCTCCTTCTTTTTCAAAAAATGAGATAAAATCACAGATTTTAAAAATCACGCTCTTTTTTTGGTTAAAACCCATAAAATTTGTTCCTTGTCACGAAAATGAATTCCCAATTTTTCATTTTCTCCTCAACTTAATTTTGAGTGGTACCTTGGGGCATCCATAATTTTTAAAAAAATGTAAAAATACACAAAATGAGCAAAAAAAATTTATCTAGCATTTCAAGTTGTTGAATTTCATTAGAAAATAATTCCCTACTTCTTTATTTTCCCCAACTCAATTTTTGATGATATAGCTACTCCCCCTAAATTTTGACAAAGTATGAAAAATAACCAAATTTTTTAATTTTTTAATTATTTGGTTATTATCTCTGAAATTGCTCTTTTCATGAAGAATGATTACCAATTTTTTATTTTTCCCACAACTGAATTTCAACTGCCAACTGGTCACCTCTCCACATTTTTCAGAAAACTAAAAAAAATGCGGGGCGACCACATGTCACTTGAAATTCAGTTGAGGAAAAATAAAAATTTGGTAATAATTTCTCATCAAAAGGAACATAGATTAAAACTAAACAAAAACTGCAAAAATTTAAAAATTTGCTATTTTTTTCATAATTTGTAAAAAATGAGGGGGGGGGCTCGCGGGCCCACATAAAAATGAATTGAGGGAAACGAAAAATAGGGAATTATATTCTAATGAAATGCAACAACTTGAAATGCTAAGTGAAAAAATTTTGCTCAATTTTTTTTTTTTTTTTTTTTTTGAAGATTTGGGGGCACCCTAAGGTACAATTGAAAATTAAGTTAGAAGAAAAATAAAAAATTGGGAATTCATTCTCATGACAAGAAACAACTCTGATGGTATACAACAACAAAAGATCAAGATTTTAAACTTGATATTTTTTCATAATTTTTAAAGAATAGGAGGGCAGGAGGGGGCTTGCAGGCCCACCTAAAATTGAGTTATTGGAGTAAAATAAAAAATAAGGAATTATTTTCTAATGAACTGCAATAACTTAAAATGCTAGGTGAAAAAATTGCCCTCATTTTCGTCGTTTTTGTTTTTTTTTTTGGAAAATTGGGGGCATCCCAAGGTACCATTTAAAATTAAGTTGGAGGAAAATAAAAAAATTGTGAATTCATTCTCATGGCATGGAACAACTTTGATGCTTTATAACCAAAAAAAGGCAACAGTTTAAAAAGTCGGTGATTTTTTTAATTTTTTTTTTTTTTTTTTTTTTTTTTTTTTTGAAAAAAGGACGTAACTTGGCACCACTTAAAATTCAGTTACAGGAAAAAGAGAAAATTGGGAATTATTTTCTTATAAAATGAAAAAACTTTGGGCGGTGAGATACTCAAAATCTCCTAAAGTCCAAAATAAGGGCTACCACATTGGGCTCATAAGTTTGCGCAGGGTTACACATTGTATCAAAAATTTAAACGCCGGAAATTAATGAAATGAAATTTTAATGTATTTTCAACCGTTCTGAACATTTTTCATTTTTTATTTTATTTCAATTTTTAATTGTTGTGAAATTTTTTGAAATATTTCCAAGGTATTCTTTAAAAATTAATCTTTCTAAATTTTTCATTTTTTTTCAATTCGCAAATTTTTATCACTGCAAATTTCTTTTAAATATTCAACATTTCTCATGTTTGGTCATTCTCTATAGTTTTTTTTTCAATTTTCCGGCATTGAATCGCTTTGAATTTTTTGGAAATTTTGCAATTTTCAAACGTTCAAGAATTTTTTTAAATTTTAAACATTAACTACAGTGGCGTATACAAAGGAGGGCTACCCTTTAAAGAAATATTTCGTTTACAGTAGATAAGGAAAGGAATTTACTTCTCAAAAAATGAAAAAAATTTTCATGAATAATAAAGATGTTTTCAAAAAATTGATAAATTTTATCACGCTGACTCCAAAACAATTGACTTTTTTTCTTTTTTCTTTTCAAACAATCAAGATAGATAGATTATTTCTATATGAAAACTTTAAAGGTCTTTTTTTCAAAAAATACACAGAGAAATTCTTTCTCCAAAAATTAGAAATTTTATTCTTTAAAAAAAATGGGATTTTTTTTTAAATATTCCATTTTAAGAAAAATTTAATTTTTTTTCTCCAAAAATTCAAGAAATGGCTTCACTTTAGAGTACTTAATTGAAAGTATATTCTCGTAAAATGAAATATTTTTCTCTAAAAAAAAAAAAAAAAAAAAATGGAATCAGTTTCTCCAAAAAAAATCTCACACAGTTGAACCCATGCATATAGATAATAAAGCTGGATTGGAAACTTACCCGAAGCCATGCCCATTTTCAATTAGGAGGTGAAGTAAGTTTTTTTGAGATTTATTGGATTATTTGGATTATAGAATAAAATAAATGTTTAAAATTGAAAGTAGAGAGCTTCAAAAGGACTTCGAATTTTTGCACAACGCTTCGATCTGGACGTTTTATTTCGTTTAGGTACATAGGTAAGAATATTTTTTAAATTTTGAAATATTTTCATTTCAGAAAAGCTGTTGATCTTTTTTCAATGGAGTGATCCTTTCCTAAAAATTAGGACAATTCTTACTCCAAAAAAAAAAACTCGGGAAATTTTTTTAAAATGTTTGCTTTAAAAAATTTGACAGAAATTTTCCCATAAGATAGAAATATTTTCTTCGAATGGTTAAAAAAAATATGTTAAAAATCAAATTACTTGAATGATTATTTTCTGTAAGAATTTAAAAAATATTTGGTTCTTACTTCAAAAAAATTAAGAAACATTTTTTCTCCAAAAATTTAAGAAATTATTTCACTTCAAAGTATCTAATTGAGAATATTTCTTAAAAAAGGAAAAAAAATCATTTTGCGATGACTTAATACTTTCAAAAAAAATTTACTTAGGTAGGTAAGAATATTTTTTAAATTTTGAAATATTTTAATTTCAGAAAAGCTGTTGATATTTTTTCAATTGAGCGATCCTTTTTTTTTTAAATTAGGAGAATTTTACCCAAAAATAATTATTCTCTTCGAAAATTTGAGTAAAAAAGTCAAATTACTTGAATGATTATTTTCTGCAAAAATTTAAAAAATATTTTGTTCTTACTTCAAAAAAATTGAGAAAAATTTTTCTCTAAAAAAAGTAGTTCAGTATAAATAAATAAATAATACATACCTAGGTAATAAATAGATAGAAAAGTGATTCTTTCTTCAAAAATTATTCAAAGTTATTTTTGATCCAAAAAATGAGAGATCTTTTTGCGAAAAAATTCAAGAGATTTGTTTCTCTAAAAAAAAAAATCAAAAATTTTAATATTCGATTTTTGCATTTTTGGAGTTTTCTTTTTTCTTCTTCTAGGGGTTGGCTAAATTCATTTTTTAAATTTTGGGTGTTGCTCGAATATTTGATATATTGCTAAGTCAACCCCTACGTATTTGGCTCTTTTTTGCTCAACCAAAAATGAAAACTAGTTATACTTCAATGTCCACTTCTTAGTTCAGACATTTTTTCGCTACACATTGGAAAAATTTATTTTGTCACCCACAAAAAACGACATATAGCCTATGTTAAAAATTCTAGGATATTGTTGCACAAATTATAAATAAAGGAAGAAAACATTTGAGGGAATGAAGACATTTTTTTAGTCTTCCAAAGGATGACAGCTCACTACTGTACACAATTTAAGTGAAGTTATAGACGCGAAACTGTAAATTGGGCTAATTTATATTGCAAATAAAAATGCCCTTTTTCATTTGTTTTTTCAATATTTTCAACGATAAAAAAAGTTACAATTTTTTTAATACTTTTATTGTTTATTCAAACTTTTACAATTCACCAAAATTTTTTATAGGTTTATTGTTTGTCTAAAACTTACCAATTTATAGCAGTAAGGAACATGAACTGGTAAATAATTGGTCTGGAGAGAAAGGTAAGTAATCTTTAATTTTAATCCACATTATATCGAACATAAAATATCTCTCTCCGCCTCCAAAAACACTTCAAATAATAGCATACCCTCCAATCTGAAATTGTTACACCCCCCCCCCCCCCCTTCACCGGTCGTAACTCAATTACCACCTACAAGCGGATCCGAAATGATCACATCGCCGAATACCCCTCTAAAAAAAAGGCAATTAACGTTTACAAAAGCTCATAAAAAAAAATCCCAACACGAACCCTCGCCGGCGAACAATAAAAGTAACAAGACTTTAAGGAAAAGGGGATCAAAAAAAAGATGAAAATGCCCGCGAAGGATGAGAAAAAAAGGCCAGCGAAGGAAATTGTCCTGTACAACAATATGAAATCAAAGATAGTGTATATACTAAGGGTTAATAAACACCACGGTAACCGAGTCGAGTCGAGTCGATTCTCCAAGAAATTAGGGGGTTATTCTTCATCATACCATATATTTTCTACCCTATTTCTTATACTCTGTATATAGTCGTAGTACTACGAGTATATACGATACCCATACTTCACTATATTGTTACACGCGGTACAGTATGGTAGCATCTGATGATGAGAGTTTATTACATTAGGTCGTCTCCCTCACGTTAGACTGTGTTCTTATTCGTCCCCTTGCTCGCTTTACATTGCGATGTTTACTTCGAGATATATGTACGGTATAACAGGCTGGTATCCAGTGCTCGAGTTAGGCAAAATCACGAAGCGGGACGAATTTTGAACCAAAATTTTGGCCAAATCATGTCGAACCCCAAAAATTTGAAAATTTAATTGTTCCAATTTATTAATATTTTGTGTAGGTAAGTAGGTAAGCCTATGTCCAAATTATTAATATTTCGTTGGACTTATTTTTTATAAATTAATCTAATTAGGTAAGAATATTATTTTAAACTGTAGGTAGGTATGAATCAAGAAAAATCAATTTAATTCATCCAATTTGAACCTTTTTTGGCAATAAGATATGAAAAAAATTTTAAAGATGTCTCTAAAAATTTCAAAAAAATGGTTTTTATTTTTTTATGAGAATGCGAGATTTTTTTATACAAAAATAAATAAGAAGGGTTTTCTTCATAAAAACTGAAAAACATTTTTCCCAAAAAAATTGAGATTTAGTTGGTAATTAAAATATTTTTCTCTTAAGGTGGGGTTTTATCTTTCAAATTCTGAGGAATTCTTTCTAGGCTTAGGCTGAACATTTTTTTCCAGTCGATTAACTGCGAGAAACCAAAGGTGAAAAATATAAACCTGGACGAGCCCCCTCAGTTCGGAACCATCGGAGAATCTGAATTAAGTGAAGCTGAAGTCGAAGCATAAAATTAAAAGACCGATTTTTTTTCTTTAAAAATGAAAGATTTTATCCTAAACAAAAAGATATTTTTTCTTTCAATAAACCAAAAATTTTCTTTGATTTTTTTTTCCCCGAAAAATTGAGAAATTTTCTTTTACAGATTTTTTTTTTTTTTTTTTTTTTGAAAAATTTAATTATCCCCAAAAATGAGAGATTTTATTCTAAACAAAAACAGATTTTTTTGCTCCAAAAAATTTGACTCCCAACCCTAATCAAGATTATTTTTTAAAAAATTGAAAATAAATCCGATAAAATTTTTTTTTTATCCTAAACAAAAATATAAAGATTTTTTTTCTGCAAAAAAAAAATAGAAAAAAAAGAAGTAAGATTCTTTTTTTTCCGTAGAAAAAGAGAAAGTTTTTCTTCATTAATATTCTCCCTTAAAATATTGAAAGATTTTTTTATCCAAAAATCTGAAAAATATCTATTATTATTTATTCCAGAAAAACTGAGAAATTTCCTTCTTTAAAAAAGTGTCTTTTTCAAGTTTTTTTTCCTTCAAAATAGCTATTTGAGAATAATTGAAATTTTATTCTTAAAAAATGAGAGCTTTCCTTCTGCATAAAAAATATAACTTTTCTCAAAAAATAAGATTTTTTCATAAAAAATAAGATTTTTTCATAAAAAATAAGATTTTTTCATAAAAAATAAGATTTTTTCATAAAAAATAAGATTTTTTCATAAAAATTGAAAAAATTTTCTTTGAAAATTTAAGAATTATTCTTTTCAAATTTTGTTAAAATTTTTTTACAATGAGATTTTGTTTCTCATTTTTGTAGGTGAATGACCTTGTGGTCGAAGAAAGACCAAGTTCAACAACTGAGTCTGACAGGTCTGACACTTATCAACGATCAGAAAAAATTTCAAAGTAAGACATTATTTTTTATTTTTTATTTTCTTCCAACATCCATCACTCTTGATTTTGAAAACAACAACGATGAGCGGTCCGTGCTTCATGCGTACTTATTTTTATGATGTTTCATTAGAAATAGGTAAGACATTTTTGCTGATTTTCAATTTTTTTCCAACACACCACGACCCCCTTCACTTAACAGGCCAGGAAGGCTCACTTGACAACGCTGTAATATCTCGACGGCGTAGGCTGACTTTTTGGATTCTCCATAAGACACAATGCTAATTCATAATGCAATAACTCGAAAACTATCAATTTTACAAAAAAAGTCAAAGAGACCTTTTTTAAAGAGAATTAAAAGAGCTTTCCATTCATATATAAATTTTTTGAATTTGAGTGAAATTGACGAAATTGGCATTTTTCACTTTTCACTAAAAATTTCATCAAATCCAAAAAAATTCTATATCAATAGAAAGCTTATTCAATTCTCTTTAAAAAAGGTCTCTTGGACTTTTTTCGTAAAATTGATATTTTTCGATTTATTGCAATTTGAATTAGCATTACATCTTATGGAAAAACCAAAAAGTCAGCCCACGTTGCGACGTTGTCAATTTTAGCCTTCCTGGCCTGTTAAAGTGTAGGGGGTCGTGAACACACCGTAAGAATTTCCAGAATGATCCTTGTAGACTCTACAAGGATCGTAGATAGACCTCTACATGTAGAGGTCTATCTACAAGTGTCTAGTTTACTCAATTTGTTTATACGGATCAACGTATGTGGATCGTTGTTGTTGAATTTTACCAAGTCCATTATACTACATAGATACTTGATATTCAAAATTGGAGAAGAGGGAGGGGTCCTATTGAAATTTTTGTAATAACCAAAATTATTTTTGAGACTTCAAGGTGCAACTTTTGTTTGAAATTTTTTTCGATTGGACCCCTACATTCAGCAATTTCTATTAAAATATGTATTTAAGTCATATTATGTGAAATTGGAGGGGAAGGAAGGGTCTAATCGAAAATTTTATGATAAAAAAAAATAATTTCTATTACATAAAAATTTATTACTAGGTAATTGTTGTTGTTTTTTTTTTTGTTTTTTTTAAAACTAAAATGATGAAAAATTGAAATTTTTAAGAAATATCGCAATTTAAATTAGATAGGTCCTGATCTTGAACCGATCGTAAAAAAGGCAGTCATGCAATCGAGAGGTTAAAAGCGATTTTATGATTGATTCGTAACCTAGGACGTATTTCTAAAAAAAAATGAGTTAGGCAGGTTCAATTTTTTTGAAACCCCCTTTTTCCCAGGGTCCCACCTTCTTTCCATAAAATTCTCATATCTTTGTACCCAAACCTTCAATTGAAAAAATTTTCAAACAAAAAGTGTAAGTTGAGGTCTTTGGAATAATTTTGCTTATGACAAAAATTTCAATTGAACCCCTCCCTCCCCTTCCACTTCGCATCAAACGTATGAGAATCACCAGATCATTTTCATACGTTTCATGCACAATTGGAGGAGAATAACGGTTCCAATCAAAATTTTTGTCATAACCAAAATTATTCCAAGGTCCTCAATCTATAACTTTTATTTGAAAATTTTTTTCAATTGGAACGTTTTAGGTACAGAGATGGAAAAAAAATTGGTCGGTGGGTGGACCCTCAATAAAGGGAAAACATGGAAAATGAAATACTCGTCTGCTGTTTTATCCAATTGTTTGGTCGAATTATAATCGAATCGACTATTTACAGAATCCATTTTTCACCTCTTGGCTGTACACGGACGGCGTTAGCCCAGTGCTTTCGTGCTCGAGCACCACATGAGAAATCCCGAACTGCGCAAAAATTTTGAACTCAATATGTAAAAAATTTCATTCAATCACAACCTACCAAATTAAAAAAAAAAAAAACTGAAAAATAACACGCCAAACACCAAACTGAGCTCACCTTATAATTGAATAATGAAAAAAAAATTATCTTCAATATGTACAGTAGAACCTCGATAATTTGAGTTAATTGGGGCAAAAAAGATCAGATGTCGTGAAAAAGATTATATTTCGTTTTTTTTTTGTTTTTTTTTTTTCAAAAAATGCAACAAAATACTTCGTACTTAGGTATTGCAAAAATTGTATAAAAATGACTGAACAAACTAGAGAAATTTAAAAAAAGAACGAAAAAAGTGCACAATAAATCGCTTTAGGCCTACTTCGGATTAATCTAAAATAATTAATAAAAAGTAAAGTGATAAAAAAAATGTAAATTTTACAGACATGATTTTTTAAAAAAAGTTGAATACTTAGGTAAGTTTCACTTTATTTTTTTAGAATAGAAAAATATATAATTTTTTTGAGATTTGGGACCGTTTTTAAATTTTTTAAAATACCATTTTTTACAATCTTTGTAGAACGATTTTTTTCAATTTTTTAGAATAATTTTTTTTTATAATTTTGTAAAATTAATTTTTTTTTCAATTTTTTAGAATGAAAAAAATTCTAATTTTTTGGAATAAAATTTTTCAAGTCCTCAATATTTTTTGAAATGAAAAATTTCTCATTTAAAAAAATAATTTTCCCACATTTTTTCAATATAATTTCTTTTTAAATAAAAAAATGATTTCTCAAATTTTTATAGAAAATTGGAAACATCAATATGAGGTCGGTCTTAAGGCAAAATTGATGAGAAATCGGATAATAAAAAATGTCGGATAATCGATGTTCTATTGTATAGTATAGTGTAGGCCTACCTATATGAAGTTTTTTTTTTTTTTTTTTTTTTTTTTTGTGAAAAAACTTACAACATTTTTTTCACTCCCCCCAAAATGTGAGCACCACTTGAAAAAATAATGATCCGCTGGCCATGTGGATGTACCTCGAGCTCAAGTTACATAGAGGTGACTGCTAGCTGCACAAGTTGGATTTAAAAATAATTTTCATACGTGTTCTGCAAAATTGGTGGAGAAGAAATGGTCCAATCCAAATTTTGGTAATAACAACAATTATTTCAAGGACCTTAATCTACAATTTTTGTTTGATATTTTTTTCAATTGGAGCTCTAGGTACAAGGATGTGAGAACTTTTTGGAAAGAGGTGGACTCAGAGAAAAAGGGGGCCTCAAAAAAATGGAACCCCAGCCCATTTTTTTTAAAAATACGTCCTAGATTATGAATCAATCATAAAAAAATCGCTTTTTACCTCTCGATTCGCACGTGAGTGCTGTTAGAGACTAGACTAAATTACCCTCACAGCGTCTCGAACTTACCCATCCATCCTTCATTTGAATACAGATAGTTTTCTTCGATGTCTACGATGATCGCAATATTCGCAATACTGTTTAATGTCCCTGTACATTTCGTCCAAGGTAAGATATTCTCTCCCCGAGCGGCACACTCGATCGATAATATCGGAAGATGTAACGTATCGATAAAAAATCGTTTGAAAATCTATAGATGTTCTCACGATATTATAAAGATTTATCGGTACAATTTCATAGGTAAAAAATCTAAAAACTATCGAATTCGATATTATTAAGATTTTATGACTACATTATCGACAAAGAATATTAAATTTATCGAATTCGATTTTTTAACGATTTTGTAAAGATATTTAAAACTATATTATCGACAGATTATATGAAATTTCTCGACTTCGATATTTTACCGATTTTTTGACGACATTTGAAACTATATTATCGACAGATTATATTAAATTTCTCGACTTCGATATTTTACCGATTTTTTAACGACATTTGAAACTATATTATCGACAGATTATATTAAATTTCTCGATTTCAATTTTTTAACGATTTTGCGACGATATTTGAAACTATATTATCGACAAATAATCTGAAATTTCTCGAATTCGATTTTTTAACGATTTTGTGAAGATATTTAAAACTTTATTATCAACACGTAATCTGAAATTTCTCGAATTCGATTTTTCAACGATTTTATGACGATATTTGAAACTATATTATCGACACGTAATATGAAATTCCTCGAATTCGATTTTTCAACGATTTTGTGACGATATTTGAAATTATTTCCAAATTGGTGAAAATTTTTCTAAGTCCAACACGTCTGGAAGTACTAAACTGCCTATTATAAGCGTTTTATTGCTAATTCCTCAACGATAAGGTATGGTATAGTGGTTAAGGAAGAGGATTACCATGCAGGAGGTAGATGGTTCAAGCCCCACGGGTGGCAGATTTTTTATAATTTTTTTGACTTTTTCTGAAATGATCCTCTTACCGTGACATGAATAATGTGTTTAGGCATAGTTTAATGTATTAATAATGCTAATTAATGATTTTTAATTATAGAAAAAAGCTAGTAAAAGAAGAAAAATCGGAATAAAATAATCGATAAAAAATCGACAGAATATCGAATTCGATAAAGTGTCGCAAAAGTTCTGCCTAAATCGTGAAATTATCTTTCGATATTATAGATATATTATCGATAAAATATCTTACTATAATCTCGAAATTTTTGCTAACTATAATTCGTCGATAATCTATCTATATATCGAAAGATAATTTCACGATTTAGGCGGAACTAACGCGACACTTTATCGAATTCGATATTCTGTCCATTTTGTATTTCGATAATTTGTCGATTGTGCTGCTCGGGTCGCTAATTTTTCGATTCATAAATAAACACCATTCCAGAACTCCACCTCAATTTCAACCACACTTCTCAAGAAAAACTTGCCCACAACACCCTTCCTCACACCCAAGGCACCTTAAAACCGTCTACGAACTGTTCGTAAAAAAAAATTAAAAGAATGCTTCAATTAATGCAGCAGGGGAGATGGCAGACCACTCGAAGAAAAATTATGAATAACGGTCACGCGATAGTTCGATTTGGTTAGTTACAATACAAACGAAATTAATCGCTCGGTTAAGTTGTTGATTAAGTGCGTAGCCGACAATATGAAAACGTATTGTCGGGCTACGCGTGTAAAAAGGGCTACAGCACGACGACAATGACGGCGCTAGAAACAAGACCATTTGGCGCGTGGGCGTCGAAGAGAAGAGGTGTAAGAGACCGGGAGGGGGTACCAAAGGGCTGAACCGATGACGACAACTACTCCGGGTAATTTTTCATTTCGACCGGCGAGAACCAATTATACTTTTGTTCATCGGTTATTAACCATCTGAGCAGTACTACTGGTCCCATTTGCTGCGACGTCATACGCGCCAGTGCGAAATTTACAATTCAATACAGAGCTTTTTTTTGCCTTCTCCCTTTATACCTCTTTTTCCGGCCAGCTCTTTAATGTGGCCGGCTGAAAATCGTCTTTTCATGTGAGCTATTCCGATTCCAGCACGCATATGGATGTGCTAATTAAACCCCGCTCGCCGGTAGGTATTTTCTGGTAATAACGGTCGTTCATTCGCGGTTAATTAAATTTATACACTTTGGTAGGAAATTTCAGCCGCAACCGAAATTGGACCATATATTCGTATATCTAAGGATCAGAGTACTATTTAACTTTTTTTTTAGCACCGAATGCAAGTAGGTATATCCTGGATGCAAAAATTAACCAAAAATCAAGCAATATTTAAAAAATAAGCCCGAGCAGCACAATCGACAAATTATCGAAATAAAAAATCGACAGAATATCGAATTCGATAAAGTGTCGCGTTAGTTCCGCCTAAATCGTGAAATTATCTTTGATATATAGATAGATTATCGACGAATTATAGTTAGCAAAAATTTCGAGATTATAGTAAGATATTTTATCGATAATATATCTATAATATCAAAAGATAATTTCACGATTTAGGCGGAACTTTTGCGACACTTTATCGAATTCGATATTCTGTCGATTTTTTATTCCGATTTTTCGTCGTTTACTAGCTTTTTTCTATAATTAAAAATCATTAATTAGCATAATTAATACATTAAACTATGCCTAAACACATTATTCATGTTACGGTAAGAGGGTCATTTCAGAAAAAGTCAAAAAAATTATAAAAAATCTGCCACCCGTGGGGCTTCATATGACGTGTCGATAATATAGTTTCAAATATCGTAACAAAATCGTTAAAAAATCTAAATCGAGAAATTTCATATTACGTGTCGATAATATAGTTTCAAATATCTTCACGCAATCGTTAGAAAATCGAATTCGAGAAATTGCATATTATGTGTCGATAATATAGTTTCAAATATCTTTACAAAATCGGTAAAAAATCGGATTCGATAAATTTTTTCAAATGTCGTCAAAAAATCGTTAAAATATCGAAGTCGAGAAATTTCATATAATCTGTCGATAATATAGTTTTAAATATCTTTACAAAATCGTTAAAAAATCGAATTCGATAAATTTAATATTCTTTGTCGATAGTATCGTTGACGAATATCGTCATAAAATCTTAATAATATCGAATTCGATAGTTTTTAGATTTTTTGCCTATGAAGTTGTACCGATAAATCTTTATAATATCGTGAGAACATCTATAAATTTTCAAACGATTTTTTATCGATACGTTACATCTTCCGATATTATCGATCGAGTGTGCCGCTCGGGAGAGAACATTTGAGAAAATTTGCAGATTAAACTTCAAGAAAGCTGACTACGAAAATAAATGATCTAATTGTGTTGTTTTGTGATATTTTCAGCTGGTAAGAAATTAATTTTTATGAAAATTTTCTTAATATCTTGCAAAATTTCTAGAAAATTTTTGCAAAAAATTGTCTGAAATTTTGCAAAGTCATTAAACTTTACAAAATTTTCCATTTTGTGGGTCCTTTCGAAATTTTTTGAGATTTTTTTCTAATGTTTTGTGAAATTTATGCTAAAAATTTGATGAAAAAATTTAAGAAATTTATGAGAAAAATTTCAGAGAAAATGCAGGCGAAAGTTACGTTTAGTAAGTGAAAAATTCTACTAGAATTTTCTAGTAAATAACTCTCTGGAATTTTGTTACATTTAAAAAAAATTCGAGATTCTCCGAAATTTTGCAAAATCTATTATTCAAATTGGTGGAAAATTTTCAGTTTCTTTTATTATGATTTTCTGAAGCTCTGTGAAAAGTTAACTAAAAATTCTGCGAAGTATTTTTTTCAAGTTTTAAAATAAATTTTGAACGAAAATTTTACATGAATTTATGAGAAATTCTATGAAATTTTTTTGCATAGGTATATTTAAAAAATATTAAAGATGCTTTTCTGAAATTTGGTACATTTTTTTCCAAATTTATAATAACATTTACCTACCGAACTTTTGTGAAATGATTACTTTTTCTGCTTTTTCCCAATTTTTTCAAGCACAATAAAATCCTTTTGAAGATTTTGTTAGAAAATTCATAAAATATTGAAAACATTTTTTTTCAATTTGGACGAAACAATTTAGTAAAAATTAAAATTTCGTGAAATTTACTTTTCAAATTGGTGAAAAATTCTTCAAAATTTAATGACAAATTGCAAATGACTTGCGGATATTTTCTGAATTTTTTTTTGTAATTTTGTAAAAAAAAATTCGACGTAATTTTTTTTTTTTTTATGATTTTATAAAGCCAAATTCTCTTAAAATTCGTGATTTTTTGAAAATTTCATTTTATTTTTTATAGCTAGAGTATTTTTATATTATTTTTCTTTAATTTTAATTTTGGATTCGTTTAAATTTTCTGAAATTGTACTAAAAAAAATAATTATATTTTTTGAAGTTATGTAAAAAAAATTGCTGAAAATTTAGTGAAGAATTCCAAAAACTAGATAGCTCTTAGTTCTTAGCTCCTGTAAATTTTGGAGTTTAGCTCCGAGGAACTAGCTCTTTTCAAGCTCTTTACCAAAAAAGAGCTCCGATCAGAGCTAAGCTCAAGCTCTGAGCTAAGAGCTTAGGAGCTGCTCAACACTGTAACATTATTGCAAAAATGAATATTTGACTCTATTTCAGAAAAAAATACCTATGGGTGTATGGATGAGAAAGTTTTGGATGGTTAATCTGGAAAATGATAACTCTCCTGAGAGTAAGTAATTCTCTGATTTTTATTTCATTTTTTTAATATCTGCAACAAATTCGGGACAGTTTGTAAAAAGTTTAATGTTTTTTTTTTTTCAAATCTCCAAAAGTTTTCGAAGTATTTTCTGAACATTTTGTGAAAAATTCTTAAGAAATGTTCTAATTTTTACCCATCGAGGTTCTCTAAAATTTTAAGAATTGTTTTTTCATATTCGTAAAAAAATTACTTTTTTTCTCGCCCTTTTAATTTTTCTGTAAGTACGTCAGCAGAAAGTTTCCTGGAAATTTTACAAAATAAAATATATTTTCTAAAATTTTGGAAGAAATTTTAAGATATGTGGTGAACATTTTATTGAGTTAGGTACATTGAAAATATTATTACGAAAATTTTCATTCAATTTTGTAGGAAATACCATGAATGTTTTGTGATTTTTTTTCGAACTAGTAAAAGATTCGTCGATGCTAAAATTTTTGAGCAAGAAATTCTCTAAATTTTGTCATTTTTTCGTGTAAAAATATCTTCGACTCCAGTGAAAGGTCAACTTATGAATAGAATTTAATGAATTTTTAATGGAAAATTTTACCAAATTTGAGAAAAAATCAATGAAAATTTAGTAGACTGTAGACAATTTTTGTAACGCAAGCTTGCAGACAATTCTATCGAAATATTAGTAAAGTCGCAAAAATGTTGACCATGAGGAAAATTTTATGAAAATATTGTAGTACGAGTAGGTAATTCTTTGAAATTTTGTGATTTTTTTTCGCAAAAAATTCTCTGGAATTTTGTGAAAAGTTTGCCAAAAACGAGTTTTCTGAAATTAAGCTAATAGCCCCAACAAGTTTGGCGATAAAATTCATTGAAAGTGTTTATATAATTTTGAGAAAATTTTGTACCTTTTTCAAGATTTCGAGATAATTCTCTAAAATTGGCCAACATTTTTTCAATTTGCAATAAATTCACCAGTATTTTGTGATAATTTTTCTGATTTTCCACCCTCACTTCTTAGAAGATTTCTAAATGGTTTTTTAAACATTTCGTGAACATTTTCTGCAAATTTATTATCATTTTCTAAAGCTCTGTAAAAAAATTTCTGAAAATTATATGAACGATTTATTTAAGGCAAATCTCTATTTTAAGTAGGTAATTATTTATTTTGAAATTTTTCAAAGATTTGTGAAAATTTTTCTGAAGATTTTGTAAAAAATTCGCTTCAAATTTTAAGAAAAATTATTTGAAAAATTCGAGCCATATAAAACTTCGTGATAATTTTGTGAAATTTTGTAGATTTGCTCTCATTTCATATTGCAATGTTTACCGATACCAGATAGAAAAGTCTGAGTCTCTGTTTGTGAAGAAACATGTTTTCCTAATATACAAATCTTTTTTTTTTTTTTTTTTTTTTATAGCGCCATGTACAGCATATACAAATCTTTTTGATATACATAATTATGATAACAATTTTCAATGCGGAAAAGAAACAGTGAAATGATAAAGAAATATCGGGTAATGAAATAGATTGCATCAGCGTTAAGTTTAGAAGTCTGGCAGGAGTTGAAAAATGGGAGAGTAATTCTGTCGAGGTTTCACATACCACCATACCACTGACCTTAAAAAGTGAATAGACCGGCACCCAAATCGATCATACTATGAAGATTCTATAAGAATGTTATAAATGAGTAAGCAATTCTCTGAAATTTTACGACTTTTTTTTTCAAATTTGCAAAAAAATCAACCGACGCTTTTGTGAAAAAATTTCTGTTCGTTCGTTTTTTCTTTTCTTTTTTTTCTTTTTTAATTTAATTTAATTAAATTTTTTTCAATATGTAGATACTAGATAAGAAGTTCCTACAGTTGGATAAAAGATTTTTTGAAAATTATAAGCAATGTTTCACATATTACTTGGAGTATGTAATTCTCAAAATTTTCTTGCTTTTAAGAAAGAGTTCAAGTTGTCTACTTGAATTCTTTTTTGGATTTTCCATGAATATTTTTCTACATTCTAAGTAAGCATTCCCTTTTTTTGAGTAACATTCTCGTTTGATCAGTAACGAGAAAATTACGATTCAAAATATGTGAAAATTTCCAACTCGGTTATCTTAGAAAATTGCGAAAATTTTTCATAATAAAAAGTAAGCAATTCTTGACTTTAAAAAGCAAAATTCATTACTTTTTGTGACTCGATAATTTTTTTTTTGCAAAATCCACGACTTTTTCATGACTTTCAAAACCTGTAGACACCTTGAAATCTTTGAAAATTTTGTGATGCGACGTTCATTGTGAAAATTCCTATCTTACCTAATTTTTAAAAAATGAGAAATTGGCTACCGTAAAATCAAATGAAAAATCCTCCTTTAAAAGAATTTTTGAACAATTTTAAAATCATCAATTTTGTGAAAATTTTTATTTTCTGGTACTTTTGAAAAATGAGATTTTTGCAAAATTGCATTTAATCAACAAAAAAAGTTGCCGTAAGATACAATGAAAAATTCTCCCCTGATGATGGAATTTTTAATAAATCTTAAAATCATCAATTTTGTGAAAAATTTTATTTCTCGTAATTTTTAAAAAAGGAGAGTTTTTTTTCAAAATTGCATTTAATCAATGAAAACAGCTTCGATGAAATCAAATGCTACGTAAATCCTCCTCTGATGAAATAAAAATTTGAATCATCAATTTTGTAAAAATTGTCATAGGTAACCAATTTTGTGAAAATTTTCATTTTCAGTAGGTATACTAGGTAAGTATTTTTTTCGTCTTTTTCAATCTTCAGAACCTCTGTAGAAAATCTGAAAAATTTAATGATTTTTTTTTTCAAATTCATAAAAAAATTTGTTTACCTATTTGCGAACCGCTGTAAAAAAATTGAAAATTCTATCTGAAATTCATTACCATATAATATTATGAAATTTTGAAAAAAAAAAATCAACCAAAAATTGAAAATTCTCAAATGTTTTGATTTTATTGAAAATCCGAAGCTCTGTAGATGTTTTTTTTATTTTTTGAATTTTCCGGAAAAAATTTTTTCGTAAAATTCTTCGATGTTTCAAGCATCTACGAGTATAACCAACATAATGAAATATATATATATATATATATATATATATATATATATATATATATATACACCCGAGCGGCACACTCGATCGATAATATCGGAAGATGTAACGTATCGATAAAAAATCGTTTGAAAATCTATAGATGTTCTCACGATATTATAAAGATTTATCGGTACAATTTCATAGGCAAAAAATCTAAAAACTATCGAATTCGATATTATTAAGATTTTATGACGATATTTGTCAACGATACTATCGACAAAGAATATTAAATTTATCGATTCCGATTTTCCACCGATTTTGTGCAGATATTTGAAACTACATTATCGACAAAGAATATTAAATTTATCGAATTCGATTTTTTAACGATTTTGTAAAGATATTTAAAACTATATTACCGACAGATTATATGAAATTTCTCGACTCCGATATTTTACCGATTTTTTGACGATATTTGAAACTATATTATCGACAGATTATATTAAATTTATCGAATCCGATTTTGTAAAGATATTTAAAACTATATTATCGACAGATTATATGAAATTTCTCGACTCCGATATTTTACCGATTTTTTGACGATATTTGAAACTATATTATCGACAGATTATATGAAATTTCTCGACTCCGATATTTTACCGATTTTTTGACGATATTTGAAACTATATTATCGACAGATTATATTAAATTTATCAAATCCGATTTTTTACCGATTTTGTAAAGATATTTGAAACTATATTATCGACACATAATATGCAATTTCTCGAATTCGATTTTCTAACGATTGCGTGAAGATATTTGAAACTATATTATCGACACGTAATATGAAATTTCTCGATTTCGATTTTTTAACGATTTTGTGACGATATTTGAAACTATATTATCGACAAATAATCTGAAATTTCTCGAATTCGATTTTTTAACGATTTTGTGAAGATATTTAAAACTTTATTATCGACACGTAATCTGAAATTTCTCGAATTCGATTTTTCAACGATTTTATGACGATATTTGAAACTATATTATCGACAAGTAATATGAAATTCCTCGAATTCGATTTTTCAACGATTTTGTGACGATATTTGAAACTACATTATCGACAAATAATCTGAAATTTGTCGAACGATTTTTCAACAATTTTGTGACGATATTTGAAATTATTTCCAAATTGGTGAAAATTTTTCTAAGTCCAACACGTCTGGAAGTACTAAACTGCCTATTATAAGCGTTTTATTGCTAATTTCTCAACGGAAAGGTATGGCATAGTGGTTAAGGAAGAGGATTACCATGCAGGAGGTAGATGGTTCAAGCCCCGCGGGTGGCAGATTTTTTATAATTTTTTTTTGACTTTTTCTGAAATGATCCTCTTACCGTAACATGAATAATGTGTTTAGGCATAGTTTAATGTATTAATTATGCTAATTAATGATTTTTAATTATAGAAAAAAGCTAGTAAAAGACGAAAAATCGGAATAAAAAATCGATAAAAAATCGACAGAATATCGAATTCGATAAAGTGTCGCAAAAGTTCCGCCTAAATCGTGAAATTATCTTTCGATATTATAGATATATTATCGATAAAATATCTTACTATAATCTCGAAATTTTTGCTAACTATAATTCGTCGATAATCTATCTATATTTCGAAAGATAATTTCACGATTTAGGCGGAACTAACGCGACACTTTATCGAATTCGATATTCTGTCGATTCTTTATTTCGATAATTTGTCGATTGTGCCGCTCGGGTATATTTATACGTTCAAAACATCATATTAGCTCGCGCTTAGTAAGTAAAATATTAAATAAAAATGTTTATAATTTTTTGTTTTCTCTCTTTTTTTTTTTTGAACCCGAAATCCTCAAGAAAGCTCACGTGAAACGTTATCAGACAAAGTTACTTCAATTGTAACCTAATTTCATTCGTATGTGGTGGGTACTGGGTACCCATAGGTACGGATGACTAAGCCAACAGCACGAGCCGGAGCAGGAGGCCAGCTCGAAGAGGCCGAAGGAAAAAAGCCTCTTTTCATCAAAAATTTCAAACTAAGTAAATTTTACATCCGATAATAAACTTAAACTTCTCTTTGGCGAAAGTTTTACAACAAATTTTAGTATACACGTCGTCTACGAGTACGTTTCGCTTCATCGATTTGTACCGTTCTCTCATCCAAGTGGTTATTAAATTAAAAGAAGAGAGCAAAGGAGGAAGAAGAAGAAAAAAATACATTCGGATAATTTTATAAGGCCAGTGGAACTTTATTAAAACTCATTCTCTTCTACAATACCAAACGAAGAGGAAAAACGACCTCCGATCTGTACAATAATTCCGGCACGCCGCAGCTCCACGTCCGCATCCACAATTCAGCAGGTTTTTATTTTGCGGACGTCTCTGACTGGGACACAGCATCTCCAATTATCAGTCGTAAAAACAAAAACCCGTCGTGCTGATATGGGAACTAGCCTGTCTCCTTCGTATCTCTCCAGCTCTCTAGATACATTTAATCCGGGCTCGTATTCGGTTTACTAATATCGCATTTTTCAATCTTTCGGATCTGTTTCGTTTCTTTCTCTCAACGCTACGCTTATTTTGTCGTCGTCTCTGTATCGAGGAGAAAAAAATAGGAAGAGAAAATCCACCACCATCGTCGTGAGCAGCAGCAGTACACACACATTCAATCTCGTTTTTCCTTCATCGTATTAGTCTGTCAATAAGTAGCTTTTCTATACATTTTCGCCCAATTTAAACGCAGCAAAGGCGGCAACGACTACTAAATCTATTTACCTCGTTGCCATCTCCATATACAGTATACGAGTAGTACACTACACGAAACACGACACATAAGAGTAAGTGTATAAAAAGAACACCAGCAGTGGTTTTGGTCGCTGAAAGACCTCTCTATCCAGATCCCTTCATCTCCCTGCCTTCCCCGAGTATTTTCATTTCTTTATGTTTCGCCCTGGTAACGAGTCTGGCTGCCAAATTTCGGTATTTCGCGAATTTCGCACGAACCCAGATCGACAGGAGAAGCAGGAAGGCGATATATAAGATGAAAAGAAATTCCCAACTCCGTAACTCGCTGCATCAAAAACTATCAAAGTGTTATAATATTGCTTACGATGGATTTCGCGTGTGAATATATTGCTCGACGAACGCTTCGGCGTGTAGAATAGTATTCCTAAATCGAGCGTACGTACGTATTTTTTCGACTATTTTCGCCCTCTTGCTGTCGGTCTTTGGCCAGGGTAGGGATATCGAAGGTGAACGAGGCGAAAATAGAAGAAGCGTAAAATCGAAGTTCAAAAAAAAAGGTACCTTTTTTCTACTATACGACGTAGTTTTTATTTAAACGATGTGTTTATATACGAGAAGGTTCGGTCTGCAATAGAGGCAGTAATGGTGACTTTAGACATTAGCACTTGTTTTCTGATATCAAGTTGTATCGAAAGAAACATATAAAATTGGATACAATTTTATCAAAATTTATAAAATTGAGTACCCACATCAAATTGGATAAAATCAGGGTTTCGGCAAAATCATCCGAACTTATTGTGATACCTATATTTGTATTCAAAATCCAAGATCACAAATCCTTTTCACGCCTGGATTTTAAATCCAAAATATAAAATCCTCTCCATGATTGCATTTAAAAATCCAAAATCCATTTTTTTTTTCTTTTACACTGAAATCTGGTCCCTGTTAATTTTCGAGTAGACGATCTCTTAGCAACTCTTCTCCTAAATTTTTTTCAAAAATATCTCAATTTTTTGTCCTTTCTTTTAAAAATTTAAAATAAAAATTTTTCAAACTCTTTTCGAAAAAAACTCGAATTCTTTTGCAGAAAAAAATCCAATTTTTCTTCAAACAAACATTTCTTATTGACTCCTCACTTCTTTACTTAATTTTCTTGGAGTTACCTATTGTAATAGGAAAAATATATCATTTTTTTATTTTGAACAAAAAGAGTTTCTCAATTTTTTTGAATTAAATATAAAATATTTTTTAAATTTTCAAAGGAAATTTTTTTTAAAAAAAACTTTCAAATTTCTAAAAAGAAATTAATTTTTTGCAACAAAACAACTAAATTTTTGGTTTGGTCTCAGTTTTTAAAAAAACCTTCATTTTTTGTTAAAAAATTTCTGAAATTTGTCAAAATAATAAAAAAAAAAGATTTTTCTCGAGTCAAAAGCTAAAAAACTACCCAATTTCTTTGAATCTATTAAGTAATAGAAAAAATTGTTTTTTTTTCAGAAAAAACCTCATACGTCTCTCAATTTGTTAAAAATAATATAGCTAGGTATCAAATTCTGGTCTTATTTAAATTAAATTTTTTTTTGGTGAAGAAAATCTCTTATTTTTTTCTGAACTTGATTTCTTTTTTTTTTGGAGTAAACATTTTTTTTTTGCAATAAGAATTTTTCTCACTCAAGTTTTGGAGAAAAAAGATAAATTCTTTTGAAAAAAAAATCTGTGTTTTTTTTACAACAAAGAAAATATGTCTTTATAATTTTTTTTTTGTACTCAATATAGTAAAATTTTCAATTATCTTGAAGCATAATTTTGAAAAATCTCATGGAAGAAGTCACACTCATAACAGCCAGTGCATCGACAAAGCAAAAAAAAAGTAGGTATAAAAAATTTTTGATTTTAATTCCTTGTGATACCCAAGTTGAAAAAATCCCAAATATTTTCTTCCCCGCGATACTCTTATATGCAGTAATCTAAAGTTTCAATAAAATTATTTTGGACCCGAGCAGCACAATCGACAAATTATCGAAATAAAAAATCGACAGAATATCGAATTCGATAAAGTGTCGCGTTAGTTCCGCCTAAATCGTGAAATTATCTTTCGATATATAGATAGATTATCGACGAATTATAGTTAGCAAAAATTTCGAGATTATAGTAAGATATTTTATCGATAATCTATCTAGGTATAATATCGAAACATAATTTCACGATTTAGGCGAAACTTTCGCGACACTTTATAGAATTCGATATTCTGTCGATTTTTTATTACGATTTTTCGTCTTTTACTAGCTTTTTTCTATAATTAAAAATCAGTAATTAGCATAATTAATACATTAAACTATGCCTAAACACATTATTCATGTTACGGTAAGAGGATCATTTCAGAAAAAGTCAAAAAAAATTATAAAAAATCTGCCACCCGTGGGGCTTGAACTATCTACCTCCTGTATGGTATTCCTCTACCTTAGCCACTATGCCATACCTTATCGTTGAGAAATTAGCAATAAAACGCTTATAATAGACAGTTTAGTACTTCCAGACGTGTTGGACTTGGAAAAATTTTCACCAATTTCTAAATTTGGAAATAATTTCAAATATCGTCACAAAATCGTTGAAAAATCGTTCGACAAATTTCAGATTATTTGTCGATAATATAGTTTCAAAGATCACCACAAAATCGTTGAAAAATCGAATTCGAGAAATTTCAGATTACGTGTCGATAATAAAGTTTTAAATATCTTCACAAAATCGTTAAAAAATTGAATTCGAGAAATTTCAGATAATTTGTCGATAATATAGTTTCAAATATCGTCACAAAATCGTTAAAAATTCGAAATCGAGAAATTTCATATTAGGTGTCGATAATATAGTTTCAAATATCGTCACAAAATCGTTAAAAAATCGAAATCGAGAAATTTCATATTACGTGTCGATAATATAGTTTCAAATATCTTCACGCAATCGTTTGAAAATCGAATTCGAGAAATTGCATATTATGTGCCGATAATATAGTTTCAAATATCTTTACAAAATCGGTAAAAAATCGGATTCGATAAATTTAATATAATCTGTCGATAATATAGTTTCAAATATCGTCAAAAAATCGGTAAAATATCGGAGTCGAGAAATTTCATATAATCTGTCGATAATATAGTTTTAAATATCTTTACAAAATCGTTAAGAAATCGAATTCGATAAATTTAATATTCTTTGTCGATAATGTAGTTTCAAATATCTGCACAAAATCGATGGAAAATCGGAATCGATAAATTGAATATTCTTTGTCGATAGTATCGTTGACGAATATCGTCATAAAATCTTAATAATATCGAATTTGATAGTTTTTAGATTTTTTGCCTATGAAATTGTACCGATAAATCTTTATAATATCGTGAGAACATCTATAGATTTTCAAACGATTTTTTATCGATACGTTACATCTTCCGATATTATCGATCGAGTGTGCCGCTCGGGGAGTGAGTAATTTTTTTCTCGTTCTTCTTGGGAGTGAAATTTTTAAATTAAAGAATTTAGGTATTCCATTGTTTAGAACAGAAATTTCTTGATTTTCTGAAATTGATTACTCAAGTATGTTTTTTAAATGTTTTCAAATGAAAAAATATGTTGTAAATTTCTCAATTTTATTCGGAAAAAACAACATCTGTTTTCTGGAGAAAATATTTAAAAAAATTCATTATTAGATACTCAAATACTTTATTTTATTATATTTTTTTTCTGAAACTTTGATGGGTTATTTATTTTTTTAAATAGAATTTCAACAATTTTCTACAGACTTCAATCTTCCAAATGATTTTTTTTTTATTTAAAAAAAATCAATCCTAATGTGACAATGCCACTTACTTAGACCTGTCGTACAAATTAACTTGGTTAGATGGAAGTGAATAGGTAGGTAAAACATCATTTTTATTTAGAATGTTGAAAATTTTGTAACATAATAAAAATTTTATTTGACAAGTAAGTACCTACACTTTTGAAAATTAAAAAAAAAAAAAAAAAATCAAAAAATCGATCTTATTACTTCGAAAATTTATTCAAAATGACGAAATTTTTAATTTTGACCAAATTTTGAATATTTACTAATTCTTAAAATTTATAAAATTTTACAGGCCGTAAAAATTCATTAAAACTTGATAATTTTACTCATTGAAAATTTTAGAAAAACTGAATTTCAAAGTCAACGTAATTTAAAAAAAAAAAACGAAACTTTAAAAATTAACCAATAAATTAAAACTTTGAAAACAAATTTTTGCAATAATGGAAAATATAAACAATGATTAAAAATTCGATGCGTCATTTGGTAAAGGCGCAAGAAAATTAAATTTTCTTCAAGTTATCAATCTTACCTTTCTAATTTACTCAAAATTTAGTACACTTCATTTCTTGCCAATTACAAAAAATTGACAATAAATTTCGGGGAAAATTGATAAATTTTGTTTTTTCTGGCACAGAGCCTGAAGTATTAAAGATAGGTAACGAATGAAAAGAACCTTTTTGATTGGAAATTTAATTTCCTACAATTTGACAGCCTTACTTTTTTGATTTCCTTAAAATTTAAGCTAATATCTGAACATGAAAATCATTCAATGTTGTATGCTAAATAAAACACTTTTTTTTAAATTACCTAAGTATAAAATAAATAGGAATGGTAACTCAGAAATGATGTTGTATGAAGGACTGAATGTAAACCTAAACATTTTATAAACAATCGTTAAAAATTCTACATAGAAACTGAAAATCATATATTTTCTGACTCACTTATTGGATTAGAGATCGTATTCTTCCAACCTTCACCCCATATACCTACTCGTTCCATATTTCTATCCCCTCTCGGCACGATCCAGGTAAAACCCTACGACTCGAACTCGAACATTCGCGTTCATTTCGTCGTCTAAAAAACACCACCGCCGTCAAAAATTGTGACGCTTTTATGAAACTACGTTGGGAATAAATCACGCAGAATAATCACCTCGATAAAAACGTTCGCCTCGTTTGGTTCAGCTTGAGTTTCGCCTTCGCCCACCATAATACCGCTTACACGGCGAGATACCGCAAAAGCAGAGCCCGGAATTATATTCTCGGTGTCTTTTGAGCGTGCAACATGGAACAGGCGAAGGGGAACAGGAACCGATAGGAAAAGAGAGAGAGAAACGTTCGACTACACTATAACGAACTAATTGATGTTATAAACGCAGTTTCCCTAAACGACTGTAAATTTACCCGAAAAAGGGTTGCTTCAAGGTAAATCAACAAAGAAAAAGCGAAAAAATTACCCGTTTGAAATTTCTGCACGCTTTGCCTCCTTCTCTTCTGTCACATTGAAAACCCTCCCTTAGGATGGGAGGAATTTTTCGCTTTGGCGTCTTGTCGATTATGCCATCCTCTCTTCTATACGTTAGAAAATAGTACATCTAGCGAAGTAGGATTTTTTCGCCTATAATTTCAACTCCCAAGTATACAGGGTGTTTCATAGCTGACCGAGTTCCTTCCACCGGATGAATAGGCAACCCATAAGGAACAAAAAAATTGCATATAAACGTGTTGCCTATCTTGAAAATTGAAGGGGCAAGGGAAAATTAAATTGAGAGACAATAATTTCTGATTGTACCAATGAATAGTACTAAAAAAAACAACTTTTTTTGTTCTAGATCCTTTTTTGCCTATCTTGGAAAATAAAGGCGCAAGAGGGCTTTCAACTTTGAAAAACCGGTTTTTTAATTTTCAAAGCACTGTAGATCCTTCATTTTTGAAGATAGGCAAATTCATCACATAACTTTTTTTGTTTATCTCAAAGAGTTACACCTTTTTCATGTATCATCTTGACGAAACTTTGCAATTTTTTGTTTCATTCGTACCTAATTGATCATTTTGAGCTTCAAATTATTATCAATGCAATCATTGGAAAATGAAAACTGAAAAATTTGTCAAGATTTTACATAAAATAGATGCAACTCTTTGAGATAAGTAAAAAAAGTTAAGTGATGAATTTGCCTATCTTCGAAAATGAAGGAGATACAGGGCTTTGAAAATTAAAAAACCGGTTTTTCAAAGTCTAAAGCTCTCTTGTGCCTTCATTTTCAGAGATAGGCAAAAAAATGTCTGAAACAAAGAAAGTTGATTTTTTTTAGTACTATTCATTAGCCAATCAGAAATTATTTTTTCTCAATTTGATTTTTCCTTGCCCCTCCAATTTTTAAGATAGTCAACACGTTTATATGAAATTTTTTGTTTCATATGGGTGGCCTATTCACCCGGTGGAAGGAACTCAGCCAGCTATGAAACACCCTGTATGGTGGGAAAAAAAAGCGAAAACCTGGTAACAAAAACACATTAGCCGGAAAACCCCTTTAAAAGCATCAAAAGTATGGGAAAAAAGAAAAGGAAACAGTTTAATAAGTTAAACAAACTTAATACTCTTAACAAACTTCATTAACGTTAACTGATGCAAGATATTTTATATTCGTAATCCGAAGTGAAGGTTTTAAACGTTCTCGTCTTCTTTGGTGCTTTTTCGTTACCGTCACATCGGTGCCTTCGCCTACATCTCGCGTCAGCCTCTTCCTACTCCTTATAGTTATTCTCTCGAAAAAGCACAGCGAAGCAAACGAGAGGGTAAAAAAATCACCGAGGAGTCGCAGGCGCGCTTTCAAAAAGCTGGTGAAGAATAATAAGAGATTTTCCTTTATTTATGGACTAGCAGGTGAGCAGCAGGGCGAACGAAAACTTTGGCCCGAGTATTCTTACAGTAAGTACGTACAGTATACTCGTATCTTATAGTTATATACCCATGCCCCATCGTATCGAGATGCTCCTTCCTCCTTGTCCCCCTCCCATCGTACTTCCAACTCTTCCAGCATGAGCCTTCTTTACTCGGCTCGTGCCAGACTGTTTCATCTTTGCCATTCTTTTACGTTTTTGTTGAAGTCTTCATTGAAGTTTCTTAATTTAATTATTACTATAGCGAACTTGTTACAAAAGCAGCGTAAAAAGATCACGACTTATTTTTCACGCTCCCCTTCCCCTCCACTCCCCTTCCCCACCACGGGCACTGGACGGGATAAAAATCACGAACTTAAGACGCCAAACAATCGGTAAAACGGATTATAAGGTTGTCGAATGAAATACTCTCGACGAGAGAGAGAGAAAACAGAGAAGTTGGCAGGGGCAAATTGGGCATTCGTGGGATACAAAAAGATGGATAATTTTCAACATCTCTACCCAGTTGATTTTTCGATTTTTGAAGGTTTTTAAAGTCATTTTTAGGAAGTCAATAAGTACAAATCTTCTTCAAATATATTTTTTCACAGAGTGCATAAATAAGTAAGTAAGTAAGTATTTTTTTTATTCCATTATTGAAAAATAAAAATAAAAAATTATGGAAAATTTAGAAAATTTATGGAGGAACAAAAATGTAATTTAAATTTAGATAAATAATTAATCTCAGTAAAATTATATTTTTTCCTTTTACATAAAAAATTAGTTTAAATAAAAATACTCGTATGACATTAATTAGTCAAATTAAAATAAATATTTTTTCAATATTCGATTTATATCAAAGATTGATGAAAAATGTAAGAATAACAATTGGAAAATACCGATAGAATTTAACAATTAGACTTTTTGAGCAATGTTATGCATACGTATTGAAAATTTTTTTACATAAAATGTTTCAAAAAACAAATTTAAAAAAATCAAATTTCTGGTCAAAAAATTTTGAAAACAACCTAAATAAAATGAAACACAAATTCTCAAACAACTTCACAATTCAGTAATTTCAATATTTTCAGAAAAAAAAATCTAATTAAAAAACATATCCAACAATTGCAGTAGGTCTAGGTACATACCAGAAAATTAGTATCCAGGTATATAATCCTGGTCAACATTTTTGAGAAAATAATGTGAAATAAAATTTTAAAAATATATCCTAAAAAAAATATTCCAAGAAAATCATCTCACGGAAATGCTTTATTTGAATTTTCAAAATACTTGATTCAGGAACAATACTTTCATTTTTTTTTTTTTTTAAATAACAGTTTTCAAGGAAAAGTCTCTGAGACAAATTTTTTCAACAGAAAATTTTAATACAAAATTTAAGCGACAAAACTCAAATAAAGCAAGTGCGTACCTAAATTTATTATTTTTTTTTTTTAATTTGTTTGGCTCATGTCTAAAAATTTGAGCAAAAAAAAACAGTAGAATCTGAATTTCACTTTTTTTAAATTACAAATTTAGAAGAAAACTTGAAATTAGTTTCTAAGTAAACAAAAATTCATAAGGAAAATATTCCAAAATAAAACATTTTAAAAACATGTGTTTGAAGGAAAAAAATCTGAAAAACATATTATTTCAAAGGAAAAATTTACCAAATTTTTTGCATCTTGATTAACTAGAATCTAGATTGATAGTTTTTGTTTACATGCAAATGGGGCCTCGATGATGTTATCTTCCTTTATTTTTTCGGACGTAGTTTTTTTTTTCATTCATCAATTCATGATATAAGTAAAGCTGGAAATTCAAAAAAAATTCAAACATGTAGACCGAGTTCAAAGGAATAGTTTTGGTTATTATAAAGATTTCAATCGGTCCCCTCCCTCCCCACTATAATACTAAGTAGATACTTAATATTCAAAATTATAAGGGTGAGAGGGGTCTAATTGAAAAAATTTTCAAACAAAAGTTGTAGATTGAGATCTTATAAATCAATTTAGTTACTTATTATAAAAATTTCGCTTGGACCTCTCCTCTTCCTCCAATTTTACATAGTTTGTAGAATACTTCCATAAGTTGTAACCAAGAGTGATTTTCTTACGTATTATGCAAAATTAGAGTAGGTGGAGAGGTCCACGCGAAATTTGTATAATAAGTAACTAAATTAATTTATAAGATCTCAATCTACAACTTTTGTTTGAAAACTTTTTCAATTGGATCCCTACCTCAAGCAATTTTTAATGATATTCCATGCAAGTGTCTAAGTCATATTATGCGAAATTGGGAGGAGGGAAGGGTCTAATCGAAAATTTTGTATAATAACAAAAACTATTTCCAACATCTCAATCTACAACTTTTGTTTGAAAAATTTTTCAATTGGACCCCTCCCCGTGTAGCAACGTCGATGCTAATTTCGATATAAATGTCGACACATTCGAAATCGGTCACTTTTCGATCGTACATGTCGACATTTATATCGACATCCACATCGACATTTGCAATGGTGAGATTTTGAAAAATATGCTAAGTTCAAATATTCAATATAAGTATATATTAAAATTACACCAAAAATAGTGCTCAAGCCAACATTTCGACATTTTTTGTCAAATATGCGGCATTGAGGCCACCTTTGTAGCTGGACACATGCGAGTGTCCAACTAACATAGAGATGATTCTTAGACTTTATGTACTAATTCACAACACACTTTATCTGCGAGTATCACAATCACCCTCAAGACATCGACAGTCAAGTCGATGCATTATTCGACCCTCGACAATTAGATCGACATTAACTCGACTTAAAATTCCTCTGGTCAACACTGTCGACAGTTAAGTCGATGCATTATTCGACCCTCGACAATCACATCGACACTATCTCGACTTAAAATTCCTCTGGTCGACACTGTCGACAGTGAAGTCGATGCATTATTCGACCATCGACAATTATGTCGACAATAACTCGACAAGTCGTTGTATTATTCAAAACTTTGAAAAATAAGAAAATTTTGTGATTCTTTCAAAAATTATTTATTCCTGAGCTTAAAATGTTCTTATTAATTGTTTTTAGTTCTTTTTAGATATAAAATTTGTAAATTTAATTGGCAGAAATTGTCGACATAAATGTCGATGCGTTTATCGAGTATCGATTTTTACATCGACTTGTCTATGTAGAAAAACAACGTTTTCTAAATTATAGGAAAATACTGAGAAAAATTCAAAAATTTTGATTGAACAGTTATGTTTAACACAGAACATTACTTTAAATCTCAAATATCATTTTTAATTCATCGTTAACCGAGAAAAAAATGTGTCTGAATTTTGTCGACATAAATGTCGATGTCGACAATTGCTACACGGGTCCCCTCATTTTGAAAAAGTATCTGTCTGATATTATGCGAAATCGGGGAAGAGGGAGGGGACCAATCGAAATTTTTATAATGGCCAAAACTATTCCTATGAACTCGGTCTACAACATGTTTGAAATTTTTTTGCAAAAAGCCCCAATTTTCCAGTTCTTTTTATCATCGCGAAAAAACACAAGTCCGAAAAAATTAGGAGATAACGTCATCGAGGCCCCACTTGCATGTAAACAAAAACTATCAAACTAGACTCTAGTTCGAGAACACACCTACGAGTCCTTTGATTGATCTACTAGTGACCACCTCTACTCGTACATTTTTTTTTTTACAACGATACAGCAGAAACCCCCTCCCACATTCCTCTCCCATCTTCAAATCACCCAGTCGCCAACTTTTCTCATTTTCGAGCCAAGCAGTAAAAAAAAAAACATCTCTCTGGAAAATGGAAATAGTTCGAACCAAAAAAAATAGCGAAACACAGACGAAACCACATTCGACTTGAAATTAACCACCGCACGAGCCACAGCAATCTGCGATTGTACAATTTTACATCTCGTATTATATTCGACAAAAATACGGGCGAATTTTTAAAACAAATAAAATAATAAATTTTTCTAGCTGGTTCGCCTCCCATGCCGAATTATCTATCGCTTATCCAGTCACACATCTTTCTTTTAAATGCGCCAAAACGTCGTAAATTTTTTACATTATCTGGAGTCGCAGCCATATACCAAAATATTACTCCATTTTTATTCTACATTTTAATCCGAAACTCGACCTACGAGAGTCACTCGATAGATACACGTACGTAAAGCTGCCCCCTCTCGCATCCCACTTTGGTTATTTTTTTTCGTCGGTTGGTTGATAAAAATCGTCAATAAATTGAAATAAAAAAAATAGAGAAAAAAAAACACAAAATCGTAATATACGAGTTTGAGGCAATTTGGAAACAAGCAATTTGCTAAATATTTTGTTTCGATTTCGATATCCCGAATCTGTAAAAAATCACTCCAATATTACAACTTTTTAATATGAACCATTTTGATTCCACAACGAGAGTTCTTTTTTTTCATACCTCAACAGTCCACATATCTACCTACACTTTTCACAATAATCCCAACTGACGTATTCGTCTATTCGGATGATCATGAGTAATACACATCGAATAAGTATTGCGAATTATAAACTACATAAAAATTCATTACATTCCTCCCCCTCCCTCCAACACCCTCCTCTGGATGTAGCTTTGATTGCAGCTTCCCACGGTGGTGCTGAACCCTTGCGATGGCAATACGACCCGATAGGTAGGTACCTATCGAAGCGAAGCAATTAATTCGCGTATACATGACGAGTTCGCAGCATTCGTAACATACTCGCGTTCCATTTCATCGTTCATCGGGGATTAATAAATGACAAAATTTTTCATATTTTGAAAAAAAATAAAAATCAATCGACGTGGAATGCCAAAAGCACGTTTCACACTGCTACGGTTACATATCGTATTGATATGCGTTTAAACTTTATTGATTTGCAGACCTAAAGGGGTCAGGAGGGGGGGTTTGAAAAAAAAAATTCACGAAGGGGAAATACCATTTGAATTTATGGTTTGAGAATAAAATGAGACCGAGGGAAAAAAGTATATTCATTTGGTTCAGAAATGAGCCCAACTTGAGGCCAGATCAGCCAAAAGACTCGTCAAATGGATTTTTTGCAAAATTGAAAACCACACTTAAGAAAGTAACTGCATTGTACTAAATGCATCTTCGAGACATTACCTTGATCTCTGGATTGACTCCCCTTCGTCATATCGAATCAAAAGTTCATTTTGAAACAATATTCAATGCACACGAGGACCCATTTGAATTCTCATCAAGACCCTCGTCAAAATCTTCTCTTTCCTTCTTAACCTTTCAAATTCTTCCAGATCATTTTATTCGTGAAAAAAAATACGAAAAAAAAAGAAGAGGAGACAAATCACCAATAGGCTTGATCCAGCCTCAGACAGAGAGGGGGGAGGTAACAACACGGAAGATAGGAGTAGAAAAAATTCCATTTCTGTTTCGCGTTTGCCTTTCTACGCGCAATCAATCTGGCCCCGTATAAAGCCGGCTTTACAATTACGCCACTTTAGAAAGGATCAAAATACCATTTAAATATTTTTTATCTGGCTTTCGGGGTAAACTGCGAGACTGTTGAGGAGGAGGAAGAAAAGGTTAAGTACGAGATGACCCTTTGACGTGCGATAAGGCTTAACCCGAGACCGAGCAGGTTCACCTTGAGATGTTCTATATCGCGATCACGTTCCGTTTCTTTTTTTTCTCTTTTCTTTATTTGATTTACATTCGGAAATGTCTTCCTTATTGTATGTAAGATGTGAAATAGGCGCTGTCTTGGGCTGGGTTTGGCTTGTGGTGTGCAATGTGGTGGTTTAGCCAGGAATTTGGGGGTGTTAGTCCAGTCAAATTAAGCCATTTGCCTGAACAAAATGAGGAAGAAGTTTTTTTTCATTCAATAAAGTTGTTCGTTAATATGTCCTCAAAATATACATAGAATTGAATTTCCCACAAAATAAATTATTTACAATTTTTTGATAGGAATGATAGTAACGCAGTAAATCGACTTTGGAGTTAATAATCCAGCCAATTAAACAGTCTTTGCCCCCCCCCCCTCCCGCCCCAAAAAAAGATAGAAAAAATATTTTTTGTCATAAAATTGCTCCAAAAGATGTCCTTAATAAAATACATAAAAGATCTGGCAAAATCCGGGTACATCATGACCCCCCACCCCAAAAATAAAAACACATCTTTGCCCCCAAGTTCCCTTTTTTCCAAGCTAGCACTCAATACATGAAGTTCTTCATTAATATAAAGCTAATGGAGATTTTGGAGTAAGTAATTCTCTGAAATTTCATGACCTTTGTGAAAAATTCGACGAAAGTTTCTAACTTTTCAATAATTTCATGAAACCAAATTCCCTTAAAATTTGGGAAAAAATGTTTTTTAGTTTTTTAATTTTTATAGGTAGATTAAGAATAAATTCTTCTTTAATTTTAATTATAGATATTTTGTTTAAATTTTCTAAAAAAAAATTTTTTTTAATTCTGAAATTTGTATAAGATTTTTTTCCAAAGTTATGGAAACAAAAATTGTTGCGAATAGTTCCAATAAGTACCTATTGTAAAGTATTCGACACATATCACAAATTCGTAAGGAAAACTCCATGTAGATTTTGAAATAGGTTATTCTTTGTTGTTTTTTTTTTTTTTTTTTTTTTTTTTAATCAGGAAGGAATTCTGGACCGTTTGTAAAAATTATCCAAACACTTTTGAAAGATTTTTTGAAAATTTTGTGAAAAATTCACTCTATTTCACTCCTCTTTTCAGGAAAATTCATAGGACGCGTTGTAATTTTTACCAAGTTTCAAGATTCTCCAAAATTATGAATTTTTTTTTTTCGTTTTCGTAAAAATTTATTTTTTTACTCTCTCTTTTTTATTTTCCTCTACCTCTGTTAACCAAATACTACCTAAGTACAAAAGTATTTTCTGAAATTTTGGAAGAAATTTTATGATAATTCAAATTACCATAAAAGTCATGTATGAGATACAATGGAAATCCACATTTCTTACCTCTGAATTCGTTTTTGGAAAAAATCCCATGAAAAAATTGATCAAATTTGATCAAAAGTGGAGTTCCCATTTTTGTGATCAAATTTCATCAAGGATGTTTCCATTATTTTTATACCTATAGATATAATTTAATTTAAGTATATTTCTTTCACGTTCGATTTGATTTCTAATCAGATTATTAAAAAAAATGAACCTGAGTACATTTTTCGATAAAATTTTCACCCTTTGTAAAAAATATTTCCGGCAAAATTATTTGAAATTCTCTACACCAGAACGATAAAAATTTCACTTCCAGCCCATAATTTCATCAATCTCACCGTCGATTCTTACGTTGGAAAACTTAATACTTTGAAAAATTACCCGATTGATGTATTACAGGTAAAATTGATAGTTGAATTTAACCTAACTTTATCTTCCTGTAGTAGTTCGTGTACATCGTGTAATATGGAGTCACACGTTTTTACCCTCAAAGACGAGCAACAAATCATTGCGATTCTGCTCAATAAAGCATATACAGACATGCCTAAAGATCAAAAATATTATCATTGACGCAAGAATTTCAAAACTGTGAGCCTTAGTAGTACATTTCGAGTGGCACGAACAAAAGATGGTAAAATCATGGCTCTTACAGATAGCCAAGAAGACATCGTTGAAGGTAGGTATTCAATATTCATGTAGCGTTTTTTACGTTTTTTGACAATAAAATAAAAAAATAAAAAATCACCGAAGAATGAAAATAATTTTTTTTGGATCAAAGTTGTCTTAATAGGTTCTAGTTAATTCAATTAGATTAATTAATGGAATTAAAAATAAAGGGGTATTTTTAGGAGTTAGATTTATAAAAAAAATATTTTTATTATTTATTATATTAAATAAAAAAAATATATTAATTATTAAAAAAGATATATTTAAAGTAAATATAATATTAGAAGAGATGTAAAATAAATTTGGGATAATATTTAAAAAATTAATTATTATAATAAAATTAAATAAATACCTACATATTATTTTTACAAAAAAAAAAAAAAAAAAAAATGCAGATTTCTCAACTTTGCCTCAATTTTTAGGAACTGCATGAACTGCGTCATTTTTTCAGAAAGATGCAGTAACTGAAAACTGAGGTAAAGTTGAAAAATCGACATTCTTTTTTTGGAGGGTAGGGGTAAAACTATGTATATTAAAACCAATTTGATCCATTTTTTTCCATTCCATGTAGATCGTTTTTGATTTTTTTTTTCCAAAAAATGTAATTAAAAGGAGAATTTTTTTGTCCTTTTAAAAATTAGAAAAAGATGAAAACCCATCAAAAATAGTCTTGTTGAGTAAAAGTACCTATGAAATGACCATTTTGTCTAAAAAAATTTTTTAAATCAATTCCAATTTTTTTTTTTTTTTTTTTTTTTTTTTTTTTAAAGAAAGGGGCTTTTGCGTCACCACTCAAAACAATTTTTTTGTAAAAAAATTTTTAAGACGAGTTGATTCAACACCAAAAGAATCATTTTAGAGGGTCGCAGGCCTCGACATTTCGAAAAAAAAAATTAAATTAAATTATGGGACACCCTACTAAGTATCATCGATTTTTTCCATTATTTTTTTAATTTTTCAGTTTTTTCAAATTTTCTGTTTTATCAAACCCTAATTTTGATTTTTTTCCAATCTTTCGTTATTTTCAACTTTGTATCAAATATTATTCTTCATACTTGATTTTATAATTTTTTTTGCCAAGTCCTTAATTTTTAGTCATTTTTGATTTGGCCAAGTTTTTTGCCTTTTCAGTTTTTCGAATCAATTTTTATTCATTTTTTTTAATTCGATTTTTTGAGAAAGTATATTTTTCAGTTTTTAGTTAGTTACCTTTTACTCCGTTTTTAGTTCCATTTTTTAGTTTTTTGTTATTTTTGAATTTTTTATTTTCCTTTTTTTAGAGTATTTTTTTTCTACTTTATTTATTTATTTATTTTTCAATGTAAGCAGGAACCTAAATTTTTTCACTTTGCCTCAAATTCAAAGACTCTGGTGTGAAGAGGGTCAATCCGCCCCACAGCCGAATTTCAATTTTTTTAAATTTTTGTTTGTGGCGGTTATATATGATTTTAGAGCGTATCGGCGATCCTTGACCTCACCCTTGGGGGCTGGTGCCTCGAAATACATAAATATGCGATTTCAACTTTTTTTAAATTCCAGCATCACGAGGTACTTTTGATCGATTTTCACCAAACATGGCATGTTGATAGAAGTACTAAGGGACAATGTTGGGATTTTTTTTAGATTTTTTCGACCTCTGAAATGACCTTGAAAATGATTTTGAAAAATTCAAATCATCCTGGTAGGCACAGTTTGGGAGCTGGCAAGCTGGGAAAAAATAATTTTCTTTGTTTTCCAAACTACATATTTCACACTGCTGGAAATTTTTCCAGATTTTTGTCAGAGAGGGGGAGTCGGGGTTCATACCTAAATTCCAAGAAACCAATAATAGGTATCTCTCATTTCATCTCCTTAAAAATATCGAAAATGACTGATATTGTTTTAGTTCCTTGGATTTTTAGGTATGACGACCCCCCTCCAAACTGACAAAAATCTGAAAACATTCTGAGTAATAGTATAAAATAGTTTTAAAAACTAGAAAATTTTTGTTCCAGCTTGTCAGCTCACAAACTGTATGACTCCCACCGTGATTTGAAATTTTCAAACTCATTTTCAAAATTATTTCAGGGGTTGGAAAAATCTGAAAAAATTTCCTAATATTTCCCTTGGGTACTTGTACCTACAATACATGCCATATTTGCTGAAAGTCGATTTAAAAAAAAAAAAAAAAAAAAAATTTAAATCATGCTCACAAGAAATTTTGAAAAATTTTATCACTATTAAAATTTCCAGTAGCCCGAGCGGCACACTCGATCGATAATATGGGAAGATGTAACGTATCGATAAAAAATCGTTTGAAAATCTATAGATGTTCTCACGATATTATAAAGATTTATCGGTACAATTTCATAGGCATAAAATCTAAAAACTATCGAATTCGATATTATTAAGATTTTATGACGTAATTCGTCAACGATACTATCGACAAAGAATATTAAATTTATCGATTCCGATTTTCCACCGATTTTGTGCAGATATTTGAAACTACATTATCGACAAAGAATATTAAATTTATCAAATTCGATTTTTTAACAATTTTGTAAAGATATTTAAAACTATATTATCGACAGATTATATGAAATTTCTCGACTTCGATATTTTACCGATTTTTTGACGACATTTGAAACTATATTATCGACAGATTATATTAAATTTATCGAATCCGATTTTTTAACGATTTTGTAAAGATATTTGAAACTATATTATCGACACATAATATGCAATTTCTCGAATTCGATTTTCTAACAATTGCGTGATGATATATGAAACTATATTATCGACAAATTCTCGGAAATTTCTCGAATTCAATTTTTTAACGATGTTGTGAAGATATTTAAAACTATATTATCGACACGTAATCTGAAATTTCTCGAATTCAATTTTTTAACGATGTTGTGAAGATATTTAAAACTATATTATCGACACGTAATCTGAAATTTCTCGAATTCGATTTTTCAACGATTTTGTGACGATATTTGAAACTATATTATCGACACGTAATATGAAATTCCTCGAACTCGATTTTTCAACGATTTTGTGGCGATCTTTGAAACTACATTATCGACAAATAATCTGAAATTTGTCGAACGATTTTTCAACGATTTTGTGACGATATTTGAAACTATATTATCGACACGTAATATGAAATTCCTCGAACTCGATTTTTCAACGATTTTGTGGCGATCTTTGAAACTACATTATCGACAAATAATCTGAAATTTGTCGAACGATTTTTCAACGATTTTGTGACGATATTTGAAACTATATTATCGACACATAATATGCAATTTCTCGAATTCGATTTTCTAACAATTGCGTGAAGATATTTGAAACTATATTATCGACAAATTATCTGAAATTTCTCGAATTCAATTTTTTAACGATGTTGTGAAGATATTTAAAACTATATTATCGACACGTAATCTGAAATTTCTCGAATTCGATTTTTCAACGATTTTGTGACGATATTTGAAACTATATTATCGACACGTAATATGAAATTCCTCGAACTCGATTTTTCAACGATTTTGTGGCGATCTTTGAAACTACATTATCGACAAATAATCTGAAATTTGTCGAACGATTTTTCAACGATTTTGTGACGATATTTGAAACTATATTATCGACACGTAATATGAAATTCCTCGAACTCGATTTTTCAACGATTTTGTGGCGATCTTTGAAACTACATTATCGACAAATAATCTGAAATTTGTCGAACGATTTTTCAACGATTTTGTGACGATATTTGAAATTATTTCCAAATTGGTGAAAATTTTTCCAAGTCCAACACGTCTGGAAGTACTAAACTGCCTATTATAAGCGTTTTATTACTAAGTTCTCAACGATAAGGTATGGCATAGTGGCTAAGGTAGAGGAATACCATACAGGAGGTAGATAGTTCAAGCCCCACGGGTGACAGATTTTTTATAATTTTTTTTGACTTTTTCTGAAATGATCCTCTTATCGTAACATGAATAATGTGTTTAGGCATAGTTTAATGTATTAATTATGCTAATTAATGATTTTTAATTATAGAAAAAAGCTAGTAAAAGACAAAAAATCGGAATAAAAAATCGATGAAAAATCGACAGAATATCGAATTTGATAAAGTGTCGCGAAAGTTCCGCCTAAATCGTGAAATTATCTTTCGATATTATAGATAGATTATCGTTAAATATCTTACTATAATCTCGAAATTTTTACTAACTATAATTCGTCGATAATCTATTTATATATCGAAAGATAATTTCACGATTTAGGCGGAACTAACGCGACACTTTATCGAATTCGATATTCTGTCGATTTTTTATTTCGATAATTTGTCGATTGTGCTGCTCGGGAGTGTTCAATTAAAATACAAACCAGGTTACTCGTTGAGGCGTAGAAATCTACCTCCTGGCCCCATCATCAGACCAAAGGGTCACTCAGACTCATCACACAAGTACAGTCTTACACCTTGTCTGAGTCACTCTATCACTTCCTAGGTACAATTCGAGCACTGCACCGCAGTAAATTCTCAAGCTCTTGGAGCGAATAAATGTACATACCTTCACCCTCCCTTTAGCTAAATCTAATCCATCTTTCGCAGAACACTCATTTCGCATAGTTCATCTCGGGGGTACTCGACATAATACGTAGTCTCTCTCTAAGAAGAGCTAATTTTCTGCACCATACCGTGTGGCTGGCTCGTCGTGTATTGCAGCTGACGTCGAATGTCGTCTCGTCTTCCACCTTGGTTGCCCCCTTCACCGTAATGGAAGTCAACTCGATGTCGACACCCGGTTACATCTATTATTTAAATGCCAACCAGCTCCGAGCTCGCGATATTATTTCGAGCACGGTTTTTAAAGTGGCATACTCCGGCCACGTTTATGAAGTCTGCTCGTAAAAAGCGCAAGAAAAAATGATTTTTCTTTCCAGCATAGAGCCGAGCACGTGGTACTTTGGATTCTTGAAAATGATGTTTTCCAGCATCGAGTAAAAAGGGGGGAGGGGAATAAAAATTCGTCGTTTGTGTACCCACAACGTAGAAGACGTACTTGTGTATATAAAATCCTACATACGTACTCGTACCTTGAGCATAAGTGTACACAGCGAAGCAGCACCGTAAACGGTGTATAATAATAATTTAAGATAGCACCGCAACTTGAATTTATGCATACTTGAAGTTTTCTCCGAAAACGCTTGAAAATTTCAACTTTAAACGATGCGCGCATCAGATGCAACTCACCCCCACCCCTTTCCTCATCCTTTGAGGAGCACTCCACAACTCGAAAACATTGTTTCGTGGCACGTGTACGCCGATCTTGGGGCGTCTGCGTGATTTTCTCAAACCTTAATACCTACACGACGTTCGCTGCGAGCGTTGATAAATTTTAAAAGGGTCTGCATCTTGACTCGGTTCTTCCTGTGTCGTTTGTGAAAACGCTCTCCACACGAGAAGCGAAAACAAAGCCCGCAAAAATCTTGATATGACAAAAGAAAAGCGCGACTTTCTCTCTCCGTTTCGAGTGCTCTTTGGTAAAACGCTCGACGTGCTTCACTTTAATGGCACCGACACGGCATTAATTGTATTTAAATTTCCAAAACAAAACCTCGCAATTAAAAAAAAAGAAATCTGCTTTGCTTCTTTCCTGCCCTGCACCAGTCACATATACAGCGAGAAGAAATCTCCGACTTGAGGCCCGAAAATGTTCGCTAATTGTGTTCGTATTTTTATAACCAGAAAAAAACGGAGAAGGAATGGTCGTTAATAAAATATCTCATCTGGTATCGTGTACTTACTGATTTCTGCTCGAGAAAATTTATTCGCGTAGGAATCGCTGAATCTTTGATTCTTTTCTCATTAATACGCGAATCGTTTCAGAAACCTTGTTCGGTAAAAATTTCAAATTCGGTATATGATACTTGTTTTATGATTATGCAAAAGTCACGAGCTGGATTGTAAGATGAAGTTTTCTTTTTTTGAAATAAATATAAGAGATTCATAAGAATTTTAGAAGAGATATGTAGGTACCAAATATTTAAATTTTCTATAAAAAAAATCCCTCATGTTTTCTTAGAAAAATTATTTCTACTTCTTCAGAAAATGATTTCGATTTCTATTAAAATTATTTAAATTGTTTTTCATAAGAAATTACTTATTCCAATTTTTTGTCAAAAAAGAAAAAAAAGAGTACCTAGCAAAAAAAAAACAGTCTCGATTTATTTAAAAAAATTATATATATACCTATGTACCTGTAAATCTTGGTGCCTAAGAAAATTTTATCTAACTTGAACTTTCACCTAAACAATTACTTCATATTCTCAAAAATTACCTCAATTTCCTCAAAACAATCTCAATTTTCCTCAATAGATTGAATATATGTACTTGTTCAAAGCAAAAAATAATTTTTCCTCGTGATTGCAAATTATTTTAATTTTTTCTCAAAAAAAAATATTGATTTTTTTAAATTAAAAAGCATACTTAGTAAAATTTTAATTACTTTGAATTTTTCTCAAGACATAAATGATTCAGCGAACAGAGGCTACTCAAAAATACACTCATTTCTGTCCTAACCAGTAAGTAACCTTATTTTTTTTTATACAATATCAACCATTCATGGAAAAAACAAGCACATATGAGTACTTTCATACACTAACTTTTCTCCTGAAAATTGTCTCAATTTATTCTCAAAAAAATTATACCTATAAATTTCTACAAAAAAAATCTCAATTTTGAAAGAATAAATTGCCCACATTTCAACTTTTTTTTAAAAAAGTAATATTTCTCAAAAAAATGAATAAATAAAATACTTAATAATAATTAATTTTATACTTTCATTTTTTCTTAAAAATGACTGCAATTACCTAAATTTTTTCAAAAAATCTCAATTTTTAATGAATTAAATTGATTTGTTCAAATAAAAAGCTTAAGTACAAGTAGGTATATTATTTCTTCAAGAAAATTATTATTATTTTTTTTTCTCAAAAAATTGTATCATTTTTCTGGAAAAAAAAATCTTCAATTTTGCTCAAAAAACCCGTTCGCAGTTTTTTTATTTTAAAAAACCCTTAGCTACTTCATTTATTAAAATAGAAAACGAGTCATTTTTTTTCAAAATTTTAATGCTTTTACTAAAAATTTCTTAGTTTTCTCAAGCAAATATTATCTTGATTTTTTTCTCAATAATTAGTTTGATTTTTTCAACAAAAGAATTTTTCCAAACAACGAAAATAATGAGTCTTTTATCAAAAATAGTAAGGAATATTTTATTTTGTTTTTTATTTCAAATGAAGAAAACGAGCAATTTTTTCATAGGTACCTCAATCTCAATTCATTCCCAAAAAATGATCAAAATTTTCACAAAAATTCTCAATTTTCTAGAAATGAATGATTTTAATTTTTTCAACAAGAAAATCTTCATTTTTTTCAAAGAAAGTATCATTGTCGACTTTTTCTTCAGATAATTATTTTATTTTATATACTCAGTTTTGTCTCAAAAAGTAAGTTACGACGTATTGATTAATTTTCTTATTGAAATTTCAGTTTTTCAACAACAAATTCTTTCAAATTAATCAATTAAAAAAAAAAAAGTATGCAATCCAATTTTCCCAAGAACTGCATTGTATATAGTTTTCTCAATAAATCCTCTCAATTTTTCTCCAGGATTTTTTTTTTCTTAGATAAATAAATAAACTTTTTCGTAAAACGATTATTTTCATTTTTATTTCAAAAATCATGACTTCATTCATTTAAAAAAAATGTTGCCTTGAAAAGTAAGTAGGTAATCTAATATTTTTCCAATTTAAAGAAAAAATCTAGGCTAGTGAATTTTTTCAAACTTGAACTTTTCCTCTAAAAATTAGTTCAATTCATTCTCAAAAATTGATCTTAATTTTCTTGAAAAAATATATTTATTTTTTCAAGAAAAAAATAAAATCTCAATTTTTACCAATACAACAATAGAGCATCCAACATTTTCCCCTAAAAAACATTTTGTAGTTTTCTCAATTATTCATCTTGATTTTTCAAAAAAAAAAAAATAATAATAATAAGTTTCTAACTAATTATTTTGATTTTTTGGAAGAAAATAATTTAGGTATATTTTTTCTCGAAAAAAGTACTTACCTTAACTTTTTTTTGAAATAGGTACTTAATTCTACGTAGGTAGGTAAGTATTGGGTGGAGTGAAAAAAGAACATATCTCGGATTTCGACCAAACTCGCAGAGGTGGTTCACTTTGAGTTGAGAACCTCCCCAAAAAATTTGAGTCCCCTACCTGTTAGGGGAGTGTAGCTAGAGGCCTTCAAAGAAGGGTCACTTTTGGAGAAAAAAAACGCAGTTTTTTGGCACTTTTTTCATTTCTGTACTGAATAATTGAATGAAAGATTTTTATACATTATTTTCGTTATTGTTATTACTAATCAGTGATTTTTTTCCACCAGGATGACGATCTCTCAGTACGAGCCAAGCCGACGAACGATTTTTGCTTTAAGAATCTATTCATCAAGAAAACTCCGGAGGTAAGACGTCATATTCATTCAGATTGTTGTTGTTGTTTTTTGTGTTTTTTTTTAAATCAATCTTATTGAAATTATTAAAATATTTATTTCTTCGAATTCAGTTTCGAATTTCGAAATTTATTATTTGAGCAAATTCAATTTTCAAATTTCAAATTTTAATTTAAAAAAAAAATCTTAGTAGAATCAGTTTTTTTTTTAATTTAATTTTTCATTTTACCTATTTTATTTCATTAATTTTTTGAATAGGTATTTTAAAGAATCGATGTTCCATTAGCAAATTTATTTTTAATTTCAAAAGAAGAATCGAAATTTCTCATTTTTTCTTGTAAAAAAAATGTTAGATAATACGTAACTCAAGAGAATTCAATTTTTTGTAAACTCAAAATAATTTCCTTGAATTTATGCTTATAAGGTATTTATTTTGGATTTAATTTATCTTCGATTCGTGATCATTTTTATAAAATTCTTTTCATTTCTTTTTCGTTCAATGATTCTTGTAATTAAAAAAAAAAAAGTCAAATTCGAAATAAAGTTAATAATATAAAAACTAGCTTTTCTGACTCAGTGATTAATCCAGAGTTTTCTACCCTCTGGTGCATTATTTTGAGATTCGCAGGCATTTTAAATTCTCTCTTATTCAGCTCATTCGATTCAAAGTTGCAAAAAAAAACCACCATTCCATGTACTCTAAAGCATATCCCCTTCATTTTAAGAACATCTGCAGTCGTCGTCCGGCCACATAAATTGCCTATTCTACCTGTTCGACAGAGTCAAGACCCTTTTTAATCATCTCGTATATAAATAAACGCGACAAGTACTGGTGAGTAAAGAGAGAGAGCCAGAGGGCAGCGGGGACATCACCGAGACGGTATTTCCCGAACCCTTATTTAATTTTAATTTTCATAATAATTCGAAATTGAATTACTCGTCGTATTTCAAAGCAACGAAATTCGTTTAATTTAAGAACCACCGGCAAGCAGGGTTGGGTACTTTTTATTTTTCACAAAAAAAGAAAAATTCTGCAGTGTAAATATTTACCACGAGCAACGCTGTGGGGGATGTTTTTACTCTTTGGGTAATTTTTGCAGGTGCTTGAGCCAGCCTCGGAACCCATTTTACCGGGAATACGGTCTAAAATTGTCGTGCTTATGAAAACACATCGCGATAGTGGTAGTGCTGGAGTTTTAAATAAGTAACAGAATATAAGGGAGACATCGAGTGCCTTATTTTAGTCGGTTGATTATTGAAATTAATTCGAAGGAATGACGCGAATCGCGTATAAAAATACGAATACCACAATGAGGGGCTATAAGAAGGTTAAAATCAACTCGACACGGTGGCAAAACACTTTGCCATCGTAATCGTTTATATAATAGAGGAGGATACCAGGGTAGATGGTACTGGAGATCTTTCATCTGGCCTACTGATACGACGAATTTACTCTCGCGTAGGTAGAGCCTTTTAATTCTTCGCATAAAAGTATTATTCTTTTCTTCTTTCCTTTTTTTTAGCAGCAAAACGTTATATTGGGGCGAGATCGAAGCGGTGGGTCTTTTTTTAAGTAGAAAGTTATGTTACGCATTTATATTAAACTGCGTAGAAGGGGGCAAAGGGGGTGGGACATTTTCGGTATTTTGTATATAAATAGTTAAATGCTGCTATCGGTTTAGCTACTTGATGAAATTTAAATTTTATCATGACTTTCGACGATGCTGAGGTGAATTTGAAAAGTTGACGAAGCTTTTGCTTTTTTCTCTTCGCCTCGAGATGGAAAGGTACCCGTTGCAGATGGAAGAGCTGAATGGAAAATTCGGAGATGCCGGAACGCGTTCGTAGAAGCTGCTGCTGCATGGGTACTTGTTGCCAGTGCTGAATTATAATGCATACCACTCTGTATACCTTGTCTCTCAATCCAATTTTTGGCTCGAAATTATAAAAACCTCAAATTATATTGAAAAATGCATTTTCAATGACACCTACTGTTTTTCAACTAATTTTTCAAAAAAAAAAAGAAAATACGATAATTTATCGGAAAAAATTGCAATCATTTTTCGAAGTAAAAAAAATACAATAAGTAATTTTTCAATGGAAAAATTACAATAATTTTTTCAAAGGAAAAATTACAATAATTTTTTCAAAGGAAAAATTACAATAATTTTTTCAAAAAAAATTACAAAATTTTTTTGAAGAAAAAAAATATTAGGTATACCTATTAATTTTTCCAAAAAAATTACAATATTTTTTCAAAGGAAAAATTTCAATAATTTTTTGAAAAAAAAAACTGAAAAAATTTTTCAAAGAAAAGAAATTATACGATTTTTTGAAAAAAAAATATTAAAAGAAATTATACGATTTTTTGAAAAAAAAAAATATTACATTAATTTCTCAAAAAAAAATTGCAATAATTTTTACCAAAAAAAATACAATAATTTTTCGAAGAAAAAAAAAACATGAATTCTTTTGACAAGAACTTTTTAAAAATTGTTCATCCGGCATATACCATAGGTGATGTAGCAACCCCCGCTCCCCCCCCCCCCCCCACTGATCCTCTGAAAGACGAGTTTTTAATGAGAGGCCATCAAATGCACAATTTCAAGCCATGTTTCTCAAATTTGAAGTCGAGAATACTAACAAAATGGTGGCCATTTTGATTTTGTGTCCTAGTCCAAAAACTTCAAAGAGAATGGCAGGATAATATATGTAGGTGATTTGGGCCTGGAAACCGATTTGGGGCAACAATTTTCATACTTTTATTTTTCTCCACAACTCAATTTTAAGTGGGTCCATTTTGAGAAAGTATGAAAAATTACCAAATTTTTCAATTTTTACATGTTTCTGGTTCTAACGTCTCAAAATTACTCTTTCGGTGTAAAATGATTCCCTATTTTTTATTTTTCCCACAACTGAATTTCAAGTGGCATCTTGTCGTCCCTCAACATTTTTTAGAAAACTAAAAAATGAGGAGGGGCGATCAACTAGATGCCACTTAAAATTTATTTGGAGGAAAAATAAAAATTTGGTATCATTTCTCAACAAAAAGAACAACTCTGACAGAATAGAAGAAAAAAATTTAAAATGAAATATTTTGGTATTTTTTCATGATTTGTAAAAAAGGAGGAGCTTGCAGGTCTACTTAAAATTGAGTTAGGGGAAAAATTGAAAACAGAGAATTATTTTTTAATGAAATGTAAAAACTTAGAATGTTGAGTGAAAAATTTTATTCATTTTTTTTTTCGTTTTTGCTTTTTTTGAAAAAATGAGGATGCCTCAAGGTACCACTTAAAATTAAGTTGGGTGATAGCAAAAAATGGGGAATACATTTTCATGACAAGGAACAACTCTTACATGTGTTAAAACTAAAAAAATCAGTATTTTTTCGTTTTTCCAAAAAAAAGGGGTACTTGACACTACTTAAAAATCAGTTAGAGAAAAAATAAGTATACTTACATAGGGAATTATTTTCTCATAAAATGAAAAAACTTTGGATGGAAAGACATTTAAAAAAATTCAAAAGTCCAAAATAATAGTCACCATATAATGTATAATAGGTTTTCTCAAATTTTTGAAATTATTCTTCAGTTCATTTTTTTCTGAAAATTCATTTCAATTTTTTACTAATAAGTGATTCAAAATAGAAAATTTCAAATCGATATTTTCTCAATAGGGCATTTTTTTAGTATGTATTTTTTTTTAAATTTATTTTATTAGAATAGGTTAGGAACCTTACTTTTTTGTAAGCTAGAGTTGTTTTTTTACAAAAATTATTTTTACTGAGAATTCTGCCCAGAAGAAAATACAGATAAGGGTTCGATTTTTTAATGAGGACTTTTTTAATAATTTTTTTTTTTTTTGCTAATTTACTGAATTATTTCTTGTCAAGATTACTGAGAAAAAAATTTGTACTTAGATGAATTTTTTTCATTAGGTAGCATAAATCGAAAAATGGAAGTCACAGTTCTCTAAATTCAGCAGGTAAAACACCATCATGTTTCTTTCATTTCATTTTTGAACATTTTTTAGAATCATTTAAAAAGATTGAAAAACTCTTTCGTAGTTTGAATAAAAATTTAAAAAAGAAAAAAACTGTAAATTTTAAAACATTTTTTCAGAAAAATTTCCAAAATTAAAATTTTTTCTAAAAATTGTTCGAACAAGAATTTTTGAAAATTTTTGTACACGAACAGCAGAAACCCCTACTTAAAATCGATAAGACTTCATTTTCTTCATACCAATCTAATTTGAATTTTTCTCTAAAAACATTGAAAACTAAGGTGGTAAAAAAATTCAACATTTCTCGTTCCATTCTGGACGTCTTTTGTTTGCAAATACAAGTACACGTCCTCGTAATGACGAAAACACCGCGAAATAATTCAGCAAAGGAGAAAAATTAGAGCGGAATAACTCCATTCGACGAAGACGACGACGTACAAGAGTACGAGCAGAGTAGAAAACTTGAACTTTTTTTTTTACTTGGGAAAATTCTCCAAAACGAATAAAATTGTTCAATATGTTTTCTATTAGCATTATAAAAATTCTTTTTTCCTATCCGCCTTATCGAAAAACTTTTCAAAGTAAATACACAAGTACACGTCCTTCTTTGGGGATTTTTGTACCCCGCGAAGCCTGCTCGACGTCGACGAATTATTACAAAAGATTAAAGTGGTGGTTTCGAGTTGGTATATTTCACTATTATAAAATTATACTCGTACAAAAACCGTTGATTAAATTTTTCCATAACGACGTTGATTTTGAATTTCGAAAAATTCTCGCCGAATAAAAAGTTTTGGAAAAATTGAAAAACGTTACAACGTTTGAAGAAATTTTCAGTTCAAAGTATATATGTGCAGACTTATAGTAAATTTAGTCTGACATTCTCTCATCGGATAGAAATTTTTTCCTCCTTTTTAGCCTTTTTCTTTGATATAGAAAATCTGAATAATTTTCTACGTCGTGACATGGGCGAATATTTTCCGCAATTTTTCCATAGCACCTTTTCTATGTATTTTCGTCGTAGAAATGAAATAATCACGAGGCCAAACAGGCCGAGAAAACATTCTCGGTAGGGTAAGTATGTTTTCGGGGCAATGTAACTTGGCATGTGGAGAGGTATTTCTTCGTTTCCTGTATCTGGTCCACGGTTATAGGTCGACCGGGTACGCATAATTTTATACACGAACACAAAAAAGATCTTAGCTTCTGGACGAAAAATTCTTTTATGATGATCTACGCGGATTTGTTTCGAATTTGGCGCCAAAAAAAAGTAAATCGTAACTCGTAAGTAGATTCATGTTGAATGAACTTTTCAAGAGTTTTCTTCTTCACTTTTGTGAATTTAAAGAAACTAGTTTTAAGAATTTACGCGAAAAAATAACCAAAAACAACAGCAAGGAATTTAAAAAGTAAGTTTTTTTTTTTTGGTTTGATAAAAACATTTTTTGGCTAAAGAAATATTACTAAAGATCGAATATTTCTTTCGAGTGATCCGTTCACGAACAGTGATTGATTTCTGAACATCTTCCGATGAATAATTCAGTCGTTTTCGAACGATTTCCACCAGTCTCAACGTTTTTATCAATCATGAATTATTCCTTAATTATCATTCTATTCGGTTACTTTGAAAATATTTCCAACTGGAAAATCGTTAACGAACGATTGAATCATTTTTTCAAACAAATCGTTCGCGAACGAAAACAAAATTTGAACCTGAAGTTTACATATTATTTATTATATGATCCGGTTTTAGAAAAAAAAAAAAAAAAAAAATCTAACTGAAAAATAGTTCACAAACGATTCAATCAATAATTCGAGCAAAACGTTCGCGAACGAATAAGAACACCATCCTACAAAAGCTCTCATATCGTTTTCCAAACTAAGTATCTGTTCAATTAAAAACTTGCCATGTTTTTGGTCATTCGCGTCCAAATAGTTCAAAAATTGATTCAGTCGTTCTTGAATGATTAAACAAAAACAAACTGGAAATGCAATCTTTCCATCCTCTTTTATTATTATTCGATTCAGTCATCATTCTGCAAACGTCTCAACTTTCAAACCAAGAAAATCGTTCACGAACGATTAAACAATTTTATCAAACGAATCATTCGCGAACGAAAAGTATATTAAAACCGGAAAAATATTTTCATAATAAATTTATAAAATTATTAAATAGTTCGAAAAGTGATTCTGTCGTTCTTAAACGATTCACATCAACTTTAAAGCCCCCTTATTTCCACCAATTCGAGAAGATGATTCGGATACAGAAGGAAAATCTTAAACCAGAAACCATAAAATTGTTCGTGAACAATCGAATCATTTCTTCGAGCAAATCGTTCACGAACGAATAAAAAATTCGAACCTGGTATTGTTTTTTCATAATTTTTAAAGTGTACGATTCCTTGAAAAAAATTATATCGTTCGCGACTGAATCATTCAATGAGTGATTCAATCATTTATACCGATTCACAGAAAATAGAACGTTTGTCAATATTTTTTACTACTTTTTCAAGATTCGATTGTGGGAAAATGTCGAATCGAACAATTGGCCATAAATGATCGAATTGTTGTACGATCAAGTTGTTCTTTATTTTAAAAACTTGGGTGTAAGTAATTCAATCAATAAGAATATCTATTCACTGTTTTCATTCGTTGCAATTAAATTAATCAATAAATGATTCAGTCGTGCACAAACGATTTAGATAAGCTCTGTAATATGATTCGATTGCGGAAAAAAAATTTAAATTATAATTATACCGATTAGGCGATTAATCAAAAAATATTATCATTTTCAAAACTTTTAGGTAATCCATTAAAAATGTTCACTGTTTTCAATCCTTGCAAATGAATCAATCAATAAGTGATTCAATCATTCCATGCACAAACATTTCAGATCAACTGAATCGTCATCAATTTTAAAAATTGTAATACGATTCTATTGTGGAAAAATTTTTAAATTGACAACTCGTTTACAAAAGATCGAATTATTTTTTCGAGCAAATTGTTCGCGAACGAATCACAAATTCAGATAATGCGCAACTTTTATTGATTGCTCAGAAAATATCAATGTCATTTAACTAGAAGAGGTTATACCGAAACCCGTATTTGTGAAAAATACCAGATTCCAATCCCTCTTTACCGCACTACGGCGGGTGACGTCACTGGAGGAAGCCAATGTTGTTTTTATATGGAATTAATGTAAATTTTTCACAATTCAATTTTTTTCTCGAAAATGATGCGATTTACGAAATTTTTTGTAAAGACTTAATATTTAGAGAATTAAAAGTTCTTTCGTATGAACTAAAGAAATAAATTTTATCTTAAAAATTCAAGATTTTTCAAAGTATTGAAAAGATCTTAAGCATATCTATGTCATAATTTTTTACAATTCAATTTTTTTCTCGAAAATGCTGTTATTTACGAAATTTTTTGTAAGGACCTATTTTTTAAAGAATAAAAAATCATATCATATGCGATAAAGAAAAAAAAATATTTTCAAACTTTAAGATTTTTCAATGTTTTGAAGAAAGATGAAATTAATTTCAAATTTTCTTTATAATACAAAGAAAATTTGAAATTAATATTACCTCGATTATTTCAAAGTAAAAAATGAGCATTTCTTGAATTAAAAATTTTTTTCCAATTTATTTTTGGAAAGAAAAATCTTCAATTTTTCAAGTTGAAGAAGTTTTCATTTTTTGGAATAAAATTTTCAATTTTTTGAGATTTGGTTAAAAAAGTATGAAATTAGTTTTATTTTACTTACCTATTGAACTAATCAACTTCATTTTTTAGACAAAATTTCAATATTTTGCGAAAAAATGTTCAACGTTTTTGATTGGGGGAGGGGAATTAGTCAATTTTATGTGAGGTGAAATATTTCCCTGAATTTTGGAAAGGCTCTTCAATTTCATCTGAAATTTTTTGATTTTTTGAACAAAAATTTTCACAGCTTTTCAAGTGAAATGGACAAAAAAAAATTTAAATATCTTAATTTCCTATAATATTTTGATTTATTAAAAAAGCATGATATTTATTTTTTTGTCTTAATTTCGTTCTGATCGCGGTATCATTTTCGAAAAAAAAATCGAAAAATTTTACCGCATATTTGAAGATAATGATATCTTCAAAATATCGAAAAATCTTGAATGTGTAAAATAAAATTTTTTCTTTAGTTCATATCAACGAACTTTTTTTCGTACATCGCATCATTTACGAGAAAAAAAATTGAATTGTGAAAAATTATGGTATAGATAATGCTTATGATCTTTTCAATACTTCGAAAAATCTTGAATTTTCAAGATAAATTTTTTTCTTTATTGCATATGATAGGATTTTTTATTCTTTAAAAAATAGGTCCTTACAAAAAATTTCGTAAATCACATCATTTCTGAGGGGAAAAAATAAAATTTCGAAAAAATAACGCATTATTATTGATTATGATCTTTTCAACACATCGAAAAATCTTGAATTTTAAAGATAAAATTTTTTTCTTTAGTTCATATGAAAGAACTTTTAATTCTCTGAATATTAGTCATTACAAAAAATTTCGTAAATCGCACCGTTCTTGAGGAAAAAAAAGTTGCGAAAAGTTTCCAATTTTACTAATAAATAAGCGCAACGCTTCTTCCAGTGACATCACGATAGTCGGTGGGCGGATCGAAAATTTTTACCTACTTTCCGTTTCGGTATAACCTTTTAGGTAATCCATTAAAAATGTTCACTGTTTTCAGTCCTTGCAAATGAATGAATCAATCAATAAGTGATTCAATCATACACAAACGATTCAAATCAACTGAATTGTCATCAATTTTAAAAATTTTAATATGATTCTTAGGGATGCGATATGCATGCACCAAAAAGTGTTGAAATATGCGCTTAAAATATGCTTTTAAAAAAAGGAAATATGCAAAAAAAAATGCCCTAAAAACTGGAAATATGCAAAAATATGCCCTATCAATATGAGTATCGTTTTAAAGGATTTTTTTATCCTTTAAAACACTGTAACAATAATCCTTGCCTAAAACTGTTACTATGATTAAATCACGAAAACGAATGAAAATCAGTCAAAATAAAATCTTTATATTTAATATTCTTAGATTTTTCCTTACTCAATTCGTGTTTTTTTTTTTTACCGAACATAGTGAAAAATTGGAAGTCTGAAACTGAATGTGAACATTTTCTAGATTTTGGCTAATAATGTGCTCTAAAAACAATGAAAATTGGCAAATTCAGGTGAAATATGCGAAAATATGCCCTAAAACAGGCCAAAATATGCAAAAATATGCGCCAACATCCAAAATATGCAAAAAAAATGCTCTAACAAGTTGGGCTTGATCGACTCAGAATCTTATTCGTATGAATCGTAAAGAAATTTGACATATCCCATTCAGAGGGCGTTGAGAAAAAATATGTAAATGCATGAGAATGTCATCCCTAATGATTCTATTATGGAAAAAAATTTAAACCAACAACTCGTTAACGAACGACCGAATCACTTTTTCGAGCAAATCGTTCGCGGAGGAAACATATCCAAAATGATATCATCATTTTTCAAAACTTAAAAGTAAGTTGTTAAAAATATTCACTTGTTTTCTGTCTTTGCAAATGAATCAATGAATCAGTGATTCAATCATAAACAAACGATTCAGACAAACAAAATTTCCATATGAATCGATTGTGGAAAAAAAATTAAATCGACAACTTATTCGCAAACAACCAAGTGACTTTTTCGAGCAAAGAGTTCGCGAACGAATCCCAAACTCGAGTTTTACGAAATTTTTTCATCATTATTTTCCAAAACTGTACCTATGAGGCTATGATTCATTAAAAACGTTCTCTGTTTTCAGTCGTTCGCAACTGAATCGTTCAAAAAGTGATTCAATCGTTCGTGAATGATTTACATCAAAGGAAACGTTGATTAGGTATGTACCATTTTATACCAATTATTGCACAGTTCGATTTGGAAAAAATATATCACCAAAAATTCCAGCAAATCGTTCTCGAGAGAAGAAACGTATTCATCATAGGTGATTATTCTTTCATCATTATCAAAACTGTATAGGTAATTCATTGAAAATGTTCATTGTTTTCAAACGTTCACAACTGAATTATTCAATAAGTGATTCAATCATCCACAAAGGATTCAAACCACAAAATTATTATTCTTTTTAACAATTGTTACTACCAATATGATTCGATCCTGGAAAAAAAATTTTCAACTAAAAAATTGTTGGCGAAAGACTGAATCACTTTTTCGAACAACTCGTTCACGAACGATTAACAAATCACAGCCAGGCAATATTCTCTCATAATTTTCAGATTTATCTGCTTTATCAAAAATATTCCCTGTTTTCGGTCGCCTTCCACTGAGTCGTTCAATCAGGGATGATATGATATTCGAAATTATCGATTAATCATGATTATATCATAATCATTACTAATCATAGCTTATCGATATTATCATGATACTATTTCATTTTTTTCTCACGAGGATCGCGTAAGTAACAGAGATTGAAACGATACCGTTTTTGTGTCTAGTCCATCAAAATGTTGAAATTTGCTCAAAGCACTTTGTCAAAAGAAAAAGGGGTCAAGGGTCTATGGCACTAAACCCTTTTTTCTCGTGTCAGGTCCTAAGGGTTCCTCAAACTGTTGAAATTTGCTCAAAAAACATTGTCACAAGAAAAAAGGGTTACTGGCCTATGGCGCTAAACCCCTTTTTCTCGTGTCAAGTCCCAAGGGTTTCTCAAAATGTTGAAATTTGCTCAAAAAACATTGTCACAAGAAAAAAGGGCTAAGGGCCTATGGCACTTAGCCCCTTTTTATCATGTCAGGTCCTAGTTCATCAATTTATGTTGATTATCACAAGATAAAAGTTGATTCAACTTACGCGATCCTGGTGACGAAAAAATGAAATTATATCATGATAATTTCTCAATATCTGGCTAGATATCGATAATTATCGATATCATATCATATCATCCCTGCGTTCAATAAGTGATTCAATCGTTCAAAAACGATTCAAACGAACTGAAATTTACGTTCTCAGTTTCACTGATTATCACTTAACTTTATCGGCCAGCGAAAAGTTTAGAGCAAATAAATCGTTCATGAACTACTGAATTACTCTTTAGAGCAAACCTTTCGCGAACAAATCACAAAAATTCTAAAAAGAAGATATTAATTTTTTCATCATTTTCAAAATAACTAGTAAATTAAAAATTACATCTTTCAGGTTTTCACCAAACAAACGTTTGTGAACAATTTGCATCTTCAAAAAACCACTCTTTTCACTCCACTGTGCCATTCTATATTTTGCTCGAAGATTTCTCAGCCTAATGTACATTAAATCCGCAGATACGTAAGCAAAATCGTACTGTACACCACAACGAATAACTAATCACAAACAGCATCGATAATTACGCAGGGACGCGCCGAAAGGGGGGCCAGGGGGCAGCTTGCCCCTCCAATATTCCGACTTCGGTTCTTCCCTGTAATTAGGTAAACCCAAATGAATTTTCCATCAATTTACGACATCAGGACACACATTGAACGCTCAAGCCACACTGGTAGAACGGTCAAGTAATCATTATAAATAATCAATTATATCACATCTGAATCAGAAAAATTTCCTAGTATCCTACTCCTACATACGACTGGGATGCGATATGTACAGGCCCAAAATACCTATCTAGCCTGAAACTATATCATACGAGCTCCAATTCCATCCTGAAAGCAATCGTTCATTCGGTACAACTCATATACTCGGACATTTCACATCACTCATACATTTTGACACGTCCCAGAACCATCGATAATTTTCCAATTTTTATCCCTTTTTTCTTTCTAGCAGAAAATGGAGCGAACGAAGGCAAATGGCGCGGGGGCAGCCGAGGCGAAGTCAAACTTGGCAAGATCTCGCGATACGCACAAAGCCGAGAAGGAACTTTCATATAAACATACCGGACCATTCGTATCTACGAAGGTAAGTATATTATAAGTATACACCAGTAAAGAATTCTGACCTAAATCCGTAAGCTTTTTAAGCAGCACTCGAGGAAACGACCCTATAGGACTCGAATAAATCCTCGTTTAAAATTCCCCAAGCTCGGCCTTCCCCTCGGCGCCTTCTTCTTCGTACGTAATAAAAATAAAACTCGACATGAAAGTGAAATAAAAGAATAATTACAAATTCAATTTTTGGTGAGTTTCCAAACGCGTTTAGTTAAAATGTTCGTTGCCCTGTCCACCTCCTCTACCCAGCTCCTCACACCACGACCGCACATATTATAGTATATCGAGCAGGAAAACGAATAGTCGCACAAGTCGACGACAAAAAAAAAGGAGTAAAAATTTTATTAAGACAAAACGAACCAAGGTGGGGCAGGGTGAGAAGACGTGCCCATGCCGCAGTGTTCGTCGCTAACGGCTTCCTTTATTTTTTTTCTTCTTTCTTCGCCGTTCGGCGGCGGATTTTTTCCAATATACTTTAATATATATGGTTTTACTTAATCTATTTTTATGGAGTCGAAGGATTTTCCCGCCTACATCACTTTACATGTTATTTATTTCTATTTTTTCCACGCTCATCGCTTTGTTTTTCACCAAAAGATTAAAGGCGAAAGTCTCGCAAGCGTCTTCGACGATGTAAACATGTCTCCTGTTTTATACTTCCCTTACTCGCCGCAGATTTCGTCGTCTCTTATATGAGGAGGAAAAAGCGACGACGACGTACGAACATGGGGCAGCAAGAGCAAAGGTGGGGGAGGAAAACATATATTACTATTATCGACCTAAAGGGTGTCCCTCACAGTGGTAGACATTTTTTTGAGATTTGGATATATCACTGAAAAAAAAATTAATGGTAAAAATTACTAAAAAAAAATAGTACAAGTGAAATGGTCTCAAAAGTGGTAAAAATTACTATGTACATGGTGAAAATTTACTATGTACATGGTAAAATTTTACTATGTACATGGTATTTTTTTACCATTGTACATAGTAAATTTTCACCATGTACATAGTAATTTTTACCGCTTTTGAGACTATTTCACATCTACTATTTTTTTTTTAGTAATTTCAACTATGGCATATAGCATTTCATTGGTATTAAATGCATTTATAAAATTAAAAAAAAAAAGGTTAGGATTCTCGAAATGGATTTTAGTTTCAATTTTTCATTTATGCTCGACTATATGCATACCTGAAGTTCTTAATATTACACTAAAAATCCCTACCTAATTTACCTAACTGGGGTTCGAACCTGGGACCCTATAACCCTAATGTTCCTAACTACCTAAACTTAACCACATGACCACAAGTACACAATGTAAAATGGGGCATCCAAAAATATATAAATGAATTTGAAAACCACAGTGAATACATACTTGAAATAATCAACTTCACTTTCTTATCCGCAGGAGTACAATTTTTTCACTTTTACTACAACCTTTTTTTTAAATTCTCTTTTACATTACCACATTTTATTATTTTATTTCAAGGATTCACCAAATTGCACAAAATTATTTTTTGATGGTTAATAAGTATAAACTTGAAACTAACTTTCTGATACATATCGAAGCTTAATTTTGCAGAAATAAAACACTTCATGTTATATATTGTTAACAAAGAAAGAAAACTTGAAGAAATTAAAAATTTGTATCGTAATATCACAAACCAAGTCAACTCCTTTCAAAATGTGATAATAACTACAAAGTACTACATTGATGGTGAATTTTACCACAGTCAATAGTTGAATGTACCTTATTGATGGTGAAATTTACCATGTTCATGGTATTAGAAACTACTTAAATAGTATTTTCAACTACTAAACATGGTATATTTCACACATGGTAATTTTTACTACTTTAAATAGTAAAAAAATGGTCAAAAATACCTTTTTCAATGGTAATTTGAAAAAATTACCACAGAACATGGTAAAAATGACCACAATTATGGTACAAATAACTACTTTTATGGTAAAAATTACCATTCCTTTTTTTCAGTGTAACGTAGTTCAACTAACACAAAACTCTATCCAGACATTGTGCCTATTTTCGATTTTGAAGGGGCAGTGGTTTGCAAATTTTCAATTTTCGGGCAAAAAATACGCAAAACTGGTGTACTTTGTCGAGAGGAACAAAAAAAGTTACGTGAAAAATTTACTCATCTTTGAAAATGAAGGAGCTACAAAGCATCGGAAATTATTATTTTCGAAGTTTGAAGCCATTTAGCGCCTTCATTTTCAAAGATGGGCGAATTTTTCAAATAAATGATTTTATTCCTATCAAAAAGTTATACTAATTTTATGCATTATCTTGACGGAATTTTCCAATTTTCATTTCTTCTCAGTTCCCCTAAAATAATTCAGGTGAGCAATACTTTTGACAAGGATTTCCATGGATTTCTCGATGCTGTAACTCCTTCAATTCCAAAAATAGACAACCCAAGATGATGAGAACTTTTTGTGTTTTTAAATTGATATTCAAAGACGAGTTCTAAAAATTTTTCGAACGCAGTGTTGCCTATCGTTTTTTCTTAGAAAATACCAATTTTCAAACCCCCCTAGCGCCTTCATTTTCAAAGATAGGCAAATTTTTAAAATTATTGAATTTATTCCTCTCGAAAAGTTTCACTACTTTTAGTCATTATGTTGACGGAATTTTTCAATTTGCATGTGTTCTCAGTTCTGTTCTCCTCGAATAATTCAGGCGGGCAATACATTTGGCAAGGATTTCTCGTTGTTGTAACTCTTTCAATTTCAAAAATAGACAACCCAAGATGATGAGAACTTTTTTGTATTTTTAAATTGCTATTCAAAGACGAGGTCTAAAAATTTTTCGAACGCAGATTTGCCAATAAAATAATAAATTTTCTTAGAAAATACCAGTTTTAAAACCTCCCTAGCATCTTCATTTTCAAATATAGGCAAGTTTTCAAATTATTGAATTTATTCCTCTCAAAAAATTACACTAGTTTTGTGCATTATGTTGATAAATTTTTTTATTTTCATTTCTCCTCAAATAAATTCAGGCGAACAATACATTTGATAAGGATTTTTTTTGTTGTTGTAACTCCTTCAATTTCAAAGATAGGTAAATTTTTCAATAGCTGAATTTGTTCCTCTCAAAAAGTTAAACAAGTTTTATGCATTATCAAGATGAAATTTTTCAATTTCCACGACTTCTCAGTTCCCCTGAAATAATTTCGATGAGCAATACATTTGGCATGAATTTCTCGTTGCTGTAACTCCTTCAATTTCAGAGATAGGCATCCCAAAATTATGAGAACTTTTAAATATTTTTTTTGAATTGTTATCCAAAGACGATTTTGGAAATTTTTTCGAACGCACTGTTGTCTGTTGACAATCGATTTTGCTTAGAAATTACTCATTTTCAAACTTCTCTAACGCCTTCATTTTCAAAGATAGGCAAATTTTTCAAATCAGTGAATTTATTCCTCTCACAAAGTTGAACAAGTTTTATGAATTGTCAAGATGAAATTTTTTCAATTTCCATGACTTCTCAGCTCTCCTTAAATGATTCCGGTGGGCAATATATTTGTCATGAATTTCTAGTTGCTGTAACTCCTTCAATTTCAGAGATATGCTCCCAACATGATGGAACTTTTTTTATTTTTTTGAATTGTCATCCAAAGACGTGGGTCGGAAATTTTTTCGACCGCAGTGTTGCCAATTGATTTTGCTTAGAAAATACCAAATTTTCAACCTCACGTATTTAGCATCTGAATTTTCAAAGATAGGCAAATTTTTTAAATAAGCGAATTTATTCCTTTAAAAAATATGAACAAAAGTTTTATGAAATGTCTTGACAGAAATTTTTCAGTTTTCATGACTTCTCAGTAGGTCTAGGTACCCCCCTGAATAACTCAGGTGGGCAATACATTTGACATGAGTTTCTCGTTGCTATAACTCCTTCATTTTCTATGATAGATATCCCAACGTAATTAGAAATTTTTTTTGAATTTCTAAAGTGCTGTCTAATGACGAGATTGAAGTATATTTTCATCCCACTGTTGCCAATAAATTTTTCTTGAAAAATACAAAATTTTCAATTCCCTCCAACGCCTTCATTTACAAAGATAGACACCATGGACATTGAATTTTTATCTAGTCGAACTCTGAGATATCCAAATCTAAAAAAAATACCCACGACTTGCAGGACACCCTGTATATAACGTATCTATCTATTCACTTACCGCAAATCTTCACCACGAAAAAAACGACCACCGGCTGTATCCCGATCATGGTACGTAGACTTGTGTAGAAGCTATAGATGACGACTGCAGCACAAGCCAAGTGGATACTACCACATATACGCGGACGGTTCAATTCATTTCTCGCACACGGTGCTAAGTCTTGTCGTGGAGCACAGAAGAGGTGAGACCAAAACTGTAAAGATTTAGCGTTCTCGAAAGCGCCACACCAATCCGTATGTATGCTCGTACGAATAATTTATTTTCTGTAATTTATTTAACGTGTGCTACGCGCCAAACGATCCAAACAGAGGAAGCCAGACACGACGAGAGAGAGAGAGCCAAGACGAAGGAAGGAAAAAAAGAAAAACGCACCGACTAAGGAATTTTTAATCTTCCATTCCTCAGCTCCGCACTGGCTTCTTGCTCAAGGCTCGGCGCGCTTATAACATCGATTCAATTTACCACCACTATGGCGTAATAAACGTCTCTTCGGTAGGAATATTCGCCTTTTTAAACGTGCACTACGCGGACGCACGCACACACCGAGTTGCCTCTTGTCGACGGTATTGTTCGGCCTGCGAGAGAGAAAAGTGAAGAAAAAAGCATGAGAATACGAGTAGAAAGAAAAAGTCGAGTAACTATTTAAATTAAATAACTATCGAATGTATTTGTTTCGCAGATTGAGAGATGCGCGTATAGGAAAGCGTCGATCCGGAGGGTGGGTTTTTATAGAAGATCACAGTGTAACTGAAGCGTTACGACACCAGACAAAACCCAGTCACCGATTTTGAAAAATGATGGGTAAAGTTATAAGTGGAAGTAGTTTTTACTTAAATTTCAAAATTTATTTTTCTTTCATAAAAATTATTCACAGATGCTTTCAAAAAGAAAAATTTGCGATTTTTTTGTAATTTTCTCAACTAATTTCTTTGAAAAAATAAGTCAGTTTATATCACCTTCACTCAACAACAACAACAAAACGAAAAATGGTTGAAGAAATTTCAAAATCGATGAAATTAAAAATACAGATCAATCAAAAAGTTTTCAAAATCCTTCTTTAATTTCTCCCCAAAAAATCTGTATCACATTTGGATTTCATGGGTCTGGGCGAAACTAGAGTGAAGTTTTGAAGTACCTAATGAAAGTGTCGGAAGTTGAATAAGTGTATTTTTTCCAGCATTTCAATCGAAGAAAAAATCGGATTTTTGGGGATTTTAAGAACAAAATTCTGCACTATGTATTTTCCTTTTTTTGAGAACGAAAAATGTGATTTTCAATAACAAAATGTGTTATCGGTATCTTTCACGTTTTCAAATATTGAACAATTATTTTGAAAATTAGTATTTCTTGAAAATTGAAAAAATTTCAATTTGAAAAATTAAAAAAAAAATTGATTTTTCTCACCAATGAAAAAATTGCTAAAAATAATACAATATTGGTATCATTTAACAAATTTGAAAATAATTTCCATATCAAATATTTTGAAAAATTGAAAATTAAGATTTGACAAAAAATCGAAAATTAACAGGTTAAGTTTAGTATTTGTAACACTCCAAAAAATTTAACATTTCATACCTATACGTAAGTATTAGGTATGTAGGTACTTACAGGTACATACCTGTTCGAAAATGAAAGATTTTTAAAATACAAAAGGTAAATTTTCTTCTTTTAATTTGAAAATTTTATACCGTCAAATTATAAGTAAATAATAGGTACATATTTTTAAAAGTGGAAAATTAAACTATCTATTCTTTGAAAATTAAAAACTTCTCAAATTAAATGATTATTTCGAAAATTGAAAAGTTTCCTAATTCAACAATGTTTCCAAAATTGTAATACCTACATATTTTTAGATTGAATAATAATTTTTCCAAGACTACGCGATTTAAAAAAATAATAATTTGTTACGAATTGAAAAATTGTTGAATAAAACATTACTTAGATGAAAAAATTATAAAAATGAATAGTAGGCTTAATTATTTTGCAAAAAATCAAAAGTTGGTAAAGAATGATGCATATTTCACGAATTGGGAAATTTGATAATTTTTCTTTGATAGCGAAAAAATTCTAAAAGGTAACACTTTCTTTTATGTGAAAATGTAGGTTTGAATAAGTCGAAAAAAATAATTATTGAATTATTTGAGACCGAATAAAGAATTATTGTCAAATAAAGGACAATTTTGAAATGTGTAAAAAAAAATGCAAGATTAAATGATATTTAGCAAATTCTGAAATCGCAAAGAGAACGTGACGTCCCATCCAAGACATAATACAGGAAGAAAACACAGCCTACCTACAAAGGCAAAAAGGAATTTAAAAAAAAGAAAAGAAGTAATAACGTTGTATATAGGTATGTAATCAATCAATATTCGTTTACAATTTGACCAGTAAATTTCATTATAAGTAAGTTTTTTTTTTTCACTATCCAAATTTGAGAATTGAAAAAAGTGTCGAACGTAAGTATTAACATTTTTAAAATGAAAACATTGAATAAAATTTCGTAATAAATTAAAATTTTCCAAATCACGTGATATTCTTAAAAATGGCGAATTGGATTATTCAATGAAGATTGAAGTAAAGATGATAAAATGTCAATATCCAATGTTCACTTTTTTTGCTGAAATTACAATATTTCGCTCGAAAATAGTAGAATTGAATAATTTTTCCAAAACTAAACCATTTTTTTCTTTAATTAATTATATATTTCATAAGTCTAAAAAATTGTAAAACGAAGAATTTCTTGAAATTTGAAGGAAAAAAAGACAAATTGAATAATAATTATTCGCAAATCGAAGAATTGAAAAAAATCAAAAATTGTCAAAAAATTTATACCTATACCAAAAATTATTTGAGATGCGAATTTAATTCAAAACGGAATAATCAAACAATATTTTTCGAATCACGATTTACATGAATTAAAAAAGAGAGAGAGAGAGAGTTTAAACCTAATTGAGAAATTGTCAAATGAATCATTATTATTTTGAAACATGAAAAGACAATGTCAATTTTCAAAATAATTAGCAAATCGAAAAATTTCAAAATTTCAATTTCACAAAAATTGTAAAATTGAACAATTATTAGTTTTGAAATTAAATAATCGAAAACTTTGATTAAAACTCAATAAAAGTGAACCATCGAAAATTAATTAACTAAAATTGTTTACATACATTAGGTAAGAATTTTTTTATTGTTCTAAAAGTTTGAAAATTGATGAAGTGCTGAATACAATACTCTACACTTTAATGTTTAAAAACTGAATAACGTCGCAATAAATTGAAAATCATCACATACGGACGTATTTTAAAAGTAGGAAATTGAATTTTTCTTTGAAAATTAGAATATTTCAAATTTGGCGATTAATTTTGAAAATTGAAAAATTAGGCCTATACAATTAAAAAAAAAAAAATACTTAGGTATAGGTAATGTCAAGTCTTTTCAATCTTTTATTCCCCACTCAAATTATAACAATAGCTTGAAAACGTTTAAAATTGAGTCATATTTTTCTGAAAATGAACGATTACATAAAAAATTTGATAATTTTTCATCAATCCAAAATTTTAAAATAAAGCAATATTTGAAAAATATATAAATTTGGATAATTACGTATTTCGATGGCTTCTAAAATTACAAGAAACACTTTGAAAAATAAATATTTGAAATTATTCTTGAAAAATTAAAAAATTCTAAAATCAAACGATTACATTAGAAAATGCATGGATACCTAATCCAAACAGAAAAGTCGTCGCCTTATCAGCGTTTTTCACATAATGGAGTCAATTAATTCATTAGCGTAAGTTTTTTTTTTAATGTTTAAAATAAGTAACACTTTAACAACTGAAAAAATGAATAATTTTTCAATCGTTAACTTGTAGGAAAAGTGAATATAGCAGTTTTGAAGAATTTTCTCAATTTTTCTGGAGAAAAATATTTCTTAAATTTTAGAGGAAAAATTCTCTGATTTTTTCAATTAAAAAAATCATTTTTGGGGGAAAGAACCTCTCAATTTTTCAAAGTTGTTTTTTTCAAAGTTTTTAAATATTTTTTTGGGAAAAAATATGTAATTTTTTTGAAGAAGAAAAAAAATCATGTTTTGAAAGAAAACAATCTCTTCTAATTTTTTAATTTTTCTGTAGAAAAAGTACCATCCTATTTCTAGAATTTTCGGGAAGAAAATCTGATTTCAACTTTGATACGAAATAGACTAGTTTTACCTTGAGTACTGAGCTAATACTCAGTAGTACTACCTATTTGCACCATAATTGAGACTGTGTAATGGACACTACCGAAATAACATGATTCGTTGTCATCGAATACGTTATATTGCTTGAATAATACATTAAGACCGGATATGAAGTTGGCGTTTAATACAATTAATACCGAATCGCGTTTAACCGACCTAGAACAGCGTGCACTCCGTTTAGAGAAGGCTTGCTCGTATTACGAGTAACATTAGAACAGAGTACCGAGCTGTGAGGCCGCATAGAAAGATACTGAAGTTAACCTTCAAGACCAAGGCATCACGTAGCCGAGAACGGCTACGCTCATACCCCCCCCCCCCCCATCACATTACCTATCTTGGGAGCAGTGTTAATCTACCTGTATCAACTTTTTTTTTTGATTTTCAGCACAGCTGAAAAGTTACTAGCATTGTAAAAAAGGAAGCTTATAGGTGTCCACATATGAGACATATTTCAAGAGAGAGGGGTATAAAAGTGTTTTTTAAGTCCATGGTGTGTCATCATTCGCATGTTATGCGGTTCCATCCGAAATTCTACTCCATTTGCGGAAATGGGCATCAATCTTAATTTTTTCCACCCCATATATTTTGACGTGAGTTTTTGGGCCCACCCGTTTACTTTTCGAAAAAAAAAAACTATTTCAACTTTTTTGTTGCAAATTTTATCCAGTTACCTAATTATAAATAAATTTCTAATACTATTGTTGTCATTGTTTTTTGTTTTTTTTTTTTTAAAGGTAATTTCTTTGATTTTTATAAAACCCGAAACGAAACGAAAAAAAAATTTTTATTCATTATTTTCAAAATTCAAAGTTTTGTTTTGTTTTTCGTTCTTTTTAAATTTCATTTCTTCATTTTCTGGTTCATTTCGTTTTTGGCTCATTTCAGATGTCCAGGATTGTAAAACATAACGAAAAAAATTCGAAAAAACGAACTGAAAACGAAATAAATTTATTAAAAATTTTTAAAAAAATTAATAAACTCAACAAAACCAAAATTTAAATTTTGAAAATAATGAAAAAAATCGTATTTTTTTCAGGTTTCAAAAGCACCTCCTTTAATACGTAAACGTTGATTTTATATACCTACTTACGTTATTTCTTCAGCTGAAGTATCTACCCGTGTAGCAACGTCGATGCTAATTTCGATATAAATGTCGACACATCGAAATCGGTCACTTTTCGATCGTACATGTCGACACGATTTTGGATGGTTTGTCTATGTTATTATCGACACATTTGTCGACCGTCGACATGTCGAGCGATATTTGGACGGTCGACAAACATGTCGATAATAAGCTCGACAAACCATCCACAATCGTGTCGACATGTACGATCGAAAAGTGACCGATTTCGATGTGTCAACACTTATATCGACATCCACATCGATATTTTCAATGCTGAGATGTTGAAAAAAATGCTAAGTTCAAATATTCAATAATTAGAGGTATATGTTATAAAATTAAACCAAAAATAGTGTTCAAGCAAACGCTTCGACAGTTTGTCAAATATGCAGCATTGAGGTCACCTTCGTAGCTGGACATATGTGTGTCCAACTAACAAAGAGGTAATTCTTAGAGCCTTATGTACTAATTCATAACACACTTTATCTGCGAGTATCAAAATCACCCTCAAGACGTCGACAGTCAAGTCGATGCATTATTCGACCCTCATCCTCAACAATTAGATCGACATTAACTCGACTTAAAATTCCTCTGGTCGACACTGTCGACAGTGAAGTCGATGCATTATTCGACCATCGACAATTATGTCGACAATAACTCGACAAGTACTTGTATTATTCAAAATTTTTTAAAAATGAGAAAATTTTGTGATTCTTTCAAAAATTGTTTATTCCTCAGCTTAAAATGTTCCTATTAATTGTTTTTAGTTCTTTTTGGATATAAAATTTGTAAATTTAATTGGCAGAAAATGTCGACATAGTCGTCGATGCGTTTATCGAGTATCGATTTTTACATCGACTTGTTTATGTAGAAAAACAATGTTTTCTAAATTACAGGAAAATACTGAGAAAAATTCAAAAATTTTGATTGAACAGTTATGATTAACATAGAACATTACTTTAAATCTCATATATCATTTTTAATTCATCGTTAACCGAGAAAAAAATGTGTCTGAATTTTGTCGACATAAATGTCGATGTCGACAATTGCTACACGGGTACCTGGTTTCCAGCTCAGGCAAGGAAGGAGTTAGCTGAAAATGAGTATAGGTCGTAAGAGTAGGTAAGTTTTCCTTAGAATTTAATCAAAATTTATGACGATTAACATTTTATTCAATTTTCGTCATTACTGTAGTAACAGTGTTTTTTTATGATTCCCGAGCGGCACACTCGATCGATAATATCGGAAGATGTAACGTATCGATAAAAAATCGTTTGAAAATCTATAGATGTTCTCACGATATTATAAAGATTTATCGGTACAACTTCATAGGCAAAAAATCTAAAAACTATCGAATTCGATATTATTAAGATTTTATGACGATATTCGTCAACGATACTATCGACAAAGAATATTAAATTTATCGATTCCGATTTTCCACCGATTTTGTGCAGATATTTGAAACTACATTATCGACAAAGAATATTAAATTTATCGAATTCGATTTTTTAACGATTTTGTAAAGATATTTAAAAATATATTATCGACAGATTATATGAAATTTCCCGACTTCGATATTTTCCCGAGTTTTTGACGACATTTGAAACTATATTGTCGACAGATTATATTAAATTTATCGAATCCGATTTTTTACCGATTTTGTAAAGATATTTGAAACTACATTATCGACACGTAATATGAAATTTATCGATTTCGATTTTTTAACGATTTTGTGACGATATTTGAAACTATATTATCGACAAATAATATGAAATTTCTCGAATTCGATTTTTTAACGATTTTGTGAAGATATTTAAAACTATATTATCGACACGTGATATGAAACTCCTCGAATTCGATTTTTCAACGATTTTGTGGCGATATTTGAAACTACATTATCGACAAATAATCTGAAATTTGTCGAACGATTTTTCAACGATTTTGTGACGATATTTGAAATTATTTCCAAATTGGTGAAAATTTTTCCAAGTCCAACACGTCTGGAAGTACTAAACTGCCTATTATAAGCGTTTTATTGCTAATTCCTCAACGATAAGGTATGGCATAGTGGTTAAGGAAGAGGATTACCATGCACGAGGTAGAAGGTTCAAGCCCCACGGGTGGCAGATTTTTTATAATCTTTTTTTGACTTTTTCTGAAATGATCCTCTTACCGTAACATGAATAATGTGTTTAGGCATAGTTTAATGTATTAATTATGCTAATTAATGATTTTTAATTATAGAAAGAACCTAGTAAAAGACGAAAAATCGGAATAAAAAAAATCGATAAAAAATCGACAGAATATCGACTTCGATAAAGTGTCGCAAAAGTTCCGCCTAAATCGTGAAATTATCTTTCGATATTATAGATATATTATCGATAAAATATCTTACTATAATCTCGAAATTTTTGCTAACTATAATTCGTCGATAATCTATCTATATATCGAAAGATAATTTCACGATTTATGCGGAACTAACGCGACAATTTATCGAATTCGATATTCTGTCGATTTTTTATTTCGATAATTTGTCGAGTGTGCTGCTCGGGTTGCGATTACTTAAATTTAATAATCGAATATACTTATTAGGTAATTTCCAATTTTTAATTCTCTTCGTTTTATTTGTTGAGAGAGTATACCCTTATTTTTTGATTTTGAATCAAAGGCAAAAGAAAATTGACTTCTTTCAAAAAATATTTTTTTGAATTTTCAAGGAAAAGTTTTGAAGAAATTCTATACAAAAATAATTTAAAAAAAAAAAAAAAAAAAAAAAAAACAGTAAATTGAAAAAAATTTTTAATGCCGTAGGTTGTCATTGTTCTTTTTTTTACACAAAACATGTTTTTTTTTTCTTTTCCAAAAGAATGTGATATCTTTTCCCAAATTTTTTTTTAAAAACCTTTTTTTTTTTGGAGAAAAATTGAAAAAACAATTTTGAAAAATTGAGAGGCGCTCTCCCCCAAAAATGATTTATATTGTTTTTTCAACATTTTTCCATTTTTTCATTATTTTGTTTTTTCCGTTTCGTTGCATTTAACAACCCTGATTGTAATGACCCTCAACCGTTCACTCAATTCACTCTGGTTTTTTCCGGCTCGAGCACAAAACATCACCTTCGAAACTCTTACCATGATCCCTTCGCCCTCGAATAAAAGCACTCCATCGCCCTCCACAATCGTACATACAGCAGCATTACATATTACATGCAATTCCACATAAATAAGAGCTTTTGTATACTCCGAGTACGCGAATGCAAACAACACTAATGCGAGTAACGCATAAATACGCGAATTTGTCCAACTCGTACGTACATGCTACCCGAACACGAATCGGGAAATCGCCTCGTCGAGTCCCCCTCCCCTTTTTCCATCCGCATTTAAATTTATACCGTATTGTAAAAACATAATTAAATTGGCATTTATTGGCGAAATTTAACCAATAAATATGTAACAAATGTGCACCGCAAGTCGTAGACTACATATCCGTCCACCTCGCTCCGGTCTGCAATACCCACCTCTCTGACTGTGTGCTCTCCTTTAGCTAAGCTCGTTTTCTCATTGCCTTCTGTACGCTCCCTTTTCGCTATTGAGTTTGGTAAATGGCACACGCATGCATATACACAATACTATAAACTTTCAGCAATAACTTTGTTGTTTTCGGTTATCAAAACGTTAATTTAGTTCGTAAATTTGAATAAAATCGAATTATTTCCATTTGCTGGTTAATGCTTTTCTCGCTTCTCGTGACCTATTCCAGAGAGCTACTCGTACCTCGTGTATTTCCTACAATGCTAAGTATAAGGGCGAATGTGGGAATAGTGCACGGATATGCGAACCGTGGTCCAATAAAAATTGCATTAAAGTGCTCGTAGAGTATATGTACCCGATGAAATAACCAAGAAAATATGAGGCATTTCGAAGCACTAAAAATATACAGGGATGGGATCTCGCACGAACGATTCGATGACTCGACCATTAACTAACCTCATTAGGAATACTTTTCGACGGTAAGTTCAACGTATGCGTAATTTTTCGTCGAGCCGATCGATCGCCGACCAAGTTCGTTGTCATTAGTACTTTTTTAACTATGCATGAAACACCCGTGGTAAAATCAAAAACCAATGACGATGTGAAATTAAGACTTTTGCAATTCCCAGTCATTCGTTCATTTTAGATCGAAGTGTGCTAAGTTAATGCTCCAAATAACATAACATGGTATTTCGCTTTTACTTGGTACTAAACGTGTCTAAATACCGAACTAAAATGAATATATTTTTCCCCTCTACCTCTCCTTTCATCCTGTGTAGTGTGTTCAGTACACGAGACGTACCATAATGCATAATATACTTATGTTAGTAGCTATCTGCACGCAGATTTTCTTTATGAATATTTTGAAGCTACGCGAAAAAAGCTAGATGAATTACCTTGGGTAATGAATGTGATAAAAGTAAAAAAAAAAAGTATAAAAAGACGTCACGAGATCGATCGGCCCGTTATATGAAAAAGATCGCAAGACAATGGTTCTCAATTACTTTTGCTCGTGTATCCCTTTTTGAAAACAAGTGATTTACGCGTACCCGCTCCCCCTAAAAAACTAATTGGTGATTGGCCGATAAATTCGCATGGGCACTCGCACTTTTATATAAGGTAGCAACCCGAGCGGCACACTCGATCGATAATATCGGAAGATGTAACGTATCGATAAAAAATCGTTTGAAAATCTATAGATGTTCTCACGATATTATAAAGATTTATCGGTACAATTTCATAGGCAAAAAATCTAAAAACTATCGAATTCGATATTATTAAGATTTTATGACGATATTCGTCAACGATACTATCGACAAAGAATATTAAATTTATCGAATCCGATTTTTCACCGATTTTGTGCAGATATTTGAAACTACATTATCGACAAAGAATATTAAATTTATCGAATTCGATTTTTTAACGATTTTGTAAAGATATTTAAAACTATATTATCGACAGATTATATGAAATTTCTCGACTTCGATATTTTACCGATTTTTTGACGACATTTGAAACTATATTATCGACAGATTATATTAAATTTATCGAATCCGATTTTTTACCGATTTTGTAAAGATATTTGAAACTATATTATCGGCACATAATATGCAATTTCTCGAATTCGATTTTCTAACGATTGCGTGAAGATATTTGAAACTATATTATCAACACGTAATACGAAATTTCCCCATTTCGATTTTTTTACGATTTTGTGACGATATTTGAAACTATATTATCGACAATTAATCTGAAATTTCTCGAATTCGATATTTTAACGATTTTTTGGACGACATTTGAAACTATATTATCGACAGATTATATTAAATTTATCGAATCCGATTTTTTACCGATTTTGTAAAGATATTTGAAACTATATTATCGGCACATAATATGCAATTTCTCGAATTCGATTTTCTAACGATTGCGTGAAGATATTTGAAACTATATTATCGACACGTAATACAAAATTTCTCGATTTTGATTCTTTTACGATTTTGTGACGATATTTGAAACTATATTATCGACAAATAATCTGAAATTTCTCGAATTCGATTTTTTAACGATTTTGTGAAGATATTTAAAACTTTATTATCGACACGTAATCTGAAATTTCTCGAATTCGATTTTTCAACGATTTTATGACGATATTTGAAACTATATTATCGACACGTAATATGAAAATCCTCGAATTCGATTTTTCAACGATTTTGTGGCGATATTTGAAACTACATTATCGACAAATAATCTGAAATTTGTCGAACGATTTTTCAACGATTTTGTGACGATATTTGAAATTATTTCCAAATTGGTGAAAATTTTTCTAAGTCCAACACGTCTGGAAGTACTAAACTGCCTATTATAAGCGTTTTATTGCTAATTCCTCAACGATAAGGTATGGCATAGTGGTTAAGGAAGAGGATTACCATGCAGGAGGTAGATGGTTCAAGCCCCACGGGTGGCAGATTTTTTATAATTTTTTTTGACTTTTTCTGAAATGATCCTCTTACCGTAACATGAATAATGTGTTTAGGCATAGTTTAATGTATTAATTATGCTAATTAATGATTTTTAATTATAGAAAAAAGCTAGTAAAAGACGAAAAATCGGAATAAAAAATCGATAAAAAATCGACAGAATATCGAATTCGATAAAGTATCGCAAAAGATCTCGAAATTTTTGCTAACTATAATTCGTCGATAATCTATCTATATATCGAAAGATAATTTCACGATTTAGGCGGAACTAACGCGACACTTTATCGAATTCGATATTCTGTCGATTTTTTATTTCGATAATTTGTCGATTGTGCTGCTCGGGAACTTTAAGGAAGTTTTTCTTAAATTTTTTTTAGAAGAAATCATTTCATTAAAAATTGGTTTTAAAAATTTCACAGGAAAAAATTATTAAAAAAAAAATCTTAAATAATTTTGAATAAAAATATCTTTCTCATTTAAAATCACCACAATGAAAAAAATCTATCAGAATTATTCACGAATTCAGGGCGTATTCTAACGTGTAGTTCCGCTCATTTCGTGGAACTTCAAAAAAAAGGTGTGCAGTTTGAAATTACTTCGTGCAGTTCCGAAAAAATTCAAGCAATATTTTATTTTTCCAGTTAGTAGTAGAAGGAAACAAAAAATAAAACACGCTTTGAACAAGAGCAAAAATGAAGTAACTAATCTAGCTTCTAAATTTTAATTAAGCAAATAATAAAACTACGTATAAAACCAAACAAAACATTCTTCAATTTTTTTGTGAAAGAAAAATTTTGATGTTTTTTTTCGAGTAGAAAATCTCAAATTTTTCGAAGTCAGTAATTTTATTTTCTATTTTTAAATTTTTTTTTCTGAAACAAAACGTTTAAATATAGGTACCTATTAAATGTTTTTGGAGAAACAAATTTTTTCAGCTTTTTGAAGATGTAAATTTTTTTATTTTTCCTGAGGAACAAAATTTTAAATTTTTTGGAGAAAGAAATTTTTTAGATTTTTTTTTGAAATTTACAAGTGACGGTTGCTCCTCTCTCCCCGTCAATCAAACGCCCATTACACCAATATTTAATATGGCTCTGGAGCTAAGTTTGTGTAGCTCCAAATTTTCCTTAGAATAGGTCCTGTTCAAGATGAAAAAATGACCTTCAAGTTTTTTAAAAAATCCAAAAAAGCACATTTTAAATTAATCTTTTAGAGAAACACATAGATACCTAAGTATTATAAGTATTATAACAGGAAATTTTTTTTTTTAAATTCATCAAAAAATTTTTAAAAAATTCCCAAAAAAACGAAAAATTTTATTCTAGAAAAAGAATTGAAAATACTTAATCTAAAAAAAATAATAGATTTCTTATTCCAAAAAATCGAAAAAAAAATCCTAAAAAATGAGAAAAATAAGTAACTATAATATAGGTAAAAAAAAAAAAAATCTCTAATACATACCTAATAATTGAAAAACTTTTTATTCAAAAAAAGATCTTTTATATATAAAAAAAAAATGAAAAATACATACACTTTTACTCTGGAAAAATTGAGAAATCTCCCGCCCCCAAAACGACTCTTCTTTTAATGAAAAATATTACTTCTCCCAAATAGGTACAGACGTGTTTTGTTTACTGTATGGTTAATTATGAACTACTTTCCCAACATTGTTCCGGGGGCGATCCACTTCCCCCAGCCCATCTTCCCACCCTGTGTAAGTTTTTTTCTTCATGTTTAATTTTTTATTTTCCCATACAAAGTTAATTTCAAGTGGTATCTTGGGGCTGCTTCAATTTTTCAAAAACAACAAAAAAAAAAGAACTGTAAGTATTAGTATTTTTAGGATAAAATAATTCCCTACTTTTATTTTTTACCTAACTAGATTTTAACAAGTGTTTTTAAAAATTGAGGGGTGCCCCAAGGTATCACTTGAAATTAAAAACCTTGTAATAAATTTTAATTTCATTGTTAACCGCTTGGAATCGTTATCAAAAGTGGAGAAATCTTTCAAAATTTCGTTCAAAATTGTAAGTAATTCTTTTAAATTTCGAGTAAAATGTTCAAAATAGAAATTTTACGAAATTCTTTTGTTCAAATAAGATTTTTGAATAGTTAAAAAATTGATCTATGTATTCCAATTTTTTTTTTTCTTCAAAATTTTATACATTTTTTTCAAATTTTGAGTAAAATTATGTACGGAAGGCCGTAACGCCGTAAGCATTAAAATTAAAACAAACGCGTATTTTTTTCAAATTTTTAGCAAAAAGTTCAGAGTTGATTTTTAAAAAAATTAATTAAGTATGAGGAGGTACATAATATTATGTTGAAAATTGAATTTTTCGAAATCTTAGTTCATTATTACATTTTGCGAATTTCGATACAAATTATATTTTTCAAATTTTGAGCCAAATGCTCAAAAAATACATTATGATTTTTTTTTTTGAAATCATAATTATAATTTATAATTCTCCTCAAATCGCATTGCAAACATATAATAAATATTAGAGACCAGTACATTTCAAGATGTCGTTCGAAATCATAAGTATTCTTTTTTTAGTTCTGATTAAAATGTATTGTTAAAAGTTAAACTTTGAAGTTTCGTTTAAAATAGGTATACATTATTTTTATATGTATTTTCAAAATTTAATTTTGAATCATTAGCAAGATACTCGGAGTTGATTTTTCTTAAATAGTGTAAAAAAATGAATTTTCCAAAATTTTATTCAAAAGTTAGCTAGGTACTATAGGTATATTTTTCGATTTTTCACAATTTAGTTTGTGATTAAATTTTGTTTTCGTTTAATTCCGTTAGAAACTACAATAATTTTTTTCCAATTTTGAACTCTTTTTTTTTAAATAAAAATTTTTCAAAGTTTTTGTTCAAAATTAAGTATTTTTAAATTATGTTTAACCTAAAATCCAATTTTCTAAAACATTGTTGGAAATTGAATTTTTTAGATTTTTTTAAAACTTGAATTTCTTAAAATTTTGAAATTATTGGAACTTTGGTAAAATTTTTATTCAAATTTCCAATATCTTACCTAATTTGTTTTTGTATCTATTTTTTTACAAAGTACGAAGAAAAAAGTTTTTTTTTCTCATGTAGTAGGCTAATTTTTTTTTAAATTTATACTTCATTTAAATTTTCTAATTAGGTATAGGTTGGCATTTAAAAATTAGATACCATTAACCTTTTTAAATTTCCAAATGACGAATTTAAAATTATCATCAAATAAATAGATTGGTTCGACGATTAATATGTGTTTGCCAAAGATAATATTTGTATATGTACGTCACTTATTAGAATTCAATAATTCCTACATATTTCCAAATTCCATAAAACAAATTTTCTCTGGAAAATCTCTACTTACAGACTCCGATGGATATACTTTTCGATCTTACTAATTAATACCTCAATCGAGTCCAAATACAGCGATCACTGAACAAAAAAACCAATCACCTTGATAACTTCACATCACTGCCTCCTTCAATTCGAGAGGAAAAAAATCACATAAGAAAAAAAAAAGGGATATAAGTCGTCAATCCGACGATAAACTTATTCTATTCTCGGACGTGTTAAATTTATTCCGCAGCAAATTCTACACTCTGCGCTGGCTCACACGTTAAGGGAATAGATTTCAAGACGAGCCCACACTACACGTATAAAAGTCCGCCGATAAATATTACCATATCATTTTTCAACTTCGCAGCTGACAATGGCTCGAAATTTTCACCGGCTCTGGAGTCCCAAAAGTGGTCACTTTTAGATAATAATTTCAACAAGAAAACTCTATAGGTGGTCCTAGGTGTAATATCGCAAACGAAAAGTTTTCAATGTCTTTTTCTCGCTGAAAACGTCGATTCAACTTTGGCCTCGTTTTACTTTATTCTAGAAAAAGACGATAGGTCGACGTCATTTCAACGCGTGATTTTCTCGACGCTGGGTTGAAAATTTTCGAAGAACGAGTTCTTAGATGGGATATTTTTTCCGGATTTTTTTTTCTCGTCCGTCGGTTTACATACGTGCAAAGACGTAAAATTGAAATTTAACCACTGCCCACTTCCAGAAAACGTGGAAATTCACGAATTCTCATTAATGAATTTATTTTATACATATAGCAATTTGCTATGTAGCAATCGTGTGTCCGTATACTGAATAATTTTTTGCAAATTATAAATAACGGTAAGATTTCTTTAAACAAATTACGAATTTTTAGATAAAGCCTCTGAGCTAACTTTGACACCATATTTCATCAACAAAATTCAAACCAAAGCTTTTCGAAAAAATTATGGTAAAGATTTATAAAAATGAATTACAAATTTTTAATTGTCATCTGAGCTCACTCACACTTCCTGCTTCAGTGTTTCTCAAATGGTGGTACCGGTATCTACCCCAAAAGATACGCGAAAATTTCTAAGGGGTACATGACGACAATGGCAGCTTAACGCTAACTACATACAATACTTGCATTTGTACAATTCCAAATTTATTCAGAAAAATGCATATTTTTAAATTCAAATTCTTTCATTTTTTTTAGTACTTAACTACCTAAATATTTAAATTTCTTTAAAAGGAAAATTTTTCGATTATCTTTTTTTTTTTTTTTTGGTAAAAAATCTTTTAATTCTTTGGATATTTTTTCAAATTTTTCGTAGTATGTAGAAAAGTTTTTTATTAAAAAAAGAATGATTTTGGGGGTGGGGGAATTTCTCATTTGAGGGGGGAAGGAATATGTAGGTATTTTAAATTTTTTTTGATAAAAAATTTCTCGTTTTTTTCTTGTTAGAATCAAACGATTTTTCAATGAAATTTTTTGAACAAACAAAATTCATAATTTTTTAAATAAAAATTCTTTGAAATTAGAAATAAAGAAAATTTTACATGTTGTTTGTGCTGAAAAATTTTTTAATTTTTTCGGGAGTTAAAAAATAGAAATATTTACTTGGCATACTTTTTTTATTTACTATTTTTTTTTTTTTTTTTTGGGCAGGTAACAATAATAATTTATTCAACTTTTTAGATTGAAAAATGTTTTGATTTTTTTTTATTACTCATTTTTTTAAGGAAAAATAATTTTTCTCAATTTTTTTGGAATACGATTTTTTTTGTTCATACTCAGGTAAAAATGAAAATTCTCTTTTCTTGAGAGTAGGTTTTTTCGAAAAAAAATTCTCAATTTTTCAGTGTGTTATAATACTTACTTATGTGTTTTACATTGAGAGAATTTTCAAATGTGCTTTTTTGGATTTTTAAAAAAATTTCAAGCAAAAGAGATAATTGCTTTATCTCAAATAATTTTATTCTGAGATATTTTTTTTCATTATATGTGATTTTTAATAAAGAAGAAATTTTTATGAAGAATTTTTCAAAACAAAATTTTAAATAATTTTTCCTCCAAAATTAAAAAAAAAAAAAAAAATGGTAAGAGTTGCTACTTCATAAAAAAAAATGCATGCACCCATGCTAATTTATAGCTTAATCACTAATTTATTTTTTGGGTGAGCGAATAATTATGCGAAAAATATTGTTTTCGAAAAGGAGTTCATGAGCAAAACTAATTGAGAACCACTGGCCTACTTCATCGATGACATTTGATGAGAAAATTCCATTTATCTTTTTTTTTTCAAACACAATCGTACATTAAAACCCCAAACCAAAGACAAAACTTCCAATTGGAAAATCTTCTCCAAATTTCGTCATTTTTAATCTTCCAACGAACACATTTTCCATAAATTTTCCACACGAAGATCGAACCAGGAAAAAAATCTACCTTCGTAGTTCGTAAAAATTTCCTAACCAATGCATCGCCCAAGGGCTCAGAACACGTTCGAAATTCAAACACGTAGATGTCGATTCATTATTCGAGAAGTGGTCTCGGTCGCGGAATGAAATCAAAATAAAAATCTCCCATATTTTTTTATATTATTAAAAAGCGAAAAAAATCCACTATTTTTTATACAATCATAAAAGAAGATCCTGCTAGATTTGTATTTTTTTTCTACGACATTAATTTTTATGAAAGAGTCGCATCATCGAACTTCTCGCTCTGGCAGGTTTTTCCATCTTTTGAAGTGTTTTTACAAAGACATCTCGAAAGAGGCCGCCGCCGGCCGCGCCACCCGCCCCCCGGCGAAAAATCAATTTTTTTCGAAAATTCAATTCGACAAAGTAAATTGTTTATTTACACAAAAATCGTACTCGTCGAGTATGTTGCAGACATTATTTTCATAACGAGCTCATTTATGAATAATTTTTTGCTCAACCAAGTGCGAGAATTAGCTGTGTTCTCTTTGGAGAATTCAAAATAGGCAACTTATATTACAATTACGTAAATAGAGTTGCTGTCTTTCGGGTTGAACCGCCGCCGCCGACGCGACGTACGGTCTACTTCTTCTACCATACGTCGTCGACGTGTAGGTGCGTTTTCTCTTTATAAAGTAAATATACCGGGACGAGGTTATTATTTTACCCGCCATAAGGGTACTTTGTTTGATCGAAAACGTTTGTGATATTTTTTCGTCGATTTTTTTAGCTCAAAAACCTAAAAGTTGAGCACAGAACGCATATACTATGCTAAAATTAGAACTTGCATGGGTAAGAAAAATTTTCAAATCTTGGAAAATTTGTAAATAAGAAGCTACAAAAATGTTGGAAAAAAAGGATCAATTTAAAATTGGGAATAATAAAAACATTTTTTTTCAAATGAGTGAAAATATTGAAAGTTCCAAAAATATTGGAAACGTTTTTCAGTTATTAGAAAACCTCTAGATCTAAATTAAGGCAGAAAAGCTTTTCAGCATGAGAAAATTTGTAAAAATGAATAGGTAAGAATTAGAAAGTTTCAAGAAATAGAAAACATTCAAATAATTGAAAACGTATGAAAATAAGCTAAATTTGAAAATAAAATAAAATGGTTGGAAACTTTTTTCTAAATATCGAAAAAATTGTAAATTAAAAAATTGATTTTTTTTAAAGTAAAATTTGTTGGAAAAATATTTGATTTTTTTTAAAAATTTGTGAAAATAAAAATTAAGAAGCGTAATAAAACTTCAATGTAGGTACATATCAGAAAATTTATAAAAATTGAAAATTTTAGCTAGATATGTCAGATATGTGTCACAAAAAAAAAAAATTAAAATTATTGAGAAAATTTTTATGATGTTGAAAAAAATGTGAAAGTAAAAAAAATCAAAAATTACCTCAAAATTAAAACTGATCGAAATTTTTTTAAAACATAAAAATCAACCCTCTTCCCCCCCCCCCCAAAAAAAACCGTAGAACAAAATTACAATTTATAGGAAAATTTCTGAAAAAGTCAAAAAATTTAAATTGCACATAAACATTTTTCAAATGCAGAAAAAAGCGAAAAATATGAATTTGAAATTCTAAAAAAAAAAATTAAATTAACTCTTCAGTTAGTAATTCTATGAAAATCTGTAAAAATAAAAATTATAATTGATAAAAATGTTTTCAATGTTGAGAAATTGATGGAAAAAAGCCCCCCCCCCCCCCCAAAAAAAAATGTTTTCGAAAATTCTCAATATAGAAAAATTTGAGAAAATAAAAATTCTAAAATTTTAAAATGAATTATAATACTAAGGTATTGATGGGAAATTTTTTTCAAAAACTTGAAAATTCATAACAATCAAAGCTTGATAAAATGGGAATTATAGAAAAATTATTCAATATTGGAAAATTTTACAAATTAAAATTGGATGCGCACCTCCTCTCCATTAAAATTGGTGGAAAACTTTTTCAATGTAGAAAAATTTAATAAAATAAAAATTCTAAATAGGTATCTACTAAAAAAATTTGAATTATAGAAAAAAAATTATATGGTTGAAAATGTATACCTATACCTAAAACATCAGCTAAAATGATAAATTGCAGAGAAAATTTCTCAATTTTGGAAAATAATTGAAAATTAAAATTGAAAAGCTGACTTCCCAAAAAACTGAAAAAAAAATTCAAATTAATAAAAAGTTCTTGACGTAGGAAAATTTGATAAAAAAAATGAATTCAAAAGATAACAGAAATTGATGGAAATAAAAATTCTAAAATCATTTTAAAAATTAAAATTGTTGAGAAAATTTTTTGATACTTACTGAAAAATTTATGAAAATAATAACTGAGAACAGCCCGCCCCCCACATAATTGAAATTTAAGGAAAATGTATTCTAAAATAATTCAAACGAATCAATATTGATAAGAAAATTTTTCAAATACTAAAAAATGTCTTGAAATTAAAAATTCTAAAAAAAAATAATAATAGTTAAAAAATTTATAAAAATGAAAATTGAGAAGCTTAACAAAATTAAAATTGATGTGGAAATATTCGATATTGGGAAATTGTGAAAATAGTACTTAACCCCATGAAAACAGATGATGGAAAAATGTTCTCGATGCGAGAAAATTAAAAAAAATAAAAATTCCAAAAATCTGGATAAAATTGAAATTTTAGGGAAAATTTTTCGAAAAATCATAATTTGTAAAAATTAAAATTGATATAAAAAATTTTTGGTGTTGGAAAATTTGTAAAAATAAAAAATTGAAAAGCTCAAAAAAAAATTAAAATTTCTCAGAAAATTCCTCAAATGGTAAAAACTTGGTAAAAATTGAAATCAAAAATTCTAAAAAAAATTCAATTCTCTGGTAAAATTTTTCAAGTGCTGAAAAATTCGTAAACGTAAAAAATCTAAAATTCCAAAAAATGAAGATCTCCAAAAAAATTCCAAACACTTGAAAAATTCGCAAAAATAAAAATCTAAAAAAATCCAAAAAGCCACGAAAAAAATTCCCTTCGCCAAATCCTAAAAAATAAAATTCTCTAATTCAAAATACGCTGAAAAAAATTTCTAAACCGATAATAATCTAATAAATATGAAAAATTGCTTGCCTCGTGAGATCCAATAAACGAGAAAAATTACGTGAAAAAACACGCGATATTACGACAACTCGATAGCAACTTTAACCATGCAACATACTTGCGAACTCGACGTCGCGACGTTCAAAACTAACCCCACTCGACGTTGTTTTTGCCATTCTTGTTGCATCGTTCGGATTTTCCTCGCCATTTTCATACCCTGCTGCGGCCCGCGGCGCTGCCGGTGGCCATATAGAGCGCCTAAACTACCAAACTATACTGTTCTTATCAAATGTCATTCATCAATCAATTACATTCTTGATGTTTTCGCCGTTGCCGGAGCGAGAAAGTGCAAGAAGGAGCCGGCTTATCGTGCTTATAGTTTCACTATTATACGATCCGTATACAAGCTACACCGGCTGCTGTTCGGTTGCTTTTTTCCTCTTACTTACCCTTTCACCTTACACTTTTTCCATAGTTTTTTTCCCTTCCGATATCTTTATCAAAGAATTTCCGTTTCATTCAACAATTTACTTGGAAATATTCGAGCTATATAGAGTTTTGTATTCTTATATATTTTTTTCACTCGCTTTTTCTTGTTTTTAAAAACGAAATATGAATTTTACAAATTCCCCCTCGAATCGCGTACACCTTGCGAGGTGTTGTGAATGGAGAGAAGGAGAGGCGAAGGAGGCAGACACGTACACGTTTGAAATTTCATACTACACTGATTTCCAGTATGAGCCGAACTCGATATTACCTATTCTGGAAATTTCACGTCTTTTGATCTACCAAACACCGAAGTTCATCTAATATGTAACTCACACACAACACGAACACCTCCCCTCTCTGCCTTTCGCCCGCATTTTGGCGTATCATCAATAAGGGAAAAAATATCGTGCGTCTCATCAGGCCCCTCATTCGACACATCTTATTAAGAAAACCCATCTTACGCAGTACACAGGCGAGAAAGTTACCTAATTCGAGATGGGGAAGAACAAGCATCAGGCTAGAAATTACGACCGACCAATTTACATATTTATTTAACCAAATCGTAAAAGTATAAGAAAAAAAAAATCGACTTTTGAAAAGCGCAAAAATTATAACTTTTCGTCGACCTTTATAATATTAACTAGATTTACAACCGTGATCGTCGTAAATAACCTCAGACTCGTTCCCACTTCGGTACTTTTATCAAATACCAATTTTACGCGTATACGACGACTTTTTAAGTACCATTTTGTACCGGTCTTAGCCCTACCCCTGCGCTATGGCCTTTTCGGCCAGCGTGACGCGGTAGGCCGACGGGGTTTCATAATTTTATAGCCGCTTTTATGAGCTTCACGTAGGAAAAATTTATCATCTAAGATTGAGGGTACCGCAGTACTAACCAATGCGAATACCATTTCCACGCTGGAACTTCGCTATTGCCTCGTACTTTGCTTACGTTTTCGGCTTTTGAGAGTTTTTTTTTTTATTATTTAGGTTCTAAGATGGGCGAAATATTATTGTTGCAGAAATGGAACAAATTGTCAGGAAAAATATTGTTTACAAATAGGTGAAAGGGCCTTCCATGGTAAGATGGTGAAATCGGCCCTTGATCGAAATTGGGTCCAAAGTGGGTCAAAATGTTACTTATGATGTAAAAACACGCCACAAAAATTTTTGACCCCCTACCCCTCCCCTTTCCGAAAAATCGCGTTATAACGATCGAAAAATCAAAAAAAAAATTTAATGGTGTAACCCCGCACCACTCTATCTCACTCCAATCCAAAGTTATGAGTGAATAGTTTGTTGAAAAATATCTGACAAAAATCATAATTAGAATTCTTCAATTTATTTTTCTCAAATATTTTTTTCCGGATGTTTTTCTGAAAAAATAAACTGCTCAAAACTTTTGATAGGTACATTAAAAAAAAAACGCGTAGCAGTCAAGATGCTCCGCGACAGCCGAATTTTTTTTTTCAAGTTAGTGTACCACTTTGAAAACGTTTTCATCCATGGTATTTCAGTTTCAATATCAGTTTTAACTTCAAATTCAGTTTAAAAATGTCAGGTTTTTGTCTTCAGTTTTAGTTCCTCTCTGCATTGAAGATTTCAACTTCAGATGGGGGCTCCGCCCCCATACCCCTGTTGAGGCTCCTACCCAACCTCCTCATCACTTTCAGCTCTTCGGATGGGGGCTCCGCCCCCATACCTCGCGTTGGGGGCTTCGCCCCCAACTACCTCGTCACTTCCAGCTCTTCAAATCCCCATGCCCCAGGGGCATGGCAGAATTTGCCCCAACCCCTTCCTTACTTTCGGCTTTGCAGACGGGGGTCAACACACCAGAAAAAGGGGTTGAAACGTGAAAATTTCTGATTTTGGACTCTGTAGGAGGGTCAAATGAGGCTCTAAAGCCCGGTCCACACCTTCAAATAATTTGATCAAATCACGTTTGATCAAATATATTTGAAGGTGTCGACAATAGGATAACAATAGGTGGTGTTGAATTAACGCGTCCACACCTACAAATATATTTGATCAAATTATTTGAAGGTGTGGACCGGGCTTAAACTCGAAAATCCCCAAAAGGCACATCAGTGACCCCAACCAACGCTAATTACCCCATTTAGGCCTTCAAAATCATTTAGTTTGAACAAAACCCTATTCGATGCACTATAAAAAAAATAATAAAAAATTCGGCTAAAAAGCAAATTGAAACCTGTCCAATGTGCAAATATCAAGCTGATTTCCACTTTTTGGGATCTACAAAGGGGCGGGGATGACCTGGGAAGCTGAAATTTGTATATATTGTAGGTAATGTTGGTGTGCTTCGTTGGAGCTAATTCCGAGAAATTTCCTCACTTAGAGGCCCCCTCACAACTCGTCCCAAAAAAGTGATAATCTCAAAATTTAGGCTTCAGAAGTCAATAACCCCAAAAGGCACATCTGTGGCCTATACCGACTCCGCATAAAATTTTTTAACCTTCTAGGTCGTTTGGTTTGGGCTATAGGCTGATCAAAACACCTAAAAAAGAGGTTAAAATGTGAAAATTTCTGATTTTTGACCCTGTATGGAGGTCAAATAGTGCTCAAAAGTCGAAACCCCCAAAAGGCACATCAGTGACCTCTACTGACCCTACATCCCAAATTTCGATTGTTTAGGCCTTTTAGTTTGGGCTGTAGGCTGTTCAACGCGTCAGAAAAGACAGGTTAAAACTTGAAAAATATTGATTTTTGACCCTGAATCGAGGTCAAAAGGGGTTTAAAGGTCAAAACCTACAAAAGGCACATCAGGGGCATGAACTCGATCTATGATAAAAATTTAGGCCCCCCAGCTCCATTTGGGGGGTCTGTAGCCTGATCAACGTAAAAAAATGACCTCAAAATCCACTTTTTGGGCCTTAAAATGGGGTGGAGATGACTTGGGAAGCTGAAATTTGGATACAGTGGAGACAATCAGAGTCACTGTTGTTGGTAAAAATTTCATATCATTTTGCAAAATTGGGGCCTCTTTAGAGCCCCCTCAAAAAAAGGCCATCCCCAATTTTGGGGCTCAAGGGTCAAAAAACCCAAAAAGCACCTCAGTGACCCTTACCTATCCTAAATATCAAATCTTAGCATCCAAGGTCATTTGGTTTGGGCTGCAAGCTGATCAACGTACCGGGAAGCGAGAAAAAACATGAAAAATTGTGAAAAAATCTTGATTTTTGACCCTTGACAGGGGTCAAAGGGGGCCCAAAAGTTGAAACCTACAAAAGGCACATCAGGGGCACAAACTTGATCCATGATGAAAATTTTGGCCCCCCAGCCCCATTTGGGGGGTCTGTAGCCTGATCAACGTGAAAAAAATGACCCCAAAATCCACTTTTTGGGCCCTAAAATGGGGTGGGGATGACTTAAGGGGCTGAAATTTGACTACGGTGTAGGTAATTAGGATTCTCATCCCTGGGGCAAGTTTCAAAAAATTTCATGATATTGGAGCTCCTCCGCACCCCCCTCAAAAAGGGGTCATATCCTCAATTTTGAGTTAGGGCCCCAAAAAATTTTTTGCATCATTCCTACTATGAGGGGACCCTACATATCAAGTTTGACCTCATTTGACTTGTTAGGCTCGGCCCCAGAGTTCCAAAAGTGAGTGTAAAATTATAAATATATATATAAATATGTGACATGTGACAGATCGTCATCTTTTGGTCCCAAACGTCGAGAAATGAGGTCAGAACTCTTCTACCCCCCTCCTTCTAAATTAGGGTCGGACACAATAGCCTAAATTTAAAAAAAAAATTCGGCTAATATATTTAAGAAAAAATTTAATTTTTTTTAAAATATGATTTTTTTTGGACTTTTTAACAAATTATTCACTTATAACTTTTTAATGCAGTAAGATAGACGAGTAGGGGTTGCGCCATTGAAAAGAGCAGCATTTTTTCATCTGGAAAAATTAATAATAATAGTTTGATCGAAGGACAACTTTTAGAGATATCACAGAAAAATAGGAAAAATTGTCACTTTTTAAACATGTTTTTTCAAATATTTTGCTCGGTAGAGACTTCTTTGTCCACTTATTAAAATTACCAGTCCCATGAAAAAATTCTAGACAAATTTGCCATCCGATGCCGCATAGCGCAACTTTTCAACTTTTATAGTTATCGAGAAGCACAAGGTTGAAAACCCTCTGCCAAAACAACAACAAAAAAAAATTGATGTGCATAACTCAGCCCCTGCAGTCTGGAGGTTAGGCAAACATACCTACATCGACTCAAAATAAGTTGCATAGTTACTGGTTGGAAGGCTTTACTCTCAATCTGGAACACCCTGTATATCCTTTCAATTGCAAAATTACCCACGCTTTAACCAGTGTTTATTATCACCCAAAAAACTACTACACTACTCAATCCTCACCTCGCCATCTATCCAATGATCAACAAAATAACCCCCAATAAGTAAATTTTGACGTCTACTGGCCCATTTATCGAGTATAGGTAACCGTGGTACATACAGAATAGGGAAAAAGCGATTTTCTAATCGAATTAAATATAGTTTTTGATTAAAAATGAAACATCGGTATTATTAATGGTAGCAGGATAGGCGGCGGTGCGGAGGGCTACGAGGTGGGTTTAATTACAAGTACGCGATTACCAAGCATCGTTAATCCAATTAGGTTTCAAGTCGACGACGAAAGCGAGCGCAGGCAAATTATTCGACGCTGATTATTTCGACAACATTGCATGGAGCATGGTGTATTGGTGGCGGTGTCGAGCTACCGTATAAGGCGCATTTTGGGAATACAATATTTTGAGACGCGGTTGAATCGCGTACAAGTGAAGTGGGTTGAGGTGGAGGTAGGTGGAGGATATGATGCTGTCGACGATTCGTCGAATTTTATTACCGAACGATATTTTAATTTTAAGGTGAGGAGACGAAGCTGCGAATGTAGTATCAAACGAGTGTATCTGAGCTACGTCGCTATCTCGCTCTATGTATATTCTAAAGTGATTGAAAACCCGCGAATTTTACGCGCTATTTTAAAAGTAATCCTCGGCATTATACAAAGAACACGCCAAGTTTACTATTGCTTTTGCAAAGAACTCCCCCCTAGGGCGGGGGTCGGCGGCGCGGTGCAGACTCCATCCGATTTTTTACTATACATTTTCAAGATTTTATTCCATTTACGTCGACAAAAGCAGCAGACGACGATGCGACAAAGATGGAGAGCGAGTGACTGCGAGAGTGTTTGAAAAATGCGATAAAACCAAATATTCATTAATTCAGGTATCCGCAAAGCTTAACCGGAGCGACGTTGATACCGCGCAGAACCCTTCACCTCTTTGCCACATCGTCATCCTCGACATAGAACGGTGCGAAATATACACACAAAGTAGAGTATAGGGGCTGGGGAAAAGGTGACCGGGGAGGGGCACTTTTGAGCAGGGACCGCGTACACGAGGCGGTGACGAAAATTCATTGTTTATCTTAGATGTTTACAGTTCGTTAATTGTTCGTGATAAACAATCAAACTCTTCGATAAAATTCCAACCCATGCTGCGGTAATTTGCCGGTGTTATAAGCTTGTTTTTCGCGGCTAACGATCGAATATACGAGTATATATATATATGTATATTATGGTACCCTACACACATATTACCTAGACCTAGCTACTACGTGTGAGGTGCAAAGTTTACTGTTTCAATTTTCTAACCTTGGTGGTGCGTCGGACGCGTGCTTATGGTGGATTTGCGGATCGTTTAGGTGGCGAGAGAAAAATTCTTGAATGAGGGATTATATTGATTTGTTGATTTTCATTTCAATTTCAATGATCAGAGTAAGCTGTCAAAAAAAATAAAATAAAAAATAAGATCAAGTAAAAAAAATGAAAATGGACAACTTTTTTTACATCAATTTTGATTATTACAGCCCATTTTAAAACCCGAACCAGAAACCGGTTTTGAACTAGAAACTAAAAATTTTCAAATTTAGAGACTTGAACCAATAAGAACTAAGAACCAATTTTCAATATTGCAAGAACTTGTAACGAACTTGAACCATTTAAAACAGTGCCTTTTCTGCGGTTGAACCAGAAACTAGAAATCCAAAACGTTTCTAGTCCGCAGCCCTGACTGATACTTTAATTATAATTATTACTATGGGGCTCCCCCCGAGCAGCACAATCGACAAATTATCGAAATAAAAAATCGACAGAATATCGAATTCGATAAAGTGTCGCAAAAGTTCCGCCTAAATCGTGAAATTATCTTTCGATATATAGATAAATTATCGACGAATTATAGTTGGCAAAAATTTCGAGATTATAGTAAGATATTTTATCGATAATATTTATAGTAAGATATTTTATAGATAATATATCTATAATATCGAAAGATAATTTCACGATTTAGGCGGAACTTTTGCGACACTTTATCGAATTCGATATTCTGTCGATTTTTTATCGATTTTTTATTCCGATTTTTCGTCTTTTACTAGCTTTTTTCTATAATTAAAAATCATTAATTAGCATAATTAATACATTAAACTATGCCTAAACACATTATTCATGTTGCGTTAAGAGGATCATGAAAAAGTCAAAAAAAATTATAAAAAATCTGCCACCCGTGGGGCTTGAACCATCTACCTCCTGCATGGTAATCCTCTTCCTTAACCACTAAGCCATACCTTATAGTTTAGGAATTAGCAATAAAACGCTTATAATAGGCAGTTTAGTACTTCCAGACGAGTTGGACTTCGAAAAATTTTCACCAATTTTTAAAATTTGGAAATAATTTCAAATATTGTCACAAAATCGTTGAAAAATCGTTCGACAAATTTCAGATTAGTTGTCGATAATGTAGTTTCAAATATCGCCACAAAATAGTTGAAAAATCGAATTCGAGGAATTTCATATTACGTGTCGATAATATAGTTTCAAATATCGTCATAAAATCGTTGAAAAATCGAATTCGAGAAATTTCAGATTACGTGTCGATAATAAAGTTTTAAATAATTTCACAAAATCGTTAAAAAATCGAATTCGAGAAATTTCAGATTATTTGTCGATAATATAGTTTCAAATATCGTCACAAAATCGTAAAAAATCGAAATCGAGAAATTTCATATTACGTGTCGATAATATAGTTTCAAATATCGTCATAAAATCGTTGACAAATCGAATTCGAGAAATTTCAGATTACGTGTCGATAATAAAGTTTTAAATATCTTCACAAAATCGTTAAAAAATCGAATTCGAGAAATTTCAGATTATTTGTCGATAATATAGTTTCAAATATCGTCACAAAATCGTTAAAAAATCGAAATCGAGAAATTGCATATTATGTGTCGATAATATAGTTTCAAATATCTTTACAAAATCGGTAAAAAATCGGATTCGATAAATTTAATATAATCTGTCGATAATATAGTTTCAAATATCGTCAAAAAATCGGTAAAATATCGGAGTCGAGAAATTTCATATAATCTGTCGATAATATAGTTTTAAATATCTTTACAAAATCGTTAAAAAATCGAATTCGATAAATTTAATATTCTTTGTCGATAATGTAGTTTCAAATATCTGCACAAAATCGGTGGAAAATCGGAATCGATAAATTTAATATTCTTTGTCGATAGTATCGTTGACAAATATCGTCAAAAAATCTTAATAATATCGAATTCGATAGTTTTTAGATTTTTTGCCTATGAAATTGTACCGATAAATCTTTATAATATCGTGAGAACATCTATAGATTTTCAAACGATTTTTTATCGATACGTTACATCTTCCGATATTATCGATCGAGTGTGCCGCTCGGGCCACTCAAATTTGAAATTTGTCCCTCTCATTAAGTTCCCTTTAATGTACGTTCATGGACAGCTTACGATTTGAAAAAAAAATCAGCTTCCCAGCTTAGAGGGGATTGAGTAAACTCACTCTGAAATTTTGAATATTTAGCGTTACTGACAAACAAACACCACTTGTATTTTTTATACTATACTTACTTACCTATAGTATATCATGTTTTTTTCGAAAATACAGAAAATTATTCCATTTAAATAATGCTATTGGTAAGGTTTTTTCAATTCTTCAATTTTGAAAAAAAAGTAATTAAATTTTTGGTGTGAAGATTTTTTTTGAATGTCAAATTTTAAAAAGTTTCTTTTTAAAATAATTGGTTAAATTTTTGAGTTTTTTTAGGGGATTTTTACAATATTTTTGAAATAATTTGGATATTTGGAAATATATCGCCCTGTTCATTTTTATGCTTTTCTCCATTATTTAAAAAAAAAAAATTTACAATTTTTTAGTTTTAGTAAATTTTTAGTCATTATAATTAAATTACCTCAAAATTGTTCAAAATTCAAAATGATTTTAAAAATAAACTTTTTAAAAATTTGACATTCGAAAAAAGTTTTGACATCAAAAATTTAATTTAATTGTGAAAAATTCACCAAAAATATAGAAAATCACAAAAAATAATCTTTCAAGACTCTTCAAAAATTTGCAGAATTTTGATGATTAATCCGATTTTACAAATAAATCAAAATTTGAAAATCACCAACGTTCTTTAAATTACATCAAATTTTGAAGAAAAAAAAATGAAATTTTGAGTCATGTTTGTTAAATTTCCCAACTCTAAAAATATCCTAATTTTAAAAATTGTAAAAATCCAAATAACTTGAAAAAATTAAACAATGTTAAAAAGAAATGAAAATTTTAAAATGGACTAATTTGAATGTTTGATTATTTTTTTTACATGTAACCTTCAAAAAAAAGTCGACATAAAAATTGACCAAATCTTGAAAATCACATAAATTGATCTTTCGATATCCTTCAAAAATTTGAAGAATCTTGATGAAGATGATTGATCAAAAACCTACAAATAAATTAAAATTTGAAAATCACCAAAGTTTCAAAGTCCACCAAATTTTGAAGAAAAACAATGAAATTTTGACAAATGTTTGTTAGATTTTTCAATCCTATACACAACAAAACGATTCGTTCTAATTGATCCATTTACAAAATGCACTAGGTAGGTTTTTTCCAATTTTTTAATTTTGAAAAAAAAAAGAAATTATAAATTCAACTTAAATTTAAAAAATTAACCAAATCATGAAAATTACACAATTGATATTTTGTACTTTTTTTTGGAAATTTCGAGAGGTTGAAAAAATGATAAGTATAATTTAAAAAAATTAATCGAAATCTTAAGATGAGTAAGTTGAAATTTTGTCAAATATCCAAAATTTTGGATTTTGAACTATTTTTAGATAATTCTATGACTAAAAAATTTACTAGAAGCAAAAAAATTGCAAAAATCACTTTGCATGCATTCCCTCTTCCAAAAAAAAAAAAAAAAAAAAAAAAAAATGGAAAAAATTATAAATTTGAACAGTATGCAGTCTATTTCCTGGTATCCAAATTTTGAAAATTGTAAAAATCCAAAAAACTTGAAAAATTTAACCAATTTTGAAAAGAAATGAATATTTAAAATTGGGCTTAAAAAGTTCTAATAATTTTTCAAAATTTGACATTTAAAAAATTTATTTAGATTTTGAAAAATTGACCAAATCTTGATAATCACAAAAATTGATCTTTTAAAACTCTTCAAAAATTTGCAGAATTTTGATAATTGATCCAATTTTACAAATAAATCAAAATTTACAAATCACAAAAGTTCAACTTCTATTAAATTCCAAAGAAAAAAATTTGAGCAATGTTTGTCAAGCTTTCAAATCTAAACATCAATTGAAATTCTAAAATCGGCAAAATCTCAAAATTTTAAAAGCTGATCTTTTCATTAAGTATTAGGTATTATTTTTTTTTCAAAAATTAGAGAGATGTACCTAAATGAAAGTAGTCACAGATAAATCAAAATTTTAAAATCATCAAAGTTTCAAACTTCGCCACATTTTGAAGGAGGGGAAAAATGGAAAATGAAATTTTGACGAATGCTCATTAGATTTTCCAACCCTAAAGATCAACCCGAAACATAACATTCAGGAAATTTATCCATTTAAAAATTGCATCAGGTAGGGTTTTTTTAATTTTTTAATTTTGAAAAAAATAAAAAATTTATAAATTCAACTTGAATGTAAAAAATTGACCAAATCATGAAAATTACAAAATTGATATTTTGTACTTCTTTTGGAAATTTCGAGAGATGAGTTTGAGAAAGTTTAAATTTTATAAAGATCAAAAATTTTGAATTTTGAACAATTATAAGATAATTCTATGAATTAAAAATTTGCTAGAAGCAAAAAAATTGTAAAAATCTTTTTGCATGCATTCCCTTCCCCTAAAAAAAAAAAATGGAGAAAATATCAAAGACGTATGAGAAATATTCTTTTTTTTTTAAATATGAGAAATATTCGTTTTTTTTAAATATGGAGTAGGTAAGCTATTTCATTTTTGAAATACCTTGATAAGTATCTATAATCAAGTATTTTATTTATTCTAACATGAATTTCAAAAAAATAAAATAAAATGCATTCCTGAAACCTATAAAAGAAGTCGAAGAAAAGAACCACCCGCAAACCCAATAACTCCGAAGTATTCATAATTTTTAAAAGGTGACAAAATGAATGAGTTGAATAGCGAAAAAACAAATTCGACGCATTCAAAAATCACCAAACCTCACCTCACCGCAAACAAACACACCCACAAATAACTCATCTTGATACGTCAGACATGGTCAAAAAAGAAATTTAATACCGTAGTAAACTAATGCGTTGATACACCCTCAGACAAGACGTCTAAATGAGGCTCAACCACCCTGCCTCTGAAACACGACCCTCGTTCGACCACGTACCACCGCACATTTAAACTGCACGACCCTCATCTCAGTGATCTTGAAACCACTAAACCCTGGTGTCCATTTTTAAATCCATTTCACGGTGGGTTTGTTCCTTTTGGTGGATCCCCTTCGGCTGTTCTTCTTTGCCAGTTGCCACATAAAGCTCCGCGTGTACATAAAAATCACCTTAAGCGTTACTCGAGAAAGTGTGTGGGCAAAGGGAAAGAAAATACGCGACAGTTTGCACATGGAGACTGAAACAAAGCGAGTATTACATTCGCAATATATGTACTATGTCGTGGCGGACCCTTCACAACAAAAAAATCCCTCCGGATATCTCCTTACGTTTTTAGATGGATTTCCTTTTCATGTGATACTGTCACCAAGCAAAATCAGACTATTACAATGTATCACGTGGTAGAAGAAATATTTTCTGCAGGGAGCCAAGGGAATCAAAGTAACCAAACATACCGAAACTTAAACGGATTAATAGATAATCAAAAAATGTCAATCATATCCTAATTTCACAGTCTTGGATAGGTATTTAGAAGAGGATAAAACTGGTTTTTAACTTTGTTTTGACCTTCGAAAATCTTGTGGCACACTCACTGAACCATCAAATTGACCCAGAAGACTGAACTGTGACATGGGTTTTGACTTATAAACTCCTCCCCGCACCTTTCACAACCACAAAAGTTTGTTCTTGAGCCTTTTTAGAGCATTTTGACCTTGTGTCACACCCATAGCCTCCTTAAGTTGACCAAGAACACTGCTATTTGGCATGTACATAAAATTGGTACTGTAATAACGTACATTGAGGATTTTAACTTTGTGGAACTCATTCTCACCCTGTTCAGATTCACAAAAAATAGGTTCTTGACCATTTTTAGAGCATTTCAACATTGTGGCACACCCACAGCCCCTTTTAGTTAACCAAGAACGCTGAAATTTGGCATGCACATAAAATGGGTACTGTAATCACGTACTTCGAGGATTTTGACTTTTTGAACTCATCCTTAACCCTCTGAGATCCACAAGAAATCGGTTCATGAGCATGTTATGAGCATTTTTACCTTGTGCACGCTCACAGCCCAGTCAAGTTGACCAAAAACGCTGAAATTTGGCATGTGCATAAAACGCGTGGTCTACACGCATCCTTTGTGGGTTTCACGTTTTCAAATTCAATCCAGCTGCTCACAGGATTACAAAAGGTAGAATCTTGGCCCTTTTTAGAGTGTTTTCACCTCTTTCACACCTACAACTTCACCCAATTGATATAGAAAGCCGGAATATGGTATGTGCATAAAGTGAGTAATCCATTTGCATGCTTTTGGAGTGTTGACTTTACAAACTCATCCCAGCTCCTCTCAGACCCACAAAAAGTTGTTTTTTGGGCACTTTTAGAACATTTTAACTTTGAGTCATGCCCAAGTCCCATTAAACTGACATTGAAGGCTGAAATTCAGCATGTACATAAATTGGATGGTCTATACACACACTTTATGAGTTTTGACTCTTCAAAGTCATCTCAGTTTTTCTCAGGTCCATAAGAAGTTGATTCTTTGGCATTTTATATGGTTATGATCTTGTGCCATACCTACAGCCCCATCCAAATGACCTAGAAGGCTAGAATTTGGCATGTGCATAACGTGAATGACATAAAGTTGTTTTTTGATAATTTCAAGTTTTCAACTTCTCTCCGCACCTTTCCAGGATCGCAGAAATGGGCATTTAACATGGTGTCAAACCAAAAAAGGTAAATGTATATTCTGGTTTATTGAGAATTTTGACTTTTTAGCTTCTCTCCATCTCCTTCCAGAATCAAAAAAGTTTATTGTTTATTTTTGGTCTTTCTTAATAATTTTCAAAAGTGTGCCACATCGGTAACCCCACAAAATCTATCTATACCTATGGCTGAATTTTGACATGTAGACTTACCTATTTTGACTTTCAGCTCTCTTCCTACTTTCTTTCAGCCCAAAGAATTAGTTCTTTGGAATTTTTTTCCAGAAATACATATTCAAATATGGTAGTATAGAAAATCCAGCCCATAAATCGCAGCTTGCAACGCTGCTTTTTTTCTATCATTTTCAAAAGGAAGAAAACTTATCGGAAGCGTCTTGCGATACAGTGATTCGTAACTTACGTTCATATACCAACGATGAGAAAATTATACTCAAAGTTTCGCTTCGGCTTCGCAATCTTTTAATCTGTAAACGAGATGCTCGTCAGGATTCCAGGAGCCGGACGAGAGGCAAGTAGAGGAAAATCGTTAACATTTTTTTTCATCTCTTTGTGGAAGTATTGTTCGCATCGTTATACCCCTCTTCAATTGTGCTACTTCTTCGGATAATAAAGTGGAAAGAAATTAAAAAATAATCAGTCTTTGTTTAGCTTCATTTTCCTCCCGTTAATGTCAATTTACTACCAGCGTCGAGAGAATTTATTATATTTTTTTTCGTTCCAACGATGAACTTCGATTAGAAAAATGGTAAAGAGGTGTGTTAGGCTAAGAACATACCGGGTTGGAAAATTGCGCCAAATTTTATTTACCTTAATTCGAACTCGAGAAGGTAGATGGTAAAAAAGTCAGCAATTTTTTTCATTTATTTTGTAAAAAACACTAAAAATACACCTACATAACGAAACAAGAGAAAAGGTATTTTAGCTTAAATGTAAACTTAAAACCGAAATAGGAGGAAAATACTCGACACCTAAGTTAGCTATAGTAACCTTCGGAATTTAATTCTTTCTGCAACAAATCGGCTTTAATTTTTTCCAACTGTTCGTTTTCCTTTTTTAATTCCCTTATGGTATAAGCGCTACGTATATTTTCGTATTCTAATTTCATTTTCACTTTTTCCAGGCGCGTTAATTGTTCTAATATTTTCTCTATTATTTGTTTTTCTCTTTCGTACCGTTCTTGTTTACCTTCGTTTTCGTTACCCGCCGAAGTCCGCTTCCCTTCCGAATTCTTCCTACTTTGCAGCATATTATTCAACAGTTTCAAGCCGATGGTGCGAATCTCCCTCGAATGCTCTAGTTTCCGCTGTTCTTCGCTCAATAAAGATACCGACAACTTGAGTCGATTCAGTTTACCGGTCAGTTTGGCGATTTTATCTTCGTTCTCAACTGATATTCGTTTCAATTCGTTTAATTTCATCATCATCGCTGACCTGTCTTCTGCGAATATAGAGGTCGCCATACTCTCCTCGGATGTCCTTTTGAACTCCTCGGAGTTGAAATTTAAACACAATATGTCTGGAGCACAAATCTCGATGTTTTTTTGGTAAAATTTGGCAGCCGGCCGAGGAACGTTACATCTTTGAAATACGATTTTTTGATTACTTTTGGTTGAAGCTGGTACGATGCATTTGGCTGATTTGGTGTCGCTTCGATGCTTCGATTTGTTTGGTATATCGCTGGCTCGAATTCGACCTTTGATATACCCTCCGATTATCGACTTGACCGATTTGAAACGTAGTTTCTTTCCAGTAATTGGTAGCTTTTTAGTCGTGGGTACTTGAGATTCGTTCACCACGTCATTCATAACGGATTTTGCAGCTCGCATGTCACGAGTCATTTAGCTTTCGTCGGTTCACTTCTTCGAGTCGAGCATAGAAGGGCGAAATAATTCCATGGAAATGGAAAATAAAATTGGTACGCTTTCTAAGGGTAGCAAGCGGAACTTTTTAATCGACTATTGTGCACTCTAGTGGCTCGAGCACGTCACCTTTATGAATGTAACTACCCTTCGAAACGAATAGAAAGCGTTTGAGCTTTACTCGAGCTTTTAACAATACTACCCCCTTTTTTTGAATAATTTTACGAACATGCTTCGAACTTCGAAGGTCGTTAACTATATGTTGACGAGAAGCTGCAACAGGAAAATGCATACGCCAATGTCGTACAAGTTGTCTAATCCGTTCAGATGTCGATCGAGTAGCACCTATATTAGTGTTAGGTAACCCGATTCGACATCATCTGTGTAAGTGTAATGTGTATGACATTACTGGATGTTTTTATTTTGACACGTGAATGTCTGAATGACATGAGAGCGAGGTGATGATTCATGTTGGTATATGTGAAATGAGACGATGGGAAAAACGTTTATTCCGCCATTTCCGTCTTGTAAGTAATTTTTTTCCTTTTCAATTCTGATATTTTATAAACATCAAACAAATCAAAGAAATTCTATCAAATCATTGATGATCTCAGGAACCACAGAGTGGACAGAAAATTGAAGAAGTTGACATTTTGAGATCATTTTTTGATTTTTTTAAAATTATGTACCTACCTAATTAAAAAAATTAAAGATTCCAAGGGGGAAAAATCAATCATTCCTAAAAATTATACTTGATATGAAAATTCTGAAAAATTTGAGCTCCAAAAAGTCCTTTGGTATAGATGAAATTTTAAAAATGTGGATGTGTGACCTCCATTTTGTTTGATTCGCAACCAGCCCATCGTTTTGAGTAAGGATATAGCAGAGCACAATATGCAGCTTCGTCAACTACAACACAGTCGTCTATAATAATAATAAACGTTCCTCCTTTTTCGTCTGCCCCCCTTCCTCACCAGGTGTTTATTCGACATCTTTCCGCAGCAGTACAAAAACCTGAACCAGCACCAGCACCAGAACCAGAACCTGCAATGCCCAATCTTTGCTAATAACATTCAAATACAATGTGTGCCTGAAGGACTGCCTCTACTTTGGCAAAAACGAGAAACCTTTTAAATTTATGGTTTTAGTGATGGAAGACGAGAATATACTATGCTCAATAGAAGTGCTCGAGCTTTTTGAGAATTCCTCAACATAGGTAAATGCTAAAAAATAAATGTTCAGCATCTTTGAGAACTCTTCATTTTTGTTGACTTATGAGTGTCAAATGGACTTTTTTTATACGTGAGTCTAGTTTCCCACATCGACGGTCGATTTTCACCAATTTTTTTGAGAACTTTTCGATGGGTATTTTTTTGGAATTTCTTGTTTGATCTTCGAAAGAATTGATTATTTTTAATTAAGTATTTTCAATCATCAATTTTTCATAATTATGTACTTTGAAATCATTTTGAACTAATAATGACCTTTTTTCAATTTTTTTGTCAATTTTTTTCAATTTTCAAATTCATTTGTGAATTTATTTCACTTTATTTTTTTTTCTACGAATTTTTCGCTTATAGTTTAGTTAATTATTGCAATGAAATTTTGTATTAGCATTTTTTGTGATTTTTATGACCCTACGGCACATCTGTGCATTAAAAAAAAATGGAAGAAATGCTCGTGCTGAGCATTTGCTCTATGCTAATAAATGCTTAAAATTCTCCGAGCATTTTTGAAAGATCGCTGAGCGAATACTTAAGCTGTTCGAGCATTTACCATCATTATTTGGTATTTTTTAGCATAATTCTTTTACGATGACCAAAATCTAAAAAAAAACACATCAAATTCCGTCACGAAAACGAGTTATAGGTTAGGTTTGGATGAAAGACTTTTGGCATTTTTTCAGACATTAAAAAACAGAAGTTTTTCAACAATTTGATGACTTTTAGACATTTTATCAGACATTCTGAAACATAATTTTTCAGCATAGTAGGCATATAATTTTGTGATGAACAAAATGGAGAAAAACGAGGCCAAAATCAGACAGATTTTTCTGACACCAAATTGGGTAAGGTTAGTGAATTGTATCAGTTCTAAATGTTTATTTAATTGGTGGTAAGACATGTTGAACTATAGAAACCTTAAGACTTCCTTCAATTCCAAAAAAAAAAAAAAGTTACTTTAGGTTGGCAAGTATCCGAAAGGTAATTCGCAACGTGTGCAAGTAGTAAGCCATCCAGGAGTTGGTCCGGGGAAAAAAAGTCAATACCTACTAAAGTTACTCAGTGCTGTGTGCTCTCCTTCTGGACTTTGAAAGCCTTTGGTAAAAGAAAACATTGGCATTACACAGTACTTTGGGAAAGAATTTATAATAAATGTAAAAAAATAATCTGAAAAAGTTACATTAGGTTAGGTTTGGATGATAGACTTTTAGGTATTTTGTCAGACGTCCTGAAACTTATAAAATTTTTAATTTTACTTTTCAATATTTTTAGCATTTTTACAATGACCAAACTCGAAAATATGCTCATGTTTATTTAGCCAAGATGCAAAAATATTCCCTAAAACATCAAACTATCCCCCCAAAAATTTCCTTACAATATGGGTATCGTTTTGAAGGGGAACACGAGGCCGAGGAGATCACTTCATGAAAGCATAATAATGGCGTTCAGCAAAGAAAACAAGTTATAAAAGCATTCAGCAAGAAAACATTTGGATCAATGATGATAATTATTTAAAGAACTTTCAACTGACAATACTTCAACTCTACTCAATCGTGAAGCTGAGAATTGAGGCTTTTGAAACAGAACCTTATTCTGGGTCAGAAAACCGAAATTATTTTTGCTTTGTTTGAAAATAGCGTCGATACGAAAACTATTCTTCAATGGGTCAGATGAACATATTCGGCAAGATTTCAATAAGAAGCTACTTAGGTATACTCTTAGTGCAATTCACTCACTCACCAATACATCCTTTGTTGATATTTCAGGAGATTCCTGCTTCGATACAGCAAGTCCATTTCATCGTCCCTTCGTCGATCTTCAAGTGAGGCCAAAACCTCTCGGGCTCATTCCATTCACCTTAAGGAAAAAAAGAAAAAGAAACAAACCGGTGAGAAAATTTGATCTCAATACTAAACGATGCGCCCTTCTCTTTGGCAAGATTTGAGAAAAATTTAGTAAATTATTACATAGAAGTCTTACAGCTTTATAAATCCACTCTGGCCCCGGATTACTCATTAATAACGGTCGAAGCCACTCTGACGAATGGGTTCGAGCATCGTATCTATGGTACGATTCGAAGCCGAAATTACGACCACCCTTTTGCCTCCGTTCTACATGCAGAATTATCCCATCAATTTTAGAATTTACGAATTGGTGTACTCGTACATTAATACCACTTAATATTCGCCAAATGGTCTAAGGCTCCCTGCACCGCTGGTTCTCGCTGCTTCGGAGGGATTTGATCTAAAAAACGAACCAGTCGAGGTATGTCTTTGGTGGTCCAAAGGGCCAAGGGAGGTAGTACCGTTTAAACGATGCGATTTATCAAAACAGCGTATAATATCAGTCAGCCATTTTGAAAAGAAATGTGAACATCTTATGATAAGCTTTTCAGATAAGAGTTAATAAGGGTTCGCAAATCCCGAGGGCTCTTATAAAGTTTAACAGGCAAGTATATACTTTTAAAACGCCGTATAGTCTATAAGTCTCTGTACTGGTGTACGGTAAAAGGCCACGATGCGCTCTCGGTAATTGTAGCGAGGCCCCGAACATCTTGCTCTATGGGGTCATTTAAAACGGTCAGCATTTAATCTTTATTAGGACAACATGAACTGGCAGACTTTTATTTTCTTACAAACACGACCATAAGGCTTTGTTGCGAGGTTTTTTTCCTTCCTCCTTCTCCTTTTTTCCATTTCTCCTTTCTTATTCTTCGGTGAGAGTACGAGAAGTCGAGGAGGAGTCGTCGTATTGTATTGTACTTCTCGTTTTAACTCGATTTTATCTTTTTGTCGTAACATAAAAGTTGAAAGCAAGGTCGGATTTTTTAATATTGTTTTAATGTTTCGGTAAATGGTTTTGGAATTATTTAAATAGCAATTTTTCTTTTGTAAGCCGTCTTTCTTATTTTCTTCTCCAACTTTGCCTTTCACCCTCCCTTCTAATACATATCTTTCCTTAGGTACCAGATATCGTTTTAGTCGGATTTTTTCCTCTTTTTTTTTTCTTTTTCATTTTACTAATCTAATGCTTTCGCTTATAAACCATCTACTCTCTCGCTATTCCTTTATTTTCCACGTTTTCCTCCTTTTAGTTCTCTCTTCTCTTTTTTTTTATTTCAAGAGGCAGACGAATTTGTAAGTACTTAGCGTTGATGCGCGTTTAAATAAATTTTTTTCGTCTTCGTTTTAGCTCTCCTGCCACTTGCCAGCCCCCTGCTGGTCGTCGTCCCCTTCTTAACTCGTGACTGCGCTTTTTAAACGAGTTTATGACGCTTCGTTTTTCAACTTGTGACTAAGGTAGCTAGCTACCACCAAGGCAGGAGGTTTGGGTTTGGGTTGAAAAGTCGTTATTTTTTTCTTGCTTTCTTTATCCTCCTCCTTTGCCACTTTCTTACTATGTAAGTTTGCAGTACTTTTTGTTTAGGGTGACGCGTGTTTTTCACGCGAGCGAATTATTTTTCGACGAGGTTTTTCGCGAGTTGATAATTTTTAATTGAAAAGTGAAAGGTGGAGGAAAGTGAAGAAGAAAATGTCGTACCAGCCTTTGATTTTTTTATTCGTAAGTACTACCTATATAGGTTTGTAGAAAGGTAGAGAATTTTTCAAGATTTATTCAACTTTTTTTTTTGGAACAGATTTCTTGGAACAAAATTTTTAGAAGAATGATCCATTTTATTTGGAGAAATAAATCTAAAATTTCTGTTGAATTGTCGTAGAAAGTGAGTGCTATTGAACAAGCCTCGTGATAAATGTTTCTAGAAGAATCGAGCATGCCAGTAAACTGAAACAAAATGTTTCTGATATGTAAGATTATAAAAAAACAAAACTTTTTCTTCATAAAATTCCAAGAAAATTGCCGTGACTTCAGCAAACATTTTTAATCATCACATATATTTTTTCATACATTTTAAAACATTTTTGAAAAAAAAATTTTAAAAAAAATACTAAAAAAATTAATTTTTGAATTAAAAAAAAAAATTGTTCCAGGCTATAAGAAATTTTTTTTAAATGTTGAAAAAAATTTAAGAAGTGTGATAATAGGTAATCACTGATAAAAATTTAAATGTTATTCTTGAAAAATTTTTAAATAATCATGATGAAATTTTTTTTCCAAAAAAAAAAAACTTTCCATAAAAATTTAAAAAAAAATTCCTGATGAAAATTTTCAAGTTATTCTTTAAAAAATTTAACATTTAACAAATCATAAAATGAAATTTTTCAAAATATTGTTTTTAAAAAAATATTTTAAAAAACTCTGCTGACATTAAAAAATATATTATATTTTCAACCCCTGAAGAGATCTTTTGGAGAGGAATATTTCATTTTCTGAGAGTATTCTTTACCAAGAATAATAATTATTTTTTAAAGCAAAAAAATGTCAAATGAAGGGGTTTTCAAATTTTTTCTCAATTTTTTTTTCAAAAAAAAAAAAATTATTTTACAAAAAAAATTATGGAATTAGATATTACAAAGAATTTGGGTTTGAAAACCTGTAAATTGGATACAAATAAAGTTATTTAATAAAATGGTGAAAGGCCAACGTTTAAGCTTTCGTATTTTACGTGATGCTAGAAGAGAAAGAAACGCAATTGAGAATAGAATCGCAGAACATCATGGTCAACAACCTTTGGCAGATCCATTACCAGGAAATTTCAACAGGCAGGCTGTAAACTCGATAAAAAATACGTATTCTTTATTGTCAAAACGTCTCGGAAAGTATGCCTTTTTCAATGATATCTTGAAGATTTTGAAATGAAATTTTAAAACTTTTTCCTATACCAAATCGGAAGAAATAAACAAAATTTGAAGAAAAAAATCAGAACAAAAAGCATATTTTGCAAAGATTGTATGCTGGCCAACATACTATACGTAATGCATTGCAACTTTATCAGAATCGATATTATTCAGGGAGAATGGTGCGCTTTTCACCATATGCTGTTAACATCAGCGTCGTCCTGCTCATGGTCCTCAACACCCAAAGGGGGTTATTCAGGCCAACCAGGATGGAGTTTGGCATTGCATCGGCGCCAGCTGAGTGGCAGAAATTCATCGACGAAGTTTTTGCTCGTTTAAAGATCGTTTTCGTTCATGATGATGGAGTTGTGACTGGCAAGACTCGTAAAGAGCACCTAGAAAACCTGAGGAAGATATTTCAGACTTGTCGAGAGAATGGAATAAAATTAAATTTGGATAAATGCAAATTTTTCCAGCCTCAAGTTAAATTTTTGGGTTATATAATTGATAAAAACTGTGTATCAAAAACCCCAGAAAAAATTCAAGCTGTATTAGAAACTCCCAGACCTCGTACCGTCACCGAAGTCAAATCCTTCACGGGTTTAGTGAACTTCTATGGGAAGTTTTTCAAACAGCTAGCGACGATGGCATATCCACTTTACCAAGCGACACAGGGGAAAAGTGGGAAGGAAGTTATCGAATGGACAAATGAATGCGAAAAGGCTTTCCAAGCTATTAAAAAGGAAATCGCATCACCAACCATACTGGTACATTATTCACCTTCTCTTCCGTTAGTCCTGGCAGTCGACGCGAGTCCGGTTGGTATCGGAGCTGTTCTGTCCCACGAAATAGGCAAAACGGAGAGGCCAATTGCGTTCGCCTCGAGAATTCTAACCGAATCCGAGAAAAATTATTCGCAGTTGGATAAGGAAGCACTGGCGATAAAATGGGGAGTCGAGAAATTTTTTTATTATCTCTACGGTCGTCATTTTACGTTAGTAACGGACCACCAGCCCCTCGTACATATATTTTCGAAGAAAAAGAAGCTGCCAGTTTTATCAGCGACTCGTCGTTTACATTACGCAGTATTTTTACAAATGTTCGATTTCGATATCAAGTACCGCAGGTCCGAAGATCATGGCAACGCAGATTTTCTATCGCGTTTTCCCCAGAATATACGTGAAGCTGTGGAATTGTTCGATAGCAGCGCAGATCGTATTAATCAGTTAATTATCCAGGAATCGCCTATCACCGAGCGTAAACTCGCTTCTGAGACCCTGAATGATCCTGAACTCGTGCAGCTGATAGAAAAATTACGTACCGGTGACACCTCTGACGATTACACCCTTCATGGCAATATCATCATGAGAGGCATTCGAATTGTAATTCCCACCAAGTTACGTAATACAGTCTTATCGGAACTTCATCAAGGGCATTTTGGGGCCAGCAAGATGAAGGCATTAGCGCGATCAACAGTGTATTGGCCTAAAATAGATGAAGATATCGAAAAATTAACTCGATCCTGCTCATCGTGCATTCCTTTTCGGAAAGAACAAAATGTGGCCAAAGTCCATTTTTGGGAGTATCCTACAGCACCGTGGGAAAGAATTCATCTCGATTTCGCCGGGCCTTTTCAGGAGAAATTATTTCTGCTCGTCGTCGATGCTCATTCGAAATGGTTGGAGGTCAAAGTGGTCATCGATTTTCTGCAACAATTGTTTTCGCAATATGGATTTCCGAAAGTGTTAGTCTCCGATAATGGCACCGCTTTTACGAGTCGAGAATTTTCAGACTACCTTAATATGTACGATATTACTCATAAAACGTGTGCTCCATTTCACGCAGCCTCCAATGGTCAAGCTGAGAGGTATGTCTATACTCTAAAGCAGTCATTACGTGCTATAAAACAGGACGAACCAGGAAGTACGATTCAAGATCGCCTGTATAAATTCCTGTTCGCGTACCGGAGAGCACCCAACACTACGACCGGACAACCTCCGGCGCAGCTGTTCCTTAATCGACAGATCAGGTCACTCTTAGACGTTTTTAGACCTGACCTAAAGACAAAGGTTGAGAAGAATCGTATGGATTTCGAATTTCGTGATGTTAATTATGTCATAGGTGAAAAGGTAGCCCTCCGAAATTATTCGAGTGCGAATAAAAAATGGGAAATTGGAACCATTATCAACAAAGATGGTGTACTTCACTATACTGTTCAACTTGGCGATAAGTTAGTTCGACGTCATTCAAATCAACTTAGGAAAGTTGATAATTCCGTTGCAGACACCGCTTCAGATGCGAGTGTAAATTATGTTCCTCCGGCATCGAGTAACGAAGTAACCTCGTCAAGTTTTAATAACTCCAACGATTCTACATCTACAACGTCGCCGGAGCCTGCAAGTGCTGAACTTTTTCCTGTACCTGATCCGGTCCCTCTACGTCGATCAAACAGAGAAAGGAAACAACCTGATAGGCTTACTTATTAGTCTTAAGAGTTTTGTTAGTTTTAGTTTTTTTTAAACATTTTTCCTCTGTAGTAAAAATTTTTTTTAAGAAGGGAGGAGTGTTATAGATGTTACTTATTTTAATGATAGAGGACGCTCGTAGCTCGTAAGTTTGTGTACGTGACTACGCATTAGCTGAGAAATGAGGTACTTATGTGTTCTGATATATAGAACTTAATAAAGCATATTGAATGCAGTTTTTTCGTGCTTTTAGTAGAAAAGTTATAACAGGTAGGTATTTATTACTTAAAATTGAACTTTTTTTCAATGTTTTTTTTTCTTCTAAGTACCTAGAATTCGATTATTTTTGTATTTTCTCATACAGACATTTAAAAAAAAAATTAATTTAATTTTCAGATTTTATCTCGGGTTTCTTTTTCAATTTTTTAGTTTCTAAAAAAAAAGTGTATTCGTTTTTAATTACCAACTTATAATTTTTGGTTCATCAATTTTTAGTAAGTAATTTTGATTTTTTTTTTTCTCTTCTTCTCTTTTTATTCATCTTATTCTTTCTTTCGTTTCCTATGTAAGTATTTATTTATTTATTTATTTTATTTTTTTACTATTTTTGGTATAATTAATTTTTGCTGTGTTCATTAAATTTCATACTTTGAAATGTTTTAAAAGAAATTTTGGAGCCAACTGTAAATATTCATCATCATTAATGACACAGAACTCACCGTTTTTGTATACAAATAAACGCACCAACTTTCGAAGCCTCGCATAAACCAGCCCCATTCGCCAGCATATCACCTGTAGCGTGATCCGGCTACATTAAAAAGGCACCAGCTCACAGAGCCACATTTAACTCATCAACAAAACGCGTTATTAGATTTACACATTAAACAACAATTTAGTAAATCGTCTTTTGGGGGGTGGTAGGACCAGGGCGAGTTCGACGTTCGATGCACAGGCATAATTTTAGCGGTTTGGTTTTTCATTTTCACGCGTGTAATATCGCACACCTTGCTACACAGTTTCGTGCATCGATGTCTCGAACACGAAATACCAAGGGATTGTTTTTTTTCCCACCCCCTATATTATCACTTTAACCTTTACACCATTCTGACATCGTGTGCCAAGAATATGGCTGTATAGCTGGTATACGAGTTCAGTTTCGTCGTACACAGCCGAGAAAATTATAACCTTATACGAGAGTTTTGTCAACTCGTAGCTTGTTCGTTTATTCGTTTAACACGTTTTAATCTTCTTAATTACAAAGGCGCGGCGGAGAATAGACGAGTAAACTAAATTAATTTTAGCGCGGAAACATGGGCGAGGTGAAACGGAAATGAACCTTTTTCGCGTTTAAGAAAAGAAGATTATTTTACGAGTCGAGCGTGAAATTCGATCTACCAGGTTTTTCGAGTATACTCGACGACGAAATAAAATTATATTTCGTTATATTATTATAATTATTCGTATTCTATATGGACGAAGAAAACAAAACTACAGGGCTGGCGAATTAGGCAGGTACCTATGAAATTCAACGTGATGGGCCACTGGGTAAACTTTTGATGATTAATTCAAAAAGTACTCGTAGGTGAATGGGTGTGTTGTCTTTTAACTTTTTGAAACCACCAAATACCTACCAATGTATGTATTGTGCAAACTGAATTGTTTTGGGGACACCTCCTAATCTACCTCGTTCACCTCAAAAGACGAAAACCTCATTTTTTCATAAGAAATCCATATTTTGGGAACCGTGTGAACAAAAAATTTTGAAACTCATGTGATCTTAAGAAGGAGAAGGTTCACAAAATTATGAGAATTTTTCAGAAATTTTTTGTAGTGCATTCTGTTAGCCAAAATATCTCTGGAAAATTTTCGATCTGCGGTATTTTTAAAACTAGAACACATCTGACACATAAAATTTTTTTCCGCTCTAGAATTTCAAGAATTTCCTGAAATGCATACAAAAATCCATTCAAAAAAATTAAAAATTCCATCTTTTTACAATAAATTTTCAATTTGTTTTGTTCGTTTGTAAAAAAAAAATCAAAAATCATTTCAAAAAATGTCAAAAGTATATGTTTGTACTAAAAATTTTATTCGCATAAAAAAGTTTTGGGAAAAATTACCAAATTCTTCCAAACTTGTTTTAAACATTTTTTTTTTGTGCAAAATATTTCTCTCACACATAGTCCGATTATAGGCCACTTTTTAATTTAAATCATACATCATGTCTTTTTTAAAAGTAAGTAAGCAAAAAAATTTTCATTGTTTTCAACCCTATTTGGTCCAGAACATTCTCCTGGATTTTTTTTCTCAAAACATCATTTTATTGTACAAAAACAAAGAAAATTTTAGAGCAAATGAATCGACTCGTGGAAAAACCCCTTAAGTCACATTTTTGGCAAAATCACTTTTTTACATAGGCAACACTGGGAGACAAAGACACATCATCTGTGAAAAAATCAGACAGATCTGACAACTCCAAGTGCCAAATTTTTTACTTTTATTATGAAATATTGTGAATTTTTCCAATAAAACTGTTTTTTTTTTAAAGCGAAATATTCCAATTGTTTTACTTAACTCGAACAAAAATATATTTTTTGTGTTTTTTGGGGTTAAAATGGGCACTTTTATCGTTTTCTTTACATAGAAATCTCAAAAAGTAATGGTGCATGCTAGGAAAAAATCAATACCACCATCGTTTTTCTCGTGAAAAATACTTCATACCACCTTAAATAGACCTTCGTAACTTTTACAGCTTGAGCACAAATCAGTTTTTTGGCTCTCCTGAAAAGTTGCTAAAATGGACTTGAGGGGTTTTTCCACGAGTCGATTCAAATATTTTTTGGAAAAAATATCGAAAAAAATGAAAAATTATAAAATAAAAATGAGTTTCAAGTGAGAAAATTGAAAAAAAAAACACAAAGTATTTCAATAACTTTTACGAATTTGCACCCTAGATAATAATTTTTTTTTAAAATGACAATTTCAAGAATCAAACAAAAAATTCAGACAATACTAGAATAATTATTCAACCAAAAATTCAAGAAAATTGCAAAATTTACAAAATTCCGGAATAGTCTACGTTTAAAAAAATTCAAAAATCGTAATTTGAAAAAAAAATCCAGAAAATTTATGAATTTTCGTTCAATTTTAAAATTGGTATGTTTTGAAAATTTTTTGATTTTTTAAAATTTTTAATATTTCAGAATTTCATTCAAGTACAAGAAATTTTACAAAGAAAACTGGCAAATGAAAATTTTTAAAAATTTTCCTCGATCAAGTGAGTACTTAGGCTAAATATTGAAATAAAAAATTTAAAACATTTCGATAATTTTTACAAATTTGCACCCTGGATAGTAATTATTTTTTAAACCCATTCAAGAATAAAAAAAAAAAAATCAGTGAATTCCACCATATTTATTCAGCCAAAAATTCGAGAAAATAGTAAAATCCACAAAACTCCACAATAATCAGCATTTTTAAAAATTCAAAAATCGTAAGTTGAAAAAAAAAATCCAGAAAATTTAAAAATTTTTGTTCAATTCCAAAATTGGTATGTTTTGAAAAAAAATTATGTTTTGTTTTTGTATTTTCAAAAATTTTGAATATTACACAATGTATGGATTTTGCAAATTTCTTGTATTTTTTAACCAATACCTATATTCCAGAATTGCGCGGATTTTTCGTTTCATTATGAAATATTTAATCAATCACAGGCCCAGGGATTCTGTTAAATTCGTAGAATTGTAGAATGTTCAAGATTTAAAAAAAAAAAATTGAAATAATCACGAATAAAATTAAAACAATACAATTTTTCAAAAAATGACTAATTTCAGAATTTTAGAAAAATTTATAAAATTCCAGAGTATTTTTATTTGGTCAAAACTCTTCTGAAAATACGAATCGAAGAAATAACGATCGACTATTTTAATTTTGGAACATTTCTTTGTAATGAATTCGCATCGTGGAAGATTATTTTAAAACCTCACCACCAATTCTAGAATTTTTAATAAACGCCTAAAATTCTGGAATATTCGAGATTAATATAAAAAATTCAAAAATCACGAGGTTAAAAAAAAATGAAATAATTTAAGAACACTTTTTGGTGAATATTTTCATCTTGAAAAGTTTTTTAAAAAAACCAATCAAATTTGAAATTAGAAAACATTCATAAAATCTAGGGGGAAATATTTACCTACTCGTATATTTTTCAGAACTGGGCAAGCTTCACTTTTCTCCTATTTTTTTCATTTATTCAGAAAAGTCCGTTAAAAATCGTTCACTCAGTATACTCGAAAGTCAAAAGCACCAAGACTTTACGAAGCACATTAATTTCATTTTTTTTCAAACTTCAAAATTGAAAAAATTAAATTAGTCTGATACGATTTCGGGCATAAATAGTAGTTTTGAAATCATCTCTTAGAAAGTGCGCAAATTATTTAAAATATAGAGTAATTTTATCTAATCATTTAGGAATATTTTTCACAAATAAATCGTATTCTTGAAAAACTATTTTTTTTTAAAATTATAATTACCTAAGTATAAAAACTTTATAAATATTTTGAATCATTAAAAAATTTTAGAAAATCGTCTGGTCATATTTCAACTAAATTTTTTTCGCATGCGGCAGAATTTCGAAACCTCGATTATTTCACTTGATTATTAGGGCGAAAAAAATAGACCAAAAATGTACGAATAGATACAAAAATTCGCCAATTTGAAAATATTTCTCTTTTTAAAAAATTTTTAGCTTGGAAAAATTTCCAAAAAAAAGTTTTGGAATTACTAAACTGATGACTGATTATTTCAATCATTTCTGCATGTTAGTTTAATATATAGGTATTTTCGAATTTTTGAAATATAAATTTGAAAATAAAAAAAATCAATGTTTGAATTTAAAAATTGAAATTATTTTTAGAATATTCAATAGGTACTTGAAAAATTCAAAAAATTAACGAGTCGTAGAAATACAATCATTTAAAAATAAATACATTTTTGTAGAAATTCTTGCTTTGAAAAAAAAATTCTCAAGAAAACGAACAATTTTGGAATCGACAAAAATTTACAAAATCTCAAGACAACAAATTCATCAAATTATAAATACAGCATTGAAATATTTTCATTTTGAAGTCTCAAAAATCTGAGGAATTCGTATAAACGAGTAACTATTTCTTGGACATTTCACAAAATTTTCAAAATTTTGGGTTCAAAGATCGATAAAAAGAAATTTTGAGGTTTAGTAAAAATTCAATATCTACACATTGACATACTGATTCTAAAAATCTGAAAAGAATAATAATTCACTTCACTGATGGCTGAAGTCAGAATAGTACCAAATGAGCTAAACAAAATGAATACCTAAATAAGATGAAAGAATTACGGTAGCATGTGAATTTGCTAAAATTAAGAAGGTAAAAATGATTAAGCATTTTTCTGAGAAAAAAATAAATAAACTTTTATTACTTTTCTGAAGTTCTTGAATCAAAAAAAAAATATTGATTTTTTTTCTTTTCTTTCTTTTTTTTTTTTTTTTTTCAATTTTGACAACTCACGCGACAAATAAAAAAGTGATATTCATTTTCCATAACTGGGTTAAAAAGTGAGTGACCATTTTTTTTTCAGGGAATTTTCGGGTTATTCTATTTAATGATTTTTTTTTCTGCAGGCCTAAAAGGGAAGGGAATAAATTTTTCTGTTATCAAAGGTCAAGAATCAAGACATGCTCCGGATAAACATTTTTTCGATCTTGTTTTTCCTATAACATTTTACCTAAGGGCTCAAAAAAGCAAACATATAAAAGTAAATGTGAATAAAAAAGGCGGAATAGGAGGTTAACATACTTCCCATATATTTTTTTGATGTTCGTTATTAGTAATTTTTTGATAGTTTAGAGAGTTGGGTACTTGTCCAAATCACTCATCTTAGCAAAGGATCTCATTCCACAAGTACATATGAAATTCCACACCTCTTATATTTTTGTTCTTTGAAATATCTTTTTATTAACTACGCAGTTGTATTTTTCAATTTTTACAGCACATTTTTACTCTATTTTTATTATACGTTTTGTATCTTTATTTCTACTTTTAATACGAATATTGTTTGAAAGAAGTCTTTCAAATACATATATATTTTTAGCACGATACTACAAAAGAGTGACACTTACCCAAACCTCTTTTAAAATTTACAGCAGGTGTATAAACACATTGTTTGTACTTCCTTCTACTTCCTACCTCATTGTGGATGTCGAATTACCCCCAACAAATCTTCTACACCCTAAATCGAGACCTACCAACGTTGCTTTGAAAAAGCTCACGTGGCACAAGACAAAATTAAAAATAATCTTACAAATGGAAAACTTCCACATTCCGCAGGTTAAAAAGTGCACCACGATGAGACCAGGAAGGGTAACGTTAAGATTGTAAATTTATACCGAACGGGCACAGGTAGGTAAGTACCAAAAGTACCAATCTAGAGAATAAAACGCCAACAGTGGGCTTATAATAAGCGATGCGGGGGCGACTATAAAACAAATTCAAACCATTAAATAATGAAACTGTAAGGCAATTTTTAAAACGTTGGTGATAAATTTCAGCCAACGATTTCTTCGGTGTTCGGTCTCCGCTCCGGTCTCCTTGGCCCTACAATGTCGTTATGGTCGTACCAGGGTTGACAAAAAAATTACTATCTTTTTCTTTGTGTATAACACGAGCTCGGCCTATATCAAAAATATGGAAAAAAATTTCCTACTTTGGTACTTGAAATAACGTACGAAAAAATGAAGTTATTTCGTGGAGGTATAGTGCGGAAAGTAGATCTCGCTGAGGTATATATGAATTTAAATTTAATTTATTAATTAAAAAAAGAATATATTTAATTAAAACAATTATTGTGAATAAAATTTTTATTAAATAAATAATTATTTTATATATCTTTTTAATTGGAAATTAAATATACTATTTTATATATTAATAAAATATTAGTTAATAATTTAATTTAATTTTTAAATTAATTAAAAATTAATTATTTTTAATAAAATAATAAAAAAATGAACTGTAGCAAAGATTTATGTCCATCGTCGTGGATAATTTTTAAAAATTTGTCTCAGCTCGCTGAGTGAATATTTTTTTCTGCTGAATGGCTACACTGATTTGTTACTTTTATAATAATACTATCAGCATTTGAAATTTCGAATGGCAATGCACAGAGCGATTTTTTACGTAATCATCTGTAAAAATTTCAATTTTTACAAAAATAGTGTCCATCGTCGTGGCTTAATGAAAATATATATAAATACTTGCCCTATTCATCATCACATACCAAAAATCCTCCCCAATTTGCCACTACAGTTTTTTGCATTTATTTCGTCGGGATTCGAATTTTTGGAGAAAACATCAGAAAGTAAATTATTCTACATTAAATTTCCTACAATTTTGTTCCCATACATTTTTCTGTGCCAATCATAGAAGAGAAGCTAGAGAGTGCTGAAGACGAATGTGACGCATTGTGGAGTTACATAAGAAATAAGTATTCTTCAAAAAAATGATAGTATTTATTCAAAAAAAATGACAGTATTTTTCCAAAGAAATGATACTTAGTTTTTTTTTTCAAGAAAATGACAATTTTTATCCAAAAATCAATTTTTTTACCAAAAAGGCATATGTTCCTACTTCCTACGAGTAAATTCCGTGATTGTAGTGACATTCAAGTTCAAGGACTTTTTTCCAAAAATAAAAATCCTCGCTCATCTAACTGGGTTAAAAAATTGAAAAATAATCATTCAACTTATATACGCATAAATTTTTTAAAATTTTGTTCGATTATTTTCATACTTTTGATGAAACACTTACTCGTGCCTTTTAACATTTTTTCGTAAAAACTAATTTTTCTTATTCATATTTTTTTCAATATTTTATTTCAATTAGGTAAATTATTTTCCATCAGAATATTTATAAGCCCTTATTTTTTGTTTATAAAACTTCAGAGTTATTCCTAATAGTTTTTTTTTTCATTAAAAAAAATAAGAAAAATAGAATAAAAAATGTGTGAGCACAAATTTTACATTCAAACGAGAAAAATTGTAATAAAATACAAGAAGAATTTCAATATACTTACTTACAAAAAAAATTAACATGTCCCTTTTTAGTAAATTTCTTGTAAAAATCTTTGTTTTTGAGAATTTTCAAACTTATGGAAACGGAAAAAAGAAATTCATGAAAAAATTTGGTATGAGAAAGATTCAGTTCGGTAACTACCAAGTTTTCCTGAAAAAAAATAAATAATAAATAAATATTGCTCAAAATGTCAAGCTTTTTTTCGTAAGTTTTGATCATCATGTAGCCCAAATTTTTATTCTTGATAAGTAAGTAATTTTTAATTATTCTTATTTTCTATTCAAAATTTTCCCCTTACGTATTTTATAAATTCTACCTGCAATAATGTTTTTTTCGTAAAAATTCATTTCTCATAGTTTTTTTTTTTTTTTTTTTTTGTTGAAGAAAAATTTTTTAAACAAAAATTCTTCCTCATAAAATTTTCTATCAAAATGCTTCTACAGAAAGTTATCTTTGCTTTAGTTTCAATTTTTTTGTTTTTAGAAGAAAAAAAAATATGAAATTTTTTTATAATACTAAATGTAATATAACTTTCTCCAGTACAGAGTTAGCAAAAAAATGTATGGGAACATTTCGACAGGAAATTGAACGAGAAACAATTTTTGTTTGAAGAATTTTTCCCTAAAAATGATATTTTTCTATCAAGCATGAAAAGAAAATTTTACACCCGTGTAACTTCCGCCTTGAGCGATTTTGCTCATTTACATAATTATAATATGAACTTTTTATACACGGATACTGAGCTATCTACTGGTTTAAGGTCGGGAAACGAAGTTGCTCAACCAGTAATATATCCATATTAATTTCTAAACAAATATTGAGGTAAGTATTAGGTATATTTACTGTTTTTCATAAAAAATTCTAGAAGTTGTTTTGATAAATTTTTTGTAAATTTAACAACATAATTTTGAGGAAAAAATGATTCTGATAACAATTTGGAAAAAGTTATTCCAAATGAATTTCAAGTTTTAAAAAAATAATGTTTTTGATGAAATTGAATTGGAACACTTTTTAGTCAGAAAGAAAATTGGAAAAATTATTACAGAATTTAAAAAAATAAGTACATCCAAATAAATACATTTTTTCTGCAAAATTTTGAAGAAAAAAAGTTATGGGTACACAACTTGAAAATAATTATGTTTTCTAAGAAAGTTTGAGGGAAAAAAATGAAGTCAATGCAAACAGCTACTATGATGTCCCAAATAAGTTACATAAAAAAGTAAGTAACTGAAAAATGTGCTATAAAACGTTTTAAACTTGTTGAATTTTTTTCAATGAAGAATGTGAAAATGATTTTTTTTTCGAACAAGTTCAAAGATTTTTCTGCATAAAAATCAAGATTTTTATTTATTTTACTTCTAAAAAGAAAATATGAAATTTTCAAAAAAATTGAGACGCAAAATCCATTTTTTCCCCAAAAATTAGAAATTATTTTCTAAAAATAACTGCGATTTTTTTCAACATGTTGATAGTTCTTTTTTCTTCAAAAACTTCAAAATAAAAACATTTTACTTGAAAAAAAAAAAAAAATTCAAAAAATGTAAAATTTTTTGCTTCAAAAAAGTCATTGATTTTTCAATTTTTGTTCCCAAAAAATTGAGATCTTTTTCGCCCCAGAAAAATTTTTGAGATTTTTTTTTCTTCGAAGGCAACTGAAATATGTTTTCAATTCATAAAATTGATCTTTTTTAGGACTTCAAGCTATAATAACTTTTGTTTGAATTTTTTTTTCAATCTGATCCCTACCTCCCCCCGCTTTTAATAATATTTTAATAGAGGGAACCTTATTTTTAGAATTTGGAATTTTTGGTCTCCCAAACAGTTTGGAGATTTTTGTTTAAAAAAAGTTGAGAATTTTTTATGCTTAAGACTTCAAAAATATTGAGATAGGTAAGTATTAATTCTAAGAAAAATCGGATTTTTCCCAAAAGAACAAGTTTTTTTCTACAAAAATTTTGGGAAATATTTTTACTTGAAAAAATAGACCTTTTCTAAAAAAAAATGAGTTTTTTTTTTCTTTCAAAAAAAATCATAAGTATTCTTACATAAGATTTCTTCTCCAAAAAATTGAGAATTTTTTCCACGCTGACCCTAAAAATATTTTTATACACCAGTATTTTTTTATTCCAAGAATTTTCTCAAAAACTTGACACTTTTAACGAGCATTTAAAAAAAATACAGAATGTTAACAAACTAAGCAAACTAGACACTAGTGAAACACCCTATATAATCCATCAAACATTTTTGTAATTGTTACTCCACGGACCATAGGTAGTTCACCCCCCTCCCATTGGTCTACGCACTTCATTCTCATTTCCGGTATCATTCCAACCCCGGACATGAACTTGCCTGCGGTCACGCGACAAAGACCTATTTTAAGCTTATACCCAGGAAAATAGGTAGGTAAGTTGTTATGCAAGCACAAAGAAGGGCAGGTACACATTTGCACAACATACAACCGTATCCGACAATCTGCGGCACTGCGGCATGCGGCATGCGGCAGGCAGTTAATACCTTGTTAATTATATCGAAGCATTTTAACGAGCCTTCAGATACCATCTCACATGGCGAGTGAAAAAATAATATGGCCTGGAATAATTTCCAATGCACCTAACTCCACCAAAGTCGTACACCTTTCGAAAGCAGGGAGAGAGAAAAAAAAGAAACAGCAAAAAATTAAATGTTTTTTTTCTCGTACACGTCGATAACGAGAGTGTAATTCACCTTATGATTCTCATTAACTGATAATCCACTCGTAAAAACACTCTTCGAAAGCTCGTAATCGCATCCAGCGATAAAAAAGGAAAAAGCTCACTCGACACGACGACGAATTACGTACTTAGACTTACACAATTCGCGTGCCAATGAGAGCTTCGAGCTGCCCTTTGCACTTGGCCCCCAACCCAATGGTAAAAATTTAGCGCTCGTAAATTTTCTCATTTTCAAAAAGTTAATTAATAAGATATTAGCGAAGCAACGTAGGATACTTATTCCGTTCTAGATGCGGAAAAATCCGCATTATGCGTACTTCTTCCTCGACTGAGTCTTCCTCTCTCGCTCCCTCCACGTTCTGATTTTAATTTAAATTAACGAGGAATTATTATTATTCGCCTGTTGATCGTCGTCGTCGTCGGTGGATGGCCGCGATGCCAATGGCGAAGTCAGCAGGGAAATCAAGGGTAGAGGGGTGGGAAGGGTGAGGAGAAGACGAAGCCGTATTTTATCGAGTGCCATAAGGAAGCTCGTTTTTGTAGAGTATGCGGGAAAAGGGCGATTTTCTTCGAGTTCTTTTCTATTTACACGTTTTTATGGGTAAGAAATAGATTAAAATGCTTCAGTTTAGCAATTTTTTTGATTTGAATCAATTTTGGGAAAATTGGAATTTACAAATTTGAAAAATTTGTTTGGGATCTAACTGTTTTTTTTTTTTAATTCGAGCAGTTTTGCCAATTTTTTCGTATTATTGAACCCTATACAACTGTAGGACTTTGAAAGCAATGGTTTTGAAAGAAAATTCGTCAATTTTGGGAAAATTTGAACTTTTCAGTTGAAAAATTTTTCTGAGATCGATTTTTTTTCAGTTTTAGCAGATTTGGAATTTTTTTCATATACCTACCTAATTCAACTCTACAACTGTGGGATTTTTAGAGTAATAATTTCGAGAAAAAAATCATTGATTTTGTGGGAATTTGAATTTATGAACAAGTAATTGAACAATTTTTTTTTTGAAAACCAATTTCAACAACTTTAATGAGATTTGCCAATTTTTTCGTGCACTTCAAAAGCAATTAAAAATAAAAAAAAACACACCAATTTTTGGAATATTTGAATTTTTGAATAGAAAAATTTTTAGAATCAATTTTTTTAAATTTTACCATATTTGACAATTTTTTATAAAATTTGAACCTTTTTTTTTTTTTTTTTTTTTTTTTAAAAAAAAAAAAAAAAAAAAAATATATATAATTTGAACCTACAACTGTAGGAATTCTAGAGTGAGAATTTCGAGAAAATATTCATTTATGACATAAGGGGGTAATTTTTTTATATTTTTAAAGTAAATAATTTTTTATATTTTCATCAGAATCGGTGTACTATTGGCCCCGAGTAACACTTCAGAGGCATTGAGAAAAAAAATCATCAATTTTGGGGAAATTTGAATTTTTGAATTTTTGGAATCGCTCGATATTTTTCAATTCCAGCAGTTTTAGCAATTTTTTGTATTATTGAACCCTACAACAGTAGGACTTCGAAAGCAAATTATTATTTTGAGAGGAAATTGATAAATTTTGAGAAAATTTGAATTTTTGAGGAAAAATTTTTTGCAATCGATTTTTTTTAATTTTACCAGATTTGGAAATTTTTCATATTATTCAACCCCATAATAATTACCTATTGTAGAGCTAAAATCTTTAATTTTGAGAAAATTTGAATTTACGAGTTGAAAAATTTTATGAAATTGATATTTTTTGCAGTTCTTGGCGATTATTGAATTTCTTCGTAATTGAACACTACAACCACATATAACTTCGAAAGCGATTACTTTGAGAGAAAATTCAAAATTCATAATTTTTGTTTCAGCAATTTTTTTTCGTACTATGGAACACTCTACAACTGTAACACTTCGAAAGCAATAATTTAGAGAAAAAAAATCACCAATTTTGAGGGAATTTGAATTCATGAGTTGAGCAATTTTTCTGAATTAAATTTTTCAATCAGAATCGGTAATTTATTCGTAACTATTATTAAACCCTACAACTATAAGACTTCAAAAGCAATCATTTTGAAAGAAAATTCATTAATTTTGTAGAAATTTGAGTTTATGAGTTGAACAATTTTTTGAACCAATTTTTTCATATTATTAAAACCTACAACTGTAGGACTTCAAAAGCAAATAATTTTTGGGGAAAAGGTCTCCAATTTCGAGGAGATTCAAACTTATTAGTAGAACAATTTTTTGAACCTCAAATAATTAAAATTGAAAAAGTAATACAAGAAATTCGCGTGAAGTACATTGATGAACAATAATTATTTTCTAATTTTTTCATATTACGTACCTACATATTAAACACTACAACTACAGGACTTCAAAAGCAAATAATTTTGGGGAACAATTTTTCAATTTTGAGGAAATTTAAATTTAAGTATGAGCAGAACAATTGTTTTCAACCAATTTTTTCTACTTTTATATTAGATTAGTCTATTTTTTTCGTAATATGGTATCCTACGACTGTAACTAAACAAGATTTGTAAGTACCAGATTTGATAAGAAAATCTTCAATTTTGGGTAAATTGAAATTTTTGAGTTTTTGTAATCGATTTTTTTCAATTCTGACAGTTTTAGCAATTTTTTGTATTATCGAACACTACAACTGTATAGTAAGAGAAAATTCGTCAATTTTGGGAAAATCTGAATTATCGAGTAGAAAAATTTTTTGCACCGATTTTTTTTTCAATTTTACCAAAATTTGGTAATTTTTTTCATAATATGATTCAACCCTACAACTATAGAGCTTCTCGAGTAATAATTTTGCGAAAAAATTCATTAATTTTGTGAAAATATGAATTTATTAGTTGAACAATTTTTTCGAACTAATCTTTTGAACATTCTTCAGATTTGGCAATTACTATGCACAATGTAACCCTACAATTATAGAGCTTCTCGGGTGATAATTTCGAGAAAAAATTGATTAATTTTGTGAAAATATGAATTTATTACCTAGTTGAACAATTTTTTCGAACTAATTTTTTGAACATTTGTCAGATTTGGAAATTTTATGCACAATGTAACCCTACAACAGTGTAGGACTTCAGAAGTAAGACTTTCGAAAAAAAAAAAATCAGTAATTTTGAGGAAATTTGAATTTACGAGTAAAACAATTTTTTGCAATCTATGTTTTCAACTTTCACCAGCTTCGGCAATTTTTTTGTATAATTCAGCCATACAATTATAGGACTTCTCGAGTAATAATTTCGAGAAAAAAAATGCATTAACTAATCCAAGGGGAAAATTGAATTATTGAGTTGAAAATTTTTTTGGAGTAGATTATTTTCAATTCTTGCAATTTGGCAATTCTTTCAGATAATATTCAGCTCCACAACTGTAGGACTTCCTGAGTAATAATTTCGAGGAAAAGATTATTAATTATGTGGAAATTTTTATTTATTAGTTGAACAATTTTTTGGATATTTTTTAAGAATTTATTATGAAAACTTTTGTTACTGGAATCGATAATTTTTAGTACAATTGCGATTTGTGAGTACCGGAGCGGCACGCTCGATCGATAATATCGGAAGATGTAACGTATCGATAAAAAATCGTTTGAAAATCTATAGATGTTCTCACGATATTATAAAGATTTATCGGTACAATTTCATAGGCAAAAATCTAAAAACTATCGAATTCGATATTATTAAGATTTTATGACGATATTCGTCAACGATACTATCGACAAAGAATATTAAATTTATCGATTCCGATTTTCCACCGATTTTGTGCAGATATTTGAAACTACATTATCGACAAAGAATATTAAATTGATCGAATTCGATTTTTTAACGATTTTGTAAAGATATTTAAAACTATATTATCGACAGATTATATGAAATTTCTCGACTTCGATATTTTACCGATTTTTTGACGACATTTGAAACTATATTATCGACAAAGAATATTAAATTTATCGAATCCGATTTTTTACCGATTTTGTAAAGATATTTGAAACTATATTATCGACACATAATATGCAATTTCTCGAATTCGATTTTCTAACGATTGCGTGAAGATATTTGAAACTATATTATCGACACGTAATATGAAATTCCTCGATTTCGATTTTTGAACGATTTTGTGACGATATTTGAAACTATATTATCGACAAATAATCTGAAATTTCTCGAATTCGATTTTTTAACGATTTTGTGAAGATATTTAAAACTTTATTATCGACACGTAATCTGAAATTTCTCGAATTCGATTTTTCAACGATTTTATGACAATATTTGAAACTATATTATCGACACGTAATATGAAATTTTTCGAATTCGATTTTTCAACGATTTTGTGGCGATATTTGAAACTACATTATCGACAATAAATCTGAAATTTGTCGAACGATTTTTCAACGATTTTGTGACGATATTTGAAATGATTTCCAAATTGGTGAAAATTTTTCCAAGTCCAACACGTCTGGAAGTACTAAACTGCCTATTATAAGTGTTTTATTGCTAATTCCTCAACGATAAGGTATGGCATAGTGGGTAAGGAAGAGGATTACCATGCAGGAGGTAGATGGTTCAAGCCCCACGGGTGGCAGATTTTTTATAATTTTTTTTGACTTTTTCTGAAATGATCCTCTTACCGTAACATGAATAATGTGTTTAGGCATAGTTTAATGTAATAATTATGCTAATTAATGATTTTTAATTATAGAAAAAAGCTAGTAAAAGACGAAAAATCGGAATAAAAAATCGATAAAAAATCGACAGAATATCGAATTCGATAAAGTGTCGCAAAAGTTCCGCCTAAATCGTGAAATTATCTTTCGATATTATAGATATATTATCGATAAAATATCTTACTATAATCTCGAAATTTTTGCTAACTATAATTCGTCGATAATCTATCTATATATCGAAAGATAATTTCACGATTTATGCGGAACTAACGCGACACTTTATCGAATTCGATATTCTGTCGATTTTTTATTTCGATAATTTGTCGATTGTGCTGCTCGGGTAAGCAATGATTTTTTTCTCTTCTTTTTTTTCATCTATCTTCTCTATCTCGTATATTGCAGCCATGTCAGATGGAAAACTTCGAATACACTTCCTCCCTCCCATACACATATTAATATTATATAATTATAAATACCTAGCGCCGTGAACTTATATCATTTGGTTAATAAAAGGCCTATTATGGATCACCTTTTGCTCGCACCGCATCGCATCGGTTATTAACGAAGTTGGCTAAATTATATCGTTTTTCACCATAAACTCGACCTCTTTGTTCGGGCCACCTTTATAAAATACGCCACTTCACCTTAGAGGTATGCACAGAGCAACCGAGCCATACGCGACCAATGAAAGTATAGGTACCTAGGTACCTAAAGGAGTGTTTAATGGGTCCAAAGATGAATGTTGTACATTAAAAAGTGAAATTATTATGCTTGGGCCAACAGGGAGCTGCTGCTCGTAATTTGCCTAAGATGTCGACTAATTTCTCCCTCGCAGCGTCGTAAATTTTAACTCGTATACTTTCGATTACTTATACTTATACTCGAACGTACGAATACCATATTCGTACAAATATAGTGTAGCTAAAGAGCTACGTATACTTATACGAAGTATAGTACATATTTTTTACGGAAATATGAGACTTGTCATTCGACATATGCGAATGTATCTCTCCCATAGACGATTTACAACTTCATTGATAGTAAATGATAGGATCTCTTTTTCATAGAATGACGATCGTCGATCTCCTCTTGTTCCTCTTCCGCGTGTTGCAGCTCTTTTTTGGCTGATTCGTCGTAGATTCTTTGTTTGGAAGGTCTTTGATCATCAAACATCGGCTTATACTTGGTAAGTTTTTCCTTCGTAAGTTTTTTCGTCATCTTCGAAACACAAGTCTTATTATATAAAAACGCGTCGGCGAAACATCAAAGGAAATTTCCCCATAGGCGAAAGAGTTTTCTTTAAAACTCGAGATTGTTAATGGTCCGTGGTCGACTACTCGAGCAGCATTACCGATTAGTAGGTAACTTGGTAGGCAAACAAAAACTACCGCGCAGCTAAAACGCAAGCGGCTCGAAAGCGGAGCCCGGCCAAGTTTTGCGTGTTTTTGAATTTTTTGATGTTTTTCGCATGTTTTTTCGTGTTTTTATTTATTTTTAAGCTTTTAATACCGCATTGTTGTAAATGAAATCGGTATTCGTTAAAAGCGATTTGTTTAGTCTTCAGTTAGTTTTCTACTTTTCTCATGGGTTTTTCGTTGTTTTTATTATCATCAAAATAATCAAGTATTATTGATTTACCGGGGCCGATGGGGCTACACTACGGGGAATAACAACTAAGTTATAGGTACATCATAATCATCCTGATTCAGGATCTGCATGATTTTACGTATTTCAGAATTCAAGCTGGATTTTTCCTCTTTTTTTGAAAATCGTAATAGTTATAGTTATATAACAGGTTTGTACACGGGGCACGGGGCAACGGGGCAAAACTATGGCGAAGAACTCACTGTTATCATCCTTCAGATTCAAAATATCTATGGATCTTTAGTTTTTATGTTTCAATTGGTTTTCAAAAAATTCTAATACCTATTTTCAAATAATTGATTTTTTTTTTTAATTTATCATTTTTTTCAATAATTTGATAAAAAGTAAGTGCAGTACACAGGACGACGGGGCTACACCACGGGGAAGAACTCCCTATTACCTTTCCGATTCAAGATCTGGTTCTTTACATTTCAAAATGGATCTTTTAACACTTCAGGGCATTTATTTCAAATTTTTCTCAAATAAGAAGACCAGCAAAATTTGCATTAAGAAAAAAAATTCAAATAATTAAACGTTCTCAAATCAAACATTAACGAAATTTTAAAATAAAAGAATTCATTGGGAACTGTAACTCTAAAATTATAATTTTTTTGAAAGAAAATTTTGAAAAATTCTCATTTTGAAAAAATTGATAAAAGATGATTCTATATTTTTTTTTTAAATTACTTTTTTCCACCAAAATTGAAAAAAAATTTAAATGATAAAATTTGAAAATGTTGAACTTTTTAAAAACAATCTTCAATAATAAAATTCTGAATAAGTATTTATTCTAAAAAATGTTATTCAAATAAATTTTCTATTCCAAAGTTTAATAATAAATATTTTGGTCTTCGGCATTTTTTTTTTTTTTTTTTTTTTTTTTGTCAACTCATGTCTCATTTCAACTTTTATTGTAAAAAAAATCAAAATTATCTAATCTATCAAGTATCAAGACAGTCATTCATTTCATAATATTTATTTTTGTTTTCAAAAAATTCTAATGGCTATTTTCAAATTTTGTAAGTTGATTTTTTTTCAATTTTATAATTTTTTTTTTTCAATTTTGATAGAAAGTTTTCATTTTTTGAAATTTTTATTCAGAATCGTTTTTCATCAAATTTTTTTAAATAATAATTTTCCAAATTTCTTTTCTTACTTTAATAATTTTATTATATATTGAAAATTATTTGTTGAAAATCGTGATTATTATTATTATACTCAAGTTTTTTTCATAGTGCAAGGCAAGTACATTATGGTACAGTACATACAAGTGCTATAAACGGGGCGACGGAAGCTACAAGGCTACACCACGAGGAAATGAAAAATAGGGAATTATTTTCTCCAGTATAAATGTCACCATTGACTCCTGATATTCAAAACATTTTCAAAATACGGGGTCACGTCACCCTTAAGTACATACCAGTGCAGTGCACAGGGCGACGGGGCTACACCACAAGGGAGAATTCCCAATTATCATCTTCCCAAATTTTCGATTCAAGATCTGGACCTTTGCATTTTATATTTTAAGATGGATTTTTTTACACTTCAAGTTCAATTGAAAACAGGCATTTATTTAAAATTTTTATCAAATAAAATAAAAAACTTCAATAGATAGGTACCTATGTTTTTTCAAATTTTAACAGTTTTTTTTTTAAATTTTATTTCATCTTTTTTTAAATGTTGGTTAAAAAATTACGTTTTAAAAATGAATTGTTTAGAATAATTTACGTTTCTTCAATATAAGGTCAAAAATCTATTTTAAACTTAAAAATCGAATTGTTCCAAATTTTGTTCTAAATCAATTTTTCCAAAATACGAGTAAGTACATTTATAAAATACTTGGAAATTTTATTTTTTTATAGGTAAATCAAGCATTGAATTCTAAAGAAAATTCTGTCTTCTTATTTTTCCAAGTTGGAAAAAAAAATTATTAATGCTTTTTTGAGGTGTGATTGAGAATGAGAACTTGAAGGAAAGTATATGATAATTCTGAACAATTTCTTTTTTTAAATGGTATTTTTCAATTAAAGTATTCATTTTTTAAAACGAAATAAATTTTTTGAAAACAAAATTCAAAAAATAAAAATTTGAAAGATTTTATTTGAGTAAAATTTGCAAAAAGAAAAAATTTTTAAATCATTAAACGTTCTTAAATCGAACAAACAGGAGTTTAAAAATTTTCATAATACTCGAACATTGAAATATTTTAAAAAATGTATTTTTTTAAATTTTGTTTCAAAAAAATTAACGAAAATTTAAAATAATGGAATCCATTGAAAACGGTTACTCTGAAATTATATTATTTAGGTAAGTATAAGACAGTATTATTTTTTTTAAAGAAAATTTTGAAAAATTCTCATTTTGAAAAAATTGATAAATAAGATGATTCTAATTTTTTTTTTAAATTACTTTTTTCCATCAAAATTGAAAATTAAAAAAAAAATCATTATTTATTAAATTTTTAGTTTTAAAATTTGAAAAATTATTTTTTCTTCTGTTTTTTAGCCGTCGCGAATCTCGCGACGGGCTTCTTCTAGTAGTAATGAAACCAAAACAGCTCGTCGTCATAAACAGGGTATATACCTACCTACCCATATCGAATACACGCTTGGCCCAGATGACAGGCTGGGTACGAGTAGAGGTATACGAAACAATACACGCAGCTATTCATTAAAATCTCTTCGCCGAAAACAAAACATTTTCATTATCATGTAAATAAATATGGTACCTACGCAGACGTAGAGAGCGCCGGCATAGGTACGCACGTATGTGCGTATAGTGGCGTCAGCGACAACAGCGGTGGTGGCGCCCAGTTTTATAATTTATTACGATATTTTTGTACCTGGGCGAAAAAAAGCAAATAAAACATTCTTCGTTGTGGCTAAATTAAAAGCTATTTTAATAAAGTGCGAAATGGGTAGGCTAGGTTCGCACGTTAACTCATCTAATATCTTTGATCCCCATTTTCCCACCTTTTTTACGTTCTCATTCAATGTACCTACCTAGTAGTCGTATTTAGTGTAAAACACGTATTGCGACCTAATGAAAAGTTCAAAATAAAATCCAACTTCGAAAATTTAGTTTACAAATTCATCTTACAACAAATGAGAAAATGAGATAATTCGATCGTCCCGAGCAGCACAATCGACAAATTATCGAAATAAAAAATCGACAGAATATCGAATTCGATAAAGTGTCGCGTTAGTTCCGCCTAAATCGTGAAATTATCTTTCGATATATAGATAGATTATCGACGAATTATAGTTAGCAAAAATTTCGAGATTATAGTAAGATATTTTATCGATAATCTATCTATAATATCGAAAGATAATTTCACGATTTAGGCGGAACTTTCGCGACACTTTATAGAATTCGATATTCTGTCGATTTTTTATCGATTTTTTATTCCGATTTTTCGTCTTTTACTAGCTTTTTTCTATAATTAAAAATCATTAATTAGCATAATTAATACATTAAACTATGCCTAAACACATTATTCATGTTGCGGTAAGAGGATCATTTCAGAAAAAGTCAAAAAAAATTATAAAAAATCTGCCACCCGTGGGGCTTGAACTATCTACCTCCTGCATGGTATTCCTCTACTTTAGCCACTAGCCCATACCTTATCGTTGAGAAGTTACCCGTGTAGCAATTGTCGACATCGACATTTATGTCGACAAAATTCAGACACATTTTTTTCTCGGTTAACGATGAATTAAAAATGATATTTGAAATTTAAAGTAATGTTCTATGTTAAACATAACTGTTCAATCAAAATTTTTGAATTTTTCTCAGTATTTTCCTATAATTTAGAAAACGTTGTTTTTCTACATAGACAAGTTGATGTAAAAATCGATACTCGATAAACGCATCGACATTTATGTCGACAATTTCTGCCAATTAAATTTACAAATTTTATATCTAAAAAGAACTAAAAACAATTAATAAGAAGCTCAGGAATAAATAATTTTTGAAAGAATCACAAAATTTTCTTATTTTTCAAAGTTTTGAATAATACAACGACTTGTCGAGTTATTGTCGACATAATTGTCGATGGTCGAATAATGCATCGACTTCACTGTCGACAGTGTCGACCAGAAGAATTTTAAGTCGAGATAGTGTCGATGTGATTGTCGAGGGTCGAATAATGCATCGACTTAACTGTCGACAGTGTTGACCAGAGGAATTTTAAGTCGAGTTAATGTCGATCTAATTGTCGAGGGTCGAATAATGCATCGACTTGACTGTCGACGTCTTGAGGGTGATTGTGATACTCGCAGATAAAGTGTGTTGTGAATTAGTACATAAGGTCTAAGAATCATCTCTATGTTAGTTGGACACTCGCATGTGTCCAGCTACAAAGGTGGCCTCAATGCCGCATATTTGACAAAAAATGTCGAAATGTTGGCTTGAACACTATTTTTGGTGTAATTTTAATATATACTTATATTGAATATTTGAACTTAACATATTTTTCAAAATCTCACCATTGCAAATGTCGATGTGGATGTCGATATAAATGTCGACACATCGAAATCGGTCACTTTTCGATCGTACATGTCGACACGATTGTGGATGGTTTGTCGATAATAAGCTCGACAAACCATCCACAATCGTGTCGACATGTACGATCGAAAAGTGACCGATTTCGATGTGTCGACATTTATATCGAAATTAGCATCGACGTTGCTACACGGGTAGCAATAAAACGCTAGACGTGTTGGACTTAGAAAAATTTTCACCAATTTGGAAATAATTTCAAATATCGCCACAAAATCGTTGAAAAATCGAATTCGAGGAATTTCAGATTATTTGTCGATAATATAGTTTCAAATATCGTCACAAAATCGTTAAAAAATCGAAATCGAGAAATTTCATATTACGTGTCGATAATATAGTTTCAAATATCTTCACGCAATCGTTAAAAAATCGAATTCGATAAATTTAATATTCTTTGTCGATAATGTAGTTTCAAATATCTGCACAAAATCGGTGGAAAATCGGAATCGATAAATTTAATATTCTTTGTCGATAGTATCGTTGACGAATATAGTCATAAAATCTTAATAATATCGAATTCGATAGTTTTTAGATTTTTGCCTATGAAATTGTACCGATAAATCTTTATAATATCGTGAGAACATCTATAGATTTTCAAACGATTTTTTATCGATACGTTACATCTTCCGATATTATCGATCGAGTGTGCCGCTCGGGGTATTAAGTAATATATCAATAAAATTCATCTTGAGAAGTCAATTCATCTTTGTAAATTTTTAAAAAGCCATACCAAAAGTAAGTACACCGATCGAACGATCCTGGCATTGCTTTGCAATTTACATGAATCTACTTATTTTGAAAGCAATGTAAGGAGGGATCCAATCGAAATTTTTACAGAACCTTTATTTGAAAAATTTTCAAATTGGACCCTCCCTCCACAATTTTGAAAATATTAAACATTTAAAATGATATTTAAAAGGTATAAGGACAACGCCGCTTGTTTGAAATCAGTAAATTTGATAGATACGATTAAAATTTAGCTAATAATTAATTTTTTTTTCTGCCCAATTATTACCACGCATTAATTGAGTTCTCGTGAGTTTCAAGGTGTAAAAATCATGAATTTATGATTGTGTAAGTAATTTTTAAATTGAACACGTTTGGGAGAAAACAGCCACGTGATACTCAGTTAGTCACTTTCAGGTTTTCAAATTGAAAAATTTCATTCTTCAAAAATTGAGAAATATTTTGTTAGAAAATGTGGGAAAACATATTTTATAGAGAAGAAATACCCAGAAATTATTTTTATTTAATAAAAATTCTTACAAAAACTTGACGGAAAATTATTTCCAAAGATTTTTCTACAATTTTTTTTCTTTTCCGTAATTTCATTTTTATTTTTGGGTACGCGAAATTGAATTTTCGTCTGGAAAAAAATTGGTGCAAGATTTTTTCATTTTCGTGACTTTTTTGATTACAAAACTAAAAAATTTATTGGTTTTTTGAATTTTCTATTTGAAGAATTGATGTATAAAAAAATGAATGATGATAAATATTTTTTGTTTGCATTTTTTTTTATTAAATTGTTGTTAATTTTAATTTGTATTCCAGAAAAAAAAAATCATGATTTGTTTTTCATTTTCATTTTTTTTTCTTACCTAATCATAAAGCTGCTATAATTGAGGCGCTTGGTGGAAGAAGGGCGTTAGATAATTTCAAAAAGTGTGAAAAAAACACGTTCAAAGTTTTGAAATGTTATACCGCGAAATGTGGTCAATTGAAGAGAAATATTTTATAGTAGGTAGATAGTGTGTTCTTTGAGGTATATTTTGAAAAAAAAATAAATTAAAAAAGGTTTCGTTATAACGCCAAAATTACCGTTTTTGTAACAGTCCATTAAAGCCCTTTTTCCATATTTGAATTTTCAAAAAAAAATTTATGATTTTTTTTTGCATATTCTCACTTTTAAGAGTCTTATAATCGAGAACTACCAAGATTTCAGCAAGGTGTATATGAGTTTTATCCGTCAAATAGGACAAAATTTTAAAAATGATGAAATAAGTTGAAAAAGTCAAAGTTTCTCGATTTTGCTGAAATTGTAGTATATGAGAAATACCGACTCGAAACAAGCCCAGACATGATTTTTAGGCCCCAAGGTCATCTTGAAGAGGTTGTGGGTTCCCAAAATGGCGTCATTTGGGTATTTTTGGAAAAAAACGAAAAAAACAAACACCTGTCAAGGTGTCTATCATCGTCTAGGTATATTTTTCAGATCTAAGACTTCGTGTACTAATAGTTGGAGACCTGAAGATTTCAAATTTCCCAAAATATTGAAAAAGGGCGTTATGTAGCAGAACGCCCTTTTTCCACCAAGCGCCTCAATTATTATGAAGGAAATTTTTTTAAAAAGATTATACCTAATTATTTTCAACAAAATAAATTTTTGTGAAATCATTTTAAAAACAATTATACGTCTTATTGGTATTAAAAATTGAGAAAAATTTTAAAATGAAAAAAGAAACACAATTTTCTTTCTGGCACCGAATTTGAATTGTAAACAAAATGTATGTTTAATAACGCCGTGTACAGCCATTGACTATAGAGGCGTTTTATCAAAAATTCTAATCAAGTTTTTAGTGTTTCGATCAAAAATATTAAAATAAAAAAATCTCAAGACAATTTATCATCAAGTTGAAAATTCAAATTCATTTCTTATTAGCAGAAAAAAAATTACCTATAATGAAGTGAATTATTAATTTATTATTCATCTAACTAAGAAAAGAGAAACACACACACACCACCACTTCACGAGTCACGACATAACAAAATAAAAAATACTGTTAGATCGGTAAGTATTTTTTTTTTCAATCAACTCATTGGAATTTATCACACCTTTGACGAGAAGTTAATATTTTTTTTAATTTTCTTTCTGCCACCTTCGCTTCGGCTAAAATGTAGCGTTGAAGTTGTACTTCTCAGAAGGAGTTCTTCAGAATTTTTGATTGGAAATTTCAAAAAAAAAAAAAAAAAAAAAAAAAAATCGCTTTCAAAAACTCAAAAAATTTATTATCTGAAAATCGAAAACATATTTGTTTGTCATAACACTTATTCCAGCACGAAAATTAAAATATAATTACCTACTCCTACAGAATTGAATTCCGGACAAAATTTCCAATCTTTTGAGAACCCACATGGGTAATGCTGAACAAAACAAAAAACTGACATGGACAAAATAATTCTTTCAACTCGTGAACATAACAGCTTTCAAAAAAAAAAATAAATAAAAAAAATAAATGAATAAGAAAAACGTTCCAAAATTTAAAAATTTTGAAAAAATGGAATTTCACAAATTTAAAAATTGACTTTTCGAAAATGAAAATTTTTCTTATCTACTCATTTTGGAAACCTCACAATTTTTTTTTTAACTTGTGACCTTTTTTGGCATTATATAATTTTTATAAATTTGGACTTTTTTATTTGAATTAAGTACCTACCTAATATATAATATATTTTTTAAACTATTTTTCTTTAAATTGAAAAGCCTTAAAAAATTGAAAAAAATTGTTTATAAATTGAAATTTACATAAATTGATTTTTTTTTTTTGGAAAATGCAGACTTCAAAAAAGCAAAAAAAAGAGCAAAAATTGAAAATTATAAAAGTTGAAAAAATTAACAATTGTTTACAATTTGAAAAATTTTCAAAACAATAATAATTTCTTCAAGTTCAAAAACTTAGGAAACTAGGCATTTCATATTTTTTTTTTTTTTTTGAAAATACAACATTGACTTTTTTTTACAAATTGAAGGTTAGATAGGTACTTATAGGTACTTGAAAAATTGGGAGCTTTCCAAGAATTAAAATTTCTTATAAAGTAAAAATTGAAAATTAATTGAGCCAACAATTCGACAATAAATTAATCATGATTACAATTATATTTTAAAAAATGCATATTATTGCATATCTACTATTTTCATTAAAAATTTCAATTTTTTCAAAATTTTGGCACTCGATTTTAGTTGTTGCGAATCATCAAAATCAGCGAAAAAATTGAAAATAATACCTATGATACCAAAAGGGTTATGAGTCATTGTAGGTTAGGAAGTAGGTAAGTTTTTTTTTTCAAATTTAACTCCGATGTATGGAAACGAAACGAAAACGAAAATAAAAATTCGAGAATCGTGAAACGAAATAACGTAAGGAAACAAAAAAAGTTTCGTTTCACAACCCTGATTTTTCTCTTCGATTAATTTTCAAGTGATGCTTTAATATCCATTTTTAAAATCACACCTTTTCATACTTCTAAATTTCTTTTTTTCTTCTTTCTTTTTACTTCAATCCAGCCCTTTTTCCTTCATAAGAAAATAATTCCAAATATTTCATTTTTCCTTTATAAAAATAAGGGAGCTAACGGTCACCACCTAAAATTCAGTTAGAGGGAACAAGAGAAATTGTGAATCGTTTCCTCATAAAAATTGAAAATTTATGAACAATGAACGAAAATTTGAATCATTCTTTTGATTTTTTTCTGCGTAGGGGGTACCTCGAGGCACCATTTAAAGTTCTCATGGTGGAAAATTTACTGGAAATTATTTCCATAAAAAGAAAAACAATTCTGCTGGGTTAGAACCAAAGAAAAGAAAAAACCAAAAATCTGCCTATTTTTAGCCGAATTTAAAAAAAAATTTAGGCTATTGTGTCCGACCCTGATTTAGAAGGAGGGGGGTAGAAGAGTTCTGACCCCATTTGTTGACGTTTGGGACCAAAAGATGACGATCTGTCACATGTCACATATTTATATATATACATATATATATTTATAATTTTACCGCTACTTTTGGAACTCTGGGGCCGAGCCTAACAGGTCAAATGAAGTCAAACTTGATATGTAGGGTCCCCTCGGTGTAGGAATGATGCAAAAACATTTTTGGGGCCCTAACTCAAAATTGGCGATATGAACCCCTTTTTGAGGGGGTGCGTGGGGAGCCCCAATATCATGAAATTTTTTGAAACTTGCCCCAGGGATGAGAACCCTAATTACCTACACCATAGTCAAATTTCAGTCTCCTAAGTCATCCCCACCCCATTTTAGGGCCCAAAAAGTGGATTTTGGGGTCATTTTTTCACGTTGATCAGGCTACAGACCCCCCAAATGGGGATGGGGGCCCAAATTTCCATCATAGATCAAGTTCGTGCCCCTGATGTGCCTTTTGTAGGTTTCAACTTTTGGGCCCTCTTTGACCATTGTCCAGGGTCAAAAATCAAGATTTTTCACAATTTTTCACATTTTTTCTTGCTTCCCGGTACGTTGATCAGCCTACAGCCCAAACCAAATGACCTTGGAGGCTAAAATTTGGTATTTAGGATCGGTAAGGATCACTGAGGTGCCTTTTGAGGTTTTTGACCCTTAGGCCCCAAAATCGGGGGTGGCCCCTTTTTGAGGGGGCTCTAAAGGGGCCCCAATGTGACAAAATGATTTGAAATTTCTACCAACAACAATGGTTCTGATTGTTTCCACTGTAATCAAATTTCAGCTTCCCAAGTCATCCCCACCCCATTTTAGGGCCCAAAAAGTGGATTTTGAGGTCATTTGTTCACGCTGATCAGGCTACAGACCCCCCAAATGAGGCTGGGGGCCTAAATTTTCATCATAGATCGAGTTCATGCTCCTGATGTGCCTTTTGTAGGTTTTGGCCTTCAAACCCCTTTTGACCTTGATACAGGGTCAAAAATCAATATTTTTCAAATTTTAACCTGTGTTTTCTGACGCGTTGAACAGCCTACAGCCCAAACCAAAAAACTTAAAAGGTCGAAATTTGGGATGTAGGGTCAGTAGAGGTCACTGATGTGCCTTTTGAGGTTTTTGAGTTTTGAGCACCATTTGACCCCGTACAGGGTTAAAAAATAAGAAATTTTCACGTTTTAACCCCTTTTTTGATGTGTTGGCCACTGTCTGAAGAGCTGAAAGTGTGAAGGGGGTTGGTGGCGAAGCCCCTAATTCCCTCCTGCCATGCCCCTATTGGGGGCAAAGCCCGCAATAGGGGCATGGAATAGGGGCATGGGGGCCGAGCCTGCATTTGAAGAGCTGAAAGTGACGAGCTGGTTGGGGCGGAGTCCCAACGGGGGTATGGGGGCGGAGCCCCATCTGATGATTAAATCTTCAATGCAGACAGGAACTAAAACTGAAGACAAAAACCTGAACTGAATTAAAAGTTAAAACTGATATTGAAACTGAAATACTACGGATGAAAACGTTTTTAAAGTAGTACACTAACTTGGAAAAAAAAATTCGGCTGTCGCGGAGCATCTTGACTGCTACGCATTTTTTCTATTATTCTTGTTGATAGGGGAAAAAAGGGAGTACAGATAAAAAATAAATCACAAAGAAAAATTATCCCCTTCCCCCTCCCTTCCTCCCAAAAAAAACTTGGCGCCAAAAAATCAAAATTTGGAAATAAGGATTACTCCAATTTTTTTGTTTTTCAATTTTTCAACTAATTTATCCCCTCATATCCATCGTATCGAAATTTCTATAAATTGCCCAAAAAAAACCACTTATGAAGCATTTTTTACTTTCTTTTTGACTCATAACCGTACCTTCTTTATCCCCTCCCTCATCTCCAAAACACCCCAGCCCATCACAACTTCCCTCCCCGCAAATCGAAACTCGTCCAAAAACTTATAATTAATCTTAAACACGATCACCGTGTAAATTACCTCTCACCTGATTTTTAGGGCCAGCCAAAACCAAGTACATAAAGGCTATAGGCATGGGGTGCCAGAACTGGTGAGGAGAGGAGAGGGGAAGGGTTGGTAAGTTCGTTACATAACGAAATTTACATTAGTTAATAAGTTTAATAACTATTATAAGGTTAATGTGTTTCAGTATCTTATCATGGGAAAAAAAGCTTATAAAGCGCAAGCTTCGATGAGTAACCATGACGACGACGGACGCTCTACGAGTCTAGCGAGATATCAAATCATATGTTAAGGCATTATCGGCGCTGGAGTCACGGACGTGCGAAGTGTTTCGCGGATACCAAAATTCGTGGTGGTAAATTTACGTAAATTCGTACGAAAATTTTTGAAATTAAAAATTAAAAAATGATATCGAAGTGCGACTTTCGAAGGCGAAATAAATCGTTATGAATTGCACTGGTTCGTATTACGACGGTATAATAAATGGTGATAATTTCGGTGATCGGGAGTTCGTCGTACGATTACTACAGTCGTCGTTGCGGTCGCGAGTACGAGATTTACGATGAGAAAAAATTGCTCGGTGTTAGTTTCTCGACGATATTATGGATTTAAGTATTCAAAATGTTTGACAAATCGCGTATATTATTGTGTTTGATTTATTTATGCATTATAAAAAGTAAGTAAAGGGGCGAAAAAAATTAGAAAATTTCGGCCAAATTACATATTTTAGTTATTAAGTCGTGTTTTTTTTGGTATGGTAGATTGCTTCACCGGCGTAGCCTTGTATTCGCTTGTAGTTTTTGTTTCTTCGTCGTACGACGGTATAATTATTTAGCTCGTTAACCAGACCAGAGGTACCATACGACAAAAGGGTAAAAAAATTAATAATTACAGGTTATCCGAGTATTAATTGTACCATAGTCGGAAATACACGTCGCGAAATTCTTAATTACCCTTCAACCTTTTTCTACGACAAAATTTTCTTATTGTTTTTTAACAACGTCGATAACAAGCTAACAAACGACGAGCAAACAATAAGCAGGGGAATACGAGTCGACTTCCCTACTTGTTACCAACGAAGAGAGAGTATAAATTGAAAAGCGAAAAATTACTACGCTTTATTAAATCTGCATTATGGTTCCCAACACGGAAAACTTTTTACCAGCCCGAACTATTAGCTCTTTTTTTTCATTTTTGCGCGTATACAAATACGAAAGCGAGAAAAATTATTTTTCGAGAGCCCTCGTAATAGTCGTCGTTCTCGTACGAAAAATGAACGAATCAACGAACCCACTCACCCTATTTTTTTCGCACCATTTTCCACCAGTTTGGGAGTATAACGTAGGTGAATTCGTGGTGAGGATATTTGATACCAAAATGCATGTAAAAATATTACGAAATTATGCCACTTTTGTTAATAATAACCCACGAGTTGTCAAAATTGCCTCAAACGTGCGTCCTGCCTTACGAGCCCTCAAACCAGACGTCAAATTGCCATAAACTAAGTGCCATCGTAATATAGCTAAGTTACGATGTGCGGTCGTCTGCGTCTCATACAGCTCCCAAGCACTCACATCCCCTCGCATATTATGTTATGTATCTCGTACCCTCCCTTATATTTTATATGTACGAGTATGGAGTAGAAAAATACTACACGTAGAGAGTGTAACCCTTATAATAACCTAAATGGCGAATTTCAAACGCTTCGGGGAATTAGTTTCGAATTTCCCAGCGTACCTTGTGAAACTTACAATCACACACCTGTTTTCTAACGGTGATGCTGGCTTAATGTGTATTATCTATTGAGAAATGGACCACGACACTGTGAGAGTATTACAGGTGGTAAATTAAAATACCAACGTTTCTCGTGAGATGAGTATGTTCTGGGTACTACAAAAATCGGTTCGGATTTTTGCTCAGTTTTTGACCACCTGCTTGACTATACTTATAGTTTTTGATGAATCGAGTAAAGTTCGGAAACAGGCGTATTTTCAGATTCCCCCCCCCCCTCACCACACAGACCATAATGAGGCGGTAAGTGTTATTTTTCACTAATTCGAGGTCCTTGACTAAAAATCTCCAAGGAAATAAAGGCTAGAATATATTCACAATTGAAGTCGCTGAATGGATCACATGCCAAAAGCATCCAGACTTCACGAAGTAAAAAGTAATTTTGGGGGGAAAACTTAAAATTTTTGCAAAAAAAAAAAATAGTTACTTAGGTACAATTGAGGCGATTTGTGGAAGAAGGGCGTTAGATAATTTTAAAAAGTGAAAAAAAAAACACGTTCAAAGTTTTGAAATGTTATACCGCGAAATGTGGTCAATTGAAGTGAAATATTTTATAGTAGGCGGATAGTGTGTTCTTTGAGGTATATTTTGAAGAAAAAAAAATTAAAAAAGGTTTCGTTATAACGCCAAAATAACCGTTTTTGTAACAGTCCATTAACGCCCTTTTTCCATATTTGAATTTTCAAAAAAAAAATATTATTTTTTTTACATATTCTCACTCCTAAGAGTCTTATAATTGAGAAATACCAAGATTTCAGCAAGATGTATATGAGTTTTATCCGTCAAATAGGAAGAAATAAAAAAAAAAATCAAACCAAACGCCTGAAATAATTTGAAAAAGTCAATGTTTCTCGATTTTGCTGAAATTGCAGCATATGAGAAATATCGACTCAAAACAAGCCCAAACATGATTTTTAGGCCCCTAGGTCATCTTGCAGAGGTTGTGGGTTCCCAAAATGGCGTCATTTGGGTATTTTTGGAAAAAAAAACGAAAAAAACGAACGAATTTGGCCCAAATTCTGGTTGATGATGTATGTTGGTGTCACTAATGATTAGGGCAAGTATTTATATAATTTTTTTTGGGCGAAATATGCGCATATACATGAATTTCAAAACGTTAAAATATGCAAAAAATATGCTCAAAAAACTCGAAATATGAAGAAATATGCAAACATAATTTGGGTATCAAAAGAAAGGATTTTTCAAATGGAGTTCAGCTGTTGTGTTAAAAAGATCGATTTTATGAATGCAAACCTGAAATTGAAGGGAAAATGGTGAAAAAATAACCAAAACTTGTCGTTTTTTTAATTTTTGAAAATACCCGAGCAGCACAATCGACAAATTATCGAAATAAAAAATCGACAGAATATCGAATTCGATAAAGTGTCGCGTTAGTTCCGCCTAAATCGTGAAATTATCTTTCGATATATAGATAAATTATCGACGAATTATAGTTGGCAACAATTTCGAGATTATAGTAAGATATTTTATCGATAATATTTATAGTAAGATATTTTATCGATAATATATCTATAATATCGAAAGATAATTTCACGATTTAGGCAGAACTTTTGCGACACTTTATCAAATTCGATATTCTGTCGATTTTTTATCGATTTTTTATTCCGATTTTTCGTCTTTTACTAGCTTTTTTCTATAATTAAAAATCATTAATTAGCATAATTAATACATTAAACTATGCCTAAACACATTATTCATGTTATGGTAAGAGGATCATTTAAGAAAAAGTCAAAAAAAATTATAAAAAATCTGCCACTCGTGGGGCTTGAACCATCTACCTCCTGCATGGTAATCCTCTTCCTTAACCACTATGCCATACCTTATCATTGAGGAATTAGCAATAAAACGCTTATAATAGGCAGTTTAGTACTTCCAGACGTGTTGGACTTAGAAGAATTTTCACCAATTTGGAAATAATTTCAAATATCGTCACAAAATCGTTGAAAAATCGAATTCGAGGAATTTCATATTACGTGTCGATAATATAGTTTCAAATATCGTCATAAAATCGTTGAAAAATCGAATTCGAGAAATTTCAGATGATTTGTCGATAATATAGTTTCAAATATCGTCACAAAATCGTTAAAAAATCTAAATCGAGAAATTTCATATTACGTGTCGATAATATAGTTTCAAATATCTTCACGCAATCGTTAGAAAATCGAATTCGAGAAATTTCATATTATGTGTCGATAATATAGTTTCAAATGTCGTCAAAAAATCGGTAAAATATCGAAGTCAAGAAATTTCATATAATCTGTCGATAATATAGTTTTAAATATCTTTACAAAATCGTTAAAAAATCGAATTCGATAAATTTAATATTCTTTGTCGATAATGTAGTTTCAAATATCTGCACAAAATCGATGGAAAATCGGAATCGATAAATTTAATATTCTTTGTCGATAGTATCGTTGACGAATATCGTCATAAAATCTTAATAATATCGAATTCGATAGTTTTTAGATTTTTTGCCTATGAAGTTGTACCGATAAATCTTTATAATATCGTGAGAACATCTATAGATTTTCAAACGATTTTTTATCGATACGTTACATCTTCCGATATTATCGATCGAGTGTGCCGCTCTGGTAGCATAACAAAAACACATTAAATTTTTTTTGGAGAAAATTTGGAATTACCGGAAAAGTAGGAAAGTCAAAGTTGTTAAAACTAGCTCAAAACATAAAAATCGTAAAATATGCTTAAAAAATAGGAAAATCGATGAGATATGCGCAAAATATGTGAAATATGTGCTGAAAATGCCCAAAATATGAAAAAACCGTGAAATTTTGGTCAAAATATGAAAAATATGCAAAACAATATAGGGCTCATTCGAATGGAAATTTTATGAATCGTAAAGATAACCTGGACATACGCTATTATACAGGGTGTCCCGTCACCAGTTAACACCCCTTCACCAGCGATATAGTCAACTCAAACTAAGCTCATGTACGCATGTTTGCCGACCCTGTGAATTGAAGGAGCAGAGATATGCTGAACTGAAATTTTTTTATTTTCAGTTTTATTTCAGATTTTTAACCATGCGTCACTCGACAATCGAGATAGGTAGAAAGTTGCACTTTGCGGCGTTGAAAAGTAAATTTTGTGTAGAATTTTTTAGTGGGGTTGATAATTGTATTAGGTGATCAGGGGGGTCTGTACTGTATTGAATATCTAAAAAAACGTGTCCAAAAATTGAGATTTTTTTTCAATTTTTGAGGAAATCTCAAAAAAGTTTCATCATTTGGTATTATTATTATGATTTGCCTTACATGAAAAAAGTTCGACCTTTCGAATGCCGCAAATCGGACTCTTCTATCTCACTTGGTTAAAAAGTTATAGCCATTTCAATTTCAAAATCAAGACTGAAAAACAAAAAATTATTTTTTCAAAAAAAAAAAAAATTTACCGAAATGTTCTTTAATTCATCTTTAACATCGAGTTTCGCTCAAAATTATTAGTTACGATAGGTATCAAGTTCCAAAAATTAAAATAATTGGAAATTTAAAAAAATGAAAAAAAATTGATTTTTTTCCTGTCTCGATTTCGAAATTGAAATTGCTATAACTTTTTAACCAAGTGAGATAGATGAGTCCGGTTTGCGGCATTCGAAAGGTCGAACTTTTTTCATGTAAGGCGAATCATAATAATAATACCAAATGATGAAACTTTTTTGAGATTTCCTCAAAAATTGCAAAAAAATCTCAATTTTTGGACACGTTTTTTTGATATTCAATACAGTACAGACCCCCCTGATCACCTAATACAATTATCAACCCCACTAAAAAATTCTACACAAAATTTCCTTTTCAACGCCGCAAAGTGCAACTTTCTACCTATCTCGATTGTCGAGTGACGCATGGTTAAAAATCTGAAACAAAACTGAAAATAAAAAATTTTCAGTTCAGCATATCTCTGCCCCTTCAATTCACAGGGTCGGCAAACATGCGTACATGAGCTTAGTTTGAGTTGACTATATCGCTGGTGAAGGGGTGTTAACTGGTGACGGGACACCCTGTATAGCATATAGAAAATATGAAAATCTATATAAATACTTGCCCTACTAATGATATTAAATGACGCACTTAAAAGCGAAAAATGGACGAAAAAATCGGTTTTTCGGATTTTTAAAGATGACGCACCACGATATCAAGTTCTACAAAAATATGGTGTTGTGCATATAGACTAAGTACACAATATAAATTTTTTTCAGAATTGCACCTCTGAAAGGGATTACCAAAATGGTCGCTAGAAAGCTTAAAATGTCTATATGAAAAGTACTCAAAATTTTTCCTGAAAAATTCCATGAATTACCCTTGGTATTACCCACCATCCCTGCAAGTTTGAAAAAATTCGGTTAAAAATTACCAAAAATAGAAATTTTTAACGAAAATCCACGGGTTAGAGTTGAGATATCGAGCTGAAAATTTTGTCACGGGGGTTTTAGACCATAAGGACCAACTTCCGCTGGATAATTTCAAAATTCGTGCTGAGGGCCAAATTACCCCCATAACCTCGGAACTCGGCTATACTCTTTACGCGGACGCAAGTGTCGAGGCGTCTATCATCGTCTAGGTATATTTTTAAGATATAAGACTTCGTATACTAATAGTTGGAGACCTGAAGATTTCAAATTTCACAAAATATTGAAAAAGGGCGTTATGTAGCAGAACGCCCTTCTTCCACCAAGCGCCTCAGTTATAAAATATCTCAATTTTCTCAATTTTTGCAAAAAAAAAAAAAAAATAGCTAACTAGGTACAATCATAAAATATCTCAATTTTCTTGAAGTTAAAAAAGTGGCATGTGGAGAAGAAAATGGATTTTTGTATACAGTGTGTTCCTGTTTCACGAAACGTCTGCAATAATTTAATCATAGATACAACTCAAGTAGACAAAAAAAAACTCTTTAGGATAAGTTGCCTATTTTGAAAATTTAAGACGCTATAAAGCTTTGAAAATTTGGTATTTCCAAGCAAAATTAGTGGGCAACACTGCATTCAAAAAAATTCTCAACTTCGCAAGTACATAGTACTTCGAAAACACGAGAAAAAATGTAATCATGTTGGGATGCCTATCTTTGAAATTGAAGGAGTTACGAAGATGAGAAATTTTTGCTGAAAGTATTGCCTACCTCAATTATTACTGGGCACTTTCGAGACACGAAAATTGGAAAATTCTACCAAAACAATGCATGATACAGATTCAACTTTTCGAGAGGAGCAAAACAAGTTATGTGAAGAATTTGCCTATCCTTGAAAATGAAGGCGCTATAGAACATTGAAAATCATTAATTTTTGAAGTTTGAAGCTCCGTAATGCCTTCACCTTCGAAGATAGACTAATTTTCAACATAATTGGTTTTACTCTTCTCGAAGAGTTATACGAAATTTCGAATTTTTTGAAAAACTTCCCCTATAAAATCGAGATAGGCAACTTAACGTTTTTTGTTTGCCTGCTCGAGTTGCATCTATAGTTGAATTACTGCGGACGTTTAATGGAACACCCTGTATGTTAAAATGATTTTATTCATTATCACGTTTTTTCTCGATTTTTACTCATTTTTTTTTTCAATTTTTTCAAAAAAATGTAAAAAATGACGTTTTTCCATGTCACGTGAAAACAGGGTTAGAGATGGGAAATCATCGAAAATGGTCTTGTTACATAATAATACCATCCTTTTAATTATTTTGCTTGAAATTTTTCAAACTTTTCAGCAACTTTCAAAAAATGAAGGTTCCAGGAATAGTTCAAAATGAGGTTAGGGGGGAAATAGAAAATGGGGAATTATTTTCTCCATAATTATGTGTCACCAATCGACGCCCGATCTCGAGAACATTTCCAAAACAAGGACCACAAGCCATCGTCAGCCGTATATCTATGCCATAAAATGAATAATTTTTGATGAACATCAGTTAAGTAAGCTAACTAATTTTATAACCTAAAAAATAAAATCACAAAGTTCAAGAAATATTTACTTTACTTACTTGGTCATAAATTCAAAAACAAGAATTAGAAAAGAGCTATGGTCACGTTTGAATTTTTTTGGTTCGAATTGACATTCTTGAAACTCGTTTTTTAAAAAAATATTTAACCAGATTCTAGAAATTTAAAAAGCATGTATAGATATAACTCTTGAATATATTCGAGATAAATAAAAAATAAAAACTCCAAAAATCTCAGAACTGAAAAACACATTTTAAAAAATATTTCTATTTTGTGAAGTTCTCATTTTGGAGGAAATTTCCAGAAAAAATAAAAAACTATGGCATGGGATGTGACTAATTTTCGAATCAAAACAATAAAAATCATGAAATTACAAAACATGCTAAAAGATGCAGAAATCTGAATCGAAAAAACAAGCATCATCTCTTTAGAACTCTGTTTAGTTGCAAATTCAAATCCAAAAGAAATATTTCAAAAACAGCCAATTGCAAAATTTAAAAAAAAAACGGCAAAATTCTAGAATAGATATTTGAAATTTTCAAAAATTTCAAAACTCCATGAATTGGAACAAAACACATTTTCAAAAATAAATTTTCACTCTGTGTAAGTTACGATTTTGAGAAATTTTTTTGAAAAAATGAGTAGGTACTGGGTAACTTCAGAATTGGAATGTGAAAAATTTTAGAATCAAAAGAAATGAAATCATGAAGTTCTAGAGCGTTAATTTGACTGAAAATTCAAGAAATAGCAATTGAAAAAAAATCGTCATTTTAGAATAATTTTTTCAGAAGGAACTCACTTTCTTGAAAATTAGGTATTTTTTTTAACACCTAAGAAATCTAAAATTCTGAAAACGAATCCCTAAAATTTTAACATATTATAATACTTACTTCGAGATTTCCAAAAATTCAAAAATTACCTAATACAAATCGAAAAAAATTCGAAACTTTCTTCCGCGAAAAAAGTTTCTAAAAAAAAGAACAATTTTGAAATTAGAAAGTTAACAATTTTGGAAAAAAATTATTAAATAAATATTATACAGTTGATACAATCGCGAATTATTAATAAAATATTTCTGCAAATTCTTATGTACGAGTAGAATAGAAGTTTCGATATACCAAACACTCTGAAACTAGGAAATGTGTTCAAATGTCAATAAATGAAGGAAACAAATCCTTTGATTTCTCATTTATTTCCTCAACTCACATGTTTATTTCGTTTGGTGAAATTTTTTATGATCTGGGAAAATAGAAGGGAAAAAAACGTTAAAAGATGAAAACATAACTGACGAGAAAAGAAATAAATTGAGATAACAAAGAGAAATGACACAGAAGTGTCTTGATAAAAGCATTTATAACAAATTCGAATTATAAATCTCGAAATAAGAACTTTCAAATTTTTTCATGGCCTGAGATTTCAATTAGATAAATAGGCCAACCAAAGAATAATTTTTGGAAACCATTGAGTAGTGCACTACTCCAGATACGAAACTTGAGTATAAATCTGGGGGGATAAATCGAGAAATTTGCCGAATTTGCCGACTGAAATTTGAAAAAAATTACGAATTTGCCGACTAAAATAACTTCTTTTTTTGTTTGACTTTATTTTTTTAGCGCACGAATTTTGAACTCTGTGTCGGCAAATTGAAATATCGCGAAAATCTACCGAATCTTTATAAATTTTTGGCAACATTGTAATGAATTTTCCATTTCCGACAAAATTTTGTCAAAAATCAGTAAAATGGCCAAATTTTAACAAAATATGGACAATTTTTCCAAAAATTGCCGAATTTTTAGAAATTTGCCGATTTTTTTGAAAAATTTTCAGTGGGGTGGACCACCCCACACCCTTGTTTCGTCCCTGAAATATTCCTATTCCTATTCTAAAGTTAAAATTGAGACCATGCAAAAGCCAAAAGCATCAAAGACATCACGTTACATTTCAAGTTTTTTTAGTTTTTTTTTTTTGTGAGAAAGAGAGAGAGAGAAAGATTTTTAATAGAAATGAAAAAAGTGATTTTCGATATTTCGGTGATAATCCCTTTTTCAATTGTTTAAGGGAAAAAAATCGAATTTTCTTTTACTCTTAAATGGACGAAGAAAGACTGATTATCACACCAAAAAAAATAATTTTCAATTTTTATTTTCAGCGACAATAATTTTAAAATTTTTAACCCCACTATTAGATGAGAGTTAATTACAGAGACCTCAAATTTTTTATTGTCTTTTGACATCATCTCACAAGGCATTCAAGATTTTTGAACAATTCCAAAAATTCATGAACTGAAAAAAAAAACTTTATTCTTTGTAAGTTCTCATCCCCCTCCCACCAATGACAAATTTTGCAATTAGAATGTGACTAATTTTGGAATCGAAGAAATGAAATTATGAAGTACTAGAATATTTTATATGACTAAAAATTCAAGAAAATATTGATTGAAAAAAAACACACCAGAAACTATCATTTCATTTAAGCTATTCTTTCATAGTTAATTTTTTTTAAGTAAGTAATTCATTACTTAGTATTCTAAATATAGAATCTATAAAATTCTAGAATAAAAAATTAAAAAATTTTCCGATGGTTCACGCGGGGTTTACTAGAAAAATAAAAAAATAATGTCAACAATCCATTAAAAATTTTAAAATTTTAAAACAATATTTAAGGCTCTAATTGAAAAATATTTCAAACAAAAGTTGTGTATTTTATATTTCTTTTTTTCTTAATAAAAATCAAGTATCTATGTACGTAATTTTTGTGCTTTTCGTACTTCTTCGACGAATTTCTTCCCATGCACAGATTCTCACCCCTCCACCAGCACCTCATCTTCAAAGTCGTCGCACCGAGAGAACAATTTAAACTCCATTTGCGTTTCCACGTGAGCGAACACCGTCGCCGTGTCATCTTTACATTACATACACATACGATTACAACGAGTAAAAAGCCACACTCGAAAACGAACCCCAAATATGGTATATATAAAGACATTATCCAACAAGAAAGAAATGTTAGGGCAAAGGGAAGGAAATCTTTTACAGTTGGACACGAAATATTACGCAAGATACATTTTGAATACGTTTTAATAGCGCACGTCCTGGGTTCTCAGGGTGGTATTTTGTAGTCGTGCTTTGAATGCATTTTTAAGACGGTTTTCAACGAGATTGCCCTAAGTACTGAAGGTTGTCTCAAGACTGCCAAGATGCATAGTCACGGACTTGTGGTGTAATTGTTACACATACATAAGGTGACTCCGAAAAGGAAGTTGCAAATGAGGCGATATAGACGAAAAAATTAAAATTGCCTGAAAAAAGGTAGCTTCAGCATTGAATACCATTGCATTGTAAGGCGAAACAAAAATCATGGAATTTTTGTAATTATTTCAGTGTCTGATAAATTTTTAATTTGAAATTTTTTTACACATTAATATTTTCCTACTCAATTTTTCAAAATTTGTGGCTTGGAATTTTAATAGAGTAGCGAACGAAAACAAAAGCATAAATCATGTATTTCATATTAGGTAAGCTTTTTCACTTTTTTTAGTTTTGAAAATTTTTTGAAAACTTTTCAAAATGAAGCACTTCATTTGAATTAATACTCCCATTTTATTCCTATTCTTTGAGATTTTTCACTTTTTGAAAATTATACCTACACCTTTAAATTAAAAATTAGAAAATTCTTTCCATGATTCAATTGAGTATTTATAGTATGATTTATTCAATTTCGTTTTTCTTATACATAGGTACATTACTTAATACCTACTCGTATTGTAAGAGACTTCAATTTAGTTTTCAAGTTTTAATTACCCATCTCAGTTTTTTACGTATTAAATTTTTTTAAATATAAAATTCGCAAGATTCTGTATTTTATACCTATTAAATTATAAACAATTAATTAAATTCAATAAATTATGGAAGTTTTTAAAAATTCCTAATCAAGAACGTAAGAAAAAAAACTTTTCATACCAATAAACTTCAATTACTTACTTTTATTTTGGATTGAAAATTTTTCAATGTCACGAATTTCATTCGAGATTGTACCTATTTCAATTTTTTCTTTAAATCACCTGAATTTTAAGTTTGGGGTTTATTTTGAATACTTCAGTATTGTATGTTACTGGGCACTTCATCAATCCACATTTTTGATAGTTGAAAATTTTTTATATTTCAATTACCTATTTTCAGAATTTTAAACTTCATTTTTAGGCTAAAAAAAATTCATAACCTAAAAAAATGTTTCCAAGAGTTTGATTCCAGGTTTTTTGAAAAATCAAGCTAAAACAATCAACCCTACTTTTTTAAGTACATTTTATGAGGATTGGGTAAATTCTTTTTTCCAGCTTCAGAAACTTTTAAAAATATTTTTTAACGTTGCGAATTTTGTTTGAGTTTATCTCAAGTATTAAATTTTTAAATTCATTTTTAGGGGATGGGTATTTTTTTATTTTTATTTTTTTTTCAAATTTTTAATGTTACGCATTTCATTTAAGCTCATGTACTTCAATTTTCTTAAATCATTCAATTTTAGAATTTAGAACTTTATCAATACTTTCAGAAGGTATTTTATTCCTTAAATTTTTTATTTTCGATGCTTAAATTTTTTTAACTCAATTTCTTACTTAATAATACTAATTTTTTAGGTTGTTGATTTTTTTTTTCAATTTCAAGGATTTTGAATAAGTAGGTACTTACCTTTTTTTTTTTTTTTTTTTTTTTTTTTTTTTTTTTTTTTTTTTTTTTTTTTTTTTTTTTATAATATAATATATATATTTGTAGATTTTTACTCAAAGCGCTTGGTGATCCCCCTGTTCTTTTTACCAAAAAGGTTTTCAAAGTGCAGGGGGAGAGCACCCAGCGCTGAGACACCCCTGCAGCGCCAAAGTGAACTTTGTTGCCGCCAGGGGTGTATATTTACATTCTTAATTATAAGTTTTATATTAATTATTAATTTCAATTATTCATCTTTTTCTTGACTAGGGTGCTTCCCAGCGGCTCACTAAGTAGGTACTTACCTATCGTTTTCAATTTCTAAACTTATTTTTCTTTCATAATTTTGATATTTTGAATATTTTTCATAACCACGAATACGAACGGGATTCCCAATGTAGGCTTAAATATCTATACTTTTGAAGTAGGTAAATTTTATTTTTTGATATTAGTTTCAGAAATTTTTAAAAATCTTACAAATGTTACGAATTTTATCCAAGTTCAGATTTTAATTACTTTTTTGCAACTTGAAAATTGAAAAAAAAAATCAATGTCAAACGCCACTTTTCCAAAGCGACATTGTCCCTTTAAATTCCTCGTCTGCAGATGACTCGAATGCTCTCAACTATTTTTTTCATTTTTCCAGTTATTCAGAATGAAAAATCTTCAATGTTACAAATTTCAATCGAATTTATGTTTCAACATTTTACATTTCTTTTTTTAAATACTTATTTTTACTTGGAGTACCTACCTTTTTTTAGTTTGGAAATTCGTTCTAGTTTCAGTTTTGCGTAATTTTTTAAGAATTTTCTTTTGTTGCGAATTTCATTCGAGTTTATATTTTAGTTTTTTCTTATATATTTTTTGAGATTATTTAATTTTTAAGAATTTTCAACTCGTTTAAGAATTTCCGAATTTATCGATTGACACAAAAAAAAATTGAAAATACGTAATAGGTAAGAGATTAGATTATTTTTTCCAGTTTCAGAAATTTTTTGAAGAATTTTCAAAATTAAATATCAAACTATTTTTTTATTTATTTTTTAAATTACCGATTTCGGCGATTTCACCAAAAAAGGTACGTACTTATTTATTAATTTTGGTAACTTTTTTTTTATTAGTTTGGAAATTTTTGAAGATTTTTCAATTTCACAATTTCCATTTGAGATCAGATCTATTTCATTGTTTTTAGTTCAATTTTTTTTAGATCTCATAATTTTTGAAAATCATTTAATATTAGAATTGAATTTTTGTAATTTTTTCAGTATTTCATTTATTTAATTTTCCATTCTAACATTAACATACATACATTGCAGTTAATTTCTTGAATTATAATAACACTTTTAGTGGTAATTTACTTTTTTTTATAAATAGAAAGATGACTTTCAGACATTTTTCCAGGCATTTTGAAACTTGGAATTTTTTTAAATAAATTTAATGACTTTTTGATATTATTTTAGAAATTTTAGGGCTTTTAGACTTTTTAAATTTTTTTAAAGAAATTTTATGACTTTTTGTACATTTTTTCAAAAATTCTGTTTATTATACTTTTTAGATTTTTAAATTTCCATGGAAATTAATATTCGTGATTTTTAGACATTTTGTCACAGAGTAAAAGCATATAATATGTTTTATACTTTCAAACGTAGTGTGGAAATAGAGCCAACCAGGGGGGGGGGGTCCAGGGGGGGACGAAGCCCCACCTGGCGAGGCGCGAAGCGCCGAGTTAATATTATTTTTTTCAATTTGATGAATTCTAAACTTTAATTTAAATCTTAAAAACTTAATCTTTTCAATTTTATGTTTAAGAAAATTTTCGAAAAATAAATTTCAATCCTTTTCAAGTCTTAAAACTTTCAAAATACTTTTTAAATCAACCCTTTTTTTTATCGAGAATGAAAAATTTTCAATGTGACAAATTTAATTCGATTTTATATTTTTATTTTAGCATAGTATATTTTTCAGACATTTACATTTTGAAACTTGGAAATTTTTTTAGAAAGATGACTTTCAGACATTTTGAAACTTGGAATTTTTTTTATAAATTTAATGACTTTTTGATATTAGGTATTTTAGAAATTTTACGACTATTAAACTTTTTAACTTTTTAAAAGAAATTTTAAAGAAATTTTATGACTATTTGGACATTTTTTCAGAAATTTTGAAAATTGGATAAATTTTTTAAAATTTTATGACTTATTTAGGATTTTTAAATAAATTTAATGACTTTTCGACATTTTGTCAGACATTCTAAAGCTTGGAAATATTTTTTTTTAATTTTATGACTTTTAGGCTCTTTATCAGATATTCAATAAATTTTATGACTTTTAGACATTTTGTCTGACATTCTTAAGCTTATTTTTTTTTATTATTACTTTTTTAATTTTTAAATTTCCATGGAAATATAATATTTCATCATTTTTAGAATTGATGACTTTTTGACATTCTGTCATGATTTATAAATTTCGATGAAAATTAATATTCGTGACTTTTAGACATTTTGTCACAAGAGTAAAAGCATATATTTTTCTTGAAAAATATCTACGTGGATACACAAATAAGTTTATTTCGGATTTGAAATAATGAAAATTTCAGACTTTTTATTCTACTTTTCATGTACGAGATTGGCTAATTTTTTCTTCACGAATTAATATTTTTGAAGATTGGGTAGGTAATTTCTTTTTTTCCAGTTTAAATACCATAGGTAGTTTTTAAAGAATTTCACCTCGAGCTCATTTTTCCAGTTTTTTAATTTGTTTTTTTGTAAGATTGGTTAAAGTTTTCACAGATTCAGATACTTTTAGAATATTTTTCAGTATTATCAATAATTTTATTTCGACCTGATTTTTTTATTTTTTTACTTTTTGAGAGCTGGGTAATTTTTTTCCAGTTTTGAAATTTTTTTGAAGATTTTTCAAAGTCACCAATTATTTCATATTCAGCTCATTGCGTCTTTTTTAAATTCGTTTTTTGATAATTGATTAATTTTTTCTCCTGTTTTGGAAGATTATCCTTAGAGCTTGCACATTTCAATTTTTTTTATTATTATTTTTTTTTTTAGATCTTGACCGTTCATGTACCTAAAACATTTTTGGGGAGGAGGTGCCTCAATAAAACATCGAAAAAGTCTGTAAAAATTTAACCCGAGACGTGTGATATTTTAATCGTCGTTCGTTACAATGGTTTTCTCTCAGTCACAAACAAAGGCAAAGTTCCCCGCACCAAAAGGCAGTGTAAAAATATTTTCCACGCGTACTTGTGTGTACGTCGCTGTGGGAAAATCCACCCTAAACAATGTTCTCCATTCGGAGGGGATCTCGTCTCGAATCTCATACGACAATTAACCACATCCGTTTTGATACGCTGGACTCAACACTGGCCCTAGACTCTTCATCATCTCGATCGTACATCTCATTTAAAAAAGGACATCTCGTACTCGTAGATATGAAAAGAATCCCCTCTCAAAATAAAGTTTGAGCAGAGAAGGGGCAAAAAAAAAAGACTAACTTGAAATATAACCATTAGAGAAAATTACAACGAGAGCATCAACTCGTACGATACTAATCTCATATCCAAAGCTACATCTTTATAACGACGCGACCCGAGCGACGTTCGCATTGAGCAGACGTCTTCGTCGTCTTTTTAAATGTGTTAAGTTGGATGCACGATGCACGCGAATTTCGCTCGCGTATTCTTCTGCATTGTTTTCATCGAGCTGAGTATTCTGCTCGCGTTAACATTAAACGTGCCATAATTCCGATTTATTAGCACAGAACGTTAAATTTCGCGTACACCGAGTCGCAGTCGTCGACGTTGTCGTGTACTTTGCTTACAATTAACGCAGTAGAAATAAAATACGTTGTAGTGGTACAAACTACCGCGTGTTTCTCTATAGTCTTTGTCGTCTTCGTCGTCGAGAAACGAGCTTATTAGCGAATTTCACTTAATTTCAGAGTGGCAATTTTCTCCGATTTTTTGCACCAATGATTTGCTGGACAAATTCTGAGCATTCAATAATTAGTGAACATTTTATGTCGGGATCAAAATATCCAACTGTAGTATTGAGACATTTCCTGAAATTCCACTTCTTGCTTTAGGCTCTGGAGGTGCGGAGGTTGAAGTAAAAACGATCCTCTCGAGTGAAAAAGTAGCTAAATTCAAATCTCTCATCCATTGAAAATTCATGTATGAGAGTGGCATTTTATGAATACTTCTAGAGAAAAAAGAATAAATTTAGAAAATAAATCATTATTCGAATTTGCAAAATCACGAACCCTTTAAAAAAAAAATCAAAGGTGAAATTTTACGAATTTGTCTAATTCATTGGCCTGCATTAGGGTGGCCCTTATTTTTCGAATTTTGGAAATGTTGTCGGGACGGGAGGTCAATGCCCCCAAATTTAAAAAAATCAAAAAAATAGAAAAAATAGAACATTTTGAAAATGTTTAGCAAAATGGTCATAGGGATGGTATTTCTATAAGACAAGACCATTTTCGATGATTTCTTATCTTTACCCCCCTTTTCATGGGACATAAAAAAAACGTCATTTTTTACGTTTTTTTAAAAAATTTGAAAAAAATGACTAAAAATTAAAGAAACATTTTTTTTTGAATAAAATGTTTTTAGCATACATGTTATCACCCAAAAAGGTAATTTACGGCGATTTTTCATCCTTACCTTCATTTTTGGGAACCTAATTTTTTTCAATTTTTGATAGTTTTTGAAAAATTCTCACTGATACGGCAGTGGTGAAAAATCACCGTAAATGACTTTTTTGGGTAATAACATGTATGTTGAAACCATTTTATTAAATTTTTTTTTTTTTTTAATTTGTAGCCATTTTTTTCAAATTTTTTAAAAAACGTAAAAAATGACGTTTTTTCATGTCCCATGAAAAGGGGGGTATAGATAAGAAATCATCGAAAATGGTCTTGTCTTATAGAAATACCATCCCTATGACTATTTTGCTAAAAATTTTCAAAAATTTTCAAAATGTTCTATTTTTTCGATTTTTTCAAATTTGGGGGCCCCTGAGAAACGGCTTAAAATTCAGTTAGAGGAAAAATAAAAAATAGGGAATTATTTTCTACCAATATGTCACCAATTGACCCCCCCGTCCCGGCAACATTTCCAAAATTCGAAAAATAAGGGCCACCCTAGCCTGCATCTCAATATCCAATTTTATGGGACTGTAAAGTATTCATTTTTCGGCAATTTTGTAAAAAATTCAATTTTCATCAATCTTATTGAGGAAAAAAAATCATGTTTCGGTAATTTTCACAAAAATTCATTTTTTGTTAATTTTGCAAAAAATTCGTTTTTCGGTAATTTGGTTAAATATTAATTTTTTGTCGGAAATTTTGTCGAAAAATAATTTTTCGGTAATTTTGTAAAAATAAGTCAATTTTGCCAAAAATACATTTTTCGGCAATTTGACCAAAAATTTATTTTACGTCATATTGTGTCAAAAAATCAAAAAAACATCTTTCGACAATTTTGTTAAGAAATTCAATTTCGCTAAAAATTCATTTACCGGCATTTGGCCAAAAATTAATTTTTTGAAAAACTTGATTTGGGTGGGGGTAGATTTTTTTGCTCATCCTTTGGGTCGTTCTGTTCAAATTTCCAATAACTTTTTTTCTAGACTCAATTTTCAACCAATTTTCAGTCGATACCTCGAAATTGCCGAAAAATTGATTTTTTGCAAAATTATTGAAAAATATTTTTTTTACAAAATTACCTAACTGAAAAATTAATTTTTTACAAAATTGCCAAAAAATTGGGTTTTTCGCAAAATTAACGAAAAATGAATTATTGGTAAAATTGACTGAACATATTAAAGTAAGACATCACCTTTTTCATAACTCGACTATTCTTTTCAGGGGTTTTTTCAAATGATGAAATTTTAAAAAACAAGGTATGAAACCAAAAACTTCCAAGCAAACTTCATTATGCTTGAAATCCATTCGAAAAATCCCAACTTTTCAGGAATAATAAAAAATTAAAGGGAGTTATTTTTTTAATAATCAGACTAATTTTTTTTAATAGAATAAAGTTTTTCTCCAAAATTAAAAAAAAAAAATCATTACACTGTAAAAAAAAATTAATAAAAAAAAACTCATCGTATCATCAATCATCGAAATCAGAAATCGAACAAATTAAAAAAATATGATAAAATTTTTTAAAAAATTGACCATTCTGTAAAAATTTTGGGAACTTTTATCGATCTTTTGAAAGCAAAATAATTACCGAATAATTTTTAACCTGAATAATTAATTGATATTTGTCGACCAATGAAAATTGGACGTTTGGTCGAAATCACAGAATCGACTGATTTAGAAAATCTTAGATGTGTTAGAACAAATTTATCAATCTGATTAAAATTCTTCAAACTCAAACTGGTCAATTCATCGGAAGTGAAACAAATTTGAATAATTCAATATGAAAAACCAAACGATTAAGTAATCGAAATCGAAAAAGTTGGATATTTAAATAAAATTATCAAGATAAACAACTGATTCATACAAAACTGAAAATTTAAAAAACTAACTCGTGTAAGACGTCATCTCTATTATAATTCGATCATTATTTTTATAATACCTACATTTCAAATATATGAATGTAAAAACAAAACGATTAAAATTTCGAAAATTGGATAGGCTGCTACTCCCAACTCTAGAAAGTAACAAAATTGAAAAACAGTAACTAATCGATATACTGCGTACGTAAGGTAAGACACTGTCTTTGTAATCACTAGACCATTATATTCATCAGGATTCGTACTTATTTCAAATACCTAAATGTATTTTAAATAAAAGCAATACCTACCTTGAACCTGTAATTTCCGAGAAAACTCCAAGCTAAAACTTCCTCGATTAAAAAGGTGATAATAATCAAGGAAATTGAATAATCCTTCTATTCAAAACTATTTTGTATGTAAGGAAAGACGTCATTTCAATCACTTGATCATAGTATTTAGGATGAATTTCAAATGAAATAAAAAAAAAAAAATTAAAATCATACCTCATTTTGCGCAATCAAAGATTTTTTGATTTTAAAATGTTCCTTTTGGTGTCTTGGTTAACCACCAAAACACTTGAAATCGAAAATTAATTAAATGAACGAAATCAGAAAAACGTTTGAAAATTGATTGATCCGCAAAAAAATAATTATGGAGTCGAGAATCAATTTAACAAAATTAAAAATTTATCGAACTTAACCAGAATAACTAATCGACGTGTTGTATGTGCCATTTGAATACATTATTTGGTAAATCGAAATTTAAAATTTTATGAAATTTAAAAAATCCACTTCAATTTGAAAAATTAATCGAATTATCAGTCCTAATAAATCAATCGAAATAAAAAAAATTATCGAACTAACAAAATAAAAAAAAATCTTTGAAAACTAATCGATTTACGAAAAATTGATAAAATGGCCGTTTTATCGAAATCGAAAAAACTGATCTTATAAATCGATCAATTAATATAAAATAATTTTTACGTCATCAAAAAATTCTCTTTGAGAAAAATAAAAAATTTCATAAAAAAATTCTAAAAAAATCTTAAATTGAAAAATCAGTTAGAAAATACTCTAGCAAATAAATCACTCGAGTAGATGAAGATTGGACATTTGAGTCCGCAGTACACTTTCTGGTCTTGTTTTTCATCAATGCTGGCTGGCTTCTCCTCCTCTCATTTCCTCAGTCCGTATTAAGGTGTTTTTAAAATTTTTATTCGTGTTTCTATTCATATTTAAGTATATTTATATTTTTGTTTTTATTTTTTGTTTTTATATTTTTATGTTCTTTGAGAACCAAATGAAACAATTCAGTCCCCCGCTCACCCATTATTGAGTATAGGGGGCGTTATTCATACCTCATTTATGTAATATTGGTGTCACTTCCGCTGATAATATCCAAGTATTAATTTATTTATTTAAATCCAATCAATTTTTTCGAGTCTAGAAAAAATGGAAAATCTCTAAAGTAGAAAATATTTTCCTGGTTTTTATTTTCCTCATGATACACGTTACACGTTCAAGTTTTCTCAAGGGAAATTCTCTTGAAAACATTTTAATTTAAAAAAAAAAATTTCCATGAGTCAGTTTTTTATAAATTTTACTGCCCAAAAAATAAAATTTCACGATCAAAACAAGTGAAAATCTAATTGAAAAAATTATACCTATAATTATTTCTTCTATCGAAAAATTATCTTTTAAAAAATCCTCTTCTAAAACAAAAACCTTTTAAAAAAATAAAAAATTTGCAAACAACTTTTTTAAATTCTAGTTTGTTATGTATTGATATTTTTTTTTTCAATTTCAGAAAATACAATTTCTTAAAAAAAAAAAATCCGATATCATTTTTTAGGATTTTGAAGAAAATTTACCAAAAAAATACACTTACGATAGAATCATTTGCATACAAATTCAATAGAAACTTTTCAATGGGTACTTACCTTAAGGGGGAAAAACAATTTTTTCATAAAAATGAGCAAGGTAACTTCATACAATATTCAACTTTCGGAAAATCACTTCTTAGTGATAAAAAGTTGAAAAATCACGTCCGAATGATGAAATTTGTGTGATGATTCCCCACGAGGAATTGAGAATTTCATTTAAGGATATAAACAGAAATTATTATAGATATTAGAATGAGAAATTCGCCTCTCTGAGCAGCCTTGGTTAATCTTAGAGCGTTTGGTTTTTATTCAAAACACAACCCAGCTGGCAATGTGTCGCTGGAAGTTGAAATGCTGCAACGACATCGCTCGTTCCACAGCTTTCAGCTTAGTTATTCTCGGACTCGGGTCTGGGTAACATTTACATCTCAAATGCTGAATCCTTTTCCTAACCTGTACCCTTTTCACGTCGCTGAAGCATACCAGAATATCAATCAAAAGTGTCATCGCTCTCTCGATGCAATACCTGTTAGCTCGTACGAGTAGGTATTTGTATTTCTATGTAATATAGTCATACATATGAGATTAGGATACACTACACACTCTGTTGATTATTGCAATTTGCCTGCTCTCTTGGTCATGGCGTGGTGCTGATACGACACGACCAAATTACTCGATTATCACCTTTTGATGAGATTTCGGTTTATTTGTGTATACATAGTATGTGCGTGGATATATGAGGAGCATATACGACCAACGTGGTCGTGTGGCTTTTCTCATTACAGACCATCGATGCCTCTCGAAATATAATTGATGTAGATACGACAGCGAGCCTTGTACATATTCACCACCGTGTAATGAAACCATATATAAAATGTACTAGATGTACCTTGCCAATACGTGCTGTCATTGCTATAGTTAATTATTATTAACGAGGCACCGGCGATTTCACCGGGTCTTATTACATGACGAGTTAAACATTTTCCTCAAAATTGAATTTCTTTGAAAAAATTACCCAAAATTTTTTTTCTCAATAATCAGGTCCATTCTGAGGGTTTATGACCAAAAAATTCAGAATTTTTCAATTATTTCCATTTTTGGAAAAAATCAACCACATGCCAAATTTAACATTTTTCTTAAAATTGAAATTCTTTGAAAAAAATCAACCAAAATTTTTTTTCTCAATAATCAGGTCCATTCTGAGGGTTTATGACCAAAAAATTCAGAATTTTTCAATTATTTCCATTTTTGGAAAAAATCATTTTTACAACATGACAAATTTAACATTTTTCTTAAAATTGAAATTCTTTGAAAAAAATCAACCAAAATTTTTTTCCTCAATAATCAGGTCCATTCTGAGGGTTTATGACCAAAAAATTCAGAATTTTTCAATTATTTCCATTTTTGGAAAAAATCATTTTTACAACATGACAAATTTAACATTTTTCTTAAAATTGAAATTCTTTGAAAAAATCAACCAAAAATTTTTTTCTCAATAATCAGGTCCATTCTGAGGGTTTATGACCAAAAAATTCAGAATTTTTCAATTATTTCCATTTTTGGAAAAAATCAACCACATGACAAATTTAACATTTTTCTTAAAATTGAAATTCTTTGAAAAAAATCAACCAAAATTTTTTTTCTCAATAATCAGGTCCATTCTGAGGGTTTATGACCAAAAAATTCAGAATTTTTCAATTATTTCCATTTTTGGAAAAAATCATTTTTACAACATGACAAATTTAACATTTTTCTTAAAATTGAAATTCTTTGAAAAAATCAACCAAAAATTTTTTTCTCAATAATCAGGTCCATTCTGAGGGTTTATGACCAAAAAATTCAGAATTTTTCAATTATTTCCATTTTTGGAAAAAATCAACCACATGACAAATTTAACATTTTTCTTAAAATTGAAATTCTTTGAAAAAAATCAACCAAAATTTTTTTTCTCAATAATCAGGTCCATTCTGAGAGTTTATGACCAAAAAATTCAGAATTTTTCAATTATTTCCATTTTTGGAAAAAATCAACCACATGCCAAATTTAACATTTTTCTTAAAATTGAAATTCTTTGAAAAAAATCAACCAAAATTTTTTTTCTCAATAATCAGGTCCATTCTGAGGGTTTATGACCAAAAAATTCAGAATTTTTCAATTATTTCCATTTTTGGAAAAAATCATTTTTACAACATGACAAATTTAACATTTTTCTTAAAATTGAAATTCTTTGAAAAAAATCAACCAAAATTTTTTTCCTCAATAATCAGGTCCATTCTGAGGGTTTATGACCAAAAAATTCAGAATTTTTCAATTATTTCCATTTTTGGAAAAAATCATTTTTACAACATGACAAATTTAACATTTTTCTTAAAATTGAAATTCTTTGAAAAAATCAACCAAAAATTTTTTTCTCAATAATCAGGTCCATTCTGAGGGTTTATGACCAAAAAATTCAGAATTTTTCAATTATTTCCATTTTTGGAAAAAATCATTTTTACAACATGACAAATTTAACATTTTTCTTAAAATTGAATTTCTTTGAAAAAAATCAACCAAAATTTTTTTTCTCAATAATCAGGTCCATTCTGAGGGTTTATGACCAAAAAATTCAGAATTTTTCAATTATTTCCATTTTTGGAAAAAATCATTTTTACAACATGACAAATTTAACATTTCTCTTAAAATTGAATTTCTTTGAAAAAATCAACCAAAATTTTTTTTTCTCAATAATCAGGTCCATTCTGAGGGTTTATGACCAAAAAATTCAGAACTTTTCAATTATTTCCATTTTTGGAAAAAATCATTTTTACAACATGACAAATTAAACATTTTTCTTAAAATTGAGTTTTTTTGTAAAAATCACCCAAAAATTTTTTTCTCAATAATCAGGTCCATTCTGAGAGATTATGATCAAAAAATTCAGAATTTCTCAATTATTTCCATTTTTGGAAAAAATCATTTTTGCAATCACTGGTACGTACGTCTTATTACATGACGAATTACATTTTTTCTCAAAATTGAATTTCTACGAAAAAATTGGCCAAAAAATTTTTTTTCTCAATAATCGGGTCAATTTTGAGAGATTCAAACCAAAAAATTCAGAATTTTTCAATTATTTCCATTTGTGAAAAAATTCAGGATATGCACAGGCCCTCTCAGAGGGCCTAGGATGTAATTTTTCTCTTCTTGTGGTACGATTAGGTACATTTTTACGATAACCAACTTTTCCACAATCGGAATAGAGTATGAATTTATACGAATGCTTCGTCCTTCTTCGAGAAAGATTTTCAACTAAACCTCGCCCAACGTCTGAAAATATTTCTCTTTTTTCCTCACTCGTTTGTTCACGATATCATCGATAGTTGTCACAAAGCGTCCAGAGAGCAATGGCAGATCTCTGAGTCGAATTCGAAAATGAAAAAAATGCTCAACGCCTACTTGAAATCTGACTTATGACGTTAAAAATTCTCAAAGGAACGGGCCATAGAAGAAGTTGTCATATTCGTCGATGCTGGCCACACTAACATTTACAGTACACCCAGGAGAGCATCACTTCTGCACGTAGGAATGTTGTACGACTTAATTGATGGATTCTTTTGGTATGATGCATGATAGAAATATGGACAGATCGGATCATACTGTTTTACGAGTAAGTTATCAAGACTTTTCTCGAGAAAATGTGCACTAGTTTCAAGTGTATGCTATAACTATAACCTACATTACGTATTCAACTTCGAAATATTAAATTTTACTAAAGAATTCTCTAGCATAAATAATACGCTTCAAGAAAAATCTAAAAATATGATAAGTTGATAACTCCTCGCCCCTCCTAAAAACAACGATTTTTTGGAAAAAATTCTCTGGGGGAAAAATCTAAAAAATCTTTCAAAAGATATTTTAAGTAATATATTTTTTTTTTCAAAATATTTATATATTCATTCATTTATTTTGAAAAAAACGTCTATAAGAAGATATATGTACTCGTACAAAAAAAAAAATCCCTGGATATTCAATTGAAAAATTATAAATAAAAAATCCAATTAATTTTTTTTATATCTGTAAAATTTTCTCGAAAAATTAAAAAGTTAATATCGGTACGTAGTACAAAAATTCAAATAGGGCAAACTACCAGTTATGAATATTTTTTTTTCAAATAGTTACGCCGCCCAATCCTCGAGTCTACATGAAATAAACTCTCTTACCCGTGAAGTGAAGCATTGGCGACCAAAATACGCTAAAAAAACGATAGGAATACGTCAATTTTGCGACAGTAATACGCGTGGTAAAAACACTGTAAATTTCCCCTTTGTACCACCGATTTGCGACCGTATTTTTGTCGCATGTACGTCAATAATACCACTCAATATTTACATAGTACTGACCTAATTTTTAATTTTAAAAACCTTTTAATCAATGTAATTAATGCTTAGAACAATCCCTAAACACATATTGTACCTAATAATCCCCAAAAAAATCTGAAAAAGGATAAAAAAATCTGCCGCCAGTGGGGCTCGAACCCTCGACCTCCCGCACGAGAGTCCCCTATTTTTCTACTAAGCCACCACCTTACGTTGAAAGTAAGCTCATAAAACGCTCGTATAGACCACTCAATGCCTTCAGATTTTGGACTTATAAAAATTTTCAAAGTTTTTCAATTTTTTTCAACTGTTGAAAATTGTTTTACACTTTTTCAATCTTTTTGAACTTATAAAAAATTTTCAAAATTTTTCAGACTTTTGGACTTAGAAAATTTTTCAAAATTTTTCGATCGTTTTACTGACGTATTTATGACGTATGTGCAACATTCATGAAAAATCGCTCTCGACTAGAAAAAAGATTTCAAAATTTTTTTCAAACTTTTGAACTTAGAAATTTTTTTAAAATTTTTTTGATCGTTTTACTGACGCAACTGTAACGTTCATGAAAAATAGTATATGCGACAATATTACGTACAATTCATGATCGTTTTACCGACGTATTTTTGACGTTTTTGAAACAGTGTATATGCGACAATATTACGTCCAATTCATGATCATTTTACTGACGTATTTGTGACGTATTTGAAAAATCGCATATGCGACAAAATTACGTCCATTTTATGAGCGCACATTTGACGTCTTTTCGACGTACTGTTCTACCGTCGTTTTTTATTGTCGCAAATGCTTCACGGGTAACATCGATAATAATTATTGAATTTTCACAGTTGAAATTTTTGTAAGTTTTTTTGAATAGAGGAATGCGACTTGCAAAAACATTTTGTTTTTTTTAGCAAAATAATTCGTATAAACTCATTTCCACACGTTTCTAAAGGTGCGTACTTACAGAAAGGAGGATGTCCTATTAGTAAGAATTGAATGGTTTTCGAAATGTCGTATTTCTTTGATAGGAGAAAATCTTGTTTTGATCGTATTATTCAAAACTTTTTTCCTCATTTCTTTAGTTTCAAAGTAAGTATAAGTAGGTGCCTATTAATTTTTTCAAGTTTTTCAAACAACTTGAAGAGTAGTTTTTTTTTTCAAAATCTTTCGAAATGAAAATTTAAAAAAAAAAAATTAAGAACGTCCAACAACATTTATCACATTATAAACTTAATTTTTTTATCGTAAAATAAGTAGGTAAGCTTATTTTTTCAAGTTTTTCAACCAACTTAAGGAGTCACTTTTTCAAAATTTAATCACTCAAAACGAAAATTTCGAGAACAAAATCAATAAAAAGGAGTCGATACGAAATTATTTTTTTTCCGGCTTTTTGAGGAAGTTTTCCAGATTAAGAAAATAATTGCATTTTTTCAGTAGCATTTCAATTATCGTGATTTCTTTATAGAGCGAATTATCGGAAAGATTTTTTTTGAAAATTTTTTCCTAAAATTGTTTTTTACAACCAAGTTTTTAAGAATTCGTAAAAGTGGTTCTCTTCTAAAAAATAATAAAGAAAGAACGGCCGGATGAAGTGATTGAAATCACTGATCGTAAAATAAGTAAGTAGTTATTTGTTTTTTCAATATTTATCACTCAAACTGAAAATTTCGTGAAAAAATTTTGATCACTTGATAAAATTTGAGGAAAGCAAATTCTGATCGTTTTGATTCTAGGTATATTGAGATTTTATTTCTGATTTTTTCGTCTCAGAATAAGCGAGTAACTGTTTTTGTTTTTGTTTTCAAGTTTTTCAACCAACTTGAAGATTCATTTTTTCATTTTACCTGCATTTAACGGACACCTCTCAAAAGCGGACAAATTCGACGGTCCCTTGAGTGTCCGTTAATGAGAGGTTCTACGTATCCCTCAAAATCAAAATTTCGAGTACAAATTTAAAACACCTTGTAACCGGTGGTTTTAGGCTGTTTTGTTTTTTTATTTTAATTTCACATAATTAACGTAATAAAAATAATTAATAAAGTAAAGATTTTTAGATTTTTTCCAAATTTTTTATTTTTTTATTTTTTTTATTTTATTCATAACTTTTTAAGTATCGATTATTTTTATTAGATTTTTTCAGAATAATCTTTATTGATTATTCTGCTTTAATTTAATGCAATTTAACGTAATTTTTATCCATAGGTTTTTTGTTGAATTTTGATTTTTGATACTAAAATGATGTGAAGAGGAGGTTTTTTCAGTCCGAATACTAATTTTTAGTTTATTTCAATTTTTCTTTCTATAATTTATTTTTTAATAATTCTTTTTATTTTCGGATTGGATAGTTAACGTAACAGTGTTTTTTCTAATAGTTTTGAAAGGTTTTAATAATTAAATTTTAATAAATACTGAATGACTTGAATTTATAGCTTTAATTGATAGAATTTTTTACTTTTTGTTTAGATAATTTTGGATAATAAAAATTGTTAATAAAATGCTTTTATGCTTATAATATTTATAAAATAGTTCCTTATAGCTTTTGGTATGGTTTTTTAATGCATTTTATGCTTTCTTATAATTTTTTAGACTGTTTTAATGATGAGTGGGCGTAATTTATTGGTTTTTTAAATGCTTTTTGTTATGATAATTGATTTTGTATGAGAATTTTGAGGTTTTTGAGTGAAGATTGTAAGAGAGAAGGTTGAGACAATGATTTTAAGATGTAGTTGCTTGATATTGCTTTTGGATTTGTATTTTAATTTTGCTTTCAAAGCTTTTGTGCTTTTTTGATGATTTATTCGGTTAGTTTGTAGTTCTCATACGTAGATTTATAGTCAGAAAATCTGTGCTTATGCGACTTATTAATTTCGTCCTAGTCATAAATATAATAGATTTCTGGGTTCGCTATGCGACATCCAAGAAATCATACATATTAGACTGGACAATTTTCATGTAAAAAATATTGTGTTAATACAAGTATCATCATCCCACGTTAAATTGAAGTACTTTATTTTCGTTTTTTAAAGGTAAATTGGTGTTCGTGATATAGTTATTCGGTTAGATAATAGTTAATCGGTTAGATAGATTTAAATAATAGAATTTGAGAGTTGGACTGGTGCGGATTCGTATTCAGGAAAATAATCGATTCTAATTCTAATTAATTTAGAAAAATACTGACGACTTCGATACTGGTGTTGAGAGATCGCACCAACCATTGGAGTCAAAGTATTAATAATTATAGGACCCCTAAAGTCGCTTTTCGAATTAGAAGTAGGCATCGAGTTAGGGTGAAATAGAATTTCGAGAATCAGAGTAAAGGCTGCCTTGTGCGTAATATCCGCTGGTTTTCGAAGTTAGATAAAAATAGGTTCGGGTATAACCTGATAAAATTTGAAGAAAGTAAATGTGTTTCTACATTTGATTCGAAATTGATTTTTTCGTCTCAGAATAAGTGAGTATTTTTTTTATGTTTTTAAGTTTTTCAACCAACTGAAGAGTTATTTTTTTTTTGAATTTTATCCCTTATAATGTAAATTTCTAAAAAAAATTTATAACATCTGATAAAATTTGAAGGAAACCAATTTTATTTTTTTCAAATTTTTTGAAAAAACAATTTCAATTAAAAAAAAGCACATCCAAACCACTCGTTTCCATCCATCATCCCTTTCTCCTAATCATCCCCCTTTGCGAGGCCATTTCATAAAAAAATCACCTCATCGTCGTCACCTCTGAACAAATCGAGATCATCGGCCTCATCCATGCAGCACGACCTTCCCCCACAAATACAAAATAAATCTCCACAGAACCAGGCGTCCGTTCCCAACGAAGAAACACGCCTTCGTAAAAAACAATACGCTCGGCGCAATTCTCAATTCGCCCGAAACTCGACTAAATTAATTTCGAAGCTTATTACAAAAATATCGAAGGTTTTTTTCCTCATCGCGAAAAAAAGAAGAAGAAAACACCGGTACCTAAAAAACCCAGCCAGAAGGTAAAAAAAAAAAAATACGATGTAACTATCGCTACAAAGAGATTCTCTCCTGCAGGTTTTTTTCGTCTCGCTCGCTCGTTGGCTTTTCTCGCACACTCTACAACGAATTTATATTGTAATTTACCTGACCCGTTATCAGATTCGTAAAAATTTGAAAATTCTTTCCTCGGGAAATCTTTTTCCATCGTTTTTTAAAGATGCTTTCAAAATCTTTTTCTTCGCTTACAGTATCGTCTTTTTTCCTACATATTTCCTCTCTGCGTCGCCTTCTCCATCAAAATGTGAAAAAAGTTTTTCCCTTTTTTCAAATAGGTTATAAAAAATAAAAATATATACAGACGAAACAGAGTGAGAGGTATCTGTGAAAATATTTCAAATTCTTGCCAACAATACTATACACGATGAACTTAAAGAACGAGAGAGAAAGCAAAAAAAAAGTATTTCTTTCATGTTAAACAAAGTATTACATTTTGTAACTTTTAAACGTTCTCAGCTACTTTTCTTCCCCTTCTGCGTATTTTATACCTACATTTTTTCAAATATCTACACACGGACTGGTCAAAAACTACACGCAACTTAAACAACAGCACTTGAACCGAATAAAATAGTCAAATTGTTTATCTTCGGTTGGTTTTCGTACTTGAGAAAAATTCCACTGTTCGTGTTCGAGTCAATGAGTGGATCGCCGCAATACTGTTTTTTTGGAACCATCGAAAATTTGCCAAGTCTAATACTACATAGATACTTGATATTCAAAATTGAAGGGAAGGGAGGGGTTCAATCGAAATTTTTGTAATGATAAAAATTATTACTAGAACTTCAAGCTACAACTTTTGTTTGAAATTTTTTTCAATTGGACCCCTCCCTCCCCACAGTCCCCACCGGTTTTGCATACAAAAATTGAAGGAGTGAGAGAGAAAGGGGCTAACTGAAAAAATTTTCAAACAAAAGTTGTAGCTTGAAGGACGCTTGAAGTCCTAAAGGAATAATTTTGGTTATTATGAAAATTTCGATTGGATCTCTCCCTCTCCTCCGATTTCACATAACATCAGCTAAATACGGTTTCAGGGTGTCTATCTGATTTTTTTTTCAATTCATGACTTTTCCATGAAAAATATTTCTACATTTCCAGCCCCCCCCCCCCCCTACCGGGATAAGCGTAGCTTGCAAGAAATTAGAGGAAGAGGGAAAAAACCATTTCCATTATTTTTCCCCTTTATTTTGTTGTAAATTGCTATTTAAAGAATTATAGAGCGAGGTGATGAATGCCCCTTGAACACCCTGATTTATGCCTATGCCCTCCAAAACCTCCTTTTTTATATAACCAAAAAATCTACAATTTCAAAAAAAAAAGTTTAATGAATATTTAGAATTTTTAATGGTGTAATTCGATTTCTTCCCTAAAATATGGATGATTGAAATTGTTTTCATGTTGTTATGTGAGAATGTTTTTTTTTCCTGGAAATGAAACAAAAAATTTTCACGAAAAAAATGCTCCTAAAATTTTTTTTAGCAACTTTTTATACAGAAAAACATTTTTTCTTTTTTTTTCGTCCCAAGTTTAAAAAATATTTTATCTATTTATTTTACCATCAAAGAAAAAAAATTGATTCCCAGAAAATTGAGATTTTTTTTTCTTCCGAAGAATTTTTAAAATTACCTCGTTTCATCGCAAAGAAAAAATTTTAAAAATTCTCCACAGAAATTTTGAAAAATATCTTCACACAAGAAAATTTTACAACATTTTCTATCCAAAATAAAAAAAAAAAAGATTTTTGGATATTTCTTATTCCAAAAAGTTTGAGGTTTCTCTATTTTTTCGAAAAAAAAAAAAATTGAGAACCTAATTTTTTTTATTTCAAACCAATTTTAAGAAAGTTGAAATCAAAAAAATTCGTTTTAAATTTTTTTCAATTCCAAAAAATGAGAATTTTTCCTCCAAAAAAAAGAAATCCTCTCTCCCCCAAATTTTTTTTTTTTTTTTTAATTTTCAGAAAGTTGAAAAAAATTTAAAAAATTGAGATTTCATATTCTAGTATTCCAAAACGACAAAATTCAAATTTTTTTATTATTATTAGTTATTATTATTTTTTTTAATGAAAATTTTTTGCGAAATGTTCGAAAAATATTTCTACTTTAAAAAAATTGAGAACTTTTTTAACGCTTCATTCCGAAACAGTTTTAAAAAATTTTCAAACCAAAATATTCGTTTTTAAATTTTATTTACTCCAAAAAACGAGATTTTTTTTCTCTGAAAAACAAAGACCAACCCCCTCCCTCCAAAAAATACCTACCTATATTTTTATTTTTCAGAAAGTTGAAAAAAATTCAAAAAAAATGAGATTTTATACTCTAGAGTTTGAAAAGTATTTTTACTTCAAAACAATTCAATTCCAAAACGATAAAATACAGATTTTTGATTTTTTTTAAATGAGAATTTTTTCACGAAAGTTTAAAAATATTTTTACATCAAAGAATTGAGCATTGTTTTTTAACGCCTTGTACAGCAACTACCTAAAGGTAGTGGCGTGAAAATGTTTTTTATTCCAAAACAATTTTTTAAATTTTTGTACCGAAAAATTAATTTTTTTCACACCACAAAATTCTTTTTTTTTATTCCCAAAAAATCAATTTTTTTCATTCCAAGAAATGGGGATTTTTGCAAAAAAAATAGAGATCCAGATTACTTGATGATGGCATATTCGTATTTCTGTACCAAATTCATGGATCGTGTACCCAGTTTCACCTATAAAGTTTCGATTTGACGATTTGCATTTTTTTCATTTTATTTATTGATTTATTTATCTATTTATAAATTTAATTAGTGTTACATATCCGAAATTTAAAATTAGAAAAAGCTATCACTACTCAGCCGAAGAATAGAGTACAAGTTGAAGCTATTTGCGAAATAATTTCAATAAATTAACAAATTACATACGAATGGATCTCAAATTTCTCTCTCAAATCCTTGCATTAGAAGATGAAATTTTGAAGAGTCTTAAATTTAATCTACTTCGCAGGTACATATCTCAAGTTACCCTTAATTCAAGTTCGAAGTTTCCCTCGTGCAGCCATTGATCCCGCGATTGGTAATTAAAGTTCTATCTCTTTCAAAATTCTTCAAGAAATTTAATTTAATTTTCAAATCACAAAATTTTTTGCAATTTTTTTTTTTTGAGAAGATGCAACAGTTTGAGAAAATTTCACTATATAAACGAATTTGTAATTTTGCCAGGATAATACCCGTATTATCAAAAATTCATGACTCTTCTTGACCTAGTGATTTTTTTGAAAAATTCATGACATTTTCGTGACTTTCACGAATCATGGTCAAATTTCATGATTATGGGTTTTTCATGACTTTCATGATTTCCATGGTCTGTATGACACCCTGTGTTTCAAAATCGGGGGAGGGGTCAAATTGAAAAATTTTTCAAATAAAAGTTGTAAATTGAAGTCTTAGAAGTAATTTTTGTTATTATGAAATTTTCGATTAGACCCTTGTCTCCCCTCCAGTTTTGCATTATAAGACTTATGGTTAGATACTTTTATTATTAAAAACTGATGTACTCGTAGGTAGGGGTCTAATTGAAAAAATTTTCAAACAAAAGTTGTAGCTTGATGTATTAGAAATAATTTTGATCACTACAAAAATTATGATCCGACCCCTGCTTCCGCTCCAATTTTGAATTCAAGCATCTATTTAGTCTTAGACTTGGTAAATTTTCGATGGTGCCAAAAAAAGTACTCGTTTCGAGTCACTATTCCAAACCAAAGCCAAATCCGACACCCTTCTGACCGAAATTCCACGTACCTTCATCAAGCTTGGGGCTCATATCGTATAGGCAAATTGTAATTCTAACCGTTAACAGGTATAAATTATCGTGATTTATGGTACGCTTGTTAATAAGAAATTATGAATTATTATCAAAACGTTACACTCTCGTTAGTCCACACCAAGTTGCCAGCACACTGCGCCTTGTTTAGCCATAAATTGCGGGTCGCGTTAGTCTCTTATGCGTCGTTATTGGTAATTTAGGCGACGAATTTAAAATATATTGTTCATACGTGAGATACGAGGTACGTTGCGTTTAGTATCCTGCGCATCGCTGTAGAGTCTATTATTATTTTAGCGAAAATCGCTGCCGTATAATTCGTAATATAATACACCGCAAGGTGGAGTACGTTCGAGTTATTTACCATAATATACCTTTCGGATTGCAGGCGCTGAAAGTATAAAACTTCTACGTATAGTCGTGCCACCTTATAGGCTACGAGGTGACCAGGCCATCTTGGAATGTCCCTACGAACTCGAGGGAGATTCTTTGTACGCTGTTAAATGGTACAAAGATAACGAGGAGTTTTTTCGATACGTGCCCAAATCGCAACCGCCACTTTCTTCTTATAAGGTGGAAGGGGTCAAAGTTGACGTGAGTATATTTTTGATATTTAATTACTCTTTAATTTTTATTCAGAGATCAACTCTTAAGCTGGATTTTTTTCCTATTTTCAGCATGAAAATTCGGACAGTAATCATGTGACCTTGAAATCGGTGAATTTAAAGTCCAGTGGCACGTATCGATGCGAGGTCTCGGCTGAGGCGCCATTTTTTTCATCAGCTCAAAAGGAAGGCAGGATGGAAGTCGTATGTAAGTACCCACAGATAATTTATTTCGAAATAAAAAATCAAGACGATGATAATATGGTACTGGAAATTGGAGATACTTAGGTACATTTGACAAAAAAATCATCAAATGAGATATTTTAAATATCGTTGTAAGTTTAATATTTCATTCAATTGAAACCGTTGCTTCGGATCCTAAAGTAAAATTTTTCATCGAATAATGGTCAAAGGATGAGCTCGACTATAGAACCAGAACTTGAAAATAATTTTAAATTTTTGACAATGAAAACTTCTCTAAGGCACCAATTGAAAAAAATTTTGAACAAAAGTTGTGTATTTTGATCTCAAAACAATTTCAGTAATTACAAAAATTTTGATAGGATTACTCCTTCCCCTTTATTTTTTGCATTATATGTAGGTATAGAAATCATATGAAAATCACTACGTACAATTAAAAACTATTATGTACTTACACGTATAATACGTATAAGTATAATGCAAAACTTAAGGGAAATGAGTGGTCCAATTAAAATTTTTGTAAACTAAAATTGCTTTTAAGACTTTGATATACAATTTTTGTTCGGAAAATTTTTCAATTGAGGCCTTAGATACAGATATAGAGAAATTTTTTGAAAAAGATAGCTCACCTTTCTCTCCGAAAATCTCCTAGAAAACAAAAACGTTCCCCAATTGGCCAACTATTTAAAAATGAGATTGGATACCTAGGTAAGTTTTTATTTAAATTTTCAAAAAATTAATTTTCGAAAAAATTGGCAGAGTTTTGAATTCCATCTTCCATCAAAAGTCGAACAATAATTGGGTTTTAATAAAATTAAAAAATACATTTTTAGAGAGGATTTTGAAAATTTGCTTCTCAACTAGAGATAAATTCAAAGAAAATGGTTTTTGAAAAATGATTTCCAAGGAAATTCCAAAACAATTTGGTTTTGAGCTGAACTCAATAAGTTGTGTTTGAGCGAAATTTTCATAAAAAGTGTTTTTAAATGAAATTCAAGAAATTATCTTTTCACTAAAATTTGAAAAAATTATATTGAAAAAGAATTTAAAATTCCACTTGACAGTTATTTTAAATGATTCGCCTCTGAGATTAAAAACAAAAATCTTTAAGATAAATTTTTTTATAAACAGTGTTTCTTGTTGAATTAAAGTCTACGAGGCAAATTCGTGAATTGTTATCCGGTGTTGGTAATGGTTCTGGCTCAGGTTAGTGTACTTTTTTGCGGTGTCTCTTGTGGTGGTTTTTGTTTTATGTTTGTTTCACCTTTGTATACTTGTTTAGATATTCGTTTATTTCCTTTTATACCTTACTCACTTTCAGTCTTCTTGTTAAATGACTAAACATTCGTTCCATTAGGCAAAACTTTGATCACTTGCTTGGGTATTTGGACGAACATGGCTGCCCTGATATTTTGGCTCTCTCTGAAGTTTGGATTGGGCCTAATGAGTTGAGCCGATACTCCCTGCCTGGGTTTGACTCGTTTCTTGAGGAGAGGGCTGCAGGCAGGTCGGTGGTGTCATTCTTTATGTTAGGAAAAATCTTACTGCTTCGGTTAAAAAAATTGGTACTTCAATGTATAATGGGTTGCGTGCTGAAATCACTACTGCTTCGTCTTCTGTGACACTTCTACTTCTTTATAGGTTTTGTGGTGGCGGTCTGAGAGAATTTTGTTCGGATATTGAAAAAGAAGTGAGTGATTGTAGTGAAGTTTCTGTTCTTTTAGGAGATATAAACTTGTGAACATTCTTGACCCCTCAACCTGCACTGAATATCTTGACCTGCTTCATTCTTCTGGCTTCCAAAGTGCTCAAAATTTACCAACACGTTTAAATTCGTGTTTAGATCATGTTTTTGTTAAAGGTATGCACTTGGCTCCTTCTTTGCGCCCAGAAGTACATTCCAATTTGAGAGATGTCCATTTTTCTGACCACTGTGCCATAAATATAGAGTTGAAATTTGACAATCGTTTTCCTCTGCTGGCAAGGATGAAATCAATTATAGTCGTTTGAACTGGGATACTTTTGCTGGGCTGGTTGGGGAAATTGATTGGGCTTCTTTGGTTGAGGGCAAAAATGTGGATGCATATGCAAATCTTGTTATTAGTAAATTGTGTGAATGTATTAGTAAAGCATCTGAGGTCAAGCGTAGATCTAACTTTCTTAAAAAACGTAGGCCATGGGCATCTCTCGAATTAATAAAAGCTTCTAAGGAAAAAAATGAATTATACAAGCTTGCTAAAAAATATCCGGAAAACTCTATCATTAAAAATAATTTCAGATTAGCATCTAAAAAGGTTTCTAGTCTCTCAGCACGTGACAAAATTAATTACTACAACACTCAAGCAGACGGTTTGACTCAAAATGCAAGGGAGTATTGGAAATTCCTCAACAGAATTACTCAGAGAGGGCCAAAAAGGCTGGAAAAGATTAGAGTTGGCAGATCCTTGCTTTCTCCAGATGGTGAAAGTGCGGAGATGGTTGCAGAGGAATTTAACAAGTTCTTTGCTGTCACAGTCGCACTCAATGGTGAGGCTACTGGCAATTTTGGTTCTGAAATTCTTCCAAATACGTTTGCATTTTATGACATAACACCCAGTGAAGTAAAATACGCCATAGATAAAATGCCCAGTAGCAATAGCCAACGCCATGACAAAATTTCGTTTAAAATGTTGAAAATAGTTTCCAATGTTATTTCTGAACCTTTGGCTGAGCTCTTCAATAAATCTGTGCATGCTGGAGTATTTCCAGCCTGCTTTAAGAATGCCGAAATTGTCCCAGTGCCCAAGGCAGGTGATCTCTCAGATGTATCCAACTACAGGCATATTTCCTTGTTACCAACAATTGGAAAACTTTTTGAATTACTGATTAAAAAGCGTCTTTTGAAATTTTTGATGAAATTTGAATTCTTCTCTGGGCGCCAGTATGGCTTTCTTCCAGGCAGGTCAACTGAACAGGCTCTTGCCGAGCATATCACGAAGATTACTGACGCTGTTGAAAAAAAATTGAAAGTAGCCTCAGCCTATTTGGATGTCCGTAAAGCTTTTGATATTGTTAATCACAAAATTCTTATAGAAAAATTGCGAGCCTGTGGTATTCGTGGATTTATGCTCGACTGGTTTGCATCCTACCTCCAAAACAGAAGGCAGAGAGTGAAGATAGGTGATGAGGTCAGCTCGTGGTCAGAGATTGGTTGCGCCAGTTGCCATTTGCAACCTATTCGTGTGTTGCAACATCGAGCAGTTAAAATGGTGGCTGAACTGCCTCCTGTGGCTTCTGCATCTGCTGCTCTTGAGCAGGTGCGGGTGCCAACATTGGATGTACTGGCGCACATAGAAACCTGGAGATTGGCTGGTGTGCTCAGAGAAAAAATAGGGCTGCAGGCTCCTCGTCGTGTTCTTTGTGGTCACGCGAGGGGTCTGCTGTGTGTGCCCAATTGGGTGAAAGCCCACTCGCAGGCGCAATTTGGCTTTAGAGCACCTGTGATGTACAATGAGCTCCCAGAAGACATCCGTGTAATGGTCGGTGCTAAACAATGGAGAGCACTGAGAAAGTACATACTACCCACTCGAGATGCCGCCTAATTTAATTTAATTTAGTTTAAAACTTAATTGTTTTTGCCATGAGTTACCATTGCCTCAGCCTCAGATATCTAGCTGTTCTTTTTTTTTTGAGTTTCTTCAAATCCTCGTCTAAAATTATTCTTTTATTTTTTTCGTTATTATTATTATTATATTTATTTATTTTTATTTATTTATTTTTAAGATGTTTAATATTTTTGTACTACATTAGATAACCTCTTTGCTGTTTCTTTTCTTTCGTTTACTTCGTTCTTATTCGCCGATATCTATAATAATAATCCGGCCCCCGCTCGCCATTTCGGCATAGGGGGTCTGTCATTATTTGTGTCTATACCACCTGTTATATTATTCCAAATAAATTATCAATTATCAATTATTATTATTACAAATGTAAGTAGCTTTCAATTAAGAAACCTTCGGTAAAAATTTAATTTAGTTTCCAGTTATCATGAAAGCTTCCAGAACCACAGCACTGCCACACCAAACATACCGAAATTCAAGATAAAACAATTCTAATCCCTTCGGGATGAAATTTTCATAGCGAAAAAACTACCAACACGAACAAATAAACATAATATCTTCAAAAGAAAATTAATCTCCCTTGAAAAATTTCAACATCCCATACTGGTCACTTCTTGCTTCGTTTATCCTCGTTCTCTTCATAGACAATCAAACTCCTCGGATATTAATTACGTTTCGAATCGAGCCAACTATCCAAATCAAGAGCTAATCTTAGAACCATTTTGTTAATTCAATCGGTTGTATAAGACTCGTTCTAAACATTTCCATAACATTGGTGCTAATACGAGATCCAGTAGTCATAATAGTTAAATTAGTACTCGAAAACTTACCCTCTTTCGTACTCCATAAGTGGGACGACGACGACAATTTTACAACTCCTGTATAGTCCTCTTTATTGCGAAACTTTCCAGCAGCGAATTCGCTCAATCATAAATTCGTCGCTTTGAAGAATCTAAAAAGAAAGTAAAAAAAATAAAATAAAATCTCTTTCGTATTATCCACCTGCTTCACATCGGATAACATCTCCGCACTGTCGGATTTCCAACGACGATTCGCGCTTCAAAAAGCACCCGAGCGAGGGTTTCTTTGGATAAACCGAAGCCAGAGAGAAACATCACGCCGAGCACGTGAATAATATAACATCTCATCGGGTGCGAAATCAATGGTCTAAACAAATTTAATAATAGCGCAACCAATTCCGCATACGTGTACAATATACACGCGAGTCGAATCCAAACGGTGCACACAAAAAACACCGAGAGAACGAGAGAGCTTCGAGAGAAGTGGAGGAAAAAAAACCTTGTCAAGTTTTACTTCTCTCTTCGCTCGTCGCATCTGGAAACTTCACACAGCGAAACGATTCGACATCTTTAACAAAAAGTACACAAACGTCTCCTATCATTCGGAAATACCTCCTCGTTGTATTTCCCAACCAACCGAGCAGCCAGAATGACAATGCAACGGCGATGTTGGCGAGAGAGGTTGGAGGAAAAGCTCGCGAAAATACATCGAGCGCAGTTGACATTTTCATATCTGTCGATGACTACCGGTGACGTATTCGAATTAATTCAATATTTCAACACGAGCGCGTATATAATACATATCCGTCCTGTCGTCGTCGGCCGACGACGACAAACGGCGGGGAAAAAAGTCATTTTTTAGCTTTCCAACAAAACGTCAAAATTTATACGCAGACGAATTATACGAGTACATACGTACGTAGATATACCGAGAACTGTAGGATACGTAGAATATACCTACGTGCACCTATACATACGTACACAGAAGCACGACTAAAAACTCATAAATTATTGAATTTCACGCCGACTGCCTGCCTGCCGCAGCCGACGATTACAGCTATACCCAGAGCCAGACCCACCAACCTGGCTCTGGAATGATGGGATGGGGTAGCCAGGGATGGCAAGCACGACTGATTTCTCGCGTCTTCGTAACACCTGTAGCAGGGCGAATTACAATTAATCTATTCTTCTCTCTTGGAGTATAAAAATATTATTCCAAGAACAACAATTCCCCCTGATGAAGTACAATAGAGGTGGTCCATCTGCAATTCAGCATCTTAGAAAAAATTTGAAAATTGACTTTAATCTAGCGACAGCTTCATTCTTCATTTGTTTTGATTCGATTGCTCAAATTATCATCTTCAAAATCAAAGCCATCTCAAATTACTTAATCTCCTATAATTAGGTATAAGGTAAAATACCAGAATTATGGATCAACTTTTTTTGAAAAGGCGTAGAATCGTCCCATATGGACCGATTTTTATAATTTAAAAAAAAAAAAAAAATTTGAAGTTTCTTCTTTCGCCCCATATGATTGAGTTTTGGAAACACTCATTTCAACTATTTTTTACAAAAATTTGAAAAAAAAATGTATAAAAATAACCTTTTTTCAATCTGTACCAATTACGGATCATTGAGCTTGTAAACCATGTTCAAAAAAGGCAAATTGGTTCAATCACGCCAAAAAATAGTTGCTAGTACTAAGCTTTATACAAAATCGTCGCGCAAGTCCGGAAAAGTTTACTTTTAATACCTGTTATTTAATTTCAAAAAAACTCCGATTTCAAACTTTCGAATTTTCGTTAAAAAAACATACATTTTCGAAAAATAAAAATTTTAAGCCTTCAACAAACCCAAATGCCCACGCAACATTAATGTCCATAGAGAGAAGGCTTCAGAGAAGAGTTTGGCGCAAAGAGTGACTCTCTCGGATAATTAGGGAACTAGCTAGAGGGCTCCAAAGTTGTGATCCGCAATGGGTACTCCGATCCATAATTGGTATTTTACCTTATATTTAAAAATTTGCTCATCTTCATTCAAGTTTTTACCACTCTTGTAGTAGGGTGGAGCGAAAATCAAAAATTTTCGATTTTCAAAATTTAATACCGCGGAAAAGTTGCGTCTTGGCGATACATGAAGAACAAAAAAAAAATTCAAATCGAATAATATCTTCCAATCGCGCAAGAGCCCTCAAATTTTTGAAAATTTGCAAAAAATCAAAATTTGAAAAAAATTCCAAAATGTTACAGAATGGGTTTTATGCCTTTGGTTGGCAAGTATTATCATCGTTATTAATACTTTTTGAAAAAAAATCAAGAACTCAGCAGATCAGCGCATTTATGAGACATTAAAAAAGTCATATTTTACGTTTTTTTAAAAACTCGGCGCTTCGCGCCTAGCCAGGGGGCAAAGCCCCCCCCTGGACCCCTCCTGATTGGCTCTATTTCCACACTACGTTTAAAAGTATGAAACATAGTATATGCTTTTACTCTGTGACAAAATGTCTAAAAGTCACGAATATTAATTTCCATGGAAATTTAAAAATATAAAAAATATAATAAAATTTAAATTTAAAAAAAAAATTATAAAGTCTAAAAGTCGTAAAATTTCTAAAATAATATCAAAAAGTCATTGAATTTATTTTAAAAAATCCAAGTTTCAAAATGCCTGACCAAATGTCTGAAAGTCATCTTTCTATTTATAAAAAAAATCCAAGTTTCAAAATGTCTGAAAGTCATCTTTCTAAAAAATTGCTAAGTTTAAAAATGTATGACAAAATGCCTGAAAGTCATCTAAAAAAATTTCCAAGTTTCAGAATGTCTGACAAAATGTCTAGAAAATTTCTAAAAGTCATAAAATTTCAAAAAAATTTACAAGTTTCTAAATGTCTGACATAATGTCTAAAAATTCGAATTTATGGAAAATTTTCTGTTTTTTTATGTCATCCAAACCTAACTTAATGTAACCTAATGTGACCTAACCTAACCTAACCCAATGGGGTCGGATTTTGGTCTAGGATTTTCCTGTCGTTTTTTTCCATTTTGGTCTCCGTAAAAGCATAATACTATGCTAAAAATTGAAAAAATAGATTAAAAATAGGAAAAAAAATTGTAATTAGAATGGGTTCAATATACACAAATTCGCCCAAAAAGACAATTTACGATGATTTTCCATCATTACCTTAATTTTCAGGAACCATCATTTTCCTCATTTTTTTCAATTTTTGGTAGTTTTTAAAAAATTCTCAAGGGTACGAAAAAGATGAAAAATCGCTGTAAATTGTCTTTTTGGGCAAAACTGTGTATTTTAAACCCATTTCAATTCCATTTTTTTTTTTTAATTTTTAATCTATTTTTTTCAATTTTTCTTTAAGAAAACGTAAAATATGACATTTTTTAAATGTCTCATAAATGCGATGATCTGATGAATTCTGGATTTTTTTTTTCAAAAAATATTAATAAGGATGATAATTTACTTCCCAATCAAAGGTATAAAACCCATTCTGTAACATTTTGGAATTTTTTGCAAATTTTGATTTTTTGCAAATTTTCAAAAATTTGAGGGCTCTTGCGCAATCGGAAGATGTTATTCGTTTTTTTTTTTTTTTTTTGTTTTTCATGCATCCCCAAGACCCAACTTTTCCTCGGTATTAAATTTTGAAAATCGAAAATTTTTGATTTTCGCTCCACTCTATTTTGTAGTCGTAATTTCTTCCAAATTCGGATTGTAAAGACTGAAAACGAGAATTAAAAAAACCAAAAAAAACTTGAAATAATACTTATTTTTTGATTTTGAGAAAGTTGAATTTTTTGATGATACGTTAGCAGAAAACGGACAGCTAAAAGCTAGTAACGTCATAAGCTGCGTATACCCAGGGTGCAATGAAACTCTGGAAATTAATAAAGCCAGAGTAATTTTTCTAACGCGACAGACTATCGTATTAACTGCAATTCAAGACAATGTCGATTTATTCGATAACATTACTCGAGTTCTAGAGTCACTGCGTGAAGAGCATGCAGCTCTAAATAAACACGTACTAGCTCAAGAGGTGGCGTTAACCGAAGTACGAGCACAACTAGACCTAGAAAAAGTCACATCAATGGTTGAACATCGTAACTTTGTGAATCTACTCGATTAAATAAAACGTAAATGTCCCAACTTCGTGGTAATGGAAAGCTCAATGGACGTTGAAAAGGACGAAGAGCCAATTGATGTTGACAACCTAACTGAGAACTCCCCAAAATGCGAGAAACAGTTACAGGTGTCTAGGGTGCCAAAATCCCCCCTTACATACCTATCATCTGCAATAATAAGGGCAAACGAGCCAACTTAGAAAGGTTTGAAAATGAGATGAAATCAAAATTTTGAAGATTGGAAATAATGTAAGAAGGGAAGAACTCAAAAAAATGTAATGAAAAATTTTATTTAGAAAATAAAAATAAAATATTTGTTTGCTCCAAAAAAAAAAAAAAAAAAAAAAAAAACTGAAAGGTTCTTATTTTAAAAAAGTCAAGACCAAAAATTGAAATTATTTTTCTCTAAAAGTTGCAGGAAAAATCTTTTTTTTAATTCGCAAAGACACAACCTAAACCAAGAACAATAAAGAACCACTTTTTTGAATAAGTCAACTAAAATATATCTTTCCAAAATTCCTAAACCCATGGCAAAGATTTCAACTCAACGTATTTCAAGTGAACTTACAACCTCACGAACATGGAAATTATCCTGGCTCACATATCAGATAACCTGCCGTTAGCTACAATGCTGGTAACTGACAGGGAGTATCACACTCTTCAAATCGTCGTCTCTACACTACAAGTTCACAATCAATAGAAACATACCCAGACCCACCCAGACTAATTAATTAATACACGACTACACGTATTACACGCTTATTCATCTTGATGCATGAATTAATATCGAGGGACAGAGGGACATTCCTATATACTCATAGTCGTAGGAACTCATTTCTATTAATTACAACGTTCTAGTCGACTTAATGTCTGACACGAGTCGTCCTTGTATGAAAGCCAGGGCTGTACGGTAGACTAGACTCACAGTCTACGTGAAAATGTCAATCAACAGTTTGCATATTATAAATGGCAGCCAGCCAAAGGTTTACAATGGGGGATCTTTATTGCCATTATACATACATTATAGTCAACGACGCGACACGGACACCTTTGCTCGTATTTCCACTCCTGAATTATTGATTCCAATGAAATAGTTTCATAAAAATTATTACGTGATACGAAACAACAATGTTGGCTGATGGGTATAAAATTAGTAAGAACATTTTCTAAACTTTCATAGCAGAATTTTCATGCATTTCTAGATGAGAATTTGATAAAAAAATTGAGAAACTGACTCTTAAATGGTACTGAACTTTTGGACTTTTTTACAAAGATATAGGCATAATGATTCTTTGTAAGTAAACAGTGGGTAAGTATGTAGGGGCGGATCTGGGTAGATCAGGTCTTTTTAAAAAATAGTTCGGCCCTCCCAATTTTTCCATTCTGTTCTATTTTTTATTTTTTGCATTAAAAAAAATATGATTGTTTTCATCAAAAACAGCATTTTTAATTCACAAAGTTGAAAAAATTGAAACAAAAACCACGTTTTTTCCCTCTAAAATAACATACCTGCCTATATACCTATTATTGTTTTTTTCAAAAACTGAAGCATTTCTTTCGAAAAAAAATTGAAAGATTTTTATTTTTTATATGAAACAAGAAAAATGATTTCTACGGCGATTTTTCATCCTTACCTTCATTTTTGGGAACCTCATTTTTTTCAATTTTTGATAGTTTTTGAAAAATTCTCACTGATACGGCAGTGGTGAAAAATCACCGTATATGACCTTTTTGGGTGATAACATGTATGTTGAAACCATTTTATTTAAATTTTTTTTTTAAAATTTTTATCCATTTTTTTCAAATTTTTAAAAAAACGTAAAAAACGACGTTTTTTCATGTCCCATGAAAAGGGGGGTAAAGATAAGAAATCACCAAAAATGGTCTTGTCTTATAGAAATACCATCCCTATGACCATTTTGCTAAAAAATTTCAAAAAATTTCAAAATGTTCTATTTTTTCTTTTTTTTTTCATTTTTTCAAATTTGGGGGCCCCTGAGAAATGGCTTAAAATTCAGTTAGAGGGAAAATAAAAAATAGAGAATTATTTTCTACCAATATGTCACTAATTGACCCCCCGTCCCGACAACATTTCCAAAATTCGAAAAATAAGGGCCACCCTATTGTACACTGTAATCAACGTGGGCTAGAAAGTCAAAAATTTGGAGGTTTTTTTTGGTCTAGAACATCTCTGTGATTTCGAAGAAGTCGAAAGAAATTTTCGTCCCACAACAAAAGTCAAAGAAAATCATTATTTCAACTTTTTTTTTTCGTCATATCATAGGTCACACTGAAATTTTTTTTCACACATCTTCCCCTTCCATATTTGATCTCTTTTTTTTCGAAAATTGTATTGAACAAATTAATCAAAATTTTTAAACTTTGAATGAAATCCTACATTTGTATGTATTTTGAACTCTGATGAAAATCTAAATCAGCCAATTTTTTATAAACGAAATCTTAATTTCAACCAATTTTCTTTGTAAGCAGCCTCCAACATTTCATCAGAATGATGAAAAATGAAATACCTACTGCATCAGCTTATTTATTTGTTTTCTCTAAAAAATATTAAAAATTCTTCTTTAAAAAAGAGTAGATTTTTCGGCATGAGAATCCAAAACAATTTTCACCATTCCTTTTTTTTCTTACTTTAGAAAATAAAGAAACAATAAGTACCTAAGATTATTATTTTTTTTTTACGACAAAAATTAAAATTTTTGCTTCACCTCGTTTCTCCCAAAATGATAAATTATTTTCTCAGAAAAAAAAAAAAAAAAAAAAAAAACAGAAATTTTAGTCTTCTTAAAATTTAAAAAATTCCAACACCAATTTTTTTTTAAAAACTCTTCTCTTCGAAAAAAACAACATTAATTTTTCTTCTTTAGAAATGGGAAATTTTTTTCCGGGAAAAACAGAACTTTTTTCTGCAATGAAATTAGAGGATTTTTACTGCAAACAAATTTTGAAATGTTTAGGCCAACTCTAAAAAAGAGAAAAGATTTTTTAGAGTAAACATTTTAAAAATTTGTTTGCAGTAAAAATCCTCCAATTTTAATGCAGAAAAAATTTCGGCTTTCTCCGGAAAAAAATTTCCCATTTTTAAAGAAGAAAATTTTTTCAAAGAAAAATTAATGTTTTTTTTAGAAGTGAAGAGTTTTTTTTAAAAAAGTTTTGACGTTGAAATCTTTTAAATTTTAAGAAGACTAAAATTTCTGTTTTTTTTTTTTTTTTTTTTTTCTGAGAAAATAATTTATCATTTTGGGAGAAACGAGGTGAAGCAAAAATTTTAATTTTTGTCGTAAAAAAAAATAATCTTAGGTACTTATTGTTTCTTTATTTTCTAAAGTAAGAAAAAAAAAGGAATAGTGAAAATTGTTTTGGATTCTCATGCCGAAAAATCTACTCTTTTTTAAAGAAGAATTTTTAATATTTTTTTAGAGAAAACAAATAAATAAAAAATTTTTGAGGGAATCATTTCTTATTTTTGGGGAAACGATGTGATGGAAAAATTTTAATTTTTGTCGTAAAAATAAAAATTAGAATCTTAGGTATCGTTTATTCGTTTTTTAAAGTAAAAAAAAAAAAAAAAAATGAGGAAAATTGTTTCGGATTCTTATGCCGAAAAATCTACTCTTTTTTGAAGAAGAATTTTTTATTTTTGGAGAAAAAAAAAAGCTGATGCAGTAGGTATTCAATTACTCCCTGCGGAAGGAAAGCTTTCCTCTGCCAAAATTACGACTATTTTCCAAAAAAAAAGGAGAAGTTGGGGTCTCAAGTTTTGAAATCACCCTGAAACCTTTCAAAGAGAAATCACCTGCAGCTCCAACAGTAGGTAATTTTTTATTTTGTAAAGTACATGAATTTCAACTCTCAATCTTATGGGGGAAAAATCTGAATTTTCTTGGAATAAAAAAATATCAATTTCAACTTTTAATCAATTTTTTATTTTTTGAAGTGGGTATAAAGAGAAAAAGGTAAAAAAATGTCACAATTTTATTGAAAAAAATCTTCAACTTTTTGGAAAAAAAAATCTTTCACCTTTTTGGGATAAAAAATATCAATATTTTCGAGGAAAAAAAATCATTCAATTGAATGTTTCAAAATTGAAATATTTCTCAAAATTTTGACGAAAAAAAAAAAATTCAACTTTTTTTTTGAAATTTATTGAAATGAAAAAATCTCTCAATTCTTTAAAAAAAAAAAAAGAAAAAAAAAAAAGAAAGAATTTTCTTGGATTAAAAAATATTTATTTATCATCTCAATTTTTTTGAAAAAAAAATCTTCCACCTTATTTGAAGAAAAGCATCTCAATTTTTCGAGAAACAAATCTATTTTTTGGACAAGAATTTTTAATTTATTATGAGGAAAAATCTTTCCAAACAATTAATCGAATCATAGCACGAAAACAATCGACGTGTCGGGCTAGTGTACCAAAAAAAAGATGACTCAGACTTCCACCACCGGATCAAATTTAATAGCTGATTTATTTTCATTTGGAAAAATCAGCTAAAAAGAATAAAAAAGGAAACACACAGCAAATCAAACTGCATCGCCAATAAAACCCTGCTAGACAATCTCGTCGGCGAACAACTACGATTCCTAGAATAGAGGAAAAAAATTTACAAAAGATAAAAGAAAAGTAATGAGGATACGAAGTAAAATTTGTTGGGAATTCTCGTCTCTTTCTCGTTTATTTATTAGAAAAGAAAATCTCCTCGTTTGATATATTTATACGAGACGAAGACGATACGACGATGGTATAAACTAGCGACTGCGACTACGACTCGAGCCAGCACTGGCGGATGGTGTTTCCTCCTCTGTTGTGTGAACCTTTAACAATCATATGACCTGTTTTCCCTTAAACGAAATCAACCCCTATTTTTCTTTCACACAGGTAATACCACGTCGTCTTGTATTTTTTCCAAGCTTCCTTTTCCTTTACCCTTTTTTTTTCTCACTACACATACGAGAGTAAGGTTTACCTTGGCGTTGTATTGCTCGATATCTTAGATCGGTTTTAATTTTTTTCCCCTTTGCGAGAGAGTTAAATGTTAAACAAAATGTGTAATGGGAAATTTAAGGCAGTTTTAACGAATGTATCGTGTTACTCGAGCGGGTAAACCGTTTATATTTTAAAGTGTCTTCTTTTTTTCCCACCCCTGTCTACTTTGCTCTTCGTATTGGTTGCAAAGCCTCGTCTCGTCTCTTATATCGTATCGTAATTTCTCGCTTTTCTACGCAATACCAGCCCTTCCTTCTATGGAATCTGCTGCGACAAAAACGATCCTACGACGAGAGCAATTACCGCGCCTTGAACGCGACTACCCTTCGTACAAATAGACCCTTCGATCAATCTTAATTCAGCTCGCAAGGCGACAAAATGAAAATTTATAATCGTTCATTCGGTATATAATGAAACTGCCTGCCATATTTGACGACATCGTCTTAGGTGCACAATTTTTCTTCTTCGAAGCGAATCCAATTATTTACATCTGGCATTTTTGAATAAGTAAAAAAAATCCAAACTGGCGAATTCTTCTTTTGGGCCAGACTTTGTCTATAATATAAATGCTTACGTAATCGTAAATCAAAATGCATCAATATTGATTCGAAATTCTTTAATGAAATTTTCATTAGACTCGAACTCCCCCAAAAAAAGAAAAAAAAAATAGGAGATATACGTGATACACAGTTTACTAAATTGAAAAGAATGAGAAAAAAAAAAACCTACACAAAACACGCTGTACGTGTCGGAAACCTACACCTTCCTTATGGAAAAAAAATACCATTTACCGAGAGTCTATACATGTGTCCGGATAAACGTATCGAATTATAGGCTTCTTTTACGACCGATGTACCTTAGGGGGTATTTTATTTAGAACGTGAGTCGTCGCGTCGCTTGATTTAGCGGATATTTTCAGTGACCACCTTTAACCTTTTAATACGTAGAATTTTTGTCGTCCGATTTTTGTCATATACTCGATAATTTTGACGGTCAATGATTTTCATTGCTGATACGTGGCATATGGTGAGAAGGTTGATACTCTGTGAATGACCCTATCCCGAGCACTTCTTTGTTGCTTGGCTTTTCAAGAAGGTAGTGCAGTTTTCCAGAGGATAATGCGAAGTAATATTCGATCCAGCTGGCGAGAGTCGTTTATACGAATACCTCGATGATGGAATTTCTTACATACGATGCAAAAGGTGATTTAATAGGTGGGCAAATTTTCAGTTAAAGAAGATAAAAAAGATGAACTTTCTATTTTTTTTTTTTTTTTTTTTTTCATTTTTTAATATTATTATGTATTATTATCTTGGGGCATGTTTCCTCTGAGATGCTTTGTTTTGGTGTGTGAGTGATTGAAAAATCTAAATTCTTTCTTATGTTGGCTTGACGATTTCATAACATTTCAATTTTCATTGTAAGGATGGAAACTGGACAATAACCCCCTCCCCCAAAAATGTTTTCAAGTAAAGTTTTGAAAAAATTGACATATTAAAATTATAGTGTTTTTTTCAACTGTAAGTAACTTTTTTAATACCCTTTCGAGTCGAAGTGGCTGTTTACTAGGGTCCCGAGCGGCACACTCGATCGATAATATCGGAAGATGTAACGTATCGATAAAAAATCGTTTGAAAATCTATAGATGTTCTCACGATATTATAAAGATTTATCGGTACAACTTCATAGGCAAAAAATCTAAAAACTATCGAATTCGATATTATTAAGATTTTATGACGATATTCGTCAACGATACTATCGACAAATAATATTAAATTTATCGATTCCGATTTTCCACCGATTTTGTGCAGATATTTGAAACTACATTATCGACAAAGAATATTAAATTTATCGAATTCGATTTTTTAACGATTTTGTAAAGATATTTAAAACTATATTATCGACAAATTATATGAAATTTCTCGACTTCGATATTTTACCGATTTTTTGACGACATTTGAAACTATATTATCGACAGATTATATTAAATTTCTCGAATTCGATTTTCTAACGATTGCGTGAAGATATTTGAAACTATATTATCGACACATAATATGCAATTTCTCGAATTCGATTTTCTAACGATTGCGTGAAGATATTTGAAACTATATTATCGACACGTAATATGAAATTTATCGAATTCGATTTTTTAACGATTTTGTAAAGATATTTAAAACTATATTATCGACAGATTATATGAAATTTCTCGACTCCGATATTTTACCGATTTTTTGACGATAATTGAAACTATATTATCGACACGTAATCTGAAATTTCTCGAATTCGATTTTTCAACGATTTTATGACGATATTTGAAACTATATTATCGACACGTAATATGAAATTCCTGGAATTCGATTTTTCAACGATTTTGTGGCGATATTTGAAACTACATTATCGACAAATAATCTGAAATTTGTCGAACGATTTTTCAACGATTTTGTGACGATATTTAAAATTATTTCCAAATTGGTGAAAATTTTTCTAAGTCCAACACGTCTGGAAGTACTAAACTGCCTATTATAAGCGTTTTATTGCTAATTCCTCAACGATAAAGTATGGCATAGTGGTTAAGGAAGAGGAGGATTACCATGCAGGAGGTAGATGGTTCAAGCCCCACGGGTGGCAGATTTTTTATAATTTTTTTTTGACTTTTTCTGAAATGATTCTCTTACCGTAACATGAATAATGTGTTTAGGCATAGTTTAATGTATTAATTATGCTAATTAATGATTTTTAATTATAGAAAAAAGCTAGTAAAATACAAAAAAATCGATAAAAAATCGACAGAATATCGAATTCGATAAAGTGTCGCGAAAGTTCCGCCTAAATCGTGAAATTATCTTTCGATATTATAGATAGATTATCGATAAAATATCTTACTATAATGTCGAAATTTTTATTAACTATAATTCGTCAATAATCTATCTATATATCGAAAGATAATTTCACGATTTATGCGGAACTAACGCGACACTTTATCGAATTCGATATTCTGTCGATTTTTTATTTCGATAATTTGTCGAGTGTGCTGCTCGGGGTGGCCCTTATTTTTCGAATTTTGGAAATGTTGTCGGGACGGGGGGTCAATTGGTGACATATTGGTAGAAAATAATTCCCTATTTTTTATTTTTCCTCTAACTGAATTTTAAGCCGTTTCTCAGGGGCCCCCAAATTTGAAAAAATCAAAAAAAAAAAAAAAATAGAACATTTTGAAATTTTTTGAAAATTTTTAGCAAAATGGTCATAGGGATGGTATTTCTATAAGACAAGACCATTTTCGATGATTTCTTATCTTTACCCCCCTTTTCATGGAACATGAAAAAACGTCGTTTTTTACGTTTTTTAAAAAATTTGAAAAAAATGGCTACAAATTTAAAAAAAAAAAAATAAATAATAAAATGGTTTCAACATACATGTTATCAACCAAAAAGGTCATTTACGGTGATTTTTCACCACTGCCGTATCAGTGAGAATTTTTCAAAAACTATCAAAAATTGAAAAAAATGAGGTTCCCAAAAATGAAGGTAAGGATGAAAAATCGCCGTAAATGACCTTTTTGGGTGATAACATGTATGCTAAAAACATTTTATTCAAAAAAAAATGTTTCTTTAATTTTTAGTCATTTTTTTTTCTAATTTTTTAAAAAACGTAAAAAATTACGTTTTTTTTATGTCCCATGAAAAGGAGGGTAAAGATAAGAAATCATCGAAAATGGTCTTGTCTTATAGAAATACCATCCCTATGACCATTTTGCTAAAAACTTTCAAAAATTTTCAAAATGTTCTATTTTTTTTTTTTTTTGATTTTTTCAAATTTGGGGGCCCCTGAGAAATGGCTTAAAATTCAGTTAGAGGAAAAATAAAAAATAGGGAATTATTTTCTAGCAATATGTCACCAATTGACCCCCCGTCCCGACAACATTTCCAAAATTCGAAAAATAAGGGCCACCCTACTGTTTACACAGCGATTACAAAAAATGGTCTTTCCTTATGTGTAAATTACAAATTTCATCTACACATCTTTTTCCAATTCAGAGATAAATTTTTCCATTTCTTCTTTTTATAAGCATCATAATATCAGCACTTTCAATGGTGATATTAAGGGGTGAGGGCAGCGGCGGACTGGGAGAAAAAGGCCTCGGGAAATAATGAAATTTGGGGCCCATTTACACGTAAAGGGGCCCATTCTCCGATTTTTCCTTTTGACTTTTTTTTTTTTTTTTTTTTTTTTTTGAAATGAATTTTGCGAGACCATGGTGAAAATGGAATGCGGTAGCCTTTCTGCTTAAGCTTGAATAAACATTTCAAACCACCAAGTAAAAAAATCCCTTAAAATTGCATTGACATTATCTTAAGTATAGTTTTTTTAAGCATTTCAATGATGACGTACTAATAAGTTCAGAATTTAAAATTCGCATTTCCTGAAAAGAAATTGCAAAATCCAGTCCGAGCGAAGCGAGGACGAAATTTTTTTGGAAAAATCGTAATTTTGGAAACAAAACTACTCATTTTCTTCACAAATTTTATAAAAAGCGATAATTTTTGAATGTAAATGTGATAAGGTTTCAGTACGCAGTACGCTGTCTGTGCGAAACCAGTGGCAAAATTTTTTGGAAAATGGCACTTTTGAAAAAAAAATTACGCATTTATTTCACTAAAGTGAGGGAAAATGCAATTATTTTTGGATTTGAAAAAAGAAAGAAGTAATATGTTGTCCGAGCGAAAATTTTTTAAAAATTGAAATTTTTAAATTTGAAAAACACTATTGAAAAAGTTGTGAAAATTGGGGAAAAGTTGAAAATACAGAAATTAAAAATTTCACGATTTTTAATTTTTTTTTTTTTGTATTTTCAATTTTTTCCAACTTTTTCAATTTGTGATAGGTTTGATTGAGATTGAGGCTGAAACATCTTCCCACACCCCCCGTTCGTCACGCCTCTAAACATCGCATACTATATCCCTATCAACTGCCATAAAAAATTTGTATATGAAAAATGTTTTATAAATTCAAAAAAAAAAAATCAAAACTCCTGTAAATGAATATTCTAAAAATATTTTTTTCTACAAGAAATTTTATCAACAGTTTTTTTTTTTGAAAAATTTCAAACCCCTTTCAAAAAATAAAAAAATATTCTCAAATTATTGTGCATAGAAAACTTTTCTAAATTTTTTTCAAAATAATCACGAAAAGAGCCCTTACAAATGAATGTAGAATTTACGTTGAAATGGGATTTTTTTCAGGATCTACATGTCAAGTTTTTGGGTTTTACTATTCTCTTACATTCATATCAAAATTAAGGCAATTGACGTTGATGAAAAAGAAAAATAATTGAAAATCACTAAAATACAAAGTATGATTTTTAAAAATTTGTTACATAAAGGGCCTTTTCTTCATCTAAAGGGCCTTTTTCCTAATCTAAATGGCCTTTTTCTCAATACAAAGGGCTCTTTTCGGTTTTTTCCTATTAATCTAAGAACTCTTCTCATCAAAAAAGAAATTTTTTTCAATTTTTTAGAAGTTTCAGGGCTTTTTTCATTAAACAGAGTACAGATTTGTCAAAATTGAGTCGAGGTTTATCAAATTGTGTAAATTTTGATATAATTTTTTAAAAATAAAATTCAAATTTTATACAATTTTATAAGATTTTATAAAATTTTAATGTGGAAATTTGTCAAAATTGAGTCAAGTTTTATTAAACTGTATCACATTGCATAAGTTTTGATAAAATTTTATAAAAGTGAATATTCACCTTTTTTTAAATTTGATAAATTTTGTATAGAATTTGATAAAACTTTTAAAAAATTTGATGAAACTTGTATAAAATTTTATACAGTTCTATAGAACTTTTTTCCCCGGGAAAAATTACCTAATTTTAAAATTTTTACATTTTTTCAGTTCTAACCTCTCAAAATTATTGCTCTTATCATAAAAAATGATTCCAAACTTTTCATTTCCCCCAACTGAATTCCAAGTGGCAGCTACTTCGCCGACTCTCCATATTTTTAGTTTTCTAAGAAATGGGAGCAGACAAAATCGTTGAAAAATCGTTCGACAAATTTCAGATCATTTGTCGATAATGTAGTTTCAAATATCGTCATAAAATCGTTGAAAAATCGAATTCGAGGAATTTCATATTACGTGTCGATAATGTAGTTTCAAATATCGTCATAAAATCGTTGAAAAATCGAATTCGAGAAATTTCAGATTACGTGTCGATAATATAGTTTCAAATATCTTCACAAAATCGTTAAAAAATCGAATTCGAGAAATTTCAGATTATTTGTCGATAATATAGTTTTAAATATCGTCACAAAATCGTAAAAAAATCGAAATCGAGAAATTTCATATTACGTGTCGATAATACAGTTTCAAATATCGTCATAAAATCGTTGAAAAATCGAATTCGAGAAATTTCAGATTACGTGTCGATAATAAAGTTTTAAATATCTTCACAAAATCGTTAGAAAATCGAATTCGAGAAATTTCAGATTATTTGTCGATAATATAGTTTTAAATATCGTCACAAAATCGTAAAAAAATCGAAATCGAGAAATTTCATATTACGTGTCGATAATATAGTTTCAAATATCTTTACAAAATCGGTAAAAAATCGGATTCGATAAATTTAATATAATCTGTCGATAATGTAGTTTCAAATATCTGCACAAAATCGGTGGAAAATCGGAATCGATAAATTTAATATTCTTTGTCGATAGTATCATTGACAAATATCGTCATAAAATCTTCATAATATCGAATTCGATAGTTTTTAGATTTTTTGCCTATGAAATTGTACCGATAAATCTTTATAATATCGTGAGAACATCTATAGATTTTCAAACGGTTTTTTATCGATACGTTACATCTTCCGATATTATCGATCGAGTGGCGCTCAGGGACGTCATGTAACGGCAACACTGACATCAACGTACATCATGAGTAAGCTGTCAAAGTTTTTCTCAAGAAATGTGAACCAGATACACGTAATTTATTCTATCAGAAAATTTTTCCACCAAAAAAAAGAAAGGAACGAAGAACTTCGAATAGTAAGAAATACATCTCGACTACCTCGAACGAAAGTGATGCGAGTAAAAGGAGAAATGAGGCTTCAACAATTATTTTAAGACTAAAAATCGTTAACTCGACTGAAAATTTCTCACAACGTCCTCAAAATAGATTCAAACGACAGCTAAATCATGATGAAAATTCAATTCGATATTCTCCTACAAAATTCCATCCACCTCACGAATCACTTCGCACCTTCAATCAATCATTACAAAACGCTTCATTTAAAAAAAATAACCAGCTCAGCATCTTCCACCCAATCAACTCACAACTTCCCCTCCCTTTCTCCTGTCTCAGTCGAAGATCCACCGCGGGTAAAATAATTACCCCAGGTCAAACGCTACCTTCTGTTAATCATTTATTTACCTACACCGAAAACGTGCTCCTTCACTTAGGCAAATATCAATACAAAAATCAACATATTCGCTGGCGTTTGAAATTAATTGCAAGTTATTTCTCAAACCTCTAAAGAGCTTTTTCGATTACACCAAAGCTACGGTTCCGCGTTCGCGTTCGACTTCACGAGTCGAACAGAAGAAATTAATTTCATCGCGGTCGTGCTTACGCTCGCTCACTCGCTCGCACCCAAATTGTTGGGGGGCGGGGGGAACGCTAGCGGTGAAGAGCAATCTAGTTTTTCGAGTCGGTAAAAAATAACATTTAAACAATTTCACCGGCAATAGGGCTGGCAACCCTTTCATCGTATTGAAATGGCAAGGAGGTGGAAGGGTTTAATAAATCGAAAGCTCTTTTTTATGCATGTACCTTGGCGAGAGAAAAGCGAAGTGTAGAAAGAAAGTATTCAGACAGTTCGGCAAGGCGGACCGATCAGAGAGAGGGGGAATAAAATACGAGCGAGGAAATATAATACAATATCTTCATAAGTACCGAATTAATAGCATTCTGCGGCGGTTGTACTCGTAATTCTTGAATAAACGAATTAAGGTTAAAAAGAATAAAGCTTCGGATGTTTTATTGTTTCACCTTTCATCTCGCGTCACTGACGATACCACTCGCTTTCGGTTTAATTCCGCACCCTCGCGATTCGAGCTTCATATACCACGTAGGTATATATTTCGCGTTTAAGAGAAGGGAAAAAAAACTCCACTTTTCATCCTCCTTTTCGTTTACAATTTTTTTTTTATCGAAACACGCAGCAAAGTGAAAAAAAAACTCGCATTAGCGAAATCAAAAAAGATAAAAAAAAAATACCTCGAAGAATAGTAGGAAAAATACGACCATCTTCAGGTAATGAAATTAGATCTATTTACAGTGTTGCAAAAGGAGGTTGGGGAAAAAAGCCAAGCGAAAACTCTCGACTCGACCATCTGGGCGTACGGAGAACGCGGACGAGAAGGGCGCAAATCGAAATAAACCTCCGTTTTATTGAAACCGTGTGCACATACGTAGCCGGAGAGAAGGACCAGGGGGGGGTGAGAAAGCCCTATACTGGGTTCTTTTTATCGAATGAAGCCCACTTAATTCCATGCTTTTCTTCTTTTGTTACTTTTGCACTCACATTTATTAAAGTACTTATTTTTCCTTTTTACCTTGTTAATGAAGAGTAGCCCGCGTCGTACCTGGTCCCTAGTTCACCTTTCCGAGCTCATTTTTCTACACATATTTCTCCACGAACCGATTCTCGCTCTTATGTTTTGGGTTTCGAGAGTGATGTTTTCGCATATGGCTGATTTTTCCCCAATGGAAAAGTCACTCATTGAATTTTATATTAAGAGGCGTATTTAAGGGGGGTCCTGGAGGTCCAGACCCCCCTTGACGACGAAAAAGTTGAAAAATGACGAAATTTCAGTTACTTTTAATTTTATTAATGCTATTTTCAACAAAAATTTGCACCTTTTTCGGTCTAACCCCCTTCCCTCTTAAATGGCTGTCTGGCTACGCCACTGTCTAGATTAATGAAATGCAGCGAGTATAACCGAAAGTCAGTGTAAGTAAGTAAGTAAGTAAATAAGTAAGTAAGCTTATTTTCTGTTATTTTCTTCTTTATTTTTTGTACCTAATGTTGAAGTTGATTTTTGGTTGAAATTTGATGGTAAAAAATGTAAGAAGTGAAGTATTACTTACGTTAGATTAAAAATTTCTTACTGAGAATTAAGATAGAAAAGTACTCCTTAGGGACCTTACTTCGCTTCTTCCATTTTTTACCATCAAATTTCAACCAAAAAATGACTTCAACATAAAATTGAAGTGTAATTCATGTTTAATTTTAATAGCTGTAAACTAAGGCTTACATGTACTTTTTGGCTTCATAAGTTATCTACGAGTATTAAAAACTTTGATCAGAATACTGTGATGCCTGTTAAAAATTTATCTCCTTTTTAGAATTGATTTAATTTCAAAAAAAAATTCTAAAGTTGTTTTTAATTTTTATAATTTCCTATACCTACTTCAATATTTATTTCTAAAAAATTATCAATTTGTAGATTAAGAAAAATTACCAGACTATACTAAAAACTGGTTATTTGCAAATTTTAGAAAATTCTCAACATGATATTGATGTTTACGATTGATAAAAATTTTAAAAATTTACGAAAATTTAAAAATAATCGTAATTTCAAGAGCCATTAAATTTCAAATTATTTCCTAGTTTTGAATTTACAACACATTACGTACTACGTACTAGGTAAATGAATTGATGAATCACTGAACTTCAATAATTGACTAAGTTTTTAAAATTGTAAAAATATATCTAATTTTGAAAATTATTTATTGTACCTAGGTACCTACTTATGAATTTTAAAAAATTGCTAAATTATTATCACAATTGTAACTAAATAATAATTCATGAAACTTCTTAGTAAGAACACTACTTTATAAATAGTAAATGAAAATTTTGAAATCACCGAAATTCAAAGTTTCATCGAATTTAAAATTCTTATCTGATTTTGAATTTTCAACCATTTATACAAATTTGAAAACTGATAATTTATTTCAAAACTTTGCAAAAGAAAATTATTTTCACTAAATTTTGAAAATTTTTACCAAAGTTCAAAAACTCTATATATTTTTTAAATTGTGAAATATCATCAAACTTCATTAAATTTGCAATCTTACAAATCTTAGAAAATAAAAACTATCTATTCAATTTTTAAAATTATAAAAACTTATCAAACTTTGAAAATTTACGTTTTAGGTATAAACCTTTAAAAAATTTTCTATAATAAATTCGATTTCTATTTTTTTTCTAGTTTTTGTAATTTTTTTCTTCACGTTTTTTCAGTTTTAAATTTTTTACTGATTTTTTTTTCAATTTTCAGGCAGTTTTTATTTCATATATGTAATTCGTTTTGAGTTTTAGTCATGTCAAGTTTCAACAAATGTTTTGTTGAATTTTCAACCTTCTTCGACTTTCAATTACCTACTTTAGATTCCAAATAGATTACATTGAAACGAGTACTATTTTGGATTCCGTCGATATAATATTTAACCAACCAGACGACGTTTTTTTATTTCATTAATTTTTTTAAATATAAAATCGCTTTTTAAATTTTTCAAATTTAAGTTATCTTCAACTTATTTTTTTCAATTTTTGATTTTCTGTAACTTCAAATTCAACTTTAAACCAGACGACGTTTTTTTATTTCCAGTAAGCAAGTATTTATTATTTTTAATATAAAATCACTTTTTAAATTTTTCAAATTTTAGTCATCTTCAGCTTATTTTTTTCAATTTTTGATTTTCTGTAACTTCAAATTTAATTTTAATTTCAATTAACTTCAAACTTCAGTTCTTTTTAAATTCAATTTTAATTTCTTCAATTGTTAGTGTTCTTTTATTTAAATTTTTTCAAGTTATGGAATTTTCGTTTAGTCATCTTTGAAATTGAATATTCCAAGTGGGGGCATCTTCAAAATTTTTTTGATTTTTTCATTCCCACGCTTTCATTAGCTTGGCTTTCTCACATTCCAAAAGTATGTTTTCGTCCAATGCCCACTCATTCAGCTAAAATCTTCTCCAAGAAGTAAATTTCATACGAAATTAAAAAAATCTCTCACAAAAAAATGTGAAAAAAAATGCATCAAAATGTGAAACTTTCCTTCTTCAGAAATTAAAAAATCCTATCGAAAAGATCAATTTCCTCAAGAAGTGAGGAAATGATTCGAGAAATTAAAAAAAAAGATCTACTCTCCCTTTTGCAGAGATTTTAAAAAATCCAAAATCCGTTAGAAAAAATAAATTTGCATTTAAAATTAAAAAATTGGAGCCTTTAAAAAAATGAAAAAATTCTTGCAAGAAATAAATCATCTAAGAATTGATTCTGTATTAAGAAATTTTAAAACTATCAAAAAAGTAAGTAAATCTTTTTTTTTTCAAAGGAACTTGAAAAATCCTTTCGCAAAATAATTTTTTCTACAGTAAAATGAAACACAATTCCATTTTCACGGCAAACTAAATAGGCAAATTAGCATAATATATTGAGTCATTAAATCTACGGCAAACCGAGTAGGCAACTTATTATACTTAGATCATGCCATGCCAAAAAACACACAGTTTTACCTCATGACCCAAAAAAAATTAATTTTAAAAAAAATCTCAAAAAATTCTGCATAAATTTTTTAGCCGAATTTTTTTTTTAAAATGATGGCTATTGTGTCCGACCCTGATTTAGAAGGAGGGCGGGTAGAAAAATTCTGACCCCATTTGTTGACGTTTGAGACCAAAAGATGACGATCTGTCAAATGTCAAATATTTATATATATATATTTATTAGTAATTTTCCCGCTACTTTTGGGACTCTGGCGGAGAGTCCAATGGCTCGAATTCGGTCAAATTTATTGTGTAGAGTTCCCTTGGAGTAGGAATGATGCAAAAAAAATTTTGGGGCTTCAACTCAAAATTGAAAATATGACCCCTTTTTGAGGGGGGTGCGAGGAAGCCCCAAAATCATGAAATTTTTTGAAACTTGCCCCAGAGATGAGAACCCTAATTACCTCCAACATATTCAAATTTCAGCTCCCCAAGTCATCCCCACCCCATTTTAGGGGCCAAAACGTGGATTTTGGGGTCATTTTTTTCACGTTGATCAGGCTACAGACACCACCCCCCCCCCCAAATGGGGATGGGGCCCAAATTTTTATCATAGATCGAGTTCGTGCCCCTGATGTGCCTTTTGTAGGTTTCAACTTTTGGGCCCCCTTTGACCTTTGTCCAGGGTCAAAAATCAAAATTTTCACGATTTTTCACGTTTTTTCTCGCTTCCCGGTACGTTGATCAGCCTGCAGCCCAAACCAAACGACCTTGGAGACTAAAATTTGGTATTTAGGATCGGTAAGGGTCACTAAGGTGCCTTTTGTGGTTTTTGACCCTTGAGCCCCAAAATTGGGGGTGGGCCCTTTTTGTGGGGGGCTCTAAAGGGGCCTCAATGTGACAAAATGATTTGAAATTTCTACCAACAACAGTTACTTTGATTCTCTTCACTGTATTCAAATTTCAGCTTTCCAAGTCATCCCCACCCCATTTTAGGGGCTAAAAAGTGGATTTTGGGGTCATTTTTTCAAGTTGATTGGGCTACAGTCCCTCCAAATGGAGGTAGGGAGTCCAAAATTTCGTAGTAGTTTGAGTTCGTGCCCCTGATGTGCCTTTTGTAGGTTTTGACCTTTAAACCCCTTTTGAATTTGATACAAGGTCAAAAATCAATATTTTCAAGTTTTAACCTGTCTTTTCTGATGCGTTGAACAGCCTACAGCCCAAACCAAAAGACCTAAAAGGTCGAAATTTGGGATGTAGTGTCAGTAAAGGTCACTGAGGGGCATGAGGGCGGAGCCCCATCTGAAGAGCTGAAAGTGATGAGGGGGTTGGGTCGGAGCCTCAACGGGGGTATGGGGGCGGAGCCCCCATCTGAAGATGAAATCTTCAATGCAGACAGGAACTAAAACTGAAGACAAAAACCTGACATTTTTAAACTGAATTTGAAGTTAAAACTGATATTGAAACTGAAATACATTGGATGAAAACGTTTTTAAAGTCGTACACTAACTTGGAAAAAAAAATTCGGCTGTCGCGGAGCATCTTGACAGCTACGCGTTTTTTTTTTTATTATAGGGACTTCCAGTAACACGGTGATTTTTTTTTCGTTTGTTTACACTCTCAAAAGTAGGAATTTTTCATAAATAATATCTTGAAAAGCAAGTAAGGAAACGGAAAAAATAATGGTAAGAATAACTAAAAAAAAAAAATTAAAAAAAATTAGTTGGCCAACAGTCTTAAAAATGAAAAAAAAGGAAAGTAGTTAAGAGCAAATTCGAGAAGCTATGACCGGGGTCCAAATTATTGGAGAAGAGGCAAATTTTTAATTTTACAATATCTATTGATATCAAAATGTAGATTTTCGAGATCGCCGAATTCAATTTTTGAACTTAAATTCACCATCGATCCCAAAATGGGCACCTTTTAGGAAGTTCAAATATTGAAATTTTGAAATATAAAATATGGATATCGAAAATGGACACCTAAGGGGGTTGAAATTTTTAATTTTTTTAAATTTGAAATTTTAATCAACTATAATGAGTACCAAATTCATTTGATCCGATTTCCAGTGAGTAAGTAATTTTCTATTCAAGTTCGCTTTTTGAATTTTTCAAATTATAAGTGATCTCCGACTTATTTTTTCGATTGTTGATTTTCTTCGACTTCCAATTTTATTTCAATTTTTGATTTCTTCAACTTTTATTTATTTGGGTTTTGATTGAATTTTAATTTTTTTAATTCAATTTTTAGTCTTCTTTAAATTTTTCGAAATTTTCAATTTCGTATGTCTGTTTAATATTTTCTTCCAGTTTTCAATTTTCATCAATTTTTCAATTCTATGGAATTTTTCAATTTTCAAAAAATTTTCATAATTCCAAAATTGCTAAATTTCTTAATATATCTTTAAATTTTTCTAAATCTCCTTACCCGAGCAGCACACTCGACAAATTATCGAAATAAAAAATCGACAGAATATCGAATTCGATAAAGTGTCGCGTTAGTTCCGCATAAATCGTGAAATTATCTTTCGATATATCGACAGATTATCGATGAATTATAGTTGGCAAAATCCATCAACAGATAAACTTTCGATAAAATCGAACGATTTTTCTTTTAAAAATCTCAAGATTATAGTTAGATACTTCATCGATAACCTATCTATAAATCAAAAGATAATTACACGATTTATGCGGAACTAACGCGACACTTTATCGAATTCGATATTCTGTCGATTTTTTATTTCGATTTAGTTTCGATATTCTATCGATTTTTTATTTCGATTTAATTTCGATATTCTATCGATTTTGTATTACGATTTTTTGTAGATTATCTAGTTTCGATATTCTATCGATTTTTTGTAGATAATTTAGCATATATGGGTATATGCGCGCGCACATTTTCAAGACCGGCTGGCGAGTTTGAAGTCGTAGTTACGCTTAAGGCTGGCGAATTTCGTTCCAAATACAGCAGTTTCTACCAAAACAAGCGTCTGTTGCGAACATCGGAGTTCGTTCGCATAATACGAATTGGATTATAATATTCAAACATCTTATGCAAAATTGGAGAAGAGGGAGGGGTCCAATTGAAATTTTTATAATAACTAAAATTATTTCTAGGACCTTAATTTACAACTTTTGTTTGAAAATTTTTTCAAATTGGCCCCTTTTTCCTCCGCTCCTCCAATTTTGAATAAGTATCAACGGAGTATTATGCAAAATTGGAGGAGAAGGAGAGGTCCAATTGAAAAAATTTTCAAACAAAAGTTGTAGCTTAAAGTTCTAAGAATAATTTTGGTCATTACAAAATTGTCGATGGGGCGCCTCCCTCCCGTTCAATTTTAAATACTAAGTATTCACATAGTAATCGTAGTATTGAACTTGGTAAAATTTTATTTAAGAACAACGATCTGGTTTCAAGTAAAATACCTAGTAAACCAAAAAAACTAGATAACTTGTTTGAAAATTTTTTCAATTTTGATTTCGCATATTACTGTTACACGTAAGTAGGTAAATGCAAAATAATAGAGGCTAGAGATGAGGTCCAATTGAAAAAACATTTCAAACAAAAGTTGTAGAATAATATTCTGGATTTAATTTTGGTTATTATAAAAATTTTGATTTGGCCCTTTCTTCCCATCCAATTTTGAATATAAAGTAGGTATTTTTTGACTAGAAAAAAATCAATATAGTTTCAACAACTATCGTTACAAAATCGTTGAAATATCGAAGTCGATAAATTTAATATAATGTGTCGATAATATAGTTTTAAATATCGTCACAAAATCGTTGAAAAATCGAATTCGAGAAATTTCATATAATCTGTCGATAATACAGTTTTAAATATCTTCACAAAATCTTTAAAAAATTCGAATTCGATAAATTTAATATTCTTTTTCGATAGTATAGTTTCAAATATCTTCACAAAATCGTTAACAAATCGAATTCGAGAAATTTCAGATTATTTGTCGATAATATAGTTGTAAATATCTGCACAAAATCGGTGGAAAATCGGATTCGAGAAATTTCAGATTATTTGTCGATAATATAGTTGTAAATATCTTCACAAAATCGTTAAAAAATCGAATTCGAGAAATTTCAGATTACGTGTCGATAATATAGTTTCAAATATCTTCACAAAATCGTTAAAAAATCGAATTCGAGAAATTTCAGATTATTTGTCGATAATATAGTTCTAAATATCGTCACAAAATCGTTGAAAAATCGAAATCGAGAAATTTCAGATTACGTGTCGATAATATAGTTTCCAATATCTGCACAAAATCGTTGAAAAATCGAATTCGAGAAATTTCAGATTACGTGTCGATAATATAGTTTCAAATATCTTCACAAAATCGTTAAAAAATCGAATTCGAGAAATTTCAGATTATTTGTCGATAATATAGTTTCAAATATCTGCACAAAATCGGATTCGATAAATTTAATATTCTTTGTCGATAGTATCGTTGACGAATATCGTCCTAAAATCGTAATACTATCGAATTCGATAGTTTTTAGATTTTTTGCCTATAAAATCGTACAGCTAAATCTGTATCATATCGTGAGAACATCTTTAGATTTTTAAACGATTTTTTATCGATACGTTTCAACTTTCGATATTATCGATCGAGTGTGCTGCTCGGGTAATGGAATTTTTTCATTTTTTTTCACATATAAAATTTTTTTATTTAAAAGCAGATACAGAATTTGCTGTCAAACGCAAAAAATCATATTTTCCAACGTGGTTTTGCCGCGTTAGTATTTTTTACTGTTTTTCGACTCATACACTTGACCGCATATTGCCGTATATTATCCTCGCACGAATACCACCATTTACACCATTTCGGCACCAGTCCGGGACACTTCTGTTTGTAAAGAGTCCTCCTTTTGGTCGACGTGTGAAAATTTGCAAAAAAAAACTCCAAAACGCTGAAATGTCGCCCGCTTCATTGTTCGAGGATGTTGAAAAAAGCATGTATAGATTACAGCAGCGTGAACTTTAATACGAGGAGTCGTTGGTGCGGCTTTAGTGGTATGTACAAAACCCTAGGAAGTTTTCTCAAAGCGGTGCGTTGGTCGACGTTAATCGTTGAATTGGCTTGCGTCAATAACTGATGACACGGAACAAAGGCGAACAGGTATACAATTAGGTCTACGCTAGCCAGCCATTTTGCCCACTTGTATTAAGAATTTATACGCGGCCTTTTAGCTGTATAGCTCTAACCTAAACTATACCTACCGAAAAAACCACCAACGCGATGACCTACCTTCATAATTAAACGACCACTTATGTAAAAGAACAGAGCACCATTTTAAAGGTGTGCTATTTTTTTTTTTTTTTTTTTTTTTTTTTGGTGCTCGGCATTAGGGGTAAAATGGCTCGAAAAAATTTCACAAACGACCTACGCGGATCGAATTCAACCTCGAGGTAAAAAAAAAAAATAATAACCCTTTGGTTTGTAATTTTTTAAAATTTTTTCTACAAACCAGAACGTTCTATTTAACGATAGCTGAAAAATTACACGTATAGGTATAATTAACACGGTGAAGTTGGCGAAAGCGAACGCCTTCGACACGTGTAGGTAAATATGAAACCAACTGACACTTATCATTATATTGGAGGTGTAATATTTCACCATAGGGCGAGTTTCATTTCAACATCGACGTCCCTCGATGGTATATCTTTCAAATTAATCAAACTCTATAAATAAGTATATACAAAGGGTGTCTGCAGTGTGCTAAAATTGGCTTCGAAAACGACCAAAGGGGAACGGATGGATGAACGAAAGGAAAAAGAGAAATTTTTTACCAATTGAGTAGTAATAATCATAAGGTGGTAAATAGTACACAATTTAAGTAGATGGTAAGAACTCAAAGGTATCCTGATTTTTCTTTCAATAATATAGAAGGTCGTAGACGGTCAATTTCCATCCGAAGGTTCGACGCTTTCGAGAGTATTAAATTTAAAAATGCTGCTTCCGAATTTCTAATTTCGTATTCTTTTGTGCTCACTGCTCATATTACAATAATTATCCAGGTACCTTACCTACCAATTTTCACTCGTGAATGAAAGGTGTAACTGAGCACGTGTCTGGTGTTAGGGGTGGAGAAATGGTGAGGAAAAATATCAAAGAAATGTCGTCAAGGGGGATGAGAGGTCGAGAAAATGACGAGTTCATTAAAAAAAAATTGTATACGTTTTATTGGGGTAATATTTTAATTTTAATTTTGTAGATATCGTGTTTTCGTACGATTGAGGGGTTTTTTTATTGCTACGTTTTGCTCGATGATATTATTATTAATTTCCTTGGTGTATTTTTTTTTGTTTTGAATTGCGCAGTTTTACCTCGAAACGGACCTCAAATTACCGGCGAGAGATTGGAATATCAAATTGGTGACGAATTAAATTTAAATTGCACGTCGGGCAAGTCGTATCCGCCTTCTTTGCTCAAGTGGTACGTCAACGAGAAACAGGTAAGGAGACTTGAATAATTGACCATCACAACCAGTAAAATTGTGAGTGTGGATGAGAAAACGTGCCTAATTCAGGAAAAAATAGATTTTGAGGTTTTGGCTGTTTTTGATCAATTTCGACCTGTACTTTCATTGAAAATTGGTTTCATGGACCTAGGAACAATATTCAGCCCTCCAGGGGGCAAGATATACCCAAAACCAACAAAAATCAAAAATCAATTTTTTTCAATTTTAATTTTTTTTTGCTGTTAAAAATGGTTTTATGGACCTGGGAGAAATATTCAACCTCTCAGGGGGCGAAACTTACCCAAAACCTATAAAAAATAAATTTTTAAAACTTTTTAAAAAAGAAAAAAAAAATTTTTTATAATTTTTTTACATGTTTCATACATATTTTTTTGTTAAAAATGGTCAAAAACGTCATGAAACACAAAAAAATTGACATTATGAGTATGATATTCGTAATCAGCATGGTTGAAAATATTTTTTTGAATTTTTTTTTTATATTTAGCAACCCTGATTTTGCTCAAAATTGCCCCTTTTGTAAAATAGACTGTAAACATGAGGGGTCAAAATTGTTGGGGAATGAATATTCCACTAGGACCCCTCAATGATTGTACGAAGTTTCAAAGTTATCAGTTTTTGTATTACGGAGATATAGACTTGCAAAGTTTAAATCTTTCATTACCAAAAAATGCTTTTCCTTGACTAGGCACGTTTTCTCATCCACACTCACATTATACAATATTATACATTCCCGAGCGGCACACTCGATCGATAATATCGGAAGATGTAACGTATCGATAAAAAATCGTTTGAAAATCTATAGATGTTCTCACGATATTATAAAGATTTATCGGTACAACTTCATAGGCAAAAAATCTAAAAACTATCGAATTCGATATTATTAAGATTTTATGACGATATTCGTCAACGATACTATCGACAAAGAATATTAAATTTATCGATTCCGATTTTCCACCGATTTTGTGCAGATATTTGAAACTACATTATCGACAAAGAATATTAAATTTATCGAATTCGATTTTTCAACGATTTTGTAAAGATATTTAAAACTATATTATCGACAGATTATATGAAATTTCTCGACTTCGATATTTTATCGATTTTTTGACGACATTTGAAACTATATTATCGACAGATTATATTAAATTTATCGAATCCGATTTTTTACCGATTTTGTAAAGATATTTAAAACTATATTATCGACACATAATATGCAATTTCTCGAATTCGATTTCCTAACGATTGCGTGAAGATATTTGAAACTATATTATCGACACGTAATATGAAATTTCTCGATTTCGATTTTTTAATAATTTTGTGACGATATTTGAAACTATATTATCGACAAATAATCTGAAATTTCTCGAATTCGATTTTTTAACGATTTTGTGAAGATATTTAAAACTTTATTATCGACACGTAATCTGAAATTTCTCGAATTCGATTTTTCAACGATTTTATGACGATATTTGAAAGTATATTATCGACACGTAATATGAAATTCCTCGATTTTGATTTTTCAACGATTTTGTGGCGATATTTGAAACTACATTATCGACAAATAATCTGAAATTTGTCGAACGATTTTTCAACGATTTTGTGACGATATTTGAAATTATTTCCAAATTGGTGAAAATTTTTCCAAGTCCAACACGTCTGGAAGTACTAAACTGCCTATTATAAGCGTTTTATTGCTATTTCCACAACGATAAGGTATGGCACCACAGTGGTTAAGGAAGAAGATTACCATGCAGGATGTAGATGGTTCAAGCCCCACGGGTGGCAGATTTTTTATAATTTTTTTTGACTTTTTCTGAAATGATCCTCTTACCGTAACATGAATAATGTGTTTAGGCATAATTTAATGTATTAATTATGCTAATTAATGATTTTTAATTATAGAAAAAAGCTATTAAAAGACGAAAAATCGGAATAAAAAATCGATAAAAAATCGACAGAATATCGAATTCGATAAAGTGTCGCGAAAGTTCCGCCTAAATCGTGAAATTATCTTTCGATATAATAGATATATTATCGATAAAATATCTTACTATAATCTCGAAATTTTTGCTAACTATAATTCGTCGATAATCTATCTATATATCGAAAGATAATTTCACGATTTATGCGGAACTAACGCGACACTTTATCGAATTCGATATTCTGTCGATTTTTTATTTCGATAATTTGTCGATTGTGCTGCTCGGGTTTTACTAATAATACCTACACAGGAATATGAAATCGTTTTTTAATTCTAAACGTAAGTTCGAAATAATAAAAAAATATATAATATATTATTTTTTTCTTTATTAGTAAAACTAAAAAGGGTTTCTTTAAAAATTGAATACCTATTTTTATTATTTTTTTCTAAGAAATATTTTTCAATTTTTACCAATTTTTTTTATTCCAAAAAGATAACATTGAAGAAAAAAAATGCCTTTTAAAAAAATTTGAGAAGGCAAGTTTTCAATTTTTAAGTTTGCGCATAGCACAAACCCTTTTGCAATGAGCGGATAGCTCATAGCTTGTTATTTTTGATTGGAACAATTTTTTTTTCGAATTTTAGTTTAGTGGTAATTCTACATATTTGTGCTGTGACTTGTTGTTGCTCACTTCTTGCTCATGATGTTATTCAGACATTATTGATTATGCAATGCAAAATTAGGTAGCAAAATAATAATTGAAAATTCTGGAAAATTCACATTTTTTGAATCCATTCAATCATCATCTAATTATTTTCGGTTACTGTTGTGTTACTGCGACAAGTGTTCATTTCGTATTGTTCGATCTAAAATAATTGTGACATTTTGTGTCATTTTACATTCAACGCTTTTAACACTGAACATTATTGAAATGGACCTAAAAAATTACAGAGAAATTATGTAATATTACTCCACATTTTTGGCGATTCTCTCTATAAATAACTGCTTGATAAATAATTTATGAAAAGATGACTGAACTAAATAAAGAATAGGTAATTATAGAATATAGTTTAATAGACTGAAGGAATGTCGCTAGAGATCAGGCCCATCAAGAAGGAGCAAGTGTCCCTTTCAACACACTCTAACTTAACCCATTTTCATTGGATTTTTCAAAAAATTGTAAATCGTAGAATTTACCAGGAAAGGACAAGGAGGTTGAAAATTCACATTTAAAAAATAATTATAAAGAATTGCTTAGGAAATTTTTCAAATATTTTTTTTAAAAGTTGAAAGTTTAATAACTTGAAAATCATAAAAAATTTTCAAAATATTCCGCTTAAAAATTTTTCTTAAATTTTTTTTTTAATTTTTCTAATTTTAAATTTATTTAAAATGATTTTATTTACTTTTTTAAAAAATTTTACTCAATGAAAAAAAAAATCAATATTTTTGTGAGGATTTTTTTTTTCAATTTTAAAAATAAAGTAAAATATTTTTCAATATTTTTTCATTCCTAGGAAAAAAAAGGTGGCGATTCAGTTAGATGAAAAAATAAATAAATAAGGAGCTATTTTCTCATGAAATGAAAAAACTTTGGCAGTGAGAGAATAAATAACTTCAAAAGTCCAAAATAAGGGCCACCCTTGTAAGTACACTGAAAAAAAATGAATTTTCAAAAACCGTAATGAGTCTGGGTAAAACACAGTAATTTTAGGACACATCGCCAATTTTGGAGTCATTCCGGTGAAAAACATGAAAGATTCAGTTCTATTCCAGAATGATTACGGAGTCTCTGTAATCATTCTGGAATAGAACTGAATCTTTTCTGTTTTTCACCGGAGTGATTCTGGAGTTGGCGACGTGTCCTAAAATTACTGTGTTTTGCCCAGAATCATTACAATCCATTTTTTTCAGTGTAGGCATATAACATAATTATGTAGGTATATAAATTAATCCATTTTGGGATTCAAAATATCAATAATTTTTCTATATTTTTTAGATTTGAAGTTATTTTTACCTGAAAAATTTATGATTTTTCTAATATCATTTCAATTGCAGTTTTAAGCCCAAGGATTGGAAGTGGACGGGTAGTGGGGATGAGGGAGAAATAGGTAATAGAAAGAATTTATTTGGTAACCCAAGTTAATTATGCATAAAAAGTGTCGTAAAATTGTACCTTTTGTGGTAAAATTCTGAAATAAGGTCGTTTTTTAAAAATTAGGCTCCATCATTTGAGCCCAAAAAAGAAAAATTCGGCAATTTGAATGGGATATTTGTGGTTAGCGTGAAATTTCAATGCTCTAGACATCTAACTCGCCATTTTTACAAAAACTCACTTCAGCGGTAGGGTCTTCAAAAAATTGCTTTCTTCGTCAAATTATGAATATAATTTTTTTTTTTAGTTGTCAATTTAATTTTTCGAATTTTTCAACATTTTCATTTCTGTAACTTTTCGTATTACTTAGGTACTTGAGCAATTTATTCAATTTCATTTGAATTTGCAAGTTCTCTTTTGAAATTTATTTGGTAAGTATAGTACGAAATTTTCTCAATGTTTTCTCAATTTTAGCTATACCATTTTTCTTATTCGTATCATTTTTGTGGTGATAATTTCCAATGACGTGTTTTGAGATAATGTAATAGCAGTGATTCTCAATTAATTTTGCTCATGTACCCCTTTTTGAAAACAAAAATAAATTAGTGATTGGGCGATAAATTAGCATGAGAGTTCGTGCTTTTTTTATCAGGTAGCAACTCTTGAAAAGGTTTTTTATTCATTTATTTTTTACATATTTTATTTTTGAAGAAATCATTTCATATAAAATTTTATAGGAAAAATGATTTTAAAAATCTTTAAAAATTATACATATATTTTTTTAAAATTGAAAATCACTTTATGAAAAAAATCTCTTTGAATAAAATTATGTGGGATATGATCTTTTTTGCATGAAATTCTTTTAAAGATCCGAAGAAGAATATTTGAAAATCCTCTTTTTGAGAAATACTTACATAATATAAGTATGATAAAACTTGAAAAATTGAGATATGTCAACATTTTAGATAGTTTATATTTTATTGTCGTTTTTTTGTTCATGAATTTTTTTTATCAAAAAAAAAAACGAGAAATTTTATTATAGAAAAAGATTTGAAAAAAAAATTAAAAACTGGAAAAAATTTTTATTCCAAAAAAAGCTAGAAATTTTTTTCCTAAAAAAATGAGAAATACTTTTATTTTCGGAAAAATTTTTTTTTTTACTTACGCGGATTTTTTTAAAAATAAATTAGAAATAATATTCTGCTCGTAGTTTTTACTTCCAAAAAAGTAGAATTTTTTTCTCAAAAAAAAAAAAAAAAAATTAAATTAAAATGTTTCTCTTCAATAGGGGAAAGTAACCTAATATGGAATACCATCTTTTGAACCCCCCTAGCTCAGTCCCTAATCAAGATAACGACTTCGTTTTTGAAAGAGGTCGTAGCAAAAGGTTCAAATTATCACATACTAAAATTTGAGCTTTCTACAAGTATCAGTGTGACCACAATTTGAAAAATAAAAAAAGCTCAAATTTTTTTTTTGAAAAAAAGTGGTGTTCTAATATGGAATAGTACTTTTATTCATTATTGCAAAATGTTTTGAATATAATCTTATTTACAAGACTTGCTTTCGCCATTTTTCGCCGAAATCAAATCGGAGGATAGACGAGTGGAATTTTTGTATTATTGTTTATTCATCGTGATATTTCAATTTGGATGGGCTTCCACGCAAATTGCACATCTTGCTTTGGTCAATGATTTGACTCCGCATGAAAACGAACGTACTAGTTTGTTACGAAGTTCTTTGAGTTATCTTCGACACCTGCACATTGTTTATGACACCACCTCAAACCATTAACTCCACATTAGATCCTTTTCTCAAATTCTTACAAGGAAAGTCTAAAAATTTCGAGTTGTAGAAACATTTTTTTTTTTTTTTTTTTTTTTGAAAAAGTTTTCTTGGTTCTTAGGTTTGTTATTAAATTCGATTTCAGATGAGGAATTATTGTCCTTAACCTCTTCCCGCATCTAAAATCTTAAAAAAATCACAAAAGACCACGTTTCAGGTGAGTATTCCATATAAGGTCACCCTTTTTTTTCTTCAAAAAAAAACCTTTGAGCTTTCTGAAGCTTTTCCATGAACTTTGAGGTTAAAACTGAATAGAGATTATGAAAGTGCTTTCTGTGACCAACACTTTGATATAAAATACAATAACTTTCCGCAACTTTTACAACGTAATCCTTCCTCTGCAAAGTTTGAGTCATGTGAAATTTTCAAAGCTCAAAAACACATAAGCACTGATAACTTCGCGAGAAATGTTTAGATCATCATGATTTTAGGTATGTGACCAAGTTATACTTCCCTCCACATAGTTTTGGCATCATTGTTAGAGTGCGCTAGTTACCGACGCCAAAAAGCCACTATTCCATAAAAGGAACCTATTCCATATTCGGTCACTCTCCTTTACCTGAATGACTTTTTATTTAAAAAATTGAGAGATTTTTTATTTAAAAAAAAAATTAAAAATCGTTTTTCCAAACACATTGAGAACATTTTTTCTCAAAAAAAATTAAAAATCCATAAAATACCATCAATTTGGAAAAATCGAGAAATCTTGCCCGCTCTCAAATGATTTTTTTAATGAAAAGTATTTCTACTCCCAAAAAATGAGAAATTCCATCCTACAAAAAATTTGAAAACATATCTATAAAAAATTGGAAGATTTTTTTACCAAAAAAAACCTGGGCATTTTTCTGAAAAAATATTTAGAAATATTTTTATTCTAGAAACTTCCAGAAATTTTTTTCTCAAAAAAATAAGGTTAAATTCCAAAAAATTGAAAAAAAAAATTTCAAGAGAATTGAAATATTTTTTATTTAATGAAAATAAATGAATAAATGAATAATATGAAAGATTTTACATCTTAAGAAAAAAAAATTGAATTTTGAATGAATGAATGAAATTCATATATAAATACAGTTCATCTACCGAGTAGAATGCTTTCTTCAATAACCATGTTTTCGAAGTGATCATTGTTGTCCAGGCGAAACGAGGGCGAAAATTTTCAAATAAATAATTATTTTAAATCAAAAAATATGCATTTTCTGAAAATGTACGAATTAAAGTATTGTATGTACTCGTGGTTAGCATCAATCTGCCATTGTCGTCATGTACCCCTGAGAAATCTTCCCGTTTCTTAGGAGTACATGAACCACCATTTGAGAAACACTGATGTACAATATACATAATACTCGTAGTAAAAAATAAAAATGCTAATAAAAAAAAATTAAAAACTTCTGAAACATTTTGATAAACCATTATTTTAATTGATTTTTCAATACTCATCACGACCTCACAAAGATACGAGTTCCTCTACACTCCATCAAGGATTCGCAAAATACTTCAGAAAATTAAGGAAAAGAATGCCCATCGCTCGAAAAAACCCAAACCCTCAAACCTCGATAGAAAAAACCACCCACCAGTATTGGAAAAAAAAATCACTGAAATTCTCAACTTTACTAAACCCAACACTGCGGCAGCCTATACCCAGCATCAAGCTGGGCCAAAAAAACTGCGCCAACACGCATATTCTCCGATCCAACTTCACATATCCATTCTTCTCTGGGCCTTATCCTCGACACCCATACAAAGAAAACTTTACCTTATTAGCATGCACGTATCCCATCGTCGAAGCTTCTTTACAGCTTGGCGAATACAAAAAGCCAACCTTGGGTATTATAAACGTTTCGCAGAATTAATTACGGCAATAGGTTATATACGCGGATACGTACCAGTGTAGTAAAAGTTGGTGGCACTAATGAAGCGAGATTTTATACAGGATTACAGGAAATCGGGTACGGAAAAGGCAAGTCTCGAGAATAGCTCTTCGCCTGCTCTCTCTTTGGTCCCCTCAACCAGCCTAGCAGAGTTTGTGGCATGGTCGAGGGGCGAAGATTCAGCTCAGGCTAAGGAAGAGGCCGAAATGACGCGTCAAATCAGTATACTTAATAACTACCCTAATATTATAAGTCGTTGGAATAAATGAAGATAGATTGAGACGGATAAAACGATCGCCATCCGTTTTATCCCTCTGCCCCCCTCCTTGCCACGACCGAATACATTATAACGCGATCATAATTGCGATAAGCTACGTGTTTGTCTTTTCGCATGCAATAAAGGCATTAGCAAATATCGAATTCTTGTAAATTTACCACCCCTACCTCGTGCCCCTGGTGTCTTCTTCGTCATTTAGTATACCTCGTATTGTACGTAGTGGTGTAATTATCGCAGCGATACGATGAATTTTTTCCATAGCCAGGATACCCTCTGCCTTGTAAATACCCAGCTCGTTCGATTCTTAAACCGAACTTACTGCTAAACGCTCGATCCGCCTTGTATGGTAATTGAATTAATATCCGAGTCGAAAAGCACATCGTACGTTAGATTACAAAGCAAGTAGCTATTTAGATACAATGAGGCATGTACAACACGTGGAAAGATTCTTACATCGAAAAATACCCCTCCCATGGGCCCTTCCCCGTCTCCTTTCTTACAACATATTAACGCCGGAGTGTTCCTCTTCGAGCGCAGCACCTGCCAATGGTAAGTGTAACTGGGTAATTCTCAGAAAATCGGTAAATTTGAGTAACCAACTGATTTCTCAACTCCTGTACTATGCACAACTTTCATTTTTTGGTTATCTGTACATTATAACGTCCTTAATCGACCATGCCCAATTTAATGAATACCACCTCCCCTCCCCTTGAGTACAAGTTAGTCTAAACCTCAAAATGTCCTTCGTCGTGGCCTGTAGCACAACATGTTTTTGAAAACAGATTTCAAAAATTATGGAAATCACCATGTTTTTCTGAGAAAAAAAAGTAAGTACACGTCATTAGGAAGTTCAGGGTATAGGCTAGTGTGAATGATGATCACAAAAAGTGTTTAGTACAACTACACCTGATCATTGAAAACTGTAGCAAAGATTTATGTCCATCGTCGTGGCTAATTTTTACCACGCTTTTATTAGCTTGGTATGTATGTTTGTTTGTTTGTATGTCTCATGGAACCAAAAGTATGTTTTCGACCAATCCTCTCTCATTTAATATTTTACTGGAATTGAAAGAACATAGTGCTCACATTAGGGGTTTTCGAGGTCGCTGAATTCGATTTTCGAACTCAAATTTACCCACGACCCCAAATTGAGCCCCTATGAGGGGGTTCAATTTTGAAAATTTCAGAAAATCACAACATTGGTATCGAAATGTAGGTTTTCGAGGTCGCTGAATTCGATTTTCGAACTCAAATTTACCCCGACCCCAAATTGAGTCCTTATCAGGGGGTTCAATTTTGAAAATTTCAGAAAATCACAACATTGGTATCGAAATGTAGGTTTTCGAGGTCGCTGAATTCGATTTTCGAACTCAAATTTACCCCGACCCCAAATTGAGCCCCTATGAGGGGGTTCCATTTTGAAAATTTCAAAATTCACAACATTGGTATCGAAATGTAGGTTTTCGAGGTCGCTGAATTCGATTTTCGAACTCAAATTTACCCCGACCCCAAATTGAGCCCCTATGATGGGGTTCAATTTTGAAAATTTCAGAAAATCACAACATTGGTATCGAAATGTAGGTTTTCGAGGCCGCTGAATTTTTTTTTTTTTTAGATAGACATTCGAACCTAGTAAAACTATGAAATTAAAATATTTTCAACGACAAAAAGAGTTAATTAAAAATGTAAAAAATTTTTAAAAAACCACGCTTTTATTTAAAGTTGGTCACTTTGTAAAATGTTATTCATAGGGAAAGAGTAATGCCTTAAAAAACAAAAAATAAAATTTACTTGAATACAAAAATGTGTCATGAAAATTTTTTTTTCAAAAATTTTAATGATGAAAAGCGTGGTGGGGTGTGCGAGGAGCAAACGAATACCTTTTCGATTAACGCCCCACCACGATTTTCATCATTAAAATTTTTGAAAAAAAAATTTTCATGACACATTTTTGTATTCAAGTAAATTTTATTTTTTGTTTTTTAAGGCATTACTCTTTCCCTATGAATAACATTTTACAAAGTGACCAACTTTATTAAAAATTTGTCTCAGCTCGCTGAGTGAATATTTTTTTCTGCTGAATGGCTACACTGATTTGTTACTTTTATAATAATACTATCCGCATTTGAAATTTCGAATGGCAATGCAGGGAGTGGCTAAATCCACAACAAGTAATCACGAAAATGAACGAACGAGAATTCATCTCATATTCTTGTTTCTTTGAAAACTCGTTGTCGTGGTTGTATTTGATTTGTCATTTGCAAAGTAGACTTTGTCGAAATTGATTTTTAATCCAAATTTTTACTAATTTTACATAAAAGATTTTCTCAAATTTTTCATCGAGATTTTTCCACCAAGTTTAATTTAATAAAAATTTTCCAGGTTTTTTATTTTTTTTCATTTTTCATTTTTTTCCATTTTCAATTTTCATTCAATTTTTGAAAAAAAAAAAATTCTTGAAAAAATTATTTATCATTCATCAAATAATTTATTCCTATTTTTCCTCAAATTTTTCATTAATTTTTTTCTGTTTGTCGTTTAAAAGTTGAAACTTTTTTTTTAATTTTTCAATTTTTTCATTCAAACTCAAACTTTCCAATAATTTTTACATCAAAATGCAACTAATCATCATATTTTTTCAAATTCATTTTTTGAAATTTTTAAAATGAATTTTGTAATTAAATTTATTTTTGAAATTTTCATTTGGATTTTTAAAGGTTTTTCATAAAATTTTCTCATCATAATGCTTCTAAATCTCTACCATATTTTTTCAAATTTTTCTTTTGAATTTTTTTCTCAAGTAAATTTTTTCTCTAGTTTATTTCTGAGTTTTTTATCTAAATTTTTTCCAACCCTTTTTACTATTTTTTTTTTCAGGAAAATAATTGTTTATCATCCCCCTCATTTTCCAATAAAATTGTCAATTGATTTCATTCTCAAAATGGTCATCAAAATGTTCTTATTTCATCTCCCAACTGGTAACTTAACTTCTCATTCGAATTTTTCTAATAATTTTTATCAACATTTGTCTTCTAATTAAGTAATTTCTATTTTTTTTTCAAGCAAATTCCAATTTTTCTTCAAAAATTTTTTTTCATTTTTTTTTTCTTCAAATTTACTGAAATTTTAAATTAATTTTTTCAAGTACCTAAATTCAAAATTGAGTAACTACTTAATTACTCATTGACTTGTTGAAAAAAAAATTAAACAATTAAAACATAAAAAATGATAAATACTGCATTTTACCTAAAATGAAAAACATTTTAAGTACACAATTTTGTGAAAGAATATAGATTTATTTTGTTTTAAATAAAACATCAAAGTTTTCAGAGAAAAACAGCTTGCAAAAAATTTGTTTGAACTTTGAAAAAAAAAAAATTGTGCAAAAATAAAGAAGATGAACGAAAAAGAACGACATCGCCCTTACAATGTGATTACTTATTGTGGATTTAGCCACTCCCGGCAATGCACAGAACGATTTTTTACGTAATCATCTGTAAAAATTTCAATTTTTACAAAAATAGTGTCCATCGTCGTGGCTTATCATTCCTTCGGTATAAAATGTCCCATCTTCCTGAAAACTGAGAAAATTTATTCTAATTAGTAAGTATCCTATTATAGCTTATTAATAATTAATAAAATATCAGTATTATAGCTTATAGAATAACTAATTGTCGAATTGTCCATCGTCGTGGATCACAAGTGTTTGTCTTTCGTCGTTGCAATGATGAATTTTTACAGCCACGACGATGGACAATTCGACAATTAGTTATTCTATAAGCTATAATACTGATATTTTATTAATTATTAATAAGCTATAATAAGATACTCACTAATTAGAATAAATTTTCTCAGTTTTCAGGAAGGTGGGACATTTTATACCGGAGGAATGATAAGCCACGACGATGTGAACAAAAAAATCAAATTTTCTCAATTTCATGAAAATTTCTGTTTATGACAAATATCGGTTTGAAACTT